>CM027851.1:67494488-68801585 GCA_016097595.1 Eucalyptus pumila
CCATCAAGCATTAAGTGTCCAATTCATTATTGTCCTATTTCCATCATTGCTCCAAGCTTGGGATTCAAGAACACATCTTGACTTTTTATTAGGCCATGTACCTTTTCCAAGATCAATGGCTTGGATTACTTTTTGCCATCTTAATCATTGGCTAGACTAAGAGGGCAATTTGGTCCTTTCCTCCCATGCATACCTACAATGGCACCTACCTTAGTGCCATGGCTTAACAAAGTTTGTCTCACCTCAATCTAAATCTTAATCGGCTAAATTAGCCTCACCTCTAGGTCCATTAAGGTTTATATCCTCAAATTGGTGCATTTCCTTAATTAATGCACTAACGGGCTTATTAAAAATATTTCAATTGGAAAGAAATGACTTGATAAAATCTACAGTCAATACCCTCTATTGGACCAAGGCTTGAGACTAAGTTTCGATTGGAAATGACTTTAACATGAATTACGTGAATTTAGGTGGCATTGACAGAAGTCATATGACTAGACTCGAACTAAGTTTGATGCTTGTCCAGGGTTTTATGTGCAACTTTTAATTGAGCTTGATTGATCCATGAATGATCCTCGATTGTTGTGTAATCAAGTAGAATCGATCAGCTTGTGCAGACTCACAGTAATTCGGGATCAGATTAGGGTCATTTTAGAATAGTACATTGATCGTGCGGCGACACCCGTGATCGGTATATATCTGAGCTAAATTGATCTATACATGTTCATCGACTGACTCGTGATAGCATGTCATCATCCATAACGATCCTAATGGTTGAATGGTCCTTTCATGATCGAATGCTTTGGTCTATCACAACCCTATTTTGGTATTGCCTGGTCCCTAATCAACTAGTAAGCTTGTGAACAATCCCTAAGATTGAATCACAGCCTATCTTCGTAACCGATACACGAATCCTTAGTCCATCCCTCATGGTCTAAATAGGAGTTCGAATGGAGGATGTCACATGCTCACACATGATGGGTTCAAAGGTTGTTTTTGGGTATGTATGGTTCTCTTCAAAGTGGATTAGTATTTGAGTAGAGGGAGAAGTGTAAGAAAAGTTCTAAACCTATTGCATTTGTTCAAATTTAATCCTAAGCCTTTTAATTGTGTCAATTTAGTCATAAATCTTTTGATCTAGAGCCAATTCAATTTTTTCTACTAATTTTAGTTGGATATTGAGGACTTTGGTGTTGACAATCTTATGTGGCATAACCGGCGTCGACATTGATATTTTTGAATAAATTTTTTATAATTTTCAATTTTTTCCTTTTTTTCTTTCTGAGCAAGGGGGACCTGTCGGCCATGGCCGTGTTGGCCATCGGAGGTAAGTGGAGGAAAAAAGAATGAAAAAATATTTTTTTATTAAAAAATTAATAAAAAATTATCCATGTTAGCATTGATCGTGCAATGTAGGACGGCTAATGTCTACATTAGCAACAATTAGCCAAAATTAGCCGGAATGATTAAATTGACTCTAAATCAAAAGATTTAGGGCTAAATTGACACTAATGTTAGAGGTTTAGGACATTTTTTTTTTAACACTTTTCCCTTTGAGTAGAATAGATGAATTGTTTGAATCTTGACCCTTTATAATATGTGTTGTTGATGTGTCAATCATTTGGAGGAAGTAGATTTAAAAAGTAAAATTTGCATCATAAATATAGAGGACCTTAATCTTTAGTGCTCCAAAAGAGGTTATCTCATGTCATTTGATCACAATATATCACTCCTAAACTTATTTTGTGTTAGACAGCAAGACTACACAGCTCAGCAGAGATTTCCTCCATGATTATAATATGTGTTGATGATGTGTCAATCATTTGGAGGAAGTAGATTTAGAAAGTAAAATTTGCATAATAAACATAGAGGACCTTAATCTTTAGTGCTCCAAAAGAGGTTATGTCACGTCATTTGATCACAATATATCACTCCTAAACTTATTTTGTGTTAGACAGCAAGGCTACAGCTCAGCAGAGATTTCTTCCATGATTATCTCCCCGATTAATCTCTTTATATATATATATATATATATATATATATATATATATATATATATATTGTATATTTTCTGTATATTTCTATAATTTGTTACTATAATTGGAGCCTTAGTACTACTCTTCTCTGTATTTATTCCCATTCATTCTCTTGGAAAGAGATAGACAAAAATATCATTAAACACAATATATAGGAGCAACTATGGCTGCCTTTAGTCACCATGCTTGTTGCCTTAAGATATTAATTTCTTGAGATTTTTCATTTTACAAATCATTTACATATATACTTGCAACTATTTTGAGTGAAACTAATGATAACATGAATTCCTTTGAGCATCGGCTTATTGTAAACAATAGAGAAACAAAGGTCGTTTGACATTAAGCAAGGTAGTACATAAAACGTGAGAATTCAACTCTTCCGTTAGAAAGAGATTTTGATAAGGTGTCTGGAGAGCAATACTTAATCTTGTCAGCTATTCAATGCACAAGACTGAATTATGTGAAGTGCATTATATCTGGTGATCTATTGCCACACATCTATATATATGTAAAAAGTGGAGAAGTTTTAATAAAGATAAAGAAAAATGTAATTTGATTTATTTTTGGATAGAAATTTGAACTGTTGCAAAAGAGGAGTTTTTTTAGGATTTTATATCCACGAAAGATTCATGGAACGACACAAATATGTCGTTCACCGATTTGAATTAAATACCATTTGTCCAATGCTGGGCAGTTATTGTTTTATAAGAAGTACTGGCTTCTCATCAAATTTTTAGATGAAATTTTGAGGAAGAAATACGCCCTTACGTTTCATAATAATTGAAAATTAAATGGTTCAATGTAACGACGAGAGATATAATAATAGTGATCTGCAAAAATAATGTCCTAAATAATTTATACTTGTTGTCGCGACCTATTTCGCGACTTAAGTTTAAATTTTTAAACATGCAAGAGGTTATTAATTAGGAGTCGCCACTAATCGGTTTATGGTAGGTCGATTAGACACCTAAGCAAAATAAATGGAGATTTATTTTACTCCTACGAACCGAGAGACTAAAGTGCGGGGATTTTTAATTTGGTTACACTAGAATTTTCTAATGCCCTTTCGGTACCATTTCTTTTTACTTTTTCAAAATGTTTTTGCAAGCAACTGATTTATTTTAACCTAAATTATTATCAAGCAAATGTGGTGACCACACGGGTGCTCATCCATTGTTTAAAACATTCAAATAAATAAATTGCATCACACGAAGCAAGCAATCACTTTTTTTGGATTTTCTTAAAAATTGGAGTTCTTTTATAAAAATGCATTTTTTTTTAACTAAATGACTTAATCCTATTAATATGCAAATTCTAATTAAATGGGCCTATTATACAAACTAGTTAACATTCACCACATGACCTAATTTTACTAGTAAATAAATTCTGATTAAATGATCCTATTATGCAAACTAGTTAACATGCACTTAGTATTTTTGTACTTTTTTTTTTATTGAAATTCAAAACTAATAAAAACCCTAATTGAGCTATCTAAAGGGATTTTCTAATCCATTTTTGGGATTGATTTGACTTAAACCCTATTTTGTCTTAGAAAACTATTTTATTTTTTTTTTATTTTAAAAAGAGGATGAGAATATGAAAAGGTGCCAATTATATCTAAGACTCTAAAAAGGCTATTTAAGTCTAATCCTAACTTATTTCTTTTAAAATATCTAAAAATGTAGTCCTAAAAATATTATCTAAAAATGCAATCCTAGAAATATAATCCTAACAATTTGATTAATTAAACCTACGTGTCTATTATACTAAACCTATATGCTCGTGCAGAATTTTGATTTTTCGATTTTTTTTTTTAATTCGCCCCCAAAAACTCCACACGTATTTTGCTCTCCAAAATTTCGAATTCCCCCCAATTTTTCGTACCCCTTTTCTTGAAAGATGCAGTACTCTTTTATAGTGGTTCCAGACGACTGCATTTTTAAGGCATTTTCTAAGTTTCCATCTCTCACCACATTAAATCAAATCTGTAAATTATAGCATGATTTCGCAATTATTTTGATCTTGTTCAGATTTATTCCATTTTGCAAAATTATTGCCCCTTATTCACTTGATTTTTAAATTGTTTCTGCATTTGACAAAATCCGGACATCCATCAAAATTCCATATTTCCTTGCATAATTCAATCAAATCAATTTTCCCCATTTTTATTTTTTCTTTTCAAAATGCAATTTTATTTTTCCAAAATTAGGTGTCAACACTTGTGTTATTCTACTCTATCATATAGTACATCCATTATGTAAAAAAGTATTCGTGCATGGACATACGTATAGAAGTTAAACGAATGATGTGACTATAGAAGGGAAAAAGGGCGTCCATGGACATAAGTCTTCCGCCACCGATGGCTGTATTGGTCAACCACAAAAAAGAGAGGAGGACATATATTGGTTGAAAAGCATCCGATTGTTCTTTTCCCAGCACATACTTGCTTTTCTTTTCAATTCTTTTGAGATGATTAGGTCTGGACCAGTCGTCTCATTCTCAAGTTGGACCTGATATTTGTGTAGAATCTCACCTTTGGACCTATAAATTCACCCCTCCTTCATTGGCTCTTCAAAGCGCAAAAACCAAAAAACACAGAGGAGAGAGCTAGAGTTCATCGATACTGCCCTTTAGTGCCTTCGCAGTAATTTAGCTACTAGTATGGGAGGCAACAACAGGCAGAAGAAATCTTCATCTTCTTTCTCGCTCATGAGCATGTTCAAGCCTCGGAGGGCGCGCCGGGATGATGCTTGGGAGGGGGACTCCGTAAGCTCGAAGAAAATATATCCGAGCGACTACGACAAGGGCAGGTATGTTGCGGAGCCCGGCATCGACAAGAAAGCCACGGTCTTCATCGCCAAATTCCATGAGACCCGAGTCATGGAATCCGAACGCCAAGTCATGGAACCCGCTTCCCGAATTGGCTTCTACTGAGAGTTGTATATGTTTGTTCAAAATCTTCTTTAGTCTCTGGACTATTTGTTGTACCTTCTATATGTATGTAGCTTAATACAAGTGCTGTCCTCTAATTGGTAGATTTGTATAAAAATCAATCTCTCAAGTGGTAGTTTGTTCATAGCTTTCTTCGACTTGCCTGTATTGTTATTGTTGCCTTGTGATAGCTATCATTGAAACACCCTCGTTTGACATTACTTCTCTTTCGTCTAGCAGCAAAATATTCATCTTGGGTTTGTTTTTAGTCATATTTGTCCACCAGTGCGATGAGTGAGAGAGTAATGCACGGACGCAACACACAAGACAGATCTGGGCTCAGGGGTTGCTTGGGTTTGTGTGGTTTTCTTAAAAGTGCAGGAGTATTTTAGTAGAATAGATTACATGGCTGAATCTTCACCATCTTTGATGTGGGTCGCTGATGCATCAACCGTTTGGAGAAAGTAAATTTGAAAAGATAATTCACCCCATAAATATTGAGCGACGTATTCTTTTGCGCGCAAAAGGAGAATGCCAGGGATCAGTTTGTCCCAATATATCACTCGTAAACTCATTTTGCAAATCAACTGTCCGTATTCCAGACATTATTTTGAACAAAACTGATGAGAAAATGAACCCCTTTAAGCATCACCTAATTGTAAATAGAAGAGAAATAAAGGTGATGACATTAAAGCAAGTTGGCACATAAAACATGAGAATTTAACTCTTCTATTGAAGAGACGTTGC
This sequence comes from Eucalyptus pumila, assembly GCA_016097595.1. Classification (NCBI taxonomy): domain Eukaryota; kingdom Viridiplantae; phylum Streptophyta; class Magnoliopsida; order Myrtales; family Myrtaceae; genus Eucalyptus; species Eucalyptus pumila. Next base: position 67,500,203 of record CM027851.1, read on the forward strand.
TCAGTGTGTATCGAGAGCAATACTTAACCGAGTGCGCTATTCAATGTACAGAACTGAATTGAGCGAAGTGCTTTCGTGATTTAGTGCCCGAGATGCATAGCCTTGGCTTTTGGGAAAAGGGGAGCAGAGACTAATGAGTTTGTCCCTGTCAATCAAAATAATCTTCCCATGTTTGTCAAAATAATCTTTTACCTAGATTGTTGGGAGTATACAATAAAAGTTCAATACTTTTACTTAGGAAAATAGTTCAGAGGGAGCTCAAGTTGAGCCTGTCAACATATTCAATTGGACACACTTTCTTTCAAAAGTTTAAACGCTTGTCGCGTATTAAGATATATTAACAACTCAAACACCACAGCAATATTTTTTCATGTGGCATTTTTCTAATACACCTCATATGTGTATCCTAACAATCTTTCCCTCATGTGTGAGGTCTAGGATTAGGTTTGCTCCGTTCAATTTATGTATCTTTTTGCATATAATAATTAAATATTAATACCCACTGGTGTGCAGCTGAGTTGGTTCGGCTTTGGACACTTCATCGTAGAGGTCTTACGGTCGAAACTCCGTAGCTGCTAACACGTCTTAACTGGAGGGCCATAGTGGTGGGGTCCTATGTTAGTCTCCCTCGAGGTATAGGGGCCCATGGTGGAGTCCTCGATTACCTAAAAAAAAAAAAAAAATGAAACATTGATACCCGCTTGAAGTAGGCAACCGATCAATCATCGGCTCTAACATTATTTGTTGGGGGCGCGCAATAGAAGTTGATACCTTTAAGCCAATCAGTTATGGGCCGAGAGGGAATCCAAGTTTGAGCTCGTCAACATATCCAACTGGACTCATTTTCATTCAAAAACTTAAGCAAATGAGTTATGAACCAACTAAGATATATTATCTGCTCAACATCACACCAATTTTTTGACGTGGGACTTTTCTAATAATAACTTAATATTATGCAAAACCTGTCAAACACAATAGATTAATTTAAGTCTAACTTATTAGGTAGATGAATCTCGACATAGATAGAACATGATTTCTACCGCATGAATGATTTTGTCCACCGCTTTCTTCGCCAATGAAATTCCATGTGGAAAGAGAGGAGTTTGCAAATCGATTGGCAAGGGTTGATTTGAAGACTGGCAAAATTCTAGGAGAATAAGGGAAAAGACATGGGCGTTTTGTTGTATGTCCTAGTTAATCCCAGTTACGAAAGAATCGTCCTATATTATTGTTGGATGGCTCTAAAGAATCGTAGCATATGCTTCTTCCTACTCTTTCCTTACTACCCCGGCCCCCCTCCTTCCTTCCTCTCTTTTTTCACTGGCAGCCAATTTTGACTTTGATGTCTGATTTTTACACGGGCTTATTCTATTCCACTAAGCTTATCGCACTTCAGAAAAGCAGAAGCTATCCTAGGTCTTAAATAAAAGTACGAGTTTCAGTGAATTTCTGTCCAGCCCATCATCCGTACAACAATTATATGCAATAGCAATTTGAGGTTTGATATTTGATTGCCTCGCTTCTCTCTTTCCACTACTCTAGCTTGATATTTCAAATGAGGAAAACCCCATTATTTTTCACCACTTATCATCAGTAGCCATCATTTGCTTTTGCCCGTTGGTCGACTGGAAAAAGGAAAAATTGTGGAAGGCAGCTGCAAATGTTTTACTAAATCAAGCAAACATCTTGGAGATTCTTCATAGTCCTTGGTCGTTCTAATTCACCCAGAGCTCCTCGAGTGGAATAGAATTGTTTGCTCTGTGGGACGTTGTGCTGAGACACGGCAAGAATTATGCCAGGCTAAAGTGAGGAGAGAATAGACATGGGGTCTGTGTCTGTTTTACCTTTCTGTAAAGGCGGGTGCAAAAAAATGCAATGCCCACCATTGGATTTGGGCTCTTGAGTTGTTCTCTATGTATTCACCTCCTTTCTCTTGGATACTTCTTCGAGATTCTCTTAGGGTTTCTATCATTTTCCATCTTTTCTAAAACCGATGGTTTTAAACCCTCCAATGCCACATACACACTTTCTTGTATTCATTCAATTCGCTTCCCCACTTTGAAATTGATTTTTTTATATAACGAAATTTTTTAGTTTAAATAGGTAAATCTGAAATTTATGGAAGACTTTTACGATATGGTTTAGATTAATTACTCCACCTGAAATGTTTACTCTTGGTAGCATAGAGAAGTGACTGTATGTCACAGGTCCACTCCTCAATCACTAGACCAAGCCAACCGCATGACATTTGGGAGGGGTTGCCCTTTTTCCCTCCTTTTCAATCATTATTAAAAAAAAAAAAATCCTTTTATTCTTTGAGAGATTGTTAGGGTTAAAATTGGTTCATTCTTTTAGCTCCCCACCTTGGAACGCTTTCTTTAGTTGGAGTACGGTTCAAATTCTCATATTTGAACGACCAAAATATTTGTCATGATTAAAATAAATTGCTGTCGGATGCAAATGATTCAATAAAGATTTGGACAGAAAAATAATAAATCTAACGCGTCAAGAAAAAAGAAAAGAAAAAACAATTTAAGTAACTTGTAAATAATAAATAAAAAGAAACAATGAAAGGGAGGCGTGAGGGAGTGATACGTGTACTCCCCAAAACCTTTATTTAGGATGTTTTTTAGGGTGGAGAATATCTGTACCGCAAAAAAGGGTTACACCAACTTTTGTTCTGTAAAGGCTTACTGCTTTTCAGGAATAATTAGAACTCTCGTGGTTTAAAAAAAATAAAAATGAAACACCAAATAATTAGAGCCCTCAATTAATTAATGAGTTCACTAACTAAAACGTTCGAGACGAGAATCCTAGTGCTTCTTTTTTACCACCTTCTCTACCGATCTTTTCTCCTTTTCTTCCTTTAATTTTCAGCTGCCTAACAATATTGAGGGAAAATATACTACATAAATCATAACTTTTACATGGTATTATTTAAGTGCCATAACATCTTTATCGATCACTTGAGTAACATATGTGATTGTACGGTGTTTACTTAAGAGCCGTATATTTTTTTATGCTACCTATCTCCCTATTATATCCAACTTTATCCTCTCTTGAGTGAGCACTAAACGTAGGATATGATAAATCATATTATATCATGAATTTTATCCGACTGCCAAACGCAGACTAAATAATTAACATAAAAACATAACAGTAGATATATCACGAGCGATTTGCAAAAATCGACATATTAAATGATTCATCTTTTATTATTCTACTCTATCATTCAGTACGTAGAATATGTACTTCTACACAATCACAATAATGTATGGATAATAATTTAGAATTGAATTTGCAAAAAAATTAAAAATTAAAAACCATAGAAGTGTTAACGAATAATGTGATTCGAGAATGGAAAAAGGGTGATTCCATGGATGAGAAGAAAGTGCATGGGACGCTTCCCAGGCTTAATTGGTCATTAAGTCTTCAACCACATTAAAGAGAGGAGGAAACATCTTTCTTGAAAAGAATCCTTTTGCCGTGTTGTGGTGGATTTTGCCGGTTTCACATGTAATTTACAGAATGTGAAAAGTAAGGGACAAAAAGGGTTCACAAAATAATCATAATTGGAGCGCTTGCACCTTCTAAATATCAAATTTGAGAAAGTCATAACTCAACCCAAAATTTTAAAAATCGTGACTAAATTTTAGAAAAATGATTATAGTAAAATTTAGGAACCTCGAGAAGGAAAAAGTTATAAAAAAATCCATTAGGTCTATGCGAGTTTAGTGCATCATGACTAATTCTTGATTTGCAATTTGTGGAAACAAGAACTATTCCACATATATAATTGCCAATCATATAGAAAGTTTAGACATGTTAACCTAAATTGTTTTGCGCTCTCTTTTAAAGCTTTTTCAGGTCATCAGCCCTGGACCGTTGCCTCATTTTTAAGTGGACCTGATATTAGGATTCTCTACCCTTTGAACCTACTATAAATTGACTTGCCCTCCTTCATTGTTATTTCAAACTGCAAAAACCATGAAAACATAGAGAGAGATCCTACTATAAATCGACTTGCCCTCCTTCATTGGTATTTCAAACTGCAAAAACCAAGAAAACATAGAGAGAGAGAGAGAGAGAGAGACAGAGAGAGAGAGAGAGAGAGTGTCTGTGTGTTAATTCCCGCGCCCCTCACAATAATTTCCACTAGCTTTGCACAAAATAACCGTTGCATTTTTTGAAAATCACATTTTGAAATATCATAACTCAAAAACCGAAAATAAAAGATCATGACTTAATTTCAGAAAAAAATATCCGGTAAATTTAGGTGTGCCGAGAAGGAAAAACTTATCAAAATAATACATTGAATACATGTGAGTTTAGTGCATCGCGAATAATTCTTGATTGTCGATTTTGGATGCATATACTATTTAACATATGTTATTTTTATGGAATCCTATCAAGTCTAGACCGGTAATTCTCAACTTTTTTCCCTGCCCTGTTTTTAACCCTCTTCAGTTCTCTTTTTCAAGTGGGCCTGATTTGTCTAGATTCCCTTACCTTTGAACCTACTAGGAATTGACTTACCCTCCTTCATTGGCACTTCAAACAGCCAAAAACAGAGAGAGAGTTTATTTCTACTGCTTTTCAGTGCCCGCACAGCAATTATGATTTGTTTGGTAACGCATCTATTTCAGAGAATATTTTTTTTTCAGAAATAGTATTTTTTTTCTTTCTATTCCTCAAAACAATTTCCCAATAAAAGAATAGATTTGGTAAGTACACAAAATTTTTATTCTCGAAATGAAAAAAGAATAGGAATGTGTTTGGTATGATTCACAAATATTTTTATAATGTACAATTTCTTTTCATTTTTTTTTCTTATTCTCCCTTACCACCGCCAACCACTGGTTGTTGCCAACCGTCGCTACTCGTTGCCGACCCTCGCCACCAATGACTGCCGATAACGCCGCTCGCCACTCATCACCAATGACCACCAACGCCATTGACCGCCGCAGTCGACTGCCGATTGGTGGTGGGTGGTGGCGTTGGTGGTCATTGGCGGTGGGCGGTGGTGGTGCCGACAGCAAGCGGCAACAGTTGGCTAGCCAATGGGTGGAGGCATCGGTGGTCGACCGGCGACAAGTAGCAAAGGGGGTGGTGGCCGGCAAATAAGAAGAAAAGAAAAAACAAAAGAGAAAGTAACTTATTTCTAGAAATTGTTTTTAGGAACAAGAAACTATTTTTTTCTACTTCTTGTTTTTGTTTTAAATCTATTCCCCTACCACTTTTCTATTCTGATGAATAGAAAAATTAGTTAAAGTTAACAAATGGATTTTTTTTTTTTTTTGGTTCTGGAAATAAATGAACAGAAATTAAGAGAAACCGAAACATTATTAAACAGGTTCTTAGCCACTAGCTGTGACTAAACAACATCGCTTTGAAAGAAGTCCTATGATGGGTTCCTTCTATGGAGATGGACTCTGTAAGCTCGCAGAAAATATATCCGAGCGACTAGAATAAAGGCCAATATGTGACGGACTCCCGCATAGACAAAAAAGCCACGGCCTTCATTGCCAAGTTTCGCAAGACCCAATTCTTGTAATCCGATTGCCAAGAGATTGCGGTGTAGCATTAACTCCTTGGACTATTTATTGGATATGGTGTATATTCACGAAGCTCAACATAAGTGCTATCCTTTTCGACCAAAAAGAAAAAAAACATAAGTGCTATCCTTTAATTTTTAGATTTGTATAAAGTCAATTTCTCAATTGTTTGCTCACTGAATTATGCAGTTGCGTTTATGGATACGTTCTCCTAAATATATATAGAAGTCTTGTATATGTTTGTAGCTCGCTAGCTTGCTTCTCTCTCTCTCTCTCTCTCTCTCTCTCTCTCTCTCAGAGAGTGCTACAATCATGATTATTGTGGGGCTAGTTTTGCCCCTCAAGCGACCTCTAATCTAAATTCATGACTCATGTGCACGGACGCATAGACGACCACAAAAATATGCCCCACCATCGTCCCTTACGCTGCCATTGCTCATATGACGCTACCACATGCTCGTCGCTGCCGCAATGCTTGCCATTATGGCATAAGACTGATGAATGGTGCTACATTTGTGATGTCATGGGTGCGAGCACCCGTTCGCGGCGTATGCTCAACACAGATTTGGGCTCAAGTTTTTTTTTTTTGGGTTTGTATGGTTTCTTAATAGTGGATTAGTATTTGAGTATAGGGAAAAGTGTTAGAAAAGTCTTAAACCTATTACGTTTGTACCAATTTAATCATAAACATTTTTAATTACACTAATTTTGTCATAAACTTTTTAACTTAGAGCCAATTCAGTCTTCTGGCTAATTTTGGCTGGATATTTCTAACGTGGATGTCGGCTATTTTACGTGATATGACCGACCTTGATGTTGACATGTCAAATTAAATTTTAATTTTTTTAAATTTTCTTTCTTTTTTTTCCTTTCTGACGAGGTGGCCCGGAGGAAAGAGGAGGAAAAAAGGGAAAAAAATTTAAAATTCATTAAAATATTATTAAAAATGTCTACACTAACACTAGTTATACTACGTAAAACGGTTGGTATGACATCCCAGATTTTCAATCCTGTTTTTCATAGAATTAATTGGGCATTTCATTGATGTGCTTATAGGGATGCCCTTAGAACTTATCACTCTTGAGATAACTAGACTACCCAGGGAAGCTATTAAATTTTTTTAATGTAATAGACTTGAGAATTCAACCAAGAATTGGCTATTTGACCATGCTCATCTTTAGAAGCCATTATGGCACAGTTAAAAATCAATTTGAGATTAGAAATAGGTCAATTTGACTGAGATGTGTGGCTAATTGTAGGTGACACCACTAAATTGGAAAATTCTCGTCGGCCGGCACTAGACTGATTTTCTATTGTTTTGGTATCCTGTGCTCATATTTGAATCCTCAATATTTTCACGACAACCAAGAGTTGCCAATATATCGAGTGAGTTCATTGTAGCTCAAAGAAAATTGACCATGGTTTATTTGCACTAAAATTTTTTGAAACCTATTCGGTAACCTAAGTCACGCTAAAAATGCATTAGATTGAAATTAACCACGAATTTGAGTCCCATTTAAGAAATTGAAAGTTCTGTCGTGTCACAATTAATTCTAGAAGCGTCGACTCAGTCTCAGAAGATTTTTTTGCAAACCAAGACTTTTTGGGAAAAAGTCATCTTAAGGCCGCTTTTTTTTTTTTTTTTTCCAAAAAATGCCGGGGATTGTTTTTATCGCAAATTTGAGAAGCAAGTGGGATCGGTTGATAAGGAAAAATACCAATTTGATCGGAGAGGTGTTGATTGAATTTATTGAGGCCGATTTGTGTTGAATTGAAAAACAATTAGTGTCCACTCATTTGATCACAATATATCATTCCTAAACTTATTTTGTGTTAGACAACAAGACTACAGCTCAGCAGAGATTTCCTCCATGATTATAATGTGTTGTTGATTTGTCAATCATTTGGAGGAAGTAGATTTAAAAAGTAAAATTTGCATAATAAACATAGAGGACCTTAATCTTTAGTGCTCCAAAAGAGGTTTCCTCCATGATTATCTCACGTCCTTTGATTACAATAAATCACTCCTAAACTTATTTTGTGTTAGACAACAAGGCTAAAGCTCAGCGAAGATTTCCTCCATGATTATCTCCCTGATTAATCTCTTTATATATATATATATATTTGGTATATTTTCTGTATATTTCTATAATTTGTTACTATAATTGGAGCCTTAGTACTACTCCTCTTCCCTGTATTTATTCCCATTCATTCTCTTGCAAAGACATAAACAAAAATATCATTAAACACAATATATAGGAGCAACTATGGCTGCCTTTAGTCGCCATGCTTGTTGCCTTAATATATTAATTTCTTGAGATTTTTCATTTTGCAAATCATTTACATACATACTTGCAACTATTTTGAGTTAAACTAATGATAACATGAATTCCTTTGAGCATCGGCTGATTGTAAACAATAGAGAAACAAAGGTCGTTTGATGTTAAGCAAGGCAGTACATTAAACGTGAGAATTCAACTCTTTACTCTTTCGTTAGAAAGAGATTTTGATAAGGTGTCTGGAGAGCAATACTTAATCTTGTCAGCTATTCAATGCACAAGACTGAATTATGTGAAGTGCATTATATCTGGTGATCTATTGCCACACATCTATATATATATGTAAAAAGTGGAAAAGTTTTGATAAAGATAAAAAAAAAAAATGTAATTTGCTTTATTTTTTTATATAATTTTTTTTTTTTGTTCGGAAAAAGTAATATCGTTCAGGAAGAGTTGATATTACAATGAGCAGCCAAAGCATCCGCATAAAGGATATCTAATAAAGTAGTAGGAGGCGAGGTGGGCCAGCTAAGGGGAAGAGTGACGGTTTTATGAGCCTTTGCAGCCCAATCTGCCCCAAAGTTCGCCCCTCTTATACAAAACCTAATTCGCAAATTGCAGAAGTCGCGTAGAAGAGCCACAACTTCAGCACAGAGCGATCTAACCTCCCATGGCGAATCGGTTAAACCTGTCACTGAGTCGATCAGGGTTTTTGAATCTGATTCAATCACAAGCAGATCAGTGCACTTGTTCTTCTCCAATAGGTAGCGTAGGGTGATTGTGAGCGCTTGAAATTCCGCTTGCAAAGCAGATGAAGCTACAAAACTTCTGGTAAGCCATCGATGAACTTCCCATTGTGATCACGGCAAATGCAGGCCATGGTCCCTTATGTACCGCTCGGTTGAAATGCTCCGTCGATCTTAACCTTAAGGAATCTGGGATCGGGGGTCTCCATAGCTCTTCTAGACTGAGGCGAGTTCTTTTTGGGTTACATCTTGCCATAGTGGACAACTGCGCCAACCGAACAGAAGCTAGAGACAGATTAACAACCCGAAGTGGATTTGGATATTGATGCCGGAAGATAAAATTGTTTCTAGCTTTCCAAATATTCCACAAGAGTGTAGCGACCACTTCGAAAGCTGGTGAGTTCTGATTTTGTGACAGCCTATTTCCCGACCAATCTCCGAGATGTTGTGTGTCTGGTGTAGGAATCTAAATATTAATTAGAGGATGAGACCAAATTGCTGCTGTCCATTGGCAATATAGAAATGTATGTACTGTAGTTTCTACTGTATCTGTAGAACAGAGGGGGCATATATGGTCTGAGATAATGTGGCGATGGAAAAGGTTAGCCTTGGTTGGTAAAGCATCATGGCTAAGGGACCACAGAAATAGTCTTGTTTTAGGGGGGATCTGCAGCTTCCATATGTGTTTCCATAGCATCTCACGAGCTTGAATTGAATCAGTAGCTGTGTTGGGAGTAACGCCACAGAGGGCTGTCTGTCTGATTGATTGGTATCCATTTTTGACAGTGTATTTTCCGTCAGTAGATGCAGACTAGATAATTTGATCCGATATGTAATTGGGTCTGACTTGTATGGTAAGAATTTCAGCCACAGTGGAATCATAAAAAAATCTTCGCAATAGAGGAGCATTCCATGTGTTGTGGCTGAAATCAATATAATCTGTCACCAGTGGGGGTTCATCTCATTGAGATAGACCACCTAAAATTCCTCTTGGTAACCAACGATCAGTCCTTGGTCTGATTGTACGGCCATCCCCTATTGCCCATCGTAGGTTGCGTAGAATAACATCTCGTCCTGCTAATAGGCTTTGCCAACCCTAGGACGGTCGACTGCCTTTCTCAGCTTGTGCAAAGTCACATGATTGAAAATAGAGACCTTTAAATAGCCTACTCCACAGGGAGGAAGGTCCTTGAATTAAACACCATGCCTGCTTTCCAAGCAAGGCTCTATTAAAGTCCATAAGGTCCCTAAATCCAAGACCACCTTTGGTTTTACTCTTTTTAAGATTCTCCCAACTCGTCCAGTGAATGCCAGGTTTAGTACTATTATTCTGCCACCAGAAGCGTGCAATTTTATTCTCAACAGATTTACAAATAGAAGTAGGGATTTTAAATATAGCCATAGCATACTAAGTGATTGCTTGGACAACAGACTTGATCAGAATTTCCTTGCCGCCCTTGGAGATTAGCTTTTCTTTCCAACCATTTAACTTAGAATTGACTTTACCCAATATCCAGGCAAACATCTCTCTTTTTTATCTCCCCCAATTTGAGGGAATTCCTAAGTATTTGCCTGTTCTAAGCATCAAAGGCACTTTGAATTCATTGGCCAAATTTTCCTGGAGGATTATGGGGTAATCTCTGCTAAAAAATATGCTAGATTTGTTTCTATTTACTTCCTGTCCAGTGGCCAGACAATACTGATTGATAATATTGGATAGATTTTGATATTCCATCAGCTTGGCATCTAAGAAAAGTATAGCATCATCCGCAAAAAAATAAATGAGAAAGTGTAGGGAAAAACCCATTTAGCTTAATGCCTTTAAGATGCTCCATATTAAGTGCCTGATGTATAAGATTGGACAGGACATTCGCCATTAGAATAAATAAATAAGGAGAAAGAGGATCACCCTGTCTGAGGCCGCGTGTCGGTTGGAAGTATCTTAAAAGTTCCCCAGTAAATTTGATGCTGAAAGAGACTGTTGTGACACATTCCATCACCCTTTTCACCCAGATGGGATGAAATCCAATTTTTAGGAGATAATTGTTAAGAAAATCTCATTCCACTCGATCGTATGCTTTTTTCATGTCCATTTTCAAAATTGTCTTAAAATCCCGTCTTCACTTTCGAGTTCTTAGCTGGTGAAGCACTTCCTGGACGATAAGAATATTATCCAGGATTTGACGACCACTGACGAAGGCACTTTGCTCAGTGGAAATTAGGGTCGCAAGCCAGGGTTTGAGCCTATTAGCAAGTACCTTTGATATAATTTTATAGGCAAAGTTACACAAGCTGATAGGGTGATGGTGGTCTAACCGTTCTGGATGTGGAACCTTAGGAACGAGAGTGATGTTTGTCTTATTAAGCTCTGGTGGCATTACTCCCCTCTTGAAGAAATCCTGTACAACAATAAAAAGTTCGTCCTTTAAAATATCCCAGTGCGATTGGTAAAAGAGGCCATTCAATCCATCTAGTCTTGGGCCCTTAGTTGAGCCCAGTTGGAAGACTGCACATTGAACTTCTTCTTAAGTGAGTTCCGCCGTTAGATTCTCATTCATTTCTGATGTGACCGTGGGCAGGCATTGATGAAGGATAGACTCATAGCTTCGAGGACCTATTGATTGGTAGATGGTGGAATAGTAGGTAACCAACATAGTCTTTAAATCATTCTCATCGCGAACCCAGCTATTATCATCAGATTGTAACACCCTTATTCTGTTTCGTTGACGACGTTGAAGTGTAGTTGCGTGGAAAAATTTAGAAATTTTTGTCGCCCCACTAGATCCAATTGATTCGAGATCTCATAGCCCATAATCTTTCCTCTTGTTCCCATAACTTTTGAATCTCTGCCTTTAAGTGCTGAATTTGTTGTGTAGCATTGCTGCAATTTGGTCTATTTACAAGAGATTGAAGTTGGTGTTGGAGATGGGAAATTTGATGTCGGGGAACTGAGAATTTAGATTTACTCCATTTGGAGAGTGCTGTAGAAACCTTGAGTAGTCGTTGAGGAAGCTTGTACCTAGGTAGGTGAATTGAATTCCAGGCGTTAGAAATAGCATCGTGGCATTCTGTATCCTGCAACCAGAACGCCTCAAAATAAAAGGAATTGTGTCGTCGCTTTGGAAGGCCTTCCGTATATAAGATTAATGGGCTGTGATCCGAGCCCACTGCAGGTAGGGCTATAACCTCAATTTTTGGATAATTCTCTTGCCATGTTAAATTACATAGAGCACGATCTAACCTTTCCTTCACCAATTCCTCACCCTCCTTGTTATTCATCCAAGTATATGCACAGCCCTTACTAATTAAATCCACCAGCGAACAATCATAAAGAACCTCTCAAAATTCTTGCATAATGTTCGGATCAACTAGTCGTTTGCCTTCTTTTTCCCAAGGGTAGAGCACTTCATTAAAATCCCCGATACAAATCCAGGGCAATGTATTACAAAGTGCAAACTGTCTGAGTTCATTCCAAAATGGAGTCCGTGCTTGATAAACTAAAGGTGCATGGAGACATGTAAAATGCAACGAACTACTAGTACGAGTGTCAATACAAAGGAAATCAAACATATTCTGATCTGTACGGTGTAAGGTAATACTAAGATGAGCATGCAAAAAAAGGGCCATACCTCCTGCAAGGCCAAGAGGATCAAGCACAAAAGATTGCTGGAATTTAAGACAAGACTGGACACGCTGAAGAATGTCCGCTTGATTTTTAGTCTCCATCAAAAAGATAAGGTTAGGCTCTTCTTTAGCCACTAGGGCCTTTAGGGCACGAACTGTCAGGACCGAGCCCAAGCCCTAACAGTTCCAACTGAGGAGTTTCATTTGTCCATCGGTGGCTGTTGAAGGCCAGCCACCAAAGCCCGCTGTTGTATGTCGTCGACTAACATAACAGGTATTTCCATAAACTGCTTTTCATCCAAATTTTCCACTATAGAAGACATCTGATAAGGAGTATGGCGTTTTTGCTTCTTTGAAATAGTTGCCTTGGTCGATAACTTGATATCTTTTTCTTCGTATGAGTAAGATCAACTCCTGACGGTGCTGTTAGTGGGTGTTGCTGTGCAGATTCAAAACTAAAGTTGCCCTTTGGTAGAGGTAATGGGAAAATACAAGTAGAAGGTTGAGGTATGATAGGTGGTAGAGCAGAACAATTTGTATGATGTACTGTGTGGTGCTGAATGCCTTCCTCCTGCTCTTTGTACGGAGTTGCTTGGAGTTGAGTACCCTTCATTTTTAACAATGACATATCCTTTGCAGGTTCTAATGTGGTTGTGGCTGGTGAAGTGATTATAGTACAGTGCTGTTCTGTTGTGGATGTGCCCTCACAAGGTAGAAGCGCAGGTAGCACAGGAGAAGGAGATGGTGTCTTAGGGACCACCTCTTCATGTTGTATATCACGGGTTTCATAAAAGGTAAGCCAATAAGGACTAGGCACTTTAACCTCTGCCTGCAACCAATGCCCATACGCCATTTTCTCCCTTCCTTCCATTTTAGCTTCTGTAAATGGTATATCCTTGCAATAGGTTGCATAATGACCAATTTTGCCACAGGAATAGCAGAAGTGGGGCAATCGTTCGTACCTAAAGTCCTGCCAAAGAATTTTTCTTGCTATCCGTATTAGTTGTCCTGATTTCAGTGGCTCACTTAAGCTGAAAGAGGAGGAGTTTTTAAGGATTTTATATCCACGAAAGATTCATGGAATGACACAAATGTGTCGTTCACCGTTTTGAATTAAATACCATTTGTCCAATGCTGGGCAGTTATTGTTTTATAAGAAGTACTGGCTTCTCGTCAAAATTTTGGGTGAACTTTTGAGGAAGAAATACGCCCTTGAATACGTTTCATAATAATTGAAAATTAAATGGTTCAATGTAACGACGAGAGATATAATCATAGTGATCTTCAAAAATAATGTCCTAAATAATTTATACTTGTGTTATTCTACTCTATCATATAGTACATCTATTATGTAAAAATGTAATCGTGTATGGACATACGTATAGAAGTTAAACGAATGATGTGACTATAGAAGGGAAAAAGGGCGTCCATGCACATAAGTCTTCCGCCACCGATGGCGGTTTTGGTCAACCACAAAAAAGAGAGGACATATATTGGTTGAAAAGCATCCGATTGTTCTTTTCCCAGCACATACTTGTTTTTCTTTTCAATTCTTTTGAGATGATTAGGTCTGGACCATTCGTCTCATTCTCAAGTTGGACCTGATATTTGTCTAGAATCTCACCTTTGGACCTATAAATTCACTTGCCCTCCTTCATTGGCTCTTCAAAGCGCAAAAACCAAAAAAACACAGAGGAGAGAGCTAGAGTTCATCGATACTGCTCTTCATCGATACTGCCCTTTAGTGCCTTCGCAGTAATTTAGCTACTAGTATGGGAGGCAACAACAGGCAGAAGAAATCTTCATCTTCTTTCGCGCTCATGAGCATGTTCAAGCCTCGGAGGGCGCGCCGGGATGATGCTTGGGAGGGGGACTCCGTAAGCTCGAAGAAAATATATCCGAGCGACTACGACAAGGGCAGGTATGTTGCGGAGCCCGGCATCGACAAGAAAGCCACGGTCTTCATCGCCAAATTCCATGAGACCCGAGTCACGGAATCCGAACGCCAAGTCATGGAACCCGCTTCCCGAATTGGCTTCTACTGAGAGTTGTATATGTTTGCTCAAAATCTTCTTTAGTCTCTGGACTATTTGTTGTACCTTCTATATGTACGTAGCTTAATACAAGTGCTGTCCTCTAATTGGTAGATTTGTATACAAATCAATCTCTCAAGTGGTAGTTTGTTCATAGCTTTCTTCGACTTGCCTGTATTGTTATTGTTGCCTTGTGATAGCTATCATTGAAACACCCTCGTTTGACATTACTTCTCTTTCGTCTAGCAGCAAAATATTCATCTTGGGTTTGTTTTTAGTCATATTTGTCCACCGGTGCGATGAGTGAGAGAGTAATGCACGGACGCAACACACAAGACAGATCTGGGCTCAAGGGTTGCTTGGGTTTGTGTGGTTTTCTTAAAAGTGCAGGAGTATTTTAGTAGAATAGATTACATGGCTGAATCTTCACCATCTTTAAGGTGGGTCGCTGATGCATCAACCGTTTGGAGAAAGTAAACTTGAAAAGATAATTCACCCCATTAATATTGAGCAACGTATTCTTTTGCGCGCAAGAGGAGAATGCCACGGATCAGTTTGTCCCAATATATCAATCGTAAACTCATTTTGCAAATCAACTGTCCGTATTCCAGACATTATTTTGAACAAAACTGATGAGAAAGTGAACCCCTTTAAGCATCACCTAATTGTAAGTAGAAGAGAAATAAAGGTGATGACATTAAAGCAAGTTGGCACATAAAACACGAGAATTTAACTCTTCTATTGAAGAGACGCTGCTCAGTGTGTATTGAGAGCAATACTTAACCGAGTGCGCTATTCAATGTACAGAACTGAATTGAGCGAAGTGCATTCGTGATTTAATGCCCGAGATACATAGCCTTGGCTATTGGGAAAAGGGGAGCAGAGACTAATGAGTTTGTCCCTGTCACTCAAAATAATCGTCCCATGTTTGTCAAAATAATCTTTTAGCTAGATTGTTGGGAGTGCACAATAAAAGTTCAATACTTTTACTTGGGGAAATAGTTCAGAGGGAGCCCAAGTTGAGCCTGTCAACATATTTAATTGGACACACTTTTTTTCAAAAGTTTAAACCCTTCATGTGTATTAAGATATATTAACAACTCAAACACCACACCAATATTTTTCGATGTGGGATTTTTCCAATACAACTCATTTATATATCCTAACAATCTTCCCCTCACGTGTGAGCTCTAGGATTAGGTTTGCTACTTTCAGTTTATGTATCTTTTTCCATATAATAATTAAACATTAATATCCACTGGTGGGCAGCTGAGTTGGTTCGGCTTTGGACACTTCATTGCAGAGGTCTCATGGTCGAAACTCTACAGCTGCTAACACGTCTTAAGTGGGGGGCCATAGTGGTGAGGTCCTGTGTTAGTCTCCCCCGAGGTATAGGGACCCATGGTGGAGTCCTCGATTACCCAAAAAGAAAAAAAAAATGAAACATTGATACACGTTTGAAGTAGGCAATTAATCAATCATCGGCTCTAATATTATTTGTTGGGGGCGCGCAATAGAAGTTGATACCATTAAGCCAATGAGTTATGGGCCGAGAGGGAATCCAAGTTTGAGCTCGTCAACATATCCAATTGGACTCATTTTCATTCAAAAACTTAAGCAAATGAGTTATGAACCAACTAAGATATATTATCCGCTCAACATCGCACCAATTTTTTGATGTGGGACTTTTCTAATCATAACATAATATTATGCAAAACCTGTCAAACACAATAGATTAATTTAAGTCTAACTTATTAGGTAGATGAATCTCGACATAGATAGAACATGATTTCTACAGCATGAATGTTTTTGTCCACCGCTTTCTTCGCGAATGAAATTCCATGTGGAAAGCGAGGAGTTTGCAAATCGATTGGCAAGGGTTGATTTGAAGACTGGCGAAATTCTAGGAGAATAAATGAAAAGACATGGGCGTTTTGTTGTATGTCCTATTTAATCCCAGTTAGGAAAGAATCGCACTATATTATTGTAGGATGGCTCTAAAGAATCGTAGCATATGCTTCTTCCTACACTTTCCTTACTACCCCGCCCCCCTCCTTCCTTCCTCTCTTTTTTCACTGGCAGCCAATTTTGACTTTGATGTCTGATTTTTACACGGGCTTATTCTATTCCACTAAGCTTATCGCACTTCAGAAAAGCAGAAGCTATCCTAGGTCTTAAATAAAAGTACGAGTTTCAGTGAATTTCTGTCCAGCCCGTCATCCGTACAACAATTATATGCAATAGCAATTTGAGGTTTTATATTTGATTGCCTCGCTTCTCTCTTTCCACTACTCTAGCTTGATATTTCAAATGAGGAAAACCCCATTATTTTTCACCACTTATCATCATTAGCCATCATTTGCTTTTGCCCGTTGGTCGATTGGAAAAAGGAAAAATTGTGGAAGGCAGCTGCAAATGTTTTACTAAATCAAGCAAACATCTTGGAGATTCTTCATAGTCCTTGGTCGTTCTAATTCACCCAGAGTTCCTCAAGTGGAATATAATCGTTCGCTCCATGGGACGTTGTGCTGAGACACGGCAAGAATTATGCCAGGCTAAAGTGAGGAGAGAATAGACATGGGGTCTGTGTCTGTTTTGCCTTTCTGTAAAGGCGGGTGCAAAAAAATGCAATGCCCACCATTGGATTTGGGCTCTTAAGTTGTTCTCTATGTATTCACCTTCTTTCTCTTGGATACTTCTCCGAGATTCTCTTAGGGATTCAGTCATGTTCCATCTTTTCTAAAACCGATGGTTTTGAATCCTCCAATACCACATTCTACACTTTTTTGGTATTCATTGAATTCACTTCCCCACTTTGGAATTCATTTTTTTATGATGAAAAAGTTTAGTTTAAACAGCTAAATCTTGATTTTATAAAAGATTTTTGCTATATTGTTCAGATAAATTACTCCACATAAAATGTTTGCTCTTAGTAGCATGGAGAAGTGACTCTATCCCACAGATCCGATCCTTATTCATGGACCAAGCCAACCCCAGGTCCGATCCTTAATTACTGGACCAAGCCAACCCCGCGATATTTGGGAGGGGTTGCCCTTTTCCCCTCCTTTTCAATCATTTTTTGTCCTTCCACTTGAATATCTGGAAAAGATAAGTTTCCCGTGAGATTCTTAGGGTTAAAATTAGTTCATTTTTTTAGCTTCCCACCTTGGAACCCTTTCTTTAGTTGGAATGCAGTTCAGATTCTCATATTTGAATGACCAAAATATCTGGCATGATTAAAATAAAATTTCTTTCCACTCTCTCTCTCTTCCCCCATTAACGACCACTATAAAACCTCCTCTTTGATTGATCTTTTATGTTTTAATGTTGCTGCAAAGCTACAATGACAAAAGGCCATATCTAACCTATTTCTGTTAAATACATTAGACGCCTATTGTCGCTTATATTCACACTATGCCTTTGAATTCAATCATTAGGAGAGGCTACAAGTGAATTCACGCATATTTCAGTCCAAAAAAAAAAAAAGTCCTAGATGCCCTAATGAGCAAAATAATATGGATTCAGGATTTCGAGTTAAGGTTGTAAAGTCACCTATAAGTGAATTTGAACTAGTGAAAGCTCAATCATCGGAAGCTTTCCCTACTTTATGGTAAAGAAAGCATCGCGTTAAATGTGTTGTTTTGCCTTTCCGTAAAGGTGAGTGCAAAAAACTGCAATGCCCACCATTGGATTTGGGCTCTTGAGTTGTTCTCTATGTATTCACTGTCTTTCACTTGATACTTCTTGAGATTCTCTTAGGGTTTCTATCATTTTCCATCTTTTCTAAAACCGATGGTTTTAAACCCTCCAATGCCACATACACACTTTCTTGTATTCATTCTATTCGCTTCCCCACTTTGAAATTGATTTTTTTATATAACGAAATTTTTTAGTTTAAATAGGTAAATCTGAAATTTATGGAAGACTTTTACGATATGGTTTAGATTAATTACTCCACCTGAAATGTTTACTCTTGGTACCATAGAGAAGTGACTATATGTCACAGGTCCACTCCTCAATCACTAGACCAAGCCAACCCCATGACATTTGGGAGGGGTTGCCCTTTTTCCCTCCTTTTCAATCATTATATAAAAAAAAAAGAAATCATTTTATTTTTTTAGAGATTCTTAGGGTTAAAATTGGTTCATTCTTTTAGCTCCCCACCTTGGAATGCCTTCTTTAGTTGGAATACGGTTCAAATTCTCATATTTGAATATTTTCTCCATCACAAAAAATGTAATATCTATTTATTTTTAATAAAATTAGACATTCTGTCTCTTATTGCCTGCTCAAATTGATATTACACAATTATATCTTTAACATATTGCACGATAGCTAATTTGATCCTAAAATTCCATATTTGGTCAATTTAATCGTGATTTTTTTAAATAATTCTTTAAAATAGTCATTTTAAATAGTTTAGACCGAGAAATACTAACATAGAGATCCATGATTACCGGTTTTTCTATGTGACACAAATACCATATGACATGGACACTTTGAAGTAAAACGACGTCATTTGCTTTTAAATATTTTTTTGATTTTCCTCTTTTCTTTATTTTTTCTTTTTTTTTTTTGCTTTTTCTACTTTTCATCTTCCCCAAAAGCCATACCTGGGCGATGTTGACCTCGCACTCCCCCGAGCAAGCATCGATTGTCTCCGGCCGATAATGTGTTGTTGATGTGTCAGAGGTTTAGGACTTTTCTTTAACACTTTTTCCTTTGAGTAGAATAGATGAATTGTGTGAATCTCGACACTTTATAATGTGTTGTTGACGTGTCAATCATTTGGAGGAGTAGATTTAAAAAGTAAAATTTGCATAATAAACATAAAAGACCTCAATCTTTAGTGCTCCAAAAGAGGTTATCTCATGTCATTTGATCACAAAATATCACTCCTAAACTTATTTTGTGTTAGACAGCAAGGCTACAGCTCAGCAGATATTTCCTCCATGATTATCTCCCTGATTAATCTCTTTATATATATAATATTTGTAGATTTTCTGTAAATTTCTATAATTTGTTACAATAATTGGAGCCTTAGTACTACTCCTCTTCCCTGTATTTATTCCCATTCATTCTCTTGCAAAGAGATAAACAAAAATATCATTAAACACAATATATAGCATCAACTATGGCTGCCTTTAGTCGCCAAGCTTGTTGCCTTAAGATATTAATTTCTTGAGATTTTTCGTTTTGCAAATCATTTACATATATACTTGCAACTATTTTGAGTGAAACTAATGATAACATGAATTCCTTTGAGCATTGGCTGATTGTAAACAATAGAGAAACAAAGGTCGTTTGACGTTAAGCAAGGTAGTACATAAAACGTGAGAATTCAACTCTTCCGTTACAAAGAGATTTTGATAAGGTGTCTAGAGAGCAATACTTAATCTTGTTAGCTATTCAATGCACAAGACTGAATTATGTGAAGTGCATTATATGTGGTGATCTATTGCCACACATCTGTATATATGTAAAAAGTGGAGAAGTTTTGACAAAGATCAAAAAATGTAATTTGATTTATTTTTGGATATAAATTTGAACTGTTGCAAAAGTGGAGGAGTTTTTTTAGGATTTTATATCCACGAAAGATTCATGGAATGACACAAATGTGTCGTTCACCGATTTGAATTAAATACCATTTGTCCAGTGCTGGGCAGTTATTGTTTTATAAGAAGTACTAGCATCTCATCAAATTTTTGGATGAAATTTTGAGGAAGAAGTACGCCCTTGAATACGTTTCATAATAATTGAAAATTAAATAGTTCAATGTAACGACGAGAGATATAATAATAGTGATCTGCAAAAATAATGTCCTAAATAATTTATACTTGTGTTATTCTACTCTATCATATAGTACATCCATTATGTAAAAATGTATTCGTGTATGGACATACGTATAGAAGTTAAACGAATGATGTGACTATAGAAGGGAAAAAGGGCGTCCATGGACATAAGTCTTCCGCCACCGATGGCTGTATTGGTCAACCACAAAAAAGAGAGGAGGACATATATTGGTTGAAAAGCATCCGATTGTTCTTTTCCCAGCACATACTTGTTTCTCTTTTCAATTATTTTGAGATGATTAGGTCTGGACCATTCGTCTCATTCTCAAGTTGGACCTGATATTTGTCTAGAATCTCACCTTTGGACCTATAAATTCACTTGCCCTCCTTCATTGGCTCTTCAAAGCGCAAAAACCAAAAAAACACAGAGGAGAGAGCTAGAGTTCATCGATACTGCTCTTCATCGATACTGCCCTTTAGTGCCTTCGCAGTAATTTAGCTACTAGTATGGGAGGCAACAACAGGCAGAAGAAATCTTCATCTTCTTTCTCGCTCATGAGCATGTTCAAGCCTCGGAGGGCGCGCCGGGATGATGCTTGGGAGGGGACTCCGTAAGCTCGAAGAAAACATATCCGAGCGACTACGACAAGGGCAGGTATGTTGCGGAGCCCGGCATCGACAAGAAAGCCACGGCCTTCATCGCCAAATTCCATGAGACCCGAGTCATGGAATCCGAACGCCAAGTCATGGAACCCGCTTCCCGAATTAGCTTCTACTGAAAGTTGTATATGTTTGTTCAAAATCTTCTTTAGTCTCTGGACTGTTTGTTGTACCTTGTATATGTATGTATCTTAATAGAAGTGCTGGCCTCTAATTGGTAGATTTGTATACAAATCAATCTCTCAAGTGGTGGTTTGTTCACAGCTTTCTTCAACTTGCCTGCATTGTTATTGTTGCCTTGTGATAGCTATCAGTGAAACACCCTCGTTTGACATTACTTCTCTTTCGTCTTGCAGCAAAATATTCATCTTGTGTTTGTTTTTAGTCATATTTGTCCACCGGTGCGATGAGTGAGAGAGTAATGCACGGACGCAACACACAAGACAGATCTGGGCTCAAGGGTTGCTTGTGTGCGTGTGGTTTTCTTAAAAGTGCAGGAGTATTTTAGTAGAATAGATTATATGGCTGAATCTTCACCATCTTTCATGTGGGTCGCTGATGCATCAACCGTTTGGAGAAAGTAAACTTGAAAAGATAATTCACCTCATAAATATTGAGCAACGTATTCTTTTGCGCCCAAGAGGAGAATGCCACGGATCAGTTTGTCCCAATATATCAATCGTAAACTCATTTTGCAAATCAACTGTCCGTATTCCAGACATTATTTTGAACAAAACTGATGAGAAAATGAACCCCTTTAAGCATCACCTAATTGTAAGTAGAAGAGAAATAAAGGTGATGACATTAAAGAAAGTTGGCACATAAAACACGAGAATTTAACTCTTCTATTGAAGAGACGCTGCTCAGTGTGTATTGAGAGCAATACTTAACCGAGTGCGCTATTCAATGTACAGAACTGAATTGAGCGAAGTGCATTTGTGATTTAATGCCCGAGATACATAGCCTTGGCTTTTGGGAAAAGGGGAGCAGAGACTAATGAGTTTGTCCCTGTCAATCAAAATAATCTTCCCATGTTTGTCAAGATAATCTTTTACCTAGATTGTTGGGAGTATACAATAAAAGTTCAATACTTTTACTTGGGGAAATAGTTAAGAGGGAGCCCAAGTTGAGCCTGTCAACATATCCAATTAGGCACACTTTCTTTCAAAAGTTTAAACCTTTCACGTGTATTAAGATATTAACAACTCAAACAACACACCAATATTTTCCGATGTAGGATTTTTCTAATACAACTCGTATATGTATTTTAACAATCTTCCCCTCATGTGTGAGCTCTAAGGTTAGGTTTGCTTCTTTCAGTTTATGTATCTTTTTGCATATAATAATTAAATATTAATACCCACTGGTGGGCAGTTGAGTTGGTTCGGCTTTGGATACTTCATCGTAGAGGTCTCACGGTCGAAACTCCGCAGCTGCTAACACGTCTTAACTGGGGGTCCATAGTGGTGAGGTCCTGTGTTAGTCTCCCCCGAGGTATAGGCGCCCATGGTGGAGTCCACGATTACCCAAAAAAAAAAAAAATGAACATTGATACCCGTTTGAAGTAGGCAACCGATCAATCATTGGCTCTAACATTATTTGTTGGGGGCGCGCAATAGAAGTTGATACCTTTAAGCCACTGAATTATGGGCCGAGAGGCAATCCAAGCTTGAGCTCGTCAACATATCCAATTGGACTCATTTTCATTCAAAAACTTAAGCAAATGAGTTATGAACCAACTAAGATATATTATCCGCTCAACATCACACCAATTTTTTGACGTGGGACTTTTCTAATCATAACATAATATTATGCACAACCTGTCAAACACAATAGATTAATTTAAGTCTAACTTATTAGGTAGATGAATCTCGACATTGATCTAACATGATTTCTACAGCATGAATGATTTTGTCCACCGCTTTCATCGCCAATGAAATTCCATGTGGAAAGAGAGGAGTTTGCAAATCGATTGGCAAGGGTTGATTTGAAGACTGGCGAAATTCAAGGAGAATAAATGAAAAGACCTGGGCGTATTCTTGTATGTCCTAGTTAATCCCAGTTACGAAAGAATCGTCCTATATTATTGTTGGATGGCTCTAAAGTACGAGTTTCAGTGAATTTCTGTCCAGCCCATCATCCGTACAACAATTATATGCAATAGCAATTTGAGGTTTGATATTTGATTGCCTCGCTTCTCTCTTTCCACTACTCTAGCTTGATATTTCAAATGAGGAAAACCCCATTATTTTTCACCACTTATCATCATTAGCCATCATTTGCTTTTGCCCGTTGGTCGACTGGAAAAAGGAAAAATTGTGGAAGGCAGCTGCAAATGTTTTACTAATTCAAGCAAACATCTTGGCGATTCTTCATAGTCCTTGGTCGTTCTAATTCACCCAGAGCTCCTCGAGTGGAATAGAATTGTTTGCTCTGTGGGACGTTGTGCTGAGACACGGCAAGAATTATGCCAGGCTAAAGTGAGGAGAGAATAGACATGGGGTCTGTGTCTGTTTTGCCTTTCTGTAAAGGCAGGTGCAAAAAAATGCAATGCCCACCATTGGATTTGGGCTCTTGAGTTGTTCTCTATGTATTCACCTTCTTTCTCTTGGATACTTCTTCGAGATTCTCTTAGGGATTCAATCATGTACCATCTTTTCTAAAACCGATGGTTTTAAATCCTCCAATGCCATATTCTACACTTTTTTGGTATTCATTGAATTCGCTTCCCTACTTTGGAATTGATTTTTTTATGATGAAAAAGTTTAGTTTAAACAGCTAAATCTTGTATAAAAGACTTTTGCTATATTGTTCAGATAAATTACTCCACGTAAAATGTTTGCTCTTAGTAGCATGGAGAAGTGACTCTATCCCACAGATCCGATCCTTATTCATGGACCAAGCCAACCCCAGGTCCGATCCTTTATCACTGGACCAAGCCAACCTTGTGATATTTGGGAGGGGTTACCCTTTTCCCCTCCTTTTCAATCATTTTTTGTCCTACCACTTGAATATCTAAAAAAGGTAAGTTTCCTGTGAGATTCTTAGGGTTAAAATTAGTTCATTCTTTTAGCTTTGCACCTTGGAACCCTTTCTTTAGTTGGAATGCAGTTCAGATTCTCATATTTGAATGGCCAAAATATCTGGCATGATTAAAATAAAATTGATTTCCACTCTCTCTCTCTCTCTTCCCCCATTAAGGACCGCTATAAAACCTCCTCTTCGATTGATCTTTTATGTTTTAATATCGCTGCAAAGCTACAAGGACAAAAGGCCATATCTAACCTATTTTTGTTAAATACATTAGACGCCTGTTGTTGCTTATATTCACACTATGCCTTTGAATTCAATCATTAGGAGAGGCTACAAGTGAATTCACGCATATTTTAGTCAAAAAAAAAAAAAAAAGTCCTAGATGCCCTAATGAACATAATAATATGGATTCAAGATTTCCTGTTAAGGTTGTAAAGTTACCTATAAGTGAATTTGAACCAGTGAAAGCTCAATCATCGGAAGCTTTCCCTGCTTTATGGTAAAGAAAGCATCACGTTAAATGTGTTGTTTTGCCTTTCCGCAAAGGTGAGTGCAAAAAAATGCAATGCCCACCATTGGATTTGGGCTCTTGAGTTGTTCTCTATATATTCACCTTCTTTCACTTGGATACTTCTTGAGATTCTCTTAGGGTTTCTATCATTTTCCATCTTTTCTAAAACCGATGGTTTTAAACCCTCCAATGCCACATACACACTTTCTTGTATTCATTCAATTCGCTTCCCCACTTTGAAATGGATTTTTTTATATAACGAAAAATTTTAGTTTAAATAGGTAAATCTGAAATTTATGGAAGACTTTTACGATATGGTTTAGATTAATTACTCCACCTGAAATGTTTACTCTTGGTAGCATAGAGAAGTGATTCTATGTCACAGGTCCACTCCTCAATCACTACACCAAGCCAACCCCATGACATTTGGTAGGGGTTGCCCTTTTTCCCTCCTTTTCAATCATTATAAAAAAGAAAATCATTTTATTTTTTGAGAGATTCTTAGGGTTAAAATTGGTTCATTCTTTTAGCTCCCCACCTCGGAACGCCTTTTTTAGTTGGAATACGGTTCAAATTCTCATATTTGAAATATTTTCTCCATCACAAAAAATGTAATATCTATTTATTTTTAATAAAATTAGACATTCTGACTCTTATTGCCTGCTCAAATTGATATTACACAATTATATCTTTAACATATTGCACGATAGCTAATTTGATCCTAAAATTCCATATTTGGTCAATTTAATCGTGATTTTTTTTTGTAATAATTCTTTAAAATAGTCATTTTAAATAGTTTAGACCGAGAAATACTGACAGAGATCCATGATTATCAGTTTTTCTATGTGACACAAATGCCATATGATATGGACAATTTGAAGCAAAACGAGTCATTTGCTTTTAAATATTTTTTTTATTTTCCTCTTCTTCTTTTTTGTTTTTAGCTTTTTCTACTTTTCATCTTCCCCAAAAGCCATACCCGGGCGATGTTGACCTCGCACTCCCCCGAGCAAGCATCGATCGTCTCCGGCCGATGACCTCATGATTGTAGCCGTTGACATCGGTAGCGAAGAGCTTGACGATGTGGCAGGACACTTTGACAGCGGAGGACGAGGAGGAGTGGACAATGTGGAGGACGACTCGGCGAGGATGGGCCTGAAGGTGGAGAGAGACAAAAGGTGGTGGATTGTGATGAAGAGCTTTTGGATAGTTGAAATCACCATTATTGCACGCCTTGAAAGTTCGAAATTGAAATGTCTTCAAAATATTTATGATTAAATTGGCCAAATTGAAAATGAATTGACTGTCATAAAATAGGACTAATTAGATAATTTTATTAAAAAAATAGACATGATTTAATTTGTCCCCAAAATGTTGATTAAGTGATAAGGGCTTGGTTTCAGATTTAGTAGGTTCGAACCATAAAATCTCTCACTTGGAGTAACTTTAAAGACCATGATTGCCAACTTGTGGTTGGAAGGGGCAATTTGCGTGCATGTATTGGTAGCTAGGGATCAGTTGAATTGAAAATTTGAGGATGATATGTAATTAGAAAAAGCATTATGAGCTTGAATTAGCTGCAGATGCTCTCTAACGCTTCTCTTGGGTACAGCTGGCCGAATCCTCTCCAAAGACAAACTTGAAAATTGTAAGCAAACCTCACATTAGCACTCAATTGTGGCCTCCCCTAATCGAGTAATACTTAGCAGAGATTGTGGGCGAATCTAGCCAATGAATGTGATTACAGCAATACAAAAATTGTATATATTTAGTAAGTTCATACAAAAAGAAGATGAATGCCTACAGGAAATGATACATCTTTTTGTTGTTATTTCTTTTATGCTTGATACTCAAAAGAAGCCTCTTACAAATGGGAGGGCGTCGAATAATTCCTTCCGTAATTTGCAGTACAAGCTGGGCTTACCAAATTAAGGAAAACAAGGCCCCACCCCCCCCCCCCCCCCCCCCGGCCCCCCCTCTTTTTTGTATAACAAGTGCCCTATAGTACCTAGGTAAATGCCAAGAATGGTGCCCCCATGTTGCTTGCAGAAAAAAATGTTTATTAACTTGTAATCAAGGTGTTATTGTAATTTTAAATCCAAGAGAAATATATACATGAGATCCATTGATTAACATTCACTCGTGGGTTTACAATGGATTTGCCGGTGTAGATTAGGTACACAATGCGGGTTTGAATCTCTGTGCTATCGGATGCAAATGATTCAATAAAGATTTGGACAGAAAAATAATAAATCTAACGCGTCGAGAAAAAAAGAAAAAAAAAATTTAGTAACTTGTAAAAAATAAATAAAAAGAAACAATGAAAGGAAGGCTTGAGGGAGTGATACGTGTACTCCCCACAACCTTTATTTAGATGTTTTTTAGGGTGGAGAATATCTGTACCGCAAAAGGGTTACACCAACTTTTGTTCTGTAAAGGCTTACTGCTTTTCAGGAATAATTAGAACTCTCGTGGTTAAAAAAAAAAAAATGAAACACCAAATAATTAGAGCCCTCAATTAATTAATGAGTTCACTAACTAAAACGTTCGAGACGAGAATCCTAGTGCTTCTTTTTTACCACCTTCTCTACCGATCTTTTCTCCTTTTCTTCCTTTAATTTTCAGCTGCCTAACAATATTGAGGGCAAATAATACTACATAGATCATAACTTTTATATGGTATTATTTAAGTGCCATAACATTTTTATCAATTACTTGAGTAACATAACTTATGTGATTGTACGGTGTTTACTTAAGAGCCATATATTTTTTTATCCTGTCCCCATTATATCCAACTTTATCATCTCCTGAGTAAACACCAAACGTAGGATAGGATAAATCATATTCTATTCTAAATTTTATCCTGACTGCCAAACGCAGACTAAATGATTAATATACAACATAACAGTAGATATATCACGAGCAATTTGCAAAAATCGACATATTAAATTATTCATCTTTTATTATTCTACTCTATCATTTTATACGCAGAATATGTATGTCTACACAATCACAATAATGTATGGATAATAATTTAGAATTGAATTTGCAAAAAAATTAAAAATTAAAAACCATAGAAGTTTTAACGAATAATGTGATTCGAGAATGGAAAAGGGGTGATTCCATGGATGAGAAGAAAGTGCATGGGATGCTTCCCAGGATTAATTTGTCATTAAGTCTTCAACCACACTAAAGCGAGGAGGATACATCTTTCTTGAAAAGCATCCTTTTGCCGTGTTGTGGTGGATTTTGCCAGTTTCACTTGTAATTTACAGAATGTGAAAAGTAAGGGACAAAAAGGGTTCACAAAATAATCATAATTGGAAAGCTTGCACCTTCTGAATATCAAATTTGAGAAAGTCATAACTCAACCCAAAATTTTAAAAATCGTGACTAAATTAAAAAAAAAAATGATTACAGTAAAATTTAGGAACCTCGAGAAGGAAAAAAGTTATAAAAAAATCCATTAGGTTTATGCGAGTTTAGTGCATCATGACTAATTCTTGATTTGTGATTTGTGGAAACAAGCACTATTCCACATATATAATTGCAAATTATATCGTAAGTTTAGACATGTTAACCTAAATTTTTTTGGGCTCTCTTTTAAAGCTTTTTTCAGGTCATTAGCCCTGGACCGTTGCCTCATCTTCAAGTGGACCTGACATTAGGATTATCTACTCTTTGAACCTACTATAAATTGACTTTCCCTCCTTCATTGGTAATTTAAACTGCAAAAACCAAGAAAACATAGAGAGAGAGAGAGAGAGAGAGAGAGAGAGAGAGAGAGAGAGAGAGCTAATTCCTGCGTCCTTCACAATAATTTCCACTAGCTTTGCACAAAATAACCATTGCATTTTTTTGAAAATCACATTTTGAAAAATCATAACTCAAAAACCAAAAATAAAAAATCATGACTAAATTTCAGAAAAAAAGATCCGGTAAATTTTAGGTGTGCCGAGAAGGAAAAAACTTATCAAAATAATACATTGAATACATGTGAGTTTAGTGCATCGGGAATAATTCTTGATTGTTGATTTGTGGATGCATATACTATTTAACATATGTAATTCTATGGAATGCTATCAAGTCTAGACCGGTAATTCTCAACTTTTTTTTCCTGCCCTGTTTTTAACCCTCTTCAGTTCTCTTTTTCAAGTGGACCTGATTTGTCTGGATTCTCTTACCTTTGAACCTACTAGGAATTGACTTGCCCTCCTTCATTGGCACTTCAAACAAGCCAAAAAGAGAGAGAGAGTTTATTTCTACTGCTTTTAAGTGCCCTCACAGTAATTTATGATCTGTTTGGTAACACTTCTATTTGTGGGAATAATTTCTTCTCAGAAATAGTCTTTTTTTTTTTTTTCTATTTCTCGAAATAATTTCTCAATAAAAGAATGTGTTTAGCAATTATACAAAATTTCTATTCTCGGAGTGGAAAAAGAATAGGAATGTGTTTAGTACGATTCATAATCTTTTTTATAATATATAATTTCTTTTAATTTTTTTCTTATTCTACTTTACCACCCCCAACCGCCAGTTGTTGCCAATCGTCACCACTCATAGCCAACCCTCACCACCGATGATCGCCAATGATGTCGCTTGCTGCTCATCGCCAATGACCACCAATGCCACCGACCGCCATAGTTGACTGCCAATTGGTGGCAGAAGGTGGTGTTGGTGGTCATTGGTGATGGGCGGGGATGACGGCGATCGGCCAGTAGTGGGCAGCAATGATCAGCTAGTTGATGGGTGGGGGTGTCGACATTTGGCCTGCGGCAAGCGGCAGAGGGGGGGTGGTGGCTGGCAAATAAGAAGAAAAGAAGAAAAGAAAAAAGAAAAAAACTTATTTCTAGAAATTGTTCTTGGTAACAAGAAACTACTCTTTTTTTTCTACTTATTGTTTCTGTTCTAAATTTATTACTCGACCACTTTTCTATTCCGAGTAATAGAAAAATTAATTAAAGTTACCAAACGGATTTCTATTTCTTTTTTCTGGGAACAAATGAACAGAAATTAAGAGAAATGAAAAAAGTTACTAAACAGGTCCTTACCACTAGCTTTGACTAAACAACGTCGCTTTAAAAGAAGTCCTATGGTGGGTTCCTTCTATGGAGATGGACTCTGTAAGCTCGCAGAAAATATATCCGAGCGACTAGAACAAAGGCCAATATGTCACAGAGTCCCGCATAGACAAAAAAGCCACGGCCTTCATTGCCAAGTTTCGCAAGACCCAAGTCTCGTAATCCGATTGCCAAGAGATTGCGGTGTAGTATTAAATCCTTGGACTATTTATAGGATATGGTATATATTCACGAAGTTCAACATAAGTGCTTGTTATAGATAAAGTCAAATATTTGTTTTTAGGGGCTTTTTTGTCTTTTCTATTAGATTTCCATTTAGGTTAAAAGTGGTACCTATATATTAGCGATGGCAAAACCCTAGCCGTCAAGACGCTGAAAAAGGAAATAGAGAGGCAAGAAAAAGAGAGAAGAAAAAAGTGAGTTTTTTCTTGATGAGAGTTCTCAATTTTTTTGTGCCTTGATCTTGAGAGAAGATTGTCGTTGTATTCCAACTTTTTCGAAGTCTAGTGGATTCGCAGAGTGCCTCTGCGCGGAGACGTAGCCCAAGTTTGGGTGAACTTCGATAACAAATTTTCTAGCGTGTTCATCTGATTATGCTCTTTTATTACTATATTATGTCTGGTGAATTATTTGCGAGCATTATTTTTCTGGAATCGACGTGCGACTTCGTAACAATTGGTATCAGAACCTAGGTTGGCTAATCGAGAACATCGAGGATTTTTCGGTGACGTTCGATTGAAAGCAAACAGGATGGCAGAAGATAAAATCAGAATCGATAAGTTCAATGGAGAGGATTTCGGATGGTGGAAACTACAAATAGAGGATTATCTTTATCAAAAAGATCTCTATGCACCACTTGAGGGTTGGAAACCCGAGATGGCGGAAGTGGATCCGACAGCAGAAGCCAGATGGAAAATTCTTGATCGAAAGGCGTTAGGTGCGATTCGTCTAGGGTTGACGAAAAAGACGGGGTATCACATCACGAAAGCAAAAACTGCAAAAGAAGCCATGGATATTCTAACGAGTATTTTTGAGAAGCCATCCACATCAGATCAGGTATTTTTGCTGAAGAAACTGGTTAATATGAAGTTATCTAATAGAGGTTCTGTGGTAGAGCATATTAATAGTTTCACGCAGGTCACGGGTCAATTGGAATTCGCAGGCATAAATTTAGATATGAAGCTTCAAGCTTTATTATTTTTATGTTCTCTTCCAGAAAGCTACAATATCGCAGTGCATGGAATTTCGAGCACCATGAATGATGATTTAACTCTTGATGATGCTGTGAGTAGTATCATGGATGAAGAGATGCGAAGGAAAGTCTCAGGTGGAGATAATTTTTCTGCACCTACATCTTCAACAGCACTTGCAGTGGAGAACCGTGGAAGAAGTAAAAGTAGAGGAAATTTCAGCGGTCGTGGCAGATCACAATCAAGGGGTAAGAGACAGGTTGCAAAAGATGAGTGTTGGTTTTGTCACAAAACCGGACACCGGAGGTTTCAGTGTGAAGCCTACAAAAAGAAGCAGCAAGATGAGAATCAAGGTGCTAATGTAGTTAGCGATAAATCTTTGCTAGATAACTTGTGTTTGTCTGCAGGGTTTGACTTGACAACAAATAAATGGTTTATTGATTCTGGCGCTTCTTTTCATTGCATCTCGCAAAGAGACATATTTGATGATTATGCTAGTGGAGATTTTGGACAAGTGGTTGTGGGAAATGGCCACATGTGTCCAATTGTTGGGAAAGGAACCGTGACTGTGAGCATCTCAGGTGGAGGACGTCTAGTTTTGCGTGAAACTAGGCATATTCCGAAATTAAAGAAAAATCTGATTTCAACCAATAAACTTGACCAAGAAGGTTTGGTAATAACCTTTGGCTGCAGAGAGTGGAAGATAACCTTAGGGGTACGAGTAGTAGCAAAGGGAAAGCGTACGGGTACACTTTACCTTCTCCAAGGAGACAATATCAGTGATATGGTTGCAACTACAATGGCTACAGGTAATTTATCTACTCTTTGGCATTATCGTTTAGGACATCTTGATGAAAAAGGTGTAAAGCAGTTACACTCGAGAAAATTACTTCCGGGTTTACAAAAAGTTGAGTTAGATTTTTGTGAGAGTTGCATTTATAGAAAAATAAGGGCTGTTAGTTTTCAATTGAATGGGCGACAAAATAAAGGCCAGAAGCTAGAGTTGGTTCATACTGATGTATGGGGACCTGCTCAAGAACTCTCTTATGGTGGTAAGAGATATTTTGTCACATTCATTGATGATGCAACAAGAAAGACTTGGGTCTATGCTCTTAAAGAAAAATCAGAAGTATTCGGGATGTTTAGAATGTGGAAGACCATGGTAGAAAAAGAAACAGGTTATCAGATTAAAGCTTTGAAATCTGATAATGGTGGTGAATACACAAGTAAAGAATTTGCAAATTATTTGAGCCGAGAAGGCATACACGGGCTAAAAACTGTTCCTAGAACTCCTCAAGAGAACGATGTAGCTGAAAGAATGAACATAACTATTCTAGAATGTGCGAGATGCATGAGACTACACGTGAGTCTCCCGCTACACTTATGGGCCGCTACAGTTGATGTAACTGTTTATCTTATCAACAGAAGTCCATCTAGTGCGTTGGATAGAGAAATACCACAAGAGCGGTGGTCAGGTAAGAAGATTAATTATTCACATCTAAAGGTGTTTGGTTGTATTGCATATGCTTTAATTGACAGGGAGGATAAAAAAAAGCTTGATGCTAAGTCCCAGAAGTGCGTCTTTATCGGATACGGTGGCGACGAGTATGGCTATAGATTTTGGGATTATGAGAATAACAAAGTCATCCGCAGTCGCAATGTGGTATTCCATGAAGAAAAAATGTATAAGGATCGTCAGACAGAGACAAAGCATGAGAATGTAGTACAACCAGAGTATGTTGAATTAGACATAATGCCCGTAAAGATGTTTCCAGTAGATCAAAGTTCACCTGAAAGAGAGGTTCAAGATGAGCCTATTATCAGTGAAGAGGTAGTTCAAGAAGAACGCAGTGATTTGGAGCAAACGAATGACCCTGAAGTACCTGTTTTAAGAAGGTCTACACATGTGAGAAAGCCAAAGGTAATTTTTGATCCATCAGCTAATACTGTTTTGAGCCATGTCTTATATATAGATTCGGGAGAACCGGAGACTTACGATGAGGCAAAGGCAGACACGTCTCACTTGCAGTGGGAGTGTGCTATGAAAGACGAGATGAGCTTGTTACTTCAGAACAAAACTTAGGAGTTGACCAAGTTGCCCACAGGTAAAAAAGCTTTATTAAACAAATGGGTGTACAGGGTTAAGAATGAAGCGGATGGTAGTATTAGATACAAGGCGAGACTTGTAGTCAAGGGCTTTTCTCAAAAAGAAGGGATCGACTACTCCGAGATATTTTCACCTGTAGTGAAAATGACATCAATTAGAGTTCTGCTAAGTATAGTTGCAGTGGAGGATCTTCATCTTGAGCAGTTAGACGTAAAAACAACGTTTTTACATGGTGACTTAGATGAAGAATTATACATGGCACAACCTAAGGGTTTTGAAGTCAAAGGTAAGGAGCACATGGTATGTCGCTTGAAAAAAAGCTTGTATGGCTTGAAACAAGCTCCGCAACAATGGTACTTAAAATTTGATGGTTTCATGCAAGAAAAAGGATTTGCACACTGTGAGTCTCATCACTGTGTTTATTTTCGCAAATATGATGATGGAAACATTGTGTATCTATCTTTATATGTGGATGACATGCTTGTGGCTAGTTCCAATATGAAGAGAATCGTAGAAGTGAAGAAGATGTTATCATCACAGTTTGCTATGAAAGACTTGGGAGAGGCCAAGAATATTTTAGGCATGAAAATCATCAGAGACAGGGAAAATAAGAAATTATGGTTGTCGCAGGAAGACTATGTGAACAAGGTGTTAAAGAGATTTAACATGGACAAGGCAAAACCGGTTGTAAATCCTCTAGCGAGTCACTTCAAACTTTCCAAGGATATGTGTCCAAGCACTCAAGTTTTGAAAGATGAGATGGCGGTAGTTTCATATGCATCAGCAGTGGGGAGTTTGATGTATGCCATGGTGAGCACGAGACCAAACATTGCACAAGCAGTGGGAGTTGTGAGCCGATATATGCAGAACCCAGGTAGAGAGCATTGGAATGCAGTTAAATGGATATTTAGATATCTAGCAGGTACTTCCAATTACTCACTTTGTTATGGTGGTACATCTCTAGAGTTGCAAGGTTATGTAGATACAGATCATTCGGGTGATCGAGATAGTGGTAAGAGTACCACTGGATATGTCTTTACAGTTGCAGGTACAGCAGTGAGTTGGGTATCTCAACTACAAAAGATAGTGGCTTTATCGACAACAGAGGCAGAATATGTAGCAATTACAAAAGCCTCCAAGGAAATCATGTGGTTACAAGATTATATGGAGGAATTACATCGAAAACAGCCAGTCAATACACTGTGAAATGATAGTCAAAGTGCAGTGCACTTAGCAAAGAATACAGCTTATCACTCAAGAACTAGACATATCAAGAAGCGTTATCACTTTATCAGGTCAGTATTGAAAGATAATGAATTAAAGCTACAAAAGATTGATGGCTCGAAGAATCCAGCCGACGTGATGACCAAGGTAGTAGATAGAGAGACGCATATTTTCTATACTACTACCATTGATATTACTCCATGTTGATTGATGAGGAGTATCGCAGAGGCACAAGTTTTTCAACTACTATTTTTTGAAGAAGATGGATGCAAAGTTGCTTGGTGCTTGGGTATATTTCTCTTCAAGTGGGAGATTGTTATAGATAAAGCCAAATATTTGTTTTTAGGGGCTTTTTTGTCTTTTCTATTAGATTTCCTTTTAGGTTAAAAGTGGTACCTATATATTAGCAATGGCAAAACCCTAGCCGTCAAGACGCTGAAAAAGGAAATAGAGAGGCAAGAAAAAGAGAGAAGAAAAAAGTGAGTTTTTTCTTGATGAGAGTTCTCAATCTTTTTGTGCCCTGATCTTGAGAGAAGATCGTCGTTGTATTCCAACTTTTTCGAAGTCTAGTGGATTCGCAGAGTGCCTCTGCGTGGAGACGTAGCCCAAGTTTGGGTGAACTTCGATAACAAATTTTCTGGCGTGTTCATCTGATTTTGCTCTTTTATTACTATATTTTGTCTGGTGAATTGTTTGCGATCATTATTTTTCTGGAATCGAAGTGCGATTTCGTAACAGTGCTATCCTTTAATTTTTAGATTTGTATAAAGTCAATTTCTCAATTGGTTGCTCACTGAATTATGCAGTTGCGTTTATGGATACGTTCTCCTAAATATATATAGAAGTCTTGTATATGTTTGTAGCTCGCTAGCTTGCTTCTCTCTCTCTCTCTCTCTCTCTCTCAGAGTGTGCTACAATCATGATTATTGTGGGGCTAGTTTTGTCCCTCAAATGACCTCTAATCTGAATTCATGACTCATGTGCACGGACGCATGAACGACCACAAAAATATGCCCCACCATCGTCCCTTACGCTGCCATTGCTCATATGCCGCTGCCACATGCTCGTCGCTGCCGCAATGCTTGCCATTATGGCATAAGACTGATGAATGGTGCTACATTTGTGATGTCATGGGTGCGAGCACCCGCTCACGGCGTATGCTCAACACAGATTTGGGCTCAAGTTTTCTTTTTCTTTTTTTGGGTTTGTATGGTTTCTTAATAGTGGATTAGTATTTGAGTAGAGGGAAAAGTGTTAGAAAAGTCTTAAATCTATTACGTTTATACCAATTTAATCATAAACATTTTTAATTACACTAATTTTGTTATAAACTTTTTAACTTAGACCCAATTCAGTCTTTTGGCTAATTTTGGCCGGATATTTCTAACGTGGACGTTGGCTATTCTACGTGACATGACCGACCTTGATGTGGACATTTCAAGTTAAATTTTAATAATTTTTTTTTTAATTTTCTTTCTTTTTTTCCTGTCTGACGAGGTGGCCCGAAGGAAAGAGGAGGAAAAAAGGGAAAAAATTAAAAATTATTAAAATATTATTAAAAATGTCTACACTAACACTAGTTATACTATGTAAAACAGTTGGTTGACATCTCAGATTTTCAATCCCGTTTTTCATTGAATTAATGGGGCATTTCATCGACGCGCTTATAGGGTTGTCCTCAGAGCTGATCACTCTTGAGATAACTAGACTACTTAGGGAAGCCATTAAAGAATTTTAGTGTAATAGACTTGAGAATTCGACCAAGAATTGACTATTCGACCATGCTTATCTTTAGAGGCCATCATAGCACAGTTAAAAATTAATTTGAGATCAGAGATAGTCGATTTGACTGAGATGTGTGGCTAATTGTAGGTGACAAGACTAAATTGAAAAATTCTTGTCGGCCAGCACTATATTGATTTTTCTATCATTTTGGTATCCTGTGCTCAGATTTGAATCCTCGATATTTTCACGACAACCAAGAGTTGCCAATGTATCGAGTGAGTTCATTGTGGCTCAAAGAAAATCGACTATAGGTCATTTGTAATAAAAAATTTTGAAACCTACCCGGTAATTTCGGTTACGCTAAAAATGCATTAGATTGAAATTAACCGCGGATTTGAGTCCGACTTCAGAAATTGAAAGTTCTGTCATGTCACAATTAATTCTAGAAGCGTCGACTCAGTCTCAGAAGATTATTTTGCAAACCGAGATTTTTTGGGAAAAAGTCGTCTTAAGGCCGTTTTTTTCCAGAAAATGTCAGGGATTGTTTTTATCGCAAATTTGAGAAGCAAGTGGGATCGATTGGTGAGGAAAAATACCAATTTGATCGGAGAGGTCTCGATTGAATTTATTGAGGCCGATTTGTGTTGAATTGAGAAACAATTAGTGTCCACGTCATTTGATCACAATATATCACTCCTAAACTTATTTTGTGTTAGACAGCAAGACTACAGCTCAGCAAAGATTTCCTCCATGATTATAATGTGTTGTTGATTTGTCAATAATTTGGAGGAAGTAGATTTAAAAAGTAAAATTTGTATAATAAACATAGAGGACCTTAATCTTTAGTGCTCCAAAAGAGGTTATCTCACATCCTTTGATCATAATAAATCACTCCTAAACGTATTTTGTGTTAGACAGCAAGGCTACAGCACAGCAGAGATTTCCTCCATGATTATCTCCCTGATTAATCTCTTTATATTATTATTTTTTTGTATATTTTTTGTATATTTCTATAATTTGTTACTATAATTGGAGCCTTAGTACTACTCCTCTTCCCTGTATTTATTCCCACTCATTCTCTTGCAAATACATAAACAAAAATATCATTAAACACAATATATAGGAGCAACTATGGCTGCCTTTAGTCGCCATGCTTGTTGCCTTAAGATATTAATTTCTTGAGATTTTTCATTTTGCAAATCATTTACATATATACTTGCAACTATTTTGAGTGAAACTAATGGTGACATGAATTCCTTTGAGCATCGGCTGATTGTAAACAATAGAGAAACAAAGGTCGTTTGACATTAAGCAATGTAGTACATAAACGTGAGAATTCAACTCTTTCGTTAGAAGAGATTTTGATAAGGTGTCTGGAGAGCAATACTTAATCTTGTCAGCTATTCAATGCACAAGACTGAATTATGTGAAGTGCATTATATGTGGTGATCTATTGCCACACATCTGTATATATGTAAAAAGTGGAAAAGTTTTGATAAAGATTAAAAAAAAAAAATGTAATTTGATTTTTTTATATAAATTTGAACAGTTGCAAAAGAGGAGTTTTTAAGGATTTTATATCCACGAAAGATTCATGGAATGACACAAATGTGTCGTTCACCGATTTGAATTAAATACCATTTGTCCAATGCTTGGCAGTTATTGTTTTATAAGAAGTACTGGCTTCTCGTCAAATTTTTGGGTGAAATTTTGAGGAAGAAATACGCCCTTGAATATGTTTCATAATAATCGAAAATTAAATGGTTCAATGTAACGACGAGAGATATAATAATAGTGATCTGCAAAAATAATGTCCTAAATAATTTATACTTGGGTTATTCTACTCTATCATATAGTACATCTATTATGTAAAAATGTATTCGTGTATGGACTTACGTATAGAAGTTAAACGAATGATGTGACTATAGAAGGGAAAAAGGGCGTCCATGGACATAAGTCTTCCGCCACCGATGGCTGTATTGGTCAACCACAAAAAAGAGAGGAGGACATATATTGGTTGAAAAGCATCCGATTGTTCTTTTCCCAGCACATACTTGTTTTTCTTTTCAATTCTTTTGAGATGATTAGGTCTGGACCATTCGTCTCATTCTCAAGCTGGACCTAATATTTGTCTAGAATCTCACCGTTGGACCTATAAATTCACTTGCCCTCCTTCATTGGCTCTTCAAAGCGCAAAAACCAAAAAAACACAGAGGAGAGAGCTAGAGTTCATCGATACTGCTCTTCATCGATACTGCCCTTTAGTGCCTTCGCAGTAATTTAGCTACTAGTATGGGAGGCAACAACAGGCAGAAGAAATCTTCATCTTCTTTCTCGCTCATGAGCATGTTCAAGCCTCGGAGGGCGCGCCGGGATGATGCTTGGGAGGGGGACTCCGTAAGCTCGAAGAAAACATATCCGAGCGACTACGACAAGGGCAGGTATGTTGCGGAGCCCGGCATCGACAAGAAAGCCACGGCCTTCATCGCCAAATTCCATGAGACCCGAGTCATGGAATCCGAACGCCAAGTCATGGAACCCGCTTCCCGAATTAGCTTCTACTGAGAGTTGTATATGTTTGTTCAAAATCTTCTT
Organism: Eucalyptus pumila; assembly: GCA_016097595.1. Taxonomy (NCBI): domain Eukaryota; kingdom Viridiplantae; phylum Streptophyta; class Magnoliopsida; order Myrtales; family Myrtaceae; genus Eucalyptus; species Eucalyptus pumila. Next base: position 67,538,358 of record CM027851.1, read on the forward strand.
TAGTCTCTGGACTGTTTGTTGTACCTTGTATATGTATGTATCTTAATAGAAGTGCTGGCCTCTAATTGGTAGATTTGTATACAAATCAATCTCTCAAGTGGTGGTTTGTTCACAGCTTTCTTCAACTTGCCTGCATTGTTATTGTTGCCTTGTGATAGCTATCAGTGAAACACCCTCGTTTGACATTACTTCTCTTTCGTCTTGCAGCAAAATATTCATCTTGTGTTTGTTTTTAGTCATATTTGTCCACCGGTGCGATGAGTGAGAGAGTAATGCACGGACGCAACACACAAGACAGATCTGGGCTCAAGGGTTGCTTGTGTGCGTGTGGTTTTCTTAAAAGTGCAGGAGTATTTTAGTAGAATAGATTATATGGCTGAATCTTCACCATCTTTCATGTGGGTCGCTGATGCATCAACCGTTTGGAGAAAGTAAACTTGAAAAGATAATTCACCTCATAAATATTGAGCAACGTATTCTTTTGCGCCCAAGAGGAGAATGCCACGGATCAGTTTGTCCCAATATATCAATCGTAAACTCATTTTGCAAATCAACTGTCCGTATTCCAGACATTATTTTGAACAAAACTGATGAGAAAATGAACCCCTTTAAGCATCACCTAATTGTAAGTAGAAGAGAAATAAAGGTGATGACATTAAAGAAAGTTGGCACATAAAACACGAGAATTTAACTCTTCTATTGAAGAGACGCTGCTCAGTGTGTATTGAGAGCAATACTTAACCGAGTGCGCTATTCAATGTACAGAACTGAATTGAGCGAAGTGCATTCGTGATTTAATGCCCGAGATACATAGCCTTGGCTTTTGGGAAAAGGGGAGCAGAGACTAATGAGTTTGTCCCTGTCAATCAAAATAATCTTCCCATGTTTGTCAAGATAATCTTTTACCTAGATTGTTGGAACCAAAAGGACTTGGAGGGAGAGAGTACACACACAAAGAGAGATTATATTACACAATATGCCTTTGTAAAGGCTTAAGAGAGTACACACACTAACTTTGCTAAGCTTAAAACTCTCTCTCAAATCTCACTCTCTCACACACTAAGTAAACTAACAATTAAAAGACAAATAAGCTAATCAAAACACAAAAAACAATTTTACAATTTTCTAACAGCCTCCCTTAAAATTGATTTTGAAAAACAACGACACCAAGCATTGTCTTCAATTTCTCGAATAAATCCGCCTTCAATGGTTTTGTCAAAATATCTGCAATCTGGTCTTCCGATTTACAGAAATCAAGTTCAATTTCACCTTCTTTAATCAGCTCACAAATATAATGATACTTGATGTCAATATGTTTGCTCCTGCCATGAAATACAGGATTCTTGGCTAATGCAATCGCTGACTTGTTATCACACATCAATTTAGTAGGACCTTTTTGTTCATGCATAAGCTCAAAAAGCATCCTTCGAAGCCACATCGCCTGACATGCTGCTGAAGATACTGCAATGTATTCTGCTTCAGCTGTTGAGAGTGCAATAACTTGTTGTTTCTTTGATGACCAAGAAATTATTCCTGATCCAAGAAAGAACGCATATCCGGAAGTGCTCTTCCGTGTTTCAGTATCACCTGCCCAATCACTGTCTGTATACCCCACTAAACTGAAGTTGTTAGTGTAAGAATATAAAATTCCATGATCGCGAGTTCCACTGACATACCTTAAAATTCTTTTTGCTGCTTGCAAATGTGATTGGTATGGTTTCTCCATAAACCGACTAATAATTCCCACGCCATAAGTTATATCTGGCCTAGTGGTAGCCAAATATCTTAAACTGCCAACGATACTTTTAAAATAAGTGGGATTTACCAATTCACCGGTTCCTTCTTTCTTCAACTCCAACCTTTCTGCTACAGGAGTTCGAATTGATTTGAGCATTTCCATATTGAATCGCTTCAAGATATCATTAGCATACTTCTGCTGTGAAACAAAAATGCCTTCATTTGTCTCGCTTCACTTCAAGGCCCAGAAAATAGGACATTAATCCCAAATCTGTCATCTCAAATTGACTTGTCATGGCCTCCCCGAATTCAGCAAACATCTTCTCACAGCTTCAGTAAATATCAAATCATCAACATAAAGGCAAACAATTATAATATTGCCGTTAGTATTTGATTTGATATACAATGTATGCTCATAAGGGCACTTTTGAAAGCCATGCTCCAACAGGTAAGTATCAATCCTCGTGTACCAAGCTCGAGGTGCCTGTTTTAGCCCATACAACGCTTTCTTCAATTTATAAACTTGATTTTCACGCCCTTTCTTCACATAACCTTGTGGTTGCTCCACATATAGTTCCTCATCAAGAAAACCATTGAGGAATGCCGATTTCACATCCATTTGATGGATTTTCCAACGGTTTTGAGCTGCAAGTGCCAAGATCATTCGAATGGTATCCATTCGAGCCACCGGTGCAAATACTTCAAAATAATCAATACCTGGCTTTTGCTTGTAGCCTTTCACCACCAGTCTAGCTTTGTAACGGTCCACCTGACCGTTGGGTTTGCACTTCGTTTTGTACACCCACTTGACACCTATAGGCTTCTTACCAGGTGGTAAAGAAGTTAGCACCCACGTGTCATTCTTTTCAATGGAGTAGATTTCTTCATCCATTGCTTGGTTCCACTTCTCATCTGCTGCTGCATCATCATAGGATATGGGGTCACATTCGGCAAATAAACAAAAGTTTACCATTGTTTCATTAGTGATTTCGTCACTGTCATTATGATCAACTCTTGTGACCACATAATCCTTGAATTTTACTGGCGTCTTCTGCGGTCGTTGTGAACGACGAATCAATGGTTCTCGCGTCGTTGCTGGTGAGGAGGATGAACTACCAGGTGAAAGTGATGGAACTTCAATTTGAGATTCTTCGGTCTCCCTCACCAATGGTTCATCTTCCATAGGAATGCCTTTCTCGGTCAGCCTTTTGATTCCAGTCCCAGGCTTCATCTTCAAAAAATTGGACATCCCTGCTAATAATTACCTTCTCCGTGATAGGATTATATAGCTTATAACCCTTAGTCACATAACTATATCCAATGAAAATGCACTTCTCGCTTTTATCATCCAACTTTTTCTTCGTTCGTCCGGTATATGGGGATATGCTACGCACCCACATACCCGTAGGAACGAAACATCTGGCTTGTTACCGCTCCAAGCCTCTTCTCGGAGTTCTTCCAAGAACACTCCTTGTTGGACACCTGTTCAACACAAATACAGCACAAGCAACAGCTTCTGCCCAAAACTTCTTCGGTAATGCTTTAGCCTTTAGCATACTTCTTGCCATTTCAAAAATTGTTCTATTCTTTCTTTCTGCTATACCGTTTTGCTGAGGAGTATAGCTAGCAGTCAATTGACGTTTCACTCCATGAATTTTACAATAATTGTCAAATTCATTGGAAGTAAACTCTCCACCTCTGTCCGATCTCAATGTCTTTAAATTAAAGCCACTCTGTTTCTCAACATAGACTTTGAATTCTTTAAATTTGCCAAAAGCTTCGGATTTTTCTCTCAAAAAATAAGCCCATGTTTTTCTAGTAAAATCATCGACAAAAATTAGCGTGTACCTTTTTTGTCCAAATGATTCCACCTCAACAGGGCCACAGATATCTGTATGTACCAACTCCAGAGGTTGCTTGGCTCTTCTAGCTCTCCCAATTGGAAAAGATTTCCGATGTTGCTTTCCAATGAGACATCCTTCACATGAGCGGTCTGGAGCGTCAATCAAGGGCATGCCGGTCACCATCTTTTTCTGGACTAGTAATTTAAGTCCACGAAAATTTAGATGACCAAACCGAAGATGCCAAAGCCACTTGCTATCTTTTGTCGTTGCTTGGAAACTCAATAGAGTCTTCGTCTGAAGGGATAGAGGAAACATCCGGTTCTTCGTCATTTGTGTCGTCGTAATCAACTTATTGTTTGCGCCTCTAATGGTGCACACACCATTTTCAATGTTAACTTTGTGGCCTTTTTCAGATAGTTGCCCGACACTTAGCAAATTCCAAAAGAGTCCCGGCACAAAGTAAACGTCTGCAATAGTAACATTAGTACCATCTTTTGAGTTGATATCAATGTTACCTTTGCCCATCACGAGAATTTTGGATTTATTCCCGGTTGACTTCACCACGAACTGTCTCATCTAACTTCGAAAATAGCTCCTTTTGACCACATATGTGATTGCTGCACCCGGTATCAAGGTACCAAATTTTTGTGTCCATGGTACTTGAGTCATCCATTTGGCATGCTAACACCACGCCTTCATTTGCATCGACAGCATGCACATATTCTGGCTGCTCTTGCCCCCTGTTTGCTCGACATTCGGATTTGTAATGTCCGAATTTGTTACGTTAAAACACTTGACTTTTGATTTGTCACGTGTTTGATATCTTTTAGTGGAATTCAGATTTCCACCTCTACCTCGGGCACCTCCACGACCTCCACGACCTCGGCCACCATGATGACCTCCTCGATTTGATTGAGTGACCCGACTCTGCGGTGCTTGCTCGAATTCGAATCGATAGACTTATGGTTCATTCTTTGCTCATGTGAGCATAATGAACCCATCAACCGCTCCAACGTCATGGTTGATATATCTTGGCCTTCTTCGATCGCCGCAACCACGTAGTCAAATCTTTCAGTCAAAGACCTCAAGATTTTTCTACGACTCGTACATCTTGGAGCTCTTCACCATTAACCCTCGCTTGGTTAACGATGGTTTGTACACGATCAAAGTAAGCCGAGATAGATTCAGAGTCATTCATGCGTAAAGACTCAAAATCTCCTCGAAGTGTTTGGAGCCGCACCCGCCTAACACGATCATCACCTTTGTAGGATTTTTGCAATATATCCCACGCTTCTTTCGCTGTCTCAAAGACTCGATATTTTTCAAATATCGTCTCCTCCACGGCTTGAAAGATCGCATATAATGCTTTCGATCTTTCTTTCGAGATTCCACCAACGCTTCTTTCTCCTCTTTCCTCAAAGCATTGAATTCTTCAGCATCAGCTACTTCGGTGTAGCCGTTCTCCACCAGGTTCCACAAATCTTGAGACCTGAATAGAACTTTCATCTGAACGGACCAGTTGTTGTAATTTTTTCCGTTCAACTTCGGAAGTTGCATCTGAACGGAGCTAGTGGATGCCATGGCTAGCTCTGATACCAATTGTTGGAACCAAAAGGACTTGGAGGGAGAGAGTACACACACAAAGAGAGATTATATTACACAATATGCCTTTGTAAAGGCTTAAGAGAGTACACACACTAACTTTGCTAAGCTTAAAACTCTCTCTCAAATCTCACTCTCTCACACACTAAGTAAACTAACAATTAAAAGACAAATAAGCTAATCAAAACACAAAAAACAATTTTACAATTTTCTAACAGATTGTTGGGAGTGCGCAATAAAAGTTCAATACTTTTACTTGGGGAAATAGTTAAGAGGGAGCCCAAGTTGAGTCTGTCAACATATTTAATTGGACACACTTTCTTTCAAAAGTTTAAACCCTTCATGTGTATTAAGATATATTAACAACTCAAACACCACACCAATATTTTTCGATGTGGGATTTTTCTAATACAATTCATATATGTATTTTAACAATCTTCCCCTCTCGTGTGAGCTCTAGGATTAGGTTTGCTCCTTTCAATTTATGTATCTTTTTGCATATAATAATTAAACATTAATACCCACTGGTGGGCAGCTGAGTTGGTACGGCTTTTGACACTTCATCGTAGAGGTCTCATGGTTGAAACTCCGTAGATGTTAACACGTCTTAAGTGGGAGGCCATAGTGGTGGGGTCCTGTGTTAGTCTCCCCCGAGGTATAGGGGCTCATGGTGGAGTCCTCGATTACCAAAAAAAAAAATGAAACATTGATACACATTTGAAGTAGGCAATCAATCAATCAATCATCGGCTCTAATATTATTTGTTGGGGGCGGACAATAGAAGTTGATACCTTTAAGCCAATTAGTTATGGGCCAAGAGGGAATCCAAGTTTGAGCTCGTCAACATATCCAATTGGATCCATTTTCACTAAAAAACTTAAGCAAATGAGTTATAGACTAAGTAAGATATATTTTTTGCTCAACATCACACCAATTTTTTTATGTGGTACTTTTCTAATCCTAACATTAATATTATGCAAAACCTGCCAAACAAAATAGATTAATTTGAGTCTAACTTATTAGGTAGATGAATCTCGACATAGATAAAACATGATTTCTACAACATGAATGATTTTGTCCACCGCTTTCTTCCCGAATGAAATTCCATGTGGAAAGAGAGGAGTTTGCTAATCGATTGGCAAGGGTTGATTTGAAGACTGGCGAAATTCTAGGAGAATAAATGAAAAGACATGGGCGTATTGTTGTATGTCCTATTTAATCCCAGTTACGAAAGAATCGTACTATATTATTGTTGGATGGCTCTAAAGAATCGTACCATATGCTTCTTCCTACCCCCCCCCCCCCCCCCCCCCCGGTCCAATTTTGACTTTGATGTCTGATTTTTACACGGGCATATTCTCTTCCACCAAGCTTATCGCACTTCAGAAAAGCAGAAGCTTAATAAAAGTACGAATTTCGGTGAATTTCCGTCCAGCCCATCATCCGTACAACAATTATATGCAATAGCAATTTGAGGTTTGATATTTGATTGCCTCGCTTCTCTCTTTCCACTACTCTAGCTTGATATTTCAAATGAGGAAAACGCCATTATTTTTCACCACTTATTATCATTAGCCATCATTTGCTTTTGCCCGTTGGTTGATTGGAAAAAGGAAAAATTGTGGAAGGCAGCTGCAAATGTTTTGCTAAATCAAGCAAACATCTTGGAGATTCTTCCTAGTCCTTGGTCGTTCTAATTCACCCAAAGTTTCTCAAGTGGAATAGAATTGTTCGCTCTATGGGACGTTGTGCTGAGACACGGCAAGAATTATGCCAGGCTAAAGTGAGGAGAGAATAGACATGGGGTCTGTGTCTGTTTTTCCTTTCCGTAAAGGTGGATGCAAAAATATGCAATGTCCACCATTGGATTTGGGCTCTTGAGTTGTTCTCTATGTATTCACCTTCTTTCTCTTGGATACTTCTTCAAGATTCTCTTGGGGATTCAGTCATGTTCCATCTTTTCTAAAACCGATGGTTTTAAATCCTCCAATGCCACATTCTACACTTTTTTTTGTATTCATTGAATTCGCTTCCCCTCTTTGGAATTGAATTTTTTTATAACGAAAAATTTTAGTTTAAACAAGTGAATCTTGATTTTATAAAAGACTTTTGCTATATGGTTCAAATAAATTACTCCACATAAAATGTTTGCTCTTAGTAGTATGGAGAAGTGACTTTATCCCACAGATCTGATCCTTATTCATGGACCAAGCCAACCCCAGGGCGAATCCTTAATCACTGGACCAAGCCAACCCCACGATATTTGGGAGGGGTTGCCGTTTTCCCCTCCTTTTCAATCATTTTTGTCCTCCCACTTGAATATCTGAAAAAGGTAAGTTTCCTATGAGATTCTTAGGGTTCAAATTAGTTCATTCTTTTAGCTTCGCACCTTGGAATCCTTTCTTTAGTTGGAATGTAGTTCAGATTCTCATATTTGAATGACCAAAATATCTGGCATGATTAAAATAAAATTGCTTTCCCCTCCTCTCTCTTCCCCCATTAACGACCGCTATAGAACCTCCTCTTTGATTGATCTTTTATGTTTTAATGTCGCTTCAAAGCTACAAGGACAAAAGGCCATATCTAACCTATTTCTATTAAATACATTAGACGCCTGTTGTTGCTTATATTCACACTATGCCTTTGAATTCAATCATTAGGAGAGGCTACAAGTGAATTCACGCATATTTCAGTCCAAAAAAAAAAAAAAGTCCTAGATGCCCTGATGAGCAGAATAATATGGATTCAAGATTTCGTGTTAAAGTTGTAAAGTTACCTATAAGTGAATTTGATCCAATGAAACCTCAATCATCGGAAGCTTTCCCTGCTTTATGGTAAAGAAAGCATCGCGTTAAAATGTGCTCTTTTGCCTTTTCGTAAAGGTGAGTGCCAAAAAATGCAATGCCCACCATTGGATTTGGGCTCTTGAGTTGTTCTCTATGTATTCACCTTCTTTCAATTGGATACTTCTTGAGATTCTCTTAGGGTTTCTATCATTTTCCATCTTTTCTAAAACTGATGGTTTTAAACCCTCCAATGCCACATACACACTTTCTTATATTAATTCAATTTGCTTCCCCACTTTGAAATTGATTTTCTTTTTTATATAACGAAAATTTTTTGTTTAAATAGGTAAATCTGAAATTTATGGAAGACTTTTACGATGTGGTTTAGATTAATTACTCCACCTAAAATGTTTACTCTTGGTAGCATAGAGAAGTGATTGTATGTCACAGGTCCACTCCTCAATCACAACCCCATGACATTTGGGAGGGGTTGCCCTTTTTCCCTCCTTTTCAATCATTATAAAAAAAAAAAAATCATTTTATTTTTTGAGAGAGTCTTAGGGTTAAAATTGGTTCATTCTTTTAGCTCCCCACCTTGGAACACCTTCTTTAGTTGGAATACGGTTCAAATTCTCATATTTGAAATATTTTCTCCATCACAAAAAATGTAATGTCTATTTATTTTTAATAAAATTAGACATTCGGTCTCTTATTGCCTGCTCAAATTGATATTACACAATTATATCTTTAACATATTGCACGATAGCTAATTTGATCCTAAAATTCCATATTTGGTCAATTTAATTGTGATTTTTTTTAATAATTCTTTAAAATAGTCATTTTAAATAGTTTAGACCGAGAAATACTGACATAGAGATCCATGATTATCGATTTTTCTATGTGACACAAATATCATATGACATGGACACTTTGAAGTAAAACGACGTCATTTGCTTTTAAATATTTTTTTGATTTTCCTTTTTTTTTTTTTTTTTTTTTTTTTGCTTTTTCTACTTTTCATCTTCCCCAAAAGCCATACCTGGGCGATGTTGACCTCGTACTCCCCCGAGAAAGCATCGATCGTCTCCCGCCGATGCAACGCTGGGCCAATGAGGCCGTTGTTGGTCAGAGGCCGATGACCTCATGATTGTAGCCGTTGACATCGGTAGCGAAGAGCTTGACGATGTGGCTGGACACTTTGACAAGGGGAGGACGAGGAGGAGTGGACAATGTGGCGGACGACTCGGCGAGGATGGGCCTGAAGGTGGAGAGAGACAAAAGGTGGTGGATTGTGGTGAAGAGCTTTTGGATAGTCTAAATCACCATTATTGCACGCCTTGAAAGTTCGAAATTGAAATGTCTTCAAAATATTTATGATTAAATTGGCCAAATTGGAAATGAAATAGGTTTAAAACTGATTGGATAATTTTATTATAAAAATAGACATGATTTAATTTGTCCCCAAAATGTTGATTAAGTGATAAGGGCTTGGTTTCAGATTTAGTATATTCGAACCATAAAATCTCTCACTTGGAGTAACTTTAAAGACCATGATCGCCAACTTGTGGTTGGAAGGGGCAATTTGCATGCATGTATTGGTAGCTAGGAATCAGTCGAATCGAAAATTTGAGGATGATATGTTATTAGAAAAAGCATTATGAGCTTGAATTAGCTGCAGATGCTCTCTAACGCTTCTCTTGGGTACAGCTGGCCGAATCCTCTCCAAAGACAAACTTGAAAATTGTAAGCAAACCTCACATTAGCACTCAATTGTGGCCTCCCCTAATCGAGTAATACTTAGCAGAGATTGTGGGCGAATCTAGCCAATGAATGTGATTACAGCAATACAAAAATTGTATATATTTAGTAAGTTCATACAAAAAGAAGATGAATGCCTACAGGAAATGATACATCTTTTTGTTGTTATTTCTTTTATGCTTGATACTCAAAGGACGCCTCTTACAAATGGGAGGGCGTCGAATAATTCCTTCCGTAATTTGCAGTACAAGCTACCAAATAAAGGAAAACAACCCCCCCCCCCCCGGCCCCTCTTTTTTGTATAACAAGTGCCCTATAGTACCTAGGTAAATGCCAAGAATGGTGCCCCCATGTTGCTTGCAGAAAAAATGTTTATTAACTTGTAATCAAGGTGTTATTGTAATTTTAAATCCAAGAGAAATATATACATGAGATCCATTGATTAACATTCACTCATGGGTTTACAATGGATTTGCCGGTGTAGATTAGGTACACAATGCGGGTTTGAATCTCTGTGCTATCGGATGCAAATGATTCAATAAAGATTTGGACAGAAAAATAATAAATCTAACGCGTCGAGAAAAAAGAAAAAAAAACAATTTAAGTAACTTGTAAAAAATAAATAAAAAGAAACAATGAAAGGGAGGCTTGAGGGAGTGATACGTGTACTCCCCAAAACCTTTATTTAGGATGTTTTTTAGGGTGGAGAATATCTGTACCGCAAAAGGGTTACACCAACTTTTGTTCTGTAAAGGCTTACTCCTTTTGAGGAATAATTAGAACTCTCGTGGTTTAAAAAAAATAAAGATGAAACACCAAATAATTAGAGCCCTCAATTAATTAATGAGTTCACTAACTAAAACGTTCGAGACGAGAATCCTAGTGCTTCTTTTTTACCACCTTCTCTACCGATCTTTTCTCCTTTTCTTCCTTTAATTTTCAGCTGCCTAACAATATTGAGGGCAAATAATACTACATAGATCATAACTTTTATATGGTATTATTTAAGTGCCATAACATCTTTATCGATCACTTGAGTAACATAACTTATGTGATTGTACGGTGTTTTCTTAAGAGCCGTATATGTTTTTATCCTGCCTATATCCCCATTATATCAAACTTTATCCTCTCCTACGTAAACACCAAACGTATGATAGGATAAATCATATTCTATCATGAATTTTATCTCGACTGCCAAACACAGACTAAATGATTAACATACAACATAACAATAGATATATCACAAGCGATTTGCAAAAATCGACATATTAAATGATTCATCTTTTATTATTCTACTCTATCATTCAGTACGCAGAATATGTACTTCTACAGAATCACAGTAATGTATGGATAATAATTTAGAACTGAATTTGCAAAAAAATTAAAAATTAAAAACCATAGAAGTTTTAACAAATAATGTGATTCGAAAATGGAAAAGGGGTGATTCCATGGATGAGAAGAAAGTGCATGGGATGCTTCCCAGGATTAATTGGTCATTAAAGCTTCAACCACACTAAAAGTAGGAGCATACATCTTTCTTGAAAAGCATCCTTTTGCCGTGTTGTGGTGGATTTTGCCAGTTTCAAATGTAATTTACAGAATGTGAAAAGTAAGGGACAAAAAGGGTTCACAAAATAATCATAATTGGAAAGCTTGCACCTTCTGAATATCAAATTTGAGAAAGTCATAACTCAACCCAAAATTTTAAAAATCGTGACTAAATTCTTGAAAAATGATTACAGTAAAATTTAGGAACCTCGAGAAGGAAAAAAGTTATAAAAAAATCCATTAGGTTTATGCGAGTTTAGTGCATCATGACTAATTCTTGATTTGTGATTTGTGATTTGTGGAAACAAGCACTATTCCACATATATAATTGCAAATCATATAGTAAGTTTAGACATGTTAACCTAAATATTTTTGGGCTCTCTTTTAAAGCTTTTTTCAGGTCATTAGCCCTGGACCGTTGCCTCATTTTCAAGTGGACCTGATATTAGGATTCTCTACTCTTTGAACCTACTATAAATTGACTTGCCCTCCTTCATTGGTAATTTAAACTGCAAAAACCAAGAAAACATAGAGAGAGAGAGAGAGAGAGAGAGAGAGAGAGAGAGAGAGAGAGAGAGAGAGAGAGAGAGAGAGAGAGAGAGAGAGAGAGAGAGAGAGCTAATTCCTGCGCCCTTCACAATAATTTTCACTAGCTTTGCACAAAATAACCATTGCATTTTTTTGAAAATCACATTTTGAAAAATCATAACTCAAAAACCAAAAATAAAAAATCATGACTAAATTTCAGAAAAAAAGATCCGGTAAAATTTTAGGTGTGCCGAGAAGGAAAAAACTTATCAAAATAATACATTGAATACATGTGAGTTTAGTGCATCGGGAATAATTCTTGATTGTTGATTTGGGGATGCATATACTATTTAACATATGTAATTCTATGGAATGCTATCAAGTCTAGACCGGTAATTCTCAACTTTTTTTTTCCTGCCCTGTTTTTAACTCTCTTCAGTTCTCTTTTTCAAGTGAACCTGATTTGTCTGGATTCTCTTACCTTTGAACCTACTAGGAATTGACTTGCCCTCCTTCATTGGCACTTCAAACAAGCCAAAAACAGAGAGAGAGAGAGTTTATTTCTACTGCTTTTCAGTGCCCTCACAGTAATTTATATGATCTGTTTGGTAACACTTCTATTTCTGGGAATAATTTCTTTTCAGAAATAATTTTTTTTTTCGATTTCTCGAAATAATTTCTCAATAAAAGAATGCATTTAGTAATTATACAAAATTTCTATTCTCAGAATGGAAAAAGAATAGGAATGTGTTTAGTACGATCCATAATTTGGAGGAAGTAGATTTAAAAAGTAAAATTTGCATAATAAACATAGAGGACCTTAATCTTTAGTGCTCCAAAAGAGGTTATCTCATGTCCTTTGATCACAATAAATCACTCCTAAACTTATTTTGTGTTAGACAACAAGGCTAAAGCTCAATAGAGATTTCTTCCATGATTATCTTCCTGATTAATCTCTTTATATTATTTTTTTTTTGTACATTTTCTATATATTTCTATAATTTGTTACTATTATTGTGGCCTTAGTACTACTCCTCTTCCCTGTATTTATTCCCATTCATTCTCTTGCAAAGACATAAATATATATATATATATATATATATATATATATATATATATCATTAAACACAATATATAGGAGCAACTATGGCTGCCTTTAGTCGCCATGCTTGTTGCCTTAAGATATTAATTTCTTGAGATTTTTCATTTTGCAAATCATTTACATATATACTTGCAACTATTTTGAGTGAAACTAATGGTGACATGAATTCCTTTGAGCATCGGCTGATTGTAAACAATAGAGAAACAAAGGTCGTTTGACATTAAGCAAGGTAGTACATAAAACGTGAGAATTCAACTCTTTCGTTAGAAAGAGATTTTGATAAGGTGTCTGGAGAGCAATACTTAATCTTGTTAGCTATTCAATGCACAAGACTGAATTATGTGAAGTGCATTATATCTAATGATCTATTGCCACACATCTGTATATATGTAAAAAGTGGAAAAGTTTTGATAAAGATAAAAAAAACATGTAATTTGATTTATTTTTTGATATAAATTTGAACTGTTGCAAAAGAGGAGGAGTTTTTAAGCATTTTATATTCACGAAAGATTCATGGAATGACACAAATGTGTCGTTCACTGATTTGAATTAAATACCATTTGTCCAATGCTGGGCAGTTATTGTTTTATAAGAAGTACTGGCTTCCCATCAAATTTTTGGGTGAAATTTTGAGGAAGAAATACGCCCTTGAATACGTTTCATAATAATTGAAAATTAAATGGTTCAATGTAACGACGAGAGATATAATAATAGTGATCTGCAAAAATAATGTCCTAAATAATATATACTTGGGTTATTCTACTCTATCATATAGTACATCTATTATGTAAAAATGTATTCGTGCATGGACTTACGTATAGAAGTTAAACGAATGATGTGACTATAGAAGGGAAAAAGGGCGTCCATGGACATAAGTCTTCCGCCACCGATGGCTGTATTGGTCAACCACAAAAAAGAGAGGAGGACATATATTGGCTGAAAAGCATCCGATTGTTCTTTTCCCAGCACATACTTTTTTTTTTCTTTTCAATTCTTTTGAGATGATTATGTCTGGACCATTCGTCTCATTCTCAAGCTGGACCTGATATTTGTCTAGAATCTCACCGTTGGACCTATAAATTCACTTGCCCTCCTTCATTGGCTCTTCAAAGCGCAAAAACCAAAAAAACACAGAGGAGAGAGCTAGAGCTCATCGATACTGCTCTTCATCGATACTGCTCTTCATCGATACTGCCCTTTAGTGCCTTCGCAGTAATTTAGCTACTAGTATGGGAGGCAACAACGGGCAGAAGAAATCTTCATCTTCCTTCTCGTTCATGAGCATGCTCAAGCCTCGGAGGGCGCAACGGGACGATGCTTGGGAGGGGGACTCCGTAAGCTCAAAGAAAATATATCCAAGCGACTACGACGAGGGCAAGTATGTTGCGGAGCCCGGTATCGACAAGAAAGCCACGGCCTTCATCGCCAAATTCCACAAGACCCGAGTCATGGAATCCGAACTCCGTGTGATCTCAATCTAGCATAGGCCACCCTCTCCCGATTTGGCTTCTATTTAGAGTTCTATATGTTTGTTCAAAGTCTTCTTCACTCTCTGAACTATTTGTTGTATCTTGTATATGTATGTAGGTTAGTACAAGTGCTGTCCTCTATTTAGTCGATTTGTATAAAGATCAATCCCTCATGGGGTACTTTGTTCATAGCTTCCTTTGGATTGCCAGAATTGTTATTGCTGCTTTGTAATAGCTTTCATTGAAACACCCTCATTATACTTTACTTCTCTTTCGTCTTGCAGCAAAATATTCATCCTGTGTGTGTTTTTAGTCATATTTGTCCACCGGTGCGATGAGTGAGAGAGCAAAATATTCATCTGGGCTCAAGGGTTGCTTGTGTGCGTGTGGTTTTCTTACAAGTGCAGGAGTATTTTAGTAGAATAGATTACATGACCGAATCTTCACCTTCTTTGGTTGGGGGTGTTGATGCATGGACCGTTTAGAGAAAGTAAATTTGAGAAGAAAATTCACTCCATAATATTGAGGAACGTAATCTTTTGCCCGCATGAGGAGTATGTCACATATCAATTTGTCATGATATACCACTTGTAAACTTATTTTAAGTACCAATTCAATCATAAATCTATTACATTTATATCAATTCAGTCATAAACTTTTCAATTAGATCAATTAAGTTTTAAATTTTTTCGCATTGATTTCGACTCAATCCATCTAGTCAATTTAGGTAAGAAATTGCTGATATAGATGCCAGCAATCTTTTGTGATATGATCGCTGCTAATGTAAATAAATTTTATAATTTTTTAAATATTTTCAAAATTCTTCTATTATTTTTTCTCTTTATTTAAAAAAAAATCCCTTACTCTTTACACCAGTTGACTATTGCCAGCCATATGCTGGTCTAGACGAGGGCCTTTGTGCCCTCATAGGCCCTTGGCGAGGGTGCAAGGCCTTTGAGGGTCATCGATAGAAAAAGTAAAAAGAAATAAAAGAAAAAAAAATAAAAATAAAAAAAAGATTCCCAAAAATATTAAAATATATAAAATTTGTCAATGTTAGCTCTAGTCGTGCCACATAAGACCGCTATTGTTCATGTTAGCAATTTCTGACTTAAATTGGCCAAATAGACTGAATTGGTACTAATACGAAAATGTTTAAGATTAAATAGGTTCAATAAAAATATTTAGGACTGAATTAGTACAAATGTAATATGTTTAAGGCTTTTTTAGTACTTTTTTGACAACTCAATTGTATATATTCTAAACACTTTTTTGAACAAAATTGATGATAAAATGAATCCCTTTGAACATTACCTAATCGTAAACAAAAGAGAAACAAAGGTGATGACATTCAAGCAAGGTGGCACATAAATCATGAGAATTCAACTCTTCTATTGAAGACGCGTTGCTCAAGTGTTTCAAGAGAAATACTTAACCACGTCCGCCATTCAATGTGACGACTAAATTGAGCAAAGTGCATTCATGATTAATGCCTGATGCAGTGGAAGCTAGCCTTTGGTGAGCCTTGGCGTTTGGGAAAAGAGGAGGAGAGAGCTAATGAGCTTGTCTGTGTCTATTAAAATGATCTTTTATTTAGATGTTATGTGAAACCTGTTCAACACAATAAATCAATTGGAGTGTAGGGAGAGAAAGTAAAATATATTATGTAGATGAGTCTTGATAAAGGTAAAATATCATTTCTACAAGATGAATAATTTTGTTCATCACTTTCTTCCCAAAAAAGAAATTCCATACGAAAATAGTCAAGTCCGCAGGTCGATTGGCAAGGGTTAATTTGAAGACTGGCAAAAGTCTAGGAGAATAAATGAAAAGACGTGACCTTATTTCGTGACCCCTAGTCAAATCAAGTCACGAACGAATCGTACTATATTCTTACTGTTTGCCTCTAAAGAATCATACCATATGCTTCTTCCTACCCTTTCCTTTACCCTCTCCTCTTTTTTCGCTGGCGACCAATTTTCACTTTGAGGTCTGAATTTTACACAGGCTACCAAGCTAATCGCACTTCAGAAAAGCGGAAGCTACCCTTGGTCTTAAATAAAAGTACGAGTTTTGTGAACTTCTGTCTGCCCCATCATCCACGCAACAATTTTATGCAGTAGCAATTTGAGGCTTGATATGTGATTCCCTCGCTTATCTCTTTCCACTACTCTAGCTTGATATTTCAAATGAGGAAACTCCCAATATTTTCCACCACTCATCATCATTAGCCACCTTTCCTTTTGGCACGTTTTGGTCGATCGGGAAAGGAAAAAATGGTGGAAGCCAGCTGCATATGTTTTACTAGATCAAGCAAACATCTTGGAGATTCTTCCTAGTCCTTGGTCGTTCTAATTCACCCAAAATTTTTCAAGTGGAATAGAATTGTTCGCTCTTTGGGACGTTGTGCTGAGACAAGACAAGAACAATGCCAGGCTAAAAGTGAGGAGAGAATAGACATGGGGTCTGTCTGTTTTGCCTTTTCAGTAAAGGTGGGTGCAAAAAAGTGCAATGCCCACCATTGGATTTGGGCTCTTGAGTTGTTCTCTATGTACTCACCTTCTTTCTCTTGGATACTTCTTGAGACTCTCTTAGGGATTCAGCCATGTTCCATCTTTTCTAAAACCGATGGTTTTAAACCCTCCAATGCCATGTTCTACACTTTTTGGTATTCATCTAATTCGCTTCTCCACATTGAAATTGATTTTATTTATAACGAAAACGTTTAATTTAAACAGATAAATCTGAATTTTATGAAAGACTTTTACTATATGATTCAAAGACGTTTAATTCGCTTCTCCACCTGAAATGTTTGCTCTTAGTAGCGTGGAGAAGTGACTCTATGCCACAGGTCTGTTCCTCAATCACTAGAACAAGCTAACCACATGATATTTGGAACGGGTTGCCCTTTTTTCCCCTCCTTTTCAGTCATATTATATACATATAAACAATTTTCTCATCTCCCACTTAAATTTCTGAAAAAGGCAAGTTCTCTGAGAGATTCTTAGGTTTAAAATTGGTTCATTCTTTTAGCTCCCCACCTTGGAACGCTTTCTTTAGTTGGAATAAGGTTCAAATTCTCATATTTGAACGACCAAAATATCTGGCATGATTAAAATAAAATTGCTGTCTACTCCTCTCTCTTTTCCCTTTTCCCCCCATTAACAACGGCTATAAAACCTCCTTTGTGATTAATCTTTTGTGTTTTAATGTTGCTTCAAAGCTACAAAGACAAGGGGTCAAATCTAACCCATTTCTATTAAATACATTAAACGCCCTATCATTGGTTATATTCACACTATGCCTTTGAGTTCATTCATTCGGAGAAATTCACACATATTTTAGTCAAAAAAGGTCCCAGATGGCCTAAAGAATAATATGAATTCAAACCCTAGTTGATTCTTGCACTAAAGTTGTAAAGTTACCTATGAGTGAATTTGAACCAATGAAAGTTCAATCATTGGAAACTTTCCCTGCTTTTTGGTAAAAGAAAGCATCTCGTTGAATGTGCTGTTTTGCTTTTATCTGAATTCAAGCCCACCATTTATTCACGATGCAACTAGCATCAGAACCTAAATCATGGGATTTCAAGAAAACTCTCTCCACCTCACAATTCTTTTGAGAAGTATCTGCAGAATTAGTACCACCCCATGTAGCAAAATCGAGAAAATGTTTGGTAGATCTCTAAAGCCAAAGCGTCAAAATCCCAGTCCATTCACCTTGCAAGCCCACTGGTCAATTATGTTATCTGCCTCCCTTACTATCTCTGCTATTAGGATGCACGTGTAAGTGAGTTGTGTTAGAGAAATCGCACATCAGAGAATTGGTATGGTGTTGAGCAGTTAATATATCCTAGTTAGCTTATAATCACTGGTTTAAGTTTTTGAATGAAAGTAAGTCCAATTGGATATATTGATGGGCTCAAGTTTGGGCTCTCTCTTGACGATCTCCCTAGGTGAAAGTATCGGAGACTTCTATTGCGCGCTCCAACAAATGGTATCCAAGCTGATGGTTGCAGTTTTTGGGTCAATGGATGTTGTGGTTTAGCAACGCAGCCCGTAAAGATGATGTTAAGCTAGAAGGATACTTGAATTAAGGGGGAGCATGCCTAACACTGAGTTTACACTTGAGGGGAAAATTGTTAAGATGCATGTGTAAGTGAGTTGTGTTAGAGAAATCCCACATCGGAGAATTGGTATTGTGTTGAGCAGTTAATATATATTCTAGTTGGACTATAACTCATTAGCTTAAGTTTTTGAGTGAAGGTGAGTCCAATTGAATATATTGGCAGGCTTGAATTTGAGCTCTCTTTTGATCCTCTCCCTAGGTAAAGGTATTAAAGACTTTTGTTGCGCATTCCAACATCGCCTATCTCTTCCCTCTCTTCACGGTTTTCCTCTTTCTCTCTCTCTCCACCACCGGCCCCATTTTCCCTTCTCCGACCTCGACCTCAACCTCAAGCCCAATCTTAGACCTGCTGTCGCCTCCATCTCTGCCTCCATCTTCACTTGCTCCTTCTCCAATCTCCAGTGAGGGAGACTAAATTTAGTTCAAATATTCGATTTTTTTTTTTTTAGTTTGTGATTCTGACTTGATTTGTTTTGTCATATTTAATCGTTATCTAATTACGAAATTGGTCATATTAAGTCATAATAATAAAAAAATATCGAGCCGCGAGACGTCGGGTTAGATTTTTTATTATTTCCACTTTTCATGGCAAATTTATAGATTGCTTTGCACAATTGATTTGCATTAAGATAATATGTCATTGATTTATATTGGTGGATTATCAATAGGACATATTTTGATGCGTCATCATTATGTGCACATCACATATCATGCATCATATGTCATAACTAGAATTTAGGTCCATACACATTTCATGTTTAAAGCAACACACCTTGATTTTTAAGATTCATATAATGTTAGGATAATTTTCCTTTAATAAAACAAAAAAGGAACAAAAAAAAATGTTATTTAGGTATAGATTTCATAATATGCACGCCATATGTTGCACTTTAGTTAGTGAGTCATACGGTTTAGGTTTAATGTTTTAGTATTCCCATAATGTAGTTTTTTTTAACCAAAAAACAAAAAACAAAAATGCCAAAATATTTTTTTTTTTTTTTTGTCGGTCTTACTTTATTTCTACTCTAACTCTCACTCTTAAACTTTTGTTTAGCCTCCTTGCAGGGCATGGGAGTCAAAACCCACATTTGAAACTAAATCGTCCCTACCTCAACCACCCTGAGAAGGTGGGGATTCGAACCCCCCACCTCTCCCTTCAATGTTGGAAGGGTGGCCAAATGCCAAAAGATTAACGTTACATCATTATGTCACTTTCTTTTCAATAACAATTATTAAGACATTTTTTTTTAAAAGGAAAACACAAAGGTCATTTACTTGGTTAGTTAATAGAGTTAATTCATAATTAATCATGTCATTATTATTTAGTGTAGGTTGCATATATATATATATATATAAAGAGAAGATGATTTATCGGAGCTGCACTATTTTAAAAAGAAAAATCATAAAAGGAACATACATGGATGGAATTACCAAGTCCTCAGATCCATATTATGTAGCACATGCATATTTGGGATCATGTAAATTAGATTGCACACATATTGTGATAATTTAAGTTATATAATATAAATTGCATCACACATGCCATTAAAGTAAAAATCATGCATATTAAATTTAGATTAAGATTGCATATAATTAACATTTAAAAAATAATATAAAAATTAGTTGTCATGTCATTTAAAAATCATGTTTAGGGCATGCATGTTTAGTCAGCATTTTTATAGTTTTTTTTTATAAAAAAAAGAGTAAACCTTAATAAGTTATAGTTTATTCTGCTTAATGTTAGTTATAATTTATTACAATCTATCACTTCAGTTTATTGAATGTTATTTTATTGATTGTGTACCTACATGACCACCATTTGCATGTTAGTAGCTTTGGTTAAATCAAAATTGCTTGCAAAATATTTTTGAAATTAAAATGAAAAGGTACCGAAAGGGCGTTTGATTAATCTAGCGTAACCATGTCATCGGACCTATTGAATCTCTATTTCGCAAAAGTAAAGTATTCTCCCATCTTTACTTGGGTTTCTAACCAACCCTAATTGGTTAGTGACAGCTCCAAATTGAGTAGAATTGCATATTTAAATGGATTAATTTCTTAGTGTCAAGTTGCGATTGGTAGGACTTGGGAGGGTCTATGCTAAGTCTTTGGACTTAGTAATCCATTGCTTTCTTTTGGGTATTTCACCTTTGGGAAAGTTGCGATAATCATCAAACTTGATTCCTATCACAGCTAACTGATTCATAATTCCTTGAAAATAATTTAAACAGTTAGTTAAATGAGTACTATCTTGATATCTCAAAGCCATTATCTGTTTTATCAAAATATCTCATTATTCCTAGTTTTTCGAGCATATAACTATTCTAACTTATCCCACAAACTGCATGCATATGTTTTCTCAATGATATGGTTCAAAACATTATCATCCACCACTACCTAATATAACCACACACTTGACGATGAAATATAAACCATATAGCATTAGTTTTATTCTCCAAATTCTCTTTAGCAAATACAGGTAAATAATAATCCTTCACATATAAAAAGTCTTACATCTTTCTTTTCCAAATATGATAATTTAAGCTATTCAATATAATCATTCTACTCGTATTCATTTTCACTGTTTAACATAAGGTAGAAAAATTAAGCAATAACTTGGCTTTGATATCACTTTAATGGGAGAACAGTAACAAACTCGAACAATATCAGGTTAATGAAGTAGAATAAAATAATCTATCATCTTATATAAACTTAATAGGAACCGATATAGTGGAGCAAAATAAATATCAAGCACGCAAACACAAGACGAATTTTTACATGGAAAATCTCTTCAGTGTGAGGAGATAAAAAAACCACCAAACCAGAGTTCCCCCAAAAATCTTCATTATCAATAAAATCGGGTGAGCAAAGTTCTTCTCTAATAAATACTAGAGGTACAAAAACGCAAGTTTTGATCAATCCACGAAAAACCTAGTGTAAGGAGCCTAAAACGAAAATCAAACCTTCCAAATTTGAGAAGAGTGTGTCACGAACACGTTGACAAAATTTCAGCTCAATTGGATCACGAATCGACCTTTGATGTCGTTTGATGTAAATCAAACTAATCCCCAAACCCTAGATTTCTGCTTTCTATTTTTCTCTTGTTACTACATCTCTAATAATTTATTGGTGGCTACAACTTAAAAGATAGTGAAAAATCATATTTCTTCATATGACTTATTATATGGGCTTAAGTCCTTTTGGGCTTGCTGTTTATTGGGCTTCTTCCACATGTGAGTGAACCTAGTTAACAGATGGGCCTCAATGGAGAGAGAGACAAAATGTGGTGGATTGTGGTGAAGAGCTTTTAGAGAATCGAAATCAATATAATTGCACAACTTAAAAGTTCAAAATTGAAATATCATTAAAATGTTTATGATTAAATTGACCAAATTGGAAGTTAAGAACTAAACTAACTGTGATACAATAAATTTAGGACTAATTGTGTAAATTTATTGAAAAAATAAACATGACACGATTTATCCTAAAAATGTTGATTATGTGATAAGGGCTTGATTTCAAATTTAGTAGATTTGACCTGTAAAATCTCTCGCTTGGAGTAACTTTAAAGAACATGATTGCCAACTCGTGGTTGGAAGTCTTGTCCGAATGTATGTTACAGGCAATTTGCATACATGCATTTCTAGTTAAAGATCAGTCGAGTCGAAAATTTGAGCTATCTTGTGTTATTAAAAGAACCATTATATACTTGACTTAGCTGCACATGCTTTCTATTGCTTATCATGGGTACAGCTGGCCGAATCCTCTTCAAGAACAAACTTGAAAATTGGGAAGCAAGCCCCACATCAGCACTCATTTGTGTCCTCTCAATTGGTTACCCATTAAATTCTGTAGTTGTGTTTATAGGTACGTTCTCCTAAATATGTCCAAAAGTCTTGTATATGTTTGTACTCTCTCTCTCTCTCTCTCTCTCTCTCTCTCTCCAATTTGGATTCACGACCTCACGTGCACGGGCGCATACATGCCCATGCATAAATATGCCACACCACCATCCCTTATGCTGCCATTGCTCGTTTGCCGCTACCACATGCTCGTAGCTGCAACACCACATGCTCGCCGTTGTGGCATAACACTGATGAATGGTGCTACATTTGTGACCTCACCTGCGCGAGCACCCGCTCTCGCACGCATGCACACACACACAAATCTGGCCTCAAGGTTGTTTTGAGGTGTCTGGTTTTCCTAAAAGGATTAGTAATTGAGTAGAGGGAGAAGCATTAAAAAAATCCAAAACATATTACATTAGTGCCAATCTAATCATAATTTTGTTAATTATGTTAATTTAGTTCTAAACATTTTGACATAGAACCAATTTAATCCTTTCGAGTAATTTATAGCTAATGTGGATGTCAGCCATCTTATATAGTATGGCCGATGCTAACGTTGACTTTTTTTAAATATATTTTAATAATTTTTTTCCTTTTATTTTTTATCTTTTTGAATGAGGGTGGCCCTCATCAACCAATGTTGTGCTGGCCACTAGAGGAAAGAGGAAGAAAAAAAGAATGAAAGATTTTTAAAAATCTAAAAATTATTTAAAAAATGTCCATGTTGGTACTAATATGCCATAGACAGCTGGCATCTCCATCAGAAATATTCGACAAAAATTACTTGAAAGAACTGAATTGGGTCAAAGTCAAAAGATTTAATACTAAATTGGTACAATTTAAAAGTTTAGGATTAAATTGACACAATATAATAGATGAATTGTTTGAATTTTGACCCTTTATAATATGGGTGTCAATCATATAGAGGAAGTAAATTTAAAAAGTAAAATTTTCATTGTAAACATAGAGGATCTTAATCTTAGCACTCCAAAAGAGTTTGTCTCACATCATTTGATCACAATTTATCACTCCAAACTTACTTTGCAAATCACTTGCTGTTATTTTGAGCGAAACTAATGACAAAATGAATTCCTTTGAGCATCAGCTAATCGTAAACAATAGAGAAAGAGAGGTCATGACATTAAGCAAGGTAATACTTAAAACATGAGAATTCAACTCTTTTGTTAGAAAGAGATTTGCTAAGGGGTTTCAAGAGCAATACTTAATCGTGTCAACTATTCAATGCACAAGACTGAATTGTGAGAAGTGCATTATATTTGATGATCTATTGCCACATGTGTATATATTATATATATGTAAAAAGTGAAGTTGTTTTAATAAAGATAGAAAAATATAGATAATTTGATTTATTTTTGGAAATAAATTTAAATTGGTGCAAAAGAGGAGGAATTTTTTAGATTTTATATCCATGAAAGGTTCATGGAATGACACAAATGTGTTGTTCACCAATTTAAATTAATTACCATTTGTCCATTCCTTGGCAATAATTGTTTTGTAGGAAGTATTGGCTTCTCATCAAATTTTTGAGCAAAATTTTGAGGATGAAGTACGCCTTTAAGTACCTTTTATGATAATTGAAAATTAGATGGTTCAACATAACGATAAGAGATACTACAATAGTGATATGCAAAAATAATGTTCTAAATAATTCATGCTTGTATTATTCTACCACCCTATTATATAGTACATCGATTATGTAAAATGTAATCGAGTATCGACACGTACAGGAGTTAAACGAATGATGTGACTCCAGAAGGGAAGAAGGGAGTCCATGGACATAAGTCTTCCGCCGCCGGTGGCTGTTTTGGTCAACTACAAAAAAGAGAGGAGGACATATATTTGTTGAAAAAGCATCCGATTGTTCTTTTCCCAGCACATACTTATTTTTCTTTCTCTTTTGCTTGTTTTACATGTAGAATGACAGAATTAGTCACACTACATGCCTTATTTAAGTGGAAATAAAAAATTTGCTTCTGCAATATGTAAAAAGTAAGGGAACAAAAGGTTAACAAAATAACCATAATCTTAAAAACGCATTTGAAAAAGTCATAACTCAAACCAAAAATTAAAGATGATGGCTAATTTCGGAAAAAAGACAGCAGTGCAAAAAGATAGGCACTCGAGAAGAAAAAAGTTACAAAAAAGAGTATATTGAATTCATGCGAGTTCAGTACATCACAAATGTCCAAGTTGTGAAGGCAGCATATATAATTGTACATAATGTTATTAGATTTAGACCAATAATTCTAAAATTGTTTTCCTTATTCTTTTTTGCCCTTTTCAGATGATTAGGTCTCGACCATTCGTCTCATTCTCAAGTTGGACCTGATATTTGTCTAGAATCTCTTACCTTTGAACCTATAAATTCACTCGCCCTCCTTCATTGGCTTTTCAAAGCGCAAAAACCAAAAAACACAGCGGAGAGAGAGATAGAGTTCATCGATACTGCCCTTCATTGATACTGCCCTTCAGTGCCTTCGCAGTAATTTAGCTACTAGTATGGGAGGCAACAATAGGCAGAAGAAATCTTCATCTTCCTTCTCGCTCATGAGCATGTTCAAGCCTCGGAGGGCGCGCTGGGACGATGCTTGGGAGGGGTACTCCGAAAGCTCGAAGAAAATATATCCGAGTGACTACGACAAGGGCAAGTATGTCGCGGAGCCTGGCATCGACAAGAAAGCCACGGCCTTCATCACCAAATTCCACGAGACCCGAGTGATGGAATCTGAACGCCAAGTGATGGCGATCTACCATAGGCCACCCCCTCCTGAATTGGCTTCTATTTAGAGTTGTATATGTTTGTTCAAAGTCTTCTTTAATCTCTGGACTATTTGTTGTATCTTGTATATGTATGTAGCTTAATACAAGTGCTGTCCTCTAATTAGTAGATTTGTATAAAAATCAATCTCTCAAGTGGTAGATTGTTCATAGCTTTCTTTGACTTGTCAACATTGTTATTGCTACTTTGTAATAGCTATCATTGTAACACCCTCGTTTTACATCACTTCTCTTTCGTCTTGCGTGTTTTTTTTTTAGTCATATATGTCCACAGTCCACTGGTGCAATGAGTGAGAGAGTAATGCACGGACGCAAACACTCTGGGACAGATCTGGGCTCAAGGGTTGCTTGTGTGCGTGTGGTTTTCTTAAGAGTGCAGAAGAAAGTAAATTTGAAAACAAAATTCACCCCGTAAATATTGAGGAACGTTGTCTTTTGTGCACAAGAGGTGCACATCACGTATCAGTTTGTCGCAATACACCACTTGTAAACTTATTCTGGAAATCAAAAGTAAGTGTCGTGGACACTATTTTTAACAAAACTGATGATAAAACGAATCCCTTTGAGCATCACTTAATCGTAAACAAAAGAGAAACAAAGGTGATGACATTAAAGCAAGGTGGCACATAAATTATGAGAATTCAACTCTTCTATTGAAGATATGTTGCTCAAGCGTTTCAAGAGCAATACTTAAGCACAATTGCCATTCAATATAGAGGACTGAATTAAGTGAACTGCATTCGCGATATAATGCCTGAGATGAAGTGGAAGCTAGCTCTTGGTGAACCTTGGCTTTTGGTAAAAGAGGAGGAGAGAGCTAATGAACTTGCCTGTCTGTCAAAATGATCTTTCACCTTGATATTATGCGAAATGTGTTAAACACAATAAATCAATTTGAGTGTAGAGAGAGAAAGTAAAACTTATTATGTAGATAAGTCTCAATATGGGTAGAATATTATTTCTATAACATGAATAATTTTGTCCATTGCTTTCTTTCCGAAAGAAATTCCATTTGGGAAAGATGAGTTTTCAAGTCAATTGGCAAGGATTGATTTAAAGGACGGCGAAATTCTAGGAGATCAAATGAAAGGACATGGTCTTATAGTTGTAACTCCTAGTCAAATCAAGTCACGAAAGAATCGTACCATATTCTTACTGTTTGGCTCTAAAGAATCATACCATGTGCTTCTCCTTTGAGGAGAAGAGATGAATTTGATTGAACCTTGACCCTTTATAATATGGGTCGTTGACGTGTCAATCATTTAGAGAAAGTAAATTTAAAAAGTAAAATTTTCATCATAAACATAGAGGACCTTAATCTTTAGCACTCCAAAAGAGTTTGTCTCATGTCATTTGATCACAATATATCACTCCTAAACTTACTCTGCAAATCATTTAGATATATACTTGCAACTATTCTGAGTGAAACTAATGATAAATTCCTTTTAGCATCAGCTAATTTTAAACAATAGAGAAACAAAGGTCATGACATTAAGCAAGGTAGCACATAAAACATGAAAATTTAACTCTTTAGAAAGAGATTTTGATAAGGTGTCTCAAGAGCGATACTTAATAGTGTAGGCTATTCAATGCACAAGATTGAATTGTGCAAAGTGCATTATATCTAGTGATCTACTGCCACACATATGCATATATGTAAAATGTGAAGAAGTTTTGAAAAAAGAAAAAAATGTAACTTGATTTATATTTGGAAATAAATTTAAATTGTTGTAAAAAGCGGAGGATTTTTTTAGATTTTATGTCCATGAAAGATTCATGGAATGACACAAATGTGTTGTTCACCGATTTGAATTAATTACCATTTTGTCCATTGATTAGGAATTCTCGTTTTGTAGGAAATACTGGTTTTTCATCAAATTTTTAAGTGAAATTTTGAGGATAAAATACACCCCTGAGTACGTTTTATAACAATTAAAAATTAAATGGTTTAGAGTAATGATGAGAGATATAATGATGGTGATTTGTAAAAGTAATGTTATAAATAATTCATACATGTATTATTCTACTCTATCATATGGCATATTGATTATGTAAAAATGTAACCGTGCATGGATATGTATAGAAGTTAAACGAACGATGTGACTCAAGAAGGGAAAAGGGGCGCCCATGGACAAAACTCTTCCGCCATCAGTGCCTGTTTTGGTCAACTACAAAACGAGAGGAGGACATGTATTTGTTGAAAAGCATCCGATTTCTTCTTTTACCAGCACATACTCGGTTTTCTTTTTCTCTTTTGCTTGTTTTACACGTAGAATGACAGAATTAGTCACATTACATGCCCTATTTAAGTGGAAATAAAAAAAATTCCTCTGTAATATGTGAAAAGTATGGGGAAAAAAGTTAACAAAATAACCATAATCTAATATCGCATTTGAAAAAGTCATAACTCAAATAAAAAGTTAAAGATCTTGACTAAAGTTTGAAGATGGCATTGAAAAACATAGGCACTCGAGAAGAAAAAAGTTACAAAGAATATATTGAATTTATGTGAGTTCAGTGCATCACAAGTGTCCAATTTGTGAAGGCATGCACTGTTCAGACAGGTAATCCTAAACTTGTTTTCCTTTTATTTTCTTTTTTTCAAATTCTTTTCAGGTGATTAGGTCTGGACCATTCGTCTCATTCTCAAGTTGGACCTGATATTTGTCTAGAATCTCTTACCTTTGAGCCTATAAATTCACTGCCCCTCCTTCATTGGCACTTCAAAGTGCAAAAACCCAAAAAACATAGGGGAGAGAGATAGAGTTCATCGATACAGGCCTTCATCGATACTGCTCTTCAGTGCCTCCGCAGTAATTCAGGTACTAGGATGGGAGGCAACATAAGCATGTTCAAGCCTCGGAAGGCGCGCCGGGACGATGCTCGGGATGGGGACTCCGTAAACTCGAAGAAAGTATACCCGAGCGACTATGACAAGCGCGGGTACGTTGGGGAGCACGATATCAACGAGAAATCCGAAGCCTTCATCAACAAAGTCCACGAGACCCGAGTCATGGATCCGAACTCAAGTGATTGCGATCTAGAATAGGCCGCCCCCCTGCCGAATTGGCTTCAATTTAGAGTTGAATATGTTTGTTCAGAGCCTTCTTTACTCTCTGACTATTTGTTGTATCTTGTATATATATGTAGCTTAATACAAGTGCTGTCCTTTAATTAGTAGATTTGTATAAAAATCAATCTCTCAAATGGTAGTAGATTTGTATAAAAATCAATCTCTCAAGTGGTACTTTGTTCATAGCTTTCTTCGAATTGCCTGCGTTGTTATTGCTGCTCTGTAATAGCTATCATTGAAACACCCTCGTTTTACATTACTTCTCTTTCGTCTTGCAGCAAAATATTCATCTTGTGTTTGTTTTTAGTCATATTTGTCCACCGGGGTAACGAGTGAGAGCGTAATGCACGGACGCAACGCACAGACAGGTCTGGGCTCAAGGGTTGCTTGTGCGAGTGTGGTATTCTTAAAAGTGCAGAAGAAAGTAAATTTGAAAAAAAAAAAAAAAAAAATCACCCCTTAAAAGGAACCTATTCTTTTGTACACAAGAGGAATACGTCACGTATTAGTTTGTCACAATATACCACTCGTAAACTTATTCTGCAAGTCAACCGTAAGTATTCTGGACAGTATTTTGAACAACTGAGGATAAAATGAATTACTTTGAGCATCACCTAACTGTAAACAAAAGAGAAACAAAGTTGATGACATTAAAGCAAGGTGGCACATAAAACATGAGAATTCAACTCTTCTACTGAAGAGACGTTGCTTAGGTGTTTCGAAAGCAATGTTTAACCACGTCCGCCATTTAATTTATAGGACCATATTGAACGAAGGGCATTTGTGATCTAATGCCTGAGATGCAGTGGAAGCTAGCTTTTGGTGAGCCTTGGCTTTGGGGAAAAGAGGAGGAGAGAGCAAATGAATTTATCTGTGTCCGGCACAATAATTTTTTATCCGGGTGTTATGCAAAACCTATTAAACATAATGGATCAATTTTGGTGTAGAGAGAGAAAGCAAAATTTATTATGCAGATGAGTCTCGATATAGGTAGATATTATCTCTACAACATGAACAATTTTGTCCATCGCTTTCTTCCCAAAAGAAATTCTGTATGGAACAATACGAGTTTGCAAGTCGATTGGCGAGGGTTGATTTGAACACCGGCGAAATTCTAGGAGAATAAGTGCAAAAGCATGGCCTTATTGTTGTAATTCCTAGTCAAATCAAGTCACGAAAGGATCGTACTATAGTCTTACTGTTTGGCTCTAAAGAATCATACCATATGCTTCTTCCTCCTCTTTCCTTTACCCTCTCCGCTTTTTTCACGGGCAGCCAATTTTGACTTTGATGTCTGAATTTTACACAGGCTTCCAAGCTAGTCGCACTTCAGAAAAGCAGAAGGTATCGTAGGTCTTAATTAAAAGTACGAGTTTTCGTGAACTTCTGTCTACCCCATCATCCATGCAACTATTTTATGCAGGAGCAATTTGGGGCTTGATATTTGATTGCCTCGCTTCTCTCTTTCCACTACTCTAGCTTGATATTTCAAATGAGGAAAACCCCATTATTTTTCACCACTTATTATCATTAGCCATCATTTGCTTTTGCCCGTTGGTCGATTGGAAAAAGGAAAAATTGTGGAAGGCAGCTGCAAATGTTTTATTAAATCAAGCAAACATCTTGGAGATTCTTCCTAGTCCTTGGTCGTTCTAATTCACCCAAAGTTCCTCAAGTGGAATAGAATTGTTCGCTCTGTGGGACATTGTGCTGAGACACGGCAAGAATTATGCCAGGCTAAAGTGAGAAGAGAATGGACATGGGGTCTGTGTCTGTTTTGCCTTTCCATAAAGGCGGATGCAAAAATATGCAATGCCCACCATTGGATTTGGGCTCTTGAGTTGTTCTCTTTATATTCACCTTCTTTCTCTTGGATACTTCTTCGAGATTCTCTTAGGGATTCAGTCATGTTCCATCTTTTCTAAAACCGATGGTTTTAAATCCTCCAATGCCACATTCCACACTTTTTTTTGTATTCATTTAATTCGGTTCCCCACTTTGGAGTTGATTTTTTTTAAACGAAAAAATTTAGTTTAAACAGGTAAATCTGAATTTTATGAAAGACTTTTACTA
Organism: Eucalyptus pumila; assembly: GCA_016097595.1. NCBI lineage: Eukaryota > Viridiplantae > Streptophyta > Magnoliopsida > Myrtales > Myrtaceae > Eucalyptus > Eucalyptus pumila. The sequence continues at coordinate 67,568,653 of CM027851.1, forward strand.
TATGGTTCAGATCAATTACTCCACTTGAAATGTTTGCTCTTAGTATAGTGGAAAAGTGGCTCTATGCCACAAGTCCATTCCTAAATCACTAGACCAAACCAACCCTGTGATATTTGGGACGGGTTGTCCTTTTCTCCTCCTTTTCACTCATTAAAAAAAAAAAAAAAAACATTTTCTGTTCTCCCACTTGAATATCTTAAAAGGCAAGTTCTCTAGAGATTCTTTGAGCTTTGGGTCAAAATTGGTTCATTCTTTTAGCTTCCCCCTCCCCTCTAGAACCCTTTCTTTAGTTGGAATACGGTTCAAATTCTCATATTTGAAGGACCAAAATATCTGGCATGATTAAAATAAAATTGCTGTCCTTTCCTCACTCTTCTCCTCCATTAACAACGGCTATAAAACCTCCTCTTTGATTGATCTTTTGTGTTTTAGTGTTGCTTCAAAGCTACAAAGACAAGGGGTCAAATCGAACATATTTCTATTAAATACATTAAACGCCCTATCATTGCTTATATTCACACTATGCCTTTGAGTTCCATCATTCGGAGATTGTACAACTAAATTCACACATATTTCGGTTAAAAAAGGTCCCAGATGCCCTAAAGAATAAAAGGGATTCAAAACCCAGTTGATTCTTGCAATAAAGTTGTAAAGCTACCTATAAGTGAATCTGAAGCAGTTAAAGTTCAATCATTGGAAGCTTTCTCAGCTTTTTAGTAAAGAGAGCATCGCGTTGAATGTGCTGTTTTGCTTTTTTTTGAATTCTAGCCCACCATTTATTCACGACGATGCAACTAGCATCAGAACGTGAATCATGGAATTTCAAGAACCCTCTCTCCACCTCACCATTCTTCTGAGAAGTATCCGCAGAATTAGTACCGCCCCATGTAGCAAAGTCAAGAAAATATTAGGTAGAGCTCTCACGCTAGCGTGTCAAAATCTCAGTCCATTCGCCTTGCGAGCCCACTCGTCAGTTATGGTCTCTCGCTCCCTCATTGTCTCACCTCTCTCTTCCCTCTCTTCACGGTCATCCTCTCTCTCACTCTCCTCCGTTTGCTTCGTTTTCCCTTCTCCAACCTCAACCTCAAGCCCGACCTCGGACTCGCCGCTACTGCCTCCATCTTCACTCGCTCCTTTTCCGACCTCCAATTCCGCCGCCACTTGTCCAACTCCTCCCATGCCCTCTATGTCCACACCTATGTCAACCAGGAGGTCGAGGCCCTACACCACGTTGATGGACCACACTACCGCCTCCGCCTCGTCTGTTACCTAAGCTGATCTTGGCCAACCTCCAATCAAAATTGATTCGAGGTCAAGCTGAGTTCTAGATCATAAAAATAGGGCTCGCTCAACCTTAGATCCAAAATCTAAGGCCCAAGTTCATCGACGAAGCTAGAGCTCAATGACAAAGAACTAAAACGGTCGCGAGGTGGTGGACTAAAATAGCAGTGAGGTGGTGGTGGTAGTGAAAGGGGACGAACATCTATTGTTGTTCCTATCGAAATGAAAGGAGAGAAGAACAAAATAAAAAATAAAAAAATAAAATAAAAAAGGAAAACATAAGAGAGGGAAGAGAGAGGTGAGACGGTGAGCGAGGAGAGAGGTTCTAACGTGGTGGGCGCGGCCAACACGTATCTCCTAGTGAATGGGCTAGGACTAAGCAAGATAGCACATAAAAGATGAGAATCCAACTCTTTTGTTGAAAAGATGCTGCTCAGGTGTTTCCAGACCAATGCTTTAAAATTGTTAGTTATTCATTGTATGCGACTAAGTTACGCAAAGTGCATTATATTCTGTGATGTAAGATGTCCAAGATGCAATAGCAGCATTGCTTTTGGGGAGCCTTGAACTTTCGGGAAAAGCCAAAGGAGATTGCTAATGAACTCGCTAGTGTCTATCAAAATGATTTTCTTTTATACGTAGATGTAATTGCGATGCATGTTGAACATAAAATACTAAGTGTAAAGAGATAAAGTAAATCTTGTTATGTGGATGAGTTTGAATATAGACTCAACCTAATTTTCTATATAAATTATCCTAGTATTGTCCTCATAACCACCCTAGAATTTTTTATGCACAGGGACATGTTTATGTATAAAAAAATTTCTCCAACTAAAATAATGTAATATTTGTTGATTTTTAATAAAATTAGACATTTTGTGTCTTATTGCCTGCTCAAATTGATATCACACAATTATGTCTTTAACATATTGCACGGTGGCTTATTTGATCCTACACTTTTCATATTTGGTCAATTTAATCCTAAATTTTTTTATGATTTTTTTAATATAGTCATCTGACCAATTTAGGCTAAGAAATGCTGACATGGAGATCTATCATTGTCAGCTATCTTATGTAGCACAACTAATATCTCACATCGACACTTTTAAGTAAAACAAAACAATGTCTTTTGCTAATTTTCAAATATTTTTTTTATTTTCATTCTTTTTTTATTTTTTTGTTTCCTTTTGTTTTGCTTTCTCCACTATTCATCTTCCTCCAAAGCCATTCCTGTGTGATGTTGACCTCGCACTCCCCTGAGCAAGCATCGATCTCCTCCTACTGTTGCCACGCTGGGTCGACGAGGCCGCAGTTGGTCATGCTCTTCAAGAGAGTCTGACCGAGGAGGCCGATGACCTCATGCTTGTAGCCATTGACATCGATAGCGAAGAGCTTGACGATGTGGTTGGACACTTCGACAAAGGAGGACGAGGAGGAGTGGACAATATAGCAGATGACTCAGCTAGGGTGGACCTGAAGGGGGAGAGAGACAAAAGGCAGTGGATGGTGGTGAAGAGCTTTTGTAGAGTCGAAATCACCATTATTGCATGACTTGAAAGGTTGAAATTAAAATATCATTAAAATATTTATGATTAAATTGGCTAAATTAGAAAGTTAATAATTGAATGAATTATCATATAACAAATTTAGGACCAATTGTGTAATTTTATTTAAACGTAGACATGGACACAATTTATCATGTTGATAAAGTGATGAGGGCTTGGTTTCAAATTTACTAGATTTGACCCATAAAATCTGTCACTCGGAGTACCTTTAAAGACCATGATTGCCAACTCATAGTCTCATCCAAACGTATTTGACAGGCAATTTGCATACATGCATTTGTAGTTAGAGATTAGTCGAGTCAAAAATTTGAGCAATCTTTTGTTATTAAAAGAAGCATTATATACTTGACTTAGCTGCACATGCTTTCTAATGCTTATCATGGGTACAGCTGGCCGAATCCTCTCCGAAAACAAACTTGAAAAATTGGGTAGCAAACCTCATATCAGCACTCATTTGTGTCCTCCCCTAATCGAGTAATACTTAGCAGAGATTGTGGACGAATCTAGGCAATGGTTGTGATTACAGCAATACAGCTGTATATTTTTAGTAAGTTTGTACAAAAAGAAGATAAGTGCCCATAGGAAATCATACATCTTTTTGTCATTATTTTTTTTTTCATGGTTGATACTCAAAAGATACCTTTTAGAAATGAGAGGGCCTCGAATAATACCTTCCGTGATTTGCAGTACAAGCTGGGCTTACCAAATTAAGAACTCCCTCCCCCCCCCCCCCTCCTTCTGTTGTATAACGAAGGACCCCATAGTACATGGGTAAATACTAAAAATGGTGCCCGCATATTGCTGAAGATTTTTTAAACTTTTAATGAAGGTGTTATTGTAATTTTAAATCCAAGAGAAATATATACAAGAGATCGATTGATTAACATTCACTCATGGGTTTACAATGGATCTGCCGGTGTAGACTACGTACACAATACAGGTTTGATTCTTTGTACTGTCGGATGCAAATAATTCAATAAAGATTCGGTTGGAAAAATAATAAATCTAACGCGTCAAGGGAAAAAAAAAACAATTTAAGTAACTTGTCAAAAAAAAAAAAAGCAGTGAAAGGAGGGCTTGATGGAGCGACACGTGTCCTCCCCAAAACCTTTCTTTAGGATGTCTTTTAGGTGGAGAACATCTGGACCGCAAAAGGGTTTAACAAAGGCTTACTGACCTTCGGAGGAATAATTAGAACTCTCGTGGTTTTAAAAAAATAAAATACCAAATAATTAAAAGCCTCAATTAATTAATGAGTGCACTAGCTAATCCGTTCAAAGATGAGATTCCTAGCGCTTCTTTTTGACCACCTTCTCTACGGATCTTTTCTCTACCACTACCAATTATTCTAAACACTTAAGTTATTAGGTACACTATTGATTTGTTATTGAAATATTATAACATTCTCCTTTACGCTTAGTTTGGTCTTTATGCCCAATACTATATGTGAAAACATTTAATTAGGGAGGCAATTGAGGCCCAAAGATATTCGAATTTAGGATTTCTTACTCGATGTCATATGAGATTTTGTAAAATCACTGGTAATTATTATAAAAAATTAAGTTATTAAATGAATGTGTCGTTTGTTATTTAAATATTATAACATAGAGAAAAAAAAATACTCCGCCGTAACTTTTATCAACGCTCACTTGAATGTTATAATATTTTTTTTCAATCACTTCAATGATATAACTTATGTGCGGAGCTCACTTGAGAGCCATATAATCTTTTAATGGATCTATTAAGTGCCATAACTTTTTAAAACGTTTACAACAAGTGCTATGCCACACTTAAGTGATTAATTGAAAGTTTTAACAGTCAAATGAATGTTTTTTTTTTTACAAGTTATGACACTCAAGTAGTTGAAAAGAAAAAGATTATGTACTCAAGTGAGTGTTGTACGAAAATTATAACACTTATAGTGTTCTTTTCCTAAATGTTGATATAATATTCTGCAATTATTATATCATGAAGCTGTTAGCTAGGTGGAAAATCTCTGCGAATGGTTTAATTCTCTCATATAGCTGAAACAAAAGAAAATCAGATTAATTTGTGGTAGACTACTCCAAAGGGTTAACGTAAAAGACAACAGTAGATATATGGAGAGCGATCTGCAAAGGCTAACGTATTAAATGATTAATACTTGTATTGTTCTATTCAGTCATTTTGTACACAGATTATGGACCTCCACACAGCCACAATAATGCATGGATAATAAATTAGAACTGAATTTGCGAAAAAAAAAATTAAAAAGTTAGAGGTTTTAACGGATAATATGACTCGAGAATGGAAAAGGGGGGATTCCATGGATGAGAAGAAAGTCACGGGACGCTTCCCCAGGATTAATTGGTCACTAAGTCTTCAACTACACAAAAGAGGGGAGAAGACATCTTTCTTGAAAAGCATCCTTTAGCCGCGTTATAGTGGAATATTAATCTTTTTGCTCGTTTCACGTGTAATTTATAAAATTTCTCACACAGCATGCCTTACTTAGGCGGAGGGAAAAAAAAATGCCTCTGCAAAATGTGAAAAGTAAGGGGAAAAAAAGGTTCGCAAAATAATCATAATTGGAGCACTTACATCTTCTGAAAATCAAATTTGAGAAAGTCATAATTCGACCCAAAAATTAAAAATCGTGACTAAATTTCAGAAAAATGATAACAGTAAAATTTAGGAAACCGAGAAGGAAAAAATTATAAAAGAATGCATTGAATTTATGCAATTTCAGTGTATTATGACGGATTCTTGATTCCAATTTGTGGAGACAAGCATTGTTCCACGTATATAATTGCATATTATATTAGTAAGTTTGGATATGTAATTCTAAATTTTTTTTGCCGTCTGTATCGAACCTTTTTCAGGTCATTAGCTCTGGACCGTGGCCTCATTTTCAAGTGGACCTGATATTTGTCCGGATTCTCTACTCCTTGAACCTACTATAAATTGACTTGCCCTCCTTCATTGGTATTTCAAACTGCAAAAACCAAGAAAACATAGAGAGAGAGAGAGAGAGAGCCAGCGAGCGAGAGAGAGAGAGAGAGTTAATTTCTACTGCCGTTCAGTGCCTTGGCGATAATTTCCGCCAGCTTTGCCCAAACAACAGCAGTTTGAAAGAAGTCCTATGGGTAGCAACAACAGGCAGAAGAAATCTTCATCTTCCTTCTCTCTCAAGAGCTTGTTCAAGCCTCAGAGGGCACGACGGGACACCGCTTCGGAGGTGGACTCCAGTAGCTCCAAGAAAATATATCCAAGCGACTATGACAAGGGCCGATATATCGCGGAGCCCGACATCGACAAGAAAGCCACGGTCTTCATCACCAACTTCCACAAGACCCGAGTCTTGGAGCCCGAGCACCAAGTGATCGTGGTCTAGCATAGGCCGCCCTATGCAGAATTGGCTTCTATTTAGAGTTTCATATGCTTGTTCAGTGTCTTCCTAACTCTTTGGACTATCTCTTCTCTATCTTGTACATATAAGTAGCTCCGCACAAGTGCTATCCTTAAATTCATAAATTTGTATAAAAGTCAATTTCTCAATAGTTTACCCGCTGAATTTTGCGGTTGCGTTTATGTGTACATTCTCCTAAATATGTATAAAAGATTTGGATGTGTTTGAGCATCATCTGTTATTACAAAAGCATTATGTACTTGAGTAAGCTTCCCAAGCTTTCTCATGCTTCTCATTGGCACAGCAGCCCGAATTCTCTCCAAAAACAAACTCGGAAATTGAGAAGCAAAACTTACATCAGCACTCATCTGTCCGCCTCCTAATCGAGTAATACTTAGTAGAGTGTTGGCGAATCTAGCCAATGAATGTGATTACAGCAATATAACCACATATTTTCAGCAAGTTAATGCAAAAAGAAGAAGGAAAGGCAAAGTAATTCACCCCCCTTTCGGCTTATAATCGAAAGATAGAAAGGCGAGGACGTTGAATGAAACCTTCCTTGCTTTGCAGTACAAGTTGAAGTTGGGTTTACCAATTAGCAGGACGCAAATTCGTTGTTTTTAACCAATTTAAATGTAATTGCCATTTGTCCATTGCTTGGTAATTATTCATTGCATAGGAAGTATTGGCCTATCATGGAATTTTATCCGAAAATTTAAGGTGGAAGTATGCCTTTGAGTTCATTTTATAAAAGCCCATCACTTTTTTTCTTTTTATAGCTGAAACAAAAGAAAATAAGATTCTTTTGGCAATGGACTATTACCGAATGGTTCACGTAAAAGACGACTGTAGATATAGTGAGAGCAAAATGCAAAACTCGATATGCTAAATGATTCTTACTTGTGTTATTCTACTCTATCATTTAGTACACTGATTACGTATTTTAATTTTATTATACTTGACATTATGTAAATTCAAACTGAATTTGTAATATATATAGAAGTGAAAAACGAATAATGTGACTCAAGAGAGTCCATGGATATGAAGAAAGCGGATGGACACTTCCCCAGCTTTAATTAGTTGTTAAGTCTTCCACCACCGATGGCTGTCTTGGCAACTACACAAAAGAGAGGACGCATATTTGCCCAAAAGCATCCCTAGTGCCGCGTTTTAGAGGAATATTTTTACTTTTCTTTTGCTTGTTTTACACGAAATTGACATAATTCTCAAAGAAGATGCTAGGGGTGATCGGTTACGGGTCTAGTCTAATTCCACTTAGGAACCAGGAATCAGTCCAGGAGGACTAGTTCCCACTTTTTGGGATCAAGGACCAGGCCGGACGGTCCTAAGGCCAGGAATTGGATCGAATTGACCAATCCGGTCCAATGGAATTGCCACTTAGAAAAAAAATTTAAAATTTAAAAAAAAAAAATACATAAGCTTTTACAATTTTAGGGTTTATTGCTATTTTTAAGAAGTTAAAAAAAATATATAATTTTTAAAAAAGTGTTCATTCAGTCTATCAATCCGAGTCTAGTCGGTTCCTCCTTGGAATGGGGAACGGAACCGAAAATCACCAATTCTATTTTTATGGAACTAGGAACCACACCAATGCCCTCACGAATCAAACCAAACCAACTGGTCCGATCCAATCCGGGTGGTTCCCGCAGTCCGAAACACTCCGATATTCTCACCCCTAGTAGATGCCCTATTAAGTGGAAGAGATGAAAAAAAAAAAAAAATGCCTCTACAACATGTGAAAGGTAAGGGAGGAAACTTGTTCAAAGAATAACCATTGCATTTTATTTTTTTTAAAATGAGATTTGAAAAAGTCATAACTCAAACCAAAAATAAATGATCATAACTAAATTTTGGAAAAAAAAAAAGATCCCATAAAATTTAGGCGTGCCAAGAAGGAAAAAGTTATCAATATAATACATTGAATTCATGCAAGTGCATCACGACTAATTCTTGAATTTCGATCTATGGATGCGTATACTATTCAGCATATATAATTGTATGGAATGCTGTTAAGTCTAGACTAGTAATTCTCAACTTTTTTTCCTATTTATTTTTAACCCTTTCAGGTCATTAGGTATGGACTTTGGTCCCATTTTCATGTGGACCGAATATTGGTCGGGATCCTCTACCCTTGAACCTACTCGAAATTGGCTTGCCCTCCTTCATTGGCATTTCAAACAGCATAAACCAGAAAACACGACGAGAGGGAAAGAGAGTTCATTTCTACTGCTTTTTAAGTGTCTTCACATCAATTTAGCCACTAGCTTTGACTAAACAAAAACACTTTAAAAGAAGTCCTACGGTGAGTTCCTTCTCAAGCCGCGCTAGGACGATGCTTGGGAGATAGACTTTGTAAGCTTGAGGAAAATTTATCCGAGCAACTACAAGAAGGGCGAATATTGACCTATTTGGTAACCGGCTAATTCTTGGCTATTTCTGCTTTTCTACTCCCCCTAAAAAAAAAAAAAAAAAACAAACAAACAGAGAGAGAAATGAAATCCATTTGGTAATATTGACTAATTTTTCTACTCCTGAGAACAATTATTCTCGGAAATAGATTTGAAATAGAATTAAAAAATGGAAAAAAGTTATTTCTGTGAGGGAAATCCCTTATGATATTTTGAAGATGACAAAATAAATCAAAAGCTACTAATATGTTTAATAATTAAGTAACTAGGTGAGAGACGCATAAGCCGCTATGCAGATGATAGAACATGATATATCCATAATGTGACAAGTTCATAACGATAAGTTCAGCACGAGATAACTTGACAGAATGTGACACAAGTCTAAAACGTATAACGGCTAGTGAATTGATTTGGATTCTACATCAAGATAGATCTGATTAACTCAATCTAATTGATTGGCAATTGGATTCCGAAGATAAGAACTTTCCAAATGAAGAATCTCTACTTACGGAAACCAAGATTCTGATTGTATAAGAGACCAAAATAAAGTGGAGATTCTATCTTTTTCACTCAACGATTATAAAATCTTCTTAATACAGATCTATTCAATGGGTAAATTGGAAGACAATCCTCTAGATAATGTCAAACGGCTAGTTTGGAAGTAGAGAAGTATTTAAGGAGGCCAAGGAGCTAAGGAACATGTAAGAGATGAGGCCAAGAGTGACTTAGTGAGGTAATGTGATCTACCGCTAAGTGTTTTCACTCGAAATTATAACCTCTTGTCGATTATATAATGGAATCCAACCAGTAGGTTGTCAGCGTGGAAAAGTGGACATAGGCTTTGACTTAAGTGAATCACTATTAAATCTTGTGTACAATTTCTCTAATCCTTACTCTCTTATTATTATTGTCAAGTCTATTGCAAACTTGTGGGTTGTTCTTAAAGTTTGTTCTATAGCATTACAGATTCTAAACCTTGTCCTAGAATCTAGACCTCGTGCAAACAATGATCTTGATTTATTCTATTCCATTTTAATTTGTCCTGATTTTATATTATCACCTATTGAGTATAATAGAATCTCTTCCTATGAAACAGCCAAAGAAGTATGGGATAAATTGCATGTCACCTATGAAAGGACAGATCATGTGAAGGAAACAAAAGTCAACATACTTCTTGGGCAATATGAATCTTTCAAAATGAAGCCCAGAAAATTATTGGCAATTCGTTAGAGTGTAAGTTTTTTTAAGCCAATTCTTTGTACTTTTTGACCTCCCCTTATAATACTTACCTTTTCACCAAAAAAAAAAAAATTATTGGCAATATATTTTTATTCACTAATATAGTGAATGGACTTGCATACAAAGGACAACCAATCTTAGGATCAATGAGAGTCAACAAACTTCTATGTGGACTCTCAAAAGATTGAAATTGCATCCAAACATCAATTTAAGAAACCAAGATAATTACACCATTATCCATTGATGAATTTTTTGGAATTCTTCAGTCGTACGAAGCAAAACGACTTCTTGAAGAATACAACTCAAAAGATAAAAAGTCCATTGCTTTAAAATGCAATGCTAATTTTTATGATACAAATTCAGAAGATGACATGGACGATGAAGAGTTGGCAAACCTGATAAAGAAATTTCAAAAGCTGAATAGAAATGGTAGAAGATTAAGTCGAAGAAGAAAACTCAAGCAAGCAAGACATAAAAATCTTATGGAAGAAGAACGAGAAAGGGACGTGATATGCTTCAAATGTATGAAAAATGACATATAAAGCCAAACTGTCCATTGTTGAAGAAAAAGAAAGAAAAATACGAGAAATCAAGAAGGCCTTGAAAGCTAACACTCGGGTGATACAGAGTGTAAAGAAAGTGACGATGAAAGTGCAAATATATGCTTGATAGCTGCTCAGATTTTGACTCAAATTCATATTCATAATCAAATTTTGAAAAGGAAACTGAGGTAGGATATCTTGAACGGTATCTAAATATATTGATGAACTGTGCTTGAATCTCAAGTCTACTCTTAAGAAGATCTCCAAACTAAAAACAAAGAATTTGTTACTTAGGCAACAGGATTTGGCTCAAAAGAAAAGCTTGAGATTTTACAAAAAAGATTTTGTACAATCAAATGAAAGTCGAGATTTACTTGTTGAAGAAAATGATTCTTTGAAGAAAGAATTTTCAAATATTCCGACAAAATTTCCAAAAGGTTTAGAAACGTTAGAGCATATCATTTCCATACAAGAACTCTACTATAATAAGTTGGGACTTGATTTCAATAAGGAAAGTGAACATCTAATAGATTTTCCTAAAATCAAGGACGACTCGAGATAAAGACTTCCTAGACTAGCTTATAAACAATATTTTTTAAAAAGTCTTTGTGAAACTTGTTGGCCAAAATGCTCTCAAGTGCTCCAAATGTGGAGATTCAAAACACTTTGAGAATTAATGTCCTAAAATCTAGAGACTATTCAAGAGAGACTGGATAAGAACAGCATATTCTACTAACTCTCATGGACCCAAGTTGGTCTAGGTACTAAAGAAAATATGAGATTGCTTTCTTGTGGGGAATAAAGGAAGAAGAAAGAGAATTTGGAAATAAGTTTATTGCGGGAATTCTACAAAGGAAGAATGATTGTGAATCTACACAAATCATGGTGCAATTGGAAGAATATGTCGAGCGAAGATTGACATGGATCATCTTTAATTCAATGGTATATTTCAAACATATACTTTGGGTAAGAGAATAGAAAATTTTCATATTTAGCATCTTGCCTTGCAAATTTCTATACAAATTTATCATGATTATGATGATTGCTTATGACTTATATATGATTTATATTGCAAGTATCTCCTGCATTGCGCATATTTAGTACACAACTTGGCCTGTGGTAGAAATATCTACTTTCCTTTTGTGAAATGTATCAATAATATGCTTTGAGATTTATGCTTAAAGAAAACCCCTTTAATCTTGAAAGATGTTGTTGGGTATACTTGGATACTCTTGCTACATTCTTAGAAGATATCTTATAACTGTCAAGTTTGATCTACAAATTCGAAGAAGGTATGTACATAATATTCTCCTTATTTTTGGAAAGATTGTTTTCTATTCTACAAGAATTTGCAGGTGACAAAAGAATATTTCCATATGAAGGTTGGAGATTCTATACTATTTTCGAAGACTCGAAAATTCTCCTCTTTGTACAAAATTCTTGCAAATCATTGAGTAAGCCCCTAACATGTTGTATGAAGGTTGAGTAGCTTTGAATTCAAATATTTGATATTCTTATTTGAAGAAATGGCATTATTTATTGTGTGGATATTATAACAGCGCATTTGTGCAAAATAAGTTTGTTGAGTTTATGCAAATTGAATTTGAGACGAGCTTGATTGAAGAAAACAAATTTCTACCTCAAATTTCAAGAAGCAAATGATCGTTGTAGATGTTGCTGCTACAAAGGAAATAATGGAAAAACATTTTGTTCAACATGCACGAGCTACAATAAGTGTTGTTTGCAAAAATTGTTATGGCGACGAGGAGAAATTGAATGCAAAAGAAAGGGGCAGAATTGATTATTTCAAAAAAGCATCAAATTGAGGGGGAGTGTAAATCAAGTATGAGAAATTCTAATTATGTTGGCTTAATTTTTGCCCAATCTTGATTTCTTTGGAAGAAAAAGGTAAATGTGTTAGAACTTGCTAAATTCTACAAAATCCGATTAGTGCATCTTCTATTTCCCTTACTTTTTGTCATTAATAAATCTCATATTTATATTATCATATTGTGTTTCATGCCTCATAAATTTCCAAAGATATTCTTTGAATTTTACTTGAATTATACATTCTTTGCATGATACCATTTCCATTGTTATCACTTTTTTATTATGACGAAAAAGGAAAAGAATATAAATATGCGTATGTGTTGACTGTTTGATTGGTTGATATTATTTATTGCATAATATTAATATGTGATTATATTTCTATATATTGTTATGATCAATCTATTTGCTATATTATGATTCGAATCATATTTTTGAATATCTAAAATTTGGAGATTGATTTATTAATATTTTTGAAAGTATGGTTGCACATCTGCATATTCATAAATTGTTTTATCATCTTAAAAAGGGGGAGAATGCTAGGATCATTTTGAAAATGACAAAATAAATCAAATGTTACTAACATATTTAATGATTTAGTAACTAGGTGAAAGATGCATAAGTTGCCATGCAGATGATAGAACGTGATAAGTCTAGAATGTGACAAGTTGCAAAAACGAAGCAAGTTCAGAATGAGACAACTTGACAGAACATGATACACGCCCAAAATGTATAAAGACTAGTAATCTAATTTGGATTCTACACCAAGATAGATTTGATTGACTCAATTTAATTGATTAGCAATTAGATCCTAAAAATAAGAACTTTCCAAATAAATAAACTCTATTTATGGAAACAAAAATTCTGATTGTATGGGTGACTAAAATCAAGTAGAGATTCTATTTTTGTCATTTAATGACTACCAAATCTTTTTGATACAGTTCTGTCCAACAAATATATTGAAAGAGGATCCTCTGTATACTATCTAATGTCTAATTTGGAAGTGGGAAAGTATTTAAGGAGATCAAGGAGCCAAGGAGCATGTAGGAGATGAGGCCAAGAATCTATAATTCCAAAGTTTAAGCGAAGTTCAAATTATACACTTGTCTTTCGTGAGCTTAAACATTTATAATCGTTAGAGAAATCCAAAATAGTGATTTAGTGAGATAGTGTGATTTATTACTAAGTATTTGCACTTAAATTTGTAATCTCTTATTTATCATATAATGGAATCCAACCAATCGGTTGTCAATAGACGAAAGTGGACGTAGGCTTGACCTAAGCCGAACTATAAAATCCTGTATGCAATTTCTTTGATCCTTACTCTTTATTATTATTGTTAAAGTCTACTACACACTGTAGGATGTTCTTAAAATTCATTCTACAACATCACAGATTTTGAACCTTATTCCATTATTTGGACCTCATGTAGACAATGATCTCGATTAATTTTGTTCCACTTTAATTTGTTGAGATTTCATATTATCACTTATTCACCCCTTCTAGGTGACTTGAGCTAGCAACATCAACTTCTTTGTTCCCGAGAACAATTCTAAAATTAAGCCAATTTCTTTTTCTTTTCCTCTTTTCTTTTCTTATTCTTCTTCATCTTGCCTAGCCGAAGCATTGCCATGGCTAGACAAGCTCGGCTTCACCTCGCCTACCGCCGTGAGGTGGTCTTGCCGAGGTTAGCAAGGCCGATGACTAGCTAAATGAGGAAGAGAAAGAAAAGGAAAAAAAAAGAAAATATCATAAAATTATTGAAAGTCAAAAGCAATTCTATGACATAAAAAAATTTGAGGTTTTTATCAAACGCATTTTTGTCTTTTTCTATTTCGAAAATAAAAATTTTGTTAGTTACTAAACGCTTTCAAATGCTTGGAAACTCGTTTGGGAAATAGAATTAAGAAAAAAAAACTATTTTCAAGTAAAAATTGTTTCTGAGAGTAGAATAATTACTAAACATACCCTATGTTGCAGAGCCCCACATCAACAAAAAAAGTCATGACTTACATTGCCAAGTTTCATGAGACCTGAGTGCCATAATCCAATTGCCAAGAAATTGCATGTAGCATTAACTCTTTGGACTATTTATTGCATATGGTATATATACGAAGCTCAACACAAATACTATCCTTTAATTTCTAGATTTGTATATAGTCAATTTCTCAATTGGTTTACCCACTAAATTTTGCAGTTGCGTTTATGGGCATGTTCTCCTCAACATGTACCAAAGTCTTGTGTCTTGTATATGTTTGTAGCTCGCTTTTGTGGCGCTCCTCTCTGTGTGAAAGTGCTACATTCACAATCATTGTGCAGCTAATTGCACCCCTCAAATGACCTCTAATTTGGACTCATGACCTCACTTGCACGGGCGCACACACTCCCATGCGCAAATATGCCCCACCATCATCCCTTATACTGCCATAGCTCATTTGCCGCTACCACATGCTCACCTTCGCCACACCACATGCTCGTCATTGTGGCATAACACTGATGAATGGTTTTACATGTAGAATGACAGAATTGATCACATTACATGCCCTATTTAAGTGAAATAAAAATTTTGCCTCTGCAATATGCGAAAAGTAAGGAAAAAGGATTAACAAAATAACTATAATATTAAATCGCATTTGAAAAACTCATAACTCAAACCAAAAATTAAAGATGATGACTAAATTTCAGAAAAAAAGACGACATTGAAAAACATAGGCACTTGAGAAGAAAAAATTACAATATATATATATATATATATATATATATATATATATATATATATATATTCAATTTATGTGAATTCAGTGCATCACAAATGTCGAAGTTGCAAAGGTGTTAAATGTTCAACATATATTATGTACATAATGTTATTAATTCAGACCAGTAATTCTAAAATTGTTTTTTCCTTTTTTCTTAATTATTTTTAGGTGATTAGGTCTGAACCATTCGTCTCATTCTCAAGTTGGACCTAATGTTTGTCTAAAATATCTTACCTTTGAACCTATAAATTCACTTGCCCTCCTTCATTGGCACTTCAAAGCGCAAAAACCCAAAAAACATAGGGGAGAGAGACATACAGTTTATGGATACTGCCCTTCATTGATAGTTGATGCTGCCCTTCGGTGCCTTCGCAGTAATTTAGCTACTAGTATGGGAGGCAACAACGGGCAGAAGAAATCTTCATCTTCCTTCTTGCTCATGAGCATGTTCAAGCCTCGGAGGGCTCGCCGGGACGATGCTTGGGAGGGGAACGTAAGCTCGAAGAAAATATATCCGAGCGACTACGACAAGGGCAGGTACGTTGCGGAGCCCCGCATTGACAAGAAAGCCACGGCCTTCATCGCCAAATTCCATGAGACCCGAGTCATGGAATCCGAATGCCAAGTGATCACGATTTAGCATAGGCCGCCCCTCTTACCGAATTGGCTTCTATTTAGAGTTGTATGTGTTTGTTCAAAGTCTTCTTTACTCTCTGGACTATTTGTTGTACATGTGTGTAGCTTAATACAAGTGCTGTCCTTTAGAAGATTTGTATAAAAATCAATCTCTCGAGTGGTAGTTTGTTCATAGCTTTCTTCGACTTGCCTGCACTGTTATTGCTGCTACGTAATAGCTATCGTTGAAACATCCTCCTTTTACATTACTTCTCTTTTATCTTGCGGCAAATTATTGATCTTCTGTTTGTTTTTAGTCATATTTGGAATGCTAGGCGCTCCACGTGCCAAAACTTGACACATGGGGACACTTAAATACCAAAAATTTCGAAAGATACACTTAAGTGCCAAAATCGAAAAACAATGGATTCGAAGTGTAACAACAAGGAATTATGGTCAAAATAATAATGTGGCATTTTTCAACGAGTGAAGCTCAAAACAACATTGTTTTGGGCATTGACGTGGTTAGATTAGCCCAAAATATCATCGTTTTGCATCGGATTAAATTTTTAATATTAATATTAGTATTTAAAAAAAAAGAGATTGCAGAGCATTTGCCCTTGCCACTGCTACCTTACTGTTATCAAGGAGGGTCGCGGTGGCTAAGCAAGGTCAATTGGGGTTGCCAAGCCCTAGCCGAGTAGCCAATGACTTTGGTGACCATCGCGGGGCCTCGCAAGCCTTTATTCAGATTGGGCTAAGGGCCATCGCTGGTTTGACGGTCGAACCAAGGTCACACTGCCACCGCTAGGGCCCGGCAACCCTAGCAAACCTTCACCTAGCCACCATTGGCCCTTCTCGGCGACAGTGGGTAGCAACGGCGAGTCGCAACCCTCACCAAATGCTCTACAATCTTTTTTTTTTCTAATATTAATATTAGAATTCAAATTTGAAGCAAAACAATGTTGTTTTTGGCTTTTCAAAGCTAACTCAACTTTCCAGCGAGCCATGTAGGCAATCATAATATCAAAAAAAAAAAAAAGTCAAATTTTCGGCTACTTTATTTGAACTTGGCACTTATATGTCCAAAATTTATGAAAAAGTTGTACTTAAGAGATTAGCCCAAAATATCATCGTTTTGCATCGGATTAAATTTTTAATATTA
This sequence comes from Eucalyptus pumila, assembly GCA_016097595.1. Lineage (NCBI taxonomy): Eukaryota > Viridiplantae > Streptophyta > Magnoliopsida > Myrtales > Myrtaceae > Eucalyptus > Eucalyptus pumila. The sequence continues at coordinate 67,585,460 of CM027851.1, forward strand.
ATATTAGTATTTAAAAAAAAAAAAAAGAGATTGCGAGCATTTGCCCTTGCCACTTTGCTACCTTCATTATCAAGGAGGGTCGGCGGTGGCTAAGCAGGGTCAATTGGGGTTGCCAAGCCCTAACTTGATAGCCAATGACTTTGGTGACCATCGCGAGGGCACTCGCAAGCCTTTATTCAGTTGGGCTAAGGGCCATCGCTGGTTTGACGGTCGACCAAGGTCACACCTTGTAGCTAGGGCCCGCAACCCTAGCAAACCTTCACCTAGCCACCATTGGCCCTTCTCGTGACAGTGGGTAGCAACGGCCAGTCGCAACCCTCACCAAATGCTCTACAATCTTTTTTTTTTCTAATATTAATATTAGAATTCAAATTTGAAGCAAAACAATGTTGTTTTTGGCTTTTCAAAGCTAACTCAACTTTCCATGAGCCATGTAGGCAATCATAATATCAAAAAAAAAAAAAGTCAAATTTTCGGCTACTTTCGCTGAACTTGGCACTTATATGTCCAAAATTTATGAAAAAGTTGTGCTTAAGAGTACCTTTTGGAACTTTTGGCACTAAATATCCTCGTGCCAAATTTAAGCACTTGCATGATACTTCTGTCACATTTGTCCATTGGTGCAATGAGTGAGGACTGATACACAAACGCAACGCACGGACGGATGCGGGCTCAAGGGTTGCTTGTGTGCGTGTGGTTTTCTTAGAAGTGCAGAAAAAAAAAATTTGAAAAGAAATTCACCCCAAAAATATTGAGGTACATAATCTTTTACGCACAAGAGGATAATGTCACATATCAATTTGTCACAATATATCACGCGTAAACTCATTTTGCAAATTGACTATGGGTATTCCTAACACTATTTTGAACAAAACTAATGATAAAATGAATGCCTTTGAGCATCACCTAATTGTAAATAGAAGAGAAACAAAGGTGATGACATTAAAGTAAGGTGGCAAATAAAACATGAGAATTCAACTCTTCTATTGAAGAGACGTCGCTCGGGCGTATAGAGTGTTGTAGAAAACTTCCTTGAGTGTTTTGAAGTTGACAAAACGTTTCATCGGTCTAGTACGAAGATTTGCAGACTCTTCTATCAAAGTCTAAAGACTTCGGGACTGCAGACTCAAGACTCAAAGTCATCCTCATTGTGAGTTTCTAAACCATCGAAGAAGGCTTATCCACAACTGGATGTTTTGTTAAGGATTTGACTTTATCGACTGGAGAAGATCTCTTGGCTGGATATAGCATGCCGGAATCCATTATTCAAATCAAGATTGATTCAAGGATTATGGATCCGTTGATTGATGAAGTAAACTTGAAAGGTTCTACTTATGGAAACCGAAATCCTGATTGTATGAGCGAGCAGGATTGATGGGCTATCATCATGTTCCTCAAATAGCTTGAAAGATCTTCCTAATTGATTCTGTCCAACGGGTAGATTGGAAGAATTCCTTTGGTAAGTGTAAACGGGTATGATGGCATAAAGGAGTATATAAGGAAGACGTTCCGTTGTTTGAGTGTGTGTCGCGAGAAGAATTCCAAAGTCTGAATTCCTTGTTCTTAGTCAATCAAGCATGAGCGAAATTTTGTACACAAAAGAGAGTCTATATCTTTGAGAGACCTTTAGGAAGTGTAGTAGAGTCTCTACATTGTGGAATCAAGTCAGAGCTTTTCTATAACAACTCTTTTGGTCATAGTGAAATCCAGCCGGTGGGTTGTCAGTGCGGAAGAGTGGACGTAGGCTTGGATTAAGCCGAACCACTATAATCTCTGTGTTCATTTTCTCTTCTCTATGCTCTTTTACCTTGATCGTAACTTGTTTTGTCTACAAGAGACAAATTTCATTTTTCATAATTTATTGTTGATTAATACTGCACATATCTCACAAAATTGTTTCTGCACCTATTCACCCCCTCTGGGTGCTCATACTAAGCTTTCACATAAAGAACAATACTTAACCGAGTCCACCATTCAATGTACAGAACTTAATTGAGCGAAGTACATTCGTGATTTAATGCCCGAGATGCAGTGGAGACATTGCTTTTGGTCAGCCTTAGCTTCGAAAAGAGGAGGAGAGAACTAATGAGCTAATGAGCCTTGTCGTATCCTAACATAGATGTTATGCGAAACCTGTTAAACACAGTAGTGTTAAAGATAATGAATTGAAGACAGCATCTGTGGCAATGCATAAAGAAAAGAAGCTGAAAAAAGAAGTTCGTGACTGTTGATGTTGTGATCATGATGACTGATGCTATGCTCGTGGCTATAAGGAAGAAGCATTAAAGATAGTGAATCCAAGACCGACATAAAGAGAGAGTCTTTTCTTTTTTCATCACACGTGTTTGTAGAGCTTAAGATTTCAAAGTTAAACACACGTGTTCTAATACATTAGGGCGGTTATTCTGTTAGATATAAAACCAAAGTTGTTAAGTGGGGTGTTGAGGCGGTTCATTTTTGGATCGTCTTCTTCCTCAAGTCTCTTGTAAGGTACTCTATTTTTTTTTTTTTTTTCAGAGTGTGTAGATCGAATATAGAGTATAGCATAGAAATAGAAAGAGCGAAGAGAGTAATTGAAGAGTAAGGTAAAAGCTCTCGAGTTGAATGTATGCTTTGCTCTTTGATTCAAGAAATACATAAATCTTTCTTCTACATCTTGTGTTTTTGTTCTTCGTTTCTTCACAAGTAGATCAATTTGAGTGTAGAGAGAAAAATAAAACTTATTATGCAGAGTAGTCTTGATATAGGTAGAATATTATTTTTGCAACATGAACAATTTTGTCCATTGCTTTTTCCCTTAAGAAATTCCATATGGAAAAAGATGGGTTGGCAAATCGATTGGCAAGGGTTGATTTGAAGACAAGCGAAATTCTAGGAGAATTAGGCGCGTTTGGTAACGATTACATTAAGGTTAGATTAGGTGTCGGCGATTCTTTTTTCTGTTCCTAGGAACTAATTCTAAGCATTTAAACCGTTTGTAAGCTTGTCCAAAATTTCTTATTCTAGAATAGAATTACGTTTGGTATCGTGCTCATTAATTTTGTTCCAAATCAATTTCTTTTAATTTTAAAATATTTTTTTTACTTTTTTTCATTTTTCATTTTTTCATTTTTTTCTTTTCTTTTTTTCCTTTTCTTTTTTTTTTTCTTTTTTTTCCTTTTTTTCTTTTCTTTTTTTCCTTTTTCTCATATTCTTCTTCTTTCTTGTGGCCAGTCACGGACGCAGTGTTTAACGAGGGCGGCAACCTCACCGGACGTCGCCGGCCCTCGGCGGGCCGAGCCTCCCAAACAGCTGGCAGGCTCGCCCTAGCCCCGCCCGAGCTCGACCTCGCCGAGATCTAGTAAGGCCAAGCCCCGCCAATGGCCGAGCCCGGCCTTCAGGAGTGGGCGAGCCTCGCATAGCCACCAATAGGGCTGGGCGTCGCGAGGCTTGCCCTAGCCCGGCCGGTCCAGGCTCGGCCTCACCGTCTGGTGAGGCCGAGCCTCGGTGGCCAAAAGCGGGCCTCGTCGGGGCTGGGCGGGGCACACGGCCCCCGATGAGATCTGGAGCCGAGCCTCGCCGGTGTGGGCTTGCCTCCGGTGAGCTCGCCGAGACCTCGCGGACCCGGCCCGGTGGCGGTGGGCGACGACGGTGGACAGCAACAGCGGATGGTGGTGGCTTGATGGCGGTTTGTGATCGCGAGATGGCCAAAGGGGAAGAAGAAGAGTTCTTGATTTTGATTCTCAAATTCGTTCTCAAAACAAGAATCATTTTTTTTTTTTGTTCTTGATTCTATTCCCAATCTATTCCCGGGAACAAAAAATTTTACCAAACCGATTTTAGGCCCAAACTGATTATGGGAACAAAGAATTAGAATTTAACCATATTTGAATGTTTTTAAATAGAGCCTTAATGAAAAAACATGGTCTTATTGTTGTAACTCCCGGTCAAATCAAGTCACGAAAGAATCGTACTATATTCTTACTGTTTGGCTCTAAAGAATCACACCGTATGCTTCTTCCTACCCTTTCCTTTACGCTCTCCTTTTTTTTCGCTGGCGACCAATTTTGACTTTGAGGTCTGAATTTTACACAGGCTATCAAGCTAATCGCACCTCAGAAAAGTGGAAGCTACCCTTGGTCTTAAAGAAAAGTACGAATTTTGGTGAACTTCTGTCTGCCCCATCATCCATGCAACGAATTTATGCAGTAGCAATTTGAGGCTTGATATTTGATTCCCTCGCTTCTCTCTTTCCACTACTCTAGCTTGATATTTCAAATGAGGAAACTCCCAATATTTTCCACCACTCATCATCATTAGCCATCCTTGCCTTTTGGCACGTTTGATCGATTGGGAAAGGAAAAATGGTGGAAGGCAGCTGCAAATGTCTTATTAAATCAAGCAAACATCTTGGAGATTCTTCCTAGTCCTTGGTCGTTCTAATTCACCCAGATTCCTCAAGTGCAATTAGAATTGTTCGCTCTTTGGGACGTTGTGCTGAAACAGGGCAAGAATATTGCCAGGCTAAAAGTGAGGAGAATAAAGATGGGGCCTGTGACTGTTTTGCCTTACCGGAAAGGTGGGCGCAAAAAATGCAACGCCCACCATTGGATTTGGGCTCGAGTTGTTCTCCACGTATTCGCCTCCTTTTTCATGGATACTTCTTGAGAATCTTTTAGGGATTCAGTCATGTTCCATCTTTTCTAAAATCGATGGTTTTAAACACTCCAATGCCACATTCCACAATTTTTTGTATTCATTTAATTTACTTCCCGCTTTGGAATTGTTTTCCTTTCATGGCCAGAGAAAAGTTTAGTTTAAACAAGTAAATTCAGATTTTATGAAAGACTTTTACAATATGGTTAGATCAATTACTCCACTCATATGTTTACTCTTAGTATCGTGGAGAAGTGACTCTATGTCACAAGTCCGGCTCCTTATCCACTAGACCAAGGCAACCCTGTGGTATTTGGGTTAAGTTTTCCTATTCTCCCACTTGAATATCTTTAAAAAGGTAAGTTTCCTATGAGATTCTTAGGGTTAAAATTGGTTCATTCCTTTAGCTCCCAGCCTTGGAACGCTTACTTTAGTTGGAATATGGTTCAAATTCTCATATTTGAACGCATCAAAATACCTCTATAATTTTATTTTATTTAAATTGCTTTTCATTTCTCTCTCTTTTCCCCCATTATCGACGGTTATGAACCTTCTCTTTGATTGATCTTTTGCATTTTATTGTTGCTTCCAAAGCTACAAAGACAAGGGGTCAAATCTAACCTAATTCTGTTAAATACATTAAACGCCCTATTATTGCTTATTCACACTATGCCTTTGAATTAAATCATTCGGAGATTCTACAAATAAATTCACACATTTCGGTCAAAAAAGGTTCCAGATTCCCTCATGAGCAGAATACTATGGATTCAAACCCTAGTTGATTCTTGTATTAAAGTTGTGCAGTCACCTATAAGTGAATTTGAACCAGTGAAAGTTCAATCATTGGAAGCTTTCCCTGCTTTGTGGTAAAGAAGGCATCGCATTGAATGTGCTGTTATATTTAAATTCAAGCCCACCATTTATTCACGACAATGCAACTAGCATCAGAACCTGAATCATGGGATTTCAAGAACCCTCTCTCCACCGTACAATTCTTTTGAGAAGTCTCCGTAGAATTAATACCATCCCTTATAGTAAAATCAAGAAAATACTAGGTAGAGCTTTGAGGTGAATGTGTCAAAATTCCAGTCCATTTACCTCGCGACATGGGCTGTACGCAGGCCCACCTGTTGGTTATGCTCTCCCTCCTCTTCACTGTATTGCCGCTTTCTTCCCTCTCTTTACGGTCTTCCTCATTCTCTCTCTCCCCCGGCTGCCCCTTTTTCCCTTCTACAACCTCAACCTTTAGCCCGACCTCAGACCCGTCGCTGCATCCGACACATCACCTCCATCTCTACCTTTATCTTAGCCCACTACTTTTTCGATCTCTAGCACTGCCGCCACCTGTCCAACTCTTCCTGCGCCCTCTGCATTCATGCCCACATTGGCCAAGAGGTCGAGGCCCTACGCTGCATCAACGAACCACGCCTCCACCTCGTTTGTTGCCTAAGCTAACCTTGGCCGACCTCAAATCAACTCAGATTCGAGGTTGAGCTAAGCTTGACCACAAATCTAGAGCTCGCTCAACCTTAGATCCAAAATCTAAGGCCCAAGTTCATCAATAGAGCTCGAGCTCAATGACGGAGCGCTAAAACAACAACGAGGTGATGGATTGAGATAGTGGTGAGATGGTGGTGGTGGAAGGGACGAACATCTATTGTCATCCCATCAGAAAGAAAGGGAAGAAGGAGAAAAAAATAAACGATAAAAAAGAGGGAAGACAGGCAAGACGATGAGGGAAGAGAGGGGTTTTGGGCACTGGGCCTAGATGACACATATCGATCAGTAAATAGACTGGGATTTTGATACGCTCACTTCAGAGCTCTACCTAATATTTTCTTAGCAAAACCTAATTTAGTTGTCCTACATGGCAAAAATATGTACATTTCTCAATCCAAAAAGAATTCTTAAAGAACACAGTTAATTAGATTCAAGAATGAAACGTTGAATAGTAGCATAATAAAACAAGAAAAAGAAAAACCTAGTCCACTGTGCAAAAAGCAACCTCCGCCGATGGTGGCTAGCTAGGACAATATTGCAGAACAAATAGGAAAGTTAACAAATCTTGTAATTAAAGCCCAACGTGTCCGAATAAAATTACCATAGAAGCCACCAGAAACAATAAAGAGCACAAAAGATTTCACGAATCCATTTGAAGTATTGCTACCTACTCTACAATTAAGTCATTTCATTAAATCCGTTACTTAGGCCAGCGAAAGATAGTAACATGACTCTTTCATTATTTTTCTTTTCTACATGGTATTCTTAATTATTTTCATCCTCAAATCTTACATGAATTAGATTTTAAAATTAAAAAAAAAATAAAAACCAAGCTAAAAGAACTCGCTGGTGGGCCGCGGCATGAAAAGCGCCGTGGATGTGGCCCGGGAGGCCTCACCCGATGGCCGGCGGGCTGCTCCCCTTTTTGTTTTTTCTGTTTGTGTTTTTAAAAACTTGCAACATTTTTATTTTGTAATCCAATCTAATTTTTTTAATCTAATTTACGTTGTGTTTCTTTCTAAATTGTTGGTTTTCCTAACGTGAGCTTGGTGGGTGCCACATCTTCCAGCTGCATATATCGGGAAAATAATAAAAACAACCACATTTTTAGAATTTGATTACACTTTTGAGGAATTTAGGACTCAGTGTTATAACAAAGTTTAAAATTCTATTGCATATGTCCTATAAAAGATTATGGAGAATTAATCCGTTTCTGGAAATACTCATGTCCTCTCGAGGAAAATGCCTCAATTGGATGCATGCTTGTTTTGGATAGGAGGAGCAGACGTGTTTAGAGGATAAGTCAAGTTTTATGTTGGGAAGCACTAGAAGACATAATTTGGGCCTTCAGCGAAACATCATTTCAAGAATGGGAAGGAGCACGTGTGTCTTAAGAGGAACATACAATATTTCTCAGAAAGTTGATCAAAAGAATTCTGACCAACTTAAACGACTTGTAAGTGTCCACTTTCCGGTGGTCATACATTACAAATGGTTACATCCTCCAATTTCAATCGGGTTTTACATATAAATTCAAACTCAAGACATAATTTAATAACAATAATAACTTTCATCGTGGTGGTTTGTGCTTGACATTGTGGCATCGAGAGAAGAAAGATAGGGGTACTCTTGTGAAGTGATCTTAGGGTGCAACACCCTGAGGTAGCTGCTAAGCACACCAACCACACATGAGAGAGACCCTAAAATCTCGGGCATCCACCACGACAAGTGATCGCTTGAGATCTTTGACCACCCCCACAGTGATAGAGAGCAGCCCATGCTCCCCCATGGTGGCGCCACTATTCAGAGAAAATGATATAGACAATCCCTAAATTTTCGTCTAATCTGGCCCGGAACATTTAATTTGTTCAATATAATTCATGAACTTTTAATACATGTTTAATACAATCCCTACTCCAGAACAAATTAAAAGTTTAGAGACTAAATAATACATTGAATCAGAATTTCAGGAATTATTGTGTCATTATCCCCACTATTTGTCCTCTTGCCTCAACGCAAACTGTCCCCCTCTCTTTTGCCTTTTATAGTGTTTTCGTTATAAAATATTCTCTTGGCCAATATAGGCGGGATAAGATCTTCTCCCCCTAGGCCCAAGATAGATTATCTAGAATTTTATCCGGCCTAATACAAATATATCCAATGCAGAATCCAAGCTCCTATATGAGCCACATTACTGGGCCTTGATCCTCTTATTTCTTTTTGCCGATTGATTAACCCACCACACGGTGCGAGGAGATAGTTTGAGGACCGCAATTGCAATCCTATCACAGTTCTTGATTTAGATACTACTTAAACTCGTGCCTGCGAAATTTGTAATAATTTGAGGATTGTATTGCAAAATAGACGACTAATTTATATTTCAGAGAGCTCCCTAACTAATCTTATAAAGGGCGTAGGTGCTATAACTAAAATTTGCGATTTTTTTTTTTTTTTGGTAATATGTATATTAATTGGTTTGTAATTGGCCCATTTAAGGTAAAACCTCGAACTTTCGGCGACTGATAGGAACGGGCCCTCTTTAACTCTTTTTTCAATAACCCATCCCCTCCTTTTCCTTACACAATAATATGCTGGGCTTGATTGACAGAATCATACCTGAACTCCCTCAAAGCAAAAACCTCCTAAACACTAAAACCTATTGTCTCTCTAGCATGTAAAGCATCATATAATTATATATAGATAATAGTAAAATTAAGGTTTCAAGAAAGAGTTTTTGGAGGTGCCAACACGTGGTGCCTCGCCTGCGCATCGCTGTCCTTGACAATCCTTTAATGTTTTTACACGTTTCTTCTTCATTTAGATAAATATGCCATTTTGGACCGACATTATTTATGCATGGCATTTGTATCTGTTTGACTTCAAAAAAAAAAAAAGGGTTAATGCTTGGAGAAAAATGGTAATACACTTGCCCTCTTCAAGTTAGTCTATAAATCTTGAATCTAAAATGAACTATTTTTAACTAATCTAGAAAGTTAAATCTTTATCCATATTTATATGTGCTTCAAGTCAAAATAACCCTTCTAAATTCATTTTGATAGTGAAACTACAGATGAAAATAAAACAAAAACAAAAAATCTGCATAGGAGGTAAAGACAATTTTTGAATTTTGAAGTACTCTTTGTAATAGACATATGCTGAATTTAATTAAATATTCATGTACATGTGAAAACTCTCTAATGTTACCCAACCTTCAATGCAATAAACCATAATTTGCCTGACGCAAAACCTATCCCACTGGCCTTTTGCAGGTGGATTTTTTCTGAGTACGGGAGCGGAACCATATGATCATCAAGCGTTAATGCTAAATCTTGATGTAAGATTTTGGGGAACTATTATCAATTGTTCTAAAAGTTTAAGTTATTAGATAAAAACATAATTTATTATTTAAATATTCTCACGCTTAGTCTAATTTTTTACCTAATACTAAGTGTGAAAATTTAATCGGAGGTAAAGGGTTTGGAAAAATTCGAACTCAAAATTTCAGTCTTAACACCATATAAGATTTTGGTGGGACAATTACCGACTATTCTAAAAACTTAATTTTTAGATGAATGTATGTTTTATTTTTAAATACTCGAACAATTGCAAAGATACACACAGAAGTATCGAGGTTATCAAGGGACTCGTATTTGTCGCCATAACCACGACCATCGTCTTCCATTCTCTACCTCTCTATCGCACATTAAGGAATGACGAAATCCTTTCCTGATCCACGCTAGTGGTGTTTGACCTTTCCGTTGTGCCTTGATGAGTAAGTTGACTGTGGAACTGGGCTGGATTCATGTGTGTGATGTCAAAGAAGTACTACTTTTATGTTCTAGTCCCCTTAATGGAGAGAAGCTAGTGGTGGTCCATGTCTGGTATTTTTCTCATGCACTCGACCTTGTTCCCATGCAAAATCCTCCTAAATTGCTCACAACTTTTGAAACCTCGGTGAGAAGTTTAGCTATGACTTATGATCCTCCACTAGCCTTCCATACCACAGAAGCGCTGCCTATTCTTCAACATTTTTTGGGCACGAGGCCGGAATATTTCAAATATGTCGTAAGGAATGACAAGATGGGTTTGTGTGTGCTTTGTTCTTGGAAGAAATTATAAAAAAAAGTCTAAACATGTTACACATATACCAATTCAGTCATAAACCTTTGAATTTGGCTAATTTAATCCTAAACCTTTTAAACTACATTTGGTCGTTTAGATTTTGAATTAGGATAAAATTAGATAAGATAAGATATGAAATCCCAATATTTATTTATATTATATCTATTATTTGATTAATTGTAGTAATAAAAATCGATATATTAACATCATATCATATATATTATTTAATATAAAAAAACATATTAGTGTAAGCGTCCTTGCCCCGATCTTTGAGTCTGTCCATCCCCCGATGGTCAATAAATTTGCGGCGTCCTAGAGGCCTTGTCCTTAACCCATTAATTTTAATGCGCATGCGGAAACGGAGTACTAATCCCCTGACCACAACAAACATGGGATAAAAGTAGGATAACAAATTTTAAATCAATCAACACAGTTTTTATAAACAATCTGGTTCACAAATAGAAACCAACTCTAGGGTCTAAGTAGGAGATCTATCTCCAAAAAGAATTTCCGAGCCACCCATGCTCATAGCCCTTCCGCCTCAAGCTACAGGTTCTTCACACTAGGGACCTAAAAAGTTAAGCTCACGACGGGGGTGAGACAATGTCTCAGCAAGTTAACTCTCCTAAACCGCAACTAAAAAGAAAATACGCCTAAATGGAGTCTATGCACACAATACAAAAAACTTACCTCACCTCGATTACCTCTTGCATGTTAGCATAATTTATATCTCATAAGTGCAGTAACAATACTCGAGGCATTTGGAATGTCTCATTCAACTTTAGTCAATCAATCAATTAAATCAACACAATTGATCCATCATTCAATCAAGTAATTCACAGGAGTCCTAATTATAAAGCCAAACGTTCGACCGTCTCATTCCGTGTTATACAATTTCGTCCATAATCGGGCGCAATTAAATCATATCGGTGGTTCAATCCATACCTAATGTTCACTCTCAATATTCCAGTTAAACATCCCTATTCAATATTCCAACTCCACGTTCCAACTTAATACTCGATACTAGACTCAAGATCGGACTCAAGGCTCTAGAGTTAGTTCTGTATCACTCAAGTCGCCATGTACATAATCCTTGATTACAACAAGGGATAGTATAAGGCCCAAGAGGTGACTTACACGAGTCTTGCTATCGTATAATACTTAGTCCTTTATTACACTAGGCAATAGTATAAGACACTAGTGGTGACTTACACGAGTTTAATGCTCGTGTAACACTTAATCTTTTACTATGCATGACAATATCTTGCCAAGACTCTAGAGTAGTTCCAATGCGACTCAGAGTCATCACGTAACACTTAGTCTTTATCACAATAAGCAATAATATAAGGCACTAGAGGGTGACTCACCAGAAAATCATCTCGCGCGGTACTTAGTCCTTTACCTACTCACAATCCATTGGGTTTCATCAACACGACCCATGTCACCTTAACTTTCAATAGGCAACTTGCCCTAACTATAAACCAACACTTGGTCATTCAAATATAGCCAAGAGCATTGTGCTTTGCACTAAAATGCCTTAATTAGGATAACGAACTTGGAATATTTTCTTCATACTAAAATACTTTCGATAAAATAATCGTAATGTGGGTACGATCAATTTTAAACCAAAAATACTATATCTCCCTTTCAAAAATCCCACTATTTATATAGTGTGTAAGTACATTTTTAGCGTTGAAATGACACATTATTTTTTTAATTAAAATAGAAATTCCACAATTTTGGAATAAATATCCAAAATTACAATTACCACTCAATTAAATAAACCAAGCACACCATTGCAATGACACGAAATTAAGGTCACTCGCTATCCCGGTATAATTTCCAGAAAATAATAAATAATTAAATAAATACCAAACATAATTAAATAAATGTAATTAATTTATCAAAAATAGAGAATTAGGCGGAAAATGCTTAATTAAACACGAGGCGATGCCGAAAAATTTCCGAACTAATCCTAGATAAATAACACAATTTAACTAGTTCCTAATTAAACTGTTCTATCCATAACATGCAAAATCGAATAATTAAATCGCTAATCCATTCTAACTAACCTCTTAATCCCTAATTAGCGTAATCCCCAAACACATTTAAGCATCATTAATTTCCTAAGCAAGTTTAGTAAGTAAAGCTAATTTAATTTAGCGTAAAAGTCGGTTTATGGCGACAGGAGCCGAAACTTGGACAGCAGGAGCTCGAGAGGGCTGAAAACAGTCCAAGACTGCTCAAAGGTTGAGCTTCAGCCTTGGTTCTGTAGTTGGGTTGCGAGCTGGTCGTGGCTGGGCTAACTTCGGTGGCATGGCAATGGTGGTCACGATTGTTGGCTACTGGAATGCACGAGTAGAGGAGGCAATCTGCTAGTGAAGATGTTGGATAGCTTCGCTGGACTGGAGCTGGGCCACTGAATGGGCGTGAGACTGAATTGAAATCGTTTCAATGGGTGGACTAATGTTGTAGGCGTGAGGAATGGAGCAAGGGCTGGCTTTGTGACTGCTGGTAGCGAGCTAGGGAATCTGCTGGTAGTTGACTGAGCGGGATGAAGACACGGACGTGTGGCAGCGTGAAGGGAGGGTCAATGGACAAGGGTGTTCGTCGTGAGCTGGCGCGATAGCGAGAGAGAGAGAGGAAAAGGAGCTGGTCGTTGTGGGGGAGATGTCATTGCAACGAGATGGATGAGTGGTAGCAAATGGGGGCAGAGCAGTTGAGTCGGTAGAGCTGGATCGAGGATTTGACTTCATGGTAGCTACGGGGAAAGTCGAGCTGCAAGGGAACAAAATAAAAGTAAAGAACAGGAATAGTTCGTCCAAGGAAGTGGCGCTTGAGCAAAATAGAAATGAGAAGAATGCAAAGACAGCAAAGGAGCAACTAGCGTCCGAGGAGAAGCTGCGGATAGGGGGAAAGTCAATTAAAATATCCCAATAAATCAATGCTTGTTCCTCCAAAATCCACATGTTCATCCCATTTGTCCCCCATAATACTTTCTTGCATAAATCTCCACAAATAACCATTTTGACGTCCAATTGTTGCAGTCCCCACCCAAGCGTATGAATTTCACCAACTTAGGGTTGGAGAAAGAATGAAAAGAAAAGAAGAATTCAGGAAAATTTTCAGAAAATTTTTTAAAAGACTATTCACTTGCGCAACGGTGCCACTTAAGATGGTCAAAAGCTTCTTAGACCACTAAGTCAATGATTTTTGGCAAAATTGGCCAGAATGACAGAATGACCGAATCATGAAAAAGATTTAGAACTAAATTTTCAATATCGACAAAATTTAAAACTAAATTGATACAATTAAAATATATGATTGAATTAGCAAATTGCTGAAAGTTTGAGAACTTAATTAGCCAAATTGAAAGATCTTTGAGTGATTTGACACAAATGCAATCTGTTTATGACTTATTTGATAACTTTCCTCCCTATAAATACTATTATTCTTTTCTAAGCTAAAATTAATAAATGAGAAAATTTTTTTATTTGATCTTTCGTTATAAAAAGAAAGTTTCTCAAGTTGAATTTCTATGATTGTAAACCTTTTTTAATGTGGTTCATAAGTTTGTTATTAGATGTTGTATGCCAAAACTGCTGGTAGTTTGACTCAACGTATGTTGTATGAGCACACTATCCCAAGATGCATTTGTCTTAGGTATATCAAGTAGATTAAGCAATTCCCAATTTCCAAAATCGAAAGAGATCTGAGATCTTGCATTTGTCTTAGGTATATCAAGTAGATTAAGCAATTCCCAATTCAAAATCAGAAAAGAGATCTGAGATGGCATTAATCTACACTATAGTATGTGTACAATTTATGCGTCGGAATGTTTTGGACAAGACAAGATTTTAAGTCAAATAGTGATTGGTTAACGATGAATTAATGTACCCTCTGTTGGGGCCGACGCCTAATATGAGAAAGAAGAAAGTCCTAATTGAAGTTTGGCCTTTAACCCCTTGATAAAGGAAAATAAATTACCGACTCCAAAATATTAATGGCAAAAGATGACTTCTTGCAAATTGAAGTCGGCGAACAAGGCGGCAAGTTGCTGGAGAAGAAAAGTCCAAGATGGTCTTCAAGTGACAGCTGGATATGAAAGTGAGAGTGATAAAATTAAAGACAAGGAGCATATGATGTCGACTCCTTAGCAAAGAAGAGTGGAAGCCCACCATCATGCGTGAAGTCGGCCGCTGGACGCGTGGCGGTGAAAGCTTGAGCCTATAAATAAGGCTTCGAGTAAAAGTTTTAAAAGATACAGCCACCATAAATTTACCGTGTTGCGTAGAAGGGTGAAAAGAAAGAACAAAATATTAATAGGAAATTCGATGAATTTTTTAAAAGTTATTAACATTATTGTTGGCCACATGGATGGTCGACTTGAATAAATCGCCATAATTAGCAATTTACAAAAAGTAATTATAATGACATTTTAAGATTAAATTAGCATAATTGAAAAGTATTGAATTGAAAAAAAAATAGGATTAAATTGGCCAAATTAAAAATTTCATGGTTGATTTGGTACAAATAAAATAGATTTAAAACTTTCTTGATAACTTTTCCTTTATAAAATATTATTATTTTTGTGCTAAAATTAATAAATGAGAAAATGAGTTTATTTTGAATCGTTCTTATTATAAAAGAAACTTTTTAAAACTTCAATTTATTTGATTGTGAACTTTTCATGTAGTTCGTAAGTTTATTAATTAAATGACCGCGGGCCAAACCAAAACTTTGGGTAGTTTTCTCTTTTTTTTTTGGTCAGAGGGCAGTTTGATTTGATGCATGCCGTACAAGGACACTGCCCCAATATTGCACTTGTCAGTCATTTTAAGGGCCCATTTAGTCCGATTTTGAGGAAATGCTTTTTGAAGAATCAAATATCTTTAAGATAAATGGGTTTTTCGAAATGTTACACCGTTTAGTAAATTGTAATATCAAATAGCATTGAAAGGTCTTATTTGGAATATTAGAAAGAGCTAGAGATGCTTGCATTAAATTTGTATTATAATAAGTGCACAACTTTTGTATTGGAATATGATCGACATGATGAAATTTAAGCCAAGTAATGATTGGCTAATGATAAATTGGTTTATTCTCTTACGATCACTCCTAGGAGGACGGATGTATGTGTCTTTAATAGTTGCTTGATTTGTGTGTGGGACATGGAGACTGTCATACTGATGAAATTTAATTAATTACTCAAAGGGTCCTAGATAACATCATTACAAAGAAAAGATTAATTAATATACAAATGGACTTATCTTCTTAGATTATATTTATTTAAGTGCGAAAATATTAACTTATACTATTATTTTTGACAATCGCCGGATCAGTTTGGAATAGATCAGATCAGATTGGATTAGAGGTTACAGCCTGCACTCTCAAGTCGATAGAGGAGAGACTATCCATCGCATAGCCCATGGTTTTTTCCCATGGTTTTTAGTAGAAATCAGATTAGATGAGCCTAACCACGGTCGCAATCATCTGTATTTTCCCCATTTTGACAATGGTCTCTTACTTTGTTATCCGATTGTTCAGAAAAGAACCATCTTTTCAACCCCACTTTGAAGAAATATATGCCATGAGCAACATGAAGCTGCAGCTTTGCATACAAGAGAAATCCTTACCAAGAATCCAGTCCGAAAGCAGCTCATTAAGTTTTGAGATTGTTCTCACCACCACCACGTTGGGGCTAATTGAAAATTTTCGATAAGCAGTCCACCGAGATTTACGACACGAACTAGTTACAAGATAACAATTCTTGCGTAACGATAGTTTTACAACAATCAACAACAGAACAATTCCAACTTACTTACATTACCCAACCATTCCAACCACTCTATTTGAACTGACAGATGGGAACCCAAATTGCAAATTTAAACCGGGTTAAAAGAAACGAAACACCGACACACCAATATAGAGTGGAATTATACACACAATCAAGTCTAGGGTCACCATCAACTGGGGCATAAAAAGGTCCCATCTTCTTGATAGAACAAGCACACTTCATTCCTTTTTCGAATCGAGCCACCTGTCCAAAGCCATGATCATCGAATAAATTAAAGTAAGTCCAAAAGTATCATCAAGATTAAATCAGCACATTAGTAGACTATAAGAAAAGGTCGAATTTGCGATAAGGTATGTTCATGTCTAGTCATGCCGGGCCCATCCACATAACCATCTTTTGCGTTGCCCCGAATCCGTCCCTTCTTTAGTTTTCTTAGCACCGGCCACTCGGTGACATTAGCCAACGTGATCATAGTCGAACCCTTTTCTCTTTCATGAAAAATGCAGTAATTTGCGTAAACAAATATTTATATATGGCCAGGAGTTATCTGGAAAGGAATGGTTTAACACAATTCAGAGTATTCGATGATTACTGGAGATAGAAAACCACAATTCGACTGCGAAGAAGCTTGTGAATTGAAACCCTTAGATTGAGATTGATGGGGTGCTTACACAAGGGTGTGCTTTCAATGCTTAGTGATGATCCAGATAGCATAAATGATCCCGGGAAGATAGCCAAATATAGTCAGCGGAAAACCCAGATCCAAAACTCAATCTGTCGACAATCACAGCCACTAACCAGATTAATATTTCACCACACCAAAAGAAAAAGGAGAAAGAGAGACCAACACGGGCATACATCCGATTTCCTAAACATGGGAACTCCCTTACGCCCATCATAGTTTGCTCAAAAAGACAAGGGAATACGTGCTCACTCTCTAGTCCGCTAATTCCCAAGAATTGACCAACCCAAGTTTGCACGGAAGCTAAAGCGAAAGAATCAAAAGAAGAAGGAGAAGGAGGTGTAGGGTGTTGCGTTTGACCTTGCAGCCATACTTGAGGAAGACACCAGAGGAGGCAGGATGATGGCCACGATGATGTCGATGCATGTGAAGGTGCTGCTGTCCGACATCGTCGTTCTTCCTCTGTCCTTCGATTCAAGCTTTTTAGTTAAGCTGAGCTTTCGTGTAGGAGGTGGTGACGACAAGGTCTCTAGTGCGAACAAACTGAAACGGCGATGCTTCGGTCTTTATAGGGACCAATCGGGATCAGCCCCACCCCTACGTGCGCCTCCCTCATTGGGGCGATTCATGTGTTGTTGTTCTGCATTTTCTTTGTGCGGACTTCTAGACCGTGGAATCCATTTTACAGCTGCCTCGAATAAGCTTTTGGAACGTGGCACCACGCCCCAAATATTCGTTAGGGGTTAATTCCATCGTGATTGGGAAATTCAACAGGGCTATGCAACCTCGCGTCCCGCTCACGGATGCGTGTCTGCTCTTTTCTTCGTACTAATCCAGGTCGACCCATTGAATGTCTTTCCTACCCAAATAAGGGTGAGAACATTTCAGAGACGACTCCTCGCTCACGTTGATTCATTGGATGCCAGGAATTGCACGAGCTTAGAAAGGCTTCCAAGCAAGCTACACACACTTAGACGTTTGATTATTTGGAGTTGTCCAAAAATCATGGGATTCACCATTTCTCCAAATGACCCTAGCAACAAGAACACAATGTTGCACCTTGAATATCTGCAGATTGGCGGTTGTGATTCTTGGATATCTTTTCCATTTGCTAAGGATAGACTTGCTGCTCTGAAGACACTTGATATTGATCATTGCAAGGGAGTAGAGTCGCTAGCAGAGATCACCGTAGTAGAATCGCTAGAATCTCTAACTATTAATAGTTGTATGAATTTGGGAAGCCTACCACAGTGCCTTCGCACGCTCGTCCATCTCACTCATTTGGAAATACGTAATTGTCCAGCAATGGAGATGGAGGACCTCCCTCCCCTACCCCTCACCTTGTCGCTTCTCATACTTTATGGGTGTTTGAAGATGAAGTCTATTGCCAACTGTAACATTGATAGTTGTAACAATCTCACTTCTTTGTATATAAGGGACTGTCCAGCATTGGAGATGGAGGACTTCCCTCCCCTTCCCATCACCCTAGTGTACCTTGCACTTCACTCTTGTCCGAAGATAAAGTCATTGGAGTGGCATCGTCTTACGTCCCTTCAGGAGCTATTGATTAAAGATTGTGAAAATAGATAGTGGAACTTAAGTCTCTAGTTCATTTGAAAGCCAGAAAATGAAATTTATTGGATTGTTAATTGATGGAAATTGTGGTACTGTCTTCTCTTCTTTATCAGCTCATCCCACATCAAGCTTTGACATGCCTTACCCTCTGTGGCAGATTGTTTGCGGTTGTCGATAATATCTTCTGCTTGTTCCAAGGACACATAGACAATGTTGCTCTTCTTAAGCAGCAATATGGATGGAACAAAAATGCTAATGTGGTCGTCATCATCATAGAAGCTTATAGGACTCTGGGGATCAGAGGCCTTACCCTGCTGATCAAGTTGTGAGAGACATCAACAGGAAGCTTGGTTTTGTGCTCTTCGACAGCTGTTCTAAAACCGCTTTTCTGGCCTCTTGAGTAATAATAATGTTCATTGGTTTGGTTCTGGGATATAACTCTCAATCTCTCCCATCACCTGTGATCTATATCTAATCCTTTCTGTTCTCTGAATCATGCAGGGTGTTGATGGAAGTGTTCCTTTCTTCTGGGGACTTGATTCCGGAGGCAGTCTTGTTCTCTTGGATAATGCAGAAGTCGTGAAGATGGGCTTTGGGAAATCTTTTGCACCATTCCCCAAAGGTAATTATTTTTTCGGTTTGTTGATTTGGCTACACTGGGGTTCAGTCCATGCATTGCAATATGAAAAGTAAGGATGGATGAGCTCTGCTGATATTAAGTAGAATTCAGAGAATGTTATTTTGTTGGGTAACATCATATTGGAAAAATTGGTTCCAAACCTAAATTTATAATTTATGGTTAATGGTGCTCTTTACCTGTATGCATGTTTGATTTGTGCATTTGCACTTACAATCTTGCTCTTCCAATGGTTTTTGAGTGCCAAATTGTTCACCTTTTTAACATTGCCTTCTCTTCCAACTCAGGATGCTGCTTCACCAGCTCTGGAGGTTTGAGGAGTTATAAGCACCCACCGAATGAGGTGAAGCCAGTTCCTAAATTCGATGCTTGATACAAACTAATTTTCCTCATTCAGATTTTTCACATAAATTTTCGAAAACCAGCCACTGAAGGTGAAAGATTGACATATGTAGAATGAACTGTTCACAAAGCTGCATCTTGCTATATTGATGACATATCTTGAACTCTTCTTGATGCCCAAAAACTGTGCTTATTTTCGCACTTACGTGACCCGCCAAAATGCACTATGCTTTTCAGCATTTGTCGTATTTGCTCTTCCCAACTTCTTTTTTCTTCTGCCCTTAAGCTTGTTTGCTATGGTTGCTTTGCAGATACCACTGTGATCTGTATTGGCAAAATCTCCTGGAAGGATAACTTGCGAATGCTGTTGAGGTGGGGCTAATGCTGTCAATGTTAAGTGTCACCTTTTGCAATTTAATAATAGAAAAAAGAAGCGTTTAATTTTATATGGTGCATTGAGATGTTCTAAATTTTCTTCTAGTGAAGACAATCTAAATAAGAATAATCTTTTCCAAAATCTAAAACCATGATTAGTTATGTGGATGCTGTGATATGATTGTGAAGAAAAGGGATGCACTTCCTTCTTTTTTTCAATGGTTTCCTTTATCATTGAGAACCTTCTTTTTGTTGATGATGATCCTTCGTAGTATTAACCAGTCAATCTGGGATAAAATTCTGGGGCGCCTCATGGCTCCAACCTTTCAATGCCACACCAATTCATGACAGCATTGATATTCCATAAATCACCTTCCGCTTGGGTCTTGATCTCTGGTGGGTTAGGAACTATTACTAAAAGCTTGCAAGAAATTTTTAGCCAAACTACTTATGCTTTTTTGGTTGAGATTGAAATGATATGCTACCTGCTTCTGTGATTGTGTTGTCAGCAGTGACCTCTGGGGCAAAACTATTCAGTTCTTTAAAGTCTCAGTCGTGCGTTTACTCTAATGTGGAATATTATTTTGTCTTACATTATGTTATTTTATCTGAAAATACCTTCTTATGTGGCATTTTCGTGTGGGGAATTCCAGAACAAAAGTTTCGAGCTTACTTGTGTTTGTTTGGTGTAACTGGAAATCTTGCGGTTCGACAAATGCAAACCTTGTCTGATACATCTCCTCCCTCTCTGTTACTGTTGCATATGTAAATTTTATTGAAGCAATTTTTGTGTGAGATCGTGAAGCTCTTTTAGAGGTGAGTTAATTTGTAATCTAAATTGCGGTTCACTGTGTACTTTCTCTTAGGCTTTTTGAATGTTATGGCACATATAACATGGTTCTTTGCCCATATAAATAGGTGGTCAGAATGTTGCATTTGCCAAGATAACTTTTGAGAAACCTCACATAGTTTTGCTTGCGAGCCATCCGATCATCTGGTAAGTTTTACTCATTTTTCTCCATTTTGTAACTTCGATGACTTTTTCAGTTAGCTTGTTATGTTGTTCTTGCACTATTTGAACTTATAGGAATCTGGTCTTTGCATTGAAAATACAATGGAACCAATTAGTGATCACAACAGGGAGCCTCTGCCATCTTACGTCTAACTTATAATGGAACAGAACCAATCTAATTGTTCCCACTGACAAAATATTGGGAATCGAACATGTATGCTAGCATGATCGGTGTTTTTTACCTTTGGCTTGCCCCTTCTGTGAGGACGAAAGCTTGGGTGGGAAGCCTATGCTTGGCGACAAGCCAAAGGTGAAATTGGTACCTGGGTGTAATGGCATTGTTCCAAATGAAACGATGCCGTAAAACTCGGGGCTTCTTCCTCCTAAGGGCCTCCCACGCTGTGGCCACTGTGAACCCGGCCGGATTATCCTTCCAGCAAAAGCAATCTTGGTTAAGAGAGAGGGAGGGGAGGGGAATCTCCCACGACTCCAACACCGACCTTAAAGCCTGCCCATCCTCCGCATAGAGGTCTGCAACTGAAGCCTCTCTAGAAAGGCCAGAGTTATAGATAAACACATCCGAGAAAACCCAATTCAGCGGCCCCCTAGGATGCCAGTTATCAAACCAAAGTGACGTAGAAAGGCCATCCCCAATTCTCCACCAGAAACTGAGACGGACTTCTGCTCTGAGTTATAAAATTTTCTACCAGGCCCAAGAGCAACAGGTTGGCTTCTTAACCACCCAGAAGTTCTTCCTTTTAAGGAACGTGGAGTGGATCCACTTGCACCAAAGCGACTTTAAGTTCTACTTTAATGACCTATGACTACTAAAGTTCTATCTTTGTAAATTGCTAGTTTCTTGTCTAAGGATTGATGAGTATGATTCTGTGTTTTTTACTATCCCAAACTGCAGGATTTGGATGCGGTTGAGGCGCTCATTCGAGGGCTGGTCTTGTTCCAAGGAAGATGTCTGATGGTGAGATTGATTTTTTTGCCAGAATACTTCAATTTGACCAATGATGGATTGTCTTTACAGCTAATAGCCATCTTTTCACCTTGATTTGCAGGTTAGTCATGATGAGCATCCAATATCTGGAAGCATGGACAAGCTTTGGGTGGTTTCTCAAGGCAAGGTGGCGCCTTTCTGTGGGAATTTCCAGGATCATAATACGATACTTCAGTCCTCGTCGAATCAGGTGAGTTTAGTTCTTGTCATCAGCCAAGAGTGGTTCAATGAGATCACATCACATTACCTTATAAAACATAAATTGAGGCTTTGTTACATAGAGAAAGCCAAAAAGGATGAAGAGAGGATTGCTGCTGATATACATGATGTACTCACAGTAACAGGGGCCCTCGTTTATCATTTTGATTGGGGCTCATGGAAAGACGAGTCTTAAGTTTTTAACATTGAATATGCAGTATCACTTGCCAATAGGTTAAAAAGTTGTACTTTTGACTCTAAGTACAGAATTGCTTTTAGTGACTATATTGTAGGAGCCACAAAATACAATGTGAATTTCTGTATGTGAATTGGTTAGATAATATCCTTTTAACATTTACAGGTCAATATTCAAAATAAGAAGCTCTCTTTCTTCCCATAACAGTTATTGTATAGATGGAAGGATAAATTTAAAAAAGAGGTTTGAATATGTGAATGAAACAGCTAAATTTTGAATGAATTATGTTGGCTGAAACCCATTTAAAAACCGATTACCTGGTCAAAGAATAAAGTTTATCTTTCTTCTATTCAAATTCCCACTCCATCTCTTGATAAAGGTAGCTTTAACCACCAAAAAAGAAAAAATAATCGTGATTTCATTGTTTAGAGAGGCAATGGTTAGATCAAACTGATTTTTGTTGGACTTTACTGTGATTCCATGAAAGGTTCCATTTGTCAGCCTAAAGTAGATAGTGGAACTCGAGTCTCTGGTTCATTTTGAAAGCCAGAAAATGAAATTTATTGGATTGTTAATTGACGGAAATTGCCGCACTGTCTTCTCTTCTCAATCAGCTCGTCCCACATCGAGATTTGACGTGCCTTACCCTCTGTGACAGATTGTTTGCGGTTGCTTGTTCCAAGGACAGAGGCAATGTTGCTCTTCTTAACCAGCAATATGGATGGAATAAAACCGCTAATGAGGTCATCATCGTCGTAGAAGCTTATTGAACTCTGAGGGATTGGAGGCCTACCCTGCTGATCAAGTCGTGAGAGACATCAGCAGGAAGTTTGGTTTTGTGCTCTTCAACAGCTCTTCTAAAACCCCTTTTCCGGCCTGTGTGAGTACCAATAATGTTCATTGGTTTCGTTCTGGGATATGGCTCTCAATCTCTCCCTCCACCTGTGATCTATATCTAATCCTTTCTGTCCTCTGAATCATTCAGGATGCTGTGGCAGTTTTCCTTCCTTCTGGGGAATTGATTCTGGAGGGCAGTCTTGTTCGCTCAGATGATGCAGAAGTCGTGAAGATGGGCTTTGGGAAGTCTTTCGCACCATTCCCTAAAGGTAATCATTTTTTCAGTTTGTTGATGTGGCTCCACTGGAATTTGGTTCAATCTGAAAAGTAAGGATGGATGAGCTCTGCTGATATTAAGCAGAGTTCAGAGGAGAATGTTATGTTGTTGGGTAACAGCATTTTGGAAAAATTGGTTTTGAACATAAATTTATAATCAAAGGTTAAAATGGGGTTCTTTACCTGTATCCATGTATTGAAATGTGCCTTTTCACGTACAATGTTGCTCTTCCAATGATTTTTGAGTGCCAAATCGTTCACCTGTTAACGTAGCCTTCTTTTCCAACTCAGGATGCTTCTTTACCAGCTCTAAATGTTTGAGGAGCTACGACCATGCACCGAATGAGGTGAAGCCAGTTCCTAGGGTGAATAGCTTGGGCTGAGTACAAAGCGCTACATTTGAAGTGGTGCAGAGACTAAGGAGTCCAGTATGCCTAGAATTGGGAGTGCTGCGAACTTGTCCTTGCACTGCTGAGTCATATGCATTGTGGCCCCTTTTGGCCAGGCCATTAGCTATTGAATGGCCTTCTGTTGCTTATGACCCAGTCACCCTTTCTCATACTTTGACAATTTTTTCAGCTCTACTGGTCTGTTGCTCTATATTGAGAGTTTGAGATGACATCATTTTTATGCAGCTGTATATGTACTTATAAAACCAAGCCTTGACAGAACCTGATCATGCTTTGTGCAGTAATATCTTTCTGGCATTTCATTTAGCCGTCATGCAAAGTCTATCCAATGTAATATTTTCCGCATAGAATCTCTACTAGTAAATCAGACCAGGACGATATTGTCATATGAGAACAAATGTGAACCATTATAACTTGGAACGTGCTGGTTCTCATATGGAAATCAAGTTTACACAACACCTTGTGAAGGGTCATGTGAACTTTAATAACGGACAATGATAGCATGTTAGATATTAAGGCTAAAGCGGTAACCTCTCGTGCAATTTTAAAGCTGTCAAAAGGAGCTTGATGCCTGCCGATACAAACTTAACATGAAGATAGAGGTAGCTATCAATACAATGACTAAAATCAAATTGCAGACTAACCCAAAAAATAAAATAAAAAAACACTTCGCCTGGCCATCTTGGTAGGAGAGACCTCTTTAGTCCTCATCGGCTATGCTCCTGTTGTTATCTGAAAAACGTGCGTTTGTCGATCTCACCTAATTGACATATGAGCTCTCGCTAAATTTTCTTACATAAGTAAGTGATGGTTTTGATTGATAAGCAGTCTACATAGCACGGGCTGCACAACTAACTTACTAGTCCTGCTTAAAAAAATTCTGGATATCCACTTCTTTTTGTTTAATTACTCTGCACAAAATTTGTATTCAACATGTTCATGGATCTCCATACACCATCAAGTATACTGTGAGCACCGTGCTTAAATCAGGTCTCCACCTATCTATATGTAGACTCAGTATCGACTTAGCTTCAGCTTTCGGTAGGTTTGGGGCCTTAAACACCTTGCAGACGCGCTGCTCACCTTTGCCTTTCCTTAATATCAACCTAATTGTGGCTAAATGAGCCAGAACATCCCCACCCGCAGGTTTCTTTGGGTCTGAAATGAACACAGCACCGCCTAGATCATCTACGACTGAAACAAACAAAATCAAAGACAAAGTCATCAAAAATCATCTTTTTCCTTAACTCAAGGACAGCAGCTACTGCAATGGTGCGATTTGAATGTCGTGTAACATAAACAAAAGCCAGATTGCTCGTGTAAGAAAGTTCAACAAAGTTTTTTTAATTATCAAAAGAAAATTATTGCGAACTCAATGGAGATGATGTTGGGTAATTAGCTTTCAAATATTGTGACTAGATTTCTTCTCGGGCTCATAAAAACCATGATATCCACAAACTGTTGACCTTAAACCCAACTGCTATTATGTGTAGTTAAAAACATATTGCACTGGATAATTTTATGTTGTTTTCTTTATGACGAAACACAGTGATTGATAAATTCCATTTCATTTGAGGTTATTTGAAATGACACTGAATAATTTTCTTTTGGTTACATCTCTTATGAAGTCCTATGACCTTTCAATTACATGCCATGCTCGATTAACTTCCTAAGAGCATATAAGGCTGTATTATTTGCATTCGATTTTTCTAAACATAAATAGAAGAAGCAGAAATGATACTTTGGCCTTACCCTTATGATATATTTTGCATTTGATACACAAAATTGACAATGTAGTTGACAAACCTTTTGGGTCACCATCACAGTTAGAGAAAGTATTTCATGTCATTCATGAATGGTTTGTTGTCGAGCACATGAAACTTAGGGACAAGCTATGACAAGGGTGACAAAGTGTCCATTGCAGAGAAAGGAAATGAACAAGTGCTTGGGAGCTCATTATATGCCTCTTGCGGTCAATACGATGACTAACATCAAATTGCAGATTAACAAAAAAAAGCACTTCGCCTGCCTTCCTGGTTGGAGAGACTCCTTCAGTCCTTCGCATCAGTGATGCCTCCTGGTGTTATCTGAAAAACATGTGTTTGTCAAGTTCAACATATATGGAATATCTCAGTCTCATCTTATTGACAGATGAGCTCTTCCTAAATTTTTTGATTAAATTAAGTGATGGTCTTGATAGATGTGCATCGTCTACGTAACAGCACAGCTAAAAATAACATACCGGTCCTACTGAGGAAAATTCTCAATAGCTACTTCTTTTTGTTTAATTCCTCTGGACAAAATTCGTATTCAACATGTTCATGGATCTCCAGGCAACATCAAGTATACAGTGAGTATCATGCTTAAATCAGGTCTCCACCTATCCCTATGTAGACTAAGTATCGACTTTCTCACAGATTTTGATATAGACTTCCAGATATTTTACTTGGTCTCTGCAGTATGGTCTGAAAAATTTCAACGAAGTATATAACTAGAGGAAGATCTGCAGTATGGCATCATCAATGGTTGGGTATTTTGTTTCCATAGCACAGGCAGCGCATGTAAGTATACTACAAGTATACTGCTCAAATTCTGGTCTCCACCTATCCATATATAGACTTAGTATCAACTTTCTCTCCAATTGATATTAGATTTCTAGAAATTTCGTTTAATGTCTGCAGTGTAATCTGGTAAATTTCAATAAAGTGTATAGCTAGACAAAGATCCAGCACAAAAAGGATATAGCTTCAGCTTTAGGTAGGTCTGGGGCTTTGAACACCTTGCAAACCCACTGCTCACCTTTGCCATTCGTAAACATCAACCTAATTGTGGTTGCATGACCCAGAACATGCCCACCTGCATGTTTCTTTGATGCCACTGAAACAAAGAAATCAAAGAAAAAGTCGTCAAAAAAATTATCTTTTTTGCTTAACTCATGGACTGCAGCTACTGTATGCATCACTAGTTTACACCAAATAGCTGGTTCTTGAGATTTACGAGAACTAGTATGAGCTTAGTGTAGTCCCCAAATTGCTATTTTTCAGTGTGCAACCATCAAAGAGCTAAATTGGATAAGATCCTTTAATGGATGCATGACTAGGTGGGAGAAATGAGATGTGATGCAGTACCTTGATTGGTCGTGTACACTGCCACATTAAATTCCTCGGCTGTCTTAAGTAAGCGTGAGAGCGTTTGTGCCAATTTTTGCTGCAATTGGGAATCTATTAGTGTCAAACCAGATGAGCTGAAAATTTGCAACTCGCATGATTTGATGGTTTCAGAATCGACCTGACACCCTGCAAGTTCTCCCCTTCCATTATATTCCACTCGAAAGAGAGCGATCACTGAATCCACAATCTGAAAGATATTACTCAGCTAAGGTCAACCATCGACACCTTACAAAATGTGTGCAGTTTGATTCTTGAGCACTGTCTTACCAGTAATCTAAATGGTTCTTCACACATTTTGGCAGCCAAATCAAGAAGCAAATCGTACTGATGCTCATAAGTATAGACACGGGCATAAATGATCTACAAATTCATGGAAAGACTAGATTACAGCAAGTACATTAGCCAGAAAAGAAGGAAGACTTGCCACCAGTGTAGAAAGCATTGCTTACATTATGTGCGACGGCACCAGGATCCATGCCAAATCTTTCAGCTATTTGTACAATTCGATCATGGCAACTGCAGGTGTACCAAGTTAAGAAAGTGCATATGCACTTACATGGACATAAGCCGAGTATGAAACAAAAGCAGCTTTGTTGAGGTCAAGAAAAATACAGACAGATTATAATAGGATACAAAGTTCCTTTTGCTTCCTTTTACATCGATATAAGCTACCTTGCCATTTCCTCCTCTCATGTGAGTTGGCAGCTGAAAATATTTTACGAACATGGAATCCACAAACCATTAATAAAGAATGATTGAAAACTGGGGTAAATACTGTTGTAGGATTTGCATATATAGTAGAGTACTTCAAGCATCCTATTCAACTGATGATCAACCCAAGTCCAAGTCTGACAATGACTAAGGCTTCTGATTGGTTATGACCTAGTACGCTCTCCTGGCCTTTTTCCTACTTGGTTTGAACCACTATAGATTGTGTGTTCCAGTATGCTGATTGCAGTTTACAGAAGATGAGAGTGCCAAACTTCCAGAATCACCTAATAAACACGTTCCGATGCCAAGATTAACCACAGCTTTATTCTTCACTAGAAATTCAATCATCACGTTACAATTTGGCATTGTTCATCTGGAGAAAAAAAAGAAAAAAAAAAAAGAAACAGAAGTTCAAGACAGAAACCTGGGTATATCCAATTCAGACCAACCTGAGAAGTAACACATAGGGTATGTGCAAGCTGTGTTTTCCCAGACCTGAAGTGACGTTAGCAGCATTTTCTGAGAAAGCCAACTAACAAAAGCAACTAAAAGTTCATCAAGGGTAACGTTATTGGACTGTGCTTGTCACCGAGATACGCCAAATGCTTCTGTAATTGCCTGAGTTTCAGTACCACCTGTTTAACATTGCCGAACCAGGGAAAGTTGTTTTTGTTGAAACGCATGAAGAATAATATACACAGTCTACAAAAGAAAGTCTATTACCGCCTAAAAGCTCATTGAGGGCTTGGCTTCCAGTTGTGATGCAAATAACCGACTTGCTCTGGAAAAAACGAAGACATTGAAAGTACTTTGTGCTGTGAGATAAGTAGTGTTTAGAGCAAGTGCAGTTTTCTACAGTCGATATGCTAATTTGCAGGCTTTATTTCAAGGGTCAATGACTCATTCAGGTCTTCCGAACCATTTTTAGCTCGAAATTTGCCGAATTAAGGACTTACTCTGAGCATAACTTACTCTGAGCATAGCTTCAATTCCCGTAATAAAACGAGAATTCTGATGAAAACAAAGAGAAGTTATTGTGAGATGCATATAGAAGTTGCAATTGATTACAGCACCATCTCAGGATAAGAAGAAATTAAGCTCTAACCACTATCTTTTCAGCTGATTCGCATATCTTATCAACTTTTGCTTCAGATAAACCTTTGGTTCTAGTTAAGTGCTACAAAAAAACAAAACAAAGACAGAGGAAATCACCTTAGCCAAATAATACCTCCACTTAATTTTCGGAACTGAATATCAGATATACCTTCTCTGTATGCATCATCAAGACATTTGCAAGTGTCGATCCCTGCATCCTGTATCTTTTTCACATCTCCAGCATGGATTCCCTGAGAAATACCTGCAAACAAAATAAAGGAAGAAGTTCAGGGAAGGAAAATGAGAACAACTCACCATCGTGTCAAACTCTTCTGGTGATTGTAGGATGTCAGGACAAAAGCATTTCCTAGATCATCACTGACAATCTAGCTTTTCCAACAGTGATTATTGATGAATTTAGCTTAGGATATTCCTTTCTAATCCAGCTATGTTACCAATACATGGAAAATAAGACATCCAATGGTGCAATTCGAAGGTTCGAGAAAGGTCGAGATGTACATCACGATAATCACAGCCATAGCTTCATCGAACCATTTGCATCTTAATTTTAACTTTCAGAACACGGATCAGAAAATCATGATAATCATCTCAGAATCAAATGACGCACCGAAACTCGTTACGAAAGCGATGACATGAACAGAGAGCGTTGCCTACTCTGTTTTGCGGTAACTCACGTTTGTCGATCGTTTCGAGCAGGTCTTCTGCTTCGTCGTCGACGTCCTCTCTTTCCACGATCTTCTGCTCTTCGGCTCTGAACATCAACGAGCGAACACGAGACGAAACTCAGAATCATCGTCGTCGGTGATCATGCCGCGGGAAAGGACATGAACTGGAATCAAGCGGAGATCGTGAAACTCAGTTGAGAGACGAAAGCATCTCTGACGACGACGGAGTTTGACGATTGGCGATGAAGTTCGCTGCGTCTGCGCAGGAGAAAAGACTTTCGAATTTTGCTGCGGATTTTGGAAACGATCGGAAATTGGATGGAAGCTTATATATATATAGGAGAGAGGAGGGAAGGCAGAAGAATGGCTTTTCGGGGAAGAATTATTTTTCTTTTCTTTTTTTCTTTTTATTTGTTAAGAAAAAAATATTGGTTTGATTTTTTTTTTTTTTTTTGCATTAAATAACTCAGTTTTTTATTTAGCTTGGTTTTATATTTATCTTAATCCTGTTCGGCTTATAATTTTCTTAAATTGGACTGAATTAAGTTCTTCTTAGAAAAGGAAAAGAATCGATCTATATTGTGGTCAATACTTGGTTTAATTGCATTATGTTCAAATTCCACACTTATCACTCATAGAATCATGAAAATATCAATAAACAATTGAGTTGTTTGAAATGGCTTGCTAAGAACTTGCTCGTGACTAGTTTGATTGTACTGCACCTACATTGGCACACATCCTAAAATTTGTAACTTGATGATTCATTAAAGGCGACAAACATGGAGCATGTGTTTTCTTTTGTAGCACATTTAATGTCTAAAATTTGATTTTTATTTAATATCGAACCCTTACGAGTCCAATTTACAAAAATAGGCAAATTAGACTTAAAATATAGAACCATTAGTAATCTCCGACATATTTTTCCTCATATTTTTCTTAAAAAATTTGTTCTTTTACGTAAGTTTTTGAACATATATATAATGAGAAAAGACGCTCAGCTGTCCACGATTACGAGATACAATGTTTAGTTTCGATATGGTTCATTTTTTTAATTAAACTTTATTATGATTTTAAATCGGATTTTTGATGTAATCTCAAACGCCTCAATTTTATAATTAAAAAAACACAAGAATATCGCCATTTATAAGACCCTCAAGCTCTTTTAAATTATTTAAATCAAAATATCATCTCTCTCACGACGAGAAACGCAAAAACCAAAACGAAATCCGTTGGTAAAACCGTAGGAATTGCTTCTTCCATCTTCTTCTTCTTCTTCTTCCATGATCCGTTCTTCAAATCATTGGTAAAACCGCATTTACGGTTCTTCTCGAATGAATGGAGCCGTTTGATGTTTGTCCTGAAGAGGGCTTTGGGCTTGTTTCTTGAATTTGCTTTGTCAAATCATTGGTAAAACCGTAGCTAGTGCTTCGCCTACCCTGAGAAGAAACTGGAGTGTTGGTGAGATTTTACTTAACTGGTCGCAGTGTAGATTCATGACCACCAGCAAGAGAGTGCAAGATAGGAGCAAGGACAAGAGGGTCCCTGATCTCGAAATTGCCACTGAGAAGCCTAAAGTGGTGTCAAAGGTGTTCGTTTTGATGGAAATGTTGAAGAAGGAAACCGAGATGATAATCCCTGTGAGGTCGCTGGATCTATACCCAAGCCAAACGGTATAGTGGATTTTATTCGGAAGTCACCAAAAGTGTTTGAGTTGTATAAGGATCAGAAGGGGGTATCGTGGTTTGGAATTGACTAAAGAAGTTGAAGACTTGTTTGAGGAAGAGGAGAGATTGATTAGGGGACACTTTAGCACGGCTGTTGAATACATGCCTAGGATGTTGATGATATCGGTCGATAAATGGCTTCCTATGGATAAAATTGCTCATTTTAGGAGAGAGTTTGGTTTGCCAGTTGATTTTAGGAGTCGGTACATGAGTATCCGCAGCGCTTCAAAGTGGTTAAATCTCCAGATGAAATTGATTATATCGAGCTCGTAGAGTGGAATCCTGCTTGGGCTATCACAGAGTTGGAGAAAGCTTGCCTTTGCATACTCCAGGGTTGCTTTCCCTATCTTTCCCCTTGAAGTTTCCTGCCAGTTACAAGAAGGTGTGTAGATATGGAGGGAAATTGAGCACTTTTAGAAAGGGTCTTACTTGACTCCTTATGCTGATGCATGTGGCCTTCAAGCTGGATTGAAAGAATTCAATAAGAGATCCATTGCAGCAATGCACGAGTCACTTAGCTTCACAATGGAAAAGAGTTTGGTAACCAATCACCTCGTGCCCTTTCGACAAGAATTTATGATGCCTCAGAAGCTGATGAGACTCCCGTCGAAGCATTATGGCGTTTTCTATGTCTCTAAGAGGGGAAAGAGGTTTAGTGTGTTCTTCAGAGGAGTTTATGAAGGTGCAGAGCTGATTCAGAAATGTCCGCTCGTTATTTGGAAGGAAAAAGTCCTAAGCCTTATTGGTTATATGGGGAGGAAGAAAAAGATAGAAACTTTTATGGACTCATCAGATATGGAAGATAATGATTTTCTAGAGGGTAGCTCTGAGGATGGAGGCATTGCTATGCAGCTTAACCAAATAGAAGCCATCAGTGAATTGGAGGATATTGCAGTTGGAGACAGCTCCTTAATGGATATACATGAAATTCACAATAAATACAAGCCTCATGATTCATTTTAAGGTCATATGTTCTTATTCGAGTTGTCAAGATAACTTGCTTTTCAGTCTTCTTCTTCACGAGTTCAAAGTTTCAAGTTTTTGTATTGATTTAATTAGACAAACTCTGCTTACATCTATAAATCAAGTTAATTAATAGTGGACTGACCCATCTCATTCCTTGTTAGTCCAAAAAATTGCCACTGGAACTCCTGAAATCAATTATTCAGAAAGAATGTGCAGATAATGCTTTTGGCAACTCTCAGCTCGCCTTGATGCCAGCAAGGACAACGGAAGTAGTCTATTTACAATGACTGGTTCATTCTCAGTTATTGGTCTAACTTAATGAGTGTGACTATACTAATCTGCTATTCTAAAGATGAACTTGCCACCCTGCATTTGAATCTCAATTGTTGGGTCAAAGAGATGATTGGTTAGTAGCTATCATGGAGAACACAGCCTCAGCTGCTATGATGATTGGCATTCTCTCTCTTGTTGTTACAAATTAGATGCCGAGCTCACCTTGCTGTAATGCCTCGTGCATCACTGTGCATGGATATTCAGGTCCACAATGTCTATGACTGCCTTATGCAACATACCTTCATTTGCTTTCTATCCGATTGCCTATTTCATAGATCTTGTAATTTCTGTTTAAATTCTCCATGAATCTATGGCACACTCCTGTTTTTGGGTTCTACTAGAGAACTTCCTTTTGTTGGATTTTAGAACCCAACATCAAACAGTAAGTAGTTTTTATTACTCCTCGTTTATGTTGGGCTATGTTCATGGTTGATTCACTTCAATAGCTTACTGTTTTGTTGTGAAGAAAGAAATACGAGAGCTTTTGAAAATAGCAAGACTGGTTTTTTTTTTTTCATTTGAATGATAAATGGCTTTCCACGGCTTTTGGTTGTGTGACAACGACATTACTAATCTGCATGAACTGCGTTTATGATTTGTGTTACATGGGCTAGCATCTGCTTGATGCCATTGTGCAGTAAATTTCTTTTGCTTATCAAAAGAAAATTCTTAGCAAACTCACTAGAGATGATACTAAGTGATTTGCTTCCAAATGTTGTGACTAGTTTTCTTCTTGTGCTCCCAAAAACCATGATATCCAAAAACTACATGTGACAAATCAAACTACTACTGTGTAGATAAATATATTGCACTGCATCATTTTCTGGTTTTTTGCTTTATAACAAAATCCAATGGTTGATAGATTTCATTTCTTTTGATTGGGGCGATTAGATCTCTTCTTAAGCCTTAACAAGTCCTACGACCTCTCGATAGCATGCCATGCTCGACCAAGTTCCTAGTAGCATATAAGGTTCCTAAGAGTGGTTGATGTTAACTCTTTTTCCCTCTTGACTAAGATTTATTAGCATCTTAAATTGAAGTCTGTGCGATGCCAAAGCAAAGACTTACCGTTGAATACGGAATTTTTAAGGGAAAGGTCAAGTATTAGTCATAGCTCCAATGAGAGCAACAACAGGAGTAATGTACCATGGAAGTTGAGCATCAACCTCCTTTGGAGCAATACGAAGAATTTCCATATCTAATATAATCAAGGAGAAAGAGGAGAATTGATGTTTATTAGTTATAATCACTTAGCTATCATCTTTCGTTACATGGCAAAAGTATCGTGTGCATTACAACTCAATTCATATAAGATGGTCATTATCTACTTGTTTTAAGAAGGGATAGGAACTTGGCACCAATGTTTTCAAACTTAGGCTAGTCAAAGAACCAGTTAGGTTGCCAGTTTTCGGTCCTAGCGATTGGACTAGGGGTGAATCAGTGATTGTGTCAAGAGCAAACGATTATAGATATGTAATGCTGTCAATGAACACATGAATCGTTGGGCCTTAATGGTAAAGTAAAATGCCGGTGATCCGTGGAATTGAGTGCTCGAGTCCCTTAATGTGCAACAGTAGCCAAAAGCCCAATCTATACTTGTGGGATTCTAAAACTAGGCAGATCCAATTTTGAAAATCGGTACATTTTCAAACTAGTTCAAACTGATTTAGGCCAAATCACCTACACATACTTTTTTAGTTTTGGGTGAATAGATGAAGGAGAAAGCAGTGGAATTGGCTAAGAAAAAGGGATAGGAATGATTTATGATCGAATGATTGCATAAAATCTAAAGGAAATCAACATTGACATTGTTATAGTCTCCGGATGGGCTTAACATATAGCCACTAAAATCTTTTTGCAACAGCCCGAAATTGACAAAACTATTTAATATTCTCTTTCACATGAAGCATCTCAAGGAAATGTTGTCTATGAAGGTGACTATAAGCAGCGATGTTGATGGCAACGGCACGGCAGTGGCGGTGGACTGGGATGTGCTCTCTTGCCCCATTCTTGCTTTTATTTTTTTCCTTTTTTTTTCTCTTTTATTAAATTTGAATTTGAAAAGATACATGGAAATCTAGAACAATTTAATAGACAAGTACAAGAGATTACTGAATGAAAAATCACAGTAAGATTAAGCATGAAAAGAGTTAGATCTAAAAAATATAGTAATAGTCAATTTTAAGCATGACTCTTAACACCTGGGGAAATTCCACTAATATTGGAAAAACAAAGGCATTCATGTAGGGATGGAAGAGGAGGGATGTGAGAAGTGAAGGAACAATGCCAATTTATGTCCTGCAAAGTCTAAGGTAAAAGTTTGAAAGTAAATTGAGAGTTAGAATAGAAAAAAAAGAAGAAGAAATAAGTCTATCTTTTTCATTTGCTCTCTTTAGCTTCTGCTTCACTATATAGAAGGAAAGGTACATGATATCTAGTAAAGTCTTAGTCTTTTTGAGTTTATGGTTTTTTCACATGAGCAAAGTACTTTTGGACATGAAGCATCCTTGAAAGTCTTGGTCTTTGTTTAAACTTTTTGGTAGGTGAACATGAAGCATCTTTGAAAGTCTTGGTCTCTATTTAAACTTTTTGGTAGGTGAAAGTCTTGATCTTCCAGGACTTTAAAGTTGTCTCTCTGATTACCTCATTATCACTTTGCTTCAATAATACGGTGATTGATTCACCCACGGCTGCTGGAAGTTCTTGGTTCCTTCTCAGCTTCCTTTTCATACTAATTTATAGTATTGTTAATTTTAAGCAAGCCAGATAACGTGTGGAAAGTCTACTTGAAATGGAAAAAAGAGACATTGACATTGGGACGTGACAAAAGGGATGTGAATAGTGAAGCAATGAAACCAATTTGCACCTCGGAAAGTCTAGGTCTTTCCAAAATTGATTAAAGTTTCTTCCCCATTAGCTCTTTTTCATTGTTGCTTCACTTTCTGGACACAAAAAAAAGTACATGATATTCGATAAAGTCTTAGTCTTCCTAATGAAAAGTCCTTATCAGTATACTGTCATGACAAGCAATTTGAGTTAGACTGAAGAGACCGTGTTTTTGTTAAGGTATAAAAACGCGACAAACTTGAGAATTCGATCAAAAATCGACTGCTTGACCGTGATAATCGGCAATGATCAATATGGCACTGTTATAATCGATTAGTGATCGATATAGGTCGATTTGATGGAATGGCATAATTAAATTGTGGGTGATTCCATACGATTGCAAAATTCGCGTCAAACGGCACTAAACCCATTTTCTGTCAATTATGTACTCGGTACCCGTAATTGAAATCTTGCGATTTTTACGACAACCGAGAGTTGCTGATGAGTTGAAGATGCACAAACGTGGATCAAAAATCATTAACCATGAGTTAAACATGATAAAATCCCTCAAAGCTACTCGGTAGGTTAGGTTGTACTAAAATCATGTTTGGTCGATTTTAACCATGAAATTGAATTTGATTTCGAGAATCAGACGTTCTAATGTGTCACGATTTATTTTTATGATGTCATCTCGTCTTTCGGAGAAATTCTGTCGAGTTTGGAATTTTACAGAAAAATCGATTTAGACAATTTGGAAAATAGAAGTGGAAATTCGGATGGGAGAAGGAGGAGCTATTTTGGCTACCCATATTGGCTTATTTGGGGTGAAAATTGAAGCTAAATGGTGATTAGAGGACCAATTAACTTAAGGGGATGAAGACTTTTAATGTGATGGTTAATTTTGAGCTATTTCCTTTGGTTGGGTTGACATTGGACTTTCCCCCCCCCCTCTTTCTCTTTCTCTCACGCACGCTTTCTCCCTTGCTTAGCCAACCAAACAGCCCACTTCCCCTTCTTCTTCTCCATTTCCCTCCTTTCCTCACGTTTTCCCTTTCCCCTGAATTTTGGTCTTGTTCTCTTCAATTTTCTTTGTTGCCGTTACCCCTCCCCACCATCGTATCACCCTCATGCCTTACCCACCCACCATCCAGCACCCCGTCTTCTCCACTCATGCTACTACACCCTCACCTCACGTCTTCATCATCAACTCACCACAGCCAAGCTCACACCAAGCCAGCAGCTCCTCCGCTACTGCAGCTCCAACGGGAACCTCAGCCCAGCTTACCTCTAGCCCAGCAGCTCCAATTGAACAGTTGTCCGTTCCAGCTCAATCCCGTGGCCACACACTAGCCTCGGCAACCAGCCCAAGCCCTTCACCAACCATCCCATAGAAGTGCTGATCAGCCTTGGCTGAGGGCTTGTAGGGCCTATTCAACCACCGTAGGCTCGGCTCTTGGTCGTCTTCACGCCGCCGTCACCATGGACTCGTCGACTTGCTAATCTAATCCGATAAGTTAACTCTCTAATCCTTAATTAGGTTATTAATTGTGCTTAGTGGGTTATATTAGTATTAATTAGCATGGTTAGATTAGTGCTAAGAAGGATTAGTGTTAAACAAGTTGAATTAGTGAAAATTTGAATCAGGTTTACTAGACCCTCACCATTTACCATTTTTGTGGATCGAAATGTGTTGAGATTTTGAGGTTAATTCCTTCTTAAGAAATGTTTTAGACATCCTCAGCTATAACATATATTTTTCCCAAGATTTTATGGATTCAAAAGTATATGGTTTCAACTTCGTTAAAAAAAAACAGAACCTCTGTTTTTGCTGGAATTAGTGACATTTTGGGATTCGAGGGATTTTTATCAACTCTTATGGTTCAAATGTTGAAATGGTTTCTTCACGAAAGTTATTTTTCATATCTTCTAGTTTAACATAGTCAAATTTCAGATCAAACGGATCAGTTTTAGATCTCGAACCAAGCTGGTTTTTGAAAACGTAATTTCTGGAAACAGACAGTTTTTATAATGGTTTGGACGATTTATTTCTTTTAATCCAGAAATATTTGGGCTAAGGTGTCTTCACGAAAAATTTTGGTTTAAATGTCCTTTATAACATATTAAAATTTGAGAATTTACTGAACTCTTTTAATTAGGTTTCTAGATTTAAATTTGGAGACGCGCGAGTGGACTGGTTTATGCCGGCTAGGGCCGGTAGTGGTTTTGTGATTATTCTTGGTGTTGTGTTTGCTGGATAAGGTGTATTTAGTGATTTGGCTGACTTTTGGAATGCTGAGAAATTAGGTATGAGGTGATGAGATGGATTACTTTATGTTGGTTATTTAGTATTATTGCAAAAGGTGACGTTATGGACTATTAAATAGAAAGTAAATGAGGTGTCGAGTTCGGACACCAAAACTTATTTGTCCAATAAAATAATAAGGTTTTAAACTAGGTGCGTGCAAAGTTTGACGGATGAATTTTGAGTATGTGAGCACCTACGAATTTATTTCTAAACATTTGAACAAAAAAAAAAAAAGAGGGGTTGATAAGATTTGTTTTCAAAAGAGGGGGTTGGAAAAGAAATTAGAAAAGAAATATGGTGTCAGGTTTGGACACTAAGTTTTATTTGTTCAATAAAATGATGAGGTTTTATACGAGGTGCATGCAAAGTTTGGCAGGTTAATTTCAAATACGGGACCCGCATTTAATTTATTTCGGAATGTTTGAACAAAAAAAAAAGGGTTACTAAGTTTATTTTTAAAATGAGATTTTGGTGTTTTAGATATGATGGAAACTAAGAGTTGATTTGGTCAATGATGTGCCTGCATGGTCAAGTAAATTAAGTGGTTCAGTTTAATTAACCGCAATTTATTTAATTAATTAAATATAATTTTTTAATTATTTATTAATTAGTGTAAATTATATTGGGATAGCCGGTTGTTAGAATTTTGTGCTAATTGTTGTGGTGCAATTAGTTTGTGCAATTGATTGTTAATTTGTGCAATTTGATGCTGGGTGTTGATTCTTGAATTATTATTTCACAAATGTGAAATTTTGGTATTTAATTAGAAAATACCGGATGTTGGGTTTTGACACCGAAAATGTTTTAAGATACTATATTAACTAGTGAGATTTTAAAATGGAGGATATCAATTTTTTTGGTTCAATCTGACCGTGTACCCATATACGATTATTTTCACTTGATGTTTTTAATACAAAGAAAATAGGCTAAGTACATAATTTTAATTGAGGTATTTGAGTGCAATGCACGATGTCCTTAGCCGGAATTGGATGGTCGTGTGCTAGTTATGAAACCCTGTCACCCAATGTGCGTCGGGTGGACGATGCTCCTATGTGGAATGTCATCTTGAGGTAGACATTGCCATGCTCGATGGTGAGAGACGATGCTCGATTACATCGGAAGACTGCTGTGTGTCAGGTAGACATGCCTGTGTGAGCAGTAATCAATTGGAACACGTGACTGATTGAGATAAGCACGCCTGATTATAGGAAAAAATTGTGTGACACAGAATAGGACGTGTCATAACGATTTGGCCTTATAATCGGGATCTCTGTGATTGATTGAGCTGTGTGAGACGTTCCAATTGATGTGTGCATTTATTATATGCATCTGTGATATGAACTATGCCGACAGCAGGAAGGAACTGAGGCGAGATAAATCCTCTATGATGTGTGCTTGGGCTGCCTCTGAGTGAATTTGTGCCCTAGTTAGGGCTTAAGGTTTAACTCGCTAAGATTTATTCTCACCCCGTCGTAGGCTAACCTTTTTCAGGGCCGTGGCATGGAGATCTGCTAAGTGCAGATTTGATGGGCGCGAGATGCGACATCTTGTGGCGGGCCCTTTTACTAACGGAGTTAGGTTGCCTAGGGGTTTCTTTTGAGACTGACTTACGTTTATAAACCCATAGGTTTAACCGGGTACGTATATAAAGTGTGTGTTGGGAAAATTGGTTGCATGTCTTTCTACTATCCCTATATTTGATGGTTGTCCGGGGTTTGTATAATTTTATTCCGCATGTGCATAAAATGAAAAAGGGTTGGCGACACGTTCTGGAACGTTGCAAAATTTTTAAGTCGACCGTCGAGGGATGTGTGCGTGCTCGAGGTTCGGGACGTGACAGTTTTAATGTTGATTGTTTCCTTGAGTTAGATAAATGAATTGTTCTCCTTTTTCTCCAGGTCAAGACTTTTGGTTGTCATTTGAAAGAGAGGACCCTTTTTCTTGTGGCCATCCAAAACAACAGATAGGAGGTGATATTTCTTCACATGAGCAACTTAGAGGGAATGCATATCTTCATAAAAAATTTATAACTTACAAATTTTTTGTTGGTTTTTCTTTTAGTATAGGCTTTTATGTGGCAATGATATGCTAAAGGGTGTTGAAGTAGTTGTTGATGATCGTGAATCACTTGAGGGAGAATCGTGCTCCTTTGAACATAAAAAGTTAGCCCAAACCAACTTGCTTGATGGATTAGTTGGTGATCTATGAGTCGTTTACTATTTCCATAGTAAAATTAAGCAACTTGCTTCAATTGGTCTACCTGACTCTTTTTCTTATTATCCCAAAGGACATGTTTCTGTTCTCTTATTGAACAATCAAAGTTAGCTGTCTTTGATGACTTGTTAAAGTAGAATAGAAAAAAAAGATGCCATTGTTAGTTGGATCTTCAATGTTTATTTCAATCGGTGTGAGTTCACAAGGATTCTTATTCATCGCTAAACAAGAAAAATGTCAAGCATCACCAACTAACAATGTACAATCTAATAGAAATTATACTCTAGGCATCACACTTATGAACAGGAAAATCGTACAAAAGACCACGATTCTCCTATCAAATGATTCGTGATCATCAACTAATACTTCAATACCTTCAACAAATCAGTGTTGTGCATGTTGCTACGAATTTTCACCACATAACTACCACATGAAAGCCTACATTGATTTCATATTCACCAATAACGCGTAAAACAAAGATACTGAAATGATAAGGTTACTGATAATGTACAGATGTAAAAAATGCTAACAAAAC
This sequence comes from Eucalyptus pumila, assembly GCA_016097595.1. Classification (NCBI taxonomy): domain Eukaryota; kingdom Viridiplantae; phylum Streptophyta; class Magnoliopsida; order Myrtales; family Myrtaceae; genus Eucalyptus; species Eucalyptus pumila. The sequence goes on from CM027851.1 coordinate 67,625,625, forward strand.
ACTAGTAAGTAATAGATTATTTAACAATAATTTGCGTGCACTCTAAGTTGGTCATATGACGAAAAATCACCTTTTGACCTCTTTTTAGATTGAGACTTTTGGCTTGTGCATGCAAGAGAGGACCTTTTCTTATGGCCATCCAAAACAGAGGCTAAGAGGTGATTTTTCTTCAATGATCAAATTTGAGTGCATGCATATTTTCTCCATATATTCTGAATACCCTAGTGATTTCAATGTCTTTGTTTTCTACTTTATTGGTGAATATGTGATCAATATAGGCTTTCACTTGGCAATTATAGGAGTAAAGATTCACATATGTTTAAGAAATTATTAACCGAAATAATTTGAGTATATTATGAAAATATAAGAAGTCCCTCGATTCCTCCTTCAATGTGGACGAACGGACAAAGTTAGCTTTTTTCTTATTAAACAAATTAAATAGGAATAAGTGTACTAGAAGTCCTAAAACTTACAAAAAGTGCAATAAAATATTAAAACTCGTCAAATTGGTGCAATCGAGCTCTTCCATTAACTCCATTCAACTTAGCTAACGGAAAATGCTTTTGTTAGTCAAATTGAATGAAGTTAATGGAAGAGCTTAATTGAACCAATTTGACAAATTTTAAAACTTGATCACAATTTTTACAAGTTTTAGAAGTTATTTGTACTTTGGTGACAAGTTTTTGATTTCTCGTGCACTTATCCTGAGAAAGTAAGCCGTCATTGATGACTTGTAGTTGTATAACAAAAAGTCTTGTAGTTGTATAACAAAAAAAGTCTTGGTCTTCATGAGTTTATGGTTTATATACATGAACAAATATATGATTGTGAAACTACAAATATCTGAGGTAAATCTTTAAATATTACAAGATGATGGTGCTCTCTCTTGCCCCCATCTTTGCATTTTTTTCTTTTTTAGTTTTTTGCTTTATTTTCTTTTTTAGCTTTTCTCTTTGCTTTTTTTTTTTCCTTTTATAGAACTTAGTTTTGAAAAGATACATGAAAATCTCTGACATAATTCTAGATTTATGAATGAAAAATCACTATATGAATGAACTGGAAAAGAGTTGGACAAAAATTATTGCATTGTCAATTTTAAGCAAGACATGTCAAGCGAGGAAGTTCTACTAATAAAGATAAAAGAGACATTCACATTGGGACAGAAGACAAGGGATGTGAAAAGTGAAGCAACACAGTCAATTTGTGCCTTGCAAAGTCTTATTCTTCTTGGAATCTATTAAAGTTTTGTTCCCATTTGCTCTTTTTTACTTTTGCTTCACTTTCTAGACAAAGAAGGTACACGATATCTAGTAAGGTCTCTGAATATTCTCTAAATAATATAGAACAAAGCACTTGAGGTCAAACAGTATTTTACTTTGATTTGCCTAATCTTTGATGCATATCCTTGAAAGTCTTGGCATTTGTTGCATATTTTTGGTAGGTGAAAGTCTTGATTTCCTAGACTTTATAGTTTTATCTCTCGATTAACTCACTATCACTTTGCTTCTCCATAACCCTTGTTCTCTACAGACTATAGTGACTAATTCACCCATGGCCATTGGAGAAATTTTTTTGGGTTCCTTCTGTCAGGTCCTACTCGACAAGTTGACTTCTTTAGGATTGGACTATGTGCTACAAGAAAGAATCGACACCACCTCGCTCCATATGTTGAAGGGGATGCTAGAAACAATCAATGCAATGCTAGATGATGCAGAGGACAAGCAACTGAGTGATGACCGTCTAACGAAGCTATGATTCGATGATGTTAGGGACTTGGCCTATGACATAGAAGACTTGCTTCATGAGTTTGAGATGGAGGCTGGTCAAGCCAAGCTGAAGGCAGAATCCAGCACAAGTGGAGGTCAGTTGAAAAGGAAGTTCTCTTTGTTTAGCCGATCGTGCTCGCTCATGTCTGAAACTAAGTCACAAGAGATGAAGGGTAGGTTTGAAGAGATTATCAAGAGGAAGTCTCTCCTAAGCTTGAGAAAGAATGTTGTGGACAGATCCCACTACACCAACGAAAGGCTCCCCAAACTTCTCTACCGAACTTCAATTTTTTGGCGGGAGGAGGAAGAAGCACAAGTACTTGAACTATTGATTGGTGACGTCCAAAATTCCGATGCCACTTTGAGCATAGTCCCCATAGTTGGGATGGGTGGTGTTGGAAAGACGGCCTTGGCTCAACAACTATATAATCATGTCAGGGTGAAAAGCTATTTCGAGAGGAGAGTATGGGTTTGTGTTTCAGATTTTTTTGATGTCCTCAACATAACAAAAACTATTTTGCGGTCAGTCACCGGGTTACCCTGTGAGGGTGAAGATCTTAATGGGCTTCAAGTTAAGTTGAAGGACAGTTTATCTGAAAAGAAGTTTCTCGTGATTTTAGACGATGTATGGAATGAGAAGTATGGAGAATGGACTGCCCTCCTAAAGCCATTTGAAGCGGGGGCTAAGGGAAGCAAGATCATTGTCACAACGCGCAACCATTCAGTTGTTTCCATAACAGGTGCTTCGCCGTATCCTTTGAAGGAGTTGTCCCTTGATAATTGTACAAGTTTATTAGCTCATCATGCTCTAGGAGAAAGAAATTTTGGGAGGCATGCATATCTTGAAGCAATAGGTAAGAAATTAGCTGAAAAATGTAAAGGTTTACCTTTAGCAGCAAAAATATTGGGTGGTCTCCTACGTAACAAAGAAAATCTTGACGAATGGGAAGCTATCTTAAATAATAGAATATGGGATGCCATGATGGAAAAAAATGATGAGGTTCTCCCAGCTTTAAAATTGAGCTATGTCCATCTTCCTTCTTATTTGAAGAGATGTTTTGCTTATTGCGCAATATTTCCAAAGGACTATGAAATTGAGAGGCATGAACTAGTACTCTTATGGATAGCAGAGGGCTTTTTAGATGGACGAAAAGCAAAGGAGAATATCTTGAGCTTAGGATGGAATTACTTTGATGAGTTAGTATCCAGATCCTTTTTGCAACAATCCAGTGTTAACACATTGAAGTTTATGATGCACGATCTTTTGATTGACCTAGCAAAGTCGATTGCGGGCAGAATATGCTTTACTTCTAGGGAGTCTCAACAGGTGGATGAGGAAGATGACGCCTCTCTTGATAAGAAAGCTCTTTATGCATCATTCATCTCATCATGGTATGTTACATCAAGATGCTTGAGAGCATTTGATGGAATGAAGGTACTAAGAAGTTTAATAATATTGCATGATGGGATTGGTGGGGGCTCAAGAAAATTCTCTATCTCCAACAAGGTGCTGTATGACTTGCTAACAAAATTGAAGTACTTGAAGGTGTTCTCGTTATGCTATTGTTCCATCATAGAGGTACCGGAATGTGTTAGTGATTTAAATCATCTTCGATATCTCAATTTCTCTTATACTGATATTGAAAGGTTACCGAGTCAATTGATGCCTTGTGCAAATTACAAGCTTTGATCTTAAGAGGTTGTCAAAAGCTTTCTATGTTGCCTCCAGTATCACAAAATTGGTCAATTTACAATTTCTTGACCTTAGAGATACATCAAGTCTAAAAAAGATGCCATTGGGTATTGGTAATTTGAAGAATATAATTATCTTGTCTAAGTTTGTGGTAGAACCAGAGAAAGGGTCAAAGTTAAAGGAGTTAAAGAACTTGCAAAATCTTCAAGGAGAATTCTTCATATCCGAATGGCAGAAGGTGGAAGAAGTTAGAGATGCAATTGATGCTAATTTGTTTAGAAAGCAAGGCCTTAGCAACTTATTCTTATCTTGGAATAAAAATTTTGGAAATTTCAGGAATATAGAGCACGAAGCACAGGGTCTTCACTCTCTGCGACCTCACACTAATCTTGAAAATCTCACTATTTCATACTATGGTGGTGGAATATTCCCGTCATGGTTTGGTGATCCATCCTATTCTAACATAGTGTATTTGTGCTTGCATGCTTGTCTGAAAGTCACATCATTGCCATCACTTGGACAGCTCCCTTCACTCAGAGAATTATTAGGTCTGCATGTAGTAAGCATGATAGGCTCCGAATTTTGTGGGACTAAAAGACCTTTCCCATCCTTAACAACTTTGAAGTTTGAAGAGATGTCAGCATGGAAAGATTGGTCTCTTTACGTTGGTGGCCAAGAAGAAGAAGTACCATTCTCCTATCTTCAGCATCTTGTCGTTCGAAGATGTCCAAAGTTGATGGGGACATTGCCTTGTCAACTTGATCATCTCATAAAGTTGGAAATTCATTCATGCTCGCATTTGAATAACTCAACCAATGTCCTTCATCTTCCATCTCTCTGTGATTTACACCTTAGGGATTGTAACAAGGAGATCTTAAAGAGCTTGGTCAACCTAACTTCCTTAACCATTCTCAAAATTGAGAATCTTTCGGAGCTCATATGCTTTGATAAGGGGTTTATAAGCCATTTGGTCAAGCTAAAGGAGCTTCATATAAGAAGCTGTGACAAGCTAACATACTTGTGGCAAGATGGAGATGGAACGCAAAATCTTATTTGCCTCCGAAATTAGACATCGAAGTTGTCCTCAATTCACATCTTTTGTGGTTGGAGAAGGAGAGATTTTAAAGATCGTGGTCAACATACCTTCTTTAACCGTTCTCAAAATTCAACATCTACCAAAGCTTGTTTGCTTTGATCATGGGTTTATGAGTAGCTTGGTCAAGCTAAAGGAGCTTGAAATAATAAGTTGTGACAAGTTAACATACTTATGGCAAGATGGAAATGAAACTCAAAATCTTACTTGCCTCCGAGTTTAGCCATCGAAAGTTGTCCTCAATTCACATCTTTTGTGGGTGGAGAAGGAGAGATAGAGCTACCCTGCAACCTTGAAAAGATGGAATTAAAGAATTGCACAAGTTTAGAAAAGCTTCCAAGCAAGATGCACACACTTAGAGATTTGAGCATTCGGAATTGTCCAAAAATCATGGGACAAACCATTCCTCTAGATGACCTTAGCAGCAATAACCTAATTTCACAACTTGAATCTCTGAAGATAAGTAAATGTGATTCTATGACATTCTTTCCGCTTGCCAAGGCTAGACTTGCTGCTCTAAAGACACTTCATATTTCGGAGTGTGAGGGAGTGGAGTCGCTGGAAGAGATCATTGTAGAATCGTTGAAATCTTTGGATATTTCTACTTGTGTGAAACTAGGAAGCCTACCCCGGTGCCTTCACATGCTCTCCCATCTCACTAAATTGGAAATATGGAACTGTCCAACATTGGACATAGAGATCTTCCCTCCCCTTCCCATCACCTTATCAAAGCTTACACTTTGTAAGTGTCCGAAGATAAAGTTTCTACCAAATCAATGGCATAATCTTACATCCCTCCATTGGCTACAAATTTGGTATTGCCAAAATATTAAATGCTTCCCCGAAGGAGGATTGCCTCCCAATTTACAGAGCCTTGAAATTTTAGGGTGCGAGAATTTGAAGTCTCCAATGAGAGAATGGGGCTTACACCTGCTGGCATCCCTTGAGTTGCTCCAAATCAACTTTGGCAAGGGAGGGGAGGGAGAGGGGGAGTGGTTTCCTTGGGAGGACAAGGATGCATGGAGTCTTCTCTTTCCTTCCTCTCTAACCGAACTTTACTTGAGAAATATGAGGAATGTGGAAAGTCTATCAAGCGGTCTTCGCAACCATCTCTCCTCTCTCCAACAATTATGGATTAGAGATTGCCCGAAGTTGAGGTACTTGCCAGAAGATGGCCTCCCTTCTTCCCTCCAAAATCTATACATATACAAATGCGAGATTCTGAAACTTCGATGCTCAAAACTCACCGGTGATTATTGGCCCCTCATCGAAGAGATCCCTATCGTCTACATTGATGGCATTCAGATCCAATGAATTGATTCTTCAATCTACAGTCAATTTTCTAGGTTTTGAGTAAGTTTTTGGTTTTGAAAGCATCAATATCAATTCTGCTTCCTCAATTTCAATTTTGTCCTTTTTCTTTCATTACTTAACAAAAAGACAAATGTCCCTAAAGTCCATAAATTATATGTGCGTGCATTTTCCATTCTATATGCAAGATGGGACATTATAAATGTATCCAATCATGATGTGCTATTTTATATTTTTTAACCAAAATAATAAATTTAAATCTTAGCACTCGAATGACTTAGCTGCATGACTAACAATTATATGATGCAACGCTAACTCCTATATATATATATTATACTATATGAAATATGTAATGCGAGTAAACTAAGAGTATCCGTGTGACATGACGTATATTATATGATGTGAGAGCAGTTAACCCTAAGCCTACATGCAATCTTTATGAAATCCTAATGAAATCTATGTGCTTTCTAGATTAATATGCTCTAAATCTATATGCATCATGAAACTAACCACGCATGGCTCTAAATATGAAAACCCTAAAGTATAAGTAGCGTGTAATGACAATTGATAATCTTGCGATGCAAGGAAACGTACATTATATTTAAAATCCATCATTTTATTGATAACGTGCTATTTCAAATCAATCAAATTTCAACTTAATCAAATCAATCTTAACAAAGTCACTAAAGACATCCGACCTTAGTGCCTAAAGGTTCGGAGGCCTAATAGGCCTTGCTTAATATGGGGAAATAGTTGAATCATCATATCCTAAGGTCTTAGCAACTAATAAAACGCAATTGAAATTATATATTAGAACTAAATATCAGCGAAAATAATACCAACCTTAAGCTTACCTTGATTAGGTTTAACCTGATGACGCCGAGCTCGTGGCAGAGAGGGCTATCTGCCAAGGGAGAACCACGTTGATGATGGCGATGGAACCGAGAAGTGAATCATGTACAAGGCACCGATGGAGATCACGAGCAGAAACGCCGGGTTGAGCTGAGAAAACCGGAGATTGAAAAGCAGGATGGGTGCTTGCAGAACGCTAGCGTTGCTTGGTGAAGGATGCCGAGAGCGGAAAGCGCGCGAAAGGTGGAGCCACTGAACAATGGATGTTGCAGAAAAGAGACGAGTGGGAAGTGTGCGTGGAGGCCGTGGGATCCCGTGAACGTGATGTTGTCTCCTTCAATAGCAACCAAGTCTCCACTAATTGCACTTGGTTTTGTCCCGTTGTGAATCTCTTTCTCCACTGAAGCACCTCTCTATCAATTGTTGCTCTTTTGACCAGCCGCTTTGACTCCTCGCGTATGATGGATGGAAAAGACTGGCTAAGTCAATGTGGCGATTGTGATGGAGACAGAGAGAACGTAAGCCGTGCGGGAAATGGATGAACGAGAGATCTGCGTTCGTCAACGCATCCGCTAGTGAGTGCTGCCACGTATGAGTGCTTGCGCGTTCTCCGATTTTCTGAGCGAGTCACTTTGTAGTTCCCCCTCCTCGAATGAACAACAAGGTCCTCTTACACGAGACCCACTGAAGCCAACGAAGGTTCACACCAACGAAGCAAGGAGCGGTTGGGGTGGAGTAAGAAAACCGTGAAATGGGCTGCTTTTGTGACATCCTTATATTAACTAACTTGAAATATTGTCCGCTTTAGCCTGTCCCATAGCGGGACTTGAGGTTTTGTCTTTGAGCGGACTGGTAGGCACTTTCCTAGGAGTAGTGCTGTAGCCTGGCTCGCTTAACTTTAGAGTTCCAAAGTAAAACATGCCATTATGTCAAAATTTTCACATCTGCTCTCCACCTGCCCCATTCGCCATCCTAGAAACCTAGGAGGAGCCACTCCCCACTCCCCCCTCGTTGTACCGGGTCGTTACAGCTTTAAATGGAGCAACACAAGCCAACTAGCCCGGGCTACCACTCCCCCCTCGTTAGACTGGATCGCTACAGCTTTACATAGAGCAATGCAAGCCAATATCTCAACAGAATCGCGGACAAAGGCTGATCGGACGCAGAAGTGACGTCGGAAAGTGTTAAGAGAGCCCCTGTGGACTGTTGGACTACCACCACGCGTGACAGTGTGGGCTGAGAATAGCTCGGCAGAGGCTGGTGTACATCCAGCAATGATGCAGCTAGTCGCTAAAAGTTCGCAGAGCCACTGACGAATGAGTGAGGCATGGCAGGGCTGCTAAGCTCGCGAGGAGAGAGGAATCAGGTTCAGCAATGACTTATTACGGCCGAGCAAGTGATGAGTGCGGAGGCTTGGCCTTGTGCGTTCGGCGAAAACGGGCAGCGCCAGGCAATTTGTGGGCATTGATGGCGAAGTGGCAGGGGGCTTTGTCGGCCACGTAAAAATGCTCAACGGGTGCGTCGAGACAGCAGCAATCGTGTAGCAACACACTATTGGACGTCCAAGCAGTGGCGGCAGGAATTCGGCAAGGTGCAGCGGTGGCGTACGAGGTAAGAACCTGCTTCTCCAATTTCCCTATTCCCTTCTCACGATCCTTTCCCTGTGTAATGCTCCGTGAAGTGTATATGGTATGCCCTATGAGCTCTTCTTTTTTTTTTTTTCGTGTAATACCTTCTGCCCTCTGCCCCTCGTCCACTGTAAGTCATCCGCCTTTTATATCCACATACATCCAGAAATTTTGGTCCTTGATTTCCGGGATTTGAAGCCTGTCACAAGCAAGAAAAGCCAAAAACTTCAAGCTCACATGGATTCCTTTGGTGTAACTGGAAAATTTGTGCTTCTACCGATGTGTAACTTGTCTGGTACATCTCCTCCCTCTCCGCTACTGTTGCATATGTAAATTTTTTGTTGAAGCAATTTTCGAATGACATTGTGAAGCTCTATCGGAGGATATTTAAGTTGTAATCTGAATTGTGGTTCCCTATCTACTTTCTCCAAGGCTTTTTGGATGTTATTGTACATATAACATGGTGCTTTGACCATATAATTAGGTGGTCAGAAAAGCAGAGTTGCATTTGCCAAGATTATGTTCAAGAAACCTTTTTTTTCTCATGCGCTTAGCTCATTCACTATGGTTGTTTTGCAGATATCATGGTCATCTAGATTGGCAAAATCTCTTGGGAGGATCATGTCGCGAACACTGGCGAGATTCTGAAAGATCGATGCTCAAAACACATCGGCGACTATTGGCCCCTCATCCAAGAGATCCCTCTCATCTACATTTATGGTGAATAGATCCAATGAATTGATTCGTCCTGGTATGGTCAGATTTTCTAGGGTTCGGGTAAGTTTATGGTTTCGAAGGTATCAATTTCCCATTCTGCTTCCTCAACTCGATGCTCAATACAAGTCGATACTTTCCCGTGTAGATGCTCCGCATGAATTTCCGGAAATCCAAGAAATCCTCAACATCCAAGTAATTTCTTCCACTGCGCGCAGACGTTTGCTTTTCGTGGAGTACGACTGAAATTTAGAGCTTGGTTTAGTCTCCAATTGCACTGGCTTGCGAAAGTTGATGATGATGATGATGATATTCTTGTATGCCACAGCTGCATCCATGTCAACTACTGCCTTGGGCTTGCTTTTCTCTTTAGCCACTGCAATGCTCTTTCAGCCTCCTCTGTTTCTGTTTTGGCCTCAATCCCAACAATTTCTGTTCATAGATGGATGCGAAGTTGGGGTACTTGCCAGAGGATGGCCCTCCCTCTCTCCCTCCAGGAGATCCCTTTCATCAGCATTGATAGCATTCGGATCCAATGGAGTAAAATCAATCATGCCCGGGCCATGATAATAGATTTGTCTCCGTTGACTTCTTTTTGTTCCTCAGGTAATGCTTCCAACTTCTTTCATTCTTTCCACTTTCATTTGTTAACCGCCAGGATTCATTCTTCGATGTACAGTAAGTTTTCTTGGGTTCGGGTAAGTTTTTGGTTTTCAAGGCATAAATTTTGATTCTGCTCCCTCAATTCGATTTGTAATACAAACTGATATTGGAACTCGAGTCTCTAGCTCACTTTGAAAGCCAGAAAATGAAATTTACTGGATTGTTAATTGATGGGAATTGCGCTGCTGTCTTCTCTTCTCGATCAGCTCATCCCACATCCAGATTTGACATGTCTTACCGTCTGTGGCAGATTGTTTGCAGTTGATATCTCCTGCTTGTTCCAAGGACACATTGAGAATGTAGTTCTTCTTAAACAGCAATATGGATGGAACAAAACCGAGAATGAGGTCATCATCATCATAGAAGCTTATAGAACTCTGAGGGATTGGAGGCCTTACCTTGCTGATCAAGTTGTGAGAGACATCACCAGGAAGTTTGTTTTTGTGCTCTTCGACAGCTCTTCTAAAACCGCTTTTCAGGCCTCAGTGAGTAATAATAATGTTCATTGGTTTCGTTCTGGGATATCTCTCTCAATCTCTCCCTCCACCTGCGATCTATATCTAATCCTTTCTGTTCTCTGAATCATGCAGTATATTGATGAAGTGTTGCCTTCTTCTGAGGAAGTGATTCTGGAGGCAATCTTGTTCTCTCAGATGGTGCAGAAGTCGTGAAGATAGGTTGTGGAAAATCTTTCGCACCATTCCCTAAAGGTAATTATTTTTTCGGATTGTTGATGCAGCTCCACTGGAGTTCCGTCCATGCATTGCAATGTGAAAAGTGAGGATGGACGAGCTCTGCTGATATTAAGCAGAGTTCAGAGGAGAATGTTAAGTTGTTGGGTGACATCTTATTGGAAAAATTGGTTTCGAACCTAAATTTATAATTTATGATTAAAATGGTGTTCTTTACCTGTATACATGTTTTGATTTGTGCATTTTCACCTACAATGTTGTTCTTCCAATGGTTTTCGAGTGCCAAATCGTTCACCTTTTAGTGTTGCCTTCTTTTCCAACTCACGATGCTGCTTCACCAGCTCCGGAGTTTTGAGGAGTTATGAGCACCCACCGAATGAGGTGAAGCTGGTTCCTAGGGTGGACAGCTCTGGCCATGTGTGCGGCACCACATTCAAAGTGGATGCAGAGACTAAGGACTCCAGCATGCCTAGAGTTGGGAGTGCTGTGAACTGGTCCTCATTCTACTGAGTCGTATGGTTTATGGTCCTTTTTTGGACAGGCCTTTAGCTATTGGAGGGCCTTCTGTTGCCAATAACCCAGTCATGCTTTCTCATACATTGCAAATTTTTCAGCTCTAATGGTTGTTTACTCCATGTCGAGAGTTTGAGATGACATTGTATTATGCAGCTGTATATGTTGCTTATAAAACCAAGCCTTTACAGAACCTGCTCATGCTTTGTAAAGTAATATCTTTCTGGCATTTCATTTAGCCATTATGCAGAGTCTATTGACTGTCTTTTTTTTTTTTTTTTTTTAACTTAGATGTCTTGCGAAATTGTTCTCTCCATTTGTAAATTAGGCTGGGACGACATTGTTATATGAGGACAAATGTGAACTATAAAAACTTGGAGCATGCTGGTCCTCATATGGAAATCGAGTTTACACGATACCTTGTGGCATGTTGGATATTAAAGGCTAAAAGTAAACTCTCGTGCAATTTTAAAAGCAGTCAAAAGGACCTTGATGCATGTTGATACAAACTTAACATGAAGGAAGATAGAGATAGCTATCCATAATGCAGACTAACAAAAAAAAACACTTCGCCTAGCCATCTCGGTAGGAGAGACCTCTTTAGTCCTTCGCATCGGTTTATGCCCCCTGTTGTTATCTGAAAAACGTATGTTTGTCAAGTTCAACATCAATAAAATAAATCTCAGTCTCATTCTATTGACATATGAGCTCACGCTGAAATTTCTTACATAAATAAGTGATGGTTTTGATAGATGTGCCGTCTACATAGCACAGGCTGCACAACTAACCTACTAGTCCTGTTTAAAAAAATTCTCCATATCCACTTCTTTTTGTTTAATAACTCTGCACAAAATTCGTATTCAACGTGTTCATGGATCTCCATACAACATCAAGTATACTGTAAGCAACATGCTTAAATAAGGTCTCCACCTATCTATATGTAGCCTCGGTATTGACTTAGGTTCAGCTTCGGGTAGGTTTGGGGCATCAAACACCTTGCAGACACGCTGATTCCTTCTGACTTTCCCAAACATTAACCTAGTTGTGGCTGCATGAGCCAGAACATGCCAGCCTGCAGGTTTCATTGGGTCTGATAACACACCTCCGCCTGGATCAGCTACGACTAAAACAGCTAAATCAAAGACAGAGTCTTATAATATAATAAAATCCTTTTCCTATGTCATGGACTGCAGCTACTGTATGCATCACCAGTTTACACCAAATAGCTGGTTCTTGAGATTTACAAGAATCAGTATGAGCTTAGTGGAGTCCCTAAAATGCTATTTGTCAGTGTGCAACCATTAAAGGGCTAAATTGAATAACAACTTTGAATGGATGCAGAACTACGTGGGAGAAATGAGATGTGATGCAGTACCTTGATTGGCCACGTACACTGCCACGTTAGATTCCTCAGCTATCTTAATTAAACGTGAGACATTTGTGCCAATTTTTGCCGCAATTCGGAAATCATTAGTGTCAAACCAGATAAGCTGCAGAATAACAACTTGCATGATTTGATGGTTTCGGGATCAACCTGGGGCTCTGCAAGTTCTCTTGCAGTAAAATCCACTTGGAAGAGAGCAATCACCGAATCCACAATCTGAAAAAGGCACTCACCATAGGTCAACCATCCACACCTCAGAAAATCTGTAGGGTTTGACTCTCGAGCAGTGTCTTACCAGTTATTTGAATGGTTCTTCAGACATTTTGGCAGCCAAACCAAGAAGCAAGTTGTACTGATGCTCAGAAGTAGAGGCATGGGCATAAATGATCTTCAAATTCATGGAAAGACTAGATTACAGCAAGTACACTAGCCAGAAAAGTAAGAGTTGCCACTAGTATGGAAAGCATTGCTTACATTATCTAAGACAGCAGGTGTACTAAGTTAAGAAAGTGCACATGTGCTTACATGGACAGACGACAATTATGAAACACAAGTATCTTTGTTGAGGTCAAGAAAAATACAGACAGATCATAATAGGATACAAAGTTCCTACCGCGTCAATATAAACTACCTTGCCATTTCCTCCTCTCATGTTAGTTGGCAGCTTAAAATATTTTATGGCCATGGAATCCACAAACCATTAATAAAGAATGATTGAAAACAAAGGTAAATACTGTTGTAGGATTTGCAAATAAAGCAAAGTATCTTCAAGCATCACATTCGACTAATGATCAACCCAAGTCCGAGTCCGACTATGATTAAGGCTTTTACTCGGTTATGACATAGTACAAACTCTTCTGGCCTTTTCCTGCTTGGTTTGAGCCACTATATATGCATTCCAGTATACTGACTGCAGATTACAGAAAATGAGTGCCATACTTCTAGAATCACCTAACACACACATTATGATGCCAAGATCACCCACATCTTTATACTCCATAGAAATTCAATCATTATGTTACTATTTGGCATTGTTCATCTGAGAAAAAAAATGCAACAGAAGTTCAAGACAGAAACCTAACATCTAATTCAGTCCAACCTGAGAAGTAACACATAGGGTATATGCCAGCTGTGTTTTCCCAGACTTGAAGTGACGTCAGCAGCATTTTCTGAGAAAGCTAATTAACAAAAGCAACTAAAAGTTCATCAAAGGTAACGTTGTTGGACTGTGATTTTCACCCAGATTCGCCAAATGCTTCTGTAATTGCCGGAGTTTCAATACCACCTGTTAACATTGCCAAACCAATGAAATTTGTATTTGTTGAAATGCACGAAGAATAAGACACAAAATCTGCAAAAGAAAGTCTTTTACCGCCTAAAAGCTCATCGAGGGGGCTTCCAGTTGTGATGCAAACAACCGACGACTCTCTCTGGAAATAACGAAGACATTGAAAGTACTTTGAGCAACAGATTTGCTAATTTGCAAGCTTTATTTCAAGGGTATTCTGAACCATTTTAGCTTGAAGTTTGCAGAATTAAGAACTTACTCTGAGCAGAGCATCACTTCCAATAATATAGCCAAAATTCTGATAAAACAAAGGGAAGTCAATGCGAGATGCTTATAGAAGTTCAAATTGATTGGAGCCACCATCTCATATCTTTTCAACTTTTGCCTCAGATAATCCTTTTATTCCAGTTAAGTGCTACAAAAAATAAACAAAGAAAAAGCAATTCACTTGGCCAAATAAGAATACGTTCCTCAACTCAGCATCGCCTTAAACTCTTATGTTTCCTGGTGAATGTAGAATGTCAGGACAAAAGCATTTCCTAGATGATCAATGACAATCTAGCTTCCAACAGTGATTATTGATGAATTTAGCTGAGGATATTCCTTATTAATCCAGCTATGTCACCAATACAATGGTGCAATTCCAATGTCACGTAACATTGCTCTTGTATGATCAGAAGACAAAAACTAAAAACTATTGTACGTGCAGGAAATCACGACAGGTGTCGAGAGAAAGGTCGAGATGTAAATCATGATAATCACGGCCATAGCTTCATCGAACCATTTGCATCTTAATTTTAACTTTCGGAACACGGATCAGAAAACCACGATAATCAATCTCAGAATCAAAGGACGCACCGAAACTCATTAGGAAAGCGATCAGATGAACAGAGAGGAGTTGCCTACACTCTGTTTTTCCGTAACTCACGTTTGTTTGTCGATCGTTTCGAGCAGGTCTCCTGCTTCGTCGTCGACGTCCTCTCTTTCCACGATCTTCTGCTCTTTGGCTCCGAACATCAACGAGCGAACACAAGACGAAACTCAGAATCGTCGTCGCCGGCAATCGCACCGCGGAAAAGGACATGAACTGGAATCAAGCGGAGATCGTGAAACTCAGTTGAGAGACGAAAGCATCTCCGACGGCGACGGAGTTTGACGACCGGCGATGAAGTTCGCTCCGTCTGTGCAGGAGAAAAGACTTTCGAATTTTTCTGCGGATTTTAGAAACGATCGGAAATTGGAGGGAATCTTATATATAGAGAGAGAGGCGGGAGGCGGGAAGCGGGGAAGAATGCCTCTCCGCTTATTTTTCTTTTCTTTTTTTTCTTTTTTAAGAAAAAAGAGGTTTTATTTATTTTTATTTCGCATTAAATAACTCAGTTTTTTTTTTTAGCTCGATTTTATATTCATCTTAATCCTTTTCGGCTTATAATTTTCTTAAATGGGACTGAATTAAGTTCTTCTTAAAAAAGGAAAAAAAAATCGATCTATATTGTGGTCAATACTTGATTTAATTACATTATGTTCAAATTTCACACTTATCACTCATAGAATCATGAAAATATCAACAAACAATTAAGTTGTTTGGAATGGCTTGCTAAGAACTTGCTCGTGACTGGTTTCATTGTACTACACCTAGGTTGGCACACATCCTAAAATTTGTAACTTGGTGATTCATTAAAGGTGACGAATATGGAGCATGTGTTTTCTTTTGTTGGACACGGAGCACATCTAATGTCTAAAATTTGATTTTTGTTTAATATCGAACCCTTACGACTCCGATCTACAAAATAGGCAAATTAGACTTAAAATATAGAACCATTAGTAATCTCCGACATATTTTTCCTCGTATTTTTCTTTAAAAATTTGTTCTTTACGTAAGTTTTTGAACATATGTATAAACAGAAAAGACGTTCAGCTATCCACGATTACGGGATACAATGTTTAGTTTCGATATGGTTCATTTTTTTTAATTAAACGTTATTATGATTTTAAATCGGATTTTTGATGTAATCTCAAACGCCTCAAATTTATAATTAGAAAACACAAGAATATCGCCATTTATAAGACCCTCAAGCTCTTTTAATTATTTAAATCAAAATATCATCTCTCTCACGACGAGAAACGCAAAAACCAAAACAGCAAATCATTGGTAAAACCGTAGAAATTGTGTGTTCCATCTTGACATGATCCATCTTCAAATCATTGGTAAAACCGTAGCTTCCTCGAATGAATGGAGCGCGGCGAGAGGGTTTGGTTGCTTTGTCACCTCGCTAGTGCGTTCGCCTACCCTGAGAAGAAACCGGAGTTTTGGTGAGATTTTACTTAACTGGTCGCAGTGTATATTCATGACCACCAGCAAGAGAGTGCAAGATAGGAGCAAGGACAAGAGGGTCCATGATCTGGAAATTGCCACTGAGAAGCATATAGTGGTGTCGAAGGTGTTGGTTTTGATGGAAATGTTGAAGAAGGAACCCGAGATGATAATCCCTGTGAGGTCGCTGGATCTATACCCAAGCCAAACGGTATAATGGATTTTATTCGGAAGTCACCAAAAGTAGGATTAGAAGGGGGTATCGTGGTTTGGAATTGACTAAAGAAGTTGATGACTTCTTTGAGGAAGAGGAGAGGAGAGATTGATTAGGGGACACTTTGGCACGGCTGTTGAATACGTGCCTAGGATGTTGATGATATCGGTCGATAAATGGCTTCCTGTGGATAAAATTGCTCATTTCTGGAGAGAGTTTGGTTTGCTAGCTGATTTCAAGAGTGGGTACATGAGTATCTGCGACACTTCAAAGTGGTTAAAACTCCAGAGAAAATTGATTATCTCGAGCTCGTAGAGTGGAATCCTGCTTGGGCTATCACAGAGTTAGAGAAACCCATATTGGGGGTATGACAATTTGCCTTACATACTCCAGGGTTGCTTTCCCTATATTTCCCCTTGAAGTTTCCTGCCAGTTACAAGAAGGTGTATAGATATGGAGGGAAGATTGATCACTTTCAGTAAAGGTCTCACTTATCTCCTTATGCTGATGCATGTGGCCTCCAAGCTAGATCAAAAGAATTCAATAAGAGGGCCATTGTGGTGATGCATGAGTTATTGAGCTTCACAATGGAAAAGAGGTTGGTAACCGACCACATCTAATGAAAAGTCGTGATGCCTCAGCAGCTGATGAGACTCCTGTTGAAGCATTTTGGCATTCTCTATGTCTCTGAGAGGGGGAAGAGGTTTAGTGTGTTCTTGACAGGAGCTTATGAAGGTGCGGAGTTGATTCAGAAATGTCCGCTGGTTATTTGGAAGGAAAAGTCCTAACCCTTATTGGTTATAGAGGGAGTATGAATTGGAGGAATTTGCAGTTCAAGACAGTTCCTTCATGTATATCCATGACAGTGATAATGAATACAAGCCTCATGATTCATTTTAAGGTCATACCTTCTTAACTCGAGTTGTCATGATAACTTGCTTTTGAGTCTTCTTCACAAGTTCAAAGTTTCGAGTTTTTGTACAGATTTAATTAGACAAGCTCTGCGTACATCTATAAACCAAGTTAACTAGTAGCAGACTGATCCATCTCATTCCTCGCTAGTCCTAAACATTGCCACCTGAACTCCTGAAATCAATGATTCATAAAGAATGTGCAGATAATGCTTTTGGCAACTCCTCACCTTGGTGCCAGCAAGGATATCAGAAGCAGTCCATGTACGGTGACCAGTTCATTCTCAGTTATTGCTCCGACTTAATGAGTGCTGCCATACCATCTTTTATTCTGAAGATGAACTTGCCACCTTGCATTTGAATCTCAATTATTGGGTCAAAGAGATGATTGGATAGTAGCTATCAAGGATAACATAGCCTCCGAGCTCACCCTGCATAATGCCTTGTTCATCACTGTGCATGGACATTCAGGGCCACAATATCTAAGGCTGCCTTTTGCAAAATACTTCATTTGCTTTCTATCTGATTGCTTGTTCCATAGGTCTCGTAATTTCTATTCAAAATCTCCATGAAACTATGGCACACTCCTGTTTTTGGGTTCAACTGGAGAACTTCCTTTTGTTGGATTTTAGAACCCAACATCAAACAGCAAGTAGTTTTTATTACTGTTTGTTTATGTTTTTTTTTTTTTTTGGTTGATTCATTTCATTAGCTTACTGTTTCATTTTGAAGAAAGAAATAGGAGAGCCTTTGAAAATAGCAAGACTGGTTTTTTTAATTTGAATGATAGATGGCTCTCCACAGCTTTTGGTTGCGTGAAAATGATATTACTAATGTGCATTCTTTCTTATACCTCATAGCACGAATTGCATTTATGATTTGTTACGTGGGCTAGCATCTGCTTGACGCCATTGTGCAATAAATTTCTTTTGCTTATCAAAAGAAAATTCTAAGCAAACGCACTGGAGATGATGTTGAGTAATTTGCTTCCAAATGTTGCAACTAGATTTTTTCTCGTGCTCATAAAAACCATGATATCCAAAACTGTATGTGACAAATCGAATCTGCCACTGTGTAGCTAAATATATTGCACTGCATCATTTTCTGGTTTTTGCTTTATAACAAGATCCAATGGTTGATATATTTCATTTGTTTTGATTGCAGCGATAAGATCTTACTTAAGCCTGACATAAGTCCTAAGACCTCTCGAAAGCATGCCATGCTTTTCTTAAGACTTACCATTGAATACAAAAATTTAAAGGGAAAGGTCAAGCATCTGTCAGCTTCAACCAGAGCAACGACAGGAGTGATGAACCGTGGAGGTTGAGCATCAACCCCATTTGGAGCACCATGAAGGTTTTCTAGATCTCATTAGATCGAGGAGCATCAATGTTTATCGGTTATAATCACTTTGCTATCATCTTCCGTCACATGGCAAAAGTATGGCATGCATTTCATATAGTCATATCTACTTGTTTTAAGAAGGGATTGGAGCTTTGCTTCAATGTTTTCAAACTTGGGCTGGTCAAAGAACTAGTTAGGTTGCCAGTTTGGTATCCAAGAGGTTGGACTAGGGGTGAACTAGAGGTGATGTCATGAGCAAATGATTATGGGTATGTAATGTTGTTGATTGAACCCATGAGTCATTTGGCCTAGGTGAAATGCCAGTGATCTGCGGAGTTGAGTGCTCAAGTTCCTTCATGTGCAACAGCAGCCAAAAGCCCAGTTCTGTACCCACAAGACTCTAAACCTGGGTGGATCCAATTTTGAAGATCAGTATGTTTCACCGGTTTAGCAAGTGAACTAGTGTTCAGACTAGTTCGATCTGATTTTTGCCAAACTGCCTGCACATACTTTTCTAGCCTTGGGTGAATAGATCAAAGGGAAAAATAATGGAATTGGCCAAGAAAATGGGGCAAGAGCAATGCTTTATGATCAAGTGAATGCAGAAAGTCCAAATGAAATCAACATTGAGAAGTTTATAGTCTCTGAATGGGCCTAACATATAGCCATTGCAATCCCTTTAACATATAGCGTCTAAATATATTTGGTTGAGGTATATTAGACACTACAATCGTCTAAGTCAACACTTTTTCTTTCCGCATCACCCAATCTATAAGGTGAGCGAATCTTATCAGCAAAATTATATGACATGACAATTCATGCAACGAATGCCTCAAATTGAGTCAAATTTGAAAAAAAGAAATGAGATACTTGATTAAAAAAGAAAAGTTTAGGTACTCAATCATAAACTAAACAAATGTTTTGATAATTTCAATGTCAAAAGTTGGAAATAGCCGCCGTAGTGGCAGTGCTAACGGCAACCACACGGATGTGGCCATGCTTCGGTGGTGCTCTGTCTCCCCCTTTCCTTTTTTTATTTTCCTTTTTAACTTTGTGCCGTTTCTTCTTTTTAGTCTTTCTCTTTGCCTTTTTTCTTTTGTTGAACTCAAATTTGAAAAAAAATGCAATAAAGATTAGTGAACGAAAAAATCCTAAAATGTTTAAACCCAAAAAGAGTTGGAGGAATTTTAAGCAAGACTTGTAATGCTTGGAAATTGTACTAGCAATGGCAAGAAAGACATAAAGTCTTGGTCTTCCTGACGTCTATCATAGTTTTCTTCCCACCAACAAAAAGACGTGTATCATAAAAGATGTGCAAAACGTCTTGGTCTTCTTAAAATCTATTATAATTTGTTTCCTCCCATCCAAAGCCGTGCACCATCAATAGACGTGCAAAGTCTTGGTCGTTCTGGAATCTATTAGTTTATTTTCCACCATCACTCACTTTTGCTTCACCTTCCAAAAAAGAAAAAAAAAAAGAAAAAGAAAATCATATCTTTAGTCAGTCAAAGTCTTGTCTGAAAATGATATTTTTAGTAAGGGAAAGTCCTGATCTTCTTGGACTTTATGGTCCTTTCTCTCCATTAGCTTATCATCACTTTGCTTCGCGGTAACTTCTACAATGGACTATCTGCTCATGGCCATTGGAGAGATCTTTCTTGGTTCCTTCTTGTGTTCAACAAAATTGAGTTTTTTGGCATTGGACTATGTGTAAAGTGATGGATCAGCATCACCTTGCTCAATATGTTAATCAATAATTTTGTTATATTCTCTCATGCATTTCGATCTTAAATATTTGAATTTTTTCCATCTTATAAAAAAATTTACCAAAAAATCCAAATTTTGATATGTTTCTCTTTCCACGTAAATGTACGTTGATACAATTTCCTCATATTGTATAAATAACTTTACATGAATTAATAATCTGAATTTTGCAAAATCTTTGGATGTTAATCTTTACACGCAACTAGTATGTACTTTTGCTAGTTTTATTAAATAAAACTATCTTCTAATCCATTTATATGAAAATGGTCAATGTCATTCTTCCATTAATTTTAGTTTAGGAACAATGCAATGACTAAATTAAACATGTGCAAAAAAATTTAGGGACCAAATTGAATAAATTAAAAATTTAAAGACGACATTACACATCGAGTTAAAGTTTAGAAACTACACTGCAAATTCGGCTAAACTTTGAGGACCATTTGCATTATTTTCTCAAGAAAATATAGCTAACATTAAATATTCAGCATTGTTATGACATGTTCCAACCTCTTGAGAGAGAACTTGAAGAAAGTGGTAATGACTTTGGATTCGGCCATCAGAAGATTGAATGAACTGCACTTGGGATCTACTGATCATTGTTGCTTAAAGTTGCCGTGTCATGGCAAATCACATTTGTTTCGTGAACTGCTCTAGCAATTAAGCAGAAGCAACATCATTACTTGACATATTCGGTATAGCTTCGCCATAAGGAAGATCATCCTCCATTGGAACAAAAGCTCACAGAATTAGGACAGCATCTGTTATCTTCCTCATACCATTATTAATGCGACATTCGTTGTTTCTTTCTACCGAGGTAAGGTACAGGAAATATGTTTCGCCAAGAGGTCCAGCATCGTTTCTTGCTTCATCTCAAAGGAAAGGTAATGTATGCTGGCTCGGAAGCATCTACCGCCGAGGTACTTTAGCCTTTTTATTTGGTTGGGTTGCCTTTGGTGTGTAGATGGAAAGACTCCTTTCGCAATTCTAATGCAAAAAGGGCGAAATTATTCCAAATTTTGGGTCCCTTTCCTCACCATCTCCATCAAGCTTGCACGCTTCACCTTTATTTGTTTCTTCTTATCTTCTTCTACCAATAATGGCAGACAAGAGGCCCCTTTCTTTTTCTAAATGTTTTAAAGTTGTTCCAGCGACACTAAAGCAAGATGGGTTGATCGACAAAACTGCGTCTATGAAGTCAAAGGTGAAAAAGAAGGGCTTGAACTTTGCGGTCGGCACTTGTGCTGCTAAAGTTGAGCCCCTCGCTGAAATTTCCAGTGACGAGCTCGAACGTTGTGAAATGCCCGCCGTTGATGAAGCTAACTTTTGCTTTAAATGAGATGGAACTAAGCGAAAAATAGAAAAAATTCAATAAGTTCTGGAAAATTTCAATTATTGCTCATGAATTCCTAAAATGAAAGATTTAATTTTACAAATGAACACACGATGATTATATGTCCATGCATAAATGGGTATCAATGCATACATATATATGTGTGCATACTCATTAACGAGTCCTATTAATTATTTTTATTAGCAAGTGAGCAAACATCTTGTTTATGAAATCTAAAATATATTTGAATTTGACCCCAATTAGTGAGGTCCTTTAATTATGAAATTCAAAAACTATAAAAATTACTACTGTCCCTATCCATGCTACGCACAGACCTAGACATATGAGTATTGCACACATATTTTTAGATCACATGAAATTAAAAATAAGCAATTAGCATAAAATGAACTGTTTCTATGGTTAATTGTTTTCAAATGTCACTCAAACCTCATAACTTGGCATGCTTGAACCAAACATAAGTGCCTACATAAAAAAAAAAAAAAATTGACAAATGCACTAATTTGGTACATGGAGGTCTCAACTAAAAGTAATATCGATTTTCCATTTTTATTTTTTCACAAAATAAAAAAAAATTATTGAATTCGTGAAGTTATTGACTATTAAAAGAGAAGAAAATATATAAAATACTGACCATAATGCCAGTGAAGAGCATCAAATTTTAATGGATGACAGAGTATTTCAATACTGTTAAAATATTTGTATAACTTTGCAAGTTTAAAACTATCCTTAACAATTGCGTTGTATATATAAAAAATATTTTTGGCTATAATTTGATTTTGCCTTATTTCAAGCATTTGGGATCTGGCTGAATAGGGAAAAGAGAGAGAGAGGCACTTACTCAATTTTACATGCAAGTGGTTGAAGCAAAAAGTCCATAAAATTTCTTACCTATGTGCCGGCAATCACCTATCTAAAGTTTTTTTTTTTTTTTTCATTCAATCAATCACCTCGACATTTTGAATGTGGGTCAACAGGAGACCTCCATTGATCGCAAACGAAAAATGTCTACATGACACTGACGCTTAAGTAGCCGTTGACCGTTTACGTTGGCCTCCTATATATTCTTTGTTGTATCAATTTTATCTCTTGCGGGTCAAACATGTGATGATAATCTTATTAGTATGATGTCCAACCGAAAGAAAATCAACCTTCAATGAAATGTTTGATGATCCGATCAGATGATTCAAGAAGAAAATCCAAAGGAAATTGACATCGAGAACTTTGTAGTCTCTCAATGTGCTTGACATTTAGCCACTAAAATCTTTTGTCGTGTGAAATTAACAGAACTATCTCGCGTTTTCTTTCACACAAAGAATGAATAATCTCGCAAAAGAAAATTATTAAAGGACCAAACAATGAATGGAGAGAATGAGTTTGTGGAACAAATACTGTGTAAACAAAAGTATGTTTGAGATTTGAGCCTAGACCAATGATTGTATAATAAACTTTTTGGGATGATAACATCGCAAGTACTTGAATTATTACCCATTTCGCGATAGGTACCTAAAGTTTTTTTCATTCAATCAATTATCTCAAATTTTTCATGTGGATCAATGTGAGGCCTCCATTCATATTATGGAAGGAAAATATTAACATGATGCTAACGCTGTTAAATAGTTGTTAAATGTTCCTATTGGTGTCCAATATAGCATCTTGAGGTGTTGCCACGTTAGTAGAGACTGAGATGCTAAGATTGTCTAAGCCAACAAAAACTCTCTCCACATCACCCAATTTGTAGGGTAAGCAAATCACGTCAATAAAATCATTATAACATGGCAATTTTTTAATGAAGGCCAAGAATTGAGACAAATTTAAAAAAAGAAAAAAATTAGAATTTAATTCAGACATAGCACATGGAAGTTCTTCTAGTAATGGAAAAAGAGACGTTCGCATGGGGATAGATAAAGGAGGGATGTGAAAAGCGAAGCAACGCCTGAAAAGTCTTGGTGTTCATGGAATCTATTAAAGTTTCTTTCCCGTTAACTCTTATTCACTTTAGTTTTACTTTCCAGATAAAAAAGCACACGGTCCAGTAAAGTCTCTGGGGATGTTCTCTGAATATTAAAAAAGAAGCACTTGTGGACAAAAAGTACTTCATTTTCATTCCTTTAATCACTGATGCGCATGTGAATGGCACCCAAAATTGAATGATTGAGTGCTGTAGCCTTGTCCCAAAAAAGATTACTTCAATATTTTTGACATATGTACGTTACTTCACAAAAAATAATCCAAAAATTTATAAATTTGTTGTACTACAATTCAGTCAGCCATAAACTTTTCTAAACCTTTAGATGATTTGACTGAAATCGCTTTATTGATGATCATGACATAATAAAACTAACTTGGCCAAATTAAAAAATTTAATATTAAATTGACCGCTATACAATAAAGCTAGAATTTTTTGGACAATTATCTAGACTTTACAACTATCATTAATGAACGACTTTTAGTAATCCATGATGAAGAAAATCAAGGAATATTTTTTTGGCTCAAAAAAATGTACAAACTATTATCTACAGAAAAGACTATTTAGGCAAGTTAGTTTCAATTTGTAGAACAGACAGATAAATAAAGAACATAAAAATGTGCCAGTTTCTTCAATTAAATAAAAGAAAACATGATAAAGTTTTAAATTATGAGTGCCCAAAGGATTACATGTGATAATAATATTATTGATTAACATTATGTCCATTCGACAGAAAATCAAATACATACAAAGAATCTATATTCAATCAAATGTTTGATAATCCACTAAAATATTTCAATTGGGAGAAAAAGAAAGATTCTTAGACTTACAAATATATTAAGATTCCATTTGTTCTACGAAAAATGAATGATTTAGAAATTTTTTTTTCTATAGATGATAGCTTGTTTTGATCAAAATAATTAGTCAATTAAAAATGCTTTTACTATTTAGAATAACCTATATCTAAAAATTTTCATGAACGATAAATATATTTTTGGTTTGTTCATTTTTATAAAAGATACAAGTAATCATTTTCAGGAAAATGGTTTATCAATCATCATTTTTTTCGAAACAAATGGAACCTAAATCTCCAATTACATGCACGTGTGTACCAAGCTATCTAAGCATATACTCTTGTTGATTTAGGTGAGGAGATCAAAGGGAAAGCAATCGAATTGGCCAAAAAGGGGGGCAAGAATATTACGTCATTTTTTGAATTTTATGATCAAAATTGTGCAAGAAGAAAATCTAAAGAACTTAACATTGAGCACTTTATAGTCTCCAACTGCGCTTGACATTTAGCCGCAAAAATCTTTTTGCAATAGCATGAAATTAACAAAACTATTTCCTATTCTCTTTTACATCAAATCATGAAACATATAAAAAACAAAAACTATTGAAGTGAGACCAAGCAATGAATCGAAAAGGATGAGTTTGTAGAACAAATATCACTTAAAAAATGGTTTAGGTCTTCGATTGTAAGCTGGGCAAAAGCTGAGCTTACTGTGTCATTATCCCTAACTCCAAAACCGCTCTAAGAAAAGCATTTGACGAAAAATATTGTTCACAGATTTGACTATAAGGTGGTACGATGGAAGTGGACGGCCCAGCGGCTGGGCAACGATCGCGAGACTGGTGGTCCTTTCTCTCGCCCCATTCCAGCATTTTTTTTTTTTTTTTTTTTAAGTTTCTTGCTGTACTTTTCTTTTAGTTTTTCTCTTTGCTTTTTTTTTTTTTTCTTTTATTGAACTTAAATTTGAAAAGATATATGGAAATCTAGGCATAATTCTAATGGACAAGTACAATAGAGATTAATGATGAAAAATCACAATATGAATGAACATGAAAAGGGTTGGATGAAAATTATAGTATCGTAAATTTTACCAGTAATACCAAGAAATTAATGGAAAACAAGATATTCGCATAGGGATGGAAGATGAGAGATGTGATGCAGTAAATCATCATCGCTACTTGCAAGCAAGATGTCATTTATATTAATTATGAGAAAAATAAATTTCCTCTCACTGACCTTACAGTATATGTAGTGTTCTACTTTATTCTCAACAAAACCGAAAGAAATGATAACATTATAAAACTTCAAATACCGTTGTCTAGAGGTTTGTTTAAGACCATAAATAGCATTTTTCAATTTATATATAAGCTTACCTAAATCATCTACTGCAAAACCTTCAGATTATATCATATAAACTTCCTCATCAATGTGTCCATTTAGAAAAGCAATTTTAACATTCATTAGGAATTCCCCACTTAAATTCACATCGGAAAATTCAGGATTGGATCGGGCCGTATAAGGTTCACAACAATTCGTAATTTTATTAGAAAACGTGAAATAAAGCAAAAGAGATTGAGGATGCGGCATTACAAATGTATTTTTATCTCGAGTCAAATTATTGACGGATTTGATCGCTCATATTTTCATGAAAATGTGAATGAGGTCTTTGAGCAAAGAATTTAGGTATCGATAATAATTTTCCTTAAATATCCTTAAATATCAGTAAGTTAATATTTCTTTTTAAATCATCTCTCGGGTGAAATTTATTTATTTTTATCAATGATTCCGGACTCCATATAAAACTAGCTTCGCAAATTGTTAAACTGCACCGTAGAATTTTCTTGGACATTGGCATTGCAGCCTGACCTGTTTTGTCCAGAATCGTGCCTGTAGAAGCCCGGGAAAATGTAGCGTGCGGTGGGACAGAAAAACAAAAGCGAGGAAGAGAAAAAGGCAGGGGAGTCGAGATTCAAGGGGCGGGCGACCCAGCAAGAGAGGAATGGGCAATTTCGGGATTCCGGTGCAAAAGGCCAGAGCAGATATTCTCCCCTCTCTCTCTCTCTCTCTCTCTCTACTGTGTACAGTTCCTTCGTTCAATAATTTTTGCTTTTTCGGCAACCAAAGGGCGCACCGACGCAGGGGGCTCGCACGTGCCGAGGCTCGACCGTGGTCCTACGCACGCTCGAGGCGGGACCCACCTCCCCTGTACGCCCAACAGAGACAAGAGACCAGAAAGGGAAGGAGGTAGGGAGAGAGGAGGAGAGAGGAGGAGACTCCCGTGTGTTATTCCCGCAGATCCCTCACATCTTGTTCGAGCGCCTTTTCTTGCGGGGCCTCCGGTTTTCGCTTCTCCGGTTTCGCCGCGGTTCCTTTCGTTCGCCTCGTTGCCTACGTGCCCCCGAGCGGGTCGGCGCTCGCCGCATGATTTTGACGACAAATATGTGGAAGACCATTACCCTGTACTCTTGATGCTCCTCTTGATCCATGCTTAATGCGTAAGTGCCGCTTGAGATTCTCCTTCCAAGGCGTGTTCTGCTGCTTAGATAATCCAGAAGTTCTCCTCCTTTACTTGATAAGTATAATCCAATTTTCCTTTGTTATTCTCCTCTGTGTAGATCTAGTGCATCTCTCTCTACTTGTGCTTTGTTCCTGGTGAAAGAAGGAGAGAGATCTCTGTACTTTGGGCATACACAACTCAGGTGGTTCGGCTCTGTTAGGAGGATTCAAGGATTTTGCATCGATATCAAGTCTATCTGGTCAGCTGACTGTCAACATGACTTAGGAATCCTTTATGTTTCTATATGCATCTTTTTTTTATTGATCTTGTCTTTTTTTAACCGTTCTGAGCTTCTGCTTGGCATTGTCTCTGTTTTTCATGTCAATAGCAAAAAGAATGCCTAAAGAGCGGGATCCATTTCGTAAGTATGTGGAATATGTGGAGAAGAACAAGTGGAAATGCAACTTTTGCGGCTTAGAGTATCGTGGAAGTACTCCAAGGATCAGGGCGCACCTCGCTGGAATTCCGCGCTATGGCATCAAAACTTGTGAAAAAGTTGATCATCTTGTGAGAGGAGAAGCCTTGGAGACATTTAATCGTAAAGGCAGCGTGTTTAATATATGCATGGGAGGCACATCAGGCGAAGGAACGGAAGGAACAGTTTTTGGCGCGAGTCAAAGTGTACTCCCAAGTGATGATGCGTCGAATCCCAATGACACGCAGAACTCAAGTCAACTTGGGTGCGTGCCGCAGCAACCATCTTTCTATCAGCCGACCGGAACTGGTACTGCTCCAGCACGCCCTCAGGATAATCTGGATAAAACCCAACAATCTGATCCATTGAACCAAAGGTTGGATGTAGCACATGGATATGAAAATGCTTCATCTATCCAGCAACTTCCGATGGACTCGTCGGCTTCATCTTGTCTTGGTTTTAGTGAGCTACAAACGCTTCTTGAGCTACCAACTCATCTTGAATCAGAGACGGAAGAACAAAATGCAAGAGGGCTATCATCATCCCCAAATGATGAGGTCCATTGCAGCAGTATGTCTGTCAGAGAATATCTAAGCTTAGATGAACATATTGCAGATGGAATCACTCCAGATTCACTGCTACATCCAACATATTGGTCAAATCTTGACCACTCGCTGCCGGAGAATCTTCCTGAATCTCGTGAGGCAATTGTAAATACTTTTGAGGAAATACAAACAAATGAACTGCATAATCCAACAGTGGGATCATCGTTACAAATTGTTTCATCCCTTGATGTGGACGGCGCAAATCGTTTGCTGGATTGTGGTCAACCGTGTATAGACGAAGTGGTTCCTGTACGCGGCAATACTAGTTCGACGAACACTGTCCAGCATCCTGGTCAACTTCCCCTAACGTCTGACAAGGAAAATGAGAATGATATCCGTCAGTTTCCTTCGCGAACTCCAATGGTCATTGATCCCTCGACCGCATTACAGCATTCAAGCGACTCTCACATTTTTGAGGCAACAATCGTTCATTCGCTAGTTCCAGAGGCGTCAACAAATCCAATAGGCCCACCATCATCACACGGTCTGTCTCGATTAATCTACACTGCTACTATGGTTACGTTAGATCCTCACATATTCCCAAATTATTTTATCAAAATTTAACATATGATGTGTTTTTAAACAATCAACGGGGGTTAGCCAATCAGGAACATGGTGAGCATCATTGCATATTCCATATGTCCAATATCACTTCCTTTTCATTGCACCGTTTCTTTCATCAAAATATTTAACTTTTAAATCAAGCCATGGGTACAAATAAAATAACATCTAGAACTTGATCAATATATCGGTCCCAAGCATGACCTTAAACTGCTTCCTTTCTCTCGGGGGTTAGCCAATCAGGAACATGCTGAGATTGCATATTCTAGATGTCCAATGTCACTTCCTTTTTATTGCACCATTTGTTTCATCAAAATATTATACTTTTGCGGATGTCGATTTTTGTTGTGGATATTTTGTGTGATCAAGTTCTAGATGTTGTTTTACCTGTAAGCAACAAAGCCATCTGCATCCTAAAAAGTCTTGACCTTCTTGAATTTTATTGCCTTCCCTTTTGACTTTTGCTTCATTTTCTAGACCAAAAAAAAAAACATGATGTCCACAAAAGCCTTGGTATTCCTTAGTTTATGGTTAAATTACATGAATGAAAATATGATTGTGGAAACTACAAATATTTGGGCTTTGACTATAAAAAAAAAAAAAAAAAAATACGAATGGAAGAGATGAAATGAGCACTTGTGGACAGAAATCGTCCTTAAAAGTCTTCGTCTTTGTTCGATCTTTTAGGTAGGCAAACAATCTTGGTCTTCTTGGACTTCATAGTTTTCTCTCTCCATTAGCTCACTGTCATTTAGCTTCTTCATTGCCCTTGTTTTTCTCTTCAGAGACTGATTCACCCACGGCCATTGGAGAGATCTTTTTGAGTTCCCTCTTTGAGGTCCTCTTCAGCAAGTTTGCTTGTTTGGGATTGGACTATGCCCAACGAGAAGGAATCAGCATCACCCCACTCGATGAGTGGAAGGGGATGCTGGAAACAATCAATATAGTGCTGGATGATGCAGAGGACAAGCAGTTAGGCGAAAACCGTCTAGTGAAGTCGTGGTTGGACGATGTTAGGGACTTGGCCTATGACATGGAAGACTTGCTTGATGAGTTCATGATTGAAGCCGCTCAGGTTAAGTCCGGGGCAGAATCCAGCACAAGCAAAGGTCAAAAGAAAAGGTTGTTCCCTTTCTTTGGCCAAGATGGATCCTCCGGATCGAACTCGAACCTGTGCTTGAACCTGTTTGAAACTAAGGTACAAGAAATCAATGGTAGGTTGAAAAAGATTATCACCAGGAAAGCTCATCTAAGCTTAAGAGAGAATGCCGTGGACATATCCAACCACATCAACAAAAGGCTCCAAAGCACTTCTTTGCCGGAGACTCGATTTTTTGGCAGGGAGAAGGAAGAAGCAGAGATATTGGAACTATTGATCGGTGAGGTCGAAAATTCTGATGCTAGGCTAAGCATAGTCCCCATAGTTGGGATGGGTGGTGTTGGAAAGACGGCCATGGCTCAATGGCTATACAATGATCCCAAAATGAGTAGCTATTTCGAGAGGAAAGCATGGGTTTGTGTTTCAGATGTTTTTGATGTTCTCCACATAACGAAGACTATTTTACAATCGATCACTGGGTTGTCTTGCGAGGGCAAAGATCTTAACTGGCTGCAAGTTAAGTTGAAAGATGATCTATCCGAAAAGAAGTTCCTTGTGGTCTTAGATGATGTCTGGAATGAGAAGTATGGAGAATGGACTTCCCTCTTAAAGCCATTTGAAGCAGGGGCTAAGGGAAGCAAGATCATCATCACGACGCGCAACCATTATGTGGTTTCCATAACGGGAGCTTCGCCATATTCTTTGAAGGAGTTGTCCGTTGATAATTGTACCGACTTATTAGCTTATCACGCTTTGGAAGCAAGAAATTTCGAGAGGCACCCACATCTGCAAATAGTAGGCAAGAAAATAGCTGAAAAATGTAGAGGTTTACCTTTGGCAGCGAAGATATTGGGCGGTCTCCTACGTAATAAAGAGAATCTAGATGAATGGGAAGATATCTTAAATAACAGAATGTGGGATGTAGCATCGGCAAAAAACGATGAGGTTCTTCCAGCTTTGAAATTGAGTTATGTCCATCTCCCTTCTTATTTGAAAAGATGTTTTACTTATTGTGCAGTATTTCCAAAGGACTACGAATTTGAGAGGGACGAGCTGGTGCTCTTATGGATAACGGAGGGCTTTTTAGATGGACGAAAAGCAAAAGAGAATATCTTGAGATCAGGAAGGAAATACTTCGATGAGTTAGTATCTAGATCCTTTTTTCAACAATCTAATATTGACACATCAAAGTTTTTGATGCATGATCTTTTGAATGATCTAGCGAAGTCAATTGCGGATAAGACATGCTTTACCTCTAGGGAGTCTCTGGTAGAGGAGTCTCAGGTAGTGAGTGATGAAGATGATGCCACTTTTAAAGAGAAAGCTCGTTATGCATCATTTGTCTCACAATATGTTACGTCAAAAAGCTTGAGAGCATATGCTACAATGAAGGTACTAAGAAGTTTGATGCTGTTGACTATTCAATTTAATGATAAAAAAGGAATTTTTATTTCTGGAAAGGTGCTGCATGACTTGTTAACAAACTTGAAGTACTTGCGAGTATTATCATTATGCCATTGTAACATCGTAGAGGTACCGAATTGTGTCTGTGATTTAAAACATCTTCGATATCTCAATCTTTCATACTCCAATATCAAAAGGCTACCTGAGTCAATTGGCGCCTTGTGCAAATTACAAGCTTTGATCTTAAGAGGTTGTCAAATGCTTTCTATGTTGCCTACAAGCATCACAAAATTGGTCAGGTTACAATTTCTTGACATTAGAGATACAGGGAGTCTCAAAAAGATGCCTTTGGGTATGAGTAATTTGAAGAATATAATCATCTTCCCCAAGTTTGTAGTAGGACCAGAGAAAGGGTCACTATTAAAGGAGTTAAAGAACTTGCAACATCTTCAAGGAGAATTGTTCATATCAGAATTGCAAAAGGTAGAAGAAGTCAGAGATGCGGTTGATGCTAATTTATTTGGAAAGAGAGGCATTAGCAACTTATTCTTGGATTGGGGTGAAAATTTTGGAAATTTGCATAATGGGAAGCGCGAAGAACTGGTGCTTGACTCTCTACGACCTCACACTAATCTTGAACGTCTCTCTATCTCGCATTATGGTGGTGCAAGATTCCCCTCATGGTTGGATGGTCTATCTTATTCTAAAATAGTTTCTTTATGCTTACGAGATTGTCCTAATGTCACATGGCTTCCGCCACTTGGACAACTACCTTCACTTAGAGAATTATCTCTTGAAGGTCTACATGCAATCAGCACCCTAGGCCCTGAATTTTATGGAGGTAAAAGGCCTTTTTCATCCTTAACAACTTTGAAGTTGGAAGAGATGTTGGCATGGAAGGATTGGTCTCATTGTGTTGGGGGTCGAGAAGAAGATGTCCCATTCTCTTGTCTTCAGCATCTTGTTGTTCGGAGTTGTCATTCATTGGTCGGGACATTGCCTGGTCAACTTGATCTTCTCATGAAGCTTGAAATTCATTCATGCCCGCATTTGAATAACTCAACCAAAGTGATTTGCCTCCCATCTCTTTGTGAGTTATACCTTAAGGATTGTAACAAAGAGATCTTAAAAATCTTTGCCAACCTAACTTCTTTGATCAGTCTCAAAATTGAGAATCTTGTTGAACTTGTTTGCTTTGATCATGGGTTTACGAGCTACTTGGTTGAGCTGGAGGAGCTTTATATAAAAGGGTGTGACAAGCTAAACTACTTGTGGCAAGAAGGAAATGAGACACAAAATCCTACTTGCCTTTGGCATGTAGTTATTGATAGTTGTCCTCAATTCACATCTTTCGTGGCTGGAGAAGGAAAAATGGAGCTATTTTGCAACCTTGAAGAGATAGAATTGAGCAATTGCGCAAGTTTAGAAAAGCTTCCAAGCAAGTTGTACACATTAAGACATTTGAGGATTGAGAATTGTCCAAAAATCTCGAGACTAATAACTTCTCAAGATGACCATAGCAACAACAATTCGATATCTCAACCTGAATTTCTTAATATGAGTGAATGTGATTCTTTGATATCGTTTCCGTTTGCCATAGCAGAATCGTTGGGCTCTTTAACTATAGATAGATGTGAGAATTTGATAAGTCTACCAAGGTGCCTTCACACATTCTCCCATCTCACTGAATTGGCTATACGGGAGTGTCCGGCATTGGAGATAGAAGACTTCCCTCCCCTTCCCATCACCCTGGTGAGACTTGTACTTTGGTTGCTTCCTAAGATGAAGTCTCTACCAAAGGAGTGGCATCATCTTACGTCTCTCCAGTGGATATACATTGGGGGGTGTGAAAATATCAAATGCTTGCCCGAAGGAGGTTTTCCTCCCAATTTGCTTTTCTTTAGTATTGGGGGCTGCGATAATTTGAAGCAACCAATAAGAGAATGGGGCTTGCCCATGCTCACATCCCTCACTGATCTTGTTATAGACGGAGGTTGCATGGGAGCGGAGGGAGACATGGTGGGGTTTCCTTCGGAAGAAGACGACGAGGATGCTTGGAGTCTTTTCTTTCCTTCCTCTCTTCTGCGTCTTTGCATTTATAATATGAGGAACATGGAAAGATTATCAAACGGTCTTCGCAACCATCTCTCCTTTCTCCAATGGTTTTTTATTGATAATTGCCCGAAGTTGAGGGACTTGCCAGAGGATGGCCTCCCTCCCTCCCTCCAACTATTGTATATAAAAAGATGCGAGAATCTGAAAGATCGATGCTCAAAACACTCCGGCGACTATTGGCCCCTCATCCAAGAGATCCCTCTCATCGAGATTGATAGCATTCGGATCCAATAAACCTGGTACGGTCAGGTTTTCTAGGGTTCGGGTAAGTTTATGGTCTTGAAGGCATCGGTTTCCATTCTGATTCCTCAACTCGATGCTCAATACAAATCGATACTTTCCCGTGGAGATGCTCCGCATGAATTTCC
The DNA here is from genome assembly GCA_016097595.1 of Eucalyptus pumila. Classification (NCBI taxonomy): domain Eukaryota; kingdom Viridiplantae; phylum Streptophyta; class Magnoliopsida; order Myrtales; family Myrtaceae; genus Eucalyptus; species Eucalyptus pumila. The sequence goes on from CM027851.1 coordinate 67,659,003, forward strand.
GGAAATCCGAGAAATCCTCGACATCCGCATCAATTGGGTTCTCAGATCTGATGAAGTGAAATCGATCCACTTTCGCTTTCATTTGCTAACTGCCGCGATTCAATCCCTTCCATCTACGGTCAGATTTGTAAGGGTTCAGGTAATTCCTTTCGTCTTGAATGCATCGATTTCGTGTTTCTGTTCTTTAGTTCGATGCTTAATACGAAGTAATTTCTTCCAATGCGCGCAGACGTTTGCTTTTCGTGAAGTACGACTGAAATTCAGAGCTGAAAATTTGATAATTAGCTGCTTGAGTATCCAGCAAGAGCTTCGTTTAGTCTCCAAGTGCACTGACTTGCGAAAGTTGATGATGATGATGATGATATTCTTGTATGCCACAGCTGCATCCATGTCCACTACTGCCTTGGGCCGGCTTTTCTCTTTAGCCACTGCAATGCTCTTTCGAACAACAATTAATTCAGCCTCCTCTGTTTCTGTTTGGGCCTCAATCCCGACAATTTTTTATCATATATGGATGTGAAGTTGGGGTACTTGCCAAAGGATGGCCCTCTCTCTCTCCCTTCAAGAGATCCCTTTCATCAGCATTGATAGCATTCGGATCCAATGAAGTAAAATCGATCATGCCCGAGCCATGATGATGGATTTGTTAACTGCCGGGATTCATTCTTTGATGTAATGTAAGTTTTCTTGGGTTCGGGTATGTTTTTGGTTTTCAAGGCATCAATTTTGATTCTGCTCCCTCAATTCGATGCGTAATACAGACTGATATTGGAACTCGAGTCTCTAGCTCATTTTGAAAGCCAGAAAATGAAATTTATTGGATTGTTAATTGACGGGGATTGCACTACTGTCTTCTCTTCTCGATTAGCTTATCTCACATCGAGATTTGACATGTCTTACCCTGTGTGGCAGATTGCTTGCCGTTGTCAATGATATCTCCTGCTTGTTCCAAGGACACATAGAGAATGTAGCTCTTCGTAAGCAGCAATATGAATAGAACAAAACCGCTAATGAGGTCATGATTGTCATAGAAGCTTATAGAACTCTGAGGGATCGGAGGCCTTACCCTGCTGATCAAGTTGTGAGAGACATCAGCAGGAAGTTTGGTTTTGTGCTCTTCGACAGCTCTTCTAAAAAACCCGCTTTCCAGGCCTCTGTGAGTAATAATAATGTTCATTGGTTTCGTTCTGGGATATCACTCTCAATTGTTCCCTCCACCTGCAATCTATATCTAATCCTTTCTATTCTCTGAACCATGCAGGATGTTGATGGAAGTGGTGCTTTCTTCTGGGGAAGTGATTCTGGGGGCAATCCTGTTCTCTCGGATGATGCAGAATTCGTGAAGATGGGCTGTGGGAAATCTTTCGCACCATTCCCTAAAGGTGATTATTTTTTTGGATTGTTGATGCGGCTCCACTGGAGTTCAGTCCATGCATTGCAATGTGAAAAGTAAGGATGGATGAGCTATGCTGAGATTAAGCAGAGTTCAGAGGAGAATGTTATGTTGTGGGGTAATATCATATTGGAAAAATTGGTTCTGAACCTAAATTTATAATTTATGGTTAAAATGGTGTTCTTTACCTGTATGCATGTTTCGATTTGTTCATTTTCACCTACAATGTTGCTCTTCCAATGGTTTTTGAGCGCCAAATTGTTCACCTTTAACGTTGCCTTCTTTTCCAACTCAGGATGCTGCTTCACCAGCTCTGGAGGTTTGAGGAGTTATGAGCACCCACCGGATGAGGTGAAGCCGGTTCCTCAATTTGATGCTTGATACAAACTGATTTTCCTTGTTCAGATTTTTCACAAACCAGCCGCTGAAGGTGAAAGATTGATATATGTAGAATGAAATGTTCACAAAGCTGCATCTCCCTATATTGATGACATATCTTGAACTCTTCTTGATGCCCAAAAACTGTGCTTATTTTTGCACTTGAGTGACCCACCAAACAAATTGTGAATCAAAATGCACTATGCTTTGTGTGAGAATCACCAAGAATCATAGTGTTCTACAATCATATTCCTCTGCATTTTCAGCATTTGTTGTATGTTCTCTTCCCAACTTCTTTTTTCTTGTGCCCTTAAGCTCATTCACTGTTGTTGCTTTGTAGATACCACTGTGATCTGTACTGGAAAAATCTCTTGGAAGGATCACTTGTGAATGCTGTTGAGGTGGGGCTAATGCTGTCAATGTTAAGTGTCACTTTTTGCAATTAAATAAAAGAAAAAAGAAGCATTTAATTTTATTTGGTGCGCTGAGATGTTCTAAATTTTCTTCTAGTGAATATGATCTAAATAAGAATAACCTTTTCTAGAATCTAAAAACAGTGATTAGTTATGTGGATGCTGTGATATGATTGCGAAGCAAAGGGATGCACTTCCCCTTTTTTTCAATGGTTTCCATTATCATCGAGAACCTTCTTTTTGTTGATGATGATCCTTCGTAGTATTAACCAGTCAATCTGCCATAAAATTCTGGGGCGCCTCATGGCTCCAACCTTTCAATGCCACACCAATTCATGACAGCATTGATATCCCATAAATCACCTTCCGCTTGGGTCTTGATCCCTGGTGGGTTAGGAACTATAACTAAAAGCTTGCAAGAAATTTTTAGCCAATTTACTTATGCTTGTTTGGTTGAGATTGAAATGATATGCTACCTACTTCTGTGATTGTGTTGTCAGCAGTGACCTCTGGGGGAAATCTATTCAGTTCTTTAAAGTATCAGTTGTGTGCGTTTACTCTAATGTGGAATATTATTTTGTCTTACATTATGTTATTTTATCTGAAAATACCTTCTTATGTGGCATTTTTCGTGTGGGTAGTTCCAGAACAAAAGTTCGAGCTTACTTGTGTTTGTTTGGTGTAACTGGAAATCTTGCACTTCAACGAATGCAAACCTTGTGTGATACATCTCCTCCCTCTCTGCTACTGTTGCATATGTAAATTTTTTATTGAAGCAATTTTTGTGTGAGATCGTGAACCTCTTTTAGAGGTGAGTTAATTTGTAATCTAAATTGCGGTTCACTGTGTACTTTCTCTGAGGCTTTTTGAATGTTATTGCATATATAACATGGTTCTTTTCCCATATAAATAGGTGGTCAGAAAAGCAGTGTTGCATTTGCCAAGATAACTTTCGAGAAACCTCACATAGTTTTGCTTGCGAGCCATCCAATCATCTGGTAAGTTTTACTCATTTTTCTCCATTTTTTGACTTTGATGACATTTTCAGTTAGCTTGTTATATTGTTCTTGCACTATTTGAACTTAGAGGAATCTGGTCTTTACATTGAAAATACAATGGAACCAATTAGTGATCACAACAGGGAGCCTCTGCCATCTCACATCTAACTTATAATGGAACAGAACCAATCTAATTGTTCCAACTGGCAAAATATTGGGAATCAAACATGTATGCTAGCATGATCAGTGTTTTTTGTATTGCAGTAATCTGTAATACCAAGTAGTTCCAATATCCTATAGGCAGCATTGGGTTTTGCACATAATTAATGTGGAAATTTCTTTGTTTATAAATGTGGACTTTAAGTTCTACTTTAATGACCTATGATTACTAAAGTTCTATCTTTGTAAATTGCTAGTTTCTTGTCCAAGGATTGATGAGTATGATTCTGTGCTTTTACTATCCCAAACTGCAGCATTTGGATGCGGTTGAGGCGCTCATTTGAGGGCTGGTCTTGTTCCAAGGAAGGTGTCTGATGGTGAGATTGATTTTTTTGCCAGAATACTTCAATTTGACCAATGATGATTGTCTTTACAGCTAATAGCCATCTTTTCACCTTGATTTGCAGGTTAGTCACGATGCACATCCAATATCTGGAAGCATGGACAAGCTTTGGGTGGTTTCTCAAGGCAAGGTGGCGCCTTTCTGTTGTAATTTCCAGGATCATAATAAGATACTTCAGTTCTCGTCGAATCAGTTGAGTTTAGTTCTTGTCATCAGCCAAGAGTGGTTCAATGGGATCACATCACCTTACCTTATAAAACATAAAATGAGGCTTTGTTACATAGAGAAAGCAAAAAAGGATGAAGAGAGGATTGCTGCTGATATACAGGATGTACTCACAGTAACAGCGGCCCTCGTTTGTCATTTTGATTGGGGCTCATGGAAGGATGAGTCTTAAGTTTTTAACATTGAATATGCAGTATCACTTGCCAATAGGTTAAAAAGTTGTACTTTTGACTCTAAGTACAGAATTGCTTTTAGTGATATATTGTAGGAGCCACAAAATACAATGTGAATTTCTGTATGTGAATTGGTTAGATAATATCCTTTTAACATTTTCAGGTCAATATTCAAAATAAGAAGCTCTCTTTCTTCCCATAACGGTTATTGTATAGATGGAAGGATAAATTGAAAACAGAGGTTTGAATATGTGAATGAAACAGCTAAATTTTGAATGAACTACTTGGGCCGAAACCCATTCAAAGAATAAAGTTTATCTTTCTTCGATTCAAATTCCCACTCCATCTCTTGATAAAGGTAGCTTTAACCACCAAAAAAGAAAAAATAATCATGATTTCATTGTTTAGAGAGGCAATGGTTAGATCAAACTGATTTTTGTTGGACTTTACTGTGATAGCATGAAAGGTTTTATATATCAGCCTAAAGGAGATAGTGGAACTCGAGTCTCTAGTTCATTTTGAAAGCCAGAAAATGAAGTTTATTGGATTGTTAAATGATGGAAATTGTGGTACTGTCTTCTCTGCGCAATCAGCTCATCCCACATCGAGATTTGACATGCCTTACCCTCTGGCAGATTGTTTGTGGTTGTCGATGATATCTCCTGCTTGTTTCAAGGACACATAGACAATGTTGCTCTTCTTAAGCGGTAATATGGATGGCATAAAACCGCTAATGAGGTCATCATCGTCGTAGAAGCTTATAGAACTCTCAAGGGATCAGAGGCCTTACCCTGTGGATCGAGTTGTGAGAGATATCAGCAGGAAGTTTGGTTTTGTGCTCTTCGACAGCTCTTCTAAAACTCCTTTTCTGGCCTGTGTGAGTAATAATAATGTTCATTGGTTTCGTTCTGGGATATCGCTCTCAATCTCTCCCTCCACCTGCAATCTATATCTAATCCTTTCTGTTCTCTGATCATTCAGGATTTTATGGCAGTTTTCCTTCCTTCTGGGGAATTGATTCTGGAGGCAGTCTTGTTCGCTCAGATGATGCAGAAGTCGTGAAGATGGGCTTTGGGAAGTCTTTCGCACCATCCCTAAAGGTAATTATTTTTTTGGTTTGTTGATGCGGCTCCACTGGAATTTGGTCCATGCATTGCAATGTGAAAAGTAAGGATGGATGAGCTCTGCTGATATTAAGCAGAGTTCAGAGGAGAATGTTATGTTGTTGGATAACAGCATTTTGGAAAAATTGGTTTCGAACATAAATTTATAATCTAAGGTTAAAATATTGTTCTTTACCTGTATGCATGTATTGAAATGTGCCTTTTCACCTACGATGTTGCTCTTCCAATGATTTTTGAGTGCCAAATCATTCACCTGCTAATGTTGCCTTCTTTTCCAACTCAGGATGCTTCTTTACCAGCTCTAAATGTTTGAGGAGTTACGAGCATGCACCGAATGAGGTGAAACCAGTTCCTAGGGTGAATAGCTCGGGCTGAGTGCAAAGCGCTACATTTGAAGTGGTGCAGAGACTAACAGTCCAGCATGCCTAGAGTTGGGAGTGCTGCGAACTTGTCCTTGCACTGCCGAGTCATGCATTGTGGCCCTTTTCTGGCCAGGCCATTAGCTATTGAATGGCCTTCTGTTGCTTATGACCCAGTCACCCTTTCTCATACATTGACAATTTTTTCAGCTCTAATGGTCTGTTGCTCTATGTTGAGAGTTTGAGATGACATTGTTTTTATGCAGCTGTATATGTACTTATAAAACCAAGCCTTTACAGAACCTGATCATGCTTTGTGCAGTAATATCTTTCTGGCATTTCATTTAGCCATCATGCAAAGTCTATCCAATGTAATGTTTTCCGCATAGAATCTCTACTAGTAAATCAGACCAGGACGATATTGTCATATGAGAACAAATGTGAACCAATATAACTTGGAGCGTGTTGGTTCTCATATGGAAATCAAGTTTACACAACACCTTGTGAAGGGTCATGTGAACTTCAACAATAGACAATGATAGGACGTTAGATATTAAGGCTAAAGCGGTAACCTCTCTTGCAATTCTAAAGCTGTCAAAAGGAGCTTGATGCCTGCCGATACAAACTTAACGTGAAGATAGAGGTAGTTATCAATACGATGACTAAAATCAAACTGTAGATTAACCCAAAAAAAAAACACTTCGCGTGACCATCTTGGTAGGAGAGACCTCTTTAGTCCTTATCGGCTATGCCCCTGTTGTTATCTGAAAAATGTGCATTTGTCGATCTCACCCTATTGACATATGAGCTCTCACTAAAATTTCTTACATAAGTAAGTGATGGTTTTGATAGATGTGCAGTCTACATAGCACAGGCTGCACAACTAACCTACTAGTCTTGCTTAAAAAAATTCTGGATGTCCACTTCTTTTTGTTTAATTACTCTGCACAAAATTTGTATTCAACGTGTTCATGGATCTCCATACACCATCAAGTATACTGCGAGCACCGTGCTTAAATCAAGTCTCCACCTATCTATATGTAGACTCAGGATCCACTTAGCTTCAGCTTTCGGTAGGTCTGGGGCCTTAAACACCTTGCAGACGCGCTGCTCACCTTTGCCTCTCCTAAATATCAACCTAATTGTGGCTTAATGAGCCAGAACATCCCCACCCACAGGTTTCTTTGGGTCTTATATGAACACAGCACCGCCTAGATCATCTACGACTGAAATAAATAAATCAAAGACAAAGTCATCAAAAATCATCTTTTTCCTTAACTCAAGGACTGCAGCTACTGCAATGGTGCGATATGAATGTCGTGTAACATAAACAAAAGCCAGATTGCTCGTGTAAGAAAGTTCAACAAAGTTTTCTTAATTATCAAAAGAAAATTATTGCGAACTCAATGGAGATGATGTTTGGGTAATTAGCTTTCAAATATTGTGACTAGATTTCTTCTCGGGCTCATAAAAACCATGATATCCACAAACTGTTGACCTTAAACCCATATGCTATTATGTGTAGTTAAAAACATATTCCACTGGATAATTTTATGTATTTTTCTTTATGACAAAACACGGTAATTGATAAATTTAATTTCATTTGAGGTTATTCAAAATTACACTGAATGATTTTCTTTTGGTTACATCTCTTATGAAGTCCTATGACCTTTCAATTACATGCCATGCTTGATTAAGTTCCTAAGAGCATATAAGGCTGTATTATTTGCATTCAATTGGCTAAACATAAATAGAAGAAGCAGAAAGGATACTTCGGCCTTACCCTTATGATATATTTTGCATTTAATACGCAAAGGTGACATTGTAGTTAAGTCTTTTGGGTCACCATCACAGTTAGAGAAAGTATCTCATGTCATTCATGAATGGTTTGTTGTCAAGCACATGAAACTTAGGGACAAGCTATGACAAGGGTGACAAAGTGTCCATTGCAGAGAAAGGAAATGAACAAGGGCTTGGGAGCTCATTATATGCCTCTAGTTGTCAATACGATGACTAACATCAAATTGCAGATTAACCAAAAAAAAAAGCATTTCGCCTGCCTTCCTGGTTGGAGAGACTTCTTCGGTCCTTAGCATCAGCAATGCCTCCTGGTGTCATCTGAAAAACGTGTGTTTGTCAAGTTCAACATGGATGGAATAAATTTCAGTCTCATCTTATCGACAGATGAGCTCCTGCTAAATTTTCTAACAAAATTGAGTGATGGTCTGGATAGATGTGCATCATCTACGTAATAGCACAGCTAATAATAATATGCCAATCCTACAGAGGAAAATTCCCGATATCCACTTCCTTTTGTTTAATGCCTCCGCACAAAATTCGTATTCAACGTGCTCATGGATCTCCAAGCAACATCAAGTATACCGTGAGTATCATGCTTAAATCAGGTCTCCACCTATCCCTATGTTAACTAAGTATTGACTTTCTCACAGATTTTGATATAGACTTCTGGACTTTCACTTGATCTCCGCAGTATGGTCTGATAAATTTCAACGAAGTACATAACTAGAGGAAGATCTGCAGTATGGCATCACCAATGGTTGGGTATTTTGTTTCCATAGCACAGGCTGCGCATGTAAGTACACTGCAAGTATACTGTTCAAATTCTGGTCTCCGCCTATCCATATATAGACTTAGTATCGACTCTCTCCAATTGATAAAAACTTCTAGATATTTTGTTTGATCTCTGCAGTATAATCTGGTAGATTTCAATGAAGTGTATGGCAAGAAGAAGGTCCGGCACAAAAAGGATATAGCTTCAGCTTTAGGTAGGCTTGGGGCTTTGAACATCTTGCAAACCCGCTCTGCCTTTCCTAAGCATCAACCTAATTGTGGCTGCATGAGCCAGAACATGCCCTCCTGCAGGTTTCTTTGATGCTGAAACAAATAAATCTAAGTCGTCAAAAAATTACCTTTTTTCCTTAAATAATGGACTGCAGCTACTGTATGCATCACCAGTTTACACCAAACAACTGGTTCTTGAGATTTACAAGAACTAGCATGAGCTTAGTGCTATCCCCAAATTGCAATTTTTCAGTGTGCAACCATCAAAGGGCTAAATTGGATAAGTATTAATGGATGCATGACTGTGGGAGAAATGAGATGTGATGCGGTACCTTGATTGGTTATGTACACTGCCACATTAAATTCCTGAGCTATCTTAAGTAAGCCTGAGAGCACTTGTGCAATTTTTGCTGCAATTCGGAATTTATTAGTGTCAAACAAGATAAGCTCAAAAATCACAACTCGCATGATTTGACGGTTACGATGGACCTGGCTCTTTGCAAGTTCTCCCCTTCCAATAATACCCATTTGAAAGAGAGGGATAATCGAATACATAATCTGAAAGATGTTACTCACCTAAGGTCAACCATCTACACCTCACAAAATGTGTGCAGTTTCATTCTCGAGCACTGTCTTATTAGTAATCTAAATGGTTCTTCACACATTTTAGCAGCCAAATCAAGAAGCAAATCTTACTGATGCTCCTAAGTATAGGCACGCGCATAAATGATCTACAAATTCATAGAAAGACTAGATTATAGCAAGTACACTAGCCAGAAAAGAAGGAAGAGTTGCCACCAATACGGAAAGCTTAGCTTACATTATCTAGGACTGCACCAGGATCCATGCCAAATCTCTTGGCAATTGGTACAATTCAATCACCGCAACTGCAGGTGTACCAAGTTAAGAAAGTGCACATGCGCTTACATGGACAGACAACGATTATGAAACACAAGTAGCTTTGTCAAGGTCAAGAAAAATACAGACAGATTATAATAGGATACAAAGTTCCTACCGCGTCGATATAAGCTACCTTGCCATTTCCTCCTCTAATGTGAGTTGGCAGCTGAAAATATTTTACGATCATGGAATCCACAAACCATTAATAAAGAATGATTGAAAACAGGGGTAAATACTGTTGTAGGATTTGCAAATAAAGTAGAGTATCTTCAAGCATCACATTCAACTAATGATCAACCCAAGTCTGAGTCCGACTATGATTAAGGCTTCTACTCGGTTATGACATAGTACAAACTCTTCTGGCCTTTTCCCTGCTTGGTTTGAGCCACTATATATACGTTCCAGTATACTGATTGCAGATTACAGAAAATGAGTGCCATACTTCCAGAATCACTTAACACACATTATGATGCCAAGATCACCCACATCTTTATACTCCATAGAAATTCAATCATTATGTTACTATTTGGCATTGTTCATCTGAGAAAAAAATGCAACAGAAGTTCAAGACAAAGTCAAATCACACAATTCATTGGCTTCTCCTCTAAGGAAGTAAAAACAGTCCAACCTGAGAAGTAACACATAGGGTATATGCCAGCTGTGTTTTCCCAGACTTGAAGTGACGTCAGCAGCATTTTCTGAGAAAGCTAATTAACAAAAGCAACTAAAAGTTCATCAAAGGTAACGTTGTTGGACTGTGATTTTCACCCAGATTCGCCAAATGCTTCTGTAATTGCTGGAGTTTCAATACCACCTGTTAACATTGCCAAACTGATGAAATTTGTATTTGTTGAAATGCATGAAGAATAAGACACAGAATCTGCAAAAGAAAGTCTTTCACTGCCTAAAAGCTCATCGAGGGGGCTTCCAGTTGTGATGCAAACAACCGACGACTCTCTGGGAAAAATGAAGACATTGAAAGTACTTTGAGCAACAGATTTGCTAATTTGCAGGCTTTATTTCAAGGGTATTCTAAACCATTTTAGCTTGAAGTTTGCAGAATTAAGAACTCACTCGGAGCAGAGCATCACTTCCAATAATATAGCCAAAATTCTGATAAAACAAAGGGAAGTCAATGCGAGATGCTTATAGAAGTTCAAATTGATTGGAGCCACCATCTCATATCTTTTCAACTTTTGCCTCAGATAATCCTTTTATTCCAGTTAAGTGCTACAAAAAATAAACAAAGAAAAAGCAATTCACTTGGCCAAATAAGAATACGTTCCTCAACTCAGCATCGCGTTAAACTCTTATGTTTCCTGGTGAATGTAGAATGTCAGGACAAAAGCATTTCCTAGATGATCAATGACAATCTAGCTTTCCAACAGCGATTATTGATGAATTTAGCTTAGGATATACCTTATTAATCCAGCTATGTCACCAATACAATGGTGCAATTCCAATGTCACGTAACATTGCTCTTGTATGATCAGAAGACAGAAACTAAAAACTATTGTACGTGCAGGAAATCACGACAGGTGTCGAGAGAAAGGTCGAGATGTAAATCATGATAATCACGGCCATAGCTTCATCGAACCATTTGCATCTTAATTTTAACTTTCGGAACACGGATCAGAAAATCACGATAATCAATCTCAGAATCAAAGGACTCACCGAAACTCATTACGAAAGCGATCAGATGAACAGAGAGGAGTTGCCTACACTCTGTTTTGCCGTAACTCACGTTTGTCGATCGTTTCGAGCAGGTCTTCTGCTTCGTCGTCGACGTCCTCTCGTTCCACGATCTTCTGCTCTTCGGCTCTGAACATCAACGAGCGAACACGAGACGAAACTCAGAATCGTCGTCGTCGGTGATCGTGCCACAGAAAAGGACATGAACTGAAATCAAGCGGAGATCGTGAAACTCAGTTGAGAGACGAAAGCATCTCCGGCGACGGAGTTTGACGATCGGCGATGAAGTTCGCTGCGTCTGCCCAGGAGAAAAGACTTTCGAATTTTTCTGCGGATTTTGGAAACGATCGGAAATTGGAGGGAATCTTATATATATATAGAGAGAGAGAGAGAGAGAGAGAGAGAGAGAGGCGGGAAGCGGGGAAGAATGCCTCTCGGCTTATTTTTCTTTTCTTTTTTTCTTTTTTAAGAAAATATTGGTTTGATTTTTTTTTTCGCATTAAATAACTCATTTTTTTTTAAATATTTAGCTCGGTTTTATATTCATCTTAATCTTGTTCGGCTTATAATTTTCTTAAATGGGACTGAATTAAGTTCTTAAAAAAGGAAAAGAATCGATCTATATTGTGGTCAATACTTGGTTTAATTGCGTTATATTCAAGTTTCACACTTATCACTCATAGAATCATGAAAATATCAACAAACAATTGAGTTTTTTGGAATGGCTTGTTAAGAACTTGTTTGTGACTAGTTTGATTGTACTACACCTAGGTTAACACACATCCTAAAATTTGTAACTTGATGATTCATTAAAGGTGACGAACATGGAGCATGTGTTTTCTTTTGTCGGACACGGAGCACATTTAATGTCCAAAATTTGATTTTTATTTAATATCAAACCCTTACGAGTCTGATCTACAAAATAGGCAAATTAGACTTAAAATATAGAACTATTAGTAATCTGACATATTTTTCCTCATATTCTTCTTTAAAAAATTGTTCTTTTACGTAAGTTTTTAAACATATATATAATGAGAAAAGACGTTCAGCTGTCCACGATTACGAAATACAATGTTTAGTTTCGATATGGTTCAGTTTTTTAATTAAACTTTATTATGATTTTGAATCGGATTTTTGATGTAATCTCAAACGCCTCAATTTTATAATTAAAAAACACAAGAATATTGCCATTTATAAGACCCTCAAGCTCTTTTAATTATTTAAATCAAAATATCATCTCTCTCACAACTAGAAACGCAAAAACCAAAACGGCAAATCATTGGTAAAACCGTAGAAATTGCGTGTTCCATCTTGACATGATCCGTCTTCAAATCATTGGTAAAACCGTAGCTTCCTCGAATGAATGGAGCGCGGTGAGAGGGTTTGGTTGCTTTGTCACCTCACTAGTGTGTTCGCCTACCTTGAGAAGAAACCGGAGTTTTGGTGAGATTTTACTTAACTGGTCGCAGCATAGATTCATGACCACCAGCAAGAGAGTGCAAGATAGGAGCAAGGACAAGAGGGTCCATGATCCGGAAATTGCCACTGAGAAGCATAGCATGGTGTCGAAGGTGTTGGTTTTGATGGAAATGTTGAAGAAGGAACCCGAGATGATAATCCCTGTGAGGTTGCTGGATCTATTCCCAAGCCAAACGGTATAGTGGATTTTATTCGGAAGTCACCAAAAGTGTTTTGAGTTGTATAAGGATCAGAAGGGGGTATCGTGGTTTGGAATTGACTGAAGAAGTTGAAGACTTGTTTGAGGAAGAGGAGAGTTTGATTAGGGGACACTTTGGCACGGCTGTTGAATACATGACTAGGATGTTGATGATATCGGTTGATAAATGGCTTCCTGTGGATAAAATTGCTTATTTCAGGAGAGAGTTTGGTTTGCCTGCTGATTTTAGGAGTGGGTACACGAGTATCCACAGCACTTCAAAGTGGTTAAATCTCCGGATGAAGTTGATTATCTCGAGCTCGTAGAGTGGAATCCTGCTTGGGCTATCACAGAGTTGGAGAAACCCATATTGGGGGTATGACAATCTGCCTTACATACTCCAGGGTTGCTTTCCCTATCTTTCCCCTTGAAGTTTCCTGCCAGTTACAAGAAGGTGTATAGATATCGAGGGAAGATTGATCACTTTCAGAAAAGGTCTTACTTATCTCCTTATGCTGATGCATGTGGCCTCCAAGTAGGATCAAAAGAATTCAATAAGAGGGCCATTGCGGTGATGCATGAGATATTGAGCTTCACATTGGAAAAGAGGTTGGTAACCGACCACATCACCCACTTCTAATGAAAATTCGTGATACTTAAAATATAGAACCATTGGTAATCTTTGACATGTTTTTCCTCATATTTTTCGTAAAAAATTTGTTCTTTTAAGTAAGTTTTTAAATGTATGTATAATGAGAGGAGACGTTAAGCTGCTTACGAATTATGAAATGTAACATTTGGTTTCGATATGGTTCGATTTTTTTTTTTTAACTAAACTTTATTATGATTTTAAATCAGATTTTTGATGTAATATCAAACGCCTAAATTTTATTATAAAAAAAAAAAACACAAGAATATCGCCATTTATAAGACCCTCAAGCTCTTTTAATTATTTAAATCAAAATATCGTCTCTCTCACGACGAGAGACGCAAAAACCAAAACTACAATCTGTCGAAGTCAAGACTGATGCTGATCAAGTGATCCGAGAGATATGGTAATCGCGCATTTACGGCGATCTTCTCGAATATTTTTGTCTTGGGCTTTCGCTGTTCCTTGTTCCATTGCACGTAAGCCATTTGATGTTTGTCCTGAGTGAGAGGCATTTGCTTTTCTTGGGCTTGTTTCTTGAATTTGGAGCGAGGCATTACCAACTTGACATGACCCGTCTTCAAATCATTGGTAAAGCCGTAGCTTCCTCGAATGAATGGAGCGCGGCAAGAGAGTTTGGTTGCTTTGTCACCTCCCTAGTGTGTTCACCTACCCTGAGAAGAAACTGGAGTTTTGGCGAGGTTTTACTTACATGGCCGCAGCATAGATTCATGACCACCAGCAAGAAAGTGCAAGATAGGAGTAAGGACAATAGGGTCCATGATCTCGAAATTGCCACTGAGAAGCATATAGTGGTGTCGAAGGTGTTGGTTTTGATGGAAATGTTGAAGAAGGAAACCGAGATGATAATCCCTGTGTGGTCGCTGGATCTATAATCAAGCCAAACGGTATAGTGGATTTTATTCGGAAGTCGCCAAAACTGTTTGAGTTGTATAAGGATCAAAAGGGGGTATTGTGGTTTTGAATTGACCAAAGAAGTTGAAGACTAGTTAGAGGAAGAGGAGAGATTGGTTAGGGACACTCTGGCACGGCTGTTGAATACATGACTAGGATGTTGATGATGTCGGTCAATAAATGGCTTCATGTGGATAAAATTGCTCATTTCACGAGAGAGTTTGCTTTGCCAGCTGATTTCAGGAGCAAGTGGCTACACGAGTATCCGCAGCACTTCAAAGTGGTTAAATCTCCAGATGCAGTTGGCTATCTCGAGCTCGTAGAGTGATCATAGAGTTGGAGAAACCCATATTGGGGTATTGGAATTTGCCTTTCATACTCCAGGGTTGCTTTCCCTATCTTTCCCCTTGAAGTTTCTCGCCAGTTACAAGAAGGTGTATAGATATTGAGGGAAGATTGAGCACTTATAGAAAAGGTTATACTTATCTCCTTATGTTGATGCATGTGGCCTTCAAGCTGGATTGAAAGAATTCAATAAGAGAGCCATTGCAGCAATGCACGAGTTACTTGGCTTCACAATGGAAAAGAGGTCGGTAACTGATCACATAGGGCACTTTCAACAAGAATTTGTGATGCCTCAGAAGCTGATGAGACTCTTGTTGAAGCATTATTGCGTTTTCTATGTCTCTGAGAGGGGGAAGAGGTTTAGTGTGTCCTTGACAGGAGCTTATGAAGGTGTGGAGCTGATTCAGAAATGCCAGCTTGTTATTTGGAAGGAAAAGGTCCTAAGCCCTATTGGTTGTACGGGGAGGAAGAATAAGATAGAAACTTTTATGGACTTATCAGATATGGAAGATAATGATTTTCTAGAGTAGCTTTGAGGATGGAGGCGTTGCTATGTAGCTTAGTCAAATAGAAGCCATCGGTGAATTGGAGGATATTGCAGTTGGAGACAGCTCCTTCATGGATATACATGAAATTGACAATAAATGCAAGCCTCATGATTCATTTTAAGGTCATATGTTCTTATTCAAGTTGTCAAGATAACTTGCTTCCCAGTCTTCTTCTTCACAAGTTCAAAGTTTTGAGTCTTTGTACAAATTTAATTAGACAAACTCTGGTTACATCTATAAACCAAGTTAATTAATAGCGGACTGATCCATCTCATTCCTTATTAGTCCTAAATATTGCCATCGGAACTCATGAAATCAATGATTCAGAAAGAATGTGCAGATAATGCTTTTGGCAACTCTTAGCTCTCCTTGGTGCCAACAAGGACATCGGAAGCTGTCTATTTACGGTGACTGGTTCATTCTTAGTTATTGGTCTGACTTAATGAGTGTGGCCATACTAATTTGCTAATCTGAAGATGAACTTGCCACCCTGCATTTGAATCTCAATGTTGGGTCAAAGAGATGACTGCGTAGTAGCTATCATGGAGAACATAGCCTCTGCTGCTATGACGATCAACATTCTCTCTCTTGTTGTTACAAATTCGATGCCGAGCTCACCTTGCAGTAATGCCTTGTTCATCACTGTGCATGGATATTCAGGTCCATAATATATAAGACTGCCTTCTGCAACATACTTTCATTTGCTTTCTATCCAATTGCCTGTCCTATAGGCCTTGTAATTTCTGTTCAAATTCTCTATGAATCTATGGCACACTCCTGTTTTTGGGTTCTACTAGAGAACTTCCTTTTGTTGGATTTTGGAACCCAACATCAAACAGTAAGTAGTTTTTATTTCTCCTTGTTTATGTTGGGGTATGTTCATGGTTGATTCACTTCATTAGCTTACTATTTCGTTTTGAAGAAAGAAATAGGAGAGCCTTTGAAAATAGCAGGACTGGTTTTTTAATTTGAATGATAGATGGCTTTCCACAACTTTTGGTTGTGTGAAAATGACATTACTAAGTGCATTCTTTCTTATACCTCATAGCATGAATTGCGTTTTATGATTTGTTACATGGGCTAGCATCTGCTTGATGCCATTGTGCAATAAATTTCTTTAGCTTGTCGAGAGAAAATTCTTAACAAACTCACCGGAGATGATATTGAGTAATTTGCTACCAAATGTTGCAATTAGATTTCTTCTTGTGCTCATGAAAACCATGATATCCAAAACTGTATGTGACAGATCAAATTGCCACTCTATAGCTAAATGTATTGCACTGCATCATTTTATGGTTTTTGCTTTATTACAAAATCCGATGGTTGATAGATTTCATTTCTTTTGTTTGCAGCAATTAGATCTCTTCTCAAGCTTGACAAAGTCCTCCAACCCCTCAATAGCATGCCATGGTCGACTAAGTTTCTAAAAGCAGATAAGGTTCCTAAGAGCGGTAGATGTTAATTTTTTTCCCTTTTGACTAAGATTTATTGGCATCTAAAATTGAAGTCTGTGCGATGCCAATGCAAAGACTTACCGTTGAAAACAAATTTTTTTAAAGGAAAGGTCATGCATCAGTCATAGCTCCAACTAGAGCAACGACATGAGTAATGTGCCATGGAGGTTGAGCATCAACCTCATTTGGAGCACTATGAAGGTTTCCAGATCTCATGCGATTAAGGAGAAAGGAGCATCAATGTTTATCAGTTATAATCATTTAGCTATCATCTTCCGTTACATGGCAAAAGCATCGCGTGCATTACGGCCCAATTCATATTAGATAGTCAAATCTACTTGTTTTAAGAAGGGATTGGAGATTTGTACCAATGTTTTCAAACTTGAGCCGGTTAGAGAACCAATTAGGTTACCTGTTTGCGGTCCAAGCGGTTGCACTACGGGCAAACCGGTGATGATGTCATGAGCAAGCGATTATAGATTTTTAATGTCGTTGATTGCCCGTGGACATATGAATCGTTGGGCCTTGGTGGTAAAGTGAAGTGCCGGTGATCCAAGGAGTTGAGTTCTCGAGTCCCTCCACGTGCAACTATAGCCAA
Organism: Eucalyptus pumila; assembly: GCA_016097595.1. Lineage (NCBI taxonomy): Eukaryota > Viridiplantae > Streptophyta > Magnoliopsida > Myrtales > Myrtaceae > Eucalyptus > Eucalyptus pumila. Next base: position 67,676,188 of record CM027851.1, read on the forward strand.
AAGCCCAGTTCTGTACCCATGGGACTCTAAAACTAGGTGGATCCAATTTTGGAATACGGTATGTTTCGTTGGTTTAGCGAGTGAACTGGTATTCAGACTGGTTCGATCTGATTTTGGCCAAACTACTTGCACATACTTGATTAGTTTTGTATGAATAGAACAAAGGGAAGGCAATGGAATTGGCCAAGAAAAAGGGGCAAGAGCAATACTTTATGTTTGAATGATACCAGAAGATCTTAAGGAAATCAACATTGAGAACTTTATAGTCTTCAAATGGGCTTGACATATAGCCACTGCAATCTTTTTGCAACAGCTTCAAATTAACAAAACTATTTAATATGCTTTCACATGAAAGAAAGAAAAATCTTTAAAAAGAGATCATTAAAGTGAGTCCAAGCAATGAATCGAGATGATGAATTTGTAGAATAAGTTTCACGTAAACAAAAGTGCATTTGAGATTTAAAATTAGACCAATCATCGCATGATAAATTCTTGGACAATGCCGGACAAGTATCTGACTTATTATTCTTTTTGAAATCAAGCCTGTAAATTATGTTTTTGATTTAGTCAAGTACCTCAATTTTTTGATAGGTTAAGGGCTCTAGTAAAATTGCGACGAAAAATGTTGATATGATACTAAGACCATTAAATAATCATTAACTGTCATATTGACATCTGATATGGTACCTTGAGATATTGTCACATCAGCCGAGATATATTAGACGCTAAGATCGTTTAACTCAACACACTTTTTTCTCTCCTCATCACTCAATCTATAGGGTAAGGAGCCATGTCAGTTATTATGTTGAACTTTTGTTGAGTAACGAGTCATATAAGCAAAATCATATAGCATGCCAAGTTATTTAACCAATGCCTCAAATTGAGGCAATTTTGAAAAATTGAGCTTCTTGATTGAAAAAAAAAAGTTCAGGTTGTAAACTGAACGAGAGTTTAGACTACTTACTGATTATTCTTTTAACTCCTAAACCACTCTAAGAATAGCATCTCAAGGAAATGTTGTCTATGAAGGTGACTATAAGCAGCGATGCTGATGGCAACGGCACGACAGTGGCAGTGGGACAGTGATGTGCTCTCTTGCCCCATTCTTGCTTTTATTTTTTTTCCTTTTTTTTTTCTCTTTTATTAAATTTGAATTTGAAAAGATACATGGAAATCTAGAAATAATTCTAATAGACAAGTACAAGAGAGATTACTGAATGAAAAATCACCGTAAGATTAAGCATGAAAAGAGTTAGATGAAAAATATAGTAATAGTCAATTTTAAGCATGACTCTTAACACCTGGAGAAATTCCACTAATATTGGAAAAACAAAGGCATTCATGTAGGGATGGAAGAGGAGGGATGTGAGAAGTGAAGGAACAATGCCAATTTGCATCCTGCAAAGTCTAAGGTAAAAGTTTGAAAGTGAATTGAGAGTTAGAATAGAAAAAAAAGAAATAAGTCTATCTTTTTCATTTGCTCTCTTTAGCTTCTGCTTCACTATATAGAAGGGAAGGTACATGATATCTAGTAAAGTCTTAGTCTTTTTGAGTTTATGGTTTTTTCACATGAGCAGAGCACTTATGGACATGAAGCATCTTTGAAAGTCTTGGTCTTTAAACTTTTTGGTAGGTGAACATGAAGCATCCTTGAAAGTCTTGGTCTCTGTTTAAACTTTTTGGTAGGTGAAAGTCTTGATCTTCCAGGACTTTAAAGTTGTCTCTCTCATTACCTCATTATCACTTTGCTTCAATAACACGGTGATTGATTCACCCACGGCCACTGGAAGTTCTTGGTTCCTTCTCAGCTTCCTTTTCATACTAATTTATAGTATTGTTAATTTTAAGCAAGCCATATAACGTGTGGAAAGTCTACTTGAAATGGAAAAAGAGACATTGACATTGGGACGTGACAAAAGGGATGTGAATAGTGAAGCAATGAAACCAATTTGCACCTTGGAAAGTCTAGGTCTTTCCGAAATTGATTAAAGTTTCTTCCCCCATTAGCTATTTTTCATTGTTGCTTCACTTTCTAGACAAAAAAAAAAAAGTACATGATATCCGATAAAGTCTTAGTCTTCCTAATGAAAAGTCCTTATTAGTATATTGTCACAACAAGCAATTTGAGTTAGACCGAAGAGACTATGTTTTTGTTAAGGTATAAAAACGCGACAGACTTGAGAATTCGATCAAAAATTGACTGCTTGACCGTGATAATCAGCAAGGATCAATATGGCACTGTTATAATCGATTAGTGATCGATATAGGTCGATTCGATGGAATCGATTGTGGGTGATTCCATACGATTGCAAAATTCGCGTCGAACGGCACTAAATCGATTTTCTGTCAATTATGTACTCGGTACTTGTAATTGAAATCTTGTGATTTTTACAACAATCAAGAGTCACTGATGAATCGAAGATGCACAAACATGGATTAGAAATTATCAACCATGAGTCAAACACGATAAAATCCCTCAAAGCTACCCGGTAGGTTAGGTTGTACTAAAATTGCGTTCGGTCGATTTTAACCACGAAATTGAATTTGGTTTCGAGAATCGGACGTTCGAATGTGTCACGATTTATTTTTATTATGTCATCTTATCTTTCGCAGAAATTCCGTCGAGTATGGAATTTTACAGAAAAATCGATTCGAACAATTTGGAAAATAGAAGTGGAAATTCGGATGGGAGAAGGAGGAGCTATTTTGGCTGACCATATTGGCTTATTTGGGGTGAAAATTGAAGCTAAATGGTGATTGGAGGACCAATTAACTTAAGGGGATGAAGACTTTGGGGTTAATGTGATGATGGGTTGATATTTTGAGCTAGGCTTCCTTTGGTTGGGTCGTGCATTGGACTTTCTTCCCCCCCCCCCCTCTCTCTCTCCCTCTTTCTCTTTTTCTCACGCACGCTTTCTCCCCTGCTCAGCCAACCAAACAGCCCACTTCCCCTTCTTCTTCTCCATTTCCCTCCTTTCCTCACGTTTTCCCTTTCCCCTGAATTTTGGTCCTGTTCTCTTCAATTTTCTTTGCTACCGTTACCCCTCCCCACCATCGTATCACCCCCACGCCTTACCCACCCACCATCCAGCACCCCATCTTCTCCACTCACGCTGCTGCACCCTCACCTCACGTCTTCATCATCAACTCACCACAGCCAAGCTCACGTTGAGCCAGCAGCTCCTCCATTGCTGCAGCTCCAATGACAACCTCAGCCTAGCTCACCTCGAGCCCAGTAGCTCCAGCCGAACAACTGCCCGTTCCAGCTCAGTCCCGCAGCCACACACTAGCCCCTGCGACCAGCCCAAGCCCTTCACCGACCAACCCACAGCAAGTGCCGACCAGCCTTGGCTGAGGGCTTGTAGGGCCTATTCAACCACCGTCGGATCTCCGTTGGAGTTGCCGTAGGCTCGACTCTTGGTTGCCTTCGCGCCGCCGTCACCGTGGACCCGTCGACTCGCTAATCCGGTAAGTTAACTCTCTAATCCTTAATTAGGTTATTAATTGCGCTTAGTGGGTTAGATTAGTATTAATTAGCATGGTTGATTAGTGCTAAGAATGATTAGTGTTAAGCAAGTTGAATTAGTGAAAATTTAATCAGGTTTATTGGACCCTCGCCATTTACCATTTTTTTGGATCGAAATGTGTTGAGATTTTGAGGTTAATTCCCCCTTAAGAAATGTTTTAGACATCCTCAGCTATAACATATATTTTTCCCAAGATTTTGTGGATTTAAAAGTATATGGTTTCAACTTCATTAAAAACAAAACAGAACCTCTATTTTTGTTGGAATTAGTGACATTTTGGGATTTAAGGGATTTTTATCAACTCTTATGGTTCAAATGTTGAAATGGTTTCTTCACAAAAGTTATTTTTCATATCTTCTAGTTTAACATAGTCAAATTTTAGATCAAACGGATAAGTTTTGGATCTCAAACCAAGTTGGTTTTTGAAAACGTAATTTTTGGAAACGGACACAATTTTTGTAACGGTTTGGACGATTTACTACTTTTAATACAGAAATATCTGGGCTAAGGTGTCTTCATGAAAATTTTTTGTTTAAGTGTCCTTTATAACATATTAAAATTTTAAAATTTTCCGAACTCTTTTGATTATGTTTCTAGATTTAAACTTGGAGACGCGCGAGTGGACTAGTTTCTGCCGGTTAGGGCCGGTAGTGGCTTTGTGATTATTCTTGGTGTCGTGTTTGCTGGATAAGGTGTATTTAGTGATTTGGCTGACTTTTGGAATGCTGAGAACTTAGGTATGAGGTGATGAGATGGATTACTTTATGTTGGTTATTTAGTATTATTATAAAAGGTGACCTCTTGGACTATTAAATAGAAAATACATGAGGTGTCGGGTCCAGACACCAAAACTTATTTGTCCAATAAGTAAGGTTTTAAACTAGGTGCGTGCAAATTTTGACGGTTTAATTTTGAGTACGTGAGCACCTATGAATTTATTTCTAAACATTTGAACCAAAAAAAAAAAAAAGGGGTTGCTAAGGTTTGTTTTCAAAAGAAGGGGTTGGAAAAGAAATTAGAAAAGAAACATGGTGTCAGGTTTGGATGCTAAGTTTTATTTGCTCAATAAAACGGGGAGGTTTTATATGAGGTGCGTGCAAAGTTTGGCAGGTTAATTTCAAATACGGGACCCCGTACGAATTTATTTCGGAATGTTTGAACAAAAGAAAAAGGGTTACTAAGTTTATTTTTAAAAAGAGATTTTGGTGTTTTAGCTATATGATGGAAGCTAAGAGTTGATTTGGTCGACGATGTGCCTACATGGTCAGGTTAATTAAGTGGTTCAGTTTAATTAACCGCAATTTATTTATTTAATTAAATATAATTTATTTAATTAATTATTAATTAGTGTAAATTATATTGGGATAGCCAGTTGTTAGAATTTTGTGATGATCGTTGTGATGCAATTAATTTGTGCAATTGATTATTAATTTGTGCAATTTGATGTTGGGTGTTGATTCTTGAATTATTATTTCACAAATGTGAAATTTTAGTATTTATTTAGAAAATACCAAGTGTTGGGTTTTGACACCGAAAATATTTTAAGATACTATATTAACTAGTGGGATTATAGAATGGAGGATATCAATTTTTTTGGTTCAATCTAACCATGTACCCACACACGATTATTTTCGCTGGGCGTTTTTAATACAGAGAAAATAGGCCAAATACATAATTTTAATTGAGGCATTTGAGTGCAATGCACGATGTCCTTGGCTGGGATTGGATGGTCGTGTGCTAGTTATGAAACCCTGTCACCCAATGTGCATCGAGTGGACGATGCTCCTATGTGAAATGCCCCTGACAATCGATGTCGGTCGCAGTAGAGACTAGGCCAATGCTCCTATGTGGAATGCCGTCTTGAGGTAGACATTGCCATGCTCGATGGTGAAAGATGACGCTCAGTTACACCGGAAGATTGCTGTGTGTCAGGTAGATTGTGCCTGTGTGGGCAATAATCAATTGGAACGCATGACTGATTGAGATAAGCACGCCTAATTATAGGACAAAATTGTGTGACATGGAATGGGACGTGTCATAACGATTTGGCCTTATAATCGGGACCTCTGTGATTGATTGAGCTGTGTGAGACGTTCCAATTGATGTGTGCATTTATTATATGCATCTGTGATATGAACTATGCCGACGTGCAAGAAGGAACTGAGGTGAGACAAGTCCTCTATGATGTGTGCTTGGGCCGCCTCTGAGTGAATTTGCGCCCTAGTTGGGGGCTTAAGGTTTAACTCGCTAAGATTTATTCTCACCCCGTCGTGGGCTAACCTTTTTCAAGGCCGTGGCGTGGAGATCTGCTAAGTGCGGATTTGATGGGCGCGAGATGCGACATCTCGTGGTGGGCCCTATTACTAATGGAGTTAAGTTGCCTAGGGGTTTCTTTTGAGACTGACTTACGTTTATAAACCCATAGGTTTAATCGGGTATGTATATAAAGTGTGTTTTGGGAAAATTGGTTGCATGTCTTTCTACTATCCCTGTATTTGATGGTTGTCCAGGGTTTGTATAATTTGCTTCCACATGTGCATACAATGAAAAGGGTCGGCGACGCATCTTGGGACGTCACAAAATTTTTAAGTCGATTGCCAAGGGATGTGCGCGTGCTCGGGGTTCGGGACGTGACGGTTTTAATGTTCATTGTTTCCTTGAGTTAGATAAATCAATTGTTCTCCTTTTTCTCCAGGTCAAGACTTTTGGCTGTCATTTGAAAGAGAGGACCTTTTTCTTGTGGCCATCCAAAACAGTGGATAGGAGGTGATATTTCTTCACCTGAGCAACTTAGAGGGAATGCATATCTTCATAAAAAATTTATAACTTACAAATTTTTTATTGGTTTTTCTTTTAGTATAGGCTTTTATGTGGCAATGATATGCTAAAGGGTGTTGAAGTAGTTGTTGATGATCGTGAATCACTTAAGGGGAGAATCGTGCTCCTTTGAACATAAAAAGTTAGCCCAAACCAACTTGCTTGATGGATTAGTTGGTGATCTATGAGTCGTTTACTATTTCCATAGTAAAATTAAGTAACTTGCTTGAATTGGTCTACTTGATTCTTTTTCCTATTGTCCCAAAGGACATGTTTCTGTTCTCTTATTGAACAATCAAAGTTAGCTGTCTTTGATGACTTGTTAATGTAGAATAGAAAAAAGGATGCCATTGTTAGTTGGATCTTCAATCTTTATTTTAGTCGGTGCGAGTTCACAAGGATTCTTATTCATCGCTCAACAAGAAAAAGGTCAAGCATCACCAACTAATAATGTACAATCTAATAGAAATTATACTCTAGGCATCACACTTATGGACATGAAAATCGTACAAAGGACCACGATTCTCCTATCAAATGATTCGTGATCATCAACTACTACTTCAATACCTTCAACAAATCATTGTTGTGCATGTTGCTACCAATTTTCACCACATAACTACCACATGAAAGCCTACATTGATTTCATATTCACCAATAACGCGTAAAACAAAGATATTGAAATCATAAGGTTACTGAGAATGTACGGATGTAAAAAATGCTGACAAAACACTAGTAAGTAATAGATTATTTAACGATAATTTGCTTGCACTCTAAGTTGATCATATGATGAAAAATCACATTTTGACCTCTTTTTTAGATTTAGACTTTTGGCTTGTGCATGCAAGAGAGGACCTTTTCTTATGGGCATCCAAAACAGAGGCTAAGAGGTGATTTTTCTTCAATGATCAACTTTGAGTGCATGCATATTTTCTCCATATATTCTGAATACCCTAGTGATTTCAATGTCTTTGTTTTCTACTTTATTGGTGAATATGTGATCAATATAGGCTTTCACTTGGCAATTATAGGAGTAAAGATTCACATATGTTTAAGAAAATTATTAACCGAAATAATTTGAGTATATTATGAAAATATAAGAAGTCCCTCGATTCCTCCTTCAATGTGGATGAACATACAGAGTTAGCTTTTTTCTTATTAAACAAATTAAATAGGAATAAGTGAACCAAAAGTCCTAAAATTTACAAAAAGTGCAATCAAATCTTAAAACTCGTCAAATTGGTGCAATCGAGCTCTTTCATTAACTCCATCCAACTTAGCTAACGGAAAATGCTTTCGTTAGTCAAATTGAATGAAGTTAATGGAAGAGCTTGATTGAATCAATTTGAAAAATTTTAGAACTTGATTGCAATTTTTGCAAGTTTTAGAAGTTATTTGCACTTTGGTGACAAGTTTTTGGATTTCTCATGCACTTATCCTAAGAAAGTAAGCCGTCATTGATGACTTGTAGTTGTATAATGAAAAGTCTTGGTCTTCATGAGTTTATGGTTTATATACATGAACAGATATATGATTGTGGAAACTACAAATATCTGAGGTAAATCTTTAAATATTACAAGACGATGGTGCTCTCTCTTGCCCCCATCTTTGCATTTTTTTTCTTTTTTAGTTTTTTGCTTTATTTTCTTTTTAGCTTTTCTCTTTGCTTTTTTTTTTTTCCTTTTATAGAACTTAGTTTTGAAAAGATACATGAAAATCTCTGACATAATTCTAGATTAATATGAAAAATCACAATATAAATGAACTAGAAAAGAGTTGGACGAAAATTATAGTATTGTCAATTTCAATCAAGACATGTAACGCGTGGAAATTCTACTAGTAGAGAAACAAGAGACATTCACATTGTTAAAGAAGACGAGGGATGTGAAAAGTGAATCAACAAACTCCAATTTGTGTCCTGCAAAGTCTTGGTCTTCCTAGATTTTATTGAAGTTTCTTTCCCATTAGCTCTTTCACTTTTGCTTCACTCTCTAAACAAAGAAGGTACACGATATCTAGTAAGATCTCTGAATATTCTTTAAATAATACAGAACAAAGCACTTGAGGACAAAAGTATTTTACTTTGATTTGCCTAATCTTTGATGCATATCCTTGAAAGTCTTGGCATTTGTTGCATATTTTTGGTAGGTGAAAGTCTTGATTTCCTAGACTTTATAGTTTTATCTCTCGATTAACTCACTATCACTTTGCTTCTCCATAACCCTTGTTCTCTGCAGACTATAGTGACTAATTCACCCATGGCCATTGGAGAAATTTTTTTGGGTTCCTTCTGTCAGGTCCTACTCGACAAGTTGACTTCTTTAGGATTGGACTATGTGCTACAAGAAAGAATCGACACCACCTCGCTCCATATGTTGAAGGGGATGCTAGAAACAATCAATGCAATGCTAGATGATGCAGAGGACAAGCAACTTAGTGATGACCGTCTAACGAAGCTATGGTTCGATGATGTTAGGGACTTGGCCTATGACATAGAAGACTTGCTTCATGAGTTCGAGATCGAGGCTGGTCAAGCCAAGCCGAAGGCAGAATCCAGCACAAGTGGAGGTCAGTTGAAAAGGAAGTTCTCTTTGTTTAGCCGATCGTGCTCGCTCATGTCTGAAACTAAGTCACAAGAGATGAAGGGTAGGTTTGAAGAGATTATTACCAGGAAGGCTCTCCTAAGCTTGAGAGAGAATGTTGTGCACAGATCCCACTACACCAACAAAAGGCTCCCCAGCACTTCTCTACCAGAACTTCAATTTTTTGGCAGGGAGGAGGAAGAAGCACAAGTACTTGAACTATTGATTGGTGACGTCCAAAATTCCGATGCCACTTTGAGCATAGTCCCCATAGTTGGGATGGGTGGTGTTGGAAAGACGGCCTTGGTTCAACAACTATATAATCATGTCAAGGTGAAAAGCTATTTCGAGAGGAGAGTATGGGTTTGTGTTTCAGATTTTTTTGTTGTCCTCAACATAACAAAAACTATTTTGCGGTCAGTCACCGGGTTACCCTGTGAGGGTGAAGATCTTAATGGGCTTCAAGTTAAGTTGAAGGACAGTTTATCTGAAAAGAAGTTTCTCGTGATTTTAGACGATGTCTGGAATGAGAAGTATGGAGAATGGACTGCCCTCCTAAAGCCATTTGAAGCGGGGGCTAAGGGAAGCAAGATCATTGTCACAACACGCAACCATTCTGTTGTGTCCATAACAGGTGCTTCACCGTATCCTTTGAAGGAGTTGTCCCTTGATAATTGTACAAGTTTATTAGCCCATCATGCTCTAGGAGAAAGAAATTTTGGGAGGCATGCATATCTTGAAGCAATAGGTAAGAAATTAGCTGAAAAATGTAAAGGTTTACCTTTAGCAGCAAAAATATTGGGTGGTCTCCTACGTAACAAAGAAAATCTTGATGAATGGGAAGCTATCTTAAATAATAGAATATGGGATGCCACGATGGAAAAAAATGATGAGGTTCTCCCAGCTTTAAAATTGAGCTATGTCCATCTTCCTTCTTATTTGAAGAGATGTTTTGCTTATTGCGCAATATTTCCAAAGGACTATGAAATTGAGAGGCATGAACTAGTACTCTTATGGATAGCAGAGGGCTTTTTAGATGGACGAAAAGCAAAGGAGAATATCTTGAGCTTAGGATGGAATTACTTCGATGAGTTAGTATCCAGATCCTTTTTGCAACAATCCAGTGTTAACACATCGAAGTTTTTGATGCACGATCTTTTGAATGACCTAGCAAAGTCGATTGCGGGCGGAATATGCTTTACTTCTAGGGAGTCTCAACTGGTGGATGAGGAAGATGACACCTCTCTTGATAAGAAAGCTCTTTATGCATCATTCATCTCATCATGGTATGTTACATCAAGATGCTTGAGAGCATGTGATGGAATGAAGGTACTAAGAAGTTTAATAATATTGCGCGATGGGATTGGTGGGGGCTCAAGAAAATTCTCTATCTCCAACAAGGTGTTGTATGACTTGCTAACAAAATTTAAGTACTTGAAGGTGTTCTCATTATGCTATTGTTCCATCATAGAGGTACCGGAATGTGTTAGTGATTTAAATCATCTTCGATATCTTAATTTCTCTTATACTGATATTGAAAGGTTACCTGAGTCAATTGATGCCTTGTGCAAATTACAAGCTTTGATCTTAAGAGGTTGTCAAAAGCTTTCAATGTTGCCTCCAGGTATCACAAAGTTGGTCAATTTGCAATTTCTTGACCTTAGAGATACATCAAGTCTAAAAAAGATGCCATTGGGTATGGGTAATTTGAAGAATATAATTATCTTGTCTAAGTTTGTGGTAGAACCAGAGAAAGGGTCAAAGTTAAAGGAGTTAAAGAACTTGCAACATCTTCAAGGAGAACTCTTCATATCTGAATTGCAGAAGGTGGAAGAAGTTAGAGATGCAATTGATGCTAATTTGTTTAGAAAGCAAGGCCTTAGCAACTTAATCTTGTCTTCGAATAAAAATTTTGGAAATTTCCGGAATATAGAGCACGAAGCACGGGTTCTTCACTCCCTGCGACCTCATACTAATCTTGAGAGTCTCACTATCTCGTATTATGGTGGTGGAATATTTCCGTCATGGTTAAATGGTCCATCCTATTCTAAGATAGTGTCTTTGTGCTTGCGTGGTTGTCCTAATGTTAGATCGCTGCCATCACTTGGACAGCTCCCTTCACTCAGAGAATTATCTATTGAAGGTCTGCATGTAGTAAGCATGATAGGCTCCGAATTTTATGGGACTAAAAGGCCTTTCCCATCCCTAACAACTTTGAAGTTTGAAGAGATGTCGGCATGGAAAGATTGGTCTCTTTACGTTGGTGGCCAAGAAGAAGAAGTACCATTCTCCTGTCTTCAGCATCTTGTTGTTCGAAGATGTCCAGAGTTGATGGGGACATTGCCTTGTCAACTTGATCATCTCATAAAGTTGGAAATTCATTCATGCTCGCATTTGAATAACTCAACCAGTGTCGTTCATCTTCCATCTCTCTGTGATTTACACCTTAGGGATTGTAACAAGGAGATCTTAAAGAGCTTGGTCAACCTAACTTCCTTAACCATTCTCAAAATTGAGAATCTTTCGGAGCTCATATGCTTTGATAAGGGGTTTATGAGCTGTTTGGTCAAGCTAAAGGAGCTTCATATAAGAAGCTGTGACAAGCTAACATACTTGTGGCAAGATGGAGATGGAACGCGAAATCTTATTTGCCTCCAGGAATTAGCCATCAGAAGTTGTCCTCAATTCACATCTTTTGTGGTTGGAGAAGGAGAGATTTTAAAGATCGTGGTTAACATACCTTCTTTAACCGTTCTCAAAATTCAACATCTACCAAAGCTTGTTTGCTTTGATCATGGGTTTATGAGTAGCTTGGTCAAGCTAAAGGAGCTTGAAATAATAAGTTGTGACAAGTTAACATACTTATGGCAAGATGGAAATGAAACTCAAAATCTTACTTGCCTCCGAGTTTAGCCATCGAAAGCTGTCCTCAATTCACATCTTTTGTGGGTGGAGAAGGAGAGATAGAGCTGCCCCGCAACCTTGAAAAGATGGAATTAAAGAATTGCACGAGTTTAGAAAAGCTTCCAAGCAAGATGCACACACTTAGAGATTTGAGCATTCGGAATTGTCCAAAAATCATGGGACAAACCATTCCTCCGATGACCTTAGCAGCAATAACCTAATTTCACAACTTGAATCTCTGAAGATAAGTAAATGTGATTCTATGACATTCTTTCCGGTTGCCAAGGCTAGACTTGCTGCTCTAAAGACACTTCGTATCTCGGAGTGTGAGGGAGTGGAGTCGCTAGAAGAGATCATTGTAGAATCGTTGAAATCTTTGGATATTTCTACTTGTGTGAAACTAGGAAGCCTACCCCAGTGCCTTCACACGCTCTCCAATCTCACTAAATTGGAAATATGGAACTGTCCAGCATTGGACATAGAGGACTTCCCTCTCCTTCCCATCACCCTGTCAAAGCTTACGCTTTGTAAATGTCCAAAGATAAAGTTTCTACCAAATCAATGGCATAATCTTACATCCCTCCATTCGCTACAAATTTGGTATTGCCAAAATATTAAATGCTTCCCCGAAGGAGGATTGCCTCCCAATTTACAGAGCCTTGAAATTTTAGGGTGCGAGAATTTGAAGTCCCCAATGAGAGAATGGGGCTTACACCTGCTGACATCCCTTGAGTTGCTCCAAATCGACTTTGGCAAGGGAGGGGAGGGAGAGGGGGAGTGGTTTCCTTGGGAGGACGAGGATGCATGGAGTCTTCTCTTTCCTTCCTCTCTAACCGAACTTTACTTGAGAAATATGAGGAATGTGGAAAGTCTATCAAGCGGTCTTCGCAACCATCTCTCCTCTCTCCAACAGTTATGGATTAGAGATTGCCCGAAGTTGAGGTACTTGCCAGAAGATGGCCTCCCTCCTTCCCTCCAAAATCTATACATATACAAATGCGAGATTCTGAAACTTCGATGCTCAAAACTCACCGGCGATTATTGGCCCCTCATCGAAGAGATCCCCATCGTCTACATTGATGGCATTCAGATCCAATGAATTGATTCTTCAATCTACAATCAATTTTCTAGGTTTTGAGTAAGTTTTTGGTTTTGAAAGCATCAATATCAATTATGCTTCCTCAATTTCAATTTTGTCCTTTTTCTTTCATTACTTAACAAAAAGACAAATGTCCCTAAAGTCCATAATTATATGTGCGTGCATTTTCCATTCTATATGCAAGATGGGACATTATAAATGTATCCAATCATGATGTGCTATTTTATATTTTTTAACCAAAATAATAAATTTAAATCTTAGCACTCGAATGACTTAGCTGCATGACTAACAATTATATGATGCAATGCTAACTCCTATATATATTATACGGGATAAGTACACTAATGGTGCCATAAGTTGTGTACGGCGCTCACTTTGGTGCCAAAAGTTTCTGTTGGATCACTTAAGTGCCAAATCGGAGGAAAAACGCTCACTTTGGTGCCACCGGCGAAAGATTCCGGCCTCCGGCGAAAGATTCCGGCCAAAATGATTTTTTTTTTTAAAAAAAAATTGATAAGCCTTTAAATGACTTCGTTTTCGGTCCTCCTTAAGAAAACGACGTCGTTTTGCCGTCCTACGTGGATGGCTTCATGGAAACGACGCCGTTTAGCTCACATGGGGAAGAAATTAGGGTTTCGGCGAGGTCGAAGCCGTGGCCGTCGTCGGGGTTGGGGTTGGGGTCGGAGTCGGGGTCGAAGCTGCGGCCGCCGAGTGGCCATCATCGAGGTCGGGGTCGGGGTCGGGGTTGAAGCTACGGCCGTCGAGTGGCCATCGTCGGGGTCGAGGTCGGGGTTTGAGCCGCGGCCATCGTCGCGGCGGGGTCGAGGTCGAGGTCGGAGCTACGGCCGCCGAGTGGCCATCGTCGGGGTCGGGGTCGGGGTCGAGGTCGGAGCTGCTGCCGTTGGAGTGGCCATCGTCGGGGTTGGGGTCGAGGTCGGGGTCGAAGCCGTGGCCGCCGAGCGCAAGGACCGTCGAGGACGGCGACGGCCGGAGATTAGGGTTTTGAATTGGGGGAGACACCAAACGGCGTCGTTTTGGTGTTTGGATGCTGACTCGCTCTCTCCGACGAGCCACGTCGGCGTCAAAAATTAATAAAAAAAGGCCACGTCGGATTTCCAGCCAATTTCGTCGGAGTTGGCACCAAAGTGAGCGTTTTTCAAATTTTTTGGCACTTAAGTGATCCGACGGAAACTTTTGGCACCAAAGTGAGCGCCGTACACAACTTATGGCACTATTAGTGTACTTATCCCTATATTATACTATATGAAATATGTAATGCGAGTAAACTAAGACTATCCGTGTGACATGACTATGATGTGAGAGCAGTTAACCCTAAGCCTACATGCGATCTTTATGAAATCCTAATGAAATCTATGTGCTTTCTAGATTAATATGCTCTAAATCTATATGCATCATGAAACTAACCACGCATGGCTCTAAATATGAAAACCCTAAAGTATAAGTAGCGTGTAATGACAATTGATAATCTTGCGATGCAAGGAAACGTACATTATATTTAAAATCCATCATTTTATTGATAACGTGCTATTTCAAAGCAATCGAATTTCAACTTAATCAAATCAATCTTAACAAAGTCACTAAAGACATCCGACCTTAGTGCCTAAAGGTTTGGAGGCCTAATAGGCCTTGCTTAATATGGGGAAATAGTTGAATCATGATAACCTAAGGTCTTATCAACTAATAAAATGCAATTGAAATTATATATTAGAACTAAATATCAGCGAAAATCATACCAACCTTAAGCTTAACTTGATTAGGTTTAACCTGATGACGCCGAGCTCGTGGCAGAGAGGGCTATCTGCCAAAGGGAGAACCACGTTGATGATGGTGATGGAACCGAGAAGTGAATCATGTACAAGGCACCGATGGAGATCACGAGCAGAAACGCCGGGTTGAGCTGAGAAAACCGGAGATTGAAAAGCAGGATGGGTGCTTGCAGAACGCTAGCTTTGCTTGGTGAAGGATGCCGAGAGCGGAAAGCGCGCGAAAGGTGGAGCCACTGAACAATGGATGTTGCAGAAAAGAGACGAGTGGAAGTGTGCGTGGAGGCCGTGGGATCCCGTGAACGTGATGTTGTCTCCTTCAATAGCAACCAAGTCTCCACTAATTGCACTTGGTTTTGTCCCGTTGTGAATCTCTTTCTCCACTGAAGCACCTCTCTATCAATTGTTGCTCTTTTGACCAGCCGATTGACTCCTCGCGTATGATGGATGGAAAAGACTGGCTAAGTCAATGTGGCGATTGTCATGGAGACAGAGAGAACGTAAGCCGTGCGGGCAATGGATGAACGAGAGATCTGCGTTCGTCAACGCATCCGCTAGTGAGTCCTTGCGCGTTCTTCGATTTTCTGAGCGAGTCGCTTTGTAGTTCCCCCTCCTCGAATGGACTACAAGGCCCTCTTACACGAGACCCACTGAAGCCAATGAGGGTACACACCAACGAAGCAAGGAGCGGTTGGGGTGGAGTAAGAAAACCGTGAAATGGGTTGCTTTTGTGACATTTTTATATTAACTCACTTGAAATATTGTCCACTTTAGCCCGTCCCATAGCGGGACTTGAGGTTTTGTCTTTGGGCGGACTGGTAGGCACTTTCCTAGGAGTAGTGTTGTAGCCTGGCTCGCTTAACTTTAGAGTTCCAAAGTAAAACGTGCCATTATGTCAAAATTTTCGCGTCTGCTCTCCACCTGCCCCATTCACCATCCTAGAAACCTAGGAGGAGCCACTCCCCACTCCCCCTCGTTGGACCGGGTTGTTACAGCTTTAAATGGAGCAACACAAGCCAACTAGCCCGGGCAACCACTCCCCCCTCGTTAGACTGGATCGCTACAGCTTTACATAGAGCAATGCAAGCCAATATCTCAACAGAATCGCGGACAAAGGCTGATCGGACGCAGAAGTGACGTCGGAAAGTGTTAAGAGAGCCCCTGTGGACTGTTGGACTACCACCACGCGTGACAGTGTGGGCTGAGAATAGCGCGGCAGAGTCTGGTGTACATTCAGCAATGATGCAGATAGTCGCTAAAAGTTCGGAGAGCCACTGACGAATGAGTGAGGCATGGCAGGGCTGCTAAGCTCGCGAGGAGAGAGGAATCAGGTTCAGCAATGACTTATTACGGCCGAGCAGGTGATGAGTGCGGAGGCTTGGCGTTGTGCGTTCGGCGAAAGCGGGCAGCGCCGGGCAATTTGCGGGGATTGATGGCGAAGTGGCAGGGGGCTTTGTCGGCCACGTAAAAATGCTCAACGGGTGCGTCGAGACAGCAGCAATCGTGTAGCAACACACTATTGGACGTCGAAGCGGTGGCGGCAGGAATTCGTCAAGGTGCAGCGGTGGCATACGAGGTGAGAACCTGCTTCTCCAATTTCCCTATTCCCTTCTCACGATCCTTTCCCCTGTGTAATGCTCCGTGAAGTGTATATGGTATGCCCTATGAGCTCCTCTTTTTCTTTTTTTCTTTTTCGTG
Organism: Eucalyptus pumila; assembly: GCA_016097595.1. NCBI lineage: Eukaryota > Viridiplantae > Streptophyta > Magnoliopsida > Myrtales > Myrtaceae > Eucalyptus > Eucalyptus pumila. The sequence goes on from CM027851.1 coordinate 67,692,596, forward strand.
TAATACCTTCTGCCCACTGCCCCTCGTCCACTGTAAGTCATCCGCCTTTTATATCCACATACGTCCAGAAACTTTGGTCCTTGATTTCCGGGATTTGAAGCCCGTCACAGGCAAGAAAAGCTCGTGAAATCTCCATTTGCTTCGTGTGTACGATCAATCAAATTAATCTTCCTCTCGTTTCCTTTTCGAATTTCATTCAGCTGTATGTTCCGAACTCCTCCACATCAAGGATATTGATCAAATATTATTTTCACCATAAGTTTCGCTTGCCTTTCTCATTCATGTAACGCGACTGATCCTCTCACTTATTTTCCTTATCCGACCATCTCCTACGTGCTTTTTCCACCAATTCCATTTTCTTCCTTTCGTGGCTTATTATTTTTCCTTTTGCTCTTTTCACGATGCTGATTGGCGCCTAGAATTGTTGATTGAATATCCCCTTTACATATTGGCCAAACAAATGAGTAGATATTTAGCCCCAATTTCTTCCTTGCTTAATATCTTCTCCGACAAATCTTGCTGATTTTTCTTTAAAATCCTCTTACACATCGAGTCAATTCGAAGCACAATTCATGACCGGGCCAACGCAATTTATGTGGATATGAAATTGTTACTAGTGCCTATAATGCAATTGCGAACTTAGTTAGTGATATTAGTGAAATAAATAATTAAATGGAGTTGCCAAATTTTAGGGGTTGACACCTTCCCGTTTGGGTCTTGATCTCTGGCGGATTAGGAACTGTCTTACAGCTTGCTAAAAAATTTTAGCCGACATACTTATGTTTGTTTGGTTGACATCGTAACAATATGCTGCCTGCCTCTATGTTTGCATTGTCAGCAATGACCTCTGGGGCAAATCTATTTAGTTCTTTAAAGTATCGGTTGTTTAGGTTTACTCTTCTGTGGGATTTTCATTTCGTCATACATTGTGTCATTTTATCTGAAAATACCTTCTTATGTGGCATTCTTCCTACAGGGAGTTTCGGAACAAAAACTTCAAGCTCACATGGATTCCTTTGGTGTAACTAGAAATCTTGTGCTTCTACCGATGTGTAACTTGTCTGGTACATCTCCTCCCTCTCTGCTACTGTTACATATGTAAATTTTTTGTTGAAGCAATTTTCGAATGACATTGTGAAGCTCTATCGGAGGATAGTTAATTTGTAATCTGAATTGTGGTTCCCTATCTACTTTCTCCAAGGCTTTTTGGATGTTATTGTACATATAACATGGTGCTTTGACCATATAATTAGGTGGTCAGAAAAGCAGAGTTGCATTTGCCAAGATTATGTTCAAGAAACCTTTTTTTTCTCATGCGCTTAGCTCATTCACTATGGTTGTTTTGCAGATATCATGGTAATCTAGATTGGCAAAATATCTTGGGAGGATCATGTGCGAACACTGCTAAGGTCGGACTAATGTAGTCAATTATATGTGTCATTATTTCCAATTTTACAGAACATGAAAAAACAAGCTTTTAATTTCTATTTGGTGCACTGCTATGTTCCAAATTATCTTTAGTGACATTTCTAAATAAGAATAATCTCTTTCGACACTTTCAGGTCGATATTGAAAATGAGAAGCTTCTTTTTTTTTCATTAACGGTTACTCTACATGTTACCCCATGTGGCAGATGTTTTGCTGTGTGGATGACATCTTCTGCTTGTCTCAAGGACACACGGAGGATGTTGCTCTTCTCAAGCAGCAATATGGATTGAACAAGACCGCAGATGAGGTCATTGTCGTCATAGAAGCTTATAGAACTCCGAGAGATCGGAGGCCTTACCCGCTGATCAGGTCATGAGAGACATCACCGGAAAGTTTGTGTTTGTGCTCTTGGACGGCCCTCCGAAAACCACTTTTCTGGCCACTGTAACTGTGAGCAGTAATAGTTTTCTTGGTTTCATTCTGGGGGTAGCTCTCTCAAATTCTCCCTCCACTTTTCTGGCCACTGTAACTGTAGCACCATTTCCTAAAGGTAATTATTTTCAGGGATCATTAATGCAGCATCACTGGAGTTTCCTCCGAGCATTGGAACGTGAAAAGTAAGGATGGATGAGCTCTGCTGATATTAAGCAGAACTCAGAGGAGAAGGCTATGTCGTTGGGTGACATCATATTGGAAAAATTGGTTCTGAACCTAAATTTATAATTTATGGTTAAAATGATGTTCTCTAACTGTATGCATGTTTTGATTTGTGCATTTTCACCTACAATGTTGTTCTTCAATGGTTTTCGAGTGCCAAATCATTCACCTTTTAGTGTTGCCTTCTTTTCCAACTCATGATGCTGCTTCACCAGCTCTGGAGTTTTGAGGAGTTATGAGCACCCACCGAATGAGGTGAAGCTGGTTCCTAGGGTGGACAGCTCTGGCCATGTGTGCGGCGCCACATTCAAAGTGGATGCGGAGACTAAGGACTCCAGCATGCCTAGAGTTGGGAGTGCTGCGAACCAGTCCTCGTTCTACTGAGTCGTATGGTTTGTGGCCCTTTTTTGGACAGGCCATTAGCTATTGAATGGCCTTCTGTTGCTTATAACCCAGTCACGCTTTCTCATACATTTACAATTTTTCAGCTCTAATGGTTGGTTGCTCTCTGTTGAGGGTTTGAGATGACATTGTATTATGCAGCTGTATATGTTGCTTATAAATCCAAGCCTTTACAGAACCTGATCATGCTTTGTGAAGTAAGATCTTTCTGGCATTTCATTTAGCCATCATGCAGAGTCCATTCCTGTATTATTATTATTTTTCACTTAGATGTCTATTGCGAAATTGTTCTCTCCATTTGTAAATTAGACCGGGACGGCATTGTTATATGAGGACAAATGTGAACTATGATAACTTGGAGCATGCTGGTCCTCATAAGGAAATCGAGTTTACACGATGCCTTGTGGCATGTTAGATATTAAAGGCTAAAGCAGTAACCTCTCGTGCAATTTTAAAAGCAGTCAAAAGGACCTTGACATATGTCAATACAAACTTAACATGAAGGAAGATAGAGGTGGCTATCCATACTGCAGATCAACCAAAAAAAAAGAAAAAACACATTGCCTGGCCATCTTGGTAGGAGAGACCTCTTTAGTCCTTCGCATCAGTTATGCCCCGTCTTGTTATCTGAAAAACGTGTGTTTGTCAAGTTCGAATAAAATAAATCTCAGTCTCACCCTATTGACATACGAGCCCTCACTAAAATTTTTTACATAAGTAAGTGATGGTTTTGATAGATGTGCCGTCTACATAGCACAGGCTGCACAACTAACCTACTAGTCCTGCTTAAAAAAAATCTCCATGTCCACTTCTTTTCATTTAATTGCTCTGCAGAAAATGCGTATTCAACATGTTCATGGATCTCCATACAACATCAAGTATACTGTAAGCACCCTGCTTAAATCAGGTCTCCACCTATCTATATGTAGACTCAGTATCGACTTAGCTTCAGCTTCAGGTAGGTTTGGGGCATCAAACACCTTGCAGACACGCTGCTCCCCTCTGACTTTCCCAAACATTAACCTAATTGTGGCTGCATGAGCCAGAACATGCCCGCCTGCAGGTTTCATTGGGTCTGATAACACACCTCCGCCTGGATCAGCTACGACTGAAACAAATAAATCAAAGACAAAGTCTTACAAATAATAAAATCCTTTTCCTATGTCATGGACTGAAGCTACTGTATGGATCACCAGTTTACACCAAATAGCTGGTTCTTGAGATTTACAAGAATCAGTATGAGCTTAGTGCAGTCCCCAAAATGCTTTTTGTCAGTGTGCAACCATCAAAGGGCTAAATTGAATAACAACTTTGAATGGATGCAGGACTACGTGGGAGAAATGAGATGCGATGCAGTACCTTGATTGGTCATGTACACTGCCACGTTAGATTCCTTGGCTATCTTGATTAAACGTGAGACATTTGCGCCAATTTTTACTGCAATTCAGAATTCATTAGTGTCAAACCAGATAAGCTGCAGAATAACAACTTGCATGATTTGATGGTTTCAGGATCAACCTGGGGCTCTGTTCTCTTGCAGTAAAATCCACTCAGAAGAGAGCAATCACCAATCCACAATCTGAAAAAGGCACTCACCATAGGTCAACCATCCACACCTCAGAAAATCTGTAGGGTTTGATTCTCGAGCAGTGTCTTACCAGTAATTTGAATGGTTCTTCAGACATTTTGGCAGCCAAACCAAGAAGCAAGTTGTACTGATGCTCAGAAGTAGAGGCACGGGCATAAATGATCTTCAAATTCATGGAAAGACTAGATTACAGCAAGTACACTAGCCAGAAAAGTAAGAGTTGTCACCAGTATAGAAAGCATTGCTTACATTATCTAAGACTGCAGGTGTACTAAGTTAAGAAAGTGCACATGCGCTTACATGGACAGACGATGATTATGAAACACAAGTATCTTGGTCAAGGTCAAGAAAAATACAGACAGATCATAATAGGATACAAAGTTCCTACCGCGTTGATATAAGCTACCTTGCCATTTCCTCCTCTCATGTGAGTTGGCAGCTTAAAATGTTTTACGGCCACGGAATCCACAAACCATTAATAAACAATAAGTGAAAACAGGGGTAAATACTGTTGTAGGATTTGCAAATAAAGTAGAGTATCTTCAAGCATCACATTTGACTAATGATCAACCCAAGTCCAAGTCCGACAACAATTAAGGCTTTTACTCGGTTATGACATGGTACGAACTCTTCTGGCCTTTTTCCTGCTTGGTTTGAGCCATTGTACATGTGTTCCAGTATACTGACTGCAGATTATAGAAAATGAGAGTGCCATACTTCCAGAATCACCTAATACACACATCATGGTGCCAAGATCACCACATCTTTATACTCCATAGAAATTCAATCATTATGTTACTATTTGGCATTTTTCATCAGAAAAGAAACAAATGCAACAGAAGTTCAAGACAGAAACCTAATATCCAATTCAGACCAACCCTAGAAGTAACACATGGGGTACATGAAAGCTGTGTTTTCCCAGACCTGAAGTGACGTCAGCAGCACTTTTCTGAGAAAGCTAATTAACAAAAGCAATTAAAAGTTCATCAAAGGTAATGTTGTTGGACTGTGATTTTCACTCAGGTTTGCCAAATGCTTCCGTAATTGCTGGAGTTTCAATACCACCTGTGAACATTGCCAAACCGGTGAAATTTGTTTTCGTTGAAATGCATGGAGAAAAAGACGCAGTCTGCAAAAGGAAGTCTGTTACCGCCTAAAAGCTTATCGAGGGCTTGGCTTCCAGAGGTCGATTCTCTCCACATTATTCTTCACTTTGCTGGATTTGAGCGAATCAGAATCGTCCTTCAACGAAGACTCGAGCTTAACCATTGTGTTAAACTCTATGTTTTCTGGTGAATGTAGAATGTCAGGACAAAAGCATTTCCTAAATGATCAATGACAATGTAGCGTTCCAACAGTCTTTATTGATGAATTAAGCTTGGGACATTCGTTATTAATCCAGCTACGTCACGAATACATGGAAAATAAGACGTACGATGGTGCAATTCCAAGGTCACGTAACATAAGGAAGGCTGGAATTGCTCTCGTATGGTCAGAAGACAAAAACTGAAAAGTGAAAACTACTGCACGCGCAGGAAATCACAGCAAGTTCGAGAGAAAGCTCGAGATGTAAATCACGATAATCACGGCCATAGCTTCATCGAACCATTTGCATCTCAATTTTAACTTTCAGAACACGGATATGAAAATCACGATAATCATCTCAGAATCAAAGGACGCACCGAAACTCATTAGGAAAGCGATCAGATGAACAGAGAGGAGTTGCCTGCGCTCTGTTTTGCCGTAACTCACGTTTGTTTGTCAATCGTTTCGAGCAGGTCTTCTGCTTCGTCGTCGACGTCCTCTCTTTCCACAAGCGAACACGAGACGAAACTCAGAATCATCATCGCCGGCGATCGCGCTGCGGAAAAGGACATGAGGTGAAATCAAGCGGAGCTTCGTGAAACTCACTTGAGAGACAAAAGCATCTTCGACGACGATGGAATTTCGCTCTGCGCAGGAGGAGAAACTTTCGAATTTTTTTTTGCAGATTTTGGAAACGATCGGAAATTGGAGGGAATCTTATATATATACAGAGAGGCGGGAAGCGGGAGGGAATGGCTCTCAGCTTATTTTTCTTTTCTTTTTTTAAAGAAAATATTGGTTTGATTTTTTTTTTCGCATTAAAAAACTCAGTTTTCTATTTAGCTCGGCTTTATATTCGTCTTAATCCTGTTCCGCTTATGATTTTCTTAAATTGGACTGAATTAAGTTCTTGGAAAAGGAAAAGAATCTGGTATTTTTAATGGAGACGAAGAATAGTGCAATGAAGCTGACCGATATTCAGCGTCGTTTACACTTTACTAATGCTTATGTTATCAACCCTGTTGGTCTGCGGGAGGTCTGGCAGTCCTTTGGAATGATCAGGTTTCCATAAAAGTATTATGTTCAACAAAGGATTATATTGATATGACTTATAGGGAAGTGCAGGATGGTCGTATGATTAGACTAACTTGTGTTCATGCTCCATATGACTTTCAGTTTCAACGACTATTGTGGAATGAGCTGCGCAAGATTAGTTTGGTTAATGTACTACCCTGGATTTGTGCTGGCGATTTTAACGAAATCCTTTATCAGTGGGAAAAGGTGGGGAAAAGGCCGGCTCATAAGCTCCGTATGTTCTCCTTTCAGCAGATTCTCAATGATTGTGCTTTAATGGAATTGGAAAGTAAAGGGTGTCGGTTCACATGGATGAATAACAGAGAGGGTGATGAACTGGTAAAAGAAAGGCTAGACAGGGCTATGTGTACACTTGACTAGCGATTATTATACCCTAATGCAGAGGTCTTTGCCTTGCCACCGGTGGGTTCTGACCATAGCCCATTGATTATTAGTACTTCACCATCATCTAGAAGACGAGGGATGAATTTTGTTTTTGATTCTTATTGGAATGACCATGACGAATGCCGACGTATTATCTCAGACGCCTGGAATTCAGTCCAAGTGCAGGGTGGTGATCTAATCCCAAAACTGTAAAGGGTCTCTGTGGCATTAAGCAAATGGAGTCGGGCCAAATTTCCTAGGGTTGATCTTAAAGTTACAGCTCTACAGCAACAACTTCAACTTATCATAAACCAGCAGCAATGTACCTTTAATAGTTTTGAAGTTACCAAGATCAAAGAAGAACTTTGGCGGACCTGGCAACAGGAAGAGCAATATTGGGCTATGCGGTCGCGGATTCAATGGCTGCGATGGGGGGATAAGAACACGAAATTCTTTCATGCTGCCACTCTTCAAAGACAACAAAAAAACTGCATTATTATGTTGCAGGATGATAATCTGAGATGGATTCGTGAACCACAGGTTTTGAAAGCTATGACATCAACCTATTTTGCTAAGTTATACACCACGGTGGGTTACCGAGATTACGAACCTGTTTTAGCTCAATGTCCGCAGGTGGTAACTGTGGAAATGAATGCAAAGCTGCTGGAATCAATATCTTTGGAGGAGGTTCGACAAGCTACATTTCAGTTGGGCACTAATAAGGCTCCTGGCCCTGATGGCTTTAATGGTTTGTTTTATCAGACTCATTGGGAGGTCATCAAATCAGATCTTCATCTTCTAGTACATAATTTTTTCGGGTTAGGCCGGATGCCTACAAATCTAAACCGGACAGTTATCGCTTTGATCCCTAAGACGCCTCACCCAGAAAGACTAGATCAATATAGGCCGATTAGTCTATGCAACTTTGCTTATAAGATCATTTCCAAGGTACTTGCTAATTGCCTTAAACCTTGGCTACCTAATCTGATTTCCATGGAACAATCGGCTTTTATGAATGGACGACAGATTCAAGACAATATTCTCGTCGTTCAGGAAGTTATTCATCAGTTCAAAATCCGAAAGCGAATGAGTAAATTTCATGCGATTCTCAAGACTAATATGAAAAAGGCCTATGATAGAGTAGAATGGGATTTCCTAAATGCCTATCTTCTCATATTGGGTTTCCATCCAAGATGGGTGCACTTGATCCTCCAATGCATCACTACCACATCTTATAGTGTCCGTTTTAATGGTGAACTACTTCCTTTTTTCCATCCAACTCGTGGCCTCAGACAGGTGACCCTCTTTCGCCATACATCTTTATCTTATTGGCAAATGTGTTCTCTACTATGATTTCTCAAGCTGTTGATATGAGTAAGAACGAGGGTGGTCTAGGATTTCGTGATTTGGTAGAATTTAACAAAGCCATGCTCGGTAAGCAAGCATGGAGATTACTACAGCAGCCACAAGCTTTATGGAGTAAAATTTTTAAGGGTCTTTACTACCACTTTACGGACTTCCAATCGGCGAATCGAGGTTCTCGACCATCCTGTTGGCAGAGCCTTCTAGTTGGTAGGGATGCTATTATTCCTCATGTTAGATGGTCAGTGGGTGATGGAAGGCAAATTCTCATTAGGGAAGAAAACTCCACGCTTATCATTCATAGAATCATGCAAATATCAATGAACAATTGAGTTATCCGGAATGACTTGCTAAGAACTTGCTCGTGACCAATTTGGGCACACATCCTAAAATTTGTAACTTGGTGATTCAATAAAAGGTGATGAACATGGAGCATGTGTTTTCTTTTGTTGAACACGGAGCACATTTAATGTCTACAATTTGATTTTTATTTAATATCAAACTTTCCAACTTACAAAATAGGCAAATCATACTTAAAATGTAGAACCATCACTAATCTCAACATATTTTTCCTCATATTTTCCTAAAAAATTTGTCCTTTTACATAAGTTTTTAAATGTATGTATAATGAGAGCAAATGTTCAGCTATTTATGAATTACGAGATATAATTTTTGATTTCAATATGGTTCATTTTTTTTACTAAAATTTATTATGTTTTTAAATCGGATTTTTGATGTAATCTTAAATGCCTCAATTTTATGATTTTTTTTTATTTAAAAAAAGCACAAGAATATCGCCATTTATAAGACCCTCAAGCTCTTTAATTATTTAAATCAAAATATCATCTCTCCCACGACGAGAAACGCAAAAACCAAAACGACAATCCGTTCCGTTTCTACCGCCCATTCCTCTTCTTCGCGCCTCGCTTCTTCTTCTTCTTCTTCGTTCTCCGCACAAGCCCCGCCTGAAATCCCAACCAGCTTCCGTCGAAGTCGAGACTGATGCTGATCGAGTGATCCGAGAGAGTTGGTAATCGCGCATTTACGGCGATCTTCTCGAATGTTTTTGTCTTGGGCTCTTGTTGTTCCTAGTTCCATTGCACGTAAGCCGTTTGATGTTTGCCCTGATTGAGAGGCATTTGCTTTTCTTGGGCTTGTTTCTTGAATTTGGAGCGAGGCATTACCATCTTGACATGACCCGTCTTCAAATCATTGGTAAAACAGTGGCTTTCTCGAATGAATGGAGCGCGGCAAGAGAGTTTGGTTGCTTTGTTGCCTCACCAGTGCATTCGCCTACCCTGAGAGGAAACTTGAGTTTTGGCGAGATTTTACTTAACTGGTCACAGCGTAGATTCATGACCACCAGCAAGAGAGTGCAAGATAGGAACAAGGACAAGAGGGTCCATGATCTCGAAATTGCCACTGAGAAGCAAAAGTGGTGTCAAAGGTGTTGGTTTTGATGGAAATGTTGAAAAAGGAACCCGAGATGATAATCCCTGTGAGATCGCTGGATCTATAGCCAAGCAAACGGTATAGTGGATTTTATTCGGAAGTCACCAAAACTGTTTTGAGTTGTATAAGGATCAGAAGGGGGTATTGTGGTTTGGAATTGACTAAAGAAGCTGAAGACTTGTTAGAGGAAGAGGAGAGATTGATTAGGGGACATTCTGGCATGGCTGTTGAATACGTGACTAGGATGTTGACGATGTCGGTCGATAAATGGCTTCCTCTAGACAAAATTGCTCATTTCAGGAGAGAGTTTGGTTTGCCAGCTGATTTTAGGAGCAAGTGGGTACACGAGTATCCGCAGCACTTCAAAGTGGTTAAATCTCCAGATGAAGTTGATTATCTTGAGCTCATAGAGTGGAATCCTGCTTGGGCTATCACAGAGTTGGAGAAGCCCATATTGGGGGTATCAGAATTTGCCTTTTCATACTCCAGGGTTGCTTTCCCTATCTTTCCCCTTGAAGTTTCCTGCCAGTTACAAGAAGGTGTGTAGATATGGAGGGAAGATTGAGCACTTTCAGAAGCCTTACTTGACTCCTTATGCTGATGCATGTGGCCTTCAAGCTGGATTGAAAGAATTCAATAAGAGATCCATTGCAGCAATGCACGAGTTACTTAGCTTCACAATGGAAAAGAGGTTGGTAACCAATCACCTTGCACACTTTCGACAAGAATTTGTGATGCCTCAGAAGCTGATGAGACTCCTGTTGAAGCATTATGGCGTTTTCTATGTCTCTGAGAGGGGAAAGAGGTTTAGTGTGTCAGAAATGTCCGCTCGTTATTTGGAAGGAAAAGGTCCTAAGCCTTATTGGTTATACGGGGAGGAAGAAAAAGATAGAAACTTTTATGGACTTATCAGATATGGAAGATAATGATTTTATAGAGGGTAGCTCTAAGGATGGAGGCATTGCTATGCAGCTTAACCAAATAGAAGCCATCAGTGAATTGGAGGATATTGCAGTTGGAGACAGCTCCTTAATGGATATACATGAAATTGACAATAAATACAAGCCTCATGATTCATTTTAAGGTCATATGTTCTTATTCGAGTTGTCAAGATAACTTGCTTTCCAGTCTTCTTCTTCACGAGTTCAAAGTTTCGAGTTTTTGTACAGATTTAATTAGACAAACTCTGCTTACATCTATAAACCAAGTTAATTAATAGTGGACTGATCCATCTCATTCCTTGTTAGTCCTAAAAATTGCCACTGGAACTCCTGAAATCAATGATTCAGAAAGAATGTGCGGATAATGCTTTTGGCAACTCTCAGCTCGCCTTGATGCCAGCAAGGACATCTGAAGCAGTCTATTTACAATGACTGGTTCATTCTCACTTATTGGTCTGACTTAATGAGTGCACTGTACTAATCTGCTATTCTGAAGATGAACTTGCCACCCTGCATTTGAATCTCAATTGTTGGGTCAAAGAGATGATTGGGTAGTAGCTATCATGGAGAACACAGCCTGAGCTGCTATGATGATTGACATTCTCTCTCTTGTTGTTACAAATTAGATGCCGAGCTCACCCTGCAGTAATGCCTTGTTCATCACTGTGCATGGATATTCAGGTCCACAATGTCTAGGACTGCCTTCTGCAACATACTTTCATTTGCTTTCTATCCGATTGCCTGTTTCATAGGTCTTGTAATTTCTGTTTAAATTCTCCATGAATCTATGGCACACTCCTGTTTTTGGGTTCTACTAGAGAACTTCCTTTTGTTGGATTTTAGAACCCAACATCAAACAGTAAGTAGTTTCTATTACTCCTTGTTTATGTTGGGCTTTGTTCATGGTTGATTCACTTCAATAGCTTACTATTTCGTCGTGAAGAAAGAAATACGAGAGCCTTTGAAAATAGCAAGACTGGTTTATTTATTTATTTGAATGATAGATGGCTTTCCACGGCTTTTGGTTGTGTGACAATGACATTGCTAATGTGCATTCTTTCTTATACCTCATAGCATGAATTGCGTTTATGATTTGTTACATGGGCTAGCATCTGCTTGATGCCATTGTGCAGTAAATTTCTTTTGCTTATCAACAGAAAATTCTTAGCAAACTCACTGGAGATGATGCTGAGTAATTTGCTTCCAAATGTTGTGACTAGTTTTCTTCTTGTGCTCATAAAAACCATGATATCTAAAAACTGTATGTGACAAATCAAACTGCTACTGTGTAGCTAAATATATTGCACTGGATCATTTTCTGGTTTTTTGCTTTATAACAAAATCCAATGGTTGATAGATTTCATTTCTTTTGATTGGGGGCGATTAGATCTCTTCTTAAGCCTGACAAAGTCCTATGACCTCTTGATAGCATGCCATGCTCAACGAAGTTCCTAATAGCATATAAGGTTCCTAAGAGCGGTAGATGTTAACTTTTTTCCCCCTTGACTAGGATTTATTAGCATCTTAAATTGAAGTCTGTGCAATGCCAAAGCAAAGACTTACCGTTGAATACAAAATTTTTAAGGGAAAGGTCAAGCATCGGTCATAGCTCCAACTAGAGCAACGACAGGAGTAATGTACCATGGAAGTTGAGCATCAACCTCATTTGGAGCAGTACAAAAAATTTCCAGGTCTAATATAATCAAGGAGAAAGAGGAACATCAACGTTTATTAGTTATAATCACTTAGCTATCATCTTTCATTACGCGGCAAAAGCATTCCGTCAATTACAACTCAATTCATATAAAATGGTCATTATCTACTTGTTTTAAGAAGGGATAGGAACTTGGCACCAATGTTTTCAAACTTAGGCCAATCGGAGAACTAGTTAGGTTGCCAGTTTGCGGTCCTAGTGATTGGACTAGGGGTGAATCAGTGATTGTGTCTAGAGCAAATTATAGCTATGTAATGCTGTCAATTGCCCATGAACACATGAATCGTTCGGCCTTGGTGATAAAGTAAAATGCTGGTGATCCATGGAATTGAGTGCTTGAGTCCCTTCATGTGCAACAGTAGTCAAAAGCCCAATTCTATACCCATGGGATTCTAACTGGGCAAATCCAATTTTGAAAATCGGTACATTTTCAAACTGGTTCAAACTGATTTAGGCCGAACCACCTACACATACTTTTTGAGTTTTGGGTGAATAGATGAAAGGGAAAGCAGTGGAATTGGCCAAGAAAAAGGGGCAGGAATGGTTTATGATCGAATGATTGCAAAAAATATAAAGGAAATCAACATTGACAACGTTATAGTCTCCGAATGGCCTTGACATATAGCCACTAAAATCTTTTTGCAATGGCTTGAAATTGACAAAACTATTTAATATTCTCTTTCACATGAATATCACGTAAAAAAAGAGATAAATTATTGGATAATGACACACAAGTATCCAAATTATTACCCTTTTTGTAATCATACCAAAATTTTATTTCATTCAGTCAATTACCTCAATTTTTCGAATATAGGTTAAGTCCTCTATTAAATCACTAACAAAAAATGTTGATATCATACTAATGTTGTTAAATAGTCATTAATTGCCCACATTAGGTGTTTGCTATGATATCTTGATATGCTGCCACATGGGCTGAGATATATAAGACACTACGATTATCTAAGTCAATATTTTTTCTTTCCACATCACTCAATATGCGAGGTGAGCGAATCATGTAATCAAAATCATATGACATGACGATTCATTTAGCGAATACCTCAAATTGATATCAAATTTGAAAAAGTGAGATACTTGATTGAAAAAAGAAAAGTTTAGGTACTCTATTGTAAAACAAGCAAAAGTTTTGATAATTTCGATGTCATTATCCTCAACTTCTGAACCACTCTAAGAAAAACATCTCAAGAAAAATGTTGTCTACAAAGGTCATTGTAACTTATAAGGTGGCAAAGTTGGAAATAGTCACCAAAGTGGTGGTGCTAACGGCAACAACACGCCGTGGCCGTGCTTCAATGGTGCTCTATCTTGCCCCTTTCCTTCTTTATTTCCTTTTTAAACTTTTTTGCTCTTTCTTCTTGTCAGTTTTTCTCTTTGCTTTTTTCTTTTCATTTGTTGAACTCAAATTTGAAAAGATTACAATAGAGATTAATGAATGAAAAAATCCCAAAATGATTAAACCCGAAAAGAATTGGAGGAAAATTATGGCATTGTTAATTTTAAGCAAGACTTGTAACGCCTAGAAATTCTATTGGTAATGGCAAGAAAGACATACAAAGTCTTGGTCTTCTTGGCATCTATTGAAGTTTCTTTCCCACTAACATAAAAACGTGCAAAAGTCTTGGTCTTCTTGGAATCTATTAAAGTTTCTTTCCCACCATCAAAAGACATGTAAAATAAAAAAAATCTTTAGTAAGTAAAGTCCTTGTCTAAAATGATATTTTCAAAATCTTGGTCTTCCTATAATATATTAATAGAGAGTAATGAATAAAAAAATCCCAAAATGATTTTTGGAATTTTTTGTTAATTTTAAATTGCAAAATTTATGTAACGCCTTTAAATTAAATTTGTTAATGGCAAAAAATATCAAATACTTGGTTTTTTTTTTCCTAAAATAAAAACGTGCAAAAGTCTTTCTTCTTGGAATTTTTTAAAATTTATTTTCCAAAAAAAATGAAAATGATGAAAGTCTTTTTCCTAGTATATTAGTTTTTTCCCGAAAGTTTGCTTATCTGAAAATGATATTTTTAGTAGGTGAAAGTCCTTATCTTCCCAGACTTTATGGTTCTCTTTCCATTTGCTCATCATCACTTTGCGATACAATATAGATTAATGAATGAAAAAATTCCAAAATGATTAAACCCGAAAAAAATTGGAGGAAAATTATGGCATTGTTAATTTTAAGCAAGACTTATAGCGCCTATAAATTATATTGGTAATAACAAGAAAGACATACAAAGTCTTGGTCTTCTTGGCATCTATTGAAGTTTCTTTCCCACTAACATAAAAACATGCAAAAGTCTTGGTCTTCTTGGAATCTATTAAAGTTTCTTTCCCACCATCAAAAGACGTGCACAATCAAATGACATGCAAAGTCTTGGTCTTCCTAGAATATATTAGTTTCTTTCCCACCATCACTCTTTCACTTTTGCTTCACTTTCCACAAAAAAAGAAAATGACATCTTTAGTAGGTGAAAGTCCTTGTCTGAAAATGATATTTTTAGTAGGTGAAAGTCCTCGTCTGAAAATGATATCAGTCGTGATCTTCTTGGACTTTATAGTTTTCTTTTCATTTGCTCCTCATCACTTTGCTTTCGCCATAACTTCTACAGTGGACTGATTCGCTCATGGCCATTGGAGAGATCTTTCTTGGTTCCTTCTTTCGGGTTCTATTCAACAAAGTTGAGTTCTCTGGTGTTGGACTATGTGTAAAGTGATGGAATCAGCATCACCTTGCTCAATATGTACATCAATAATTTTGATTTTTTTATATTCTCTCATGTAATTTGATCTTAAATATTTGAATTTTTTCTTTCTTATAAAAAATTTTGCCAAAAAATTCAAATCTTGATATGTTTCTCTCTTTCCACGTAAATATACATGGATACAATTTCCTGATATTGTATAAATAACTTTTATGAATTAATAATTTGAATTTTGCAAAATCTTTTGGATGTTAATCTTTAAATGCAACTAGTATGCACTTTTGCTAGTTTTATTAAATAAAACTATCTTCTAATCCATTTATATGAAAATGGTCAATATCATTCTTCCATTAATTCAAGTTTAGGGACAATCCAAGGACTAAATTGAACATATGCAAAAAGTTTAGGGATCAAATTGAACAAATTAAAAATTTAAGGACAACATTTTACACATTGAGTTAAAGTTTAGGGAACTACATTATACGTTGAGTTAAACGTTAGGGACCATTTGCATCATTTTCCCAAGAAAATATAGCTAACATGTTTGCTAATGTGACATTAATATTGTTATGACATGTTCCAACCTCTTGAGAGAGCACTCCAAGAAAGTGGTAATGACTTGGATTCGACCATCAGTACGGATTTGCTGATTATTGTTTCTGAAAGTTGCCGTATCATTGCAATATCACATTTGTTTCGTGAACTGCTCTAGCAAATAAGCAGAAGCAACATCATTACTTGACATATTCGGTATAGCTTCGCTATAAGGAATATCCTCGTCCATTGGAGCAAAAGGTCACAGAATTAGGACAGCATCTGTTATCTTCCTCGCACCATTAGTAATGCGACATTCGTTGTTTCTTCCTACCGAGTTAAGGTACAGGAAATATGTTTTGCCAAGAGGTCCAGCATCGTTTCTTGCTCTATTTCTAAGGAAAGGTATGTAAATAGAATGCTGGTTCGGAAGCATCTACCGTCGAGGAACTTCAGCCTTTTTATCTGGTTTGGGTTGCCTTTGGTGTGAAGATGGAAAGACCCCTTTCCCAATTCTAATGCAAAAAGGGCGAAATTATTCCGAATTTCGGGTCCCCTTCCTCACCATCTCCATCTCCTTCAAGCTTGCGCGCTTCACCTTTATTTTGTTTTCTTCTTTTCTCCTTTTACCAATAATGGCAGACAAGGGGCCCATCTCTTTTTCTAAAAGTTGTTTTAGCGACATTAAAGCAAAGGGGGTTGATCAACAGAACTGTGTTCGTGGAGCCAAAGGGAAAAAGGAAGGCTTGAACTTTGCGGTCGTCACTTGTGCTGCTAAAGTTGAGCCCCTTGCAGAAATTTCCAGAGACGAGCTCGAACGTTGTGAAATGCCCGTCGGTGATGAAGCTAACTCTTGTTCTAAATAAGATGGAACTAAGCGAAAAGATAGAAAAAATTCAATAGGTTCTGGAAAATTTCAATTGTTGCTCATGAATTCCTAAAATTAAAGATTTAATATAAAAAAGTAAATACATGATGATTATATGTCCATGCATAAATGGGTATCAATACGTACATACATACATATGTGTACCCATTAACGAACCCTATAAATAAAAATAAAAAAAATAAAAAAATTAATAAGTGAGTAAACATCTTGTTTATGAAATCCAAAGTTCATTTGAATTTGATGCCAATTAATGAGGTCCTTTAATTATGAAATCTAAAATATGCAATTACGAAATCCAAAGTTCATTGGCTTTAAGAGTAACATCACTCTTGCTTCTTCTTCTTTTTCCCTTCTTAAGTTCTTCTTGTTTTTTTTAGAACATAAATTTGAAAAGATACATGAAAATTTAGACACAATTCTAAAAGACAAGTACAAGAGATATTACTGAATGAAAAATCACAGTACGATTAGACATGAAAAAAAGAATTGGACGAAAATTATAGTACCAGTCAATTTTAAGCATGGCATGTAACGTGTGGGGAAATTCTACTAGTAGTGAAAAAATAAAGGCATTCACATAGGGATGGAAGAGGAGGGATGTGAAAAGTGAAGCAATAAAGCCAATTTGCATCCTGCAAAGTCTGTTTGTTTTCAATTGCTCTCTTTTGCTTCTACTTCACTTTCTAGACAAAAAGTACATTATGTCCATTAAAGTCTTGGTCTTCCCGATGAAATTCCCGATGAAAAGTCCTTTATGAGTGTACTATCACGACAAGCAATATGAATTAGGGCCCGTTTGGTTCGGCTTTTGGGGAATGCATTTGCAAAAATGCAAATACCTTTGGGTGAAGGGGGTTTTTCGAAATGCAAATATCGTTTGGTAAAATTTGCATTGAGAAACAACTTTGGCTAAAATACCGTTTGGTAAAATTTGCATTTGTAATTGATTTTTATTAAATTAAAATATATATTTGTATTTTTTTTTAAGTCCGGCCACCGAACCACCTGATCTGGCGGCCGGATGGCCGGATCTGGCCTCCATAAGGTCGCCAGGGTCGGGTGACGGCCGCTTGGGGTCGTCGCCTGAGGTCCGGCAACGGTCGCCGAGGTCGGGCGACCCTCAGGCTGCAGTCATCGGGGACGGGTGACCCTCAAGCGGCGGTCGCCCGCGCCTCGCCGGCGCGCGCGACCCCTTGGCCAGCGGTTGTCGGCCTCCGGTCGACTTCTCCGTGCAGTGTTGTGCAGTGGTTTTGGAGAAGATGAACAGTACCGGGGATTTGCATTCCAAATATGCAACTTCCCAAAGTACCTCCAGAGTTGCATTGGACTAAAGGCCCTTAGAGTCACTTGGAGATACGATTGCATCTTGCCAAAGTCGTCCAAAAAAAAAACGAACCAAATGCGTTTGCATTTAGCCAAGGGACTTTAGAATCTCAAAGTCCCTTCCAAATGCTGAATCAAACAGGGCCTTAGCCTGAAGAGGCCACGTTTTGATGCACATTGTGTCCTAATTGTTCTCCTTTTTCTCCATAGCAAGACTTTTGGTCGTCGTATGAAAGACGGGACCTTTTCTTGTGGCCATCCAAAACATAGAATAAGAGGTGATCACATGACCAACTTAGAGACATGCACATCTTCTTAAAAAAATTTATAATTTACAAAGGTTTTGTTGGTTTTTTTTTTTTTTTAGTATGGGCTTTTACGTGGCAGTTATAATGTTAAAAATTTATAGCAAAATGGGCGAGGATGATGTGCTGAAGGGTACTGAAGTAGTTTGTGATGATCGTGAATCACTTGATAGGAGAATTGTGGTCCTTTGAACTGAAAAAGTTAGCCCAAAGTAACTTGCTTGATGGATTAGTTGGTAATTTACTATTTCCAGAGTAAAATTAAGCGACTTGCTTCACGGATTTGTTGGTGTACCCAACTCTTTTTCTTGTTTAGCCCAAAGCAAGTGTTTCTATTCTCCTTATCGAACAGTCAATGTTAGTCGTCTTTGACGACTTGTAGATGTATAATAGAAAGTAAGATGTCATTGTTAGGTGGATTGTCAATATTTATTTCAATCGATGCAAGTTGGACAAAGATGCTTATTTGTCAGTCATATTAATTGTGGCCATCTTCGTTCATCATCAGACGATGGTCAGGCATCACCAACTAACAATGTACAATGTACTAGATATAGATATACTTTAGGCATCACACTTACGACCATGAAAATCGTGCAAAGGAACATGATTCTCTTATCAAGAGCAATTCTCGATCATCAACTACTACCTTAGCACCCTTCAATGAATCATTACTACTCGACTTGCTGCGAATCTTTAGCACTGCAACTACCACGCAAAAGCTTATGTTGATCGCATATTCTCCAATAATGCATTAAACAAATACATTGAAATTATAAGATTACTAAGAATGTATGGATGCCCAAAGAAAAAAACCCTTGGTCTTGATTTTTGTTTAATGTTTTTGGCAGGTGAATGTCTTGGTCTTCCTGAACTAAATAGTTTTCTCTCTCCGTTAGCTCACTTCTACCTCAGAGAAGATAGAACAAAGCAAAAAGATAGAAAAAATTCAGTAAGTTGTAGATAATTTCTACTGTTTCTCGTGAGTTCCTAAATTGAAATATTATTATTATTATTATTATTATTATTATTATTATTATTATTATTATTATTATTATTTTTGCTGTTTCTTCTTCTTCCTAAATTTCAAGACGAACACAAGACAGGAAAATCGAGATTAGTGAGCACCCCCGACAACGTTACAACCGGCGGCGATCGCAATCGTTAAAACAAAGAGAAAGACGAATGGAGACAAGCGCCAAGGCGCATCGTCCCCTGTCATCCACCACCACCACCATCCGAAAAAGGAAACTGATCCAATCATGCGAAATTCCATAAGCCAAGGCTAGAGAAGTTTTACCAAAGTGAGTTTCGAAAGTTGAGAAGTCCAAAAAGGTGAACTTAGAAAGCGGCGAGCTCACGAGGGGAACTCAAAATTGCAGGACTACAGAGTGAAAAAGGAGACCCCAGTGCCGGTCTAAATGGGGAAGTCGATCAAATGCTAGTGGTGATGGAATTCAAAGTAAGTAGGCCTAGGGAAGAACCTGAAATTTGCCGGTCAGAATAGTTTCCTGATTTTTGGACTCGGGAATTGAATTGGTAACCTCAGGAACCAATCTAAAACCAAACCGACTGATTCCATGGTCGATCTGAGAAAATCAGTCCTCGCTTTTGAGTAATTTAATATACATTATTTGAGGAAAATATAACTTTGGTCCACGAGCGTCGGACTAGGATCCTTAAAAACACCCTTCATGACTGGAAAATTTATCATAAACATGTTTGGAAGGAGATGACGTAGGTTGCTTCGAATTATTTATGAAAATAAGAAAAATTAATTGTATAAAAATAATAATGAATATCTCAGAAAGTATGTAAGTTCGCAACGTATGAAATATTAATTTTAATAATATTAATATCTCTCGATGCGAACATAATGGTTTTATTCTCACATGATATATTTAGTGGTATTAATTAACAAACGCTCCACACGCAAGAATAATTATTTATTTTTCGAATTTTTATGATCGAATTATTCCAGAAAGAAATCAACATGAAGAACTTTATAGTGCTTGACTTATGGCCACTGAAATATTTTCAAAATGGCGTGAAATTAACAAAACATTTTCCTATTTTCTTTCCCATGAAAGGATGATAAATCTTAAAACATAAATTATTAAAGTGAGATGAAGCAATGAATCAAGAGGATGAGTTTGTACGACACATATTACGTAAACAAAAGTATGTTTAAGATTTGAATCTAGACCAATAATCGTATGACAGTTTTTTGGATATTTATGCACAAGCATCCAAACTATTACTCTTTTTTGTAATCAAGTGTCTAATTTTTTTTATTCAATGGATCAAGGCCCTTGTTAAAACCATGGACAGAAAATACTGATAGAATGATAACGCTGTT
The DNA here is from genome assembly GCA_016097595.1 of Eucalyptus pumila. Lineage (NCBI taxonomy): Eukaryota > Viridiplantae > Streptophyta > Magnoliopsida > Myrtales > Myrtaceae > Eucalyptus > Eucalyptus pumila. The sequence goes on from CM027851.1 coordinate 67,713,033, forward strand.
AAATAGTCATTAACAGTCCACATTGACGTCAGATATGATATCTTTAGATGCTGCATATTAGCAGATACATATTAGACGCTTAGATCATTTGAGTAAACACCCCCACACGCACTCTATCTGCTCATCACCCAATCTTCAGGTTAAGCGAGCCATGTCAACTGTTATACTTAATTTCTATTGAGTCAGCAAGTCACGTCAACAAAATTACATAACATGGCAAATTATTTAACTGATGCCTTAGAGTGAGCCAAATTTGAAAAAATTGAAGTATTTCATTGAAGAGAAAAAAGTTTAGAAAATGAACAAAAGTTCAGATACTTATTGAATCATTAGCCCTATCTTCTAGAACGCTCGAAGAAGAACATCTCAAGAAGATATTGTCTACGACGGTGATTATAAGGTGGTGACGTTGGAAATGTCACCCTGGCGGCGGTCCTTATGGCAACGGCGCTGTAGAGGCCGTGGGACGCGGTGCTCTTTTTTTTCTTTTTTAGTCTTTTGCTTTTTTTCATTTTAGCTTTTCTCTTTGGGCTCTTTTTTCCTTTTATTGAACTTAAATTTGAAAATATACATGAAAGTCTAGACATAATTCTAGATAAATAAATGAAAATTCACAATATGAATGAACTGCAAAAGAGTTGGACAAAAATTATAGTATCATCAATTTTAAGCAAGACATATAAAGCAACGAAGTTCTACTTGTAAAGAAAAAAGAGATATTCACGTTGGGATGGAAGACTAGGGATGTGAAAAGTTAAGTAACACAACCAATTTGTGTCCTATAAAGTCTTGGGCCCCATTTGACAACCATTCTATTCCTTTATTTTTTTGTTCTTTTGTTCATTGGAACAGAAAAAGAACATAAATCCATTTGATAACATTAGTTAATTTTTCTTTTCCCCATAACATATTAGTAGTCAGGTAATAGATTTAGAAAAGAATAGTAATCTATTTGGTAACGTCAGTAAATTTTTCTTTTCCCAAGAACATATTAGTGGCTAGAGAATAGATGTAGAACAGAAACAAAAAGTTAAAAAAAAAAAAAAAAAAAAACCTTCTTTGTTCCCAAAAACAATTCCTGAAACAATGCTATTTTTTTTTTTTTCCTTTCTTCTTCTTTCTCCTCTAGCTAGTCGCCACGTCTTGGCAATGGCCATTGAATGGCCAGGGACAAGGGCCCCAGCTAGAGATGAGGGCCGGCGAGTTCAACCTCATCGGCCTCGGGAGAGCCTCGTCGGTCATTGTTGAGGCCTAGCCAGAAGGGACAGAAAAAAAAAAAATTAAAAAAAAAAACTAGAAGATTTTCAAAAAAAATATTAAAATTTTTAAAAGGTTCTACATCATAAAAAAAAAAATTTGAGGTTCGTATCAAACGTATTCATGTTCTTTTTTTTATTCAAGGATTAGAAATTTTGTGTAGTTACCACTTTTACTCGAAACTCCTCTAGGGAATATAAATGAAAAAAAAAAACTAATAAATAGAAATTATTTCCGGAAATAGAAATGTTACCAAACGCACCATTGTTCGCCGTGGAATCTATTAAAGTTTCTTTTCCATTATCTCTTTTTTCATGTTTGCTTCACTCTCTACATAAAGAAGGCACATTATATCCAATAAAGTCGCTAGGATATTCTCTAAATATTATGAAACAAGCACTTGTGGACAAAAAGCATTTTACTTTGATTTGTCTAACCTCTGATGTGCATCCTTAAAAGTCTTGGTCTTCCTGGACTTCAAAGTTTTCTCTCTCCATTAGCTCACTATCACTTTGCTTCCTCATAACCCTTGTTGTTCTCCACAAACTATAGTGATTGATTCACCATGGCCATTGGAGAGATCTTTTGGGTTCCTTCTTTCAAGTCTTGCTCGACAAGTTGTTTTCTATGGGATTGGAACTATGCGCAACGGGAAGGAATCAACACCACCTTGCTCCATAAGTGTAAGGGGATGCTAGAAACAATCAATGCAGTGCTTGATGATGCAGAGGACAAGCAACTCGATGGTGACCGTCTAGTGAAGCAGTGGCTGGATGATGTTAGGGACTTGGCCTATGACATGGAAGACTTGCTCGATGAGTTCGAGATCGAAGTCGCTCAAGCCAAGTCGGAGGCAGAATCCAGCACAAGCAGAGGTCAGGTGAAAAGGAAGTTCCTTTCCTTTAGCCAACCGCACTCACTCGTGTTTGAAACCAAGTTACAAGAGATCAAAGGCAGGTTTGAAGATATTGTCAACAAGAAGGCTCTCTTAAGCTTGAGAGAGAATGTTGTGGACAGATCTCACTACACCAACAAAAGGCTCCCCAGCACTTCTTTGTCGGAGCCTCGATTTTTCGGTAGGGAGAAGGAAGAAGCGGAGATACTCAAACTACTGATAGATGAAGCCAAAAATGCTGATAGCGCGCTGAGCATAGTCTCCATAATTGGGATGGGCGGTGTTGGAAAGACGGCCTTGGCTCAACGGTTGTATAATGATGCCAAAGTGAGTAATTGTTTCGAGAGGAAAGCATGGGTCTGTGTTTCAGATGTTTTTGATGTTCTTGACATAACAAAGGACTATTTTGCAGTCAATCACCGAAGAGCCTTGCAAGGACAAAGATCTTAATAGGCTTCAAATAAAGTTGAAGGACAGTCTATCTAGAAAGAAGTTTCTTGTGGTCTTAGATGATGTCTGGAATGAGAAGTACGGAGAATGGACTTCCCTCTTAAAGCCATTTGAAGCGGGGGCTAAGGGAAGCAAGATCATCATCACGACACGCAATCAGGATGTTTGTTCCATAAAAGCAACTTTGCAATATTTTTTGAAGGTGTTGTCCGATGGTGATTGTACCAGCTTATTAGCCTACCATGCTCTCGGAGCAAAAACTTTTGAGAGACACCCACATTTGGAAATATTAGGCAAGAAAATAGCTGAAAAATGTAGAGGTTTACCTTTGGCAGCGAAGATATTGGGCGGTCTCCTACGTAATAAAGAGAATCCCGACCAATGGGAAGCTATCTTAAATAACAAAATATGGGATGTAGCAGAAGGAAAAAATGATGAGGTTCTTCCAGCTTTGAAATTGAGCTATGTCCATCTTCCTTCTTATTTGAAGAGATGTTTTGCTTATTGTGCAATATTTCCAAAGGACTACGAATTTGAGAGGGATGAGCTGGCACTCTTATGGATAGCAGAGGGCTTTTTAGATGGACAAAAAGCAAAAGAGAATATCTTGAGATCAGGACGGAAATACTTTGATGAGTTAGTATCTAGATCTTTTTTTCAGCAATCCAATGTTAACACATCAAAGTTTTTGATGCATGATCTTTTGAATGATCTAGCAAAGTCAATTGCGGATGCGACATGCTTTACCTCTGGGAGTCTCAGGTAGTGAATGATGAAGATGATGCCTCTTTTGAAGAGAAAGCTCGTTATGCATCATTCGTCTCACAATATGTTACATCAAAAAGCTTGAGAGCATATGCTGCAATGAAGGTACTAGAAGTTTAATGCTGTTGACTATTCAATCTGATCATTATAGAAAAAGAATTTTTATTTCCGGAAAGGTGCTGCACGACTTGCTAACAAACTTGAAGTACTTGTGGGTGTTATCATTATGCCATTGTGACATCATAGAGGTACCGAATTGTGTCTGTGATTTAAAATATCTCCGATATCTCAATCTCTCATACACCAATATCAAAAGGCTACCTGAGTCAATTGGCGCCTTGTGCAAATTACAAGTTTTGATCTTAAGAGGTTGTTGGAACCTTTCTATGTTGCCTCCACATATAGCAAATTTGGTCAACTTACAGTTTCTTGACATTAGAGATACAAAGAGTCTGAAAGAGATGCCATTGAATATTGGTAATTTGAGGAATCTTATTATCTTGTCCAAGTTTGTGGTAGGACCAGAGAGAGGGTCACAATTAAATGAGTTAAAGAACTTGCCACATCTTCAAGGAGATTTACTCATATCTAAATTGCAGAATGTGGAAAAAGTTAGAGATGCAATTGATGCTAATTTGTCTGGAAAGCAAGACCTTAGCAACTTATTCTTGCATTGGAATGAAGGTTTTGTAAATTTGTCTAAATACAACTCAATCATGCATAAAGAAGCACAGGGTTCTTCACTCTCTGCGACCTCACACTAATCTTAAAAATCTCACTATCTCATACTATGGTGGTGAATCACTCCCATCATGGTTAGGTGATCCATCCTATTCTAAGATGGTGTCTTTGTGCTTGCATGGCTGTCCTCATGTTAGATCGCTACCGTCACTTGGACAGCTCCCTTCACTCAAAGAATTATCTCTTGAAGGTCTAAGTGCAGTACGCATGATAGGCTCTGAATTTTACGGAACTAAAAGCCCTTTTCCATCCTTAACAATTTTGAAGTTTGAAGGGATGTCAGCATGGAAAGATTGGTCTTATTATGTTGGAGGTCGAGAAGAAAAAGTACCATTCCCTTGTCTTCGGCATCTTGTTGTCCGAAGATGTCCAAAGTTGACAGGGACATTGCCTCATCGATTAGATCATCTCATAAAGCTAGAAATTTGTTCATGCTTGCATTTGAATGACTCAACCAATAACTTCTTTAACCATTCTCAAAATTGAGTTTGCATCTTCCATCTCTCTTGTGAGTTACACATTAAGGATTGTAACAAGGAGATCTTAAAGTGGTTGGACAACCTAACTTCTTTAACCATTCTCAAAATTGAGAATCTTGTGGAGCTTGTTTGCTTTGATAATGGATTTATGAGCTACTTGGTCAAGCTAAAGGAGCTTCATATAAGAAGATGTGACAAGCTAACATACCTATGGCAAAGTGGAATTGAAATGCAAAATCTTTCTTGCCTCCAAGAATTAGTCATCGAATCATTGTCCTCGATTCACATCTTTTATGGAGGGAGAAGGAGAGATTGAGCTACCGTGCAACCTTGAAAGGATGGAATTGAGGGATTGCATGAGTTTAGAAAGGCTTCCAAGCAAGTTGCACACACTTAAAAGTTTGAGCATTTGGGATTGTCCAAAAATCATGGGACTAACCATTTCTCCAAATGACCCCAGCAGCAATAACATGATGTCGCAACTTGAATATCTGTGGATTGACAATTGTGATTCTTGGATATCTTTTCCGTTTGCTAAGGATAGACTTATTACTCTTAAGAGACTTTGTATTTGGAAATGTAAGGGAGTAGAGTCTCTAGTAGAGATCACCGCAGTAGAATCGCTAGAATATCTATTTATTGGCAATTGTATGAATTTGAGAAGCCTACCACAGTGCCTTCACACGCTCGTCCATCTCACTTCATTTGGAAATAAGTGATTGTCCAGCACTGGAAACTGAGGACTTCCTCCCCTTCCCCTCACCTTGTCGAGTCTTTCACTTTTTAGGTGTCCGAAGATAAAGTCTATTGCCAGCTGTAACATTGATAGTTGTAACAATCTCACTTATTTGGAAATAATGGGAGTGTCCAGCATTGGAGATGGAGGACTTCCCTCCCCTTCCAATCACCCTATTGCACCTTCGACTTGAGTCTTGTCCGAAGATAAAGTCATTCAAGTGGCATCGTCTTACATCCCTTCAGGGGCTACTGATTAGGGATTGTGAAAATATCGAATGCTTCCCTGAAGGAGGCTTGCCTCCAAATTTGCAGTCGTTTTATATTTGGGAGTGCAAGAATATGAAGCAGCCAGTGAGAAAATGGGGCTTGCCCATGCTCACATCCCTCGAGAGACTGGAAATGGACGGAAGCAGCATGGGAGGGGAGGGAGACAAGGAGTGCTTTCCTTCGGAGGGAGACGACGAGGATGCCTGGAGTCTTCTCTTTCCTTCCTCTCTAACCACACTTTACTTGAGAGATATGAGGAACGTGGAAAGACTATCAAGCGGTCTTCGCAACCATCTCTCCTCTCTCCAATAGTTAAGATTGAAAATTGCCCGAAGTTGAGGGACTTGCCAGAGGATGGCCTCCCTCCCTCCCTCCAATGCTTGGAGATACAAGAATGCGAGAATCTGAAAGATCGATGCTCAAAACACACCGGCGACTATTGGCCCCTCATCCAAGAGATCCCTTTCATCGACATTGATTTCCATCGGATCCAATGAATTGATTCGTCCATGGATGGTCAGGTTTTCTAGGGTTTGGGTAAATTTATGGTTTTGAAGGCATCGATTTCCATTCTGCTTCCTCAACTTGATGCTCGATACAAATCGATACTTTCCCATGAAGAAGCTCCGCATGAATTTCCGGAAATCCAAGAAATCCCCGACATCCGCATTGATTGGGTTCTCAGATCCGATGAAGTGAAATCGATCCACTTTCGCTTTCATTTGCTAACTGCCGCGATTCATTCCTTCCATCTACGGTCAGATTTCTAAGGGTTCGGGTGAGTCCTTTCGTCTTGAATGCATCGATTTCGTGTTTCTGTTCTTCAGTTTGATGCTTAATTACGAAGTAATTTCTTCCAATGCGCGCAGACGTTTGCTTTTCGTGGAGTACGACTGAAATTCAGAGCTGAAAAATTGATAATTAGCTGCTTGAATATCCAGCAAGAGCTTCCTTTAGTCTCCAATTGCACTGGCTTGTGAAAAATGATGATGATGATGATGATGACGACATTCTTGTACGCCTCAGCTGCATCCATGTCCACTACTGCCTTGGGCCGGCTTTTCTCTTTAGCCACTGCAATGCTCTTTCGAACGGCAAGTAATTCAGCCTCCTCTGTTTCTGTTTTGGCCTCAATCCCAACAAATTTTTGTTCATATATGGATGCAAAGTTGGGGTACTTGCCAGAGGATGGCCCTCTCTCTCTCCCTTCAAGAGATCCCTTTCATCAGCATTGATAGCATTCGGATCCAATGAAGTAAAATCGATCATGCCCAAGCCATGATGATAGATTTGTCTTCGTTGACTTCTTTTTGTTCCTCAGGTAATGCTTCCAACTTCTTTCATATTTCGCTTTCATTTGTTAACTGCCATTCATTCTTTGATGTAATATAAGTTTTCTTGGGTTCGGGTATGTTTTTGGTTTTCAAGGCATCAATTTTGATTCTGCTCCCTCAATTCGATGCGTAATACAGACTAATATTGGAACTTGAGTCTCTAGCTCATTTTGAAAGCCATAAAATGAAATTTATTGCATTGTTAATTGACGGGGATTGTGCTGCTGTCTTCTCTTCTTGATTAGCTTATCCCACATCGAGATTTGACATGTCTTACCCTCTGTGGCAGATTGTTTGCGGTTGTCGATGATATCTCCTGCTTGTTTTAAGGACACAGAGAATGTAGTTCTTCTTAAGCAGCAATATGGATGGAACAAAACCGAAAATGAGGTCATCATTGTCATAGAAGCTTATAGAACTCTGAAGGATCGGAGGCCTTACCCTGCTGATCAAGTTGTGAGAGACATCAGCAGGAAGTTTGGTTTTGTGCTCTTCGACAGCTCTTCTCAAACCACTTTTCAGGCCTCCATGAGTAATAATAATGTTCATTGGTTTTGTTCTGGGATATCGCTCCCAATCTCTCCCTCCACCTGCAATCTATATCTAATCCTTTCTGTTCTCTGAATCATGCAGGATGTTGATGGAAGTGTTGCTTTCTTCTGGGGAAGTGATTCTGGAGGCAATCTTGTTCTCTTGGATGATGCAGAAGTCGTGAAGATGGGCCGTGGGAAATCTTTTGCACCATTCCCTAAAGGTAATTATTTTTTCGGATTGTTAATGCGGCTCCACTGGAGTTTGGTCCATGCATTGCAATGTGAAAAGTAAGGATGGATGAGCTCTGCTGATATTAAGCAGAGTTCAGAGGAGAATGTTATGTTGTTGGGTAACATCATATTGGAAAAATTGGTTCCGAACCTAAATTTATAATTTATGGTTAAAATGGTGTTCTTTACCTGTGTGCATGTTTTAATTTGTGCATTTTCAACTACAATGTTGCTCTTCCAATGGTTTTCGAGCGCCAAATCATTCACCTTTTAACATTGCCTTCTTTTCCAACTCAGGATGCTGCTTCACCAGCTCTGGAGGTTTGAGGTGTTATGAGCAGCCACCAAATGAGGGGAAGCCGGTTCCTCAATTCGATGCTTGATACAAACTGATTTTTCTCGTTCAGAATTTTTCACATAAATTATCAAAAACCAACTGCTGAAGGTGAAAGATTGACATATGCAGAACGAAATGTTCACAAAGCTGCATCTTGCTATATTGATGACATATCTTGAACTCTTCTTGATGCCCAAAAACTGTGCATATTTTTGCACTTGAGTGACCCACCAAACAAATTGTGAATTAAAATGCACTATGCTTTGTGTGAGAATCACCAAGAATCATAGAGTTCCACAATCATATTCCTCTGCATTTCAGCGTTTGTTGTATGTTCTCTTCCCAACATCTTTTTTCTTGTGCCCTTAAGCTCATTCACTGTGGTTGTTTTGCATATATCATTGTGATCTGTATTGGCAAAATCTCTTGGAAGGATCACTTGCGAATGCTATTGACGTGGGGCTAATGCTGTCAATGTTAAGTGTCACTTTTTGCAATTTAATAAAAGAAAAAGAAGCATTTAATTTTATTTGGTGCACTGAGATGTTCTAAATTTTCTTCTAGTGAATACGATCTAAATAAGATAATCTTTTCTAAAATCTAAAAGCAGTGATTAGTTATGTGGATGTTGTGATATGATTGTGAAGAAAAGGGATGCACTTCCTTTTTTTTTCAATGGTTTCCTTTATCAATGAGAACCTTCTTTTATGATCCTTTGTAGTATTAGCCAGTCAATCTGGGATAAAATTCTGGGGCACCTCATGGCTCCAGCCTTTCAATGCCACACCAATCCATGACAGCATTGATATTCCATAAATCACCTTCTGCTTGGGTCTTGATCTCTGGTGGGTTAGGAAATATTACTAAAAGCTTGCAAGAAATATTTAGCCAATTTACTCATTCTTGTTTGGTTGAGATTGAAATGATATCCTACCTACTTCTGTGATTGCATTATCAGCAGTGACCTCTGGGGCAAATCTAGTCAGTTCTTTAAAGTATCAGTCATGTGTGTTTACTCTATAGTGGAATATTTTTGTCTTACATTATGTTATTTTATCTGAAAATACCTTCTTATGTGGCATTCTTCCTACAGGGATTTCCGGAACAAAAGTTTCGAGCTCACTTGTGTTTGTCTGGTGTAACTGGAAATCTTGCACTTCAACGAATGCAAACCTTGTCTGGTACATCTCCTCCCTCTCTGCTACTGTTTTATATGTAAATTTTTGGTTGAAGCAATTTTCATGTGAGATTGTGAAGCTCTATTAGAGGTTGGTTAATTTGTAATCTAAATTGCAGTTCACTGTGTACTTTCTCTGAGGCTTTTTGGATGTTATTGCACATATAACATGGTGCTTTGCCCATATAAATAGGTGGTTAGAAAAACAGTGTTGCATTTTTCAAGAAACCTCACATACTTTTGCTTGTGAGCCATCCGATCATCTGGTAAGTTTTACTCATTTTTCTCCATTTTGTGACTTTGTTTACTTTTTCAGTTAGCTTGTTATGTTGCTCTTGTACTAATTGAACTTATAGGAGTCTGGTCTTTACATTGAAAATACAATGGAACCTATTAGTGATCACAACAGGGAGCCTCTGCCATCTTACATCTAACTTATAATGGAACAGAAACCAATCTAATTTCCCAACTGGCAAATTATTGGGAATCAAACATGTATGCTAGCATGATCAGTGTTTTTTGTATTACAGTAATCTATAATACCAAGTAGTTCCAATATCCTATAGGCAGCATTGGGTTTTCCACATAATTAATGTGGAAATTTCTTTGTTTGTAAATGTGGACTTTAAGTTCTACTTTAATGGCCTATGACTACTAAAATGTTCTCTTTGCAAATTCCTAGTTTCTTGTCTAAGGATTGATGAGTATGATTCTGCATTTTTTACTATCCCAAACTGCAGGATTTGGATGCGGTTGAGGCGCTCATTCAAGGTCTGGTCTTGTTCCAAGGAAGATGTCTAACTGTGAGATTGACTTTTTTGCCAAAATACTTCAATTTGACCAATGATGGATCGTCTTTACAGCTAATAGCCATCTTTTTACCTTGATTTGCAGGTTGGTGACAATGAGCATCCAATATCTGGAAGCATGGCAAGCTCTGGATGGTTTCTCAAGGCAAGGTGGTCCCTTTCCGTGGGAATTTCCAGGATCATAAGAAGATATTTCAGTCCTCGTTGAGTCAGGTGAGTTTAGTTCTTTTCATCAGCCAAGAGTGGTTCAATGGGATCACATGACATTACCTTGCAAAACATAAAATGAGGCTTTGTTACAGAGAGAAAGCAAAAAATGATGAAGAGAAGATTGCTGCTGATATACAGGATGTACTCACAGTAACAGCAACCTTCGTTTGTCATTTTGATTAGGGCTCATGGAAGGATGAGTCTCTAAGTTTTTAACATTGAATATGCAGTATCATTTGCCAATAGCTTTCAAAGTTTGTACTTTTGACTCTAAGTACAGAATTGCTTTTAGTAACTATATTGTAGGCCATGCCTAGCCAAAAAATACTATATGAAATTCTGTATGTTAATTGGTTCAATAAAATTGTAGATGCCTATCCTTTTAACTTGTTCAGGTCATATTCGAAATAAGAAGCTTCTTTCTTCCCATAGCAGTTATTGTATAGATGGAAGGATAAAATGAAAACAGAGGTTTGAATATGCGAATGAAACAACTAAATTTTGAATTAACCATGCAGGCCGAAACCCATTTAAAAACTGATTACCTGGTCAAAAAATGAAGTATACCTTTCTTCTATTCAAATACCCACTCCATCTCCTGATAATGGTAGCTTTAGCCACACCCAAAAAAAGAATATCGTGATTTCATTGTTTAGAGAGGCAACGGTTAGATCAAACTGATTTTTGTTGGACTTTATTGTGATATCATGAAAGGTTCCATATATCAGCCTAAATGAGATTGTGGAACTTGAGTCTCTAGTTCATTTTGAAGCCAGAAAATGAAATTTATTGGATTGTTAATTGATGGAAATTGTGGTACTGTCTTCTCTTCTCAATCAGCTCATCCCACATGGAGATCTGACATGCCTTACCCTCTGTGGCAGTTTGTTTGCGGTTGTTGATGATATCTCCTGCTTGTTCCAAGGAAACATAGACAATGTTGCTCTTCTTAAGCAGCAATATGGATGGAATAAAACCGCTAATGAGGTCATTATCATCGTAGAAGCTTATTGAACTCTGAGGGATCAGAGGCCTTACCCTGCTGATCAAGTTGTGAGAGACATCAGCAGGAAGTTTGGTTTTGTGCTCTTTGACATCTCTTCTAAAACAGCTTTTCAGGCCTCTGTGAGTAATAATAATGTTCATTGATTTTGTTCTGGATATCGCTCGCAATCTCTCCCTCAACCTGCGATCTATATCTAATCCTTTCTGTTCTCTGAATCATGCAGGATGTTGATGGAAGTGTTGCTTTCTTCTGGGGAATTGATTCTGGAGGCAGTCTTGTTCTCTCAGATGATGCAGAAGTCGTGAAGATGGGCTTTGGGAAATCTTTCACACCATTTCCTAAAGGTAATTACTTTTTCGGTTTGTTGATGTGGCTCCACTGGAGTGCGGTCCATGCATTGCAATGTGAAAAGTAAGGATGGATGAACTCTGCTGATATTAAGCAGAGTTCAGGGGAGAATGTTATGTTGTTGGGTAACATCATATTGAAAAATTGGTTCCGAACCTAAATTTATAATCTAAGGTTAAAGTGATGTTCTTTACTGGTATGCATGTTTTGAAATGTGCATTTTAACCTACGATGTTGCTCTTCCAATGGTTTTCGAGCGCTAAATCATTCACCTTTTGACATTGCCTTCTTTTTTGAACTCAGGATGCTTCTTCACCAGCTCTGGAGGTTTGTGGAGTTATGAGCACCCACCGAATGAGGTGAAGCCAGTTCCTAGGGTAGATAGCTCGGGCCAAATGCACGGCGCCACATTCAAAGTGGTGCAGAGACTAAGGAGTCCAACATGCCTAGAGTTGGGAGTGCTGTGAACTGGTCCTTTGCACTGCCTAGTCATATGGTTTGTGGCCCTTTTTTGGCCAGGCCATTAGCTATTGAATGGCCTTCTGTTGCTTATAACCCAGTCACCCTTTCTCATACATTGACAATTTTCCAGCTCTAATGGTTGGTTACTCTGTGTTGAGAGTTTGAGTTGACATTGTTTTATGGAGCTGTATATGTTGCTTATAAAACCAAGCCTTTACAGAACCTGATCATGCTTTGTGCAGTAATATCTTTCTGGCATTTCATCTAAGCCATCATGCAGAGTTTATTCAACTTAATGTTTTTTAGCATAGAATCTCTACTGGTAAATCAGACCGGGGATGATATTGTTATATGAGAACAAATGTGAACCAAGATAACTTGGAGCATGCTGGTTTTCATATGGAAATCAAGTTTACACAACGCCTTGGGAAGGATCATGTGAACTTTAATAACAGAATGATAGCGTCTTAGATATTAAGGCCAAAGCGGCAAACTCTCTTGCAATTTCAAGGCAGTCACAGGGAACTTGACGCATGCCAATACAAACTCAACATGAAGGAAGATAGAATAGCTCTCGATATGATGACTAACGTCAAATTGCTGATTAACAACCAAAAAAAAAAAAACAAACAAACAAACAAATAAACAAACACTTTGCCTGACCATTCTGGTTGGAGAGACCTCTTTAGACCTTCGCATGGCCTATGCCCCTGTTGTTTTTTTAAAAACCTGTGTAGATGAAATAAATCTCAGTCTCATCTTATTGACATATGAGCTCTCACTAAAATTTTTGACATAAGTAATGGTTTTGATAGATATACCATCTACATAGCACAGGCTGCACAGCTAACCTAGCAGTCCTGCTTAGAAAAATTCTTGATGTCCACTTCTTTTTGTTTAATTCTTCTGCACAAAATTCGTATTCAACATGTTCATGGATCTCCATACAACATCGAGTATACTGTGAGCACCATCCATCACTTCAATCAGGTCTCCACCTATCTATATGTAGACTCACTATCCACTTTCTCCCAGATTTTGATATAGACTTAAAGATATTTTACTCAGTCTCTGCAGTATGATCTCTTAAATTTCAATGAAGTACAAAACTAGAGGAAGATTTGGCACAAAAAAGAAATAGCTTCAGCTTCCGGTAGGTTGGGGGCCTTAACGTATAGATTAATTGAGTAAAAGGTGATGGACATGGAACACATTTAATGTATTAAATTTGACTAATATGAAACTCTTTCGACTTCAATTTACAAAATAAGCAAATCAGACCTAAAAATATCGGTAATCCAACATATTTTTTCTAAAAAATTTATCCATTATGTAAGTTTTTGAACACATATATAATGACAAGAGATTTAGCTGTCCACAAATTATAAGATGCAATGCTTTGTTTTGATATGATTCAATTTATTTCTTTTACTGCACTTTATTATGATTTTAAATTGGATTCATGTAATTTTTAAACACCTCGATTTTTATAAAAACACAAGAATATCACCATTTATAGCACATGAAATTTAGTGACATATGATGAAATTGAAACGATGCAGATCTAAGACATTCCTGCGTAGAAGTCTCCCAAGCATCTGATGAAAATTGAAACGATGCAGAACATACAATATCTTCATCAAGAAGGATTACTAGACTAGCACCTTCCCAGGACCACTGTCTACTGAATCTGCATTTCACCTGTACCACATGACTTAACCAGGAAAGACAATTTTCGTCTTCGAGCACAATTCAAACCCCAGGCGTTGCAACCCCCATCCCAAATGCCACGCCGCGGCACCAACTCAGTCAATGTAGGGTTAGCACCGCACAAAAAGGACCGCTTTCACGGGAATTTGAACTCGCTTATCCATATGGAAAGAATGGAACTTGTTGATAATTAACGACTCAGCCAGAAACTCACCAAGAGGACATACCTAAAACTGCATTTACATATAAATGCAGTGTCATCTTATCAATAGAATGATCCATCATATGAGCAAGTAAAAGACTTTATCAATCTAAGAGTCCCTGATCCTATCCATTCATGTCTCATACCGTTGATGCTACAAACTCCAGACCCATGTGCTGGAACAAAAACGTGAAAGTAAAATTAGCGGATTGCCCAAGAACAGAAGAAAGGAAACAAATTTCTCATTTTTCATAACATAAATAGACGCAGTTCCAGGATTCCGGCAATAGTCAAACCAGATAAAACAGCTTATACACAAGAAACGACCATTTTTGTTGCAGTCCTGAAAAATCGTGTATATAAAACACCTCCTTTCCTTCGTATTGGTTGGACGTTTATTACAAAGTGAAACAATGATGAAAGAATCCCCAAAATTTTGGTAAGACATATATTACCACCAAATGTCATAAATCTTGGAGGAGAAAAAAAAATCAAGAATGATATGGACTCGTCTTTTTCTACAGGTGGCTATACTTGGATACAGAACCAATTAGCGAGCATCAGTTTGAAAAGCAGAAAGCATGCTCCTGAATCTAACAGGATTTCCAGTTCAAGCCTTAATCCTTGAGGACTCTCCCACAGAACTCTCCATTCTTGAGTACCATTCCCCAATACGAGTGTGCTCCACCATATCTTTACCAGACCTCAAATATCGGATCGGTCTTAAAACACCAAAGACAGCAAGATCAGCCAAATTAGGCTTTGAGCCCCCTGAAATAGCAGATATTATGATGAGTAAACATCTTTACCACAAAGGTGCAGACATTATTATGAACAAGGTGCATATGATCACAGACAACCTTTTGCACAAATGAAACTTTTCTCCAGCTGTCAACCAACAGCTATATCAATAAAAGCTTTATATGAGTCGCATAAAAGGTTTTTACCTCAAACATTATCATAATGTCCTTAGAAAGGCAACACAAAGCATCATGCCATAAGTTCACACTTCAAGAATCGTTAAATAATGATCATTTTCTAGATCTTGTGAAGGACGAATTTCCCACAACTTTCAAGAATAAGACAGCATATCTTTTATTGCCTATATGCCATCCCAACTTTTTAATGTAGGTTGGAGACATCATCTATACACCAAATTGTCTACTATCCTGTTAGCTCACAGTGGAGATGCTTTCATTAGTATTTTCTCAGAAGGTAGAACCTTTGTCCATCATCTCTACAGGCCCAAGGCTAATAAACATAATAAAAATCTTCTCAAAAGAAATTGATCTATTAACATATCTAGCTTAACAAATGTATAATTTTGAACCTTATCATACTCATTTCTTTGAAACCATCCCGGCTTAAAGAATAACTAGTTTGTATGCATGCACTATGCTCGTGTGCGATAATTTCATTACACACATCATTGTAAGGAATCAATAATAAAGTCAATAACTGTCACTGGGTGGACAGATAAAATACTTGACATTATTTTCTTTTTTTACCACTATATGAATTATTCTAGAAAGCAAACACTAAATGAACATTTTACTACTCTTTCAATAACTTATCAGAGTATTTATTCAAAAATTTAGATAAAAAAAAAGATATGGAAGAAGATGGAATTGATTGTTGCCTTGTAGGAACAATTACAGAATTTCACCAAGTGAAATTTTTAGTATAAAGCAGGAATCCATTAGAGTTGGATAGCTAAGTGAGGTGCAGAACAAATAAAACCAGTGATGCAAGTAAAGCAATCAATGCAAACGCCAGTGGCTCATCCAAGGTGAAGTGTGATAAAGATGATCCAGAAATGTAAAATCACAGAATCTTCCTGCTTTCACAAAAAACCCCTTTTATTGGGAGGGGTAGTTACCTCACAGCAGTCTTGCAGAATGCAAGATGACTACACTACATGCACTGAAAATATTAAATACACAATCTATCAACAGAGGTCAGTAAATGAGTAAAAGACTGATAATTATCAAAAGAAGCATGTTTCAAGCAACTATTCCATGTCTAGAGTGCATACCCAAGAACTCCCTGCCATTTAAGGCATCAACCCATGTCTCCACAGAATCATAGAGGGCAGCACGTTCATCAGTAATATTGTACTTCTTCTTCAGGTTCTTGGATACAAAGTACATCGCAGCAGCTCCAGCATATTTTACCGTAATTTTCTCAGTGAAGCTGAAATTACCTGGAATCACAGAACATTTAAATCTAGATGCCAATACAGCCATTTCTACAGTAAGATTCTTACAACAAAATGAAAAATGTTATCGACCATATTATTGCAAATGGATAGATGACACTAAACATCCACCTTGTACATGTTTCAAAAGCAATACCAATATAATGAACTTTAAGCATTCAACATTACAAACACCAAAACAACCAAATTGGATTTGAAAAATTGCAAATCACCTAATCAGCAAATCAACAAAACCAAGTCCTTTTTCCCTCACACTCCCTCAAAAAAAATATATATGTATGCAGCATGATCATGTGAAACAAAATTAAACACATTTAACAACTCAAATGGTGACATCACCTCAGCAGGCCAGAGCACATAAAACATATCACTCCATTACAATGTGTCCGTACATCACGTTTCAGCTTTCTAAGGCATAATAAATCAACAATTTAAGCCAATCCAAGCCCAGGACTTCATTTTATGTATTTATGATCACATTATGATGATTATTAACATTATGATGATTATTACATAAACACATCTACTTTTCATATATATTTGAGCCAATTACCATATGGCCGTATTTGAGCAAAACAACCCCATGAAACTGATCCGAAAGGCAGGTACCATTGCATTAGTTTTGCAATCATGCAATGATGCTTATATCTCATTTCCAAATTATGTGTATTCCACCTATCTACATCATTTGGAGTTAATTCCACCAGAACAATATTAATCATAGACAAGAACCCTAGATGGAATTCCTTCAATAAAACAAACTGAGAGGAGATCTATTATCAGAGAGCCAAGCTATATAATTCACTAGTACAGCAAAACAAATGGCAGATTTTGACAGTAACTGAATTGGCATGCTTTTACTCCATGGAATCAATTTCAAATGCATCCATAATAGCAACAATAAAAAATACGAGTGAGAAATCACAAGCCAAAGAAAACTCATGCGATTGGCTCCATCATTCATCTCCACGTATAAACTACAACCTCTTAGGCGTTGATCATGCAGAAACTTGCATAAAACAGTTTGATGACTCTCTATAGTTATCCAGCAATTACTGTTATATGTAGTCTTGCCTGCTAAACACTCTCCTGTTTTACATACATGAGCCATTGCAGAGACGAGATGAAGAAGCATTTGTTGCCCTCCTAGTGAAGCAATAAAAAATATATCCACCTATTCTACCAGATGAGCAAAGCATAAGACTTATCAATCATCTTCTTTTGCTGCCAAACTTATTAATCATCTCGGTGAGGGAAGTAAATCAAAATATCAGTCGTAACTTCACATCAAATCATAAGCGTGTCTTACCATTGCTTGTGATATAATCAAATGACTCAAGAGCCTCGGAGGTATTCCTGTAGATGTTTGGTGATAAGACATGCACCAAGTGATTGTCAACCCATCTGTAGTTAGAACAAAATGAGCACAATCATTAACTCTTGGCATAATATCAGGAGTTTCTAGACTCATACTGCAGCTTAAAGCACAAAGATGAAGCCCCATTTGATCTGGCTGATATTAAGCAAATTACCAATGCACACGATTTGGATGGCATGCAAAAGATGTGCAATTTCCCACATCTGAATTAACAAGTCAATATTTCTTTACAGTCTACGATTGACATGGCAGACTTTATGAGTGTAGGTGTATCATCGACAATAACACATTATGTCATAATATAGAAAAAGGAGACTACCTCCGCCACTTTCTCTCTTCATCATCAGCATCTTCTGTGGCTGGTTTGGCTGACCTTTCAGGAAGAATTTTTTGACCCAGCTTGTCAATGATATCTGCATGATTCAAATTTTTCACATAAGTTACGATCATAATGGCACTCAAATGTAACAAGGGGCTCTTGGGCTGAATAACATTGAAAAATATCCTCAATGAACATATTTTTCTAGAGTTTTCTCACTGAGCATTTAAAGGTAGACAAACTCAGGAATTTAGGTTGTGGCAACAAAAGGAGAGCACAGAACCTGATGAGTCGACTAGCTGCTTGCCATCCACCATGAGTATAGGAACCTTCTTGTAATCGGACCATTTTATCTCTTTCTTACTAATTGGGTTGACTTCAACAACTTTGTAGGGGATGTCATAATAGTCCAAAAAAGCTGAGATTGACAGAAAACTTGAACTCAGTATGAAATGAAAAGAACAGAAAAATTGAAGAAGGGAACATCATTGCCTATGAGACCATCCTGCTTGGATTAAATAGATAGTCACAAGAAGAAATAACTGTAACAGGTCACTCACCAAGAAATGTGCTAGATCAATACTTTTTCTATTCCACTTCTCAACATACAATGATTACAGCTAAGCTATGACGGGAGACACTAATTCGTGATTTTCCAAGCCCGATAGAGGATTCAAGGGTGCCATCTATGTAGCCATAAGCCATGAATACAAGCAAGATCCAGAATTTGTATTATTTGGCACTAAAAGACAAAAGGCTCGCATCTCCAGTTTTCAGGCTTCCAAAGTTTAAAAGATGAATAGTAAGAGACTGCATAAGAACAGAACCAATCCTTTCCATTCACAATCAACTACCAACAGGCATATTATGCTGCAGCACCTTTAGGTGATCAAATCTGAGCAAACGTATAACGAGAAATTTCCAACTCATGTTCCAGTATCCAACTTTTTCATCTTCCTACCTGAATTATACAATTCATCCACTTCCCTGCGCAGTTGATTAATTCCAGATGCATCTTGCCAAGATTCGAAACAATTTTTCTCTCTCTCTCTCAATCTATCACTGGTGGGAGCACTTCAAATCCCATGCCTGATTCAACTAATTCAGCTCAATCGAAGATTTGACGAAAAATACAACAATAGCACGCAACTACATCAAATCACTCCAAAACGACATAGACAGAGATCCGCATCATCGCACCAAACACCAGACAGACGAACAGACAAGCCCAACGCAGAGCACCTTACCTTTAACTTTGTTGCAGAACGGGCAAGCTTCGTATTGGTAGAGCACGACCTCCTTCGGGACCACCTCCGGCGACGGCGGCTCCTTCGCGAGGACCTCGCCGGACAGAGCAGCCGACGCTGCAGAAGCTGCAAACACGGCGCCGGCAATGCCGAGAGATGCAGCCCGGGGCGAATCGAGCAGGCGGGAGAACCAGCGGCGGCCGGCGCGCCGGGAATAGCCCCCGCCGCCGGTGGCGCTGCCGTAGAGAGCCGCCTGGAGGAGGCGGTGGCGGCCGTGGCCGGCGGCGGAGGCGGTGGCGGAGGAGGCGAGGGCGCGCGAGAGGAAGGAAGGGGCGAGGGTGGAGGAAGCCCTTCTCATCGCGGCGGAGCGAGGCGACACGACGGCGGATCGCGGCTCTTCCACGAGCTTCTTCGCGAGTCGAACGGAGGAGAAGGAGAAACAGAAAAAGGGCAAGAGGTTGAGGGGGTTTATGGCGATCTGGGGTTTTACCGGTCACGGGGGACCCCCAAAAAGGGGAAATGAAAAAAGGAAATCGAGAGAAGCTTCTATTTTATTTATGTTTCAATATATATATATATATATATAGACATGCTACATTAGTACATTAGTATGATGTTTAATATTTTCTGGTGTTTGACAATATTATGATTTGAATAATGAAGTAAAAATGAAACTTCTTACCGGTTTAGTTAATTAAATAGTATGTATATATATCTGTGTGTATGAATATATGTAAATGCATATCGAAAAAACTAAGCTACAGAAATTAATGTTTTGGTACACTTGCAGTATCCTTGACGAGGTAATTATAAAGTTAATGTATGAGAAGAGGAAGAAGAATTGAGCTTTGAGGTATGGTGCTGCCTAAATACCTATAAAGTTACATTTCCTTATAAGACTATAAATTCTTCGAGATTGCCTAGAAAATAAAAGACTTGCATGATTATAGGACTTTTTAAATTGTGTTTGTCCGTCTAAATAAAATTTCTGATAAAATAAGATTGTGTTAGAAATACATCAGATTATTCGTGTATGAAGCTTTTGGTGAATTTGGATTGAGATTGGACCTCGACAAAATCCGAATATAGGATAATTAGAATTAATATCACCACGATGATCAATATTGATGCTTATTAACGCTATCGTGATTGTCCTGCTATGCAATGGCCATTATCGCTTGAGCAGCGTGACCAAAAGGTTGTCACGCAACCTCAGGTCTAGAACAAATCTTGGAGACCAATGGTCATTGGTCAAATGTTAGGACCACCACGACGTGGTCTATAGCAATGCCAATAGAAACAACTGTACTTGACTTTGACTTTTGTATTTCTTTTCTTCTTTAAGAGGTTGTCAAATTCTTGGCTAATATAAGATGACCTTTACTGCAATTAAACTCACCTATAAATGGAAGCCCTCTATAGCCCGGTACGTGCAGATCATCTTTGATCTAGCTATCAAGCTTACTCTTCCCCGTCATCTATCAACTTAAATATCCGTAAATCAATCCACTTAATTTGTTCTTCGTGGATACAATCTATAGGTGCATTTCTTATTCAGAACCTCGACTAACTACGTGAGCCCAAGTTTCCTATCGAAGGTCGCGCGACATTCGAATTACATGCCGAACAGCTAAAATTAACCTTACGTTCACATATTTTACAAAATGAGTCTATGATGGCGATATTAAAAACAATAATAATAACCTTAGAAAAGAAATCATTTTTTCTTATAGTTGCTACAAGCCCTCTCTCTCTCTCTCTCTCCGAGAGCATAAACCCTCTATCGTCTTCTCCAAAAACCCTCTCAAGCCAACGCTCACCTCAATCCATCATGGACACCGTCTAAAGCCCCGACCTCGCCGCCGCCGTCCGCCGCCGTCCGCCGCCGCGAACAATGTCGGCCTCCAGGCTCCTCCTCTTCGGGACCGCCCTCTTCCGCGCCCGCGCTCCCCTCCCTCCGCCTCTCCTTCCCAAGCCATTCCCCCGCCACCCCCTCCGCTTCCGCGGCCACTGCTCCGCCTCCGCCGCCGAAGCCGTCGCGGCCGACGCCTCGCAGGCGCCGCTCCTCCTCCACCACGACCACGACCACCACCCGTGGCCCGAGTGGGTGAGCTTCGTCGACCGCCTCAAGGTCAAGGGTTACTTCGCCGACCGGCCGCCCCCGAGCGAAGGGAGCGAAGGGGATTCCGCCGCGAAGGAGCCGGGCGATGTCGTGGAGAACCGCGAGCTTTACAAGGAAATGAGGTTGCTGAAGGATCCCTGCCTCAGCTTCGCGCGCGACCGATACGACATTTTCAAGTAAGGGAGACCCTGGACTGTGGCCATCTTCTCTTCGCTCGTTGTGTTCGTGGGGTTCTCCTTGGTTCTTTTGGGAAAGTGGGGTTGTCATTTTCGGTCTGGAGGTCTTTTAGGAGTGCGTGTGATCGGATTATCGGATTCGGGTATGAGTCATCGGCTCTCATTTTCGAGGAGGCTCAAGAATTGAGGGCGTGTTATTTTTGGTAATGAAAGCTCAAGCCGATAGATGATGACCTTTTGTTGTATTCAATTGCTCTAATGGACGACCTCACGAATGAAAGCTTTGAAATTAAGGAGACGAGCGAGTAGGCTGTAGATTCGAACATGGTGCGGAGCAGGGTCTTTGATTCTATGGTTCTGCGCTCACTTGCTGTGCAACTATGGAAGCTGCTTTTATTTGGCGTGAGGATCAGGTCTACTCGAGGAATGATTGTTTTGAATCATTCGTAGCGGACTCTCAAACTTCACACACGACACCATTGATTTGTTTGGGTAGAAGTATGACCAAGCTATGGTTAGAATCATATTGAGGCTGAGCGATTTTAGAAGTTGTCGGGCTGACATCAGCAGCCACTCATGGCATTTGACGTTTGTGTTGAAACTGTTCTTGACTACGATTAGCCTAATTTTGAGTTATGATCTTATTGTTATTGGTGCAGATCGCTGTCTTTACAGCACATTCAAACAGTGGTAGAGCATGGATGCCCCAATCTTCTTCGCAAGGCTGTCAACTCAGGGAAAAGACTGAGAGTCTATGTGCAACTTGACGAAGGGGATGTATGTCGAATTTTTTTTTATGATCTTTAGTCTTTCTCTAACTTTGGTTGCATTTCCGTAGATTTTTGATTGCCTACATATGGGAAGCTACATAATCCTGACCGAGATGATTTGATGCAGGTCTGCAGTGCGTGCAACCTGCGAGGCTCTTGTGATAAAGCTTACGTGATACTCAAGGAATCTGAAGCTGCTGCTCGCACAGTAGATATCGTCCGGATATTGTTATTCTATGCAACAGATCCACTTGTTTTTTCAGGTGGTCAGAAACCTCCTGGCAGAGACCTTGTTGAATCCTCTGCAAGGGAATTGCTTTCTCAGTTAATTGAGCTGAGTGAGACATCCCCCGATCCAGAACTCCCCAAGCCTGCTACAAAAGCTCGGCGTGCTATAAAGCAATCAATTAATTTTGTTGATGATAATTTGTCGCAAGATGTGGAAATGAAGAGGGGTGACTGGATGTGTCCCAAGTAAGTCTGTTTAGAAGATTGAGATTAGTACAGTTGTATTTGCTTTAGGTATGTTTTGTGCTTCTATGGAGAGTAAAAGAGTCAACAATACTTTTAGAATTTTTGTCAGATTCTTTTATTTGTGTCTCTGTGCATCTAAATATGAGCAGTGTTTGGAGTGTCTGTGGGAAAATCCTGAATACAATGCTCCTGATACTGTTGAGAGCCATCTTGATATTTTCTTCGGTCTACGGCAAGGTTTTCTCTTTCTTTTGATAAATAAGCCAAGAGGGTAAGCTCTTTGTGGATGGGTTTGAAGACCACTGCTTCCATGCCTTTGAAAGTTGTGTTATAAAGTGGACTCTCTCTTGCAAATTACTCTGCTAGTGACCTGTGATGCATGGACGGAGCAAAAGCTCCTCCTTTTTTATTTATTTTTTTATTTTAATTCGCTGCTATATAACCTTCTATTTAATGTATTATAGTTTCATAGTTTACTTCTAAGCTGTGATCTAATGTCTTTCTCTTCGCTTGGTCATGTTGCATGTATTTCCCTCTTGTTTCAGTTTTTCTGGCTAAACCTAGAACTCTCATACATTGAGATGTTTTCATTCTATATGACCTTATGATTTATTTTCTGATACTTGCCAATATACTTGTGGAACCATACAGTTCTAAAGTCCTTCATTAATCTTTGGCTTAGCAAGCTATGTTGTCAACAAAATACACTGCTCCATCAACTATTATTATCACCACAAGTGATTGCTGTGAATAATTTTAGTCTTTAGACTGTCCAGATAGTGAGGAATTTGTGTCATGAATTCTGCAAGGAAAAAAAGTTTTGGGCAGTAAGAAGTCAGATTTGATCTTATTTTATAAGCATTATCTCTTCCATCAGACTTTAAGCTACAGTTGAGAAGGTCCTGTAGCAATCTTTGGCTTTTCCATTTTATTTCCAAATTCAGTGTCTGTATCTTTTTTTCTTCTAGTTATCAAGGGGGATTATTTGAGAACTGTTCCTTATAGTGTTAGCTTCAGCAATATTTTTAGTTAGTTGTGATGATAAAATTTTGGTACATTGCTTACGTTCTGTTCTGTTTGATCTACTGCTTGCTTGTGTTTTTTGCCTCTCAATGAACTTATGGCATTCATTTTGTGGCAGATGCAATTTCTTGAACTTTGCTAAAAATATTCGATGCTTAAAGTGTATGGAAGATGGTCCCAAACAAGTTGACACGAATAATGTGGAGATTAAGAAAGGAGATTGGCTTTGCCCTGAGTAAGTCCTTCTGTTTGTTCTGCTGTGTATTTTGTTCATTATGGCCTATTATCTTGTGGAGGTCATTAATCAAAATGATATCCGATTTATAGCATATTCTAGTTGATTTATACGGTTTTTCTTTGCTTCTGAGTGAATACCCCATCACTATACTTTTGTATTCTCTGACACTGACTTAGAGATTTTATTGATGTGCATGGTTGCTCTACTGTGAGAATAGGGGCACTGTAGTTCTTCATGCTTCCCAAGGAGTAAAAGCATCACAGACATAGGGTGAATGATTTTAGTGACAAAGATGCTTAAACAGGCAAGCGCAAGTTGGGACATGAATGGACTACCATGTATCAGTTTAGCGACTAAAAAATGCTTGAATGGCAAGCACAAGTTGGGAATGAATGAACTACTTTTTGTTAGTATTGCTAGATTATGATCTTGGGTTCTTTTTCTGGGTTGAACCTTATGTAGATGGGGTAGAAAATCTTGAATAAGGCCACTTACTTTTTATGATATTCCAAGGATTTTGTGCATCTTCTGGGAAGATAAGTGATATGTCCTAAAAATTATTGCTTAATTTTCTATTATCGTCGAGATTTTTAGAAGAATTATTTTGACTAAGCAACCATCATAGCGTAGGAAATCATGTGGGCATCCCCTTCTACCGTAGGACATTAGCCAGAGACCACCTTCTGTTTATGATGAAATTTATTGTCTTGCCGTGTGGAGCTGTTGATCTCTAGTCCAGTTAGAGTTTAATTTCCTACAATGTATTCAAAGTCTCTCGAGTGGGTCAATGCAAAGGTAATCTGATCAAGCATTTAGATTTGACCACAAAAGGAAACATTATCAGATTGATTATGAATGAATCTTCTTAGGTTTGCAGTATGTTTCTGGAAATACAATGATCATTCTAGAAAAAGAAATGCTGATGATATAAAAGCTGCAAATTTCAAAATACCCTAGTGGCATGATTGAGCTTCTTTTATTTTGTTCCATTTTGAATATGTGATGGTTTTAATGTCAAGTTGATCTTTATTTAAGGCATCAACCCATACCATAGCCGGACTTTTCATCTTAAATGACTTGCCTACAACCTTATACATAAATTGTAATGGCTCTTTTTATTCTTGAAATAACCATTTGGTTTTGACGCTTCATTTATAGCTTCCTAAGGATGCTTTTCGTACTATGCAAATGAGCAATAATGGCTGGTAGAATTAGTTCTCCAGTGCTGCCTTACACATTTTATGCAAAATCCACCTATGATAGTAATAAGATCATGGATGCATTGGTTGCTTAATCAAATGAAATGTGAGTATTTCCAATTCATTGCATACATATGCTAGAGCGACCCTCATTCACATTTTCTTTTTGCAGATGTAATTTTGTCAATTTTTCTAGAAACGCGCATTGCCTAAAGTGCAAAACTCAGGGCCCAAAGAAGGTTGGTGTCGATGAGGTGGAAATGAAGAAGGGTGACTGGAATTGCCCACAGTGAGTTCTTCAGATCTTGCGGCCCTCTTTCTAACTTTATCATGTCTGGGATTAAGAGATGGTGCGGACCTGCTATAGTTATTGTCTGACAACAATTTATTGTGCTTCCTCTGTTTGTAGGTGCAGCTTCATGAACTTTGCAAGCAAAAGGAAATGCTTGCGCTGCGAGGAGCCTCGTCCCAAGAGGCAGTTAAATCATGGAGAGTGGGAATGTCCTTCGTGAGTTTCTCTGCCCTCTTGTATCGCGCCCCTTCCTGCCTAAATGGCTGCTCGAGGACCTTTCTCTAAATAGCTGATGGCTGTATACAGGTGCGACTACTTGAATTACAGAAGGAACGCATCGTGCCTAAAATGCAACCACAGGCGGCCCCAAGAGACAAGGACGGAGTACGAGGAGCAAATATGGAGGAGCCCTCGATAAGCCAAATCTCAGTAAGGCGTTCGGAATAGTTTCGTGGCAGGATCTTGAGCGAGCTACTTCCCGTGTGCTTACATTCAGTTAATTCGGCATGCGGAAAGAGCATTGGTTTTCACTTTCATTCTGTTCTGTAAATCTGTGATCTCCCAAATTTTGTGAGTAAAATGAAAGAAGAGATGATTATAAGTTGACAAATTGGATCTTATCCGCTGAATGGCCTGCCGAGCATGGTAGCTACTGCATATTTTGGCCTGATGTTCTGAGGAGTGTGTACTAATCATTTTGGCGGGCGCGTGCTAGCAAATGAGCAATGGTAGCTCTATTGGGATAGTCTATAAAATTTAGCATATTAAGCGATGTCATGGCCATTTTCTCTTTCAATAATAATATCATCACGTCCATTTACAAACCAAATTTGTAAAGTAACCTTAAGAGTGCGTTTGTTTTGGGAATTGGCTCGGCCTAGAGATAAATTGATGGATTTGGGCAAAAGTCTCATTTGAAAATTTTTGGCTCAAATTATAAACTTTATGGGATGTATAGGTTTGAACAATATTTTAGGCCTGCCTTTTGGGTTTGGCTCCAATAATGATTTTTTTACTAATAGCAAAAAAATTCGCCAACACGATTCTTCTTAATTTTCTACTCAAAACGTTTGGTTTGATCGAATTGGAAACGGAAATGAAGACCCAATTTGGGATTTGCCACATTCTAATTAAGCACTCAAATATAGTACATGCACCCGTCGAAAAATAGATAATATGAAAATAGTATTAAGGTCAAGAGCCCGATAAAAAAGAACAAGTTTTTATGTGTAAATTGTATGGGTGAACTTATCACGTCAACACAAAATGATTCTTCATACCATCAAATAAATGCTAATCAGTCTCATGCTGGATAATTCATTCCAGCGTATTTAAAAAAATAAAAAAATAAAAACCGAAAACAGAAACCCTAGCTAAGCATCCTCCCCCCAAATTCAAAAAGACGAACTTTGTGCGCCAAACCCCATTAGGGTTTTATCCCAGCGGGAGTTGCAGTAGCAGAGAGAGAGAGAGATGGAGGAGAGAGACGACTATAAGTTCCTGAAGCTGAGTGACGCCGTCTCCTGCCTCAACCAAAGAGTGAACTTGGTCGGCGTCGTCCTCGAGCTCGGCCTCCCCAAGAAAAGCAAAGGCACCGGTAACATCTCTCTCCCTCTCTCTCTCTACCCTTCTCTTCCTGCTTCGCAGTTTCTAGAGAGAGAGAGAGACGGTTTGCCTTTTCTTTTTTCTTTTTCTTTTTGCCCCTCTTGTGCTGGCAATGATGACAAAAAAGGCCGGACTTACGGCTGCTACCGTGAGGTCGGGTAGTAGTTTGATGAAAAATCTCATAAAAGGTTGTCGTCTGAGCCAGTTTTTTTCTTTTTTTTGGTCCTTCGTTCACCTTCTGAATCTATGCTTGGGTAATGCTGTAAAGGTTGTTTTGATGGTTTACGACCTCGATTCGGTTCGATATGGAATGGGGCTTCCTTCGTTGCTCTAAATTTAGCATTTTGGAAAGATGGTCTTTGATGATGTGTCGGAGCAATTGAAATCTACATACTCCCGGATATGAAAACGAGGTGATTTGTCTCGTTCCGTGTGGTGAGGGTGCGCCCGACTTGTTTTTTCTCCAAATTCCGATCGGCTTGCAAGTGTGATGTTTGGCTTTTTAATTCGAATGGTGCATTGTGCTCAACAATGATGAGGCGATGGCGGCACCGAGACTCTTTGGAACTGTACATTACACGTAATGGAGTTCTTGTTTTGTTTTATTAGTTTCTTGTCCGTGCATCCTGATCAATGTGATGATTTTATCAATGGAAACTTACTTCTGTATTTTCATTGGAGCTTTCTGTATTTTTCCAGGCGTTTTTATCGGACGTATTCATATTTCATTGCAGATTTCTTTATCTCGCTAAAAATAGCTGATGAGTCCTATTCGGATCCTGGAATTTCAGTCAACTTCTTCGCTGAAAGCGTAGAGAAGCTTCCTGTAGTTGCCTCACCAGGAGATATAATCCTGCTCTCTCATGTTGTGGTATTTCCTACAGTTACTTGCTTCAAATGCTATGTATTGTACTTGAAATAATTAGGGAGTTAACTTATATTCGAGTCTAGAAGTATGTTCCTTCTGCAAGTCTGAGACAGTGTTTTGAGCTCCCCATCCATGACATACACTGGGTCTTTGAGGTTGAGTTAAAGTCGTTATGCCGAAATTCTTTACACCATTTTAAAGAGCACGATACCTTCCTTTCATTTCTGCAGATGAAAACACATGAACGCGAAGTATATGCTTTCTTCAATAAGAAATTCTCTTCATTTGCTTTATATGAGGGCATAAGTAGTGGAGACTTCAGTCCTTATCAAGTTTCTGCAAGATTTCGAACCAGAGAACTGGACAAGAAGTTCATAGCAGACCTTAGAAAGTGGTTGACTGGTTTTCAGCTCAATACAGGTAACCTCCCTTAAGGCTATGTATCTTGGTTTGTTATTTTGTGTTTACAATAGTGTTTTTCTCTTTGGTATGCTAAGCACGGGAAATTCTGCTCAAGGACAGAGAGAAGGTGAGAATAATTCATGTTTCAACTGTGTTTATATAAATATTCAGACAAATGTGGAGAGCAGAATTTGGCAATTTTCCTGAAGTTGATGTACAGCTTTCACATGGTGGTGTGAATGGTTTAAAAGATTTCTTTCAAGATTGGGATGGAAGATTTTGTCAAGTTGGTTATAGTACATTATTTAAAATATCTCAAAAAATTGAAATTTTTAGGTAAAAGATTCTTCTTTTGTTACAACAGAATTCTGCATGTAAGAAGCTCTACATCATCACTTCTCTTTTCCCCCTTGATGCAATCATTCTAAGGATGCGTTGGAAGTCCTGTAGTCAAGTATCAATCTCATCAAACAAAGACTTTGTATTGCTGAAAGCATTTTTAGAGTATTCTAAGTGGTTCTACTCCAGAGCAAATACATATGGTGACCATTTCTACTCAACCCTTGTTCTTTGAGAACTATCTGAAGACTTTTTGTTGCATTTCACATTCATGCAGGATATGAAGCAGATGGAAGAGGCAATGGACAGTTATAAAAATTAAAATTTTGTAGATCTTATGACAAGTGTGATACAAATCACGTGCAATAGTGTAAATAAATTCATATAGCTATATAGTATGTTAAGGCTCAGTCATTGTCAGTGTTTGTAAAAGGATCCATTACTTCTTTTGTTTGGTGAGCATGCTAATAGTACCCTATACTTGTGGCAATGTTAAACTTATTCTTTGCTGGTTATCCTAAGAGAAGTTATTCCAATTCTACATTTTCTTTGTAGATCCGAATGATTTCCAATTTTTAAGAGAGATCAAGGAAGGTCAACGCCTAAGTCTTATTTTGAAGGTAATCAACATGTCCTCATTTCGTCGTCATTATCAGCATTTAATATGTTTAAAATGTCAGTTACAGTAATTTTGAGCCACTGTCATAGCTTCTTGGGAATTTCAAGGATTTGTCATT
The DNA here is from genome assembly GCA_016097595.1 of Eucalyptus pumila. NCBI lineage: Eukaryota > Viridiplantae > Streptophyta > Magnoliopsida > Myrtales > Myrtaceae > Eucalyptus > Eucalyptus pumila. The sequence goes on from CM027851.1 coordinate 67,742,391, forward strand.
ATACTGTGATTTCAAGATGGTCATGCTATCTATCTGTTGCTTCCTCAGATTCTTCACATACGCGAGGTTGCAGAAAAGGAGTGGGTTATCTATGTTTGGGATGGAACTGATGCCCCCAGTAAAAAAATTCAGACGAAGTGAGTCAACTTTGTTCATTTTTTTCTTCTTTTAATTGTTCGTGAAAGTTGAATTTTCAAAATTTGTGAAACACCTTGGACTTAGTAGTTGGGTGGGGGTTATAGGATAGTCAAGTGCCCTGAGGAACATTCATAGTGGGATGCTTTTTCCTTGTAGACTGTTGTGGTTTGTGTGTCATTTTGTTGAAGATCAACTATAAGCTGTAATGTTGGACATTGTTCCCTTCCTGTCTGCCATTATTGGCCATATAGTATTTTACAACGCGTCCAATGAATTTGATAAATGGGATTGTCATAAAACTTGGCCATGAAATAAACAAAGTGAATGTTTTGATTATTGGCAATGAGACTGAATCAAATAATGATAGCTCTCAGGTAGGGACGTAAGTGTGCATTTTGGTTCACTTTCTATATAAAAAGATAAAAGTGCCAGGCAGGTTTTTTTACCTTCTGGCCAGAAAAAAAAAATTTAAGTAAAGTGCACATTATGTATATTTAATGATGTATATGAACAGTTTCTTTAACTAATATACTCGTAATTACTGATAAAGAAATAAAGTAAACCAGTATGCCTTGGCAATCTAGATCTAGTTTCAAGGCATTCGCTTTGCACATAATTGGGCAAATTTGCAGATTTAATGACATTAAAAGATGTTTGAATCACTCACAAGATATCTATTCTTTTGGTGCTTTCGGACCACAGTCATTTACGTCCTTTGTGAAACGCAGGATGACTGATGAGATGGACAAACCACTTCCTTTGCAATTGGAAAAAGAGCCACTGCCTAGAGACGTGCTCTGTACCTTTCCCTCTGTTGGGAGTGTCTTGATGGTGGTGTTGGGTGAAGGCAACAAAAATCTTGGTCTTGGTTTCTTAAAGACTGGCATGTGGTTAAACTTTCTCAACATCATCTGCGAAGTCCATGCAGGGCTTTGGCGTGGTGTCTTGATGCCCTTCACAAAACTTCGTTATGTGCCTAAGGAGTACCGCTACGTGTTGGGGTGCCAAAGGTGAACACAAAAAATGGCAATTTAAAGGTTTTCTTTTGGCCGATTTTAGGTTAACTCCTCAATTACCTTCGATAATTCAGGTGTTATGAAGAACGATTGTCAGAGAAATGGGGTCGCATGCCGTGGTCTTGCTTTCCTTCACCATCGACAGTTACAGGTTCGATCTCTTTTTTGTGGCCTACTGTGATTACGACCCCATTTTAGGATTACAGGCATACACCATTTGACATCCATAGAAAGATTGTTCTCCCATGATATACTGTCTAGCCCTCTGCTGGTGTGCTGCAGCTGCTTTTGTACTTGGATGAAGAATTCGACTACACTGGTTTCAACGTGTCTGCAATTATATAATCATCAATTAACTTGTCTTTTCTGTTATGGCCTGGAAAAAAAAGAGATTTTTGTGGGTGTTTGGTGAGGCTTTTTCTTTTAACTTTCTCCTGTTTTTTTTTTTTAAGAGAGTGAATCAGATCTAAATTGTTAAAAACCTCAAATTTACAGAGATGCCATGTTTTAACTTTTAATGATCCCAAAGTTAATGACTTAAAGTCAAACAAAGCAGGGCCCTGTCTTTTCCCTAAGCAAAAAGTATCTATTTACTTTAGTAAATGGTGGTATTGATGCTATAGAAGATTGCAGAGTCATCATTTCAGCAAAGATGTGTAGAACTCATTTATTTTTACTTAATGCAGGATGCTTTCTGTTTGATTGATTCATCAACTTAAATTCCTGATGTTCGTCTGAATCAGGAATTTCCAACTTTTACTTTACAGCTCCTGTAATTATGAAGTCTGTTCATCCATAATCTTGATGAATTTTACTCTATCAGAGGTTGAGCATGATCATGTGCCGCCTGTTACATTAAGGGATGTTCTCACCTATCCTGAGGTAAATTATGCAGTTCTATAAGTTCTATCCTTGTGAAGAACTAAGTTGCTTGTTGAAGATACAATTCTTTGAAAGCTGCCTAGAATCTTTTAAGTCGCTCTGAGGTGACACCTAACTGCTTTAGTCACTGCAAACGCTGTGTAGACAAATCAATCATGAGTTAGAAGTTGGAGGTTTAATTAAAGAATTGTCAAGGATTTAGTCTATTGATTTTTCCCTTTCTATCATTGATCATATTCTACATAAGGAGATGCTTGCTTTTATGCATGGCCTCACCATTGATTAATTTTGTCCTCCTATAGTGCTGCCTAGTGTCATCTTGCTAAATTGTTTTTTCAGAAGGATGTAGATATCAATGCAGCACTTTTCCTGTGTTGTGACATTAATCAATAGCTTCTTATGGAAACACTTCACTTTCTCATCTCACTTATAACAGATCAATTTGAAAATAAAAAATCCTTGCACTTGAATCCCCAATTGCTGATTATCTAGATCATCTAGTATGGATGAGCAAAAAGATCTTGATCAAGTTCCATGTTGTTAATTTCTGCACGGTTTTAGCATGGGACTTGGAGTTTATGCCTCACTTTGAAGAGCTGCTTGAGACTTATTGTTGTGTGGAAAATGTAAACTCATATTAAAAAAGGTGCGTGCTTACTCCTAAGCAGGAATTTATCTTTCCAGGTTACTGCCAAGTTTAAGTGTGTGATACGAGTTGTGGCAGCATTTCCATGTGAAGCTGAGAACTTCCTTTCTCCTGCTGGGACATATAGGGTTAGGCTGACTATTGAAGATCCAACTGCTCGAGTACATGCATTTCTGTATGCTGAAGATGGGGTATGATTTTTTGAAGTGAAACAGAATTTCTTTGGTAGCCATCTATTTTGATTATTGCTTTCGTTTCTGCATGTGAGTTTCCCTGACTAGCCCAAGAAGAAAATTGAGGGTTTTATCTTTGCAAGTAGGCTTCATTATCTTTAGTCAAGTCAAAGTCCTTTGTGCAGAGAGCTTGACTGGAAAAAGGAAAAAGTTAACTTAGGGAGAGCACAAGAAATTTCCACCAGGATTGCATTTTTTTTTTTTAATAGGTTAAAATTGCTGGTGACATCTCAGCATTTCCTGCTACCTTCTTTTTGGTCTTTTCTCCTTTAGCAAGCTAGGTCTATAACTCTGACCCCAATAGCATGACACCTTTCAAAGCAAGAGTCTTTTATATGTTTAGTATCTCCACTGCATGAGAGACCAATCCTTCTTGGTAAACTAAAAGTTTTCTATAAAGGTGAGGTAGGTATATGTTAATAGACTCCTATGCTGGAATTGCTTATAACCTTGGTCTTTGCTGTTATGGAATTTTCTTCTTTGCCCGATGACCTGTCATATTCTTAGCTTAGGCTACCTGATCTTGTTCTATGAATTGGTTAAAACTCTAGGTGTATGGAACTTGAAACCATTTTCTTGTCATCCTGTTGTAGGAAAACTTTTTTGATGGTCATCCTTCTACTTGTGTTTTGAAGAGGAGGATGAACAAGCTACTCGGATTAAATGAAGATGACGACAGCAAGGGAACTGAGTATACAGACAGAAACCCACCCTGGGTCTTTTGCTGTCTCAAATCTTACTACCTTAACGAAAGTGATGTTTGGGGTAGCCGTCGGTATCGAATTTTTGACACCAAGCTGGTGGGTTAAGGCTCGATCTTATTCAGTATATTGTACGGTATAGTAAAGATGTAAAGATGTAAATATCTGAACCCCTTAATAAAGGTTAACAGTGTCTGTAAGAGATGCTCTTTTTGGGTTTTATTCCCCTTTCTTTCTACCTTTTGGGATCAACTTTCATCTCTTAGTCGAGGCTTCACTGTTGAGGCAATGGTAATAACTATTGGATTTCTTAATGCATCTCAAGCATTTTGTGCTTGTGCTTTTACCAACGAATTGGTTTAAAATCCTACAACACTGGCTTAACAGTCTTTCTATTTATTGGGTTGCTGTGGTTGCGAGATGAGGAAGATTGTACACATGCTTTCCGACAATGCAAAAGAGAGCTCTCCGGAGAGTTGGAAGACAAGACTTGAGATTGAGAAAATTCGTCTTATGTTGCAATCGCCTGCAGTTTTATGTTTCAAAGTACAAGGGTGAACAGAAGCACTTACCCTAATTATTATTATTACCCTGAAAAATAGCACACTGACGGACCTTTTCTGTCTTGTACTGCTGAAATTGGCATTTTAAGTATACCATTTTAAGAATACATTTGTGTCAATCATGAAGAAGAAAACTCTTATTTCGTAAGTTTCCTTTTCCTACCTACTCTCTCTATGTTACAGTGTTCAGTAAACAAAAATTTGATACCATCAAATGAACAAAAAGGAAAACAATCAGCTATACAAACATGATCGAAAACCCCACATGTTGCCACCTTGAGAGCTAATGTGAACCTCATGGGTACAGGAAATGGACGTGACAGCAGCAATTAATTGATTCCAGGAACAACAGGTTCAATTGGTTGCTGTTGCCCTCCAACCTCACCGACAACTGCAGGGGCCTGCCTGCGCTGCCGCTCACGGAGATACAAGACAGTGAGGAGACAGACAAAGAGCGTGAGTATTGTGGCATTCCCTTCTTCCAAAATCACGTCTTCTACCCATGCTTCCACCTTCGGATAAGCCTCAGGCAGTGAATCAATCAAATTGACCTGTAAAGAAAACCAACCACTATATGAATCATTCAGGCTTAGATGCTCGGAACAAGAGGAACATTAAATAATAAGCTAGCTCTGTCTCCATAACCAACTATCAGCACATACTAGTTCAATAGATATTATTGTCGTACCCAACAATTTTATGGAGTTAATCAAAGGGGTGATTTAAGTCTTCCTTGTCACTTTCCCATTAAATCCAGAGTTAAAGCTTGCTAATTTAGTGGCTCTGGAAAAACTAGGGAAGAAACCAGAAAATGAAGTATGAACTTGCGTAGATGCAATTCTTCAAATCCATCTATGGATATGGAACATGTGGAACATAAAATGATGGGCCAAACATGGATGCAACAAATCCTCCTTGAAGCAGTATTAACTCTTCCCTACCCATATTTTCTGAATTAAAGAAAAACAACACAGGCACAGAGAGAGAGAGAACCAGGAAGCCGTTTGCGTAGTTCTTCCGTATCCATAAGCTTGCAAGGGCCAGTGTAACGGGCAGTTTTGCAGCAGGTTCAATCTCAAGGGCTTGATCATAATAGCGTTTTGCTAAATGAAGATCAAAAGGAAGACCCTGGCCATGTTCATGCATATAACCAAGATTGAACAAAGCTTGTGCATTAGCTTGGGATTTCGCATGCATGTAAGCCTCTGCTGCACGTTCATAATCTCTTTCAGTACCCTAAGAGAAGACACAAAAGATTAGGCTCAATTGGAGCTGAGGCAACTCAAGTGAGATCCAAGTCTGTAGACCTTAAGTACTCCATCGAGAGGCTAGAGAGTCCACAAAGACAAATTTATTTATTTTTCCTTTCCAATATTCAATCCATTGAAAATACATACCCGTCCATAATAGTATGCATCTCCGATCAGCAAAGCAGCATGCTCATTTCCTTGCTCAGAAGCTTGCCACCATAAATAATGTGATCGTTGGTGTCGTTCTGCATCTGTGCAAAACCCTGCTTCCCCCATGCACATGCTGCGCTCATCAAACTTGTCAAGAATCCATGCAGCATTACTTTGTGCCACCTCATAGCCCAACTCAGCCATCCTTGAGTACAAGAGGAATGCCTTGCCCACATCGCCTTTTAAATATGATTCAAGGGCCCATCTTGACAAAGAGCCCCATGGTCCCCTCTCTGCAACTAGCTTATACAATGCAGTAGCCTGAAAAAAATATTAAGCTTACAGCTGTTCAGCCCAATATATATTACCTTACATAAATACAAGATTAGTATGGCATCACAATCTTCATGGGTTACTAAGCAAAATGTGAAGATAGGATACACATGCATGCATATCCACCAATTTTACAAGATACACACATTACATACATATCAATGCGTGATGTATGGAAAGACAGTTGCAAACACACAAATGAAAGTAGTTTGGCTTTACCGTGGCAAGATTTTTCTTGAGCCCGACACCTGTATGGAACATTTTTGCTAGCTGGTAGAATGCCTTTGGTTGGCCTGCATTGGCAGCTGATATGAAGTACTTGCATGCCAGCTTCACATCTCTTTTCACCCCAATGGCTTTAAGATACATCACCCCCAGGTTATAGAACCCACCAGCCTCGTCGTTGTTAGCAGCTTTCTCAAAGTACTCCTTTGCCTGCAATGAACTACAATAAGTCTGGGGCAAATACTACGTAATTGATCTCATCACTACCATTTATGATAGGACTGTGAACATACACAGGAAAAACCTAGTGCTCAGAAGTTGGTTCTTTATGAAGCGATGTCTCATTTGCCAAATCGAATCAAATGCACTAAATGAACAAGCCTAGGAAAAAGAAAATGAAGTCACAGGAACAAGGATTTCACAAGTTAATAAGAAGAAGAAAATCACGAAATATTGTTGTCATCGAATAAATAGTAAATCTCACAGTACTTATTCTAGTGATGACATACAAAAATTTGCTTGGCACCTGCTAAAATTATCGTAACGTAGCTAACTCAAGAATCACAGAGCAATTGCCAGAGGAAGGACAATTTTTAAGGAAACATAAAAATGGGCATATGGGAAGTTCATAACGTCAAAGGTTAGAGGCCTCGAATCAGGAATTCATCCAAGTGTGCGTTCCAAGAAAATTTAATTATAACAGAGAGAGTCATCAGATTAACAAACAATGTTGTGATCCAAGAGAGAGAAACTCAGTTAATGAGAAGACCTTGACTACATCCAATGTGCTGTGGAAAAGAAGAGTCATAGCAGTCATGGCATGGGAGACAAGGCAATAAAACTAATATTTCCAAATAGTGACATCTTTACAAAGTGTAACTGAGATCCAACTTTCATATAAAATGGAAGGATAAACATGAATCCACTTATAAAACAATCAATCCCATTTACCTTAGTGTAATTCTTCTTTTCCACTCCGTAACCTTTGACATATAGATAGCCCATTCCATTATAAGCCGAGTAAAGCTGCTGTCTGGAGGCAAGCTTTAGCCACTCGAAAGCCTTTGTATAGTTCCTCTCAACTCCAGCACCCCTAGCATATATCTCCCCAAGAAGTTCCATTGACCTCGGCTCGCCCTTGTCCACAGCCTTTAGAAACCATGACAATGCTTTCGAATGGTCACGCCTCAATCCTCTCAGCCCAAAATAATAGAACAACCCCACTTTGTACATTGCAATTGCATTCCCCTTCTGTGCCTGGTACTCCAATATCTGGAAGTCCTCATCGTCCTCACCTCGGGACTTCCTCAGAGCTTCTTTATTCTCCTCAGCTCCATTGTGAATCCTAATCGGTTCTATGACGGGAGAATCCTTCGTGATTAAAAAGCTATTTACAGCTACCTCTGCTAACTCGGCATACAGCTTGACCGCTTTTTCATACATCTGTAACCACATTACAATAAGGGTCAGCTCATCGAGTTAAATAACAACCATCTTAAAACCACCAATTCTACTGCTTTAATTCTTCCCACAACACATGGATAAACAAATTCATTCTCCAACATAAGTTCCGGGATTACTAAATAATAGAAACAGGATCACGGTGAGAATCGCAAAGGAAAGCTTACAAACTTCTTGTCCAAACATCAAATTCAACTTGTAATCTGCTCTTAGCATAAGCCTTAAACGTCAAATTAGTAACACCATCTACAGCGAATGCAAATGAAAGTCTATGCCGAATCTACATTGACGATGGATCATCTGCTGATGGGTGATAATGACATGTAATTCTAACAACGGAGCTGAATACTCACATCTTGGCGCATATAAGTGTAAGCAAGCGCCATCTTCGACTGCATATTCCCTCCCTCGGCAGCGAAATGGTGGTACAGGAACGCCTTGCCCTTGCTCCTGTCCCTCATCTGCCCCGTCCCGTGGAGAAACCCTAGCGCCGACTGCGCGTGCGCGTACCCCGCGGCGGCGCTGGCCTCGAACTCCGACACGGCCTCCTCCATCAGCCGCCCCTCCCCGGTGCTGGCGGCGGCCATCATCTTCGACACGCCGGAGTAGTAGAGCTCCTCCGGCTCGGATCCGGCGGCGGGGGCTCGCCGGACTCGAACATCGGGCGCCAGGAGCCGGGATCGAGCTCCTCCTCGGGCCGGGACTCGGAGTCGCCGAACTCGTCCCAGTCGGCGGAGTCGAGGAGCTCGTCCGGGGGGGCGGCGGCGACGTCCTTGAGGTCCTCCTGGGTGAGGATGAGGAAGAAGGGGCGGGCGGCGAGGGAGAGCGGGTAGAGGGAGAGGAGGAGGAGGACGGGGACGAGGAGGCTGCGACCCGGATCGCGCATGGTGGTCGGGAACGGCGGCGGCGATGCGGCGATGCGGCGGCGCGTGGCGGTGGGGGCGGCGGTCGACGGCGGCGGCGACAGGGGTGAAATGGTAATTTCCACAGGAGCGCGTCCGGGTGTGTATATGTATAAAGTTCCAGTGAGGCCACGTCAGTTTTTGGAATCTGGCCAATGAGGTTTTGCCGCGTCGGAGCCGAGTTTCGTCTGTAAAATCTGATGGACCGGATCCGGTTGTTGCATTGCCGGCTCAACCGGATCGAGATGAATGATTAAGAAAGGCCGACCAAAATTGCATAATTTCGTAAATTAAAATGACAGATTTTCTTTAGCGTGCACATTTAATTTTTTTAAACTAGTGAATCATATAATTAGTCTAGAATTTAACACCAGAATCATGTATTTTTATGAGGTCACTAATTTAATTCACGTCATGTGTGAACTTCTTATCAATTTTGTTTTGTTTTTTTCGAAATTAGTAGCTTTCATTACTTGCCAAAAAAATGGATAATAAGTAAATTCAACATCTAAGCATAGGATTAAGTGAAGGGGGTGGGAAGGATTATCAATCCAACTAGGTGGGAGGGAGCCAGTTTGATGGGCCCTCCCTATCCGATCAGCCACTTAGTTGGCATCTCTAGGCTGAAAGATAAGCCGGGCTTGAGGATGAAGGCCCAACAGAAAAGTGCAATCGCTTATGAGGGACTTGGCAATCCATGGGGCTTCCCTCTATCCCATAATGCTTTCAACAACCACTAAGGCTGCGCATTAACGTTCGTATTCTTTTTTTTTTTTCGAAACGAAATAAAAAAAAAAAAAAGTGTTTACGTTGACAGATTGAACAAAAGAACGCGTTTGGTAACGTTTGTTTCGGGAATAAAAAATGAATTGAAACACGTTTGGTAAATTTTATTCTTTTTTTGTTTCTTTTAATTTTTTAATTATTTTATTTTATTTTTCATTTTTCCCTTCTTTTTTATTTTTTTCTTCTTTCGGCCGGTCCCGGCCTCGGCCCGGGCCGACGGGCCGGCAACCTCGCCTAGCCACGAGGCTCGAGCTCGCCCGGCCATGGCGAGGCTTGGCCTCGTCGGATTTGGGCGAGCCCGAGCTCACCCAACCAAGGCGAGGCAGAGCCTCGCCCGCGCCGGCAACGCCGAGCCTCGCTAGGGGCCGGCAACGCTCGGCCTCGCCGGGGGCCGGTCCCCGACCTCGACCGGCCAAAAAAAAAGAAGAAGAAAAGAGAAGAGAGAGAAGAAGAAGTGTTTCTTCAAAATTATTTAAACAAGAAGTAACTTTTTTGTGTTTATTTTTTTTGCTCAATTTTGTTCCGGAACAAAAAAACAAAAAAAGTGTTCGAAAACGAAAACGAGAAACGTTTCCATGCAGCCCTAAATTATCGGAGGCAAATAAAAAGTACAAGTCGGAAACTAAACTGAACTCAATTTGTGGGGTTCGTGCATCCAACATCTTCTTCAACCAGAGCAGCCCCTCTCTCATGGCTAGGGTTTCCGCCACCAGAGCCGAAGTAGTGTGGATCGGCTTCGCAAGAGCATCGACGAGAACGCCATGCTCGTTTCTACAGATCACAGATCACGATCCAATCATGGACGAGCTACACCAAGAGTTGTCCACGTTTATTTTCCAGATCTAGTTCTTTGTTTGCATCCATGGTTTGGGTTGTGAATGTTTGTTGATGTTCGGACTTCTTCGTGCATGTGTCATTTTCGGTAAAGATGAGATTTTAGGATAGCTTCCTCTAGGATCGATCTTGGTTGTGGCGGTTGATCAAGAAAGACCATAGCATTCCTCGCCTTCCAAATTTCCACAGTACTTTAGCAACAAACGCTTTCTCCTGGTAGTTAGCATTTAAGGTAAGAGTATCCGACACCCATTTGTCTATGCATGTGATTTTCATTGGGGAGATGTCTATTACTAATCTAGGGTTTAACTACACATCTCTTGTCCAACTGCACAATAGGAAGAGGCGTTCCACTGTCTCCGGTTGTTGGCCGCATATTGCACAAATAGGCTCAGGTACCATCATCCTTTTGAATAAATACTCCTTGGTAGGCAATGCATTTTTATATATGCTTTATATAAGAAATTTTATTTTGGGATATGTTTTTAGCTTCCATATTTCAGTCCATAAAGCTTTTGGGATCTGGTATGACATAGATAATTGGGCTTGTGGATGGCAATTATTCTAATTTCTGACTCTGTTGTATTCACTCTTTACCTTATATTCTCCCGAATTGTTTGCTGTCCATAGCAACTTGTCATGTCCTAGGTTCAAGTGAAGGGGAGTAGCTAAAATTTCTATAACTACTCTGTCCTCAAACAATAGTTGAAGTTTCTATTCATCCCATTTGCTTGCTGAAAAATCTATTAGTTTAGCAACAAACTAAGGGTCATTTTGACTTGGAGGGCCTCCTATCTTACTCGAGGGTAGCCATGTGTCCTCTCTAATTCTAACATTATTCCTATCACCAATTTCCCATCTTATATCTGGATCAATAACATCCTAACCCACTAGGAGGCTTTGGCATCCCAAGAAGGATTATGGCCTTTTTTGGCATTCAAGAAGTCATTTATGGGAAAGTATAGGCTCCTCAAAATTTCACTCCATAGGGCATATGGGGCATTGATCATCCCCTAGGCTTGTTTCCCCAACATGGCCCTGTTAAAATCTGCAAGATCTCTAAACCCAAGTCCTCTACAATCCTTCATAGTTTTCAGCACTTTCCAACTTTTTTAGTGAATGCCTTTCTTTTCAACACTTTGTTTCCACCAGAATTTGAGATTTGTTGCTCAATTGCTTTACAAATGGATATGGGGATTTTAAAAATTGACATGACATATTTCGATAATACTTGGATGACCGTTTTGATTAAAATCTCTTTCCCTATCTTTGATATCAACTTTTCTTTCAAACCCTCTAGTTTGCTAAACACCTTTGCTAGGACCCAAGCGAACAGTTGTTTTTTAGTTTGGCCCCAATCGAAAGTATCCCTAGGTACTTCCTTGTTTTTCTCCATTATAAGAACTCTCAATTCGGCCACTAGATTTGCTTTTAAGTTGTAAGGGCAATCATTCCCAAAGAAAATACCTGACTTGTTGAGATTTATAGCTTGACCATGGCAAAACAGTATTGGTTCGAAAGATTAGCCATATTTTGAGCTTCCATAATTGAGCCTTTTAAGAAATAGATGGCATCATCCGCAAACAAGAGATGTGATAGTATGAAACAGGCAGGGTTCAAAAGAATACCTCGGATGGTTTTGTCTTTGATGGCTTTCAGCATAAGTGAGGATAGGGCATTTGCCATAATGATGAAAAGATAGGGGGAAAGTGGGTCTCCTTGTCTAATGCCTCGAGATGGGGAGAATGGGGCTAAGGGTTCTCCATTGACTCTTACACAAAATGAGACCGATGAGATACATGTTTTGACTAGGAGGACCCATTTTTCATAGAAACCAAGTTTCAGCATATGCTTGGTCAAAAAATCTCATTCTACTCTATCATAGGCCTTTTGTATATCTAATAAGACCGCCTGGAACTTCCGCTTCCTTTTTTGAACCCTCAGCTGATATAAAACCTCTTGAACTATGAAGATGTTATCTTGAATTTGACGGTCACTCATGAATGCACTTTGTTCTTGTGAAACAATATTCGGGAGGAGAGGTTTTAGTCTTTTTGCCATCACTTTTGCTATAATCTTATAGTTAAAATTGCAAAGACTAATAGGCCAATATTGGGTAATGTCTTTAGGATTTGTAACTTTGGGGATGAGTGTGATATGAGTTTGATTTTGCTCAGGGTCGAACATACCTTGGCTAAAAAATGAGTTGACCATTTGGAATATAATTTCGTGAATCAATGGCCATTGGCTTTGATAAAATAAACCATTTGGCCCATCTAGTCCCAGAGCTTTTGTGGCACCCATTTGAAAGACTGCAACTTTAACTTCCTCCCTTGACACTGGCCTTATTAGTTCCACATTCATTTCTTCATTGGCCCTTTGCTTGCATTAATCTAAAATAGGCTGATAATTTCTATTTCCCATCGAAGTATACAATGATTGATAGAAGCCCCTTATAAGATATTCTAGGATAGAAGGATCTCTACCCCATGTGTTATCTTTGAGCTTGAGCATGGTTATTATATTTCTTTGTCTTCTTAGGACCATTGTGGCATGAAAAAATTGTGTTGTGGTTGCCCCATTTCAGCCAATTAATCATAGAACGCATGCACCAATACATTTCTTCTTGCCTCCACAATCTACCAATAAGTTATACAATTTCTCTATACTCCGCTTTGTTGGAATCGGCATCTTCACTATTCATCAGCTTTGTGAGTCTCTTTCTTAGACTTTCAATTTGTTGAGGTGCATTTTTGAATCTTTTCCTACTCCACTTCCATAACTTAGCAACCACCCTTCTTGATTTCCTTGCTATGTTCAAAGGATTGCTTCTATCTTTTCCCTAAGCTTCTCGGATGACTTCTTTGCATTCATATTCATCAAGCCAAAATGCCTCAAACCTAAACATTCTCCTTCTATTCGTTGTGTTGGGCTCCAAGGTTAAAATCAATGGGCAATGATCCGAGCCAATCGCGGGTAATACAAAGACTTCTGCATTCCGAAATTGAACTCTCCATGCTGGATTACATAGGGCCCTATCAGGCCGTTTCTTCACTAGCTCGCTTGCTTCTCGATTGTTGGTCCATATATATGCGCATCCCTTACCAAATCCATTAAGGAACAAAAGTCTAGAAATTCATGAAAGGCCACCATTCTATATCTAGCCACCTCCCTTCGGCCAACCTTCTCCTATTGATATAGCACTTCATTAAAATCTCCTATGCAAAGCCAAGGAAGATTGTTAGAGTAATTGATTGAATGCAAATGTTGCCATAAGCGTAGCCTCTCCTAAAATATGATGGAAGCATGTAGGAAAGATATCCTCATTGATTGTTAACTACTAAGGACTTTGCAAATAATATCGATAAGTTTCCTGGAGCTTCCTTTCAATTCCACTTCAACTTCATCACCCCACATAAGAGCAAATCCTCCTCGCTATTTAAATTGGATTTATAATAATAGAATGCTTAAAACCTAAGCTTTTTCTTACTCGGTGAACCATGTTTTCTCTGTTTTTGGTTTCCATAAGGAAAACCAAGCTGGCTTTTCATGAGCTACTAGGGCTCTAAGGTGCCAAATTGTCAAGGAAGTACCCAACCTTCATTTGTGCTTTGTTGGCTTATTAGGGCTAGCTAGATTGGTTTTGTTTTGAATTGCATAAATTTTGATCTTACAAAGTCTCACACCTAAGGGGACATATATGACTGTATTTCTTTCATATGTCCTTGTGATGATGTTCTTGATTTTTTTTTTTTAATATTTTAAAGAAGGCTGATAGTATGTTGAAGTTTTTTTTTTTTTTGGGGTCCAAATTTAATGATATTTCATTACTAGCTTGAGATTGATGGGTTACAAAAAGATTTGATGTCCAAACATAAAATTAACCAAAAAGGATAATGGGGATTTAAAATCCAGTTTGTTAGGAGTGAGTCGGTTCAATGTGTCTTAGCGACCCAATTGGCGGCTTGGTTATAGTCTCTTGGTTCAAAACATAGATGAATTTCTTTAAGCTGGCCCAACAAGTCCCTGTAGCCTTTGGATGACAGAACGCGTGGCCCATGGTGCTTCAGCCTAGCCCCATATACATTCTACAACTGACAAGCTGTTGGACGTTAAGAGCGTGCTCACTTCACTTTGACCGTGCATGTGCAGATCATGTGGAAGACTTCCTTTAGCTCGTTCACTTCATGCGGCTCTGTTTTCTTTCCACCAGTTCAGTGCCTTTTTGGGATCGGAAGGGGTGGAAATCCGTTTTGCAAATCCGTCGAGGAGTTTCGGCCACGAGCACGGAAGGGTAGAAAATTTATTCATGTATACGGGATTAATATATGATTGTAAAACACCAACATCTATAAATACAGCAAATCATTGCTTCGAATAATCGGAGGATCTCCTCAATGGGATTAAAGCCACTAATAGGTATAACTTATCCTTTTATAGGCTTTTTGCTCACCCTGTCGCCCATTACGGGTTTCAGCTGATTCCTCAAGTTTCAAGAATATCCATTCCATGAAAATCAACTAATTAATGTAAGCTCATATTATAGGAAATTTCCAATAGCCGATCCATGAGATCTTGTAGAGAAAGTCGCTTGGTGGGCTTGCTGATTTTGCTACTGAAGAAAGTCCACTCGTTTGCACATCTGCCGAGGCATCTTCATCTGCTTGGTAAGTGTTATTCTTCCCTGTTCCAATTGTAGTTGTGTCGAGAGTATGGATTCTTCGGCTATTAAGCTCGCGTTGGGATTTTTTTTCCTTTGAAGACCTGACTGTTCTGAGCCTTCCATATTCTCCAAATAGCTTTGGCGAACTCGGCTTTGGCTTGTAGGCTTCCCTTTATGGTGAGATTCTCCCATATCCATTTATTCATTTGATTGCTGATTTTTGGAGAAGTGTTGGCTGCAATTCTTTGATTCGACCATACCGCCTTTGTCCAGGGACAGTGAATAAAATGTGGACCTTGGCCGCAGAGAGGACATTCTTGTTCAAGTAAAATCTTTCTCTTGGGTAGGTTTTCTTTTGTAGGTAAAGCGTTGTTACATGTACTACATATGAAAAAATCTTCCTCTTGTGTAGGTTTTCTTTTGTAGGTATAGTGTTGTTACATGTACTCCATATAAAAATTTAACCTTCAGGGAGGTTATGAGTTTTCTAGATTTCTGCACATAGTTTTTCAAGAGGTATTATGATTAGAATGGTTAATTTGCCATTTGGATTCTTTTGGAGTCTCGAAGCTTGTTATACTTGCTCTTTTCCGTGTAGGTGCCTGAATGGTTTGTTGTCCATATCATCTTGTCTAGCCTAGGTGTTAGGCTCAAAGGCATAGTTGTGATTTCTTTAGCAATTCTTTCATCGAAAGTCTCCTATAGTAGTTGAGAATATTATTCCCATTCAATTTGATTGATTAATTTTGACACCAAACAAGGATCATTTTTATTTGTAGACCACCTATCTTGCCTGACATCAGTCATCTATCCTCTCTTCCCCAACCTCATTTAACTTCTTGCTCAATAGTATCTCTTCTCATTAGTAGATTTTGACACCCCTATGAGGTTCGGGGTTCTTTTTTGGCTGTCTAAAAATCACCTCTAGGAAAGTAAATACTTTTCAACAAACTACTCCATATGGATGTTTGGTCTTGTCTAAATGTCCATGCTTGTTTACCCAACATCGCTTTGTTAAAATCAACTAAGTCCATGAAGCTTAACCCTCCACAATCTTTCCTTGATTTTAAAATAGTCCATCTTTTTCAATGAATGCCCTTTCCACAACATTTTTTTCACTAGAAAGATGATATTTTCTTTTCAATTGCCTTGCAAATTGAAATAGGAATTTTGAAGACGGACATGGTAAGTTGGGATAAAGCTTGGACTACTATCTTGATTAGTATTTCTTTTCCAGCTTTATACATGAGCTTCTCTTTCCACCTTACTAATTTCCTCTTTACTCTTGCTAGAACCCAATAAAACATTTGTTTATTCATTTGTCCCCCAATCTAAAGATACGCCTAGATATTTACTTATTTTCTTAATGATTGGCACCCTTAGTTTAGCTGCTATATTCTGTTTTAATCCTTTGGGGATAGTTTCTCTCAAAGAAAATTTCTGACTTGTTGAGATTTATGAATTGTCCCGACGCATAACAATATTGGTTCAAAATATTTGCCAAGTTTTGAGCCTCAACAATTGTCCCATCAATTTGTCAGTGATGTATAAGCGGTGGATGGAGCTTATTTTGTTACTTGTATTACGCTTCTACTAACTCCTCCCACCTCTTGGGGCCATTTGAACAGCATATTGACACCCAAACTATGCTAGCAAGAAAAACCTAACTCTTAACTTTTAATGAATAAGATAGTTAATGAAATTACTTAATAGTGAAGCCCGGACAATTCGGCCTGCAATCTGAGTTTCACCACAGAATACAATCTTCATCCCCTTTTCACCTTTTGCTCAGACGAGCCTATTGGCATTGCTTCCATCGAACGAGAACAGGAATCAAAAGCTTGATTTATCGGAGAAAGAACCTTTTGTTGCCACCTATTTACACTATGTTATGTAGGAATCATGTTTTCACATAATGGGCCCTCAATCTCTCTATAGGCAGGATCAGGGCAGGAGGAAACGAAAAGGTATCGGCTTAAGTCATATACAAATATACATCTAATGGCAAGAAACAGAGATCAAAGTGACATCTATCGATCAACGGTTCGTGTTCTTCAGCTCCAGGACTCAGCACCACCTCTTATCAACAGAATCAGCTTTTGGAAGGTGTTGCATCAGAAGGACAATTATCTGCATACAAGAAAAAGCTCTTCTAAATCAACTCAAGGCGATCCATTCAAACCCCGACTGGACTAACCAGTTGAACCAGGCTGATCTTGAACTGGTTTAATTGTATGGTTCACTTTGATCTGGTAAAATGTTTGGAATTGGAACTGGGTTTGACCCGGTTTCATCTTAGCGAACCAGATCTTGGCCATTCCAAGGACTCCACCGGCTTTGAAGGCAACTCAAAGTAAACTTAAGTGCAGTATGGAACACTTAACGTGTTGCAGCAGTTTCATTCTCAAGGGCTTGATCATAATAGCGTTTTGCTAAATGAAGATCAAAAGGAAGACCCTGGCCATGTTCATGCATATAACCAAGATTGAACATAGCTTGTGGATTAGCTTGGGATTGCGCATGCATGTAAGCCTCTGCCGCACGTTCATAATCTCTTTCAGTACCCTAAGAAAAGAGACAAAAAATTAGGCTTAATTGGAGCTGAGGCAACTCAAGTGAGATCCAAGTCTGTAGACCTGAAGTACTCCATCAAGATGCTAGAGAGCCCACAAAGACAAATTTATTTATTTTTCCTTTCCAATATTCAATCCATTGAAAATACATACCCGTCCATAATAGTATGCATCTCCAATCATCAAAGCAGCATGCTCATTTCCTTGCTCGGAAGCTTGCCACCATAAATAATGTGATCGTTGGTGTCGTTCCGCATCTGTGCAAAATCCTGCTTTCCCCATGCACATGCTGCGCTCACCATACTTGTCAAGAATCCATGCAGCATTACTTTGTGCCACCTCATAGCCCAACTCAGCCATCCTCGAATATAAGAGGAATGCCTTGCCCACATCGCCTTTTAAATATGATTCAAGGGCCCATCTTGATAAAGAGCCCCATGGTCCCCTCTCTGCAACTGGCTTATAAAATGCAGTAGCCTGAAAAAAATATTAAGCTTACAGCTGTTCAGCCCAATATATATTACCTTACATAAATACAAGATTAGTATGGCATCGCAATCTTTAAGGATTACTAAGCAAAAAGTGAAGATAGGATACACATGCATGCATATCCACCAATTTCACAAGATATACACATTACATACACATCGATGCATGATGTATGGATAGACAGCTGCAAACACACAAATGTAAGTATTTAGTTTTACCGTGGCAAGATTTTTCTTGAGCCAGACACCTGTATGGGACATTTTTGCTAGCTGGTAGAGTGCCTCTGGCTGGCCTGCATTGGCAGCTGATATGAAGTACTTGCAGGCTAGCTTCACATCTCTTTTCACCCCGATGCCTTTAAGATACAATACCCCCAGGTTATAGTGCCCACCAGCCCCGTCCTCGTCAGCATCCCTCTCAAAGTACTCCTTTGCCTGCGATGGATTACAATAAGTCTGGGGCAAACACTATGTAATTGATCTCATCACCGCCATTCACCTTAAGGACTGTGAATGTATACAGGAAAAATCTAGTGTTCAGGAGTTGGTTCTTTATGAAGTGATGTCTCGTTTGCCAAATCGAATCAAATGCACTAAATGAACAAGCCTAGGGAAAAAAAAAATGTCTAAGTCACAGGAAAGAGGATTTCATGAATTAAGAAGAAGAATACAATCACGAAATATGGTTATCATTGAATAAATAACTCCCAAAGTACTTATTCTAGTGCTGACATACAAAAATTTACTTGGCACCTACTAAAATTATCCTAATGTAGCTTAGTCAAGAATTAGAGACCAATTGTAGGAGGAAGGACAAATTCAGAGGAAACATAAACACGGGCATATGGGAAGTTCATAATGTCAAAGGTTAAAGGCCTTGAGTTAGGATTTCATGCAACTGTGCGTTCCAAGAAAATTTAGTTATAACAAAGAGAATCGTTGTAATCCAAGAGAGAGAAACTAATGAGTTAATGAGAAGAATTTGACTACATCAAATATGTAAAACAACAGTCAAAGCAATCATGGTGTTACGTTACTTTAATTGAGTTATTTTATTTTTTGAGTTTTATTCCTTTTTTACTCACATAAGGGTATTATAGCAATAGATAATATACATTCAATATAAACACAATGGGTGTAGGGCTTCTGTCACATGGAAACCTAGAACCCCTCTTTGGTTTTTTATGTTCACCTTCTTCTCCTCTTTATTTCTTCTCTCTTCCTTCTCTCTCTAGCTACTTGCCTCGGGTTCTCTAATAAGCTTTGTGACATGGTATTAGAGCAAATCTGACCACCTGATTCCTTAATCCTGTTGCTGGTTTGAGTCCCCAATAGCTCTATTCCTTCTCTGCTGCGCAATCACCTAAAGCTGCAAATTTTACCTGTTTTCTCTCCAAGTCTTGATACATATAGATCAAATTTTACCTGTTTGGTTTGTTGCCATGTATTACAATACTTACTGATCAGCGATTCAAAAATCAGAGTACTTTGTTGATTATGGTTGACTGATCTTGCTGGATTTTTGTCGAAAATAGAATTATTTGAATTTGAGTTTTCTGGTAAGATATTTTCTTCAATACAGTAGCCTACATTTATGAGATTTTAGCATCCCTTTAGTTAATTGATGGAGCCAATTACATCTAATTATAATCGATATTGCTGTTTTATTTATTGCATTGAAGTTTCAGCTTTCTTGATTAATGGTAGATATATTTATATTGAGATTATCATTATGAGTAACACTAAATCTTCTATGGATAGTATCAATGTTTAGATTACCACTATTGAATTAAATGGATCTTCAATTACTTGTTATGGGCTCAAGTTGTGAAGCTTTATATTAATGCCAAAGGGAAACTCAATTATCTTACTACAGACCCCCTGCTGAAAACTCTAAAGACTATAGTAATTGAATGAGAAAGAATGATACACTTATTATGGGGTTATGAAATAGCATGAAACCATCCATCACTGCTGATGTCATGTTCCACACAACTGCTAAGGGAGTGTGGGATGATTTTATGGAGAGTTACTCGCAAGACAAAAATATGTGTAGAGTCTATAAACTATATGAGAAAATTTTAGTTTTAAATAAGAGGAAAAGTCTCTTAGAGAGTATTATAGTGTTTTGAAAGGTATGTGGGAATAACTCAATATTCATCAGGCCATCACTAATGATCTTGAAAAACTTAAGATACAGTGAGTTGAATTTCAAGTGGCAAAGTTTTTATCTGGCTTGAATACTGAGTTGCAACCTATGAAGAGTCAACTTCTTACTGGAAAGAAAGTTCCTTTTATGAATGAAGCATTTTGTTGGATTCAACGCATTGTCCTTCAGTCTTCTACATCATCTGAAGACAATTCAGCATTTGTGGCTAGTAGTGGTGGTCGTGGTCATGGTGAATTTTCCAATAAAGGCCATGGTTTAGGGGGAGGACGTAGCTGTGGTGGTGAACATAGTGTACAAAGTTCTAATCAAGATAGCCATCAATGTATATATTGTAGCAAATCTGGTCATATTGCTAACACTTATTGGGTCAAGCATGGTAAGCTTGAGTGGGCTTAACGATTAGTTACTGCAAATGCTACTATGTTTGAAGGGACTGTTGGAAATGTGTCTTCCAAACGACATGAACCCATCTATCTCACCTGGGTGTAGCTCTCCTGAGCTTACAACTCGGGATGATATGGTTACATAACTCATCAAGCGTCTCTAAAAACTAGAGGTTTATAATTTCTCATCCCTTGCCACTCTTGCACAAGTAACATGGCTCGTTTCTCTACTTTGTCTCTTAGCACCTCTTGAATCATTGACTCTAGAGCTCATAGTCCTATGATGGGTAAGCATGAACTATTGTCTTCTTAACATAATTCTAGTCCTTCATCATAAGTTATTTAGCTAATGGTCATCTACTCAAGTGGTTGAATCAGGAACTATATCACTTACACCTTCTTTATCTTTGTCCTCTGTTTTACATGTCCCCCAACATCCTTTGAATTTGTTATCTGTTAATCAGTTAACTAAATCTCTTGATTGTGTCCCCCAACATCCTTTGAATTTGTTATCTGTTAGTCAGTGAACTAAAGCTCTTGATTGTTTAGCTACATTTTACCCATCTTGTTGCATTTTTTGGGACCTTTAGACAGAAGATGATTGGTGTAGGGCATGAATGTAATGGACTCTACTTTCTAAATTGTGTCTCCATTGCTAACGCTAATGGTCTAGCTGCTAGTTTTATTACCTCCTTATTATGATATTCCCGTTTACGGCATTTACCTTTATTTAAGTTACAACAAATAATTCCCGAGTGCAATCAATTTTTACTTGAATGTGAGGCTTGTGAACTTGACTTTACTTAAACTTTGCTCATTTGGACATCGGGACCTTTTCGTATTGCTAGTAGAAATGGTTTTAAGTGCTTTATTACTTTTGTGAAAGATTATTCTCATCTAACATGGCTCTATATGCTTCATGACTATTTTGAATTTTTACATGTTTTTCAATTATTTCATCGGGAGGATACTAATCAGTTTAATATATCCCTCAAAATTTTGTTAACGGATGATGCTCTAGAATATATACAGAAATCAATCTTTTAGTTTTATTCTAATCTTGGCACTATACATCAAACGAGTTGTACTTATACCCCTCGGCAGAATCGTGTGGCCGAGAGAAAGTACCGCCAACTCCTAAAAAGTTGCTCATTCACTCTTTATTTTATATGCATGTGTCAAAATCATTATGTAGTGATGCTCTCCTTATCGCATGTTATCTCATAAATCGTATATCTTCCATTGTTCTCAATTATCAGTCACCAATCAGTGTTTTATTTCCTAATAAAACGTTATTCCCTCTTATCCCACGCATCTTTGGGTATGTCTATTTTGTTCATAAGCTATGTTCTGATGCTGATAAACTATCTCCTTGTGCCACTAAATATGTTTCTCAGATATTCACATACTCAAAAAGGATATCGGTGTTATGATCCTATAACTTGTACTCAACATATTGATGCTTATGTTACTTTTTTTGAGGGCACACCATACTATTCTACTGAGGGTAAAGAGTTTTAATTGATATTATAACTGATCCTCCTATCCCACAACTTACCCTCTTAGATTTTGTTAAACTTCTCTAGTACCTCCTCCCTTGCATATGTATCAATAGCGAAAGCAATTTATAGCACCACCAATCTTTAGCTCTTCCATGCCCTCCATTCAATCTTTCTCTTTGTCTCCTAGTCTGGATGATTTTCTTATTGCCCTTTGCAAAAGTACTCTTGTATGCAAAAATCCTCCTTGGCTTACCCTATCAAGCATTATGTGTCTCTCACATCTTTCTTTTCCATTGTGTGACTTTGCTCTATTATTACAAACTCACATAATTCCTACTTCTACCACTAAGGGTCTCGCCTTGAGTGAAAGAAAGCTATAGATGTGAAAATAGAAGCTCTAGTGTCCAGCCAAACATTGGTTCTTGTTTAATCTTCCGCTTAAAAAAATGTGTTGAAGTATTGTTCAGTATAAACTATCAAGTACAATCTGGATGGCTCAATCGCGCATTTAAACTTTTTCCCCGTGGCACGTCTCAATTCTGTTCGTGTTATTATTTATCTTTCTATGGATTTTGATTGGCCATTATATCAATTGGATGTCAAAAATGCTTTTCTTTATTATGATTTATCTGAAAAAGTATATATGGAGCAACCTTCTGAATATGTTGCTCAGGGGGAGAATCATCGTAAAGTATGCTGGCTACATAAGACAATTTATGGGTTAAAACAGTCTCCAAGAGCATGGTTTGAGAAATTCAATTCAATGATATCCAGGAATGATTTCAACCAATGTTATTATGATAATTTCTTTTTTTTTGTTTGCAATAAGGAATTGGGGGTGGTCATTCTTATTATATGTGTGGATGATATAATTGTCTCCGGTAGTGATGCCACCAGCATTTCTGAGGTTAACTCCTTTTTTTAGCAACAAATTCAAATTAAAGACTTGGGATTAATTTGTCTTAGCAAAGGTATGTTCTTGATCTTTTGCTTAAGATTGGTATATTAGCTTCCAAGCCAATTGATACTCCTATGGATTCAAATCAAAAGTTTAGAGTTGATGATGGAGATGATATTGAATATAAGCATCGATATCCGCATCTAGTTGGGAAACTAATTTATCTTATTGTTACATATCCCAATACTTCTTTTGTTGGTGTGGTGAGTCAATTTATGGAGTCACCTGATTCATCAGGATGTTGTTTGTCACGTTCTTTGGTATCTAAAAAGCTCTTCCGGTAAAGAACTAATTTATAAATCTAATGGTTCTTCCACTCTGATTGGTTATTCTGATAATGATTGGGTTGGGTCAATGTGTGATTGGCGGTCTACAATGGGTATTGCACCTTTCTTGGTGGTAATTTGATTATTTAGAGAAGCAAGAAATAGACTATCATTACCAGGTCTAGTGCGGAGGCTGAATGTCGTGCTATAGCGTATACTATGGTTGAATTGTTGTGGTTGAAATCACTTCTTCAAGAGTTTGGATTTTCTATTAATCAACCTATTAATATGATGTGTGATAATTAGACAACTATTTATATTGCTGGGAATCCTAGTTTTCAAGAGCGAACTAAGCATATAGAAGTTTATTATCACTTTGCTCGTGATGTTGTGAAAAAGAAATTAGTTGCTACTTCTTACGTTGCCTCTAGAGATCAATATACTGATTTGCCTTTGTTGCTGGTAGCTCCAAAAGCTAGGCATGGGTGACCTACATGCTCTAGCTTGAGGGAGAGTGTTACATTACTTTAATTGAGTTATTTTTATTTTTTGAGTTTTATTCCTTATTTATTTTTATAGTCATAGACCATTTATATTCAATATAAACACAATAGGTGGAGGACTTCTGTCACACAGAAACCTAGAGCCCCCTCTTTGGTTTTTTTAGCGTTCTCCTTCTTCTCATCCTCTCTATTTCTTCTCTCTTCCTTCTTTCTCTCTTGCTACTTGCCGCAGATTCTCTAAGCAGCTTTGTGACACATGGCACATGAGACAAGGCAGTAACACTAATTTGTTCAAATAGTAACATCTATACCACCAGTGACTAAGAGCCAATTTTTTCATATATAAGGTAAGCATTAACTCAAATCCACTTATGAGACAATCAATCCCATTTACCTTAGTGTAGTTCTTTTCCACTCCGTAACCTTTGACATATAGATAGCCCATTCCATTATAAGCCGAGCAAAGCTGCTGTCTGGAGGCAAGCTTTAGCCACTCAAAAGCCTTTGTATAGTTCCTCTCAACTCCAGCGCCCCTAGCATATATCTCCCCAAGAAGTTCCATTGACCTCGGCTCGCCCTTCTCCACAGCCTTTAGAAACCATGACAATGCTTTCGTATGGTCACGCCTCAATCCTCTCAGCCCAGAATAATAGAACAACCCCACTTTGTACATTGCAACTGCATCCCCCTTCTGTGCCTGGTACTCCAATATCTGGAAGACCTCATCGTCCTCACCTCGATACTTTCCTAGAGCTTCTTTATTCTCCTCAGCTCCATTGTGAATCCTAATCGGTTCTATGACAGGAGAATCCTTCGTGGTTAAAAAGCTACTTACAGCCACCTTTGCTAACTCGGCATACAGCTCGACTGCCTTTGTATACATCTGTAACCACATTACAACAAGGATCAGCTCATCGAGTCAAATAACAACCATCTCAAAACAAATTCCACTACTTTCTACGGTGTCCAAATTCTTCCCACAACAAATGGATAAACAAATTCATTTTCCAACTTAAATCCCAGGATTACTGAAAAACAGAAGCGTGATCATAGTGAGAATTGCAAAGGAAAGCTTACAAACTTCTTGTCCAAACATCAAATTCATCGAAATGAAGACACCATAAGCCTTAAATGTCAAATTAGTAACACCATCTACGGCGAATGCAAAATGAAAGTCTTTGTTGGTTTGACACTGACGATGGATCATCTGCTTATAGGAGATAATGACATATAATTCTAGTAACGGAGCTGAATACTCACATCCTGACGCATATAAGTGTAAGCAAGCGCCATCTTCGACTGCATATTCCCTCCCCCGACGGCGAAATGGTGGTACAGGAACGCCTTGCCCTTGCTCCTGTCCCTCATCTGCCCCGTCCCGAGGAGAAACCCTAGCGCCGACTGCGCGTGCGCGTGCCCCGCGGCGGCGCTGGCCTCGAACTCCGACACGGCCTCCTCCATCAGCCGCCCCTCCCCGGTGCTGGCGGCGGCCATCATCTTCGACACGCCGGAGTAGTAGAGCTCCTCCGGCTCGGATCCGGCGGCGAGGGGCTCGCCGGACTCGAACATCGGGCGCCAGGAGCCGGGATCGAGCTCCTCCTCGGGCCGGGACTCGGAGTCGCCGAACTCGTCCCAGTCGGCGGAGTCGAGGAGCTCGTCCGGGGGGGCGGCGGCGACGCCCTTGAGGTCCTCCTGGGTGAGGATGAGGAAGAAGGTACGGGCGGTGAGGGAGAGCGGGTAGAGGGAGAGGAAGAGGAGGGGAACCAGGAGGCTGCGACCCGGATCGCGCATGGTGGTCGGGAACGGCGGCGGCGGCGGTCGGCGACGGTGACGACAGGGGTGAAATGGGAATTTTGACTTGGGCGTGTCCGTGCGTAGATATGTATGATGTTCCAGTGAGGCCACGTCAGTTTCTGGTGTCTGTCCAATGAGGTTTTGCCGCGTCGTAGACCGGGTTTCGTCGGTAAAATCTGATGGACCGGATCCGGCTATTTCATTGCCGGCCCAATCGGATCGAAATGAATGATTAAGAAAGGCCGACCAAAATTGCATAATTTCGTAAATTAAGGGCATACGTAATAAAATTTCTAGAATAGAAATCAATTTCTACTCAGAAATTAATTTATTAAATTTTATTATGGACGAGTTTCTAAATAAAAAAATGCGTTTTATAACAATTCAAAATTTTTATTTCTAAATTAAAATTTCATTTGATAATAGAATAAAATTTTTATTTTAAGGAGCGATAGCAATTGGCATTCGATGGCCAGAGTCCGATGTTTAATGACTAGCATTCGGCGTCCAGTGACTAGCGGCGGGCAATCGAAGTCTGAAGTCTAACGTTCAGCATCTGGTGCCAAGTCCAATGACCGGCGACAAGTGGTCAAAGTCTAGAGTCCGACAACCGGCAACCAATGTCCAACATATGGAGTTCAACATTTGATGTCCGACATCCGGAGTCCAATGACAGGAGGCCGGCGGCGAATGGCCAATGGCCAGAATCTGGCGGCAAGTGGTGGGCGACCGACATCTGGCGGTCGATGGCGAGCGACAAATAGTTGCTAACGAACATTTGGTGGTTGATGGTAAGCCTTTGGTATTCAATGATTGGTGATGAGCAGCCAACGATCATGGGCATCTAGCATCCTACAATTGGCGATGGGCAGCCGAAGTGCGGTGGTTGGCGACCAACGTCCAGTGGCCAACAATTGGTGGCTAGTGACTAAGGCCGGTGGTGGGCGGCCAATAATCGACGGTGGGTGTTCAACATTCCACGAGTGGCAAGTGGGTAATAGGTGGTGATGAGAATACATAATGAAAAAAAAATTAATTTCTCATTTTTGTTTCAAAAATAAAATGGCTAAAAAATTTAACTTTTAATTTTTGCTCCAAATCTATATCTGGAATATAAAAAAATGAAATTGCGTTATCAAATGGATTTTAGTTTCAAGAAAGAGAAAAACAGAGGAATAGAGAAACTGAAATTTTGTCATGCGCACCCTAAAATAACAGATTTTCCTTAAGATACATTTCTATATTTTATATTATTTTTTTTAAAACAAGTGTAGTCTAGAATGTACCATTGAAATTGCATATCTTTTATGAGGTCATGAGTTCAATTCATGTCTCAAGTGAACTTTTGAACAATTTTATGTTGAGTTGCCTAACTATAATATATCTTATTTGGAGAGACTTTCGAGTTTTTAGTATTTGAGTAGGATTGCATATGAACTTGTCGGATCCTCTCAAGTCATAGTTAAAACCTAGTGTTTTTTAGACCTTTTATGACATCGTTCTTGAGTGGGTGGATTTTTAGATAATGAAGTTGGGACAAACCCCGCTAGAGTTGATTCCTAGTATTGGAAAGAATTACTCTATTCCAAGGTGAACTCTAAAGTCGAGGTTATTTCAAATGATATATTTTAGGAAAATATCCTGAGTTCCTTGCATTCGAAATTCATTTACAACATATCTATCTATGTTTTAGTTGAATCGATAGTTCATAATATAAAAATCAAAACCGAATCGGTCAAAGGATGATTCCGTAATTTTTTGTGCTGACCACTAATTTAATTGAAATTTTAAACTTTGTAAAATGAAATTTTCGAGTCTTATAAAATAGACATACGTAAGATCATGCAAAAAAAAAAAAAAAAAAAATAATTATTTGGATAGTCGAAAGAAATGGGTTCCAACAAGAGAAGCATTAACAACAGCGTCCTTCTCAATCGCGCGAAACGCCGTCGTTGTGCTACCATCGACGCCACTCCTTCGAGCCCACCGCCGTCGACGGCGGACCGCCAGTTGCTCGCCGCGTCGCCGGCCGGAGCTCGCTCGCGATGTCCTCTGCAACCCTCGAGATCAAGCTTTCCCGACCGAGCCGCATCTACCGCCCCTCCGTACGCCTCTCTCTCTCTCTCTCTCTCTCTCTCTCTACGCTCTGCAATTCTCCGTCCTGAATCACGATCGGCGGCGTTGATGGAATCCTCCAGGAACCGCTCGAGGGCAAGATCGTCGTCAAGTCCGCCTCCTCCATCTCCCACCGCGGCGTCCGCCTCGCCGTCAACGGCTCCGTCATCACGCAGGTACTCTCTTTCTCTCTCTCTCTGCCGTCAGATCGCCGTGAGAAATCGGTGATCGGCGATGCTCATCGTTCCGTCGACCTCCGGGTTATTTTCAGGTTCGCGGAGGAGCTGCGGGGCTCGTCGAGTCGATCGTGGGCGCTGTCAAGCCTGTCGTGATCGTGTACTTGCCCTTGCCCTTTCCATTTCTGTTCGTAACTTCCAGAAAAACGTTTTCCAAATTTTCCAGTATTTGTTTCGCGGATAGTGCATTACTCAAGGAAAAATGTTTTCTGTTATTGGAGAAAACACCTTCGAAAGTGGGGAAATCGCGGGAAAATCGCTGCATGTTTTTTCTGCTTCTGTTTTTATGTATTTGCCCGCATTTGAATCTTGAGTATTAGAAATTGCTTCTCTTTGGATGTTTTAGATTATTTAAAGAGTAAAACCCCACTTTCTTTGCGTTGGATTCCTGTAGAATGTAACTTTCTTTTGGATAAAATTGCTTTTTATGACTATCCAATTGCGGTACGAAGGATGAATACTGTCCACATTACTGTCTTTTTTGCTGTTGTATGTGGTCTTTTGAACAGGAATAGGATAATTGAAGTGCAACCGCCTGGAAGGATTGCATCAGGTACAACAGAGGTAGTGATATGCAGAAATGTTTACATATATGCGACGTCTTGAAAAGAGCGAGCTGATTCGTGTTTCCATACTGTTGCATCTTACTTGATGAATGGTTAATGTCTTCCAAATAAAATTATAATCTCTATCTCTCAATAGAAGTAATCCTAAGTTCACGTGAATTGATGCCTTTACTGCTTCGAAATTGATTGCAGCCTGTTTGTCAAGGACAACGTTGCAAACTTGTCATATTCATTAAAATAACATGCAAAGCTTTCTTCTTTTTTTCTAGACTTCGCTCTATTTTCTTTATTGGATGTGAGTCTTCAAGAACAACATAACATGGTTTTCAGGAGTTCACTACTGGTGATATATTAATATCAGAATATTTTTTCCTATTGTATTGATGTCTTAGGCTAAGATATTAACAGAGTGCAAATAAGCCAGTATTTATTGTTGGGCCATATAGTTGCCCTTGTTTTTACCTTTATTAGATTCAACCTATGACATGCAATTCCTGAAGCCTTTGATTTAGTTGTCTGTTGTTCATGGCAGATACCTTTTTCTGTAACTCTGAAACAATCTGGAGGTGACAAACGCGAAAGATTTTATGAGACCTTTCATGGAGCTAATATCAATATCCAGGTGAATAATTTGATCATGTACCTGATCATATTTGATATAATATGGAACAGACATCAGTTGCAGATTCGATTTGATTTTTAAAGATGGCTTCCATATGACTTGTGCGTTGTGTAACTGTTGTGTCTTATTTGTAGATAGATACAGTATTTAGAATTATATGCTGCTATCCAAAAAGCGAGGGAGCCATTGTGGACATGGATTTTTTTCACGTTCTACAAAAGGCTAGAAAATGCCAAATTAGTTATTTTTCTAAACGAGATTTAGATTTTTATGAAAATTTCATTGTATCTGTCCAGTTTTCATCATTTGATGACTAACTTTCTTGGAAGAAAGACTTCCATGTTTATGCCTTTCATGAGTAGACATGATAAATTTCTGAAGTTCATCTTGTCTATTGTGTTTTGAATGGTTATTTTTCATGTTTGTTTGCTTGTGAAGAATAATGCAAACTATATAAGGCATTGTTTTGATCCTAATTTGGGTACAAGCATAAAATCCATGGAAGTCTTGTTGGTTGGAATATATCTTGATGATCTTTAGATTTGAACAACTTGTTAGGGAATGAAGTTCTGGATCATTACTGTTCTGTGTTTGTTTTGCCTGTATCACCACCATGGCACAATGCGTCTGTCCAAATAAGTAATTCTTTGTGCTAACCTGAAAGTAGATGGTGGTTCTTCATAGTAATTAGCATATATTATAGTACTTGGGGTTGGATCATAGATAATAGGATTAGATGCTTGATGTATGAGCATGGGTAATGGATCATAAAAGAAATCTGATATTTATTCTACGAAGGTGATTGATGAGCTTGATCAAATGCTGATGTGTCCTTTTCTTTCTTTATTTGTTATAGTAATCTTGGGAGCTTTTAAAATTTGGTAGACATGATAAGGTAATGCTATATATGCATCATGTCTTTCCATAAATGAGTTCTAAAGTCCAGTTGGCTTAAAGTGAAAAATGGTAAGATATAGGCAACCACAGAAAATGCGAGCTTGCACTTGGCTCCCTTCTTCTGGACCATTTAGTTATCGGATTTCTTATTTCCCCTTCAGCAAATGTTTTTATTTCTGCCTGATTTTAGGGTCTGCTTTCATGGTTGATATTCATTAAATCTGTTACAGTACTTGCTAACTGCAGATGTAACAAGAGGGTATCTGCACAAATCCTTATGTGCCACAATGGAGTTCATTTTAGAAGCTGATAAGGGTATGACATGTTTTCTCATTGATTCTAAATCAATTTTGGCAATGATAACTTGTGGGAAGGATCTAATCCAGTGCTTCCTCTGTTAATTTTTTCAGCTGAGCTTCTTGATCAACCAGCTTCTCCTGAGATAGTTATCTTTTACATTACTCAGGATACTCAAAGACATCCATTGCTTCCTGAGTTGAAATCAGGCAAACTTCTATATGTATCTATCTTTCAGTCTCTTTTAGCATGATTCTGAACTATAGTCAATTGGTCAGATAGAAAATTGTACTACGCTTTTTTATTTGCTCATGCATATTTGGATGAAAAGCGACAGGATGGACAAGTTCTTTATAATCAATTGTAAAAGCCTCATTGGTTTTGCTGCTATATCTAAAGCAAATATGCATTCGCCTGATCCAACTTCTTATGAGGAAGATGTTGACGTACAGGTGGTTTTCGAGTGACTGGAAAGATGTCCATTCAGTGTGCTCTGTCAGATCCAATTAGTGGAGAGCTTATTGTGGAAACATCTGCAGTTCCAATTTGCTCTGTTGACATACACATACTTCGAATTGAGTCGATTCTTTTTGGAGAGAGAATTGTGACTGACACGTCCTTGGTACAAACAACCCAGGTGCGTAAATTTTTAACTAAATAGATGTATATTTCTGGATCAAAATCTTCCTTAACAACGTCCTTCTACATGTACTAGATAGCAGATGGGGATGTGTCTCGGCATATGATATTGCCCATCTACGTTATTCCTCCTCGCCTCTTAACTTGTCCAACGACCTCGGCTGGGTGAGTTGCTGGATTCACATTGCCACCACTCTTGTGTCTCGTTCTTTTTCTGCATAAGCACGTGTAGTGGAACCCCACAGCTTAACAGTGATTGTGTATTCTTAGGTCCCTTCAGTCTCTACACAACTAATCTAACTTATTGGAGAACTCTTATGACAATTGAGCATTAGCATCATAGTGAACCGAAGAGGTTAATCTTGCTTTCAATATACTTACTAGGTTGAATATCCAATATTTTATTTTCAAATATCCAGATAAGCAGTGGAAACTTTTCATTTGTTGATAAAGATCTATATACAATCAGTCCTTTCAGTTAAATCTGGAAATATGCAGCAACCTTAGCTTTAAGTAGATTGATTGACTGCATTGAGCTTCACTTATTGGAAGGATGAGCATCCAACACCCAGCCCGTCAGCCCCCAATATAAGCACACAAACAGAGAATGCTTGGACCTTTGTTTCAAAAGGCTTGAAATGAAATTCCTCTTGAAATCAAATTCCTGAGAGACCACCGCACAACCTTTGGAAATGCTTTGTGCTTGAAGACATTATTGATTACTTAGTTTCACCTGTGACCGCAGATGAATGTCTGGCTTTTGTTTTTCATTTCACATGCAGCTTTGGAAAATTCATCTGCAGTAATTTTTTTGTTCTTTCCTTATGGACCCGTGGAAGCTACTATTGCATTGACTTTACATTAACTTGCATCTTCCAAACAGATCATTTTCAATCGAGTTCAAAGTTGCCATAGTTATTAGCTTTCAATCAGAGCTATCAAAGATGCAGGCCAAGTCAGATCCCAGAACTCCTAGGCTGTGGGTATGAAAACGGATTGTTTTAGTTTTATGTGCTTTATCTTGAGCTCTATTTTGAAAAATGCTCCCTTTTATCAATTTTAGATGGCAATGGAAACTCTACCACTTGAACTGGTTCGCACCAGATGAGAATCAGTGTGGAGGGAACAACTCAGACTTTAATGTCTGTACTATCATTTGGGCGGTTGTTCACCATTGATTCAGATTGTTGTCATATATGTAATCTGCTCACAATCTTGATGGCGTTGGCTGCGCTGTCAAAAGGTGTTTTTATTACTGGATGCAAACAGAATCACGTAGTTCATTATGTTGTATCCTCTTGGATATTTGGAGGCAACAACTCAGACTCTAAAGCCTGTACATGCTTCAAAGGGTTGGATTTTTACTGTTGGCCTTTCGGAACGTTTACTGTAGAGGTTGATGACTTCTCTTCCATTTGCTAAACGATAGTTGACTATTTACCATTTATACTCGGATTAGATAGCACGTTTCAAGGTAAATTCAATTACATGTGTAACTAGAGAAGATGCGCACGCAGACACACACGCACACATATTTATATCTCCAAGTTGGAGTAGATACAATGTATTAAACAGCAATAATAACCATTGTATCCAAGCCAATGCTGTATTCCCCGTAACATCAGTGAAAACCGCTAAAAACTAAAACCGAAAAGAGAAGGTACAAATGTATAAAGATTCGAGATACCACAAAAAAACGGAGAATAATGTAAATGAAAGCACTTGGC
Source organism: Eucalyptus pumila (assembly GCA_016097595.1). NCBI lineage: Eukaryota > Viridiplantae > Streptophyta > Magnoliopsida > Myrtales > Myrtaceae > Eucalyptus > Eucalyptus pumila. The sequence continues at coordinate 67,774,910 of CM027851.1, forward strand.
CATTTTTATTACTTCAAGGAGGTCTCACATTTCCATCAAGACATTTATCTTAGGTAAAGGCAAACAAGTTCAGAACTCATCTTATTAACATAAACCTTCCCAATGTTTCATTCTACTGAAAACTTGAAAAGCATGGAATGCTTGTACTTCTCACCAGGTCGCACGATAACAGAAGGAAAGTTTGGTTGGTTGATGGCATTTGGAAATCCTTGCGTCTCCAAACACACTCCAGAGTGCTTGCCATATGCTGCATTGCCTTTACCAACTACTCCATTAACGTAATTTCCAGTGTAAAACTGCATTCCCGGAGCATTGGTCCACAAGTCAAGAACCCTAGAACTTGAAGGGTCCTTCAGTTTGGCAGCATGTTTTAGGCCCGACTTCTCTTCCCCACAGTCCAGCACATAGTTATGGTCGTAACCTAAACCAGGCACCTCATGAATTGAAGTGCCAATCTTCTTCTCTGTCGTGAAATCAAAAGCCGTTCCTTTGACGGGCATAATTTCACCTGTTGGGATTGTGTTCTGATCCACAGGAGTGATGTGATTAGCCCATATCTGGATGGAGTGGTTTAGTATGTTTCCTGAATCATGACCGGCTAAGTTCCAGTAGGTATGCTGAGCCAAGCTAATAGGAGTGGCCTTATTTTCAGGCACAGCTTCCATGTCGAGCCTCATTGTTGTACTAGAAGTTAGCGTGTAAGTAGCCGTCACAGCAATATCTCCTGGGTAACCTATAATCATATGAACATGCAACCCAAGGCATCAAAGCCGTGTTGGTGCAAACGACTGGGTGTGTCAATGAGCATGTGCGCCAGTGTGTGCGCATGCATGAGAGAGAGAGAAAGAGAGAGAGAGAGAGAGAGAGAGAGAGAAAGAGAGACCTTCTTCCCCATCATGACTCTGATATTTGAAGGTAATGGAAGGATTCTCGCCTTTCTTATAATCAGCTACTTCCCATATAACCTTATCAAAACCCTTGTGCCCACCTAAGTAACACAGAAAATTCAGAAGGCCATTATCAGATTGACGTTTCGAAGAATTAGGTTGCTCCACTTATACGTACTTTTAGTTCTAACAAAGTGAACCTCTTGTCACCAACACTAACTGGAAAAGGCAAAATTCTTCATGGATCTCACGATTATTGAGCAGTACTTATTTTCCTTAAAATGTTTCTTCTGCTTAATGTGCTTGTGTGTGCGCTCTGCTTCTGATGGTTGGAAAAAAGCAAACTTGGTCCTTTTCTTTTCTCAGACGCAGTTCACATGAGTTACAATACAATGATAGCTGAGGTGATCAAACCATAATATAAGAACACTTTCCCCAGTGTAATTTTCAGTTCAGGGGAAAAGGACTTTAAATTTCCTCCATACTCAATCAGCCAAGCATAAAATTTAAACTGAAGTTCTACAAATCCTCAAGCTTCCACAAAGGCAGAATGTGCAGCAAGGTCATAGTGTGATTAATTCACATTCGACAACTCTCTCACACATTCAATTCCCCACACCACCTATCCAGATTAAACAGAGAGAGACGAGCAGATGCCAAAGCGACAACATATATAATGCATTTACGCAAGCAGATCGATTGTCAAACACATACAGAAGGCTGACACAATCACAAAGACGATCAATTCGCTCGAGGCGTCATTAAGTATGATCTCGTCAGCTCGAGCAACATCCACACCGCAACCACTGATCATTAACAATTCATACCGTGAAGACTGTTCGGAGGCTTGTTGATGGGCAAGGAGTGTTCAACGCCATCGAGAGTGAACTTGCCCTCCTTTATCCTGTTCGCGACCCGCCCCACAATGCAGCCGAAGAACGGCGCGGCACCTTTCTGCGCAGCACAGAAAACACAAATCGACCCACAAAAGACATTCATCAACCCAATCTTCCAAAGCTCAATCCCACATCAAAACCAACGAAAACAGCCCAATTTCCCACAAAGTTTCCAAATATTCAGCAGATCAAGAGCCGCGGAAGCGAAGAAAACGGAAATGCGCGATCACCGACACATCTCCACAAGCACAGGCGGCCAAAAAGTAACGAACTTGCTCACCAGATACGGCTCGACGGAGTCGAAACCCAGAACCACATCCGCCAGTTTCCCTGAAAGCAACGAAAAGAAGAGCAGACACGATCGAGTCATCAGCAACGATTCCGACCATGAACAGAGACCAGGAGCATCAGCGACGAACCGTCTTTGCCCGGAACGGAGAGCGAGGCGATGGTGCAGCCGAGGTTGGCGATCTTCACCCGCATGGTGCCATTGTCGAGCTCGAAGAGCTCCGCTTGCCTGGCCTGATCCGCCATAAAGATTCTTCCTTTTTCCTTCGTCTTCTTCTCTGGGAAGAAGACAAAAGAGAGAGAGGGGGGGATTTTGAAGGTGGTGGAGAGAGCAGGAATCGGATTCTGTCAGCTACTGTCAAAGATGATGACGTCATAAAATCGCCGGATCTTAGCCAGTTTTTTTTTTTTTTGAACAGATCTTAGCCAGTTTCTTCACCGAGTTTATCTGAAATTTTTAAAGATAATGACATAGACAACGTTTGAATTTAAGTCTAATATATAATTTACGAATCAGATTTTTTTTTTTTTTATTTTTTTTAATACCCAAGGAACTTGTACAGCCGTCCGTCGAAACCGATAAACATTTTTTTTTAATAACCGGCAAATAAACCGTGAAGTGACGTTAGTGGAGGACCCACCACCCCAACATCAGCTCCTAACGCTAGCGAAGGACCGGGTAAACTTTTTTTGTGTAGCCAGCAGCCGGCGAGTAAACCCTAGAGAACCCACCACCCCAACATTAGCTAGTGACGCTAGCGAAGGACTGGGTAAACTTTTTTTTGTGCAGCCGGCAGGTAAACCTTGGAGTAACATTAGCGGATGGCCCACAATCCCGACATCAATCTTAAGAGTAAACCTTGGAGTGACGCTAATGGGAGGACCCACCACCCACCACCCCGACATCAGACGCTAGTGGAGGGCCACGTAAACTTTTTTTTTTTTTTTTATACTCAAGGAACCCGTGTCACCAAAGGACCGGGTAAACTTTTTTTTTTTTTATACTCAGGAACCCATGCCACCACTCACCACCCCGACATCAGACGCTAGCGGAGGACCGAGTAAATCTTTTTTTTTTTTTTTTATACTCAGGGAACTCCGTGCAACCGGTAGTCGGCGGGTAAACCCTAGAGTGATAGGGTTGAAATCACACTTAAGACACTAAGCGCCTCCACTAGTTTCGAACCCCTCACCTTTGGGCAAGGATCAACGGAGCTTTTATCCAACAAAGCTACCATGGCTGGTGGTATCAATATTGAACATTTTTATACAGTAAAAGTTTAGGAATTATATTACACATTGGAATTAAGTTTAGAGATCATATTAAATAAATTAAAAATTTAGGGATCAAATTACACTTTTTGTCAAAATTCATGAATTGTTTGTATCATTTTTCCAAATTTTTTTGCTATTGTCACATAGAGAGTTAAGGAAATAAGATATACGAAGATTACTTCAATTTACGATAAAGAATCACCAATCACTAATTAATGTTATTAATAAATGGAAATTTACTGTCCACATTGATTTTAATACTTTTCTATATGAAATTTTACCAAGTATAATGAATATCGCTAGTCCATAAAATTTATTAGTTTCTTATAGAAAATGTCGCTAAGCATATCCAAAATAATTTTGATGCATATGAAAATCACTAACCACATATATACGTTATCGGTAAATGAAAAGGTACCAACTAAATTTACAAATTTTATTTTTTATGTGAAATCTTACTAAGCATATTGAGAACTTCTTTACATTGTCAATCATTTATAGGTATTCCTAGTAAGAAAAACTTCCTGATATAACTAGTTATTTCCCATATTAAATTTTTTTCATGCACATTGAAAGTTTACTTCGATGTGTAGGAAAATTACTTCCATGATCATGAAAGTAAGTTTGTTCCTATAAGCAATTTGTATTTTTCTAGATTGTTCTTTAGTAAATTCTTAACTTGAAAATGATTTAAATCTATCCAATCAATTAGTATTCGCACTGATCTGTAATTTTTCATTTTCTCTTTTCAGTTAGTAAATTTTGACAAGTATTCAATGGTAATCTATAGCTATTAGTCAAATTTCTAAGTGTTTAATACATTCCCAACATTAGATGCGATTTATATGACCAATTTGTTAGGAATCTTATACAAAAATCTGCATAACAGGTTGCCAGCAGGATTCTAGTATCTTGATCCAACGGTGCTCATTGTTTTATGGAAAAAGAATAGTGCAAATTATCCACGTACGATTATCCATAAAAGAGACCACGAAATTATAGAGCTTGCCAAACTTTCAAGCAAATCTACATCTATCTCATAGGACAGCTCTTCAACGCACTCTCTTATTATTGTTAAATTGGATGATGTTGACTTACCTCAAGAAAATATACGAAATATGTATTCAATTTGTTGGAAAAATGATTATCACGTATTAAAAAAAATAATATTTGCATATTGAGGAAAACGCGTAACACTATTTGTTGGAATCAGAAAAATAATAAAATTGAGAGAATAATAACAATAATATAATGATGATCAAGCCAATGTTTGTATAATATTTACATATAATGATGCTCAATCACTTTCCAAATACAAAACTGTATGATTATAATAACATTTATAGAAAATTAAACATGAGGTGAGGTACGGGTAACCGAATTTTCCTAACTCAATTAGTTCCTGCCAACAGTGTTAAGTAGCTTTATAAACTATGCCTCCCAAGATACAAAACCTCGAATCCATATATATTAACACTATACAAAATAGGATTATGTCAAATACTTCTAGAAATCAGCACACTTGGAGGAGTACTTTTCCAAAGAGGAATTCTAATTTGTGAATGACTATTTGCCATGAATTACAGAAGATTCCGAAGATAATCATTTTCGTAATTAGAATTGTTGTAGAGAGATTCTGGAAGATTGGTCATTAACACGTCACTTAATTCAAGTAAAATCTACTAGACAAAAATGAAGTAATTTGTCCCTTAACGCGTCCATCCATTAATTCATCCATAATGGCATCGCAAAAGCGTGTCAAAATTGCTGAAAAAATGCATCCATTAACACATCAATTAATTCGTCCATAAAACTATTCCACGACTAATGCACGAGGGCTTGAGAAGGAATGCATCCATTAAATTGTCCATTAACACAAAAGGTTGTATAAGAATGCACCAACTTATGTTGAGTTGTTAATACCATTAATTTCAACACATTCAATGCAAGAAAAAGAGAACGAGAAGGTAATCCCCAATTGAATTTCCTGCTAGAACGGGAAGGTTATCCCCAATTGAATTTCCTGCGAGAACGGGAAGGTTATCCCCAATTTCCTGCAAGAACGGGAAGGTAATCCTCAATTGAATTTCCTTGAGAACGGGATGGTAATCCCCAATTGAATTTCCTGCGAGAACGGGAAGGTAATCCCCGATTTCCTGCAAGAACGGGATGGTAACCCTCAATTGAATTTCCTCGAGAACGGGATGGTAATCCCCAATTGAATTTCCTGCGAGAACGGGAAGGTAATCCCCAATTGAATTCCCTGCCCCATAAGCTGAATATTGGACCTTCCCATACTTGGTCGCATATCGCTTCATTCCTTCGGTATATAAATTGACATTATTCACACCCAATTCCTGCGAGAATGGGAAGGTAATCCCCAATTGAATTTCTTGCCCCATAAGCTGAATATTGGACCTTCCCATACTTGGTCGCATATCGCTTCATTCCTTTAGTATATAAATTGACACAATTCACACCCAATTCTTATCTCACACACACCAAATAGCTTTGAACTCCCAATAAAAAGAAAATATAAAAAATAAAAAAGAAACAAAAGAAGGATGAAGAACTTTCAAGTTGCAGCAATCCTTGTGCTCTTTCTATTCTTAACGACAAGTAAGCTTCCTCTTCGCGATACATATGCTTCTTCTTCTTTTTTAAAGATTTGCTTACTGAAATCATAAGGATTATATTATTTACACATGCATGATTTTCAACCAAACTAATTTCTTTATCATTTCATTTTTTTGGGGGTGGGGGTGTGAAGGCGAGGTGATAGCGGCGCAGTCTCCAGTGCGTCCATGTTTTAAGCTTTATGATCTTCCCGGCTGCAATGGTCAAGCGTGCACCGACTTCTGCATTAATAAGACCGGGGTGGCTGAGGCTGCGGGGCTTTGTAGCAAGGATGGAGCCAGGTGCCTTTGCATTACACCTTGCCAATAAGTAAATGCTCCTCCCTCTGTAACCTGCCTTCAATGAAGGGATCATGTTGTGACGTTTTCAAACACACACACACTCTCACTATGTCCCCAAATATCACTAATCTCGATCTAAATTATGCCTACAAGAGTGATATCTTACAATGCCAAGTAATTTTATTGCAATCGAAGCTTCATCATTCTCTGGGACTAGCCATATGGGCATAAGGCATAGATTGACAACGGCACGAGTAGCCGATACTCACAATAGTAACAAAGTAAATTGATGAACTGATTGTCCTGAAAATTACGCGAGTTGGAAAATGCCCGGAATGCCACGTTGATTGTCGATTGACAATTGGCATAAATAAGAAAATCTTAGCAATCGAAATCCTTGTGCAATAAACGGATGACTAACGATTGAAGGGAACTTGACTATGCCTTGGTTCTTGAAGTTAAGGTCTACAATGATTCGAATGCTCAATTCTCGGTTTCAAAGAAGTTGACGGCGAGAGATCTTGTACGAGAAGTTTGGTTTTGCCTACATTGAATACGTGGTATCAAGAAAATTTCTACAATTATTAATATGTAGGAATTTGTTTACGATCAATGTTATGTGCGAGAAATTTATGCGATCGATTGATGTGATGGTTACATTTGAGCGATGGGTTAGAAACTTACAAAGTTAATTATTTACCTATGTTCAAAAAGTTTTATTAAATGTTTTGACAAGTTCAAAATATTTTTCAGATTTATCAATATTTAGAACATACATTGATTTTCTTATTTATATATTGATTTACTTGATTCCTTAGTATTCCAATAGAAAAAGCTACTATAGAAAGTCGTTCTTTTGGCTTCTCTTCCATCGGCAGGTGAGGCTTTGAACTTTGTATTTTAATTTAGGGATATATTCAAGTCCTAAAACTTGTGACGAAAGTGTAATTGAGTCCTAAGATTTACAAAAAGTGTAATTAAGTTCTAAAACTTATCAAATTGATTCAATTAAGTCCTAAATTTAACATCGTCAATTTGACTAACGGTAAATACTAATGTGGTTTTTTTAAATACTTATTCTTTCCTATGTGGTGATGACATGGCTTAAATTATAATTTATTTAACCAAAGTATTAATTTTTTATTTTTGGTCGGTTTTACTCTACACCTATTCTAACACTCACTCTCAAACTTTTGCCCTACCTTCTTGCAGGGCGTGGGAGTCGAAACCCACTCTTGAAACTAATGCTTTTTTTATATATGAATTAAATTACAGGAAAAAATGAAACTATGGGCAAGGGTGGCAAGCCCTGACCGCCATTGCCTTTGTTGCCATAAAGGGTTGGCGAGGGTCCCTAGGGTCTCGGCTAGGGTTAGCAACCTCACCCAAATCTAGGAGAGGATTGTGACCCTTGAGCCAATTTGGGCGAGGATTGCCAGCCCTTGTCCTACTATCGTGGCCCTCAGCGAGGGTCGTTGGATCACCCCAAGGGTAAAGAAGGTAAAGTTGTATGCTCATATATTGATTATGTTGCCCTAAACATTTGTGATTGTTATGTGAGGGTAAGTGTGAAGGTGAACTTTTACTTTAGATTTAGAGATTTCATTTGCTGGATTTTGTCTCATTCCTTTATTTTTCCAGAAATGTAAGATGGCCATTTCGCCGCTATGGCTTTTTGAAGCCCAGATACACATAAAGTATGAGTATGAGGAGGTTGTGTTGCCTAATATTGTTTGACGTATACCAAGTACACTACTACGGTATGAATCGATATAAAACTTGTCAAGTGGGTTCCTCATCGGTATATAATTTGGTTTGTGATATTCAAAAGTGACTAGATGGGACTGTCCAGAGGCTTTGATGGTCCTCCTAGTTATGTTGTCAAGGAGCCGATGTTGGGGTATGTTATTGATTCTTAGATGACAAATCAGTGTTGTACATGCATGTTTTTTAGAGCAGCGGTATGGTAGTAGAGATAGGAATTACCTAACCCTTCCTAGGTGTTCTATATTATGAGGTGCTTTATAAGTGATGCGTATGTACATTAATAAGTGTGATATGACTTATTAATTATTTTGTTGAGCTTCCGCTTGCAAATGAATTAACAAGAAAGAAAGTAAATATGACACATGTAGCGTTTGACGTGCTTGAGGCGTCACCGAACATGGCACAGGAAATTGAAGAATATAAAGTTAAGCAAAAGAAAATTGCTTTTACATGACAGAAATTTGATATGCGATTAGACTAACATTTATACATACCACCCACTGCCTATTTTTAGGCCATTGGATATATGACTTTTTATCACTTAGACTACCACATAACATCATATAAAAATAAAATGGAAAAATTGCCAAAAATCTTAAACTCATTGTATGGTGATCAATTCAGTCATAAACTTTTTAATTTGGCCAATTTAAGTCTAATTTTTTTTTTTGATTTTTCAATTGAATCATTCTAGTTAATTTTAGCTAAAAATTACTGACTGCCCCGCAAGAGTTGTGGGTCATCACCGGGGCCCTTCCAAGAAGATGAACAGTGGAAAAGAAAAGAAAAAACATATTGAAATAAAAAAAATTATAAAAAATTATGGAAATTATAAAAACTTGCACAAATTGTCCACATCAATGTTAGTACTGCCTTGTAGACAACCACCATTGATTGGACCGCTATGTTAGCGATTTTTAATCAAAATTGGCTAAGACTACATTGGAAAAACGTTAAAAGGTTAAGGACTAAATTAACTAATTTAAAAAATTTAAGATTAAATTGACCATCGTACGATGAGTTTATGATTTTTTAGATAATTATCCCAAATGAAATGTTTCAAGTTTGAAAGAAGACAAGTGTTGTTAACTTCTCACAAAAAGAGAGGACTTTTTAGAGAATTCTGATAATGGTGGAAATGCTTATGCTTAATTTCTCTGAGGGTGAGGGAAAAAAATTTAAAAAATGGGTTCTTTCTAATTATTAATCAAAATTCAATTCTGAAAATCGTGCTATTAATCTCATTTGCTTTTGTTTAGCTTGAGAAAAACTGAAATACCACAAAGAACTTAACGATGAGCCGCCCAAGGAAGGTTAGAACTTTCAATATACTTATTTTTAAGATTAATTATCATTGAGTCGGGTAAGCTCACTAAAATATCTCGCATGCAAAGATCTAATGCCACATAAGATATTATTATTTAGTGCATCAAAAAAGAGTCAATTGATGTCAGATAGGGTTCGGTGTTTCTTCAGTTTATATAATGAGTTTTTGTTAATTTGGACCCAGAATTACCCGATTGATTAGGGTTATCACATGGGGCAATCTTTGTTGGTGCTTCCTTTTCACTTCTTGGGCAGTGTAAAATAGCATGCCAAACCGACAAATGCTTCACTGCCTTTAGATATCAAATGACGCCTGCTGCTAGGTTCTTTAACCCAATTTTGCCTCCTGAAATTAAGCCATTAAACAATTAATCACATTGGGATATCCGCCTGTGAAGAAAGAAAAAGTTTGGTCACGTGCAGCTTTTGTATCGATCCTGGCATGGAGCATGTGATATTAGGATATGGTTATGGGAGATCTGGATATTGCCAACTAAACATGCACTAATAGAACCCTTATAATCATTATTGCTAAACCACCACCGACATGGTTTGCTAGAAATCTCTATGTACCAAAATACTTACTAATTTTTCTTCAGAGTTTACGTACCAGCAATGCATCATAATTGCATGATTAAGGAATTTAATAAGCGTCAGAATAGACTATTCCGGACTTTAAGCAAAGCAAGCCTCAAATTTGGACTACTGGGAGGATATTTTCCATGAACATTTCCAACAAGCGCCACCAAAGCATCTATACTAGTGTGACAAATAAATTCTTCTGCCCGAATATTAAGAAGCGGATTCATGAAAGGACGATATTTTAACCACAAGTACCTGATTAAACATTCGTTAGCCTTGCCTCGTCATACAATGAGGTCATCTTCTGTCCCCGACAATCTACCTAATTCAGCCAGAGGGACTAGGCCTTTTGAGCGGGCCTAAGATGATATGAACTTCGTGTAGGAGATATTATCATCAAAGAATGTGAACCATCTATAGTTGTTCTATAGAATAACATGACATATAGCATCCTCTATCGATCTCGTATCACTACCTCGAACGTGTAGTTTATTGAGTGAGACAACAAAACACTTTAGCATAATAACTGATCAAGAAAACGGCATCAGCTCCGATTGTTCTTCTACTCTAGAACAGGAGGCCATCCCTGGAAATATTCAAATGAAAAATAGCGTGAACAGAAAATCAATTAACCTATCTTTCCTTCATTTGGCTGCAGCTCGAGACCCCATACTGGATCATCCGCTATGCCAGCTAATACAGCATATGACCCAGCATTGAAAGTTGCGTACAAAAACTTATGGCTTCCAAGAGATCTTCTTCGGAAGTTCCATGACCGAAATTAACCGCGACTGGAACCTCAACCTGCCATAAAAACATGTGCGTAAGCCTGTTTAGATTATCTTCTCTGTTTGCATTAACTGAAGTAGAGTTTTCATTAAGAGACTCCGGACATGTAACTGCAAATTCAGGTCTTATAACCCAAAACTTAAACCAGAAAAACTAGCGATACAAGACGAACCACAGTGCACCACTAAAACGTTCATCAACCATTTTCCATATTCGCTGTGTTTTTCCAGAAATGATAATTTGGGTTTAAGCTCAGGTGAAAAGGCATACTACATCCACTAGATCCATATATCAAAACAAATGACAAGCGGAGCAGAATGCGAAACTAGGCTTCTGCAAATTGTTTGGCTGCATTTGACTGGATAGGTATTTCTATAATGACGGTCTCATCCATTTTTGTCATTTGAGCGAAAATATTAAATTTTATAAGATAGCACAAAAGAATTTATCTCATCTGTACAACACATATAGCAGAATCTGTGGTGCAGATAAGCGTAGTAATGGTATTCTTCTCTTGTTCAAGCCAATATGAAATACGCTCACATTAGCCTGTCCTGCAGCAGAGATGCAACAGGCAACCAAGGAAATCCCTCCTTGCTTAAAGGCAGCTGGATGGATCTGCAAGGAAAGTGGGCATCAAACGAATCATACTCTACTTATAGCCATGCAGTTTAGTCCATCCCCTAAACACTAAGTACAAATTTGCTTTTATCTGCAGATACAAGATCATCCGGACACACAGTGTCTCCAACAAACATTCTGAAATGGAAGGAGTTTTTTGTGCATCGCTCATGGCCATTGATAGTGCTTGATACAGTTGATGAATGTCAAAGCACAAGATAAGGTTCAAATTCAAAACGAATAGTCTCCACATAAGGAATGCCATTAAGGAAAAAGCAGGTGGAAAGACAAGGCCAAGAGGGAGTGTCTATTTTGCAATCTTGAAAAAGTTATAATAGATTGTCCTTTACAAGTTCAACAAACCATTCATCAGAAATTGTTCCAAACCAGCAGATGGAACCAATGCACAATAACTTTGTCTGGACTATCCATCTCAAAAATTTAGAGTGGATATTACTGTTCAAGTTTTTTGTTACGCTCCTCACTAGTTGTACCAAACACACGCCTCCCTTCAGCCTGAAGACAGCACCTCCCTGGGCTAGTGACACCTTGAATGTCTCCTCCAATTGTAAGAGCTGAAACACAAGCGACGACTTTGGTTGCTCTACCAACTGCACTAGAAGCACTTGCATTGGAATAACAAGCTTCAGGAGACAATTGATAATGTTTTCATAAGGACTTGCCAAGATTGAAAGCTCCAGCAAGAGTAGAAGGCACTTCTGTGCAAAATTTATCTCAAATACTCAGCTCTAAAGCTCGCCAAGAACTTTCCAAAAGAGGCACAGTCATGTTATACTGATGAGCAAAATTTGCCTCGCAATATTCCATGGACTTGGAGAAGAGGGAGAGTTTGTCTAGGAAACACCTGCTGTAAGATAAGGTATTTTGGCTGGAGTTGGCCCAGGTAATTTCAACTCTGAAGTGCCTCATTAGGCCTACTTGTTTCCCTGGGTATGCTGCTGATAGCTTTTTCCTAGCTTTGAACACCCAATTCGATTTGATTATGGATATAATCTTTTTTGCTTAGAAAAAAAAGTAACAATTTATTAAATATGACACAAGATACACAATAAGAAAATCAAAACTAGTAACAAAAGAGATCACATCAAGCCTCACTTGGCTAGCACATTGAAAACTCATTAAATAAGTGGACCTCTCTTATGAAGTAGGGAAATGAAGAATTTCTATTGTATTTCCATCTCAGCAAACAAGGGGAATAATCTTCTGGAAGAACTAACCCTGTTCAACGGTCTAGATTTTCCTTTTGACGACCAAAAAAGTAATCCTTTCAAGTGGTTATCTCCGTTTCTTCTTCATTGTTAAAGAGACGGGTGGAGTAATTGGTCTCTTCTTCGCAAAAGCACTCGCTCTGCTTTCTAACTCATCATCGATATCACTATCACCACCTGGATCTCTTGCAGTTAGGCCGGACTCCTCAGCATCTTTTGCAGCTTTTCTCTTTCCAGACTGCAAGTTGGCATACAATTTCCTTTCCACAGGGTCATTTGAAAGTCCAGGTCTCATTTGACGTGAAAACTTTGCACCAAGACCAAGTCTATAAAAAGATTCAAGTTCCACTTAACAATACTACAACTAGAAAAATATTAGATGGCAATATCAAGAAGATAGCCTAAACTGACCTAGACGGTCGACCCTCGGATTTTGCCTCTGTTTGCTCGTCCTCAGCAACTTTAGTCATATTATTGACCCATCGTTCAGCCTAATCAAAAGCATGTTTCAATCAGTGGCAGTAGAAATTAAACAACAAACATGAGCTTTAGAATGAGTCGAAAGTGAAAAAGAGGCAACCAACAATCAAAAACAAAACCATAATTGTTAAATGATATTCACAAGCCTATTGATGCAATGATGATTGTTAACTGAATCTTAATGGTCCACTGTAATAAAAGAGGTATAATACGTTATCTTCTCAGGTCTAAGTTGGCCACAATGAAATGACCACATTCTTATGATTAATTTTGAACTTCATAATAGCAATCACAAAAAATTTTATGAATTAATGGCTGTAGGAAATTAGAAATTAAACTGTATAGTAAACTGAGACTTGCAATGATCTAGTATAGAATTAACAACACTGTTTCATCAACCATGATATACAAAAGCCCATTACCAGTTTCAAAGCCACATCAGATTTGATGATTTGAGGAACTCCAGATTTCTGTGTTACTTCTTTACTCATAATGCCTCGTCTTTAGCAGCCTGCAACAATGCAAACAAAGAACTACGTTATTCATTTCGGGGCTCATCCTTCACTACAATGTCTGTGAATGAACAATACCAAGACAACACAAAAAAGAGCAAATTTTTCCGTAAGCATGTACGAGAAATAGGAAATAGAACAAAAAGAGGCAGCAAGACGCAACCAACAATTGAAACCTCTGTGCGGGTAAGGGCGGATAGAGCCAAGACTATCAAGGCAGTGGATTGTGAATCCACCGGGCAAAGGGAAAACTAGCAGGAATCCTTCTCGATCCAATAGAAAACTTCGGTCGAATACCAAATCACTCGTGAACGGAATACCACAGGAACTAACTACTTATGATTGAGTCAGGAATTTGATCAAACAGGTTGTAAGCATTAAACTATCTCTCGGCTACACATCATTCTTACACATTATTTTGAGCTGAAACTGGAATAACCAAGGCAACAGCGCGCCCTAAGGCCTACGTGCATACTGAATTGACAGAAAGACTGTGATTATGTTGATATACAGTGAGGGAGGAATAGCATGTTGAGATGAAACTCCAGGCCGCGACAGGAACAATACAACATCAGACGAGATTGAGAATGAATTCGAGCGATAAGACCGACAAGAGCATCGTCCGGCCATCAAGTCAGTGATGATAACAGCAAATCGAACCCGAACCCGAAAACACTGGACTCCTGCTTGAGAGATGCTCGGAGCTTACGGGGTTAAGAAGAGGAGTAGCTTCTGATCGGAACAGAGCACCAGTGAACGGCACCGGAATCGCGACCGGAGAAGTGGACCGAGTCACCGGCCGATGAGGAGGAACCGCGACGGCGAGTCGTCGGAGGCCAGGCGACCGGAGGTCGAGCGGCCGTGCGCTAGAGGGGGAAAGCGAGACGCGTTCTTCGTTTCAGCCAGAGCGCAGGAGGGAGAGAGATATGGGCCGGGCCTCTTTGGGGCTTAAGAAGCGATTCTTCAGGGATGGGCTTGGGCCAGTCAAGTATGGGCCAAGTTTTCTATGGCGGGCCGAGATCGCGGATATGGGCTGCGCCAGATGGGTTTCCTGCACATTCATTTATTTATTTTTGGTCTTTTTACTATTGTTCCTTTATATTTTATTTATAATTTTTATTTTTACAAATAAAAAATGCATGTGCCAATAGGACCTACGATTGTTCAGGTCCATGACTCAAGAAACTCTCCATTAATTTTAAACATTGCTCCTCATTGTACAATAATAAAAAGGCAAAAAATTTTTCATTCAATATTTTTACTGCTTAGAATACTCTCAACTCTACAATAAAAAATTCACAGTCATAATAATACACACCAAAGCACCTACCTTCTATTTGACAATGCATCAATCAAAAAAGATTTCGATCTTATCCATTTTGAATATTCACTTTCTAAATTTGAATCAAACCCAATCGAGTCGGGATCTGCTCCTCAAGACAAGATGACAGCGGCGGCGGGTCAGCGCGACAATTCGAGGAGGTGCCAGCTCGCCATATAGCAGCAGCAGCAATCAAAGTAGGTGTGCCCGGCGAGGCTACTTCATCGAGGGTCAAGAAAGCTTGGCCAAGCACCTTTTCTCTCTCTTTCACCGGTGGATCTCTCTCATCTCTACGTGTGCTTTGGAATTGTGGATTTGCCGGCCTCTAATTTATGATGCACAATGCTCTATTTATAATGTATATCAAGGTTAACTTTAATAGTATGGGCTTTAACTTAAGCCTTTCTAACATGATGGGCTCTAATAACCTAAGGCTTATCCCTAGTTAAACTCTCAACGGGCTGAATTAAGCTCAAATTAAGCCAATTAAAGCCACTTCTTCATGTGAATTTTGCCCTGCCCCGTGGGCTCAATCTATCGAATTTCAAGCTCAAAAAACCGTCCACCGCTAATCTAACGCTAATACAATTAATGAAAAATATAAACTAAATAATAAATGTTCCTAAAATCAAATGATATGCAATTTAATTTCAATATTTTTTTGTTTAGGAGTTAAAAGTTAATCCTTAATTTTTTTTGTAAAAAATGAATGATCAAGTTACAAAATTTAGGTATTAACAATAATAAAATTTGCAAAATTAGATCTCACATCTGTTATAAGATTCCACCACATCCCAGCAATGGATCATTCATATTATTGTTCTTGAAGCGAAGTTGGCAAATTAAGGTTGCATTTGGCAATTAGAATTTGAGTCTGGATAGGATAACAAATTATCATATCCGGCATTTGGTGACGTTGTCTAGGGTAGATAAACCTAGATACATTCAGATAAAATGTTAGATAAAAAATCCAATTGAGACGGTGGGATAAACACGAATTGGATATAAAATTAAAAAAATAACTAAAAAATTCATATTTTATTTTTGGGAAAAAGCCACAAAAAACGTCAAACCTTGCTTGAAAAATTTATCCCAAACTTTTTTTGTGACACAAAAAAACCCTAAACTTTGTCAAATATCACACCTTCATCTCAAAACTTTTTTCGTGATATTAAAAACCTCAAATTTGTACCCACGTGACACTTTTACCATAAATAGGGCATGTTCGTCTTTTACTTTTTAATTTTTTTTTTGTTCATTTTCTTTTTCTCTCTTCCCTGGAAAGCTCAAGCGAGAGCCACCCTCGTCGGCATTGGGCGAGGGCATTCCTTGCTAGATGCAGCCTAAGGAAGGGCCACCCTCTCCTGTGTCGGGCAAGGGTGCACCTCATCGGATCTATTAAGGGCTATTCTTCCATCTTTCGACATATTCAGAGTTGGTTCTCATTACAACCTTTTTGTGGTAAGGAATATGTAAAAAAAAAAAAATTAATAAATCTTTCATGGCAAGTACATCCTTTTTATATGTGTCAAACAATTGAGTTCAGACCAATTAAATGTGGCAGACCAATATTGATAGAAGTCTTACTGATTTTCTTCATTTAGTTTTTTTATACTTCTCCCTAGTATTCATTTGATGCATCAGAAGGTGATAATATGGTGGCAGATGCTTTACCTTTTCTTTAACCTACTGCTTGAGTGTCTTCATCATCGCAAAATCGAGATGTATTACTTAGAACTTTCTTCGGTAGCCTACTCAGATATTTTAAAATTGTCTGGCCAGTTAGCAGATCTACAGTACCTCTGGACATTTTACCTTCTACTTTGTCAGGAAAGTTTATTATATCTCGCAAATTTAGCTTTGCAATACTAGCCCCATACGCAAGCAATTAATTTTTTCTTTTATCCATTTTGCCTTCTTTTACATAGGATCGTGTCTTCTTTCTTAAAGATATTTTGTCAGTGGTTATAAGTGATTCATTTGCAACTCTTCGCTTTTGCTAAAGACCACTACATCGTGTATATACACAGCACAAAACTTGTGTAGATACTTGAAGGCATCATCCATTTCCCGCTGAAAATTGCCTAGGGCATTCTGTCTATGAGATCTCCTGCTGTAGCTATCTTATAGTCATTATCATTGTTGGTTTGCTAAGCTGAAGATAGTCTGTAACAATTCACGCTATTCCTCGTACCTGCTCTGCATGGTTAATGACCATGAAGGTTGGGCTAGAATGCGGACTAAAACCATCTCTAATAAAACCTTTCGAGAACAGATCAGGAATTTGTTTTTCAAATACCTCTACCATCTCACAGTTTTTGCTTAAATGATGGTAATTGGATCTTTTAGCTCTGGTCTGGCTTTTACACCATTAAGACTCCACAGTTTGACTTACATTTTACACACAAAAAAAGAAAAAAGACTCATTGTGGATCGTCACGAAAGTCACTTTTCAGTTTTAGCAGGAACTTATTCCATTTCGTTCCTGGCAGTTGGATACTCCAAATTTTTCCTTGTTCTAGGCAGAACAAATTTTGATACTAGGAGGTATCATTTGGAAATGAAGATTTTTCGCATCCAAATAGCTTATGCTCCCATTATTTTTCACGCTGAGCTCACACTCTAAATGCTTGGTCACATGGACAGTCTCCACAAAACTCTGTTTCACAGGATAAACCTCAAATTTGTGTCTTAACCAAGGATTTTGAAGAGTCACACCTGCTATAGTAATTGTGGTGCTGTCTTGCAGAAAAGACCGATTTTCGTTTTGTCCCATTAAAAATGCATTACCAAGAATGACATCCTCATCTAGTGTCGGGAAAGGAAAGATCCGTCTAAAAATAAACATCGATTCCCACCTGCCATTCTCAATGCAATAGGCTTTGTTAATGGTCTCCACCATTTATCTGGCGATGCATTAGGTCTTGCACAATTAGTACAAGCTACAGTGTCTCTAATGAATATGGATAACACCCGGGAAATTTAAACATCACAACCATGTAAGTGCTTAACCCAGCTTCCTTGATGTGCCATTTGGGAGGGTTCGATCATATCCCAAATTTTATGCATGGCTATGGACCATTGCCCTGCTGTATTCCTAAAGCTCAGAAAACTTCATGTATGTCTTGGGATGCGGATCTTTTCTCCATCGGAGTGCATTACCATTACAACATTGTTCTCTCTTGACTATGCATCCTCTTCTTCATATATAGGCATATTAATTTGTCTGTATCCTATGATCCTTCTTCTAAAGTTCTTAAGTTTACAGATCTTTGAGATGCAACCTCTTCCCGATTGACTTGTTGTACTATATCATGTGTTATAGTAAGGGCCTGTTTGGTAACTATCCAAACAATGTCTAATTCTGATTTTTTGTTCCCGGGAGCAATTTAGGTACATAATTACGTTTGGTAAAATTCTGATTCTGAGGCCGCCCTTGCAGCCAGGCAGCCTTGAGTTGGCCTAGTGTTGGTTTGGCGAGGTCGAGCCTCACCGGCCATGGGTAAGCCTCGCTACCCATTGTGAGGCCGCCCTCGCGGCCCTCGCCGGCCGTCACCTCGGGATGGTCGCCGAGGTCCGGCAATTGGTTGGAGGAAGGAGGAGAAGAAGGAAAAAAATAAAAAGAAAAAGGAAAAATTAAAAATTATCCACGTTAGTACCGATCGTGCAACGTTAGACAACCGACACCCAGACAGCAAAATCTAGCCACAATTAGCTGAAAATGACTGAATTGGCACATAGTAAAAATGTTTTGGACTAAATTAGCATAAAAAAAAAAGGTTTATGATTCAATTGGCATAAATGTGAGATAATGTCTTCTTGGCACTTAAACTACATGCTACAAGGTTTGAGTACATGTTGGCATCATTGCATTTGAGTGTCATTTTGCATGTTAAATTTGTGCCACAAGAACGTATGTTCATCAAGAAACTCTCAAGCCTTTCATCATGAATCTTGAGTCATCTTGTGTTGTTATCGAAATGTATAACATCTTCTCAAGCCGACTTAAGATTAGATGATTACCCAAATTATATGTTGCATCCAATTCTAAGTCACATGTGATCTTTTCATGTCATTTGTGTATTACTTGAATGACTTTGAGATTTATTAATGCATGTTTGTGTTCTGGTTTTTAGTTACCGACATGCGCACCTTTCGAAATCTTGATCTTAGAGCACCTAATTAAGCTAGTTTGAACTTGAGCTCTTCTAGGAAGTCAAAAAGAACACTTAGAAGTTTTCAATACCATTGATTTCATGCAAATCGCTCATTGTTTGGATCATTTTCCATTTTTTCAAAACTACATTGAAATCTGGATATGGGATCAAATTCGGACCCCTATTCTAACCCTTATTTAGACAAACATTTGATATTTTTGTTCCATTTTTTCTATTATATTTTGTATTTGGCCTCTTAACGAAACTTGTTTGTCAACATATTGGCTATGTTGTATGAAAATTTAGTGATTTTTAGATTTGTTTTGATAGGACAAATCCTTGTGATATTGGCTAAGTGTCCTGCTGATTTGCCAACTTTCTGACATGTTGTCGATTGTTGTTTGATTTTTGTAAAATCATGTATAGCTCCATTAGGGAACATTTCTCCACAAAAGATGTTTTTTATCCTGTCGTGCATGTTAGAGAATTTTTTTCATTGCCAAATTGCCATTAGACATTGCCCAATTTTGCTATTTTTACTTACTTGTTCTGTAATTTCCAGATATGAACTTGATTGTGATTGTTTAGGTAAACTTCCTAGGTTAGTTTGTGCATGAATTTAGGTCATCCCATATTCATGAAAATTGCTTTAAACACATCGATATTCATTGTTAAATGATTTTTGACAAATTTGCTTTCCAAACAAAATTTAAAAATGATTTGGTACATGTGATGTTTCTCAAAAAACAATTTCTTAAAAAGTCATTTTCCAAAACTTATTTGATTCAATGAAAAGTTGTGGTTTGGACCATATTCAAAATGTCTACGATGCTTGTGAGTGTATTCATGCGAGCCCTAAGTTAGCTTTAGTAATTGAATGTTTTTCATAGCCTAGATATACCTTAATCCTAAATATTTTCAACTTTTTTAAAATCCTGATTTGACATTGTGAAAGTTACTGTTTGCATTGTATTCAAAATGCCTACGATACTTGTGAGTGCATTTATGCAAGCCCCAGGCTAGGCTTAGCAATTGAATGTCTTTCATAATTGAGACATCACTTTGTTTCAAAACTTTTCATGAATGATTTCGAAATATGTTTTTGAAATATCACATGTACATCTTATACATATAATCACGCTATTCATGAGAAATGCATATGTTTATGATTGACAATAAGTGATCTATGGACGGCTCACTCATCTGTTTGATTAGTTGAGAAACAAGGTCCAAAAGACCCGCATGCATGTTTAAATTTCTGCAATGTATGTGACTTTTAGGTGAATGGTAGAGTAGATACATGATATCAACGGAACATCCTAGGATTACATAGATCGCTTGGTTATGAGACTTATAAACGTTATTGGCCATTCGAGAACACAATTGATCAACAATGGCTATAAGTCACAAAAATGGATTGGGTAGGTGTCATAGTGAGACCCTCGCATGAAAGACAAAGGCCGACCCTATGATTTTTGCATTGAACTTTCTTTAAATTATTGATCTTGCTATAAAGTCGTGTTTTTGATTGTTTTGACATGTATACTTGTTTCTTTCCATTGTATGTACCTAGTTATAGATTTCTTGGACTAGATTTAGATTAAGACCTCGAAGATGGAGAAAGTGCGAAGACAGTGGAGGTCGATGTTCACTCCGACCATTATCATGTACTATTCAATTTTCCGACATATGTCTCGGGCTCCATTTATTGTATAAAACCCGACGAGTTGCGGGTTTTCTCTCTTCCTCTCTTCTTTTTCAATTGTGTTTCTCTTTTATATTTTTTAGGATTGCATAGTAGATTTACTGCTTTCCTCGATTGTTCACTTATTATCTCGTAATTTCAATTTCATTTATTGCTTTCTTTTCTTATTTTCTAGAAATTGAATAGTATGAAAATGACGAACCACTTATGATCGTTTAGTTTAGGACTAACAGTCATGAAATTGTAAGAAGAAATGCATGGACACGTTAGGTAAACACAACACACTGTTTAGGTACTGAAAGGGCGCTAATATAAATACTAACGTAATCTAAGTCCCCGAACCTAGATATTTGGTTGTGTAGAAATTGAGGAAACATTCATGACCCTTAATAGAGCTTTCTAGCCGATCCTCAAAACCAGGTTAGTGGCGACTCCTGCTTTTTTTTCTAGGTTGTTTTAAAAACAACTAGACTGTATAAATAAACCCGTCATGAGAGGTACGAGTTTTGATGAAACTCATCGTGATTTAACATACTTGATGTGGGAGTACCCCAAAGGATGAAGTGATGTCATCCTTATGGGCGAAGCGTACTATCGAAAGGGCTACCATGGTAAATGTATCCTTAGATCCAATATCCACACTCGACCTCTTTTCCCGAGGCGTGTCGCCTGTGTGGGTATAGATCGCGACACTCTATTGTCACGCGAGATACAAGCTTGGAAGAGCTCATAATCTCATGGAGGGAACTCACGAGAGGTTTGATCCGAAAGGCGATGTGATGATGTTTTTCGGAACGTGAGCCGTGAGGGACTCTCATGATCAAGTACCCCTAAATTCGACATTTCCCCTTTTTTCCTCACAAGAGGGATCGATGGGCAGTGAGATCAAGTCACGACAATGACATCAAATTGCTCAAGCAACATTGTTGGGCTTTCGAGCATGGACGGCGTCAACAACGTACCAAAAACCATATTGAACGACGTGCGATTAAAATTGAATTTTTTCGGGAAGAGAGGAGCACGCGTTTAGCTCAACCCGGCTTCTCATTTTCTTCACCGAAACCTAATAATAAGCTAAAAAAAAGAAAACATTTTCTAGTGCTATATTTCTTAAACTGTCAATTAATTGCCGCTGTCATTGTAATGCGGCCTTCTTAATCACAAAGTCATATCCATGCAATGCTAGGCCGGCCACATCCGATCCAACGAGACTTCACCAACCCCTAGGCCCTAACCATTGGATAAATATGACTTCGAATTGGGTATAATAATGAAGTCGGATCTTTAGAATAATCAAGTCGAACTTTGAGGCGTGATATCACTTTCTTTAAAGATTTATTTGTCCCACAACGTTGCTAATGGTCACTGGAAAATTTCCTCCAAGATACAATAAAGTTTCAAAATGAGAATACTAGATGGTAATTCTAGTACTTCTCCAGGGTCTCTCTAGGAAATAATTTAAAAGATAGCTGTAGTTTTCAGAAATAATGCTTGAAAAGATAAAAAAATGATCATACACACGTTCTTCTGAAAACTGACATATATATAAAACAATCTTAAAACATAGGCAACTCTTCGTAAAAAATTGCAAAAATGAACAAACGTGTCTTTTCGAAAATTTGTCCATATGAACAAGGGCGTCCATTTGGATGAAGTTGAAAAAACGAATAAATGCAACTCTTCAGGAAAAGTTGCAAACTGAGCGAGTATCTTTTCCAAAGGTTGTTTTGAAAAGACACAAACAAAAATTCGAATAATTGAAAATTTTATTTTTTTAATAAATAAAATTTCAATTTAAAAAAAAATTCAAAAAAATCTCATAAACAAAAACAACATTTGAATTGATTAAAATTAATAAGATAACCATAAAGAAAATAAATAAATAAATAAAATAACAAAGGGTTTAATACTAATTAAACCGCAGGCGTGCTAAGTGCGCCAAATAATCACGCACCTGCACGCGGGTATGGTGAGGTTTAACCTACACCCAATCATTTCTTTAGGTCACAAAATAAACCCCACACTTATTAATTGGCCCACTTCCTCCCACTTTTCCTATGTGGGACAAAGAAACATGCACTTAGTTTGTTTTTACAAACAAACTTCCAATAGTAATTGGCCAAATTCTTCCAAAATAAGCAGAAAAAAATCTCACCTAAGATAGTCAATTCATATCCCTAATTTTCAATTTCCATACTCCTATTATCATGTGGCAATAAAATTTTCATCCCGAAAGTCAACTATCATGAATGCTACATTACGAAGATGATGGACACATCTAATGGGATAAGGCCAGTTGCTACCCATCGATTGCGTCCCTGCGTTTTTCACAACGTGGCGACGGTCCTACGTGCCGTTCAGTAGCCTGGCCAAACATTCACATTCGTCACGTTCGTTTTAAAGTATTGTCTTCATTTTCATTGTCTTTAGCACGCATGAAACGGTTGACGTTCCCTGGGGCCAGAGCGCAATGATGGAACTTCTTTCGTTGTCATACTCGGTCAATCGACAACCACACTTGATGTGATCACAAAAGTAGATGAGCCTCTTTTATTGGATGCAAAACACATAATCCCCAAGATCTCCATAACCAAAACAAGAACATGCATAATTGATTAGAAATATTAACGCACCTGTTTTGGAATCCATCGTTCTTGAAGCAGAAGCGGAAAACTGATGTTCCACACACAAGTCCTTCTTCTCTATTGCTCTCAGTATTACTGGCTTAATGAGACGACCACCTCACCCTTTAGTGCTAAGTTAACACTCCTTATATAAGGATACATGTGAGAATTTAGGGTTAGACGAGAGACTTTAGCATTATTTATAGAGTATCCAACCAGGCCCCACGGGCTAGGCTCAACTCAACCCACACTAGCCAGTCTCATATTAAATTAATTAAGAAACCTTCTATCTCACTTTAGACCAATCCCGTTTTACAATAATTGTAAAAATGGTAAATTACAATATCAATTAATGTAGTCCACATTAGGAAAACTCTTACATCTTTGACAATGTTTTTCACGAAAGGAAGCACAAAACCCTAAAACGCACCCTGGTTCTTAGATTGGGTTCTTTTTAAAGTTATGTTAACTCTTCTCCATTTGCTGTAGTCGGTGCTATTATGGTTTCTTGTGCCTGATAATTATTCATACTCTAGTGCAGGTGTCGCCTAACCCTGATCTAGCACTTGGATCTCTAATCTTCCGGTCTCGATTTGGAACAAGGCCAACCGCTAACATGGATGGTTTAATTGTTTGGTCAATGGATCACCATTGATATCGTAATGTTTAATGTGGAGATGCAAGAATGATCAGTGTTAGAAAAGTCTCACATTGGAGAATCGTTAATATATCTTGTTAGCTCATACATTGCCGGGCTCAAGCTCGAAAACCGATGGTTGGTTGACTAGTGCTTCACCCTTAATTTTAGGGAAGGAATATTGTGACCATATTGCGAGGAGAGAAGTTTATAAAGAGTGTATAAATTCCATTGGCAATTGATATGAGATACTTTATCAACACAAAAGTTAAAAATCACTTAAGCAATTTTTTCCCAATTTTCTAAAGATAATTTCTGGGTAATTATCGTACTTATGAACACAAAAAATCATAATAATCAAGTTGTCACATGGATATGTACATGACTAATGTAGGATCGTAGTCACCAACATCTCACCAACATGATGCATTGTTGACGACCACGATGATCAATATTAAATTGAGATAACGCATTTTGATGCATTGTGTACATAGATAACGCATTTTGATGATTACTTATAAAAATGAATGGATAACGATAATTGACCGAGGTATCAGTGAATAAGAAGGAGCAAACCATCAAGGTCTTTGAATGGATAGAGAGCACCAAGGTGTTGCAAATCCAAGGTTACTAGGGATAAAAAAATTGAGATCATGAAGCTATCGACGTTCGTTTTTATGAGAAAAACCACTCATGAACGAGATTAGAAGATCATAAGGGCATGGGCGCAAGACTTTCGGAAGTGAAGAAATATGGATGCAATCACAGGAAACGCTTGAGATGAATGCAAGTGCTGGAAACCATTCAAGAACAGTTACCACACTGCTACTGTAAATACCACCAGTTGTCTATTGAGTACTCCCGCACAAATCAAATAAATTTACTATCTTTAAGTTACTTTTACTTTTTTTATACTATACTTTTATTTTACAAATTCGTGTCATTGATTAAATTCCAGTATGTTTCTTAGCTGTAGTTTCCAGATCAATGTTGTCAATTAAATTTCAACGTGTATCTTTATCTTGGCGTGTCGAGGTTTTGTTGGCAATTAGCATGAACTCATCTATTGGAAGCGACCTACCACAGTCGATCAGCATCAGCAATGGTCGAGTCAGCCGTGACGACATGATATCCGTCCTAACGATAATATGTGAACTTCACCTCTCGAATAGCTTGCTTGCCGGCCAAAAAATCCACCTTCTTATACAAGGGGGCATACTTCAAGAAACTCAAGTTTCCCACACAAATGAACATATCTTCCACATTTGAAGACTACGTACTAGAATGCTAAACTTCTTCTTTCCTTTTTTTGAAGATGTACGTGACACGGCCTTTGTCCATTTACCGGAAGCGCCCCGAGGCCCTCTCGGAGGCTCCTCCGGCGGGGCCTGGCTCTGGATACCTAGTGATCCAGGATGAGGAAGCCCAGAACTTCTGCTGCTTCAGGCTGCGCAAGAATAGCGAGAGTTACGACTTACCCTTCCCTCAGAACAAGGACCTCACAATCCTGTCAAGCGACGGCGATGAAATATACAGAGATGAGGTGTTCATGATCCCAGTCGTCGACCAGCCCTTGTCTTCCAATCAGTACTATGCAATTCGGTGTCACGGGAAGCACAAAGGGTATGATCTCTCTAAGTACTTTGAATAGTTTCCCTTCTTGTCTGTTCATGAATTAGCTGATGAATATGTTGATATTTATAAATAGGACAGGGGAATATCATGGGATGGATGATGTGGGGGCGTGAGAAAATCTCTGCAAGAACTCGCTTTTGTTACAGTGGTTGAAGTTACATCTTATCACGTCACCTAGGAAATAGGTTTTAGTAAAAGTTTAGCTGCTTAATGCATGATTTATATTCGTGGCATTTGTCAGAAAGTCTAAATCATTCTACCTCGAATGGCCGTGTAGGGAAGCGCATGCTAATCGGACGGAAGAAGACAAGGGCACCTGCTTGTGCGTCCGATACGTTCAAGACAAGAAACCGAGCCCTTTAGATCCCGAAGACATATACCAGCAATTCGTGATTTACCCGCGTGAGACTAAGTGCGAGTTCGGCGGCTTCGATGCAAAGTCCGTCGTTCCAGATGGGTACCCTCCAAGATTCCTGAAGAGGGAAGGCTGGACCCTCCGTGGCAAAACGCCCAAGTACTTCTCCTTGGATGACGATGCGCCAGGAGTCAACGACTCTCGGAGGTCAAAGCTCCCGAGCCTTGACTTCTCGATCGACAGGAAGAGCTCGGACCCAGTGGTGGTGGGGAAGTGGTACTGCCCGTTCATGTTCATCAAGGATGGGGAGGTCGGGGACCAGATCAAAACATCGGCATTCTACGAGATGACGTTGCAACAGAGGTGGGAGCAGGTACATGCCTGTGACAATCCAGCCAATGAAGACAATGCTGTGGAAGTGGATGTGGTTGTTCAGAAGGAGGCCATCACAGTGTTTGGTGAGGAAGCTGGGGAGGGCAATGTGAGTGATGGAGTGATGTGGTTTAGGAGTGGGACAGGAAGGATAGGACTGAGGATGGCGATTGTGGAGAGGATGAGGTGGGAGGAAGAGAGAGTGGGTTGGGTGAAGGAGGGAGAGAAGAGAGTTAGGGTGAAGAGAACGGAGGAGTTCATCAAGAGCGGGTTGAGCGAGAATTGGAAGAGGTTTGGCTGTTATGTGTTGGTGGAGAGTTTTGTGCTGAAGAGGATGGATGGGACTCGGCACGCTTACCAAGTGTTGGCTTACCACTTCTGGCACACTCACCAAGTGAGGAGCAAATGGGAGTGACAGATTTTCTTACCCCATACAACCGGCAGCCGCCGAGTAAACCCTAGGGTGAGGACCCACCATCCGGCGCCACACTTAAGACACTAAATGCCTCCACTTGGTTTCGAACCCCTCACCTTTGAGGAAGAATCAATGGAGCTCTTATCCAACAAAATCACCATGGTCGGTGGTATCAGTGTTCTGTTTTTTGTTGGTTTAATCTTTGCTATTTATGTGACTAGTGTTGGGAAAATATGGCTTCGAATTGGGTAGAATAATGAAGTCAGGATTTTTAGAGTAATCAAGTCGAATTTTAATGCGTGATATTCTTTCTTTAAGAATTTATTTGCCCCACAAAGTTACTAATGGTCACTAGCAATATCCCCATGATGCAACAAAGTCTCAAGAATGAGAATACTAGATACCAATTCTAGTATTCCTTCAGGGTTTCTATCTATAGTTTTCAGAAAAAATGCTCGAAAAGATAATAAATAAAAAAATGATTACACTCGCTCTTAAAACTAACATGTATATATAAAATAGTCTTAAAACATAAGCATCTCTTCGTGAAAAATTGCAAAATATGAACAAACATGTCCTTTCAAAAAATTGCCCAGATGAACAAATGTGTCAATTCGCCTTACCAAAAAAAAAAACAAAGGTGTCAATTCAAAAGAAGTTGAAAAAACGAATAAATGCAACCCTTCGAGAAAAATTGCAAAATAAAGGAGTGTCTTTTCCAAAGGTTGTCTTAAAAAAAAAAACACAAACAAAAATTGGGAATAATTTAAAAATATATATATTATTTATTTTAATAAATAAAATTTCGAATTTTTTTTAATAATTTCCGAAAATTCTAAAAAAAAACCTTTGAATTGATTAAAATTAATAAGATAACCATAAAAAAAATAATAATAAAGGGGTTAGTGCTAATTAAATCGCTAAGTGCTAAGTGCGTCAAATAATCGTGCAATTATTTGTGCAACCGCACGCGATATAGTGGGGTTTAACCCAAACCCAATCATTCCTTTAAGTATACAAAAAAAACCCTACACTTATTAATTGGCTCACTTCCTCCCACTTTTCCTTTGTGGGATAAGGAAACATACACTTAGTTTGTTTTACAAACAAACTTCCAACAATCCCCCACTTTGTTTGTAAAACAAAGATTTCAAAATTAAAATTAAAAAAAAAAATTGTACAACTAAAATTTCAATAAGATTAATATACATACATAAAGGTCTCGTTCGAGTTAAACCTCTACTTAGTGCAAGTATCTCAAAACTTTATCAAAGTGACAAGTAGTTCGGCTTTTAACTTATACTTTTAAATAATAAAATCAGACATACTGCACATATACCAATATCTTGTTTCAACGAGAAGTTTTATATTACTCCTTATGGTCTTGTGCTTTATCCTGTTTCATGAGCTCTCTAGAATGCAACTCTAACCTTCGTAAGAAGCGGCACCACTTCTAAGTCACCATCTACCATGTGTTTCTATTATTATTAACACATTACAAGTTTGTATTGCACTTCATTAAGAATTCAATTCAACCTACAAAATGTAATAGACAATATTGATTTCTCATATCAAGGCTACGTCAGTATCAAACAATCACAGTAACTTGTTTATATCCATTAAACCTTATAACTAGTGATATTCTAGAAAAAGGTCGGGTTACCATTATCGGTAGGGTTTTAGCCTCATTTCTTGTGAGGTCATTATTACCATCTTAGTAAAGCTTTCATCAAAGGATCGGCAAAATTATTACTTGACCTCACGTAGACAATTATTATGATATCATTTTTAATTAATTATCTCACATATTCATGTCTTAAACTAATATATCTAGACTTACCATTATAGGTGCTACTATAGGCTATTGCCAAAGTAGCTTGACTATCACAATAAATAGAAATAGGAGACATGGAACTAGGCTATAATTTGATATCCAACAACAAATTCCTAATCCATTTGGCCTTTTTATCAGTTGCTGCTAAAGCAATAAATTCAAATTCTATTGTTGAGTGAGTTATACATGTCTGTTTTTTACTTGCTCAAGATACAACACCTCTAACTAGTGAGGGGAATAGACCCACTTATGGGCTGTGCCAGATGCGTTTCCCACACATTCAATTAGTTTTTTGTCTTTTACTATTATTCCTTCATATTTTATTCATATTTTATTTTTACAAAATAAAACTTTCAGGTGCCAATAGACCTATGGTTGTTCATGTTCATGACTCGAGAAATTCTCAATTAGTCGAAAACATTGCTTGTATAATGATAAAGGCAAAATCTCTTCATTTAATGTTTAATACTTAAAAAAAATATCGATTGTATTCACGATCACAGATCTTACCTAATGTAAAAATTCGCTTTCCGAATTTGAATACAATGCAATCAGAACTGGCAGAGGCTCCTGAAGGCGTGAGGGCGGGCGGCGAGAGAAGGTAGGGGGTTCGTGGATCTGGACGAAATTCAAAAGAAGACAGATCCACCGCTTGGATTTATTTGACCAGATTGTGATTCTTTTTTGACCGGAGCGGCGGATTAATTTCTTCAATCTCACCGGTCTTCTTCTTCAGCCACGTTCTCTTTCGACTTCTGTTTCTTCTCGTCGGCCGTGGTGCGCGCCCAACTCTCACGTTCCCCGTTCGCCGGCATTACTGGCGGACCTCCAGTGTACGGCAAGTGAGAGCGGCGACTCGAGGAGGTGCGAGCTCGCGGTATAGCAGCAGCGATCAAAGTAGGTGTGCCCGGTGAGGCTACTTCATCGAGGGTCAAGAAGCTTGGCCAAGCACCTTTTCTCCCTCTTTCACTCGTGGATCTCTCTCATCTCTACCTGTGCTTTGGAATTGTGGATTTGCCGGCCTCTAATTTATGATGTACAATGCTCTATTTATAATGTAAATCAAGGTTAACTTTAATAGTATGGGCTTTAACTTAAGCCTTTCTAACATGATGGCTCTAATAACTTAAGGCTTATCTCTAGTTAAACTCTCAACGGGCTGAATTAAGCTCGAATTAAGCCAATTAAAGCCACTTCTTCATGTGAATTTTACCCTGCCACGTGGGCTCAATCTATCGAATTTCAAGCTAAAAAAACCGTCCACCGCTAATCTGACGCTAATTCAATTAATGAAAAATATAAACTAAATAATAAATGCTCCTAAAATTATATGATATGCAATTTGATTTCAATATTTTTTGTTTAGGGGTTAAAATTTAATCCCTAATTTTTTATGTAATAAATGAATGATCAAGTCGACAAAATTAGATATTAACAATCATAAAATTTGCAAAATTAGATCTCACATCTATTATAAGGTTCCTTGCAGAATAAGAGACATACTACCACATCCTGACAATGGTGCATTCATATTATTGTTCTTGAAGCGGAGTTGGCAAATTAAGGTTGCGTTTGGCATTTGGGATTTGAGTTTGGACAGTATAACAAATTATCCTATCTGACGTTTGGTGACGTTCTCTAGGCTAGATAAACCTAGATACATCCAGATAAAATGTTAGATAAAAAATCCAATTGAGATGGCGGGATAAACATGAATTGGACACAAATTTTAAAAAATAACTAAAAAATTCATATTTTATTTTTGGGAAAAAACCACAAAAAACTTAAACTTTGCTCAATGTGACAAATTTATCCTAGACTTTTTTTGTGACACAAAAAAGCCCTAAACTTTGTCAAATATGACACATTTACCTCAAACTTTTTTCGTGATATAAAAAATCTCAAATTTATACCCACGTGACACTTTTACCCTAAATTATAGGGAACGTTCGTCTTTTACTTTTTAATTTTTATTTTGGTTCTTTTTCTTTTTCTCTTCCCAAGGAAGTCAGACTCAGGCGAGAGCCACCCTCATCGGCGTTGGGCGAGGGCATTCCTCGCTAGATCCGGCCTAGGCGAGGCCACCCTCGCCTGCGTCGGGCAAGGGTGGACCTCATCGGATCTATTGAGGGCTATTCTTCCATCTTTCAATATATTCATAGTTGGTTCTCATTACAAACCTTTTTGGGGTAAGGAATATGTATTAAAAAAAATTATAAAATCTTTCATGGCAAGTACATCCTTTTTATGTGTCAAACAATCGAGTTCAGGCCAATTAAATGTGGCAGACCAATATTGATAGAAGTCTTACTGATTTTCTTCATTTAGTTTTTTATACTTCTCCCTAGTATTCATGTGATGCATCAGAGGGTGATAATATGGTGGCAGATGCTTTACCTTTTCTTTAACCTACTGCTTGAGTGTCTTCATCATCGCAAAATCGAGATGTATTACTTGGAGCTTTCTTGGGTAGCCTACTATTTAAAATTGTCTGGCCAGTTAGCAGATCTACGGTACCTCTGGACTTTTTACCTTCTACTTTGTCAGGAAAGTTTATTCTATCTCCCAAATTTAGCTTTGCAATACTAGCCCCATACGCAAGCAATTAATTTTTTCCTTTTTTTTTTTTTTTTATTTTACCTTCTTTTACATAGGATCATGTCTTCTTTCTTAAAGATATTTGTCAGTGGTTATAAGTGATTCATTCGCATCTCTTCGCTTTTGCTAAAGACCACTACATCGTGTATATACACAGCACAAAACTTGTGTAGATACTTGAAGGCATCATCCATTCCCCGCTGAAAATTGCCTAGGGCATTCTGTCTATGAGATCTCCTGCTGCAGCTATCTTATAGTCATTATCTTTGTTGGTTTGCTAAGCTGAAGATAGTCTGTAACAATTCACACTATTCCTCTATAGAAAAGAATCTGTATTTTCACATATCATCATCAAGTGATTACACGGTATATATATACAATAATAGAAGATCTAAATTAGGTGAGAAAATCAAGAATATAGGACCTAATCTCTGTCAATAGCTAATTTACAGCTAATAGAATCAGATCACATAATCAAATCAAATAATATTATATAATATTTTGGGAGAGATTATAGGAGATTTTCCAACATCCTCGTACCTGCTCTTAATGGTTAATGACCATGAAGGTTGGGCTAGAATGCGGACTAAAACCATCTCTAATAAAACCTTTCGAGAACAGATCAGGAATTTGTTTTTCAAATACCTCTACCATCTCACAGTTTTTGCTCAAATGATGGTAATTGGATCTTTTAGCTCTAGTCTGGCTTTTACACCATTAAGACTCCACAGTTTGACTTACATTTTACAAACACAAAAAAAGAAAAAAAAGAAAAAAGACTCATTGTGGATCGTCACGAAAGCTACTTTCCAGTTTTAGCAGGAACTTATTCCATTTCGTTCCTGGCAGTTGGATACTCCGAATTTTTCCTTGTTCTAGGCAGAACAAATTTTGATACTAGGAGGTATCATTTGGAAATGAAGAATTTTCGCATTCAAATAGCTTATACTCCCATTATTTGCCACGCTGAGCTCACACTCTAAATGCTTGGTCACATGGACAGTCTCCACAAAACTCTGATTGTTTCACAGGATAAACCTCAAATTTGTGTCTTAACCAAGGATTTTGAAGAGTCACACCTGCTATAGTAATCGTGGTGCTGTCTTGCACAAAAGACCAATTTTCGTTTTGTCCCATTAAGGGTCTGTTCGTTTCGCGAAAAATGGTCCAATTTTGGAAAAAAATTTCCCATAAGTCATTTTTCAGGAAAATGACAATATTTTCCGGTGTTCGGCTAAAACTTGAAAATATTTCAGAAAATATTTTCTGATATTCGGGTAAAACCTGAAAAATTTTTGGAAAATATTTTCCGGTGTTCGGTAAGAAAAATATTTTTTAACCCTTTTGATTGGGAATAGTTTGCCTTAGGCCATTGGTGTTCAACTTAGAATGAACCCACTTGGAAAAATTATTCTGGGAAACCAAACAACTAAACTTGGATTCATGTTTTGCATCTACTGCCATTTAAAATAGAGTTTTTTTTTTGGCAAATAAACACTTGCGAATTGACTCTTGCTTCTGCAGCATTCAGTCAACCAATATCTAGAGCCGCTCAATTCTTGCACAGTGCCAAGACCGGTTTTTCTAGGCCGCAAAAGCTTGAAGTCCTTCCTGGATGCAATCTCACAAGTGCCAACAAACATCTAAGCCTCACCGGAGGAGAAATAGAGCATCAAGGAAGAGTTCTCGATCACCATCACAATCACGATCACCAACCATACACCCAGAGACAAGTCCAAGACAACATCTTGCTACTGAAAAATTCTACATCCATATCCCAATACAACACGTCAACAACGCCGCATAGCTCGCCCTCCACCACAGTTTCCTTCAATCAAGAAACAGTTCTACCCATCATCTAAAATCCGAGTAACTACGAACAACTCCCGCAGCTTAAAGGCATAATTTCGACTACCCTCCAGTCCTAACATTCAAAGCTCCAATCTCAAATTATCAAATTTCAAACTTGCTGCCCAAACAGGTTACAAAATCTGAATCTGACCTAACACTTCAAAGCAAGAACCGAACAAATCGTCAATGCCTCTTCAGACACATCACAGAGCAGACACTTGACAAATTCCGTTCGGACAACAAGCAGAAATAACCTTATATCAAATTTCATCTCATGAAGCATTGACAATAACAACAAAGAAAGAAAGAACATGAGTCTTTTGGCAATAAAGCTCAATACAATATATCACTAATGATGATCTCCTTTGCTTAGAAATTTATCAACCCATACTTTGCGAAGAGTCGCACTCTTCACCATGAATGCTTTTCTATCTTTTTCATTTTCAATTAGATGGTCAAAAACTGATCCAAGGGTAATTTCATTGTATCCATCCACTTTCATCACCTCATTGTAGAGTTGAGAATAATAGACTTGAGAGTGATCGGCATCCATTTGGGCCAATGACTTAATTGCCGAGGTCATCCCTCCAAGTTGTGTTAAAAGTGAAACATACCTGTCGTCATTATTGGAACGTTTTCGCCTTTTGTGAGACCTCTTTTCTGAATGCACAGTAGAGGAAGATGTTTTTTAGCCCTTCATCAACTCATCGAAGTCATCACCTAAGTTGACAAGTGAGGAGTCAAGTTCCGTTGCATCGATGTCCCCAAACTGCTTTGCAAAGCTTCCGGTGGTTATATCTCTCCCAACCACCACAACCATCTCATCATATATGTCAATCATTTTATTCAAATACTTTTCATGAGTAGGATGGACCTGTAAATGCACAATATTCATTCAATTATTAGTTCCCTAGTTAGATATGAAAAGAAGCTATTAAGCAGACAACACTTAGGCTTCAAACTATGACAAAAACAAGTTTCAAGCCCTTTGTTTGTTTGTTCTTTTAGTCCTTTTCCATTCTCAATTACACCTGAATAGAAATTGCATTGTCAATTCATCTTTGCAAGAGATGCGAGATCAATAAGATCTAAAGCACAAGGTTTCGAAAACGCCTATCAATGTCAGCATTAGCAACTCATTTGCGACAATGTTCAAAAGTGAAGTCAACAATGTGCTTTCTATACCAGCATAGATTGAGATCAAAACAGACCATAAAGCATAAGAGTCTTGGTAACACACTATTCCAATTCATTTCTTGATCATTAAGGCAAAATGCTGTCACTTCTTGACCTTTTCTAATTTCTTTACTACTCATTTCCTCAAATGAGACTCGAGAAGTAATGTCTTAAAGCATATTCAATATCACATTTTCAAGCAATCCTAGAAACAATCTTAGGCAATTAGCCCATTGTAACATGCCTAGAGTCCAACCAGGCTCTAGTACTAACTCAGTGAGCTCTGAACATTCTGGCATGGTGCCTTCTTAGGCTCTCACCACCTAAATTGCAAAAGATAAAGAGAAAAGAAGCAAACTTTACCAACCCTAGTCGCATTCCACATATACCCAACAATCAAAATCAAAATCGCAGCAGTCAAAGACATTGAGAAAATTTCCAAACATATAAATTGTTAGTATGACAGTCAATATTAAATTGTGCATTGCACTTGTAACAAAAACAAAAACAACACCAACATGATAACCTATGGCCATCTTCAACTTGTCATCCCAACTGAATCCACTCTTGCCACGCACAGTTTGAATCGTCTTCCAATTGGTTTTGACAATCTTCAAATGATTCTCAACATGGTTGGGCTCACAACAAACACCAAACTTCTCATTTATTGTATTGACAACTCGAGTAGAAGAGGGTTTGAATGTACTTGAAGGCTTATTTCATTTACTAGCTTCATCAGTGAGAATTTCAAGTAAAACACGTTCCATAGTCTTCGACCATCTAAATTGCTTGACCTTCTCATTGTTTGCCTTACTTTTACCTATCATGATAACTACGTAACAACTTTAAACAGTAGAATAAGAAAAAATATGATGAAGACAGACACATAGTAAATATTTAGAGATGATTATCATTAAAGAAATGAAAAAGCACATGTTCAAAATAAAGCACTCAAAAGAAATAAAAGTAAAACTATTGGCTTCTTCTAATATTCTGATAACTAATCCACATTGCATGTGCAATCCTATCCCTCTTTGATGCCCATATCCTATTTTCCTCATTGTCCTCCCTTTGAGAAAGTTGGATTCTTGGATTTTCTCTTTGAGATTTCATTTGTCTATTCATCTCTTCCATGATAGAGTCATTGGGATCAACTTTCATAATAAAATTGTGAATGATATAACAAGCTAAGACAACATCGACTTGTGTTCTAAATGACCAAAAAGGTTCTGAACCCAATACTCGAAAATGCTTCTTTAGAACTCCAAATGCTCTTTCTTTAGTAGTTATTAGAGATGAATGCTGCAAATTGAATAGTTCCTTCTCGTTTTCAGGAGGGCGATCACTAAACTCCTTCAAATGGTATCTAACACCACAATAGGGAGAGATGATGCCATTTTGGATTCCATAACTAGTATCGGCAAGATAATATTTTCCTACAAGTTCTAAATAAGTTTATTATCAGGTTACTAATCTCAATTCAAATAATGTGTAAATTCCATTTTCTTACCCCTAGGAATGTTCGATCCATTTGGCCTTGAAAGTGCATCAGACAAAATACGTACATGAGTTCCATCTATTGCTCCAACACAATCCAAAAATAATCAATATAGTTACCAACCAAATACTAATGAAACTTCTCAAGCAATTTATAGACTTGTTTTTTCAAATTCCGTACCTTAAAATATGGATAAAACCTTCAACTGTTACTTATCTTAGGAGGAGTGGAATTGCTTGGTTCTTTCACCACATGCTTGTATAATTTCAAAATCGCTTGCAGGACAATTTTGAAATATCTATGGATGGTGTCTATTGATCTATGAAATCTTCCTCCAATGACTCTAAACCTCACATTATGTCCAATGATATGACAAAATACCATAACTTGCTCCATAATAGAAACATTTACAGTAGAACGCAACAAGTTACTTGCACCAAGTACCTGACAAAGGTCTAAAAGAGCATTCGGTGTCATCCGTATTTGATCTACACAATGAGCATCACCACTATATAACACACGATTCATATATAACTCTCTCTCATAATCTCGATTCACATGAGGCTCTCTCGGTATGCGATTCTCCAAATGATCATAATCATCCATAACTAATGTGATAACTGTCATAACCGCTACAGCTGCACCCGTTACCACCGCTTGAATTTTGTTATCCATCTATATTGGAACACATTAATCATTAAACACAAAATGCATGTGAAATAAAAGAAGGGCAATACTAGAAGAGTAAAAAAAAAGGGACAACAGATGATAATATGCTCAACTATTTTCATCCAAATGATATTTAAGGGGATTAAGAGGTCAACCCATATACATGACAACTTGTTTAACCAACTGTCTATAAACATGGTAGAAGGGGTTAAGAGAGTAAATCAGTATATAACGCACATATTTCTCATGAAAGAGACCAAATGAATCTTCACTAGGCTTGTCTACTATGAAGGAGTTAGCTCTTAATCCAGAAAACTTGGGGTTGTATTGTAAGAATGTATTACCTTACTTTGTCTGTGTCAATGTGGATGTCTAGCTTAATCAATTTCCCTTTGTAGGTCACACAACAGGACTTGCAAGACACATTTCAGCCTCCATTTCAGAGTTGCATTCAACAAGGGAAAGCAAGCTGCTTAATGTACACCTACAAAGAAGTATCAACTTGATATGAACAAAATCCATTGACATGTGAGCCTCTATATACGAACAAGTAAAATAGTCTTCATTTTAAGCCAAATTCGTCAGAATTTATGTTCAATGAAGGTTGTCCAATAAAGCCAAGCAATTGTTTGGCAAATATAAAGCAAACTATACATTGACAATGATTTTTAAATATGCTTTGAACCCTAGAAAAGAGATCAGACAGTACCCATAATCATGAGCATGTAAGAGAGTAATCAAACTAATTATTTACAAGAATGATCAAACTAAACCCATTTCATTCAAATTCACATCTAATTGATAACGCCCAACATATGTCCAATTAGAGTCAGCGTTCAATGTGCTCGAGGCATAAGAGTATAATAATTCAACCAGAAACCCCTGCAAATTAAATTTAATTCCTCCGCACATAACTATATGTATACCAGCATGATCAATATATCACCAAATCAAAATCAAATCACCATCACAAATGCAAGTAAGAGATAAAGAACTTCAAGAAATCATTTCCCTTGTCTTGTAGCTTCAAGCTATTGTTATTCATCTTCACAAATACAAACGATAATAAGTAGCACCAAAACCTTAATCCTCAAACACCAGCAAGCATTTGAAAAGAAGCAAGTGAGAATTTCATCCCCATGTAGATCACTTTAGATCATGCAGAGCCAATATCTCCACAATGAAGAAGACATCCAAGGGCTTGCATTGTTGGGGCATCAAACGAAAATCCAGAAAAAAATGGAAACGCATTTAGGAAACACCTCGCGGGCGCGGCTCAGACCA
Organism: Eucalyptus pumila; assembly: GCA_016097595.1. NCBI lineage: Eukaryota > Viridiplantae > Streptophyta > Magnoliopsida > Myrtales > Myrtaceae > Eucalyptus > Eucalyptus pumila. The sequence goes on from CM027851.1 coordinate 67,812,611, forward strand.
CAATTGCCACCGAGATCAAAGAACAGCACAACAGCAAAATCACATCTGCAAACAATTTCCGCAACACAAGTAAATCAAGAATCTAAAACATCCGGGCAAAGGAAAGAAGTGAAAACAGAGCAGAGACACGAAGTCAAACGCTGGCGATTCACACCGGCATGCACTTCAATTCTAAGCGCAACGGTCGACTCATGTGGCCGGCCGGGAAAACCATCCAGCGGCTGAAGCGAGAGGCGCATACCTGGATCACGGATATTCTTTGCTTTCAGCGAGGGGAAACCGTCCGAGGCGAGTGTGCGACTCAGCAGAGTCCGTTGATTGCACGATGAGGGGATGCTCGGCCGTTGCTAATCGTCGGCGTTGAAAGAGGAGGAGGACAAGATCAGAAACCCTAGGTTTCGTGAGAAAGAGGGCAAAAATGAGTAAGGAAAGAAGCAGCGCGAGAGCGCGTGCCAAAGGACGTGAAAATGATTTCCTCTTTTCAAAAGAGGAAATCATTTTCCACGATGTTGCAAGGGGATTTTCCTTTGATCGGAAAATATTTTCTTTGACCGTCTATTTTCCGCTCACCTGAACACCGGAAATTCCGAAAAATATTTTTCCGGAAGTTGTTTTCCATGAAACGAACGGACCTTAAGAATGCATTACCAAGAATAACATCCTCATCTAGTGTTGGGAAAGGAAAGATCCTTCTAAAAATAAACATCGATTCCCACCTGCCATTCTCAATGCAATAGGCTTTGTTAATGGTCTCCACCATTCATCTGGCGATGCATTAGGTCTTGCACAATTAGTACAAGCTGCATTGTCTCTAATGAATATGGACAATACCCGGGAAATTTAAACATCACAACCACGTAAGTGCTTAACCCAACTTCCTTGATGTGCCATTTGGGTGGGTTCAATCATATCCCAAATTTTGTCCATGGCTACGGACCATTGCCCTGCTGTATTCCTAAAGTTAGGAAAACTTCATGTATGTCTTGGGATGCTGATCTTTTCTCCTTCGAAGTGCATTACCATTACAACATTGTTCTCTCTTGACTATGCATCCTCTTCTTCATATACAAGCATATTAATTTGTCTGTATCCTATGATCCTTCTTCTAAAGTTCTTAAGTTTACAGATCTTTGAGATGGAACCTCTTCCCGATTGAATTGTTGTACTGTATCTCGTGTTATAGTAGACGTTCAAAAGTCCTTAATTTCCTAGTGAAGAGGGTGTAGACAGTGTTCCAAACATAAGGTTATTTTTTGCTCCCCTCTATTGGACCTGAGATGCACTAGTCTCTCTAGATGCTCCAATAGGTTCCACCATAGTCGAACTCCTAGGCCGTGTAATTCTAGGGAAAAGTGTTAAAAAGTCCTAAACAATTTTTATTTGTGCCAATTTAGTCGTAAACCTTTTTACTAAGTGACAATTCAGTCCTTTCCAGTTAATTGTAGCTGATTTTGCTGACTGGGCGTTGGCCATTTGATGGAGCATGATCGGCGTTAATGTGGACAATTTTTAATAATACTTTAATATTTTAGAATTTTTTATTTTTTATTTTTTCCTTCTCCTCCTCCTTCCTCTAGCCGGTTGCCAAGGCGACAATTGGTGAGGGTCAAGCCTCGCTGACGAGGGCGAGCCTTGCTAGTCGAGCATGAGGCCGCCCTCGCGGCTTGGGCGGGAAGGCTTGCCCTCGCCGGATGTGGTGAGGTTCAAGCCCGGCAAGGCCACCCTCACAGCCTAGGCGGCCTTGAGTTGGCCTAGTGTCAGGTTGGCAAGGTCGAGCCTCGCCAGCCATGGGCGAGCCTTGCCGCCCATCACGAGGCCGCCCTCGTGGCCCTCGCCGGCCCTCACCTCTCGAGGTCTGGCAATTGGCTGGAGGAAAGAGGGGGAGAAGGAAAAAAAAAAGAAAAATATTAAAAAATATTAAAAATTATTAAAAATTGTCCACGTCGCCTAGCGGTGCCCAATAACAAAATCTAGCCACAATTAGCTGAAAAAGACTAAATTGGCACCTAGTAAAAATGTTTAGGACTAAATTGACACAAAAAAATGTTTATAATTAAATTGGCATAAATGTGAGATAATGTCTTATTGGCACTTAAACTACATGCTACAAGGTTTGAGTACATGTTCGCATCATTACATTTGAGTGTCATTTTGCATGTTAAATTTGTGTCACAAGAGTGTAAGTTCATCAAGAAACTCTCAAGCATTTCATCATGAATCTTGAGTCATCTTGTGTTGTCATCGAATTGTATAACATCTTCTTATACCGACTTAAGATTAGATGATTACCCAAATTATTTGTTGCATCCAATTCTAAGTCACATGTGATATTTTAATGCCATTTGTGCATTACTTGAATGATTTTGAGATTTATTAATGCATGTTTGTGTTCTGGTTTTTAGTTACCGACATGCGCACCTTTTGAAATCTTGATCTTAGAGCACCTAATTGAGCTAGTTTGGACTCGAGCTCTTCTAGGAAGTCGAAAAGCACACTTAGAAGTTTTCAATACCACTGATTTCATGCAAATCGCTCATTGTTTGGATCATTTTCCATTTTTTCAAAACTAGATCAGAATCTAAATATGGGATCAAATTCGGACGCCTATTCTAACCCCTATTTAGACAGACATTTGATATTTGTGTTCCATCTTTTCTATTAAGATTTTGTATTTGGCCTCTTAACAAAACTTGTTTGTCAACATGTCGACCATGTTGTATGAAAATTTAGTTATTTTTAGATTTGTTTTTTTATAGGACAAATCCTTGTGATTTTGGCTGAGTGTCATGCTGATTTGACAACTTTCTCACATGTTGTCGATTGTTGTTTGATTATTGTAAAATTATGTGTAGCTCCATTAGGAAACATTTCTTCACAAAAATATGTTTGTTATCCTGTCGTGCACGTTAGAGAATTTTTTTCATCACCAAATTGGGTAGACATTGCCCAATTTTGCTATTTTTACATACTTGTTCTGATATTTTCAAATATGAACTTGATTGTGATTGTTTAGATAAACTTCCTAGGTTAGTTTGTACATGAATTTTGGTCATCCCATCTTCATGAAAATTGTTTTAAACACCTCGACATTTATTGTTAAATTATTTTTGACAAATTTGCTTTCCAAACAAAATTTAAAAATGATTTGGTACATGTGATGTTTCTTAAAAACAATTTGTTAAAAAGTCATTTTTGAAAACTTGATTTGACTTAGGGAAAAGTCGTAGTTTTGACCATATTCAAAATGTCTACAACGCTTGTGAGTGTATTCATACGAGCCCCAAACTAACCTCGATAATTGAATGTGTTTCATAGCCTAGATATTCCTTAATTCTAAATATTTTCAAACCTTTTTAAAATCCCGATTTGCATCATGAAAGTTACGATTTGAATTGTATTCAAAATGCATGCGATGCTTGTGAGTGCATTCATGCAAGCCTCGGGCTAGCCTTAGCAATTGAATGTCTTACATAACTGAGACATCACTTTATTTCAAAACTTTTCATGAATAATTTCGAAATATGTTTTTGAAATATCTCATGTACCTCTTATACATATAATCACGCTATTCATTAGAAATATATATGTTTATGATTGACAATAAGTGATCTGCCGACAGCTCACTCATCTGTTTGATTAGTTGAGAAACGAGGTCCAAAAGACCCGCATGCATATTTAAATTTCTACAATGCATGTGACTTTTAGATGAATGGTAGAGTCGATACATGATATCGAGGGAACATCCTAGGATTACATAGATCACTTGGTTAGGAGATTTATAAGCATTATTGGCCATGCGAGAACACAATTAATCGATAATGGCTATAAGTCACAAAAATGGATTGGGTAGCTATCATAGTGAGACCCTCACATGAAAGACAAAGGCCAACCCTGAGGCCCCAAAATCTAATTTTTGCATTGAACTTTCTTTAAATGATTGATCTTGACATGAAGTCGTGTTTTTGATTGTTTTGACATGTATACTTATTTCTTTCCATTGTATGTACCTAGTTATAGATTTCTTGGACTAGGTTTAGATTAGGACCTCGAAGATGGAGAAAGCGCGAAGACGGTGGAGGTCAATGTTCATTGCGACCATTATCATTATCATGTACTGTTCATTTCCCCGACATATGTCTCGGGCTCCATTTATTGTATAAAGCCTGACGAGTTGCGGGTTTTCTCTCTTCCTCTCATCTTTTTCAATTGTGTTTCTCTTTTATATTTTCTAGGATTACATAGTAGATTTACTACTTTCCTTGATCGTTCACTTGTTATCTCATAATTTCAATTTCATTGATTGCTTTCTTTTCTTGTTTTCTAGAAATTTAATAGTATGAAAATGACAAACCACTCATGATCGTTTAGTTTAGGACTAACAGTCGTGAAACTGTAAGAAGAAATGCATGGACGCGTTAGGTAAACACGACATACTGTTTAGGTACCGAAAGGACGCTAATAGAAATATTAACGTAATTCACGTAATCCAAGTCCCCGAACCTATATTTGGTTGCGTAGGAATTGAAGAAACATTCCCGATCCTCGATTGGGTTTTCTAGCCGACTCTCGATCGAGGTTAGTGACGACTCCTAGTTTTTTTCTAGGTTGTTTTAAAACAACTAAACTGTATAAATAAACACGTCGCAAGGGTACGAGTTTCGATGAAGCGCATCATGGTTTAACATACTCGATATAAGAGTACCTCAAAGGATGAAATGATGACATCCTTATAGGTGAAGCGTACTATTGAGAGGGCTACCATCGTAAAGGTACCTTAGATCCAATATCCACACCTGACATCTTTTCTCGAGGTGTGTCGCCTGTGTGGGTATAGATCGTGGCACTCTGTTGTCACATGGGATACGAGGTTGGAAGAGCTCACAATCTCATGGAGGGAACTCACGAGAGGCTTGATCCAAAAGGCGAGATGATGATATTTTTTGGAACGCGAACCGCGAGGGACTCTTATAATCAAGTACCCCTAAACCCGACATTTCCCCTTTTTTTCCTCGCAAGAGGGATCGATGGGCAGTGAGATTGAGTCACGACAATGACATCAAATAGCTCGAGCAACATCGTTGGGCTTTCGAGCATGGACGGCGTCGACAACGTACCCAAATCCATATTGAACGACGCGCGTTTAACATTGAATTTTTTCGTGAAAGAGAGGAGCACGCGTTTAGCTCAACCCGGCTTCTCATTTTCTTCACCGAAACCTAATAATAAGCTAAAAAAAGAAAACATTTTCTGGTGCTATATTTCTTAAGCTGTCAGTCAATTAATTGCCGCCGTCATTGTAACGCGGCCTTCTTAATCACAAAGTTATATCCATGCAACGTCAGGCCGGCCACATCCGATCCAACGAGACTTCACCAACCCCTAGGCCCTAACTGGCCAAATTCTTCCAAAATAAGCAGAAAAAAATCTCACCTAAGACAGTCAATTCGCGTCCCTAACTTTCAATTCCCATACTCCTACCATCGTGTGGCATTAAACCTTTCATCCCGAAAGTCAACTATCACGAACGCTACATTACGAAGATGATGGACACATCTAATGGGATAAGGCCAGTTGCTACCCATCGATTGCGTACCTGCGTTTTTCACAGCGTGGCGACGGTCCTACGTGCCGTTCAGCAGCCTGGCCAGACGTTCACATTCGTCACGTTCGTTTTAAAGTATCGTCTTCATTTTCATCGTCTTTAGCACGCATGAAACGGCTGACATTCCCGGGGCCAGAGCGCAATGATGGAATGTCTTTTGCTGTCATACTCGGTCGAATCGACAACCAGGTTTGACGCGATCACGAAAGTAGATGAACCTCTTTGACAACGTTTTCCATGAAAGGAACCACAAAAACCTAAAACGCCCACCTAGTTCTTAGATTGGGTTCTTTTTAAAGTTATGTAACTCTTCTCCATTTGCCGCAGTCGGTACTATTAAGGTTTCTTGTGCCTGATAATTATTCGTACGCTAGTGCAGGTATCGCCTAACCCTGATCTAGCACTTGGATCTCTAGTCTTCCGGTCTCGATCCGGAACAAGGCCAACCACTAACATGGATGGTTTAATTGTTTGGTCAATGGATTACCATTGATATCATAATGCTTAATGTGGAGATGCAAGAATGATCGGTGTTAGAAAAAGTCTCACACTGGAGAATCGTTAATATATCTTGTTAGCTCATACATTGCCGGGCTCAAGCTCGGAAACTGATGGTTGGTTGACTAGTGCTTCACCCTTAATTTTAGGGAAGGAATCTTCTGACCATATTACGAGAAGAGAAGTTTATAAAGAGCCTATAAATTCCATTGGCAATTGATATGAGATACTTTATCAACACGAAGTTAAAAATCACTTAAGCAATTTTTTCCCAATTTTCTAAAGATAATTTCTGGTAATTATCATACTTATGTACACACACAAAAAAAAAAAAAAATAATCAAGTTGTCACATGGATATGTACATGACTAATGCGGGATCGTAGTCACCAACATCTCACCAACATGATGCATTGTTGATGACCGCGATGATCAATATTACATTTAGCAATCAGCACTAGCATACATAGATAACGCACTTTGATGATTACTTATAAAATCGAATGGATAACAATAATCGACTGAGGTATCAGTGAATAAGAAGGAGCAAACCATCAAGGTCTTTGAATGGATAGAGAGCACCAAGGTGTTGCAAATCCAAGGTTACTAGGGATAAAAAAAATTGAGATCATGAGGCAATCGACATTCGTTTTCACGAGAAAAGCCACTCATGAACGAGATTAGAAGATCATAAGGGCATGGGCGCAAGACTTTCGGAAGTGAAGGAATATGGATGCAATCACAGGAAACGCTTGAGATGAATGCAAGTGCTGGAAACCATTCAAGAACAGTTACCACACTGCTACTATAAATACCACCAGTTGTCTATTGAGTAATCCCTCACAAATCAAATAAATTTACTATCTTTAAGTTACTTTTACTTTTTTTATACTGTACTTTTATTTTACTAATTTGTGTCATTGATTAAATTCCGGTATGTTTCTTAGCTGTAGTTTCCATATCAATGTTGTCAATTAAATTTCAACATGTATCTTTATCTTGGCGTGTTGAGGCTTGTTGTCAATTAAAAATCAACAAAATTTGTTTACGTTTGGTTCATTTGTAATACCTGTATTTCTGAAGCCTTGTTGTTGATTAAATTCTGTTACGGTTTGTGTTCATACAATCTCGTTCGAATCCAAGTTTGTATCCTTATTTGCTTGGATATTTCCAATCCGGAGTTGGCACAGAACCTATCTCTTCTAACAAAAATCGAAGAACGACTTTCAATAAAAGATATTTTATCACAAGAGAACTTCCGGCGAAACGGTAGTTTTGGTATGGCACCAAGTTCATGTCCTTTACATTATGGTGGTATAAAGGTAGACTTGAATCTCTTCAAGAAACAACCAAGAACGACTCAAAAGTTCTCGAAGGAACCTAAGTTGCCAATTTTGTCAACCGTGGAAGTTTTTCACCTCAATCTTGGAGAAATTCCGATGCGACATTGTCAAAGTTGTTACAGTGGGATAATTATACATTATCAGCTTCGTGGGCCATCGGCATTTTAAGGTATTAGGTGAGAGTGGTGACGGAAGGTGGGGCTGAAATTGGAGAGAAGAAAAATAATTTGCAAATTGACAAAACAAGGGCCTAGTACCTTGAGAAAAAAACCCCAACTTTTACCCTTATCCCAATTTTATCCTATAGGTTTTGTTTCCTCATTAAAAATACACCTAACTTTTACTTGAGTCCCATATCTACCTCATTAGCCCTTTGTCCAAAATTGCTTTAGTGATCCTACATATTTCCACATTTTTGTTCTGGTTTTTCCCCAAATTTCAGATTCACATAAACGTCTTTTGGAGATGAATTTCCACGTAAACCCAAATGATGTCTTCTTGAAATAATTGCCTTACTCAGAATTCTTCGATTTTGCACTCAGTCTTCAATCTCTTGTACCTGGGACTCTTCTATCTCTCCCGGTCGAAGAGCTTGTGCTCCGAGAGCTCGTGCCTGGGACACTTAGCTCGAGACGCTTGAACAGCTTGTGTTCGAGAATTTTCATCTCTTGATTATCAACGAGAAATTTTGGATAGAGAATTAGTGATACTAGATTTGGGACTTGAATAAAAGTTTGTGATTATGAAAGCAAAAAAAAAAAAAAAAAAAAAGTGTACGTTAGAATTATGACTGGATCTAAATTGGAAGTTCTTTATGGAACAAAAAGAAATTACGGTGGAATTGAGATTAGAGCCAAAGTTCAGTGTCTTTTAAGGTATTAGGCACAAATCATGAGATTATAATGTGATTGATAAATTTCTATTCTCTTTCCTCCTTTGTTTTACTAATCTTGGATCAATGTCCAGATCGCATCAGCATATGTGTCCCACATATTAAACTAAAGTCAACCCACAAAGTTGATTCGTCCTCCTCATTTGAATACAAAGGATCAAGCTGCCCTAACAAATATTAATATAATCTGCATTGACCTTGATCGTTAGCTGACTGATCTTTTTCAATTATAGGGTCTGTTCGTTTCGCGGAAAATTGGCTATTTTCAGAAAATATTTTTCCAGAAGTCATTTTTCAAGAAAATGACAATATTTTCTAATGTTCGGCTAAAACCTGAAAATGTTTCAGAAAATATTTCCAGTGTTCAGTAAGGAAAATATTTTCTAAGACTTCACCACTTAGGCATGCATCACTTATCGACCTATAAATCCATTAAATATGAATTTGCTTTTAAATCCGGGTAAACTTGCTTCATATCTTTGTTCCCTTATTGTTGCCAAAGGCTCATCTACTCTAAAAAAATGTATGTATGGATTTTAAAAAGAAGCAAAAGAGATAAAAAGCAAAGCATGTACAGTTCTAATGAGAATCTTCCAGTTGAGTGGCATGTTCTCCCCCTGCGTCTTTTATGTTCTAATAAACAAAAGAAAAAAGAAGTAAAGTATGTAGAGCCCTTTGCTTGAGCAATGTATAACTGCAAGGTAAAGTAAATAAAGAAAATGATAAGTAGAGTGCGGAGCACGAGCTGGAGATCGACGAGATCGACGAGCTTGAGATTCGCCTAGCAACGGCCGACGACTAGCCAAGAAAGAGGAAGATGGGAAATAAAGAAAAGAAAAAGAAAATAAAGAAAATAAATGGAAAAGAAATAGAAAAGAAAAAGGATATAATTAATTCGAATAAAAAAAGAAAAGAAGAAGAAGAAGAAAGGGGAGGAGAAAGTGAGGATTTGTAGATGTATGAGATAAGAGAGATAAGAGAAAATGTTTTCCTCTTTTGAAAAGTGGAAAACATTTTCCTCTAATTTAGAAGACTTTTTTCTCCACATTTTCAAATAATTCATTTTCCGTGAAACGTGGACCAAAATCCGAAAACGTTTTCCTGAAAATTATTTTTTGGACAAAGATAAATTATCAAAAGTCTTAGTCCATGCAAATTAGGACAAAGACTTAGTCACAAATTTTACAATTTTGGCCGATTGAGTTTTAACTTTTTGATAATTTATCAATTTAGTCATTTCAACTTATTTTGATTGGAAATTACTAGCAAAGCTATCGGCGTTGACACGAATGATTTTTGAACAAATCTGATTTCAAAGAACATTCATCACGCTTAGAGAAAAATCCATGACTCAAAAAAAATTGAAGTTTCTTGTTTGCTTTAATTCTTTGTTTTTGATATTATGCCTTTCAAAATAGTTTATTTTAATAAAATGTGGTTAGAACTACTCATGTTAGAGAATCATCGCCCGGGCGGTTGACTTATTCATTCCATATGGCGTGCTGATTATCAGTATAGTTGGCGGCTGGTCCTTAAATTAAATTTTTTGGATTGTTAATCATGATGATGATGATAATCAGCTAATTAGCGGAAGTGGAGTGTTATCGTTCTCGCGTAGCAGTTAATTAGATAGCACCTGCATGAACTCATCTATTCGAAGCGACCCACCACAGTCGATCAGCATCGGCAATGGTCGAGTCAGCCCATGACGACATGATATCTGTCCTAACGATAATATGTGAACTTCACCTCTCGAATAGCTTGCTTGCCGGCCAAAACATCCACCTTCTTATACAAGGGGGCATTACTTCAAGAAACTCAAGTTTCCCACACAAATGAACATATCTTCCACATTTGAAGACTACGTACTAGAATACTAAACTTCTTCTTTCCTTTTTTTTGAAGATGTACGTGACACGGCCTCTGTCCATTTACCGGAGGCGCCCCGAGGCCCTCTCGGAGGCTCCTCCGGCGGGGCCTGGCTCTGGATACCTAGTGATCCAGGATTTGGAAGCCCAGAACTTCTGCTGCTTCGGGCTGTGCGAGAATAGCGAGAGTGACGACTTACCCTTCCCTCAGAACAAGGACCTCACAGTCCTGTCAAGCGACAGCAATAACATATACAATGATCTGGTGTTCATGATCCCAGTCGTCGACCAGCCCTTGTCCTCCAATCAGTACTATGCAATTCGGCGTCACGGGAAGCACAAAGGGTATGATCTCTCTAAGTACTTTGAATAGTTTCCCTTCTTGTCTGTTCCTGAATTAGCTGATGAATATGTTGATATTTATAAATAGGACAGGGGAATATCATTGGATGGATGATGTGGGGGCGTGAGAAAATCTCTGCAAGAACTCGCTTTTGTTACAGTGGTTGAAAATCTGATCACGTCACTTAGGAAATAGGTTTTAGTAAAAGTTTAGCTGCTTTATGCATGATTTATATTCGTGGCATTTGTCAGAAAGTCTAAATCATTCAATCTCGAATGGCCGTGTAGGGAAGCGCATGCTAATTCGACGGAAGAAGACAAGGGCACCTGCTTGTGCTTCCGATACGTTCGAGACAAAAACTGAGCCCTTTAGATCCCGAAGACATATACCAGCAATTCGTGATTTACCCGCGTGAGACTAAGTGCGGGTTCGGCGGCTTCGATGCAAAGTCCGTCGCCCCAGATGGGTACCCTCCAAGATTCCTGAAGAGGGAAGGCTGGACCCTCTATGGCAGAACGCCCAAGTACTTCTCCTTGGATGACGATGCGCCAGGAGTCAACGACTCTCAGAGGTCAAAGCTCCCGAGCCTTGACTTCTCGATCGACAGGAAGAGCTCGGACCCAGTGGTGGTGGGGAAGTGGTACTGCCCGTTCATGTTCATCAAGGATGGGGAGGTCGGGGACCAGGTCGAAACATCGGTATTCTACGAGATGACGTTGCAACAGAGGTGGGAGCAGGTCCATGCCTGTGACAATCCAGCCAATGAAGACAGTGCTGTGGAAGTGGATGTGGTTGTTCAGAAGGAGGCCATCACAGTGTTCGGTGAGGAAGCTGGGGAGGGCAATGTGAGTGATGGAGTGATGTGGTTTAGGAGTGGGACAGGAGGGATAGGACTGAGGATGGCGATTGTGGAGAGGATGAGGTGGGAGGAAGAGAGAGTGGGTTGGGTGAAGGAGGAAGAGAGAGTGGGTTGGGTGAAGGATGGAGAGAAGAGAGTTAGGGTGAAGAGAACGGAGGAGTTCATCAAGAGCAGGTTGAGCGAGAATTGGAAGAGGTTTGGCTGTTATGTGTTGGTGGAGAGTTTTGTGCTGAAGAGGATGGATAGGAATCGGCACACTCACCAAGTGTTGGCTTACGACTTCTTGCACACTCACCAAGTGAGGAGCAAATGGGAGTGACAGATTTTCTCATCAGTGTTCTGTTTTTTTGTTGGTTTAATCTTTGTATTTATGTGACTGGTTTGGGAAAATATGGCTTCAAATTGGGTAGAACAATGAAGTCGGATCTTTAAAGTAATCAAGTCGAATTTTTAGACGTGATATCACTTTCTTTAAGTATTTATTTACTCCCACAAAGTTGCTAATGGTCACCGACAAATATCCCATGATGCAACAAAGTCTCAAAAATGAGAATACTAAATAGCAATTCTAGTATTCTTCCAAAGTTTCTGATTGTAGTTTTCAAAAAGAATGCTCGAAAGGATAAAAAAATGATCACACTCTCATTCTTCTTAAAACTGATGTGTATATATATAAAACAGTCTTAAAACATAGGCAACTCTTCGTGAAAAATTGCAAAAATGAACAAATGTGTCCTTTCAAGAAATTTCCCAACAAAGGCGTCCATTCGGAAGAAGTTAAAAAACGAACAAATGCAACCTTTTGGAAAAATTTGCAAAATGAACGAGTATCTTTTCCAAACGTTGTCTTGAAAAAAATACAAACAAAAATTCGGAATAATTTAAAAAAATATATTATTTATTTTAATAAATAAAATTTCGATTTTTTAAAAATAATTTCCAAAAATTCTCAAAACAAAAACAACCTTTGAATTGATTAAAATTAATAAGATAACCGTAAAAAAAATAACAAAGGGAATTAGTGCTAATTAGATCGCGGGCGTGTAAAGTGCTAAGTACGCTAAATAATTGCGCACCCACATGCGGGTATGATAGGATCTAGCCCACACTCAATCATTCCTTTAAGTATACAAAAACTCCACACTTATTAATTGGCCCACTTCCTCCCACTTTTCCTACGTGAAATAAGGAAACATACACTTAATTTGTTTACTTTGTTTGTAAAACAAAGATTTCAAAATTAAAATTAAAAAAAAGTTCGTACAGCCAAAATTTCAGTAAGATTAATATACATACATAAAGGTCTCTTTCGAGTTAAACCTTTACTTAGTAAGTATTTCAAAACTCTATCAAAGTGACGGTAGCTTGGCTTTAAACTTGTACTTTCAAATAATAGAATCGGACATGCCGCACATATACCAACATCTTGTTTCAACGAGAAGTTCTTTATTACTCCATACTATTATGGTTGGCCTTGTGTTTAATCCTGTTTCATGAGCTCTTTAGAAAGCAACTCTAACTTTCGTAAGAAGCGGCACTACTTTTAAGCTCATATAGGTAAAAAGTATCTACCATGTATTTTTGTTACTATCAATACATTACAAGTTTGTACTATACTTCATTAAGAATTCAATTCAATTTACAAAATGTAACAAACAATACTAACTTCTCATATTAGGGCTACGTCACTATCAAACAATCACATTCAATAACTTGCTCTTACCCATTAAACATGTTCTAGAAAAAGGTCGGGTTATCATTATTGGTGATTTCAATTAAAGGATTTTAGCCCAATTTCTTGTGAGGTTATTATTATCATGTGTCTTCGTCAAATGATCGGCAAGATTATTACTTGAGCTCACGAAGACAATTGTTATGGTGCATTTTTAATTAATTGTCTCACATATTCATGTCTTAAACTAATATGTCTAGAGTTACCATTATAGGTGCTTATAGGCTCTTGCCAAAATAGACTAACTATCACAATGGATAGAAATAGGAGGCATATGACTAGACCATAATTTGATATCTAACAACAAATTCCTAATCCATTCGGCTTAGTTGCCGCTAAAGTAATAAATTCAAATTCCATTGTTGATTAAGTTATAGTTTCTTACTCGCCCAAGATACAGCACCTCTAGCTAGTGACGGGAATAGGCCCACTATGGGCTACGCTAGATGCGTTTCTGGCGCATTCATTTAGTTTTTTGGTTTTTTACTATTATTCCTTCATATTTTATTCAATTTTTATTTTAGCAAAATAAAATTTTCAGGTGCCAATAGACCTATGCTTGTTCATGTTCATGACTCAAGAAATTCTCGATTAGTCGAAAACATTGCTTGTATATTGATAAAGGCAGAATCTCTTCATTTAATGGTTACTACTTAAAAAAATATCGATTGTATTCACAATGACAGATCTTACCTAATGTAAAAATTCCCTTTCCGAATTTGAATCCAATGCAATCAGAATTGGCAGAGGCTCCTGAAGGCGTGAGGCGGGCGGCGACAGAAGGTAAGGGGGGTTCGTGGATCTGGACGAAATTCAAAAGAAGACAGATCCACCGCTTGGATTTATTTGACCAAATTGTGATTCTTTTTTGGCCGGAGCAGCGGATTAATTTCTTCAATCTCACCGGTCTTCTTCTTCAGCCACGTTCTCTTTCGACTTCTGTTTCTTCTCGTCGGCCGTGGTGCGCGCCCAACTCTCACGTTCCCCGTTCGCCGGCATTATTGGCGGACCTCCAGTGTACGGCAAGTGAGAGCGGCGACTCGAGGAGGTGCGAGCTCGCAGTATAGCAGCAGCAATCAATGTAGGTGTGCTTCATCGAGGGTCGAGAAGCTTGGCCGAGCACCTTTTCTCTCTCTTTCCCTCGTGTGTCTCTCTCATCTCTACTTGTGCTCTGGAATCGTGGATTTGCCGAACTCTAATTTGTGATGCATAATGCTCTATTTTTTTTTTTTTTTTTACCTCAGTAGCCACATTTCCAACTTCCAATTTCCAACTTGGAATAAAAAGGTGATTCAAATCCCCACATTCTCGGATTAAGGTGGAGACGATTTCATTTCGTGAGTGGGTTTTCCACAAGCGAGCATTGCGTAAAAAGTCTGAAAGTGAGTGTTAGAGTAAGATTAGAGTATGACCAATAAAAAAAAGGTTAACTTTAATAGTATAGGCTTAACTTAAGCCTTTCTAATATGATGGGCTCTAATAACCTAAAACTTGCCCCTAATTAAATTCTTATTTGGCTGAATTATGCTCAAATTAAGTCAACTAAAGCCCCGTTCTCCATGTGAGTTCCGGCCACCCCTATCCCCTCATCTTAGCCGAATTTTGCCGTGCATTTGGGCCCAATCTATCGAATTTTAAGCTCAAAAACCATCCGCCACTGGGCCAATGCTAATGTAATCAATGAAAAATATAAATTAAATAATAAATGCTCATAAAACTATATGATTTGCAGTTTAATTTTAATTTTTTTTCTTTAGGGATTAAAAATACATCTCTATTTTAAATAAATGATCAAATCGCAAAAATTTATATATCAACAATCATAAAATTTGCAAAATTAGACCTCACATCCGTTATTAGGGTCCCTGCAGGAACGGAGGCATACTGCCACATCCCGAGGATGATGCATTCATATTATTGTTCTTGAAGCAGCACTGTAAATCAATGTTACGTTTATCTAGATAGGATAATAAATTATTCTATTTGGTGTTTGATGAAGTTCTTCAAACTGAATAAATCTAGGTACATCTGAATAAAATACTAGAAAAGAAATCCGATTTAGGTGGTGAGATAAACACCGATTGGATATAAAATTTAAAAAGAAAATTAAAAAAAAAATCATATTTTATCTTTTAACGGAGTGATGAAATGACACATTAGATATTGCTTTCCCATCACCAAAATTACCAATCATTGTCGCTTTTGATTACCACAATGTCACCATCGCCTCCGATTACGTCAATCATCACCACCGGTTGGCAATCGTGTTTCAACAAGTAAGGGACTCCCACTGTTTACAAGACCGTCCCAAAATTAGGTGAACTCGTGTCGGTTGAGAGACCTCATGCTCCTAAGGTCGGCTTCCCAATGGAGAGGGTTTTAGTCCGATAGGAGCAAAGTCAAAGATGTGATTTTCAATTTCTAAAGATTTTCAAATGGAAAGGATTTTCAATCTTATTTTAATTTGCAAATTTTCGAAAACTATCAAGGATTTTTTTCAAATAGCCCGTATTCTCTCTTAGGTTGCGCTAACCATATGATAAAATATTTTTAACAATCCAGGAATATGTGGTGGATTTCAAATCCTCCTTTGTTCTATCCCATCTCAATCCAAATCCGAATAATTAAATATAGGCCTAAAAAGACTACGTTTAGTCGTTGGCCGGCGGGATAAACCCGAGGCGAACTAGGTCGTCACCAGACTCACCACAGACCTAGCCGCAGGTGAGTCGCGCAATAAGGACGTCGGGTTTCAAACCCCTCCCCGGTGGGGGAGAAAACTCTAACCATCGCGGCCACCATGGGCGGTGGTTTTAGTCATCTGGATTTTTAATTATGATAGATATGGATAAGATAGGATATGAAATATATTAAATTTTACAGCATCCTATCAATTGTTTGTTTATTGTAATAATAAAATCGCATATATTCACAATATATTATATAAATTGTAACGAAGATAGTAAAAATCTTTCACGATAATCTTACCTAATTTATTTTTATTTTATTTTCCTCTCTTTTTTAATTTCTTTCTTTTTTATTACTTTCTTCCCCTTCCATCATTCTCTAATAAAATTTTATTAAATAGAAAATTATACTAATATACCTCAAATACTAAAACACCTAAAATATGTAATAAATATATATTTTTATATTGAATTTATATTATAAGATAGAATTAAATTTGAATATATAAATAAAAATAAGATAAGATTAAATTAAAAAAACTAAATTTTTTAATTATTGTTATTTTGAATTTTTATATTAAAATTCAAGTTTTACTTATATTAAAATATAATTCTTATTTTTTAATTTAAGAAATTTATTAATTGATAAAAAAAATTATGGATATTAAAAATCCTATCCGCCTCTATTCCACCTTCTTCATGAGATAATTTTATCCAGTTTATATCTTCTTTATATCCAACTTTATCATATCTTAAATAAACACTAAATACAAGATAGAATAAATTTAATTTTATCCTGAATTTTATCCCAACCACCAAACGCAACCAAATGGTATAATTGAGTATGAGAGTTCTCACGTTGCTAGCATTCCTAGGTCAGCAAATGGTTGTACTAGGATGTATTCAATTCAGATCAAATACGTACAAGGGATTTGCTCTCCTTCAATTCAGATCAAATACGCAAGACTGGTTTTGAGCAGGACGTCGAGAAAAAAGAACAAAATAGCTCGCCACCTATTTATTGAAGAAACATGGGTCAGTAGGAAACTATTGCTGCAACATACATCTATTGGATGCTGGTTCTCTGCTCGTGAGTCTCGATCTTTTTTTGTGACCAATAATACAACCTTTCTTTAAAAAGACAACAAGAGAGTCGGGAAGAAGCGGAAGATAGATGCAACATTAACCAGAACCGCTGCTAATTTCTGTCAAAACTTTGTGCTAACTTTTTCTATGCTACCATGAAAAGCATGATATACACTTTCAAAGACGAGACAGCCGCCCCCATCTGGTTTACCAAGGGCCAAACAAAGCAAAATGGATCGGAGCAAGCCCTCAGTGAACTGCAGTTTGTCTCTCATCAGCATTCTCATGCTCAACCTGCCAATCAAAAGAACTGGTTTTAGACACTAATATTGGCACAAGATCCTTTTATAAATCGCACACTACATAATGTAAAGCACAAGCGTAGAAATAATAATCAGCTTTTATTATTGCTGTTGTCATTGTTGTTGTTTGAAAAAATATGCATTTTGACATGTCAGATAGACATCTCAAAGAAGAGTAAGGAAAAACTAATCGAATGCTATGTGTGCATTTACTGTCCTAAGCTAACATAGCGCCTATTCAATACCAACCAATGAAAGGAACATTCCATGATGTACTAAAATTATAATTTCCCATCAAAGTAAATTAACCATGTATAGATGGCCATAAAAAAAATTAAAAAAAAAAAAAAAAAAAAAAATAGGAGGAGATTAGTGGAATCTTAACCTAAAAAGTTTCCATTTGTGCTAAAGAAAGAAACGACCCAAAGAGAAAAATGAAGATCAACCACAATCATGATGTATGGGACTTTGATGAGAAGTATTGGAAGAGGACGTAGGTTGGTGATGGCACGATGCCACTCTAGTATTGAAGACTACCTAACACTTTCTGCACAAAGTGATTTCCACGTATAAAACAAAGCTGAACTATATATTTGTCACTACTAATAGAAAATTCTAATTCCTTGGCAAAGCTGAACTTAAATTTGTCACTGCCAATACAAAGCACGTGCTTATTATTAACAAAGTTCATATTGACAGCAGATCTGAAAATTTAAAGTGATGCACTCACCTCAACGAGAACCTTAGCTATTTTCTTGGGCTTAGAACGAGCATCACCTTTCTCCACTTTTCTCAAAGCCCTTCCCCTCTTCTGATCAGCTTCAGCATCATCATCTTCATCTCCATCACCGTCTTCATCTGAACCAAAAATATAATTAGCTCCACTACTGGGATCCAGGAAGTACATAAGTCCTCTAGTAACTTCTCGTCTCACGTGATTTTAAAGGGCATGAAGCAAAGTAAAACATAAATACAGCAAGAAACCATAAAGAATAGGGAAAAAGATAACAGCTCTGGAAAAAAAAATGATCACATGAACATTCAGACACTAAGTGAACACATTTAATCTGGGTATAGAAAGAACCTTCGCCATTGTCACCAATTGCATGAACTCTATTTATAGGAAGACCACCAAAATCTTCAATATCATCTTCTAGTTCTTCCTCAAGTCCATCGTAACCTTCCACATACTCTATCTCAGGTTCCTGCTCATTCCAGAACAACAATTGCAAATGATAACCTCTAGCAAGAAGCAAAACTTATACATATCTTATACAGATATACTGTCCTAACAGAGCCATATGTACCTTCTCAAATAACAAGAGTAACATGTGTTCATAAAAAAATAGTATACCTCCTCTTCATCTTCATTGACAGCCTGCAATGAATCCATCTCGAGGACTTTTTCATATTCTTTGACAGGGTAATTGTAGATATCACCATACACTCCTTTTCTTAGGCGTTCCAATAGCTCTTTCTCAATACTCTGCAGCAGAGCCAACAATAAGTAAAAGTTATGAGTGATATGATGGGTGAAGCACTTCCATAGTTATAAAGGTGAACCCAACCAACCTTTTCCAAAACTGCTGCCTTTTCTGCTTTTTCCTCCCTTCTAGCCTCTCTCTTCTTTTCTTTCCTCGGAGTCGTCATAATCTTTTCCCTATTAGGAAAGAAAGGCATGTCACAGTATGAAGCTAAAACAGACAAGATGCACCAAAGGACCAGTCCAGACATCAGTAATAGCAATGTCCACTGCATGTTCTTGAACGAGGAGGTTTCACAAATGCAAACGCGACAACCTTGCGAATTGGAATTTTACAATCATGATATAAGCACTAGGCAACACATAAGATACGTACAGTACAGAAACTTCGGAGAAAATAAACAAAATGCGGAAATCGACATAACAGAGCTGTAGAGAAATCATACAAAGAGATCTGTAGAGAAATCTAGGAATACTTGCTGATAAAGGTAAAATTGTTTGACAAGAGATTCATATTGCCAAACCTGACACGAAAACAGTCACTTGAACATATAGCTCTTTTTCATTCACATCTAAGCCAACAATATGCAGAGTTAAAAGTCAAGAGTAACGACAAATTCTAAATGACACACAGCTATAATTGACATATTACCGATTAAATTGAGAAGTGCCATCAAATAGCAAAAAAGAAGATTAAGAGAAATAGTTTATCATGGAAACACATTCTATGATAGAGCAGCCAATTGCACAAAGGAGTTTGAACCTAGTTTTCAGAGCAAGCTTCCTCATTCGGATGCGCATCTGAGTCATTTTGGTCAACCTTTGCTTGGTCTTATGAACAAGAAACTTTGGCCAATACATCTGCCAACAGAGAATTTGTAGCAATTGGTGAAATGCCAGAGCAAAGCAAAACAATCTGTTACACTGCAAAGCTAAATTGCCAATACCAGATGCTTATCAATAATCTCAAGGGCCTTCTCATAATTTCTTGGTAGCTTCACTCTTTCCCACAATTTCTCGGGCATGTGAGCCCTTTCTATTGATTTCATATACAAGTAAAAGACACCTGCATAGTAGACCCAAAGAAAAAGAAAAACATAAATTTGGAGATTAGTTTAAAATGAAACAGAATGCAATCAATTACTGATCAAAGCTATCAAAATAACTTTGGAAGTGGAAATTTCATGTCAAATCAGTTTGTTGATAACACATACTATTAAGGATTTTGAAGGACATGGAAGAACTAAAAAAAATCCCTGTCATGAGAACAGTTAGAATATAGTACCGTCTTGATCACGGATAGTAGCATAGCGGCTGTTAGCTAGAGGGCAGGAGCTCCTATTACAAATCCCTGTTACGTTGTATTCATTTCGACAAAATATTCCAGTGGTAATCCTGCAAGATCAAATTAGAAGCAAATAAATGTAATTCTTGGCCAAAATAGCAAGGAGAAGTAACACGATACAATGAGATCATTTCGGATTAATTGACTCACTTGGCCATATAACTACAATGGTTGTGCCGAATGACTTGCCAGATAACCTCATCGTGCTGCATCTCTGGTGAATAATTTGTTCTCCAACCCGATTATTCAGTTGCTCGTTTGGCTTTGAAATTTAGTGTTTGAGGTTCTTCAGTATTAACCTCTTAGCAACTCACCTGGTTGTTGGAGGTCAAGAAATCTGCAAGGGCAGATATGCCATTGGTAGATCACAATGGATTCCTTGAAATAAGGTTGAAATCAAGTTGAGTTTTGGACAAAATCAGATAATCAAACTTGACTCATTTCAAATACTCAAATCAAACATGCATGCACCCGCAAACAAAGAGGAAATAGAGTAAAGTCCAGTTGCTTAGAAGAAAATAGGCGTGCAATCAAGCCAAGTACACAAGTCGACAGCTCAAGCTCGACTTCACTGCTAAACTCGATACTCAAATTTCAACTCAAGTTTAAATATTATTTTCCATGCATGAACTTGCCACGAAAGCATTTTTACCAAGCTTGAATTGAACTGACTCAATCTTTGCCAAACTCATAGTTGAGCTCGACCGCTTGAGCTCGGCATCGACTCTTCTTTGCTTATCTTTTATTAGTGGGGCACACTTCCTCCCGATTTTTGTGTAAAATATCTTAACTAACAAAAGCGTGAAGTGACTGACCAAAACAGCATAAAACAAAATAACAAACAAATCTCCCAAACAACACAAATCGAAACAATGAGAATGTACAAATCCAATAATTGAGCATAAACCAAACCAAAACAAACAACCATAACTCGAAACACTCCAGCACATACAGATTTTCTCAATTAAGCACGAATTATTGTTATCGTAATTCCTTTGGGAGGAAGACGGGTTTCAAACAACCCCACCTGTTTTGTTACTCGCAAAACGGCAGACAATGAACTGATATAAACCATCCAGCCCATCCCATGGAACAATCAAATACTAATAAGCACAAGCCCTATCAAACAAAGGCACGCAGCACCCTTAAGTCAGTGATTGCACTTGTACATATTTGCCTGGCGTGGCATTCTGTTTACAGCAGAAACACAAGTATCATCTGAGTTTGACTACTCAAAGACCTGAAGTAAATTACAATCCTTTTCACCCGCCTCTTAAATACGAACACTCTAGGAACACAAAGCAATACAAGAACAGCCATACAATCTCCCCAACTCAAAGAAGCAGAACATGCACAACACCAAGAGAGTGATACACATGGTGAGAAACTGAAAGAGCAGGACAGCCTCATAACTCAGGCTGTTCAACTCGTACCCACATTTCAGGGTTTGCAAGGGGATCAAGACATGGGCTCTTCAACTGCCCCCAGCCCAAGTATTTAGTTCACACCATCTTACAATCGCAAAGGCTAGAAGTACTGGTTAAGCTCAAATAACCTGCTGTATACTCCTCTACATTTACCTTTCAATTCTCTAACCGAGTAAGAGATTCAAAAAGTATTGACCTTTTCGCACTGCAGAAGACGTGCAACCTAACCGTATGCTATCAATTTCCAACTTCCAATACTTCTCCAAAAGCAATTAAAACAGCAGCTAAACACTGTAGTTTGATGCTATGTACTCTTAAATGGGAATTCAAAAAAAAAAAAAAAACATCTTTCTCACTTCCATCTCCTCAAATTTGCACAACAGTCGCAATACAACAGATTCAGCTACAGCCAATTCATAAGCCACCGCAATCCTACGGCTCCTCAAAGTCTCGCGAAATCGCGTACTAAAGAATCCCGATGAACCCATCAATAAAGCACCCTTTTTCCACCGGAAAAGTCCAAAACCCTCTCGAAACAGACGAGGACACACCAAGAGAGAAGACGGCGCGATTCAATTTCGTTACCTTCAAACGGTTCGAGTAAAGGCGTGCCCCTAGAACCGGCGCTGGAGCTCGAGAACCATGCGAGGGTCCAGTTCGACGGCGAGAACGGACTTGCCGGCGACGAGGAGCTTCTTGGTGAGGTTGCCGGCGCCGGGAACGATCTTCAGGAGGCCGTCGGGCGGTAGGGTTGTACGCGCGCTCAAGTTCTGCTGTAACATGCACGAAAACTACAAATAAACGGCCCAAACGCCATCAATTTTTCAAATAAGACGTGCCCTTTTCTTTTTTAATTCAAGACCTAAAATAGATCTTATTTATTTGAGATAAGAGTCTAGATTGACATCAACCTAACCTTACTAACTAATCAAGGACATTTCCGCTCTTTATATTTATTTTATTTTTTATTTTATTTTTCCTTTTTTGTTTTTTTCATAAAAAGATAAATTAATTAAAAAAATTACTAAAACTTTGAAAAAAGACACATAAAAATGCATTAAATATAGTTGAGATAGTGCCAACCCTCCCCATCTATGTCCGCCGGCCCAGTTCTAGCAAGGGTCGACAACCCTCGCCCAAATAGGGCCATAGTCCTCTCCTAATCCTAGCGAGGCCCAATAGACCCTTGCCTTTAGTCGATGAGACACACGGTCATAGCCAAGACATTACCGACGATGGGCGGCAGCCATAGGCAAGGGAGGCCTAGTAGTCGTCTCGCCTATTTTTTTTTCTTATTAAATTTTAGCCTTTTTTTCTTTTTTTGGAAAGAAAAATGAAAGAATAAAAAAAAAAACTTAAAGGTTGAAGATGCCTATTGCCGATGATGTTATACCTTCTTTGAGACTGATATGATTACTTCATATTTTTCTATGAAATAACATCACTTCAGGCTTTATGCGAAAAAATGATGGTATTTCGGATTTTTATTTAAAACAAAGTTCATTTTGAGCACTTATTCAAAATTTTCCTTAACATGTATTAAGTTATTTCTTGACTTCTACTTTTACTTTAAAAAAATTGTAACACTCGTATTTTGATTTTTTTATTTGATTTTTTCTACTTAATGGTAGAAAATTTCTGGTTTATTGAGATGTGCACATTAGTAAGATTGTAGGCTAATAAGAAATTAGAATATTATAAAAGTAAAAGTTTGTCTAATTTGAAAATTGAATCACATTTTCAAAAGTTTGAGTTACGAGCTTTTCGTTAATGTAAAATTTGAGTGAAACAGATATTAGACAGAAAAGTTATACACGGTCAAATTTAGATCGAAGTGAACAAGTAAATACATCTCTCCCAAAAAAAAAAAAAAAAAAAGCGGCTGACATCCCGTTTAAATCGAACTCAACCCCTTTGTAGATACTTTTGAATGTTTAGAATCATGATAAAATTTTGTTATTTTCAATTACATCCCACTAAAAATATACATACAAAGAACAGCATCGTTCCAATCGCTCTCTCCCCTGTATCTTTACATCTCCAGGTCAATACCATTTATCCAACTCTTTGAGAAATTAGTGGAGAATAAATGTGCATTTATTTGTATTTTTGTTCAAAAATTGTTCTAGGGAATAAAAAAAGAAAAAACTATTTATGTTTTGAGGAACAATTTTTTACCAGAAAAATACGTTTGGTAAACTTGTTTTTAATAAAAAAAGAACTTAAACATGTTTATTAAATTTGTGTTCTTTTTTTGTTTTTTTTTAAATTTTAATATTTTTATTTTATTTTTCCTTTTTTTTTTTCTTTTCTTCTTTTGATGCTTTCCAGCTGAACCAACTCACCTAGCCAAGTACAAAAAATTTTTGTTTCTTTTTTTTTCAAATTTTTAACTTCATCAATGCTTTAATGTTAGAATATCTGACAGCTTTTGTCATGATGCTTTCCAGCTGAACCAAAGAAGTGCACTTCATCAATGCTTTAATGTTAGAATATCTGTGAGCAATTTTGATAGATGATATTTTTGGTTGATCCATCTCATCACACATGAGACCATATATCTTTTCACAAATGCCACAGGGACACCAAGTATATAGTTGAAAACAATGGAGATGTCTCATTATTCTCGAAATTAATGTACTTTACATCTCCAGGTGAGTACCACTTATTCAAATCCCTTGAGAAACTGGTGAAGAATTACATAACAGCTTCTGTCATCATGCTTTTCCAGCTGAACCAAAGAGGCGCATCTTTTCTGCAACGACACCCTTCATAGCTTCCTTTGCGGACGACATGACATTGACAAGATCTTTTTTGGGTTCGCTCAAGCATTCCATGTACGCCTTCCGCATCTCCGTGTTGACATTGAACTTTCTGACGCCCAGTCGGATGCATTCCTGTCAGAAGCAAATGATCCGAGTAGGTTTCGTTAGCTTCTGAACATTTCCTCGGGCTCATCACAATCATCCATTTAGAATCATTTGCCTGTGAAGGAGGCGCATTTTGCACGAATTAGTTACCTTGATGAGTTCCTCAGACAAGCCCGAAGCTCCGTGAAGCACCAAGGAGACTCCCTTCTTGGATGTCAAAGATTGCAGGTCCTGGGGAAGAAAAACATTGATAAAAAGATGAAGCAATGATAGAATCCATACTAGTTCTCGAAAATTTCGAAGAGAGTCACAGATATTTTGCAAGTTAAAAAGGAAGTGGATGAATCTCTCACCGTGCAATGCTAATTAATACTTTTTACGATGCATACACGCATGAGACTATGAGAACATCTCAAAATTCAGAGAAAGAGATGGCCGCTTTGGAGCAAGCCCAGCTCTGCAACGATGCAATTCTAACGGAGAGTTCGATACTATTCTTTGGGTTATCAAATAGCATGAAAGACCAACAAATGCTTCACGGTCTTAGATTATCAAATTATGCCTGCTGCTAGATTTTCTAACCCGACTTTGCCTACTAAAATTAAGCCATTATACTCCTATCCAGAATTGGATGTGTCCATCAAGAAGGAACAAATGTCCTCATGTAATTCATGTATCAATCTGGGCATGAAGCATGCGGAAAGAGGATATGGTTACCCGGGATTTGGCTACTGCCAGTATTACACATGCACAAATAGAACCTTTTTACCATTAATTGCAACATTTCTCTCTTGCCTATATGGCTTACTAAGAAACTCCATGTGTCTCAATAAATCACTATTTTTTCTCCAGAATATTCATACTAATATTTCTTCATAATGAACATAATATTTCTTCATAATGAACATAAAGATGCATATGAACTTAACTTTTTCTACACAAATAAGTAAAATAAAAAGTGTATTAACCACCAATGCATCGTGATTGCATGATTAAGGATTTTAATAAGGGTCAGAATATTCCAGACCTTAAGCAAATCAAGCCTCAACTTTGGACCACTGGGAGGATATTTTCCGTGAACATTTCCAATACACACTGCCAAAGCATCTATACCAGTGCGATCAATAAATTCTTCTGCCTGAAAATTAAAGGGGCCAGTTCACGAAAAGATGACATTCTAACCACTGATATAAGGCTTGCCTTTATTAACAAATATATTGACCTGATTAACATCAGTTAGCCTTGCTTCAAAATCTTCAACAGTCAGGTCATCCTCTGTCCCTGACAATCTCCCTAATTCAGCCTCAATAAGCAGGCCTTTTGAGTGGGCCAAAGACGATATGAACTTTGTGTAGGAGATATTATCATCAAAGGAGAGATGTGAACCATCTGCCATTACTGAATGAGATCCCTGGAAAATTAACATGAACAGAGAATTAATCGACCCATCTTTCCTTTAAAGAATATGCTGCAACTCGAGACCCCACACTGGATCATTCCCTATGCCAGCCAGATATAGCATTATGACTCAGGGTTGAGAGTTATATACCAAATTAATGGCTTGCACAAGATCTTCCTTGGAAGTTCCATGATCAAAATGAACTGTGACTGGAACCTGCCATAAAAGCATGTGCATAAACCATCGAAACTGTTTGCATTAACTGGAGTAGAGTGTTCATGGAGTGACTCAACTGGACATATAATTGCAAACTCGTGTCTTATAACCTAAAACTCAAACCGGAAAGACCAGTTATATGAGACAAACCACAGCGCACCAATAAAACATTCACAAACATTCTCTATGTTCCATGTTTTATTCCAAAACAGATACTTTTGGTATAAGCTGAGGTTAAACGGCATATAATGTCCAGAAGATCCACATATCAAACGAGTGGCTATGCAGAGCAGAATGCCAGACTAGGCTTCCACAAATTGTTGGGCTGCATTTGACTGTATAAGGATCTCTATAAACCAACAATGTAATTCTCATTAATTTTATGTCATTTGTGCAGAGAACTTACATTTTATAAGAGAACATAAAAATATATATTTTATCTTTACACCACATATAGCAGAAATTTCTGCTGCATATAGGTGTAGTACTGGTGTTCTTCTCTTTTTCAATCAGATATAAAATGCACTTACATTAGCCTGTTCCGCAGCAGAGATGCAACAGGCAACTAAGGGAATTCCTCCTTGCTTGAAGGCAGCTGGATGGATCTGCAAGGAAAATAGGCATCAAACAAATTATACTCTACTTATAGCCATGCACATCTCAATTTATGTAAGTCCATGTCCTAAACGCTAAATGCAAATTTGCAATCTAAAAAAGGAATAGCTAAAATTTTAGAAGACAGAAAAAGGAAAGGTAATCATTTTGTTAAGGGCCAAAATATTTCATTAAAAAAAAAAAAAAGCCAAAAGTCTCTTTGAACTTTAAGCTTTTAGAAAGCAAATTGCATTGAAATAAGCAGTGAGGAAGTTTGAGTCACGAGGGTCAGCTTTGGCAGAAAAAATTACAACAGGTGTACCAGTGGTACAGAAATTCAGTGCTTTGAATCCTTCCATATGACAAAGCCTACTTGCTAACGGATTATTAGCCAAACTTAAAAGGTAAGGAATGATCAAGTTTCAGGTTCATTGTCCAACCTGTAGTATAGCAGGACTCTGTTCTTCCTCTGCTGCAGCAACAACTGCTTGGACTCCTTCCAAGTTATAAACATTGAATGCACCAACGGCATAACAACCTTTTTCTGCATTCTATATATACAACAAAAATCTTGTATATTATATTAATTTAATCCTATTAAAAAGACTAATCTCAATGATCCTGACCCTGAGAAGTTCTTTTGTGGAAGAAAGTCTGCCTGGAGGAGCCCACGATTTTACAACTTCAGCCAGTGCTGTACTGCTGCCAACATTACCTAAGAAGAGAGAAGGAATCCTTGCATGAGGATCATATGTTAAATGTGTGGATGTGCAAAATGTAAAAATAAATAAGATAGAGCTTCACCTGGGAATACAATGTAAGGAACTCCTGGATGTCTGCTTTCAGGACCTAATTGCCATAGAGGAACACCAGCTAGAGCTTGTCCAACTATTTTCGCACACTTTGCCTCAAGGGCCTTTGTAGCGAGATCTGATGAGGTGATTCCACCCTGCACTCAAAGGATAAGATGTGGATAGCATTATCTACTATCACATAGAGAGCTTTGCTGTCAATGCCCCAAAGCAAAAATGCCCCAACAGCAAACATAAGCAGGGTCAGTAAAAAAAGTGCATAAGCATTTGCACATAAAAAGAGATATAGAAGCACAAGCAGCCACCCCCTTAAGTACGTGTTACAAGACAATGCCCAACCAAGCTCCTACTGCTGCAAGTTCAGCCCAAATATTCTGGTGAATATATGGCGCCTGATTTTAGTTATCACTATGGGATTAACCAATTGCCAGAGCCCATTGGTATAACTGATTAACCTGGTCTACGTTCTGAACCATGGCAAGAAATATTTGCCAACTGATTTTAGGGCACATTAAAGTTAGCTCATGAATAGTTTCAGATTTTGCATGTCTATTAAGTAGTTTGTGGTTGCTGCCAATATAGACTAAAGGCTCCTTTTGGTTGATTAAAAAGCGATGTTTTCAGCTTAACTAGAAAGTAGGTAAAACTTAAGAATTTTACCGCACATAATTGTGCAACAATAAACTATTATATTGATCCCTTGAGACACCAAATGGGGCCGAATCATGCGCTGCAGCAATCACTACAATGATACATGTTGTAGCTTGAAACAGTTATAGACACTTTAGCATTTATATAAAGTAAGCAGCACAAGCAAAAGCTATCAGTACTATCATGTCCAGAAATCATAGTCGAAAGAAAAAAAATAAAAAAACAAAGAAATTCTGGTTAGTCCAACCATTGGTGAGAATAGCATAACATCTGACAGCAAAGCACTTTGCACTTTACACGTGGCTAAAACACAACAAATCGAATGTACCTTTGCAAGGATGTAACGAGGTTTGGTTTTAATCCTCCTGACTACTTCCACCAGTGCTGAGCTCACCCTAAAGTTGATCTCCAGACTCTCAGAAGGATCTGCCACACGCATGCAATGCCATTAGAAAAAGAGAATTCTGCCTACCCTCACATGCATAGGGGTGCATGCAGAGGGAGAAAGAAAGTTCAAGCAATATGAATGTGTTGACTCTCTGCATCATTTTTCCCTTTTCTTGATGAATGACTCCTATCACCATGAGAAAAGCTACTTGTAGACGATCATTTAATATAAGTTTGATGTGGATGTCAGGCAAGCTAATTCACAAGGAAATGGTTCAGATAGTTCGTGACATGGTCTTATCAAATAAGAGAAAGAAGGGGGTGGGAGACTAACTTTTCCCCGTAATTAGCTCCCGACTTGTCATAATCAGAGTGTCTGTACGAGCTCGAAGAAATGCATCTGCCATCTCCGCTGCTTTCTCAATTTCCTCCTCCCTCTCTTCTCTTGATTTCATGGCAACTTTATCAACAGAAATCTATTCATGTAGGAAAATAAATCAAATTATTAGAATTTTGTTAAGTACGAAAATCACATTAGGAAAAGTAAGTAGACTCTTTTAAAACTAAGACACGAGTCATCAGTTGAAAATTGAAGTTATTCCCCTAAAAGAATTGCACCAGCTGTTACAAAACCAAAAGCACTGATTTACATTTCAATCACCTCTATACTTTTTATGATCTGCGCGCACTGTAATTTAAGCTCTTGCAGCTGCAAAAAATGGTAACATAAAGACCTGATTTAGCAAAAAGCATCAACATAAGGGAAGAGAAAAATCAAATGTGTAAAATATCACTTTTTGACCTGTTTTGTTGTTTTTGGAACATATGATCCCACAACTATTAGTCCCCCAGTCTTCTCTTTGGTTATTCCTAAATCTTTGGGTAAAACTGGGGCTTTTGGGATAATTCCAATCCGGGCAGAAACAAAACTAGCTGCAGTGCGGCACAAGAAATGCTTTCCTTGCAGTTCTGCCTGTCAATAGATCAAGTTGATATAGAAAATGAGCTTCAACAAACCTCCAGTGAGCAATTGGATGGTTGCGACCATTTCAAAGTAAAAGTAGTGTGACCTTTTACCTTTATCATTCCTGCCGCAAATACATACATGTCTCTTTCACTAGCTGCATTTATTACACATGTTGAACCCTGAGAATTCAAGAACAGCTTTGAGTGTGCGAGCGGAATCTATTTTCAGTTGTCAATAAAACAGAATTTATCTTTTCAGAAAGACAGGACGTTTGCAGTGTTATGGCTTATGATGTTCAGATACAGCAAAAAAATATGAAGAATTGCTCCTCTGGATATGATGACAGCATCGCCTGATCCTATTATTCATTCAACAGTCATCACTTAGATGCAGACTTGCAGCCTACAAAACTTTTGATCATTGGAAAACAAATTCCTGAGAACAATTTTCCTGTCTCAATTCTTGAGTTAAATGAATCTTACACATAATAAACCTGCAGCAAAGTGAAAAATGGTATTTTACAATTGTCAAACCCAAATGGCAATGTTGGCACTGGTAAAGACTTCCCGAAGATATATTTTTAGGAAGAGGGCCAAAAAAAGAAGAGCAACAGCCACACTGGCACAATCTAGTATGCTAAGCAACATACCATAAAATCTTAAATGCTCCAGCACATACTTTCTCCATCTATCGATGACAAAAAAGTCCTTATACTTTTTTACCATTCTTCTGTAACAGTGTAAAAGCTAGCCCATCTTATAGACTGTCGTTACTCTTCTAGCATGACACACTACAGAAGCTGGATTTCATAGAATGATTTGGAAAATTTGAGTAGTGCAGAGACAAGATTAACCACTGCATCAGATATTTTTGGGGTGTATAATCATGTCTACACCTTGTGAAGATTGGGTTATCTACCTTTTTCAAACTGCAAAGGAACTGGCAAATGGCATCAGGACCACCTTTCCTCAGCAGTTGGATTGAAATAGATGATACACCACCTGCAGGAATGCGGCCTCCAGTTTTCTCTTCAACCCACTATGATTCGGATGAAGAAGATTTCAATAGATCCAATATTTTTGGTATTAAAGCAATAAAAATAATGTTATAACAATGAATCAAAATAAAAAAATCAGCACCTCACGCAAGTTTGATGATTTATATCCAAAAGCAGCATCTTTTGCAAATTCCGTGTCCCCCGCAGGAACAAGCCTGCAGACAAAGCAATCCATGTAAAGACTCCTTAATCAGTAAAAATTATTTACATAGTGTTTACTATAAGGAGGAAGGGAAAAGAAAGAAAGTCGAAAGACTCTACATATCAGCATCCGCAACATAATGAACATCATTGATGGTATAACGTCCTCCCTGAAGAAAAAAGGGGCAGATGATCCATGCGTCCATCTCACCAAGAACAGAAACAGCAGCATCAGCCTCCTGAATGGATCAAAAGTACTTGTCACAATCTGAAGCTTCTTAAAATGTTTCACAGCTGAAAACAATTTCAATAAAGATCCCATTCTTGCCTCTGGAAAATGACCTCTTAAAGTTGAGTCACCCCTTAGAACTACCGTGTAGTCCACATTCTCCAACAACTTTGCCGCCAACTGCAGGTTTTGGCATATATCTTTGATGAGTGCACTGGCCTGTAGCAAAATGACATAATGTTCAGGAACTGAGTATAATTATAAGCCAAACCTATAAATTCCATAGGGTAATAGCAATTTCCCACAATCCTTCCTTTCTATCTTGATTAAGCAGATCTTTGATTTTCCTCACAGCTCAACAACAACCACCACAATAATCCATTAATTCATTAATGCAAGCAAAAGAATTAGAACTTGCCTTGTCAGAACTCAGTGACCTGGAGTTAGTCAATATGAAAAAGCATGTAGGTTTTTTCTTGAACTGCTCAACAAGTGACCCAACCGTCCTGCAAAAAATCATCAGCCATATCTTTTGAGGGGCTGCTTAGCTATTGAAAAACTTACTATTTACAGGATAATGAGTGAGCAACATATGGACTGCTCAGTTATGTAGAAAGAGAGCTAAAAATTATCACAAGGACAATCACTTCTTCAAACATATCAGAAAAGAAGAAGGCAGCAGGCACATGCAGAGGCTTACCATTCTGTCAATACCTCAATATCATGAACAGTCTGTGTTCCAGTGGGATCATCATCCAGAACAACTAAGGTCTTTGAACTGTTCTGATTTAGTCTCTGTATGTCATCAACTGGATCAACTGGCCACTCAGGTGGAAGAGATTGCAAAATGACTTCTTTCTTAAGGATAGGAAGTTTCCCTTCGACTTTGACACCGGTCAGTGTCTCATACACCTATGTTGCACAACAAAAATTTAATCCAATATATTCATTGTCTGGCCATTTGTTTAAGGTTATAATCTATAATATGTTGTTTGCTATGATAGAACAAGACAGAATCACCCAAAGAACATCAAAGAGCTCATTATTGAAGCTTCAGAGAATCTAAGCAGTAAAACCATAGTGGACTGAATTTAATTATCAAAAGAACTACATGATCATAAACTATGGGCCTGTAATTTTAACACTTGATGATTGAAACAAGACATATGGTAGTGAGGCCAAAAGAATCCCTGAAATTGCAGTCAAACTAGTTTTACCAGGTCATTCATAAAGGGAGGTAATGTCATGCGTAGTGGTTCTAATTCTACTATTAAAGTGTGCCACATCGCTCATCTGTGAAGTGTATATGGTCTTATAGTCATGTTCTCTCTTTCCACCTATTGGCTTAAGCTTTTAGGTTTGATATTCTACCATGGCATCAGAGATAGGTCTCACCCTGGATTTATTTTGCATTTGAGGCTCCCCGACATCAATTCCACATGCTGTTCTCGATTGGATTTGCACGTGAAAGGGCTATTAAAGTACCCCCCCTTATTTATGGGGTTTATATGGGCCTTATATTAATGTTTCTCCCTCTACTTATTGGTTGAAGCTTTCAGGTTGGATATTCTAACACCCACCAAAGATTAGGACATCTAATAATCAGATTTACAACAATACACCTAGTCTTATCCCACCATATAGAAAAGCAAACAATTAGATTTAGCTTGAATAATGTTCTGAATGGTTGGATTGTTCTACACTTATGTAGTTGGTCAAACTTCACTTTCACAGTTTTCTTTTTCCTTTTCTTGCGGCTCTAACAGTTTTTTAATCCAGAACATCTAAGACCTTCTAATACAAGTAATGATATGTATATTATATATATTCTTTATATATTTTTTTCATGATTTTTTAAAACTTAAATATTTCTTATTTAAAATAAAAGGGCAAATTTTGTTTTCTTAAGCAAAACGAAACAGGCTCAATCGACCAAATTCACATGAAGGTTTCAAAAAATGTTGTTATTAGGACTAAAGATCCTCCCCCTCCCACTACAAAACAACCATTCAATACTCATAGTTACACAAGCATTGTCATCTCATCTATTTTCTATGTCCAGCAAGAATCAGGAATTGGTAGTGACAACTGACAAAATGATTATGCAATGTACCATGTGTCAAGACAATGCAATTAGCCGAAAGTGAGTTAACATAGAGCTTGGATTACAGTCTCCATACCTTTACTACACCAGCATCATCTCGCCGACCCCATCCAGCAGCAGAACCTGCTCAAGAACACAATTGCCAGAAGTCAATCAAATTCATATTATCATGTAAACATTCTGCTCCCTTGAGAATAGATTAAACCAGACTGCTGATTTGTGTGACCAGTTGATAATAATTTTGCACCAGATTTTTCTTATAATCACTTGTTTATAATCTTTTTCCTCATGTTCAATCTTTCAATCAGGCAATAGCTGAATGACCACCAACTCAAATAAACAAGAAGATCATGCAGGCCACAAAAGTCGATAAAAAAAAATCGAATCTCGTTAGACTTCAAGATTCCATGTCAATAATAAACCCAGCTTGCGGAAATGAAATGAAAAGTATGGAAGTGCAGGAAAGCTGTAAGTTATTATATGACATATATATCAGCAGATTATCAGGACTGAGTTATTTCTTTGTAATAAAATAAAAAATTTAATGCTAACTCAAGACAATGGCTCCCTGACATTCTCCTGATTTAAATTTCAGTCATTTCTTATGTCCAGGATGCAAACCCCAATATTTCACAAAGCACAGAATGACAAGAAAATCCTGCTATAGATCTGTATTCCTTGCCATGTAGAAAATCCAGATGCAGGGGGAGGGAACTACATCACACTAGGACTAAGGATTAAGTTTCAAACCTGCCAAGAAGAGTTGATGTGCCACTGTTGCAATGTGAAGAGGAACTTTACGTGATGAACATTCACGCGAAACAATGCCCTGGAGATATTATAAGAGTGTCTATATAGTTTTTCACAAATTCTTCAAAAGATTGCAAAGAGCAAGTCACTTATGCCATACCAGATCCTTCACAAATATATCCAGTGCCGAGTATGGTGTATAATCATTATCCAGCATGTGGGGAACACGATTTTCAAACATCCTGCAAGGGATAAGAACACTTGATCAAGCAACTTTTAAATTGACAAGAAATCGGGTGCTCATTTAAGAGAGTGCAGTTCCACATTCTCAGAAACACTTCTGTGACTCCAAGCCCTAAGTTAAGTTTCCCTTGTTGAAAATCAAGAACGTGTTAGAAAATCCAACCTAAAAGCGTAAGCTTTTAGACACCCAGATGTGCAAAGAAGACAAAAAATAAGTGAAAAGGGGAGTGTGCAGAGTCTAACTTAAAGATCTTTCTTTCTTACCAAAAAAAAAAAAAAAAAAACTTAAAGATCTTGAGCTCTACTGCTATAGGGTCCAAAGCTTGAGCTATTAGAGAACCATGCAGAAAATGATTATATCCTAACAGAACAGTTGAACCCTCTCTACAGAATGTATGGTTTTGAACAAGAGAGAAAAGTGATTGCCAAAGGCCAATGAGGAGGTTTTCTGATTTTTATATGCAACATCTATTGGATAGGCAATGGTGGCCACTGAATATAACTGGTATGGTTGCAATCAAGTGCTCCTTCATCAAATAGATAGTTACAGTAGATAATTTCTTCAGCAAAGCAAGATGTCAGCAGCCAAAGCAAGAACTTTACTTTCCAAGATCCTATTAGCTTGCTGCTGACAGCATATCAAAGCTTCTCTCCAATGACATACCATGAGCTTCCTGTGCTGTTTGTTATCGCATCAAACAATGTTCTTGTGTTTAGACTTAAGCGAGCTCCAAAAGCCATTGCCTCAGCTGATGATGCAATATGAACTCCCGCAAGTAATTGGTTAATCATCTTCACGACACTGGAATGAGAATAAACCAAAAATGGTTAATGTTGCTCTCAAATAAAACAAAACCAATCATTTCTGAGACAAATGTGGAAAATTCATTGCTTATGCATTTAGTAGGGCAAAAAACTGTTTTTGATTCTTGAGAACTTTAAATGCTTGAAAAGAAAGAGAAACTAATAAGTTACCTTCCAGCCCCACAACCTCCTTTGATAATATAAAGCTTTTCGCTTAATGCTGTTATCAGTAAAACACATATCACTCATCTAAAACTTTTCCAAGTCAGAGATATGAACTTCCCCATACAATAATTGGAACAAAATGCTAAATACCTGAGAGAACTGAACCGGTGCTTTTAAGAGCAGCATCACTACCAGAAGCCATTATCTTTTTAAAAACATCCATGTGAGTCAGCAAATTGCAGAATCTCTGCTCCTAATGAATGTAAAGGTTGTGAAAAGCATACCGTGAGTGTTCCCTCAGCAGCTCTTTTAACACCGCCGGAAACAGGGGCGTCCACCAATTTCAGATCTTTTCCTTCACCTGCAATATGACACATGTAGCACAAAATTTAGAATAAGAATGCTGGCAAATAAACCCTTTAGTTTATCTAGTATTCCGTTTTCAACAACCAAAGTAAACCTTGTTTAGCCATGAGTGTCTGCAGAACTTCCCTTATTCAGTGAACCATCATTTTGACATTGAAATTTATTCTTGTTATTCAGATAGGCGTTCATCTTTTAAATCAATCCACTGCATGACAAAGGACATACTTTGCAACCGTTGCTCCAGCTGAGTCACGAATCCAGGAGAAACAGTGGATGAAAGAATTATGGATGCACCAGATGGAAGCGCTGAGGTTAAACAAAACAACATGTCAATAGAGAGACAAAAAATTAAACAAGTATAGAAATGAATAAATTACCTGGGATTGCACCAAGATCTCCGTATAGGACACTTTCTGCTTGAGCTTCATTTGTGACCATGATCACAAGTACATCAACATCTACAGGTTGAAAATACATCAGCCAATGGTTTCACACTTGGGCATGAAAGAATAGGATGAGGGAAAGGGGGAAGCCACTAAATTGAAGGCTTCACTCCTCAGTCAGTGGTGTGCATAAGCCCCATTAGAGATTTTTTGGGTGTTGGATTGGGGGGGAGGGGTTGTTTTTACTGGTGGTCCTTAGACCAAATTGAAGTGAAAGCAACAACAAAGTTCTCTTCACCATGTACAGAGGAAACCAGTAAACATCAAAACAAAGTCATAGCAAGTTTCAAAGGAAATTTTTAAACCTTTAGATGCCTCTGCAGGAGAGTTTCCGACCAAGCCACCTGCATTTGCAAACCGATCAAGAGTTGGTTTATAGACCTGCCATGCAAAAGAAAAAAGGTACTCCTAATTAATATCTGAATATAGCATATACCAAATTCCCAGAATATTCATGCGACAAAACAAAATGATCTTGGATGTTTATCTATGCACAAATACATATGTCAACTTATGCACTTGGAAACATAGTCCTCAAGAGTATCAATGCACGTGATTGATAGATGCACCCTTATCTTCTGAAAATCCCTATGATAGACTAAGATTAGTATAGTTATATTAAAGAAATCATGCCTTTGTCAATAACTAATTTACTTTTCGTAAATAGCTCCTAAAATTGCATCACCACACTATCTGTTGTATACTTCAATAAAGGATACTCGATGATGGCCCTATAAAGTTCCCATTCTCACAATAAGGATGATAGTGAGAAGAAGTTTGAACAGATAAAATCTGTGCATATGGATAGGAACAGATGCATCAACAGCTAATATAAGATGATAGTAACATATTCATGAGCCTAGTTTCTGCTCCAGGCTAGCAATGGACATTTTCAACACCAATTGTGGAGAAAGCTAGAGGTGAGAAATTACATCAAATCCAGAAACGCAGTAATTTGACTTCACTAAGTGAGTTGCCATGCCAAATCCCATTGCACCAAGACCAATAAAACCAATTCGACTGACAGTTTGTGAATTTCCAGCAATTTCTTCTGCAAGTTGCTCAGGGAAGTACTTTTCTTCATTGGCTGCGCTGATAATGTTTACTCCATATACTTCTTCCCAAATCTGTCGATTAGTCAGTGCAGTTTTAGAGGTGACTGTGTCATTCAAGTATTGAAAAAAAAATTGTCATGCATTAAACAATACTTCTTAACCTTGACAAGGTTCACGTCTCCATCGTCTCGGCGACCATGTGCAGAAGCTGAAAAGGAGTTCACATGGAATGAGAGATCGAAGGGGCTGCTTGTGGCAAGCTGATAAGTATACGAAATGATAGAGCACTATACAATTAGCTGAAACATTAGATTGGTACCAAGTATTAGTTGCTGATGAGCTACGGACAGCAGAGGGACAGGAAAAGTCTGCAACTTAGCCACATTATGTACAGTACCCTGAAATCAGAGGATACTAGTTTTTAGTCAGCTCCTCTTCAACAAGTAATTACCACATAAACTCTCAAGTCATCAAAAAACAAATTATTGGACGACCTGCAACTCACAACCAAATAGATATTAAAGACACTCTATCAACATCCTCCTTGATATGATCAAAGTAATTTAGACATCTATAAGACCAAAATCACTGGAAGGAAAAAAATATATGCCATGGAACATGCAATGATATATACAACAGTAAATGCACAAGCAGAACGATAAACTAAATGATCAATGTCATAGAAGTAGATTGAGGGCCCAAATGAGAGACTAGATATCCAGCTTATTACATAATCCTGTGTCTTACCAACTTTTGAATAAAATCCAGGAGGTATTCTTCAGTTCCATTACCCTTTAATAGTCCAGGGACATGGTTTTTGAAAATCCTACATGGGAAGAACACTTGTACATTTTAGCAGTATAACAACTTAGAGCCCTTAAGGTACCATAGTTTCTGGCCTCACAAAGCATTTGAGATAACTTGGATCTTTATGAAAAAAAAGGACTAGGATCTCTAGAAATCATGCCACATCACCTAGAATTGCATCTCAACCACTCATTCGGGTTTCAAGGTAATACGGCATGATCTAGGCTCACTATATTTAGTCAAGTAATTGCGAGGATCCCAATCCTTTAGATAATTCAAAAGATACTTGAAATGAATGCCTGATGTGATCTTCAGGGCAACATGCCATGATATTGTTTTCCAGAATTACAACGGAAAAATGACAGAGGGAATAGATAAGACTCAAGAAGTGTCATTTGATCTGTGCTACATTGTACTCAATTGTATTTATGATTGCCAGAAGTGAAACTGCAAAAGGTATACTCTCACCATGAGTTTCCAGCAGCATTGGAAATAATGTCATAGATAATCCAAGGATGAATACCAGCCTTGATGCCCAAACAAATTGCCTCTACTGCGGCAACCAGATGAATTCCCTCAAGCAGATCGTTAACCAACTTATATTTACTGCAACGTGGATCCCGCACTTAGTGTAATACATTTGTTAGTCAAAATAAAGGACACTAAACACCATTTACTCCTTAGTGAAGCACATCCAGGATACAGTTAGAGACATTTATAGAATTTTTACAAATATTTCATCTTACAGCACAGAAACAACATCATCTACCATGGGATGTGAATTTGTACTTTAATGATAACAAAATGTAAACATATCATGAGGTCAAGGTGAGCAGACCTTCCTGCTCCAATTTCTCCATCAAATATGTACAGTTTGTCAGACATTGCTGCATACACAACAAAATCCAATAAACAGTTATTATAGGTTTATAACCCCAATAGTGAGCATAATGTCAAGAGAGGAAGAATGGTTAAACCAGAGAGAATAGGCCTCGCCATAGCAATGGCATCTGATTTTCCTGATGAAGAGATCTGAACAACAATGGGAAGAGCAAAGGGAGGAAAGAAAAATCAAAAGCAGCACTTTAATTATTATCCAACTAGACAAATATATAGTGTGGCTCTACATGTGCAAACCGCAGTATAGTCAAAAAGAGAACGTTAGATTACCACGAGCTTTCCGCTTAAATGCTCAAATGTTCCCCTAGACACATATGCATCTACTACAAAGACCTCAGCATTTTCTGCATGAAATAGACAGATCAAGTTTGTCAAAAGCAGGCAACGCTAGCCAGGATTCTGAAACAGTGTCTACTGCATGTTCATTTACAATATAAAGGGAATCTAAAATCTCCACATTCCTACTTGGCTTCCAATTTGCTCAATGCCATGCATTTTCTACACCACCACCTTGACCTAACTTATTAATTACCCATAACCTTTTCAACAATCATTCAGGGAGATGATTTTCCATTTCTACCCAATACAAATGCATATACATGCATGCAAAGATGACTTGTTGACACTGTTCATATGACATTTAGATAAATCTGAATTGCAGAAGATGTCAGATTACAAGTGGAAGACCACCTAAAGAGGTGCATTGGCACACTAGTCAGCACCTAGCTTGAGTAGTATGGTATGGGCAATTTCACTTTCAAATCATAGCCATTTCAAAGAATGGCGGTGTTTATCTAGACAATTACATAGCCTCTGAGAGATATGACTCACAAAGATCAAAAGTAGCCTTGTCCTTTTCAAACTTCATTAAGATAAGCTCTTGGTCAGAATCAAAGTGAAGCTAGGTGTCATTGAGTAATACACAAAAAGTTGTAATTTAACATTGTTCATAGCCACAAGTTACCAACAAAAGAAACAGAATAAACTGGTTCTTGAACAATTAGTCAGCACAAATAAAAATTCTGATACATTTAACTTTCATGAAATTAGCATTGCATAAAAGATGGAAAGATTTATTGCCTGTTAGACACTTCTCTATTTTCTGCAAATGCGATGGCAAAATGTTTGAGTGAAGGATGACAACAGTGTCTCTCTCCAATTCTGCAATATCATAACAAAATATATAGAAAAGATCATAAATTCCAAAGATTCAAGGGTCAAAATGTACTCAGAGATATCCTGAGGAGAAACTTCAGAAACCTTTACAAGCGCCTGTTGAACTGAAGAACAGGTTATTTATATCATCATCATGAGATATTAACACGATCAAAGCTGCAACACCAGCATTCATGGAAAGGAAAAAATATTAGTTATATGGGAAGTCAGTATGAAAATAAATAATCATCTAGACTACCAAACCAAATCATTATGCACTATCGACTTCACTGATTGGGTACCCCAAAAGATACCAAGGATAGTTTCTTTTACCTTTCCCTCCTCCTATAGGAGAGTTGCACTGGCTTCCACCAAGCTTCACAAAAGCATCCATCAGAGGGCCAGTTTGCTGCCAAAGTAATGCAGTTAAAAAAGACCGTCTGTTGCTGGAAACCAGTTCTAAATTCAATAGACAATTAGATTAGGAAGAAATGCATACTTCAGTACACATAGAAGGGACAGATGTCCCGTTACTTAATTGGTTGTTACATATTGCGACAAATCAAATACCATTGATAATATTTACCAAAAAATTTATATTATGATTTGTGAGGTTAGTTTACAAGAGTAATATGATATCAGAATCCCAAAACTCAAGCAGTGATCAACACCCGAATATGAAGTCAGAACCAATTCCCAAACCAACCTAGACTCGCAGCTTCTTAATGCCTGCTGGCACTTTACCTCAGTTTAATGTACATTCACATCAAGCTTTCATAAGGAAATACTGATTACTGATAGAACAAAGTTAAATTTAGTCCCACAATAAAAACCCAACTCCATCAGCGGCAAAAAGAACTTACATGATGCCCATTTCTCAATTCCAGCAGTGACCCAGTTAACGCAAATTGCTAGCACAGTATAATACAGTTTGTATTCACGAATCACTAGTGTCAAAAAAACACTAAAAATCGCTACACTGCATGTAGGACCAGATATTCCTTCTGGGAACAAATTAAGAATGGAAAAGCAAAAGCAAAAAGCAAAAAGCAAAAAGCAAAAGGCAAAAAGCAGGGCAGTTTTTGATCCAGACCAATTGCCCATGAAACCCAGAAAGTCAAAAGTGAAGCTTTCGCTTCCTTTCGAAACCCGACTAGATTGGAAGCAATGCAAAACTCGAGACTGATTAACCCAGAAAACAAAGTAATCCCCATCATCATAACGTCAACCAAATTCCACTTCCACTCGATCAATCACCAGTCCATTCCCAACCTGAAGCGCCTGGACTCTATACCCAGCTCGAAGCAGCGAGGCAGCCATTTCCAGGCTCAACTCGGACAAGCCCACGAAAGAAACCACGTCTCGGGACGCCATCCTCCTTCCAAAGAATTCTCCCGCACCGTTCCGAGCTCCCGTCCTCCTCGTCGGCTTCTTATCCTCCCGGGTCTCTTCTTCCTTGACGTGTGATGTCGAATTCAGCACCGGAACACGGAACCCACGAGCGCTGAATTGTAGCAGAAGCGACGGAAGAGGAAGAGGAGCGACACGAGTGATTGCGGGGGAGGGGCAGAATTTTATATGCGCGAAGCTGAGTAAGCTCGGTGTCAGTCTTCCGACGCTGTCGCTTCGTGGTACTTGGGCGCTGTCGCTGTCGATGTTTTGTCTTTTGATTCGTCCTCTCCTCTTCAGAAAAATCCGTTCTCATTAAATTTTTTTTTTTTTTTTTTTTTTGGGTCATTCGTTCTCATTAATTGCCATTATGTGTTAGGAGATAGGGATGGAAAATGGATAATAATGAGAAAATCTATGAGATTTTTTAATAAAAAATCTAATAAAAGAGCCACGCAATATGTAAATATTTTAGATGTTTAATTAACGTATCATTTAGTAAAGATTTTTCAGTGGATTTTTTATTACGTGCTGCATTGTCCTTATCTTAATTTACCCCCCTTTGGAAATGATTTTTGAAAATGGGTTGATCTTTGCAATGGGAATGAATGGATCATGTGGACAAAATTGCCAAGTATAAATTATCACTAAGTTCCATAAAAAATTATCCAAAAAGTTATAAATCTATTATACTTGATTGTCATAAATTTTTAATTATGTCAATTGACTCATAAACCTCTTTTTTGATCAAATTAGCATGTCAATTGAGTGATACATTTTTTTTTCTTTTGCATTTTTCTAATCGAGTCCATTTAATCAATTTTGACTGGAAATTATTAAAGTATACTATTTTTTTCTTTTCTTTTTCTCTTTTTTTTCCTCCTTTTTTTTCTTTTACTACAACCATCGAGGGCTATGTTGCCCTCGTTTGGCCTCGCCCAAATCTGAGCAAGGCCATCATGGCTTGACCTTGCCAAAAGCCAACGAGGGCCAACCTTGCCAACTTTGGGTGAGTAAATTTGTCACTATTCCTGTAGAGAACTAATAAATTTATCAGTATTTGTATTAAATTTACCAGTGACATAGAAAAGTAATATCACTTTTCCTTTAAGGAACTAATAAATTTGTCAGCAACATAGGAAAGTCAAATATTTGATCATTTATCACTTTTTAGTTACTCATAACACTCATATGCTGTGATTGTTAATTTACATATACATCAAAGTATTATTCATTGTATTTACTAGCTTTTCCTATAAGAAACTACTAAATTTCTCATGGCTACAATTGTGCTTGATAAATTCTTTTTCATAGTAAAGTATAAAGGTAGCCAGTAACTTTCCATCTACCAGCAAGGTTTATAATATATGATTTGGCAAGTCTTGTACATATTAAATTTATTTTAGTGACTTTTTTCATATAATAAAGTAAAGCCTTTGAAAGGATCACGTCCGATACCAGTCCTAGTCAAGCACGAGCAGAACGATAGGTTCTCCTTTTTTCTCGCGTCTGACGTGGCACCGACGATGAAAAGTGTTAATGCACGATACTCCTGGTGCGATGACAGCTAGATATATTATCCATCTTACCTGCACTTATCCAGAAAAGGTCAATAATGTTTACAAGTAGATGGTCAACGTGGATATAATCGATAGACTTATCTTAATATTTTTTTTTTTTTTTGCCTAATAACCTTCAAATCTCGAATTTTAGTTCTGGTCTCAACTCTATCTTTTGTTTCGTAAAAAAGCTCAAACTTTATCTCATGTCCTAATTTTACTAAATCTCGAACTTTAGGTCCACTCTCAATACTATCTTAAACTTTTTTTTTAATCATAAAAACCTCTTAACTTCGGGTCAAGTACTAATTTTTCCCTAGACATTTTTTCTTCTCATGAAAAAAATC
Organism: Eucalyptus pumila; assembly: GCA_016097595.1. NCBI lineage: Eukaryota > Viridiplantae > Streptophyta > Magnoliopsida > Myrtales > Myrtaceae > Eucalyptus > Eucalyptus pumila. Next base: position 67,855,487 of record CM027851.1, read on the forward strand.
ACAGCTTTATGTCCAATTTCAGTTTTACTCTAATTTTTTCTTTTGTCTCATTAAATATCACCAACCTTCACTGGATTCTCAAATTTGCTCCTCGTTTAACGCTCTATCAAAATTGTTCTTAGTGAGTTTGCACTCGTCGGTCTCTCATGCTTATTTCTTGTGGTCAAAGAGCTCACACTTACGATGTTCAAATAGCTTGTGGGATTTTTCCATCTCTTGGTTGTCCAAGAAATTATGGACGGAGGGTCAATGTGGCCAATTTATGACTCCATCAACCTTCACTTTTGGAAATGATTTTCGAAAATTGGCTGATCTTTGCAATGGGTATGAATGGATCATGTGGTCAAAATTGCCCAATATAAATCACCACCAAGTTTTGAGGAAAATTTGTCTAAAAAATCATAACCTATTATACTTGACTATCGTAAAATTTTTAATTATGTTAATTGACTCATAAACCTTTTAATTAAGTCAATTTTGTTATCAAATTATTATGTCAATTAAGTTATAAATATTTTTCATATTTTGCTAATCGAATCCAAATGTGAACATCAATCATCCTATGTTGTATGTGCATTGTTAACGTGGACTATTTTTTTTCTTTTCTTTCATTTCATTTCATTTTTTTTCCTTTTATTATGGTTGACAAGGGCTATACTGCTCTCTCATCAAGCCTCACCCAAATTCGGGCAAGGCCAACGCAGCTTGACCTTGCCAAAAGCTAGTAAGGACTGGCCTTGCCAGCTTTGGGCAAATAAAGTTGTCACTTTTCCTGTAAAAAATTAATAAATTTATCAGTGATATAAAAAAGTAATACCACTTTTCGTTTAAGAAACTAATAAATTCGTTAGCAACGTAGGAAAGTCAAATATTTAATGATTTATCACTTTTCAGTTACTGGTAACATTCATATGCCATGGTTGTTGATTTTCACCTACATCGAAGTATTATTCATTGTATTTAGTAACTTTTCCTATAATAAACTAATAAATTTCTTACGACTACCTATCAAGTTGGGGGAAAAAAACTCATGGTAAAGCATTAAAGTTGACGTTGCCAGTAACTTTCTATCTATCGGTTTTATAAACATGATTTGGTAATTTTATTTTAGTGACTTTTTCTTTATATATATATTTGAGTAACCTTTTTTTGTTTAATAAAATAAGCCTTTGGAAGGATCACGTGAGTACAGGTCCAAATCAAGGACGAGCAAAATGATTGGTTTCCCTTTTTCCTAGCGTCTGACGTGGCACCGACGATGACAACTGGACATCGCCCATCTTAGCTCAAGATGCACTTATCCTAAAAAAGGAAAAAAGAAAAAAAGTAAATAATGCCTAAAATTAGATGGTCAACGTGATATAATCAATAGACTTATCTTGATATTTTTTTTAAGATATGTATCATGACCAATTCAGCATTTATAATTTGATTTGTTTTCTCTTCCAATTTGCTCATTTATCTATCTACCAGCATTATGTCGAGGGATAATTGCTGCGTATAATATTTTCTCTAGATTATTAGCTATTTACAACTTTTCATCCAAAGTTTGAAAACATAATATTATGGGAAAATTGATGGAAAAATGACATGTGATTATTATGCATGTCCATATTTTAATGTTGTGAAGGATTTCAGTATTTAAAGTTAGATGCAAATGAAAGGGCTTGCACGCAAATTTATTGATGAGTTAAAAGTTCAGAATAGAAGCAAGCCTTTGATTTATGGGTGATGTGATGGATCCAGCCAATCAAAATAATAAAAAATGCTATACTAAAATTTGTGTTTTTAGTGATCCGATCGTACTAGTTGTTATGATACTTGCCCATTGTAGATATACTTGTACTCAAAGAATCATGTAGTTTATTGATCTTAAAACTAGAAAAAGAGCACAACACTTTGCAAAATGGAAAGAAATTAAATCGATAAATTTTGGCAAATTTTTTGAAAATATAGGTGATGTGTGAATGAGAATGTTTGAAAACATTATAGTTGATTTAGAAAAACAAAGATACTTTTGTGGGACGATGCTGATTATTTGTGGAATGAATCTTTATTTGGATTGAGCAAAATCAATAAATATATATTTTTTATTTTCCTGCAAAAATTTAAAGATTATCCATATTTCAAAAATTGTGTGTCAACAATATTTTTGATTAAAAATATTGAATGTGCAATTCCATAGTAAAATTTTAAATTAAGCAAAAACTAAAAAATAGAAACTTATTCCGACAAAATCTTAATTGTCAAGTATAAGATTTAGATTTTAATTTATATTGTTGGAGATTTAAAGATCATGATGATAGAGTGGTGGATGACGATTATGTCCTTTGCCATACAAATATGATTTTCCTTAGAATAATCTGCTGAATTTGCTGAAATAGATTGAACATTATGTCAATGCATGCATCATGACTTCACTTTCACGTGTTAAATTAGATTTATTCTGTTTTTTTCCCCCAGTACGTACGAATATGTGAGAAGCACATGAAAAGTGATGAAGAGAAGAGTAAAATCCAATTTTTTAAAAAAAATTATATCTTCCTGATCTGATTTCATTTTTTTAAAATAAAATTAGCTTTTAGGGTACATTTTATTTATTTATTTATTTAATGTAGACAAAAAAAAAAAAAAAAAAAAAAACAAAGATTCGTTAGGTGAGAGGAACCTGCCCATGTTGGTACCATACTGTATCTAGGAGCCTGCAGAGTTATGATGGTCCCAACTTTCAATCTCGTCCTGTAGCTTTCACAGTCAGCCAAAAAAATATAGTGGGTAGGAAGCTTCGTACGATTTTGCAAAAGCAAAATCATTGCCGTCTCCATTCTTGAAGCCCAATTGTAGCATTAAATTCACATGTTCCAAAAATGGACTCTTTCTCAGTCTGCCGGATGGAAGGGGCAAAAAGCAAAAAGAGAAATAGGAACATTGTCTTAATCAGACAGGGAAGGAAGTTTCACACATTTTCTCAGCACAAACAAGAGAATTTCCATGTACACAAACTTTTTTTTTAAAAAAATAAATAAATGAGACAAGTAGTTTTTTCTAATTTGACACACCAGTCATTTGGGATGCATGCAAATCGTCCCATTCATGTGCTTTTGTAATGCTTAATTTACACGATAGTGGACATAACCCCCAAAAGGAATTGTTCGTAGGAGATAGATTATGATTTGAACATGCTATTTGTAGCATTTAGACTTATTTATTGATTGAAAGTTCATTGTTGAAGTTAAGAATAATAATGCAGAGGAGGGAAAAATATAGAATTTGTATATATTTTGATGTACATAATAGATAGTACATGGGTATTTTTATAGATTTTATATGATAACTACTTAAGTTAATAAGATAAATACAATTCCAAATATAATTAATCAAAGGATATGCACTATCGAATGAGATATATGCATAATCTTGAGAAATATGTAGAATCAAGTAGATATCTTAACTGATTGTTGAAAAGTCTTGGCTATATCATCCGTGAGATTTTCAAATAAAATCTTCTTGATGCGCATTTCGGAGTACTTGTTAAGCAACTAATGAAGCTGACTTTGCAATTTTCAAAGCATGCTGATCGTTTGTCGATTTATATGAAATCAATAATTCCAAAATCAAAGAATTTCTTGCTAATTATGCTACGGACCATCGAAAAAAAATGAGAATTATTTAACGATAACTTGTATATTAATCTAATGCGACTGAACAGAAGCAGATCCTTGGGCCGAAAAGTGGGGGGCAGGGGAGAAATAGAAGCAGAGTCAATCAGTCTTCTTTGAGGGGCCATTCGAAATGGGTCCTCAGAAACGGGCTTTTTAATGGGCCGGAGGCCCATCAAGCCCAAACGAAAATGGGCTGGCTGCACATCGGCCCGTCACTAGGCCCGAACCCGTATTCCGATCATCTTCACGATCACCGTGTTTCGCATTCGTTCACAGTTGGAAGGGTGTGCATCGGTGCTTTGCTCGGACTCGCTCGCTGCACCGTCCTCTACCCCGCACGGCGACGCCCGCGCCGCCCGACGGGGGAGTCCCTGAGAAAAACCCAGAAGCTGGAAGGGCGATTCCTGCGCTAAAGATCGTTCCTTTACGCTCGGTCGTTCTAAGAGGCAAAGAAGCAAACAGTTGGTCGGCACTGTAAGGTTCGTGTTCTGTTCACAAGAAGGAGAAGGAGTTGTTTCTGTGATAGGATTAGTGATTGCTTCGGTGTTTGCAGATTGACTGAAATGATGTTTGATGCCAAGATTTCTTTTGTTTTCTCGTGGGTCTTGAGAGTATGCCATGTACGCACGTGTGCTGGAAGGAACGAGTTCCTGAACGTGTTTTCTGCTTGAAAGATCTTACAGGGTCTTGCTTTTGGGTCATGGAAAGCTGTGAGGATGAGAAAGATGGCGGCTCCGAAAACCTTATTGCCGAAGGCGCTATCGCCCGGGGTACCATCTGGGGGTGCCAAGTTCGTGGATGAAGTGCTTAATGGTCAGGATGAATGCTACTTGGACAACTTCCGGATGGATAAGAACGTGTTCTACAAATTGTGCCACGTTTTGCAATCGAGGGGCTTCCTGCGCCGTACGAACAGCATGAAGATCGAGGAGCAGTTGGCCATATTCTTGTTCATAATAGGCCATAACCAGCGTACGCGAGCTGTTCAAGAGATGTTTAGGTATTCCGGAGAAACCATTAGTCGGCATTTCAACAATGTCTTAAATGCACCTACGGCAATTTCTTTGGATTTCTTTCGGCCTCCTGGAAGTGGCGTCCCTCGAGAAGTCCCGGCAATCACATGATTGGTACCGCTTTTGTTAAAAAATTATTTATGGGAATGGACATAAAAAAATTATTTTTGTTCCGAAAAATTATTTTTAAACAGAAGAACGCATTTGGTAAATGTACAAAATTTATGTTCCTGAAATAGAAAAAGAACAGAAACACATTTGATAAACTTGTATATATATTTTTAAATATTTTTATTATATTTGTTTTTTTTTTCCTTTTTCTTTTTCTCTTTGACCCTGGCAAGGAGAGCCCCGCCAAGCCACAGGTGAGGCTTGGCCTTGCGCCAGTTGGGGAGGCTGAGCCTCACTGTGGCTGTGCGAGGCTCGGCCTCGCCTAGGCTAGGCAAGGCCAACCTCACCCAAATCTGGCGAGGCCAACCTCATCCAGCCATCGGTAAGGCTTGGGCCGATGAGCCTCGCCGTGGCTCGGCCTCTCCGGGGGCCGGTGACGCTTCGGCGAAGCCGTCGGCCCTCGTCTGGTCGGTCGCCGGCGCCGGTCATGGCCAAGGCCGGTGATCGGCAAAAGGAAGGAGAAGAAGAAAAGAAAGAGAAAAAGAAGAAAAATGAGAAAAAAAAAAAGTATTTTTCATAAGTGTTATTGGGAATAAGAAATAAGTTTTTTCTATTTCTTATTTTTGTTCCAAATTTGTTCCAGAAACAAAAGTGTAAATAAACGCGTTTCTGTTCTGTTTTTGTTTCCCAGAATAAAAGAATAAAAATTGTGTTTCAGGGAACAAAAACTAAAATTTGCCAAACACCCTCTTACAAAAAGTAAATTGTCTTTAACTTTATTTTTCCGGTTATCCCAAGCGGACATGAATTGGCACGTATGGGTCAAACTTGAAAGTCACACAAAATTTAATGTATATAAGTCTTGGAGAATAATTAATGAAAAATATAGTGTTTTTTTTAAAAGAAATGATTACGTAATAGTCTTTAATGTATTATGATAATAATAATCTACTTTAAATTATAAATATTTAAATCACAAATAATTATAAATAATTATAAATTAATTTTTTTTAAAATTTATAATTCACAATAAACTGTTATATTCACACTATCTCAATAATGGTTATGCTAGCAAAATTCACGAAAAATATAGCGTTCGGGTCCACAAGAAAAAATTTCAATTTCCCGAGTCTCTCGATTTGACTCGGCTGAGCCTGCCTAACTATCATTCGACAAAAAGGAAAAGAGTGGAAGAACAACGAAGGGGGTGGAAGAAGACAACAATATGGTCATTTCGTATTTTGGCGCAAAGGGCGGGTGAATATTAAGAATCTGTAGTTGCTCCCTTCATGTCTTGTAGAGGTGTCAAATGGGTGGGTTGGGTCGGGTTTGGGTCGGATCATTAATGGGTCAATCCAAATTGACCCATTAACCCATTTATAACCCATTTATCGCCTAATGTAAATTTTTCAACCCACACCCGACCCGACCTATACCCGACTCGACCCATATTAATAAAATACTTTCATATTTAACCAAATTTAGGAAAAATTATTCTTATGTTTATTTTTTTAAAGATTATATTATTAAAAAACTTTCAATCTTATTTCTTATATATATTATTTTTTAAAAATGGTATTGCTAAAGTAGTTTTATACAACACAAATTTAATGGACAATTTTTATAATTTTTAAAATAATTATTTAAAACAATCAAATTTTAATTTTTTTAAAAATTATTTTTTAATTTTTTAATTTTATTTTATTTTTAAAATATATTTTTCTTTTTTTCTTTTTGGTTCTTCTTCTTCTTTGGCCAGCAGCTCACCACGACGACGCCCGGGTTGGCAGAATGGCCATAGGCAAGCCTCGAGCTCACCCGACGCCGGCCATTTGGAGGCTCGCGGATCGAAGCGGTGCCGGCGGCCTTGGCGAGGCCGGAGCCTCGCCCAACGCCGGCGAGCTCGAGTCTCGCTAGATCGGGAGGCTCGAGCCTCGCCAGATCCGACGAGCTCGAGGCTCCAGATCCGACGAGCTCGAGGCTCCAGATCCGACGAGCTCGAGGCTCAAGCCTCGCTAGATCCAAATGAGCTCGAGGCTCGCCTCTCACCGACCCGGCGAGGCTCGTTGGCGTCGGGCAAGCTCGAGCTTGCACCTCGCTGGATCCGGTGAGGCTTGAGCCTCGCTCGACACCGGCGAGTTCGAGTCTCGCCCGGATCGGTGAGGTTCGAGTCTCGCCGAGCGTCGATGAGGTCTCGCCTCGTCGGATCCGGCGAGCTCGAGCTCGCCGATGCCGCGAGCTCGAAGCTCGCCGATGCCGCCGAGCTTGAGGCTCGCTTTGGCTGGGTCGGCAGCCATTGCCGTGCCGGCGACCGGAAGAAGAAGAAAGAAAAAAAAAAAAAAAAAGGAAGAAAGAAAAGAAAAGAACATGAAAGAAAAAAGAAAAGAAAATTAAAATAAAAAAAATAATTATAATTTCGGTTTTTATAAAAAAATTATTTTTATAAAATTAAAAAGAGAAGAGAGAGACTCTTTCTTAGGACCCACTTAAAAGTTAAAACTAAACCCATTTAAGACCCACGTAAGACCTACGTAAGATCCATTTAAGACCCACTTAAGACCCATTTAAGACCCACTTAAAACCCATCTATCAAAGTAAACTAATTTAACTACTTTTTGTCAAAAACAAGTGATCTATGATCCATTTATAATTTAAATTTGACACTTCTAATGTCTTGTCAGAAGATTTCCAAGATAGTGACGTGCGCGACAGAGTAGAAAAGCTCCAGGATAGTGATTAGTGAGTGCGTTACTTTTATCATGGGATTGCATGGGCATCTTATAAAGCGGACTAACGAAAGATTCTTAATATTCAACCTACCCTTTGCGCCACAGGACAAAAAGACTCTTATCGCCAATTCGCATGTGGAGTTCTTCTTATAAGACTCTGAGTAGCCACTACTCCCCCACACGGGAAAAAAAAGAAAAAACAGCTATGGAACAGTCAACGCAGAGCAATCCTGCCTGCACTCAGGAGGAGAATCAAGCTGCCCTCATTTTATCACAGCTGAGATATCACTTCGTGATGGTCCAGGAAGGGTGGGGTGCCCGAAGAAGAAGGTCTGCTCGCCGCTTCCAGATGGTTGGGTGGGTTGCCGGGAGAAGAAGGTCAGCCCTTGCAGTCCGGCTCCACTTCCACCGCCGGCAAATTGCCATGGTGAGGCTACGGTGGCGCCTCGGTCACCTCTTTGGAAGACTGCCGCTTTGACGTTGATCAAGGACAAGAAGGATCCAACTTTCTGTACGTAAAGCACTAAAACGTTATTGTTTTAATAAAGGAGAGATGCGATGTTTTAAAAAGTTGAGATATACCTAGTCTGAGATATATGAGATCAAAGTCGAGGTTTTAGGCAAGCCATAGGGTTTTCATGGCTCGTGATTTTACAAACTTTCTGTATGTAAACCCAGTACAAACCCATTTTTGCTTGCTGCACACAATTCCCTCTAAAGAATCTAGAGCAAGAAACCCAAAGATGAGCGAGCAACATAAGATTGAATGAGCAAAAACAGTGAAAGAAAATAGGTCAGGTTCCTCTACAGTTTCCCTGAGCACTTCACTGGGAACTCGTTGAGAATTTTCTCTCATCGCCTTATTCGTAAATTTCCTTCTGAAGTGTTCGGGGAACTCCTGATACCGCTTGACAATAAACTTCATCTCGGCACACGAGTCATGGGAAAGCTAATACAAGGGAGGTAGCTGTTGGTTCTTTTATCACTATTGGATGAATGCAATTTTGAATATGTTCTTGGTGCGTGTGTGAAGGTCTTGTGTCAGGTTGTTGAGGCGCTCTGGAAATGTATACCATACTCTATTGCGAGAAAGATATAATCAGCTCATCTTAATTCATCGTTACCCTCAGAAGCACTGGCCCTTAATTGGTTCGAGCAGGAACCATCTAATTCCCATCCGGTTTACATGATGATACTCGAATGCCGAGCATGCAGTAAATCATCTGCTTCTTGAAGTCATCGAGTGAATCCTAATTTTATTATTATTTTAAGGTCGTTTCGCCATTGCCTCGCTTCTCCACTTACAAGTGTCATAGCTTACTGAGCTTGTCAAGCTAGCCTTACCTATCGAATGGAAGTTGTTTGGTAGTCCTTGAATATAATTCGCTGAAGCTAGACCCATACGAACTCTGAATATTTGGTGTCACTCTATCTGTTTTAAGTTTGATTTGGCGGTACCCTAGCTGGCAAAGGGAAAAACCATCACGTAGGAGTTCATCATTATGATTAAAGAAAGTCGGTTTGCTGATAAACAATCATCTTTATTCTCTTTTAACTGTCGTGGGATGATCTCACCTACTGCAATTAGAGAAATGGCGGCACCGCATCGGCAATTGCTCGCCAAAGGTGGAGGGCGAGTTCGACTTTTGCCTATTCGAGTTCACGCCAAAGGAGAATTTACAACTTCAGATCGCTTGCTAACCTATAATACTGTTATATCTATTCATTTGATCGATTTGCTTCGTTCGTAAGAGAAAGGTCACCCGACATATGATATATGTTGTGACATATATAATATGTTTTTTTTAGCAACAACATATATAATATGTTCACTTCTCTTTCTTATCGTCATTCTAACATGCTTGTTTTATTGCCTTCGACGGAGCTGCAAATTGATAATCGTTGGGATATGCTAGTTGAAGATTGAATGTGGTCTCGGTTCCATCATTAAAATCTTATTTAGATGTACCTTACGTCTTCATAACGTATTATGACATCATGTATAACCAATTTACTCATGCATGTACAATACTTTGTACGCTCGAGCAGTGGGATCACGTCCTCCATAATTACTTTTATTGACTCTCCTCATTTTCTGGTACACTATTATTTTAGAGTAAGTACATACATTGACTCTAATTTGCCTTTAGTTTAGTTCTATATCACATTACATGACTTCTAAAATTGAGAGTAGGAGTAGATCTTTGAAAAATTAATCAATGAGAGGAAAGGCACGTACCAGAAATTTTTACAACGCCCATTTGGAAACGGAGTCTAATGAATGATGGGGAAGAAGCAAAACTTGAATTTTAATTTGTTTTTATTTATAAAAATAAACATATATAGTGAACGCTTGTCGCGACCTTCCCCTCGGGGCAGGAAATAGATTTAAGGGCATTGTCTTAAGGATGGGCCTACAACCCATGACTTAGACATGGGTTCTTCAAAGCCCATATTTCGTGCGACGTCGGGTATTCACATAATTATGGACAAGATTTAGTAAAATCCCATGGATGTTGTATTCTATCATATTGAATCCTATTATGATTAGAAATCCGGATAACCAAACGTAGCGTAAATATTACTATCAGCTACTGAAACTTTTGAGTGTCACATAATTATGAGTTCGAAAATTTCAGATGTCATAGTTGTGATGCTTGCAAGATGTAAATATTCTTGTACTTGGAGAATTAGATAGTTTATTGATCTTTAAACTAGAAAAAGAGTACCACAATTCGCGAAATAGAAATAAATCAAATTGTCAAATTTAGGCAAATCTTTTGAAAATATAGGTGATGTGTGAATGAGAATGTTTGAAGACATTATAGTTGATCTAGAGAAATGAAAATACTTTTGCGGGATGAAACTGATTTTTTGTGGAATGAAACTTTGTTTGAATTGAGCAAAATCATATTTTATTTTCCTGCCACAATTTAAAATATTATCCATATTTTGAAAATTGCGAAAAAAATCGTGGGTGAACCTATATGTCAACATTATTTCAAATTAAAAATATTCAAAGTGCAATTCCGTCGCTAAATTTTTAACTAGGCAAAGAGTAAAAAGTAGAAGCTTATTGTGACACATTCTCAATTTTTCTAAGCACAAGATTTAGATATTAATCTAATAGTGTTGGAGATTTAAAGATCACGATTACAAAGTGTTGGAATTTCAATTTAATTTGGATTATGATTATGTCTTTTACCAAACAAATATGATTTTTCTCAGCAGAATGTGTGAACTTTTCATACAATTTTATTTTGGTATAAATTGAGATTGAAAGTATCTGTTGAATTTGCTTAGAGAGATTGAATCTTATTTTGTGGCAAGATCTCCATTTCAGGAGAGCATAAACTACGAACACGTCTCTGTTAAATAAAAGAGGACACCTTCCGTTTTAATTCAGAAATTAAATGAAATGATAATGAAGATTTTTATGGGTAACACTTCAATCCATATTGAAATGAAACGAGTCTTTTCTAATCGATTTGAATAAAAAAATCAATTTATTATTTAGTATTTATATTTATTAAATATTTTAGGTATATTAGTATAGTTTATATTATAGTTTATTATTTAATATTTAATAAAATTTGGATTATTTAATATTTTTATTACTTAATATAAATAAAATTAATCAATAGAAATTCTATAATTTGATAGAATTTTAGAATACGACAGAATTTCAAATTCGAATTCTTTTTGCACCACACCTTTATCTCAAAGAAATAATGTCAATGCATTACAGCTTCATTTTCACGTGTTAAATTAAATTTATCGTTCAACAAAAAAAAAAAATTCACTTTTTCTTTTCCCTGGTGGTTATGAACATGTCAAAAGCACATGTCATCTTATGAAAAGTGATCAAGAGAAAAGTAATATTCAATTTTTAATTTGGACCTTCCTTATCTGATTTTCTTTTTGAATAAAAATTAGCAATTAATGTACATTTTTAATTTATCTAATGTAAACAAAAAAAAAAAGAGAGGCAAAGATACGTTAGGCGAGAGAAACATGCACATGCTAGTACCACAGTATATTATGTTGGTGCCAAGTTTCAACCTTTGTCTTGTAGCCTCCACAGTTAGCCCAAAAATGATAATAATACTAATTTGCAAAAGAAAAATAATAAATTAGTACACTTGTGATAAACATAAGGTAAAATTTCAAACCGGTACACTTGTTAGTTATCATGTGTCATCGAATTCAGGTAAAATTGAAAGGAAACTAATGAGCGATGAATTTGTCATAAGTGTACCGATTTGAACTCTTTTTTAATTAAAAAATTAATTTGAGGTAATTTGTTATAAGTATGCTAGTTTTGAGTTTTCCATGGTGTTAATCCTAAATTTAATACAACTGAACAAAAGCAATCCTACGCCCCAGTGGTCACCCTTCCAACATGGAAGGGGGAGGTGAGGGGTTCAAATTCCCACCTTCTTAGGAGGGAATGGGGTGGGGACGCATAAGTTTCAGGAGTGGCTTTCAACTCCCACCTCCTACAAGAAGTAACCCAAAAGTTGGGCTGAAAATGGGGAAGGGGAAAATAGAAGCAGAGTCAACCAGTCTTTTTTTCTTTTTTCGACCAAAGAAAACAGTCTTTTTATTGGGGGGACATTCGAAATGGAATCTATTAGAGAAACGGGCTTTTTAACGGGCCGGAGGCCCACCTAAGCCCAACCGTAATCGGGACGGGCTGCACATTGGCCGTCACCACGACCCACTCCAATTTACGTGCGATTATGGGCTCACTAGGCCCGAACCTGTATTTCCGATCATCTTCACGATCCCCCCATGTTTCGTAGTGCTTGCTAGGACTCGCTCGCTTCACCATCGTCTACCCGCGCGGCGACGTCCGCGACGCCCGACGGGAGAGTCCCCGAGCAAAACCCAGAAGCTGGAAGGGCGCTTTCTGCGCTAAAGATCGTTCCTTTACGCTCGGTCGTTCTCAGAGGCAAGGAAGCAAACAGTTGGTCGGCACTGCAAGGTTCGGATTCTGTTCACAAGATGGAGAAGGGATTGTTTCTGTGATAGGAATAGCGATTGCTTCGGTGTTTGTAGATTGAGGGAAATAATGTTTGATGCCAAGATTTCTTTTGTTTTGTTTTGGGTCTTGAGAGCATGCGATGTATGCACGTGTGCTGGAAGGAACGAGTTCCTGAACGTGTTTTCTGCTCGAAAGATCTTACAGGGTATTGCTTTTGGGCCATGGAAAGCTGTGATGATGAGAAGGATGGCGGCTCCGAGAACCTTATGCCGAAGGCGCTATCGCCCGGGGTAGCATCTGGGGGTGCCAAGTTCGTGGATGAAGTGCTTAATGGTCAGGATGAATGCTGCTTGGACAATTTCCGGATGGACAAGAACGTGTTCTACAAGTTGTGCCACGTTTTGCAGTCGAGGGGCTTACTGCGGCATACGAACAGGATAAAGATCGAGGAGCAGCTGGCCATATTCTTGTTCATAATAGGCCATGACCTCTGGACGCGTGCTGTTCAAGAGCTGTTTAGGTATTCCGGAGAAACCATTAGTCGGCATTTCAACAATGTCTTGAATGCGATTACCGCGATTTCTTTGGATTTCTTTCAGCCTCCGGGAAGTGACGTCCCTCAAGAAGTCCTGGGAAATCCTAGATTTTACCCTTATTTCAAGGTAGTTGCTCCCTCGGGTTTGTCCACTTTTCTGAAAAGGCCAGCAAGTAATTTGTCTTTAACTTTCTTTTTACGGTCATCCCAGGCCGATAGTTTTTGCCATGAATTGGCACGTATGGGGCAATCTTGAAAGTTAACACAAATAAGTTTTGGAGAATAATTAATGAAAAATATGGTGCTTTTCAATGAAACAACTTGGCACAATTACGAAACTCGAATATGACATGTGAACACAAATTACCAGCCCTTGATTTGTCTTTCTTTAAATCTTTGCGTTTAGGACTGTGTTGGAGCAGTTTATTGCATACAATTCCCGGTGATGGTGGCTGTAGATGAACAAGGACCTTTCCGCAATAAAAACGGTTTACTCATGCAAAATGTGCTGGCAGCTTGCTCATTTGACCTCAAGTTTCATTACGTCTTGGCTGGGTGGGAAGGCTCAGCATCCGAATTGCGAGTCCTACATTCTGCTCTCACAAGGCGTAACAATTTGCAGGTCCCTGAAGGTACTTACTCTTGAAAGGAACTTGTGGCTTATTTACTAGTTTCGTTGGACAACCTGTGGTTACATTTACTTAGAGGAAAACAATCTCAGTCTCTTGCTTTACAGGATATTTTAGGTTGTTCTTATTATATTGACATCTCCCTGTTTCAATTTTATTTTTAATTTTTGGTCAGAGGTGTCTTGTTGGAATGTTTGATTAAGCTCTGTACGTTGTCATGCCAATTTAACTAATGCAGGCAGGTACTACCTGGTGGACACCAAGTATGCGAATCTGCCAGGTTTTCTAAGCCCATATCAGGATGTACCCTATCACTTGAATGGGTTGCTGGGGATCATCATCTGCAGGATGAAAAAGAGTTGTTCAATCAACGGCATTCATTATTGAGAAATGCCTCAAATCGCATCTTTGGTGCTTTGAAGGCCAGATTCCCAATTTTAACATGAACTCCTCCTTATCCATTGCAGACACAGGTAAAATTGGTTGTAGCTGCATGTGCCATTCACAATTTCATTTGTAGGGAGAAACCAGATGATTGGCTTTTTAGAATGTTTGAGCATGGAGATGCGATACAAATGGATGAGGCGTTGCCCAATGTGGAGGTAGAACAGCCATTGCTCTTTGAGAACCAGGACCTGGATTTTCCTTTTGTAACAGAAGATTTAGAAATGTTTGTGCAACTGCGTGATTCAGTTGCTACTGAGATGTGGAACGACTATATCAATGACGATTTATCTGGAATATAGACTCATGTGCATATTTTTACTTTTTTAGGCCATGTTCTTTCTGCTAGATGACAGGGTTAAGGCCAAACTTGGCTTTTACTGTGTTTTGGCACTTCCCTGTGAAAAGGTCCCTGTTTGGCTCATGTGCATATTTTTACTTTTTTAGGAATCAAGTAGATATCCTAACTGATTGTTGAAAAGTCTTGGCTATATCATCCGTGAGATTGTCAAATAAAATCTTCTCAACTCGCATTTTGGAGCACTTGTTAAGCAACTAATTAAGCTGACTTTACAATTTTCAAAGCGTGCTGATCGTTTGTCGATTTATATGTTATCAATAATTTCAAAATCAAAAAATTTCTTGCTAATTATGCTTCGAAAAAAAATGAGAATTATTTAACGATAACTTCTATATTAATCTAATGCGACTGAACAGAAGCAGATCCTTGGGCCGAAAGGGGGGCAGGGGAGAAATAGAAGCAGAGTCGATCAGTCTTCTTTGAGGGGCCATTCGAAATGGACCCTCAGCAACGGGCTTTTAATGGGCCTGAGGCCCATAAAGCCCAAAACCAAAATGGGCTGGCTGCACATCGGCCCGTCACTAGGCCCGAACCCGTATTTCCGATCATCTTCACGATCACCGTGTTTCGCATTCGTTCACAGTTCGAAGGGTGTGCATCGGTGCTTTGCTCGGACTCGCTCGCTGCACCGTCCTCTACCCCGCGCGGCGACGTCCGCGCCGCCCGACGGGGGAGTCCCCGAGCAAAACCCAGAAGCTGGAAGGGCTCTTTCCGCGCTAAAGATCGTGCCTTTACGCTCGGTCGTTCTCAGAGGCAAAGAAGCAAAAAGTTGGTCGGCACTGTAAGCTTCGGTTTCAATTCACAAGGAGGAGGAGGAATTGTTTCCGCGATAGGAATAGTGACTTCGTCGGTGTTTGTAGATTGAGGAAAATAATGTTGGATGCCGGGATATCTTATGTTCTCGTGTGGGTCGTGAGAGCATGCGATGTATGCACGTGTGCTAGAAGGAACGAGTTCCTGAACGTGTTTTCTGCTTGGAAAAATCTTACAGGGTATCGTCTTTGGGTCATGGAAGGGGTCATGCAAGGCTCTGATGAGAAGGGTGGATAAGAACTTTTCTTAGTGCGTTCGGTCCACGAGAAATTTCAACTTCCACCAACTCGCCTGACGTGGCTAATTATCATTCGACTAGAGTAGCAAAACATGAGGAAAAAAAGAGACAGAAGAACGAAGCATATTGTTAATATCTCACCTGTCCTTTACGTCTCAGGACCGAAAAAACTCAACGCGAGTTCTTTATAAAGACTACTGATATCCACTACTTCCCACTGATGAAACAGAAGAAGAAAGAGCCATGGAGCAGCACGCGCAGAGAAATCTTGCCTTCACTCCGGAGGAGAATCAAGCGGCACTCATTTTATCCCAGCTGAGGTATCACTTCCCGATGGTCCTGGAAGGTTGGGGGGCCAGAAGGAGAAGGTCAGCTCGCCGGTTCCAGATGGTTGGGTGGGTCGCCTACAGAAGAAGATCAGCCCTCCGCCGCCGCCGCCATCAAATTGCTGTGGAGAGGCTGCAGCGGCGCCTCGGTCACCTCCGTGGAAGCCTGCCTCGTTGACGCCGATCTGACCCAATTCGGGCTCGTGGTACAGAAGCCGAGAAACTGCACCAAACCAACTCGTCTTCCTTCCCTCTCTCTCTCTCTCTCTCTCTCTCTCTCTCCACCGTTACTTCTCACTGTATTATTTGTTTTGGTTCGAAAGAAACAAATCTAAACGAAATCAATAGCTTCCAATTTGCAGTCGCCTCGGATTCTTTATCTTTCTGAGTTCGCTTTGATAAAAGACCCTCCACTCATTTTTTATTTTGAAGTGCTGGACTACATTCCCTTGCGCTTGAGGATGACTTGCTTTCTTTCATTTTTTCTCTGCGGAGAGGAAAACTACGGATACAAATAAAAGGATTCTTGCTTTAGTGAGCGGGCATGAAAGGCGCTTGAAAAAAAGCTCTAAAACCCATGAGAGAGCATGAAAGGCGCTTGAAAAAAGCTCTAAAACCCATGAGAGAGCATGAAAGGCGCTTGAAAAAAAGCTCTAAAACCCATGAGAGAATTTTAATGAATGGTGGTATGGAATAAATCTCCTTGTGCAGAGAGAGAGAGAGAGAGAGAGAGAGAGAGGTGATACGTGGGTATTATTTCACGAATTTTGATTCTCGTGAATAACCTTTCATGAGACGCATATTGACGTAATTTCTGCTCATGATAAAAACATATTGTCACATGCCTTTTGACACAAGAAACAAGACTTTATGATTTTGCTTTAAATTTGGATAAGTAACCAATTAATAAAAGTGGGATTGCTGCTTTTCCATCAAGCTATTCTAGCTAGACCTGAGGAAGACATCATCCTATTTGGCATGATCTAACGGTGAAAATATTTATCAGATATTTCAATTTTTAACCTAGTTTTTTTAATATAGGGATTAAGATAGATTTTCTTTCATTACATAGACATTACCTCTCATTAGCATGACATTGCCATCGCCATCGCCGCATGGTAGCTGCATTGAGGCCACCACCATCCACCTCTTACCTCAACCCAACCCCACCCCCACCGACAGCAGCGAGCGAGCAATGTGGAAGTGACTAACGACATCAACGAATGGTGAGGTCAATTGAGGGCTGGGTTTTGTTTTGATGACATGAGAAATTACATTGTGTAACTAAACTTATTTGTACACTTTAAAAAATAATCTATGAGCAGTTCCCACTTAGTGAACAGCAACGATTAGCTGCTGTTCAACAGCTAATCGTACCTGTTCAAGATATCATGACGTTAATTGCGAAGTGGACGTCATACCCAATGGATGGAAGAACCACGAATTCTCACGTGTACAAGAAAATCTACGGCCCTGGTCAAAACATTTGTGTGAAGTAAACGTGGGGTCGCGGAAGGACCTTAAAAAGCGGATAATGGTTTGGAATAGATTCGGTGAGGATCTAGGGAAGGGGGGAGGGGGGTTTTGGTAATATTAGTCCCACTACGAGGCATCAAAGCAAGACGACCCACTAAAAAGGTCAAGATGCGGAACCCTAAACAAAAGCCTGGATGACAAACGTTACCATCAAAGCTTTTAAAAGTTTCAAGGGACAGGAACAAATCAAAGGAACCCCCACGAACCCTGATTTTCAAAAGCAAGAAATCAGTTCTCCCTCTCTCCTCGAAAAATTGTCGAAAAAATAATAAATTTATTATACTTTTGTTATTTCAATAATAATCTTTTAAATCTATCAATTGAATTCAAATTTTCACGTTTTATGAATTAAGTCTATTTAGTCAATTTTGACTGAAAATCACCGAATAATTTTTAAACACTAACCATTTTACGTGGACGTTAACACCGTGAATAATTTTTAATAATACTTTAATTTCTTTGAAAAAGATTCTTTGAATTTTTTATATTTTATATTTTATATTGTTTTTTTCTTTCATTCTTCCTCCTATAGCATGTTGCCGGAGGAGCTCGAATTCAAACTCATCAGCATGGCCATAAATTTTGTAGGTATAATTTCCACGATAATTTATAATTATTTTTTATTTGATTATTTTTTTATCCAGAATAGACTATTATTCTTTTAATATATTAAAAACCATCACCCAATAATTTCTCTTAACACAAATTTCTCACATAGTCTAATCTAGTTTGAACTATACAAATCACTACTATCTAGAAACTCTAAAATTTCGCAATGTAGGACCACATATTAGAAAAACAGGGAAGATTTTGATCCAGACGAGAAAAAATCAATTGCCCACGAAAATCACACAGTCAAAAGTGAAGCTTTACTTCCGAAGTAATGCAAAACTCAAGAAACTTCCAAAGCGGACGACTGATTAGCCCAGAAACTAAGTAATCCCCATGATCTTTACGTAAACAAAATTCGACCTTCATTTGATCAATCAACAAGATATTCTTAACCTGAAGCGCCTGGACTTCATATCCAGCACGAAGAAGCAAGGCAGCCATTTACAAGCTCAACTCGGACAAGCCCACGAAAGAAACCACGTCTCGGGACGCCATTCTTCAAGAATTCTCGCAGCGTCCAAGCTCCGTCTCGTCTTCCTCCGGGAAGAGAATGAAAACACGGGAAGGAGAATGCTCAACTTAATTATGTGGTAAACCCAAAATGCCACGGCGGAGGCAGATCTGAGCTTGGAATGCGACCGGTGGGGACTCTTGGGCTGGGGGGGAGAGAGAGAGGGATTGGTTCGTGAAAAGTAAGTAATGCTTAAAATTTGATGGCCAACATAGTTTCACTTCTAATTCGCTTGTTTATCTATCTACGTAGCACTGTCCCGAGGGATTATTGCTGCATAAAGTATCTTCTCGCCGTTGTAAGCTATTTACGACTTTTCATCCAAAGCTTGAAAACATAATATTCTCTTTGAGGTGGGACAATTTATGGAAAAATGACATGCGATTATTATTCATGTCCAGGTTTGAATGTTATAAAGGAATTCGATATTTCAAATTAAATGAAAATGAAAGGTCCTGCACCGTAAACTTTATGATGAATTAAAAGTTGAAAGCAGAAACCAACCTTTAATTTTATGGATGATGTGATGGATCTAACTGATCATAACAATAAAAAAAACTATATTAAAAATCATGTCTTTAGTGGCTCGATGTAGATCGGACTAGTTGTTATTGTGACACCCTAGAACGTTGCACGCGACATGTGTCTTTTCTAATGTTACTTGTTAGAAGTATGTGGAAGCTCAATAAAATCATTCTCAACCAAAATCTCGTATAAAAAATCCGCATGAATTAAATGTGGATACAACTTTAACATATCATTTAAGAAAAATACAACATACAAAAGTCTTTGGGTTCACTAGCGTCGCTATTCCCATACTATCCAAAAAGCGAGTTAGCATCCAACTCAAGAGTTGATGGTCTCAAACATTGTCTCCTCCCCTCAATCTTATATTCCGCGGATCATCCCACAAACTGAAAAATAAGGATGAACCGAAGCCGAGTAAATGAAATTTCTAGGTTTAAGTTAGAAAATCACCTTACCACTCAACCCAGTACCAAAAAATAGCAAGAGTGCGTGGCAAACCCAAAAGTATGCCAAGAACACGATTAATGTTTTACCTTTCCCATTGTAATATGCCACAGTAATCATTACTTCACAATATTTCAATTCAAACTCATTCATATGGCATAATTTGTTCCGATACAAGGTAACCAACCGAACAATAGTTGAATCCACACATGCACACAAATATGCATTATATTCATTATTACTTCTCCTCCCGAATGCTCCTAAGGTATCCCGACTTATGAGGTATCTCAGTACACTCTTTGGGGCATCCCAACTTATGGAACATCTCAACTCTAGACATCTCGCAAACTCTATCATGGGGCATCCTAACCTATAGGGCATCTCAACTCCGAGATATTGTCACCATTAATTTATGGATGACGGAAATTATATTGTTTTTATGCATGATGTACATGTTAACATTGATCTTTTCTTACATCAACTATGAAGTAAACACTTATTACAACAATCGACATCGAATACATAACAACATTGATGATTATAAGCTTACCTCACATCCTTCCTCATTATTCCTTTTAATGTTCATATCACAATAGTATGTTTATCCTTCTATTTTGTAAAGATAAGTAAACATAATATATATATGCCAATACTCATACTCATCTTCTTACTTCATCATTTGTTCCTCAAAGCAATGAAATGCATTAGTCACATGATCGGGTAAAAAGTAACTTGTGATCATATTTAGAACGTGAATCAGTATTCGATTTTTAAGGGGAAATCGGACCTAGAAAGCTAATCAAACGAAAAAAGTGACTATACTCAAAATGAGTAAATAAATATTTTTAGACTCAGAAGGTAAACATAATCAGACTCAATAAAATCTAATCAAGCAAATGGACATATTTAGATTCAGTAAAATTAGATAGAACAAATAAACATATCTAGACTTAGTAAAATCTGATCGTACAAATGAACATGTCCAGACTTAGTAAAATCTGGTCAAGTAAATGGACAAATTCAACAAATGAATACATTCAGACTTAGTAAAATTTGATAGGATGAATGAATATATTCTAACTCAATAAACTTTGACAGAACAAATGAATAGATTTTGACTTCGTAAAATTTGATAGAACAAATAAACAGATTTAGACTTAGTAAAATCCAGTAAAATAGATAAACGGATTCTAATTTAGTAAACTTTTATAGAAAAAATGAACAGATTTTGGCTTAGTAAATTCTTATAGAATAAATAAATAAATTTAAACTCAATAAAATCTGATAGAACGAATAAATAGATTCTAACTCAGTAAACTTTGGCAGAACGAATGAACATATTCTGACTTAGCAAAATTTGATAGAATTAATTAATAGATTTAGACTTGGTAAAATTTGATAGAATGAATGAACAAATTTAAACTCGATAAAATCTGGTAGAATGAATGAACATATTCTAACTTAGAAAATTCTGATATAACAAATGAATAGATTATGATTTCGTAAAATCTAGTAGAATAAGGGCACGTTTGATAACGATTTTGTTCCCAGGAGCTGATTATGGCTAGAAATGATTATTTTTTATTCTCGTTCCCGAACCGATTCTCGAGTAAAAAAACGCTTTTTGGTAAATCGTCCAAAATTTTTTATTCTGGAATAGAATTGCGTTTGATACCGTGCTAATTGATTTTGTTCCAAATTAATTTCTTTTGATTTTTAAATATTTTTTTTACTTTTTTCCTTTTCTTTTTTCTCTTTTTTCCTATTCTTCTTCTTCTTCATGTGGCCGGTTGCCGGCCCTTGCTGAGGTTGGCCCTCATCGGGCCGAGCCTCGCGGTGGCCAGCCTCGCCTCGGCCAGGCTAGGCTTGCCTCCGGCGAGCTCTCCGGACGTGCGACCGGCGGCGGACGGCGGCAAGCAGTGGTGGACGGCAATTGTGGGACGACGAAAGGGAAGAATGAGAGTTTCACTGTTTTGATTCTTTTTTTGATTTTCGGGCGAAGAATCATATATATATATATATATATATATACATATGTATATATATATATACATATATATATATATATATATATATATATGTATATATATATATATATACATATATATATATATATATGTATATATATATTTTTTATTCTCAATTCTCTTTTTCAACTGCTCCCAGAACAAATTTGTTTCCGGAACAAAAATTTTACCAAACGCGATTCTCCCCAAACCGATTCTTTTAACAAAAAATCGAATCGACACGCTTTGGCACGTTGCCAAACAGGCCCTAAATGACCAGATTCTAACTCAATAAAATTTGGTAGAACAAATGAATAGATTTCGACTTTGTAAAATTGGGTCGAACTAATGTACATATTTAGACCCATCCTTTCTACATGCTACATGTTACCACATCGCAAGTAAATAACTCAAACACATGTTAGGCGTGTAGCCACTCATCAAAACATCACAACATATCAACTCACAACTCCATTTATCATCAAATTTTATTATAACTAAGGCCACCTAACAACCTAGTAAGTCTAAAGTGTTAAGTAGATTAAAAAATTTAACGCCTACAATTTCACTTACCTCTTGAACAAATTTGTACGATCAAGGGTCGTGACCACCTCCTAACTCATGAAAACAAGGATCAAAAGGAGATTTGTTTCTGAAGGTGGAAAATAGCATAATATGTCTGGATAGACTTTGGCTACGCATGACAACGCTTCTGTTTCGTGGAAGAGTTTTTTTTTAGAAATAGTTATTTTATATTTATGTTCCAGAGAACAATTTCTAAGTAAAAAAATCTGTTTGGTAACTACACAAAATTTCTACTCTTGGAATAGAAAAAGAATATAAATGCGTTTGGTAACGCAACAATTTCTTTTTTGTATTTATTCATTTTTTATTCTTGCTTACGGATCGCTTGTTGCCGCTCGCCGGCGAAGGGCGGTAACGACAGCGACGACAGTAACCGGCGGTGGCCAGCGATCGGCGACGGGCGGAGCTAGCGACCGGCGACAGGCGGGGCGGCAGCTAGCAACCGGCGACCACGACGGTGGCCGAAGACCGTGGGCTGCAAAGGGCGTGTGGCCGCGTGAGGGCGGTGGCTCCAGGGAGGTTGACAAAGTGGCCATGGTAAGAAAAAGAAATAAAAGAAAAATAAAAAAGAAAATCAACTTAATTCTAGAAATTGTTCCCGAAACAAGAAGCAACTTTTTTTTGCTTCTCAAAACTGTTCCCGGGAACAAAAAATTAGAGAAATTGTTCCTGGGAACAAATGTTTTACCAAACAGGTCTATTCTTTTTTTGTTTCGGGGAACAACTAAAGAACAGAAATTGGGAGAAACAGGAGCGTTACCATGCACTACCTTTGAGTCTCATGTTCACCCAAAGGTTAAGAGAGAGTTAGTTTGGATAATAGGTGTAGATATACTTTGGTTCTTCCCCCAATTACATGTGGCATGGTTAAACATCTTATGTGAATAGGTGTGAAGAGACTAGCATGTAATGTTGATGGTGGCTTAAGGGTATGTGTCATGTTTAGGGTTAAAGCTTGGGTTTGAAAGTGGCACATGGCCATACATTTCTTTTGAAAATGCCACATAATGTATCATTTGTCGTAACCAGGGAAGTTTTTATATAATTTATGAGAAAATAGTGCTCTTCAAAGCTAGGTGGAGGTGTGCATGTAGATTAGATGTGGCTTCTTTACCAAGTTCTACTCTATACATGCCTAGGTGAAGGAGTCTTTAAAGATGACTCAATTTTGAAGTAATCATGACTTAAATCTTGGTTTTTCATCTTGAGAGAACACCTGGCCATCTATGCACCATTTCAAGAAGGGAGTTGCTAGCCACTGTCATCCAAGATGATGATGGGGATTGTGGGCTGCAATTTCCATTATAAAGAAATGGGCAACCGGTCGAAATCTAAACAATATATCATTACATTTGCTAACCTTCAATGATTCAGCAAAGAAACTAGATTGAAAACAATACATACGATGAAATGAAGGTTTTTTTTTTTTTTTTTTATTTAAGGACTAATATAATCATCGTTTTCTTTTTTGTCCGGAAATCAAAATCAAAATCAAAATCATCCTTCAACCTTTTATTTTTTATTTTTTTTAAAGTCCCTCAAATTTTTAGATAATGTCAACGTACAGTCCTGTTAAAATTTTTCTCTTGCTAGTCGATTTTTGTTGCCATGGATTATAGAATTAATGATGTAGACGTTGGTGAATATACATGTCATGCTAAAATATATATGTCATATTATGATTCACTGAAAATTATTATAAGTCAAAAGGCACCGCATCAAATAAATATTAAAAAAATCAAAATTGAGAGGGAAAGAGATGGAGGATCATTGTGATTGTTGCAGCCGTGAGCTCAAGCTCTAAGCTTGTGACAACCATGGTTGCAGCGGCCACAATCATTGGAGTTTCAAGTTGTGAACCTCAAGATCATGGCTGCTTGAGATAAGCTCATGGTCATAGTGGCTCAATTGGTGGTTGTAAATGGTTACAAATTATAGTTTTTGTAATATTATGAATGTTTTGTGGGTTTTCTTCAAATTTATCACTTATTTTATTTTATTTCTATTATACTCACATTTAAGAAATTTTACTTAGAGGGATAAAAGAAATTCCCAATAACTGAGATTTCATTCCAAATTTCCCGAAGAAACTGGATGAACAATTTATCCTGTTCCTTCGCTTATACTATCAACTTATTTGTTCTTTTAAAAAAATTTTTATAGCACTTTATGCTTCATATTTGATGAAGTGGCATGTCACACAATGCTCAAGCATATATAAATTACTGCACCTTTCACCTGCCATTAAGACCCACATTAACACTTTTTTCTTTCATGTAGATTTCTAGAGAATTATGGTTCTTGAAATATAAAGAGAATGTTTAGCAAATTTCTATCATTTCCAGCAATTAAAAAACAATTTGCATTTCTGAAAATTACGTTAAAACTTTAGCTGAAGAAATCTTTTTTTTTTTGGGGTCCTTTTTAGGAACCTTGAGCCTTCTCTCTAAATAGACTCGTGAAGTGGAAAAACTGGATCCCCTCGAAGAAAAGAAATGGAAAAACTGGCTACTCAAGTTTGTGGATTACTCGATTTAAATTGTGCAGTGGAAGACAACCCGTCATCTTGATTGCAAATAATGGTGCCGTTATGCTCACTTTTCTCTTTAATGAGATACCAAAACATTATTCAACAAGTGAAAAATTTTGTACACTACAATGAGTCCCGTTGTGGCAATTGTTGAACTTGGACACAATATATACTTATCTAGTTAAGATATGTTAAATTAAAATTTGGCTAGCACAGTGAAAAAGTTTTTTTTTTTTTTTTAGTAAAGCTAGCACAGTGAAAAAGTTGGGCTATACAAAATATGAAAAAGGGAAGTGAGGCAAAACATTTAATCAAACAAATTCAACATACTGTAAATTTTTAAATAAATCTCATTTTTGGATAGTTACAAATTGATCATGATTTTTGTTTTTGAGTTAACTTGGATTGCTTTGGCTCAAATTGAATTTATTGATGCTTTAAGTTTTATAAATAAGGGTTCAAGTGTTAATTTTGGTAATCGTATTCATTTTTTCAAATGATGAATATATTTTTTTACAATTGCAAATGTGAAAAATGTTTTATATAGTGATGTTGTCAATAGAAATCCTAAATTTAATTGTCTTGTAATAACAATGTTTTAAATGGTCGTTCTACATGAAATTTTAAATATTTCATGTTGATAATACTTTCCATAAAGCTCTTTTCAATTCCCTAAGATTTTTCTATTTGCTTTTTTATTTGATCTATTTTTTTTAATCTAAAGAATCCCACTAAGTGAGATTCATAGATTTCTCAAGGAAACTGGACAAATAAGTTGTCCGGTTTCCTTGAAAAATCTTGTGGATGGGGGAGCACCGTTACTCCCCAAGGAGTCACGGTGCCATCACCCCATTATTATTCTGTCAAGAACAAGTGGCAATTATAAGATTTAATGAAAAATTGTTGAGTAAAAAAAACAAAAAACGAAATTCTTCTTCCTTTAGCATCATTAATGAAAGTGATTCACTACTAGCACTAATTAACTAAAATTTACACAATTAATATGGCCCATCAACAACTAAGACAATAGTAAATTAATTAATACTGCTCTACTATTAACGTATACGTTGATTTGGGAAGATTACGTTTACGGGAAATTATCATCCGTGCCTCACACAATTTACAGTTCAACTAAAATTTTTACTTGTCCACTCAAACCCTAAGTTAAATAATACATAGCTTTATATTTTAAGATTGTGTTTGGTAGTTAGGATAAAATTCAAGATAACATAAAATTTATCATATCTTGCATTTGGTATTTGTTCAAAATAAGATAAAGTCAAATATAAATAGGATATTGATCGAAAAAAATTATTCCATGTGGGAAGTGAGATAAAGGCATATGGGATTTATAATATTTATAATAGGAAAGTTTTTTTTTCAAATAACAAATTTCTTAAATTAACAAATTAAAATTATATTTTAATATAAATAATATTTGAATTCTAATACAAGAAATTCAAAATAACAAAAAGTAAAAATTTATTTTTAAAATTTAATCTATCTTTTATTATATATTTGAATTTAATTCTATCTTATAATATAAATTCAATATATAAATATATATTTATTACATATTTTAGTTGTTTTTAGTATTTTAGGTATATTGGTACAATTTTCTATTTAATAAAATTTTATTAGAGAATGATGGAAGGGGAAAAAGAAATAAAAAATTAATTAAAAATAGAGGAAAATAAAAAAATAAATAAAAAATAAAGTAAACAAGAGTGTTATGAGAAATTATTAGCATACCCGTTTGCAAAATTTGTAATTCATAATATAATATGAATATATCTGATTTTATTATTACAATCACCAAACAGTAGACAAAATTTAGCAAAATCTCATAAATTTCATATTCTATCATATCCAATCATATCTTGATTAGAAATCCGGATGACCAAACGTGGCCTAAGTATCATTATTGGGTATTGAAATTTCCGAGTGTTCCATAATTATGATTACGAAAATTTTGAATATCACAGTTGTGATACTTGCAAGATGTAAATATTTTTGTACTCGGAGAATCATGTAGTTTATTGATCTTAAAACTAGAAAAAGAGTACCACACTTTGCGAAATAGAAATAAATTAAATCGGCAAATTTTTTGAAAATATAGGTGATGTGTGAATGAGAATGTTTGAAAACATTATAGTTGATCTAGAGAAATGAAACTACTTTTGCGGAATGAAACTGATTTTTTGTGGAATGAAACTTTGTTAGAATTGAGCAAAAGCATATTTTATTTTCCTGCCACAATTTAAAATATGATCCATATTCTGAAAATTGTGAAAAAATCATAGGCGAATCTATATGTCGACATTATTTCAAATTAAGAAATATTCAAAGTGCAATTCCGTTGCAAAATTTTTAACTAGGCAAAAAGTAAAAAGTAGAAGCTTATTGTGATATGTTCTCTATTTTTCTAAGTACAAGAGTTAGATTTTAATCTAATAGCGTTGGAAATTTAAAGATCACGATTACAAAGTGTTGGAATTTTTAATTTGGGTTGCGATTATGTCTTTTACCATACAAATATGATTTTTCTCAGCAGAATATGTGACCTTTTCATACAATTTTCTTTTGGTATAAATTGAGATTGAAACCATTTGTTGAATTTGCTCAGAGAGATTGAATCTTATTTTGTAGAAAGACCTCCATTTCAGGAGAGCATAAACCACGAACACGTCTTTGTTACCTTCCATTTTAATTCAAAAATTAAATAAATTGATAATGTAGTCATCGAGCGCCCAACACTCTTCACCGCCAACCCTGCTCCATCGACGATTTTTGATCGATCCATTGTCGACCACCAGCCGTCAAGCCCAGCCGCGGCAATTGACTCGACGAAGCTGCAAACCACTTACGTCTCCTGCTTTGCTACCTCAAGACCGCAAGCGGCCACCGAGGAACTCCCATCACGAGCAATCCTGCCAATTTCAGCTTTTCACCAACAGCAACGCTCCCACTTGTTGTTCTTTCGCGAGGATATCCACCTTTGCAGCAAATCCCAAAGCCACATGCTCTGGGGGTAGAAGACCCAGGAGCAAAGAGAATAAAACAACAAAAAGTGAGGGTGGGGCTGGTAGAGATACGTTCATCGAGGAGACACTCGTCCGTGAAGCTCCCACCGAGCTCACTGCCGCCTTCCGAAGCTGAGAAGTTGCTGCCTCGCTGAAGATCTCCGAGCACTTTCTGTCGCAACTGTTCGTGAGTGATGCGTGCATGGTGGTGTTCACTTCAACAACACACCCTCATGGTCGAAGTTTGATAATCAAATAAGACCCTAAAAACCAGCCAGATTCGGTCAAAAAGGTTGAAGGGTTAGAAAGGTTTGTTTTTGGACAAAGTAACAAGACCAAAGAAAACTTCTTTGGGATTGGATCTTCCTTGAAGACGTTGCAGCAGCTGCACCACACCTCATCGACGTCCTTAGCCGCGTCGAGCTTCCATTGCAGTCCACCTCACCGTTCGGATTTTTGAAAAAATTCAATTTAGGTAGAGATTTATTTTATTTTTAGGTTATTTTATTTCATTAGGTAGACTTATTTTATCTCTTTGATATCTTATCTCTTTGTTTGAAATATTTCCAATGCCCAATTGAAATCTCTGATGTAACATCTAATTCGTAACCGCACAAATTTTTATTCTATTTATAAGGCTTTAGATGGAATAATTATTCATACGAAAGTAAAATTGATAGCTTGATCTTTAAGATTTAAGATCAATTTATCGATTTTATTAGCGAATAATCAAGTTTGAATTTCAATTTGAATGGTGGATAACATTTTGATGACCATGGATGATTTGATGTTTATCTTTTATTTGTTCTGTTTATCCCGAAAATACAAAAAAAAATTGCATTTGCATATCATGTAGATTAGGGTTGTTTTCCTAGATAAGGTTGCATGATAGAATAGTTTTTTTTTTTTTTTAAATGCATGTAGTATTTAGGTTAGATAATTTTCTTTAGGATAGACTGCATGCTTATATTTTATTTATGTCATATAGCTTAGGTCATATTGCCATGCTATATCATTGCATATTAAATTAGTAACATTGCATTGCATGATTCTCATTAAAAAAATGAAAAACAAAAATGGAGTGATTGCATGTTAATTAGAAATCATATCGATGACTATTGATGTGAATTCCGATCTAACAACATATTTTTATTTGGGGAATGCTTCAATCCATATTGAAATTTTTTCAAAACATAAATCTAGCATAATTAAGCCTCCGAACTTACAACCTCTTTTTACTTGGATTTCTCATTGCTTTGAATGAAAATGAAAAACATCAATTTATTATTTAGTATTTATATTTATTAAATATTTTAGGTATATTAGTATAGTTTATACTATAACTTATTATCTAATATTTAATAAAATTTGATTAATTAATATTTTTATTACTTAATATAAATAAAATTAATCAACAAAATTTCTATAATTTAATAGAATTTTAAAATGGAACAGAATTTCAAATTTGAATTCTTTTTGCACCACACCTTTATCTCAAAGAAATAATTTCAATGCATTACGGCTTCATTTTCACGTGTTAAATTAAATTTACTTATGTTCGACAAAAAAAAAAATTACTTTTTCTTTTCCCTGGTGGTTATGAACATGTCAAAAGCACATGTCATCCGATGAAAAGTGATCAAGAGAAAAGTAATATTCAATTTTTAATTTGGACCTTCCTTATCTGATTTTCTTTTTGAATAAAAATTAGTAATTAGTGTACACTTTTAATTTATCTAATGTAAAAAAAAAAAAAAAAAGAGAAGATAGAATAAAAAGGCAAAGATACATTAGGCGAGAGGAACATGCACATGCTAGTACCACAGTATATCTAGGAGCCTGGGAAGTTATGTTAGTGCCAAGTTAGCCCAAAAAAGATAATGATACTAATTTACAAAAGCAAAATCATAAATTAGTACACTTGTGATAAATGGAGGATAAAACTTAAATTGGTACAACTATCACTTATTATGTTGGTGAATTGTCATAAGTGTGCCAACTTGGATTTTTTTATGGTCACAAAATTAATTTGAAGTAATTTGTTAAAGGTATACTAGTTTTTAGTTTTTCATGGTGTTAATCCTAAATTCAATACGACTGAACAAAAGCAATCCTTGGGCTGAAATAGGGGAGGGGCAAATAGAAGCAGAGTCAATCAGTCTGTTTTTTTTTCGACCAAAAAAAAAAAAAACAGTCCTTTTTTTAGGGGCCATTCGAAATGGAATCTATTAGAGAAACGGGCTTTTTAACTGGCTGGAGGCCCACCTAAGCCCAATGTAATCGGGGCGGGCTGCACATTGCCAGTCGCCAAGGCCCACTCCAATTTACGTGGGATTATGGGCTCACTAGGCCCGAACCTGTATTTCCGATCATCTTCACGATCACCGTGTTTCGCATTCGTTCACGGTTCGAAGGGCGCATCGGTGATTGCTCGGACTCGCTCGGACTCGCTCGCTTCACCATCGTCTACCCGCGCGGCGACGTCCACGACGCCTGACGGCAGAGTTCCTGAGCAAAACCCAGAGGCTCGAACGGCTCTTTCTGCGCGAAAGATCGTTCCTTTACGCTCGGTCGTTCTCAGAGGCAAAGAAGCAAACAGTTGGTCGGCGCTTTAAGGTTCGGATTCTGTTTACAAGAAGGAGAAGGAATTGTTTCTCTGATAGGAATAGTGATTGCTTCGGTGTTTTTAGATTGACTGAAATGATGTTTGATGCCAAAATATCTTTTGTTTTCTCGTGGGTCTTGAGAGTATGCGATGTATGCACGTGTGCTGGAAGGAACGAGTTCCTGAACGTGTTTTCTGCTCGAAAGATCTTACAGGGTATTGCTTTTGGGTCATGGAAAGCTGTGATGATGAGAAGGATGGCGGCTCCGAAAACCTTATGCCGAAGGCGCTATCGCCCGGGGTAGCATCTGGGGGTGCCAAGTTCGTGGATGAAGTGCTTAATGGTCAGGATGAATGCTGCTTGGACAATTTCCGGATGGACAAGAACGTGTTCTACAAGTTGTGCCACGTTTTGCAGTCGAGGGGCTTGCTGCGCATACGAACAGGATCAAGATCGAGGAGCAGCTGGCCATATTCTTGTTCATAATAGGCCATAACCTGCGGACGCGAGCTGTTCAAGAGCTGTTTAGGTATTCCGGAGAAACCATTAGTCGGCATTTCAACAATGTCTTGAATGCGATTACCGCGATTTCTTTGGATTTCTTTCAGCCTCCGGGAAGCGACGTCCCTCAAGAAGTCCTGGGAAATCCTAAATTTTACCCTTATTTCAAGGTAGTTGCTCCCTCGGGTTTGTCCACTTTTACGAAAAGGCCAGCAAGTAATTTTTCTTTAACTTTTTTTTTACGGTCATCCCCAGGCCGATAGTTTTTGCCATGAATTGGCACGTATGGGGCAATCTTGAAAGTTAACACAAATAAGTTTTGGAGAATAATTAATGAAAAATATAGGTATTTTTCAATGAAACAACTTGGCACAATTACGAAACTCGAATATGACACGTGAACACAAATTACCAGCCCTTGATTTGTCTTTCTTTAAATCTTTGCTTTTAGGACTGTGTTGGAGCAGTTGAGTGCATACAATTCCCAGTGATGGTGGCTGTAGATGAACAAGGACCTTTCCGCAATAAAAACGGTTTACTCATGCAAAATGTGCTGGCAGCTTGCTCATTTGACCTCAAGTTTCATTACGTCTTGGCTGGGTGGGAAGGCTCAGCATCCGAATTGCAAGTCCTACATTCTGCTCTCACAAGGCGTAACAATTTGCAGGTCCCTGAAGGTACTTACACTTGAAAGGAACTTGTGGCTTATTTACTAGTTTCGTTGGACAACCTGTGGTTACATTTACTTAGAAGAAAACAATCTCAGTCTCTTGCTTTACAGGATATTTTAGGTTGTTCTTATCATATTGACATCTCCCCGTTTCAAATTTCTTTTTAATTTTTGGTCAGAGGTGTCTTGTTGGAATGTTTGATTAAGCTCTGTACGTTGTCATGCCAATTTAACTAATGCAGGCAGGTACTACCTGGTGGACACCAAGTACGCGAATCTGCCAGGTTTTCTAAGCCCATATCAGGATGTACCCTATCACTTGAATGGGTTCCTTGGGGATCATCATCCACAGGATGAAAAAGAGTTGTTCAATCAACGGCATTCGTTGTTGAGAAATGCCACAAATCGCAGCTTTGGTGCTTTGAAGGCCAGATTCCCGATTTTAACATCAACTCCTCCTTATCCATTGCAGACACAGGTAAAATTGGTCGTAGCTGCATGCGCCATTCACAATTTCATTCGTAGGGAGAAACCAGATGATTGGCTTTTTAGAACGTTTGAGCATGGAGATGTGATACAAATGGATGAGGCATTGCCCTCTGTGGAGGTAGAACAGCCAATGCTCTTTGAGAACCAGGACCTGGATTTTCCTTTTGTAACAGAAGATTTAGAAATGTTTGTGCAACTGCGTGATTCAGTTGCTACTGAGATGTGGAACGACTATATCAATAACGATTTATCTGGAATATAGACTCATGTGCATATTTTGACTTTTTTAGGCCATGTTCTTTCTGCTAGATGACGGGGTTAAGGCCAAACTTGGCCTTTATTGTGTTTTGGCACTTCCCTGTGAAAAGGTCCCTGTTTGGCTCATATTTTTGTTTTTCCTCTCTACGAGCAATGCTTGCAACTTGCTGATTCTTGTTTTCTTTTTCTTTTTGAATATATAGGTTTCTAATATGTTCCCGCTCTATTTGAGTGCTGTTTTTGGTGGTTTGCTGATGGTCTTATATATTATCATCAATGTTTGGACGTATCCACTTGAATGAAATGTTTGGCTTCTTCCTTGACCCAAATTAGGGATGTTCTCTGATCATACCAGTTTAATCCAAAGGCTTCCCTTCCTGGTGGATATATTATCCTTCCGACTATACTATTTGAGAGGATTTAATAGTTACTGACTCAGTTCTACTAGGATATCACTGCCACTTAAAACTGATTTTCAAAATCAGAAGAAATTATAAAGACAGCTCCAATGGCTTGAGGCACACAGGTTGGTGCACATTCTTGGTTTTTGACTTGTCCCGCTCTAGTCATTACATAGGCAGATATCGCAAGCACCTGCAATTCTCATGGTTAAGTTACTTGCCTGTTTCTCCTCTTTTGCCAATTGGCTTGAAGGTAAGAGATGAAAATCTGAGTAGGGGGTATTCCCTGGTCCATTTTGCCAGTTTTCATTTCGGTGGAGTTCTTGTCAGTAAGATAATTTCTCTAGTTGTTAGCAATAACTCCCTCTTCTAGTTGTGTGGTTTTTCAAGGCAGGTTGGCACTGGTATTTGGTTCTTTGTTCTATGAGTTTTAGCTGGAACCCTCGTCTGCATATTTTGCATATCATCTTGTATGATTGCCAGCATGTGAAGTTCAGAAGTGTGAAGCATTAATCATTTCATTACTAGATTTTTCTGAGAAAGGTTGTGCATGTGTGCTTTGTCTCACATTTCACTCCTCCCTTCCGTCCTTTTCACTCACCATGACCCACCTTTAGTTGACCTTGTCCTCATGATGTTCTCTGCCATTATATCAAGAGAACTTTTTCTCTCCTTGCTACAGGGAATTTAATGTTCGGGGGACCATTATATGGCTTTGGTTGAACATACCATATTCGGGTAGGACAAGAATAATGAGTAGTAAAGTTTCCGCCCCAAAGATGTGGCTTAACATGCGGGAGTAACTTTGAGATGGATCAGATTGAACTGGAATCTATCTAGGGCTAATCAGTCGGTTTGGTTGGTCACTTGACTTGGTACTTCAATCCTCGACGAATTTAAGGTATAAAGACTGATCTCCTAGTCAGTAACAGTTACATAACAAGGATCGCTTTTTAAGCAAGTAACGGAATGTATCATCAAATATTCAATATGATTCTTCAAGATTTAGTTTCGTTCAAAATAATGGATTCTAGCCAATTGAAGAGATCTTCAATTAAATCACAGAGTTGAATTGTATCAAGCAACGGCCGATTGACTATAGATGATGTTGCTAATTAATAAATAAAAAAAAAGGTTGCTAGCTTGAGTTGATGGACCTAGGAGATGAGAAGAGTCATGGTTGCGGCTGGTGATTGAAAAGATAGGTGCCTCTATAATCCCTTGAGGATCATAACAATGACAAGAAGAGATTTTTGAACGTTTATCGAAAACTTTTCTAGTACTTATATGTTACGACACTTTACATTAGAATTACTTGTTATGATTGTGGAATGAAAAGAGTTGATTACAGAAGAGGGAAGGAACAAGAATAAAGTAAAGAAAAGCTTGGACCAGCCTTGAAAGATGCAGATGAACTTTGCCCTAGACAGAATAGGCAAGACATTTTCAAAGAGATAGATTAATATATTGATTAATTGGTTTAGTTAGGCACAATGGCACATTATCCTTGTCAGTGGCTTTCATTTTATTATTCAAAAGTCTTTGAGGCCGGTGTTGGAAGAAGTCGAATCTGCTCACTGCAAGACAAACTTTGAAAGTCCACTTGGCATTGCCTTCCACTTTTGATTTCTCCCTCTCAATTTCCATCCAAGCATGAAATTTTTTTATTGGGTATTCTTACTATTTTTGGATGAACATGCACATACCATCTAAAATGAAACGACCTCCTTGATGCTGATTTGCAAACTCCCAAGCCAATGACATTGGAGTTTAGTGAAGGTCTGAGCTTAAAGCATTGTCAGATCAAGAAGCCCCATGGTCATCATCCACTTGTAATCTCATTACAGGTGCTGCCACCCTATGGCTCCGATTTGGACAAGGTCAAGAAAGGAACACTTTTGTCTGTTGAATGGTGTGACCGGTGGTGTCGGCCGCGTCTGCATAAATAAGGTGGTACCAAAGTTTGGGAAACAATCTAAGTTGGCTATTGTTCATGTAATAAAACCATGTAGGTCAATTCCATTATCATGATGTTGATTTTGCTTAAGTGATCTTTCGATTCTCGCACAATAACAAATATATGATAATGTCCCTTTCGCTTTCTTTTCTTTTCGTTTCGCATTATCATATCTTATTTTTCTCGTCATCTAAAAATCTAATCAAATACAAGATTTAGAAAATGATCCAACAAACAATGGAATGCACATGGGTCAAATTATTTGCGCGGATGATGGAGAAAACTACCGAATTCTTCACTGCTTTTGGTGGAATTTGAATCTGATCCTTCAATATTTCCCCTTGACCTCCAAATGTAGTTTAGAAACTACGGCAAGTGATTGAAAATTACAATGCACAAATAGATGGCTTGACTTCAAACAAAGAGAGGCATGTTGAAAGCTCAGAAAGGACCAAACCAAATCCAACTTAAAATTTCCTGAGGGAACTATTATTAGAAAAATTTGATTCCATGTCAGAAAAGATGCATCACACATCACAGGGGACGAAAACTACAGGGTAGGATCGTAGGCTGTAGTACTAGGTCTTGCGCAGTGTCCCAAATTTGACCGCATATGTCGCCATGTACTTCAGATAAGATGGGCCGAACCTAGAGAACATATATATAAGTCGTCACCCCAAAATTATTTATAAATAAATTGAATTTTGAAGTCAATAGTTGCACGAAAATCCAAGCTTTGAAGTTAAAACAAAGCGAAAAGATTTCGAAAAATAATTAATCTTTTTCCCTCGACCTTAAATCCGTAGTCCATCTATCACCATCTCTCCCCATCTCTCTCTCTCTCTCTCTCTCTCTCTCTCTCTCTTTCGTGCACTGTCTTTATCTTTATCTTGCAATAGACAATTAAAATTGCACGAAAGCTACTGCACTCGGACATTGTCCGAAACAACACCATCAGAGCTCCATCCTCAGAACCCACTCTCTTTCTCTCTCTAGAACAGCACCATCATCATCTCATTTCTTGAGAGAGAGAGAGAATGCAAGATCCAGGGAATGACATGTTTCCGCCACCCTCATCTCCCACAACATCCTCGCTCTCTTCCTCTGATCTCGACACCGAGGTGAAGCTCCGACCGCAAATCCTTAAAAAAGATCCGAACTTGTCGCCTCAGAATGAAGAAAAGAAGCTACTTTGCCTCCTTGAATTCTTGAATTCTCACTCTCCTTCTTGGGTTTTCTTGATTCTTGATTTTCAGTCCACAGGTTCTTTCTTCCATGACCGGAGCACCACCCTCGGAACCCTAATGGGCGTCAGCTTCCCCGCCATCGCCTTCCGGAACCCGTCTCAGCACCGTGAAGCCCACCACCCGTCCGCCTCCGCCGCGGCGGCCGCTGCCCCCGTCGCGGCCGGCGGCCTGAAGAGCAAGAAGCCCAAGAAGAAGAAGGCGGCCAACCCCGCGGCGGCCCTGGTGGCGGAGCGGCGGCGGAGGTGGTGGCGGCTCTGCCGTGACGACGGCGGGAAGCCGGCGTCCCTCGGGGAGTTCCTCGAGATGGAGCGGCGGTTCGGGGACGGCGCATTCTACGACGGCGCGCCGCGGTCGGAGCTCGACGGGATGGCGGAGGGCAGCAACCAGCCGAGGAACGGGAGGGTCCTGTTCGCCGACGGCCGGGTCCTGCCGCCGGCGGTGGACGTCGGAGACGGGACGCCGTCGGCCGACGGCGGGGCTCTGTGCCGATTCCCGGTGTCACTCACTGGTCTCTGTTCTTGATTCTTGTCGTCATTAGTGATTGATCATTCTTTGTAAGCTTTGTCATTTAGGAGTTGATGATCAGTATAAAAAAAGCATTAATTTTGGCGTCATCGATGGATTTTGCCATCATTATTTTTGGGTTTTTTGTTTGCTTCTTCTTCATTTTGGTGCGGTGCTCTGGCTCTCTATCAATGGTTACTTTAGAATAACCATCAATCAATACAGTGAAAATGCAATTGAGTATGATTTCCTCTTCTTTGATTCTTGGGGGGCCAGAGCATCCATCAATCTGCGATTTTAAAGTAAAGGACGGCAGCATCGCTTGATGGAATGTCTATATCCGCTAATTACGCCAAAAAAAAGAAAGAAAAAAGAACCAAGAAAATGTCACTGAATAGGCGATAACCAAGATGACTTCAAGTTGCTGTCCCAGTTCATCTCCCTTAGTCTCTCCATCTTTTTCTAGTCAAGTTGCAGAGTCCCCCGAGTGCACATGCAAGTTCAGGTTTGAGAAGATTCTTGTAGTTCAATCTATTCACAACGCACTATCAAGATTAACATTTTTGAGGCCTCACTAGAAATTTAACCGAAACGATTGTTTCTTGTTCTTGCATAAACCAAGCAATTTCTGGACATGTGTCTCCCTAGAAAAGACAATGAAAGGGTGGCAAGAAAAAATCACTCTTTGAATTTATCTAGAATTATAACACAAGTGTATTTCAATTCCTTATAATTCTGGTGCTGATATTAGCACAGAACTCAAAATCAATAAGATCTAGTTCCCATATCGCCAAAAAGAGTAAAAAAAAGACCCAAAAAAAAAAAAAAAAAAAAAAAAAGTAAGAAAACTTGAGCTAATTGATCATATCATAGCCTACAGGGAGTCTCTACGATGGTCTCCAGAGCTGGTCTCCAGGACCTCTGCTTTGAGTACCTCTCAATTGGCTCCAGAACAACATCTCTATCTGAAACCTCCGTCCTCTTAGCCTCAGAAGGGAAGATGCAGACAGGGAAGATCTTGCTCAAGTTGTTGAAGCTCCCATACTTGAGAGCCTTGGAGGCTCTGTAGGTGAGGGCACTCATCTCTTCATAGGTGAGGACAGAGTAGAGGAGCTCCATGGGAAGGAAGAAGTAGAAGCGGCGAAGCTCGAGCTCCTCGTCAGCCGAGAGGCCATGGATCCGGTGGCCAACCCGGAGGGTGGAGGAGTTGCAGAGGAATTGGCCTGGGTTCTCAAGCATAAGCTCGGCTGCTCTGACGGGCCTCGTGTAGATTTGCATTTTGCCATCTGAGGACAGGACTTTCGCCACCGATGACCCACTTATGATGATGGATGGAGCACAGGAAGCTGCATTACCCATGAATGAATTTGTGTGTGTGGTCTTGAGAGAGAGAGAGAGATGGAGGGAGAGGGAGAGACAGAGAGAGAAGGGTCAATGCTGGTTCTTGTACATAGAAGTGAATGAATGTGTTGAGGAAGGTGACTGGTTTTATTGGTTTGACACGGAGGGACTCTCAAATCACAGATGAATTCAAGCTTGAATGAATGATCGGAGTTTGTTGAGATAGAGACAACAAAGGGAGGAAGGTCAGTTGTCAGTTAGCTGCAGCCTGCAGCAATCTTTTATTCATCTATATTAATATAGAAAGAAGCAAATTATAATAATCTAACGTGAGTAGGCAGCAGATTTTTGCCATGCAGCTAGTATCTTTCAGGAGAAAAAGACAGCGATGGAGTCTTCCTGTAAGGATTCAATCTGATTCACGAAATCCTCTTGTCGATTTTCGATAACAAGAGACAATGGCAAAGCCTTATTTGGACGACGCAGTAGCGCACGAAACAAAAGCAATATGTTGGTAGGTTATATGATCGGTGTGGTTGAAATAGCCGACGTGAATTTCACTAAACTTGGCTTGACTTTAGTGAGTGCAAACATAGTTTAGTGAGTTTTTGGTGGGTTTTTATCTCAACGGTTTCGTTCATGTTTGTTTAGGGAGGTGAGAACATGGTGTGGGGATGGGGCAGGAGTTTGGCCCTCGTAGAAGACTCGCCTAAGGACACCACCAAACCAATGATTGGACATGGGAAGCAATTTCTCCAAAAATATTCCATGACCTAACTCCATTAATCTAATCACATTTTGATGGACAGACCATCAAGTAAGCAACCATCCCCCTAGAGAGAGAGAGAGAGAGAGAGAGAGAGAGAGAGATCTGTGATATGTTTTTGCAGGGGAATGTCTATACAGGTAATACTACTGGACTGACAATGACAAACATTAAGTTTTGCGAGGTTTGTGGTCGCTATCAAAGTGCTAGCTTGCAAATATTCCATGACCCATCTTCTTTAACTTATTAAACAATCTATTGCCTAATTATGAGCTAATTTCCCCGTAGCAACAGTCAATTTCATCAAATTTAGGAGGTCCCCACTAAGTTTTTTCTTTTTTAGTTATGGAGATTCCGCTCTCCCCCCCTCCTTCCTGTCCAGATTTTCCTGAGCCACTAATTAAGAGAAAATGATCAAAATATTATTTGTGCAATTACGATGAAATTCCAGAAGGCATGCACTGTTGAACTAGTAGTACCAAGTACATTACAGGGAGGAGGGTGGTGATGGCCAAGCGAAGTTTTGGTGGATTTTGCTCTAAGCAAGTGACCTAAATAGTGGTTGAGTTGTCACTAAAAGCCTCGACATAGCCTCATCAAGCATCAGAACAAGACGATGTTCACAAGATACGAATCGGTTTCGACAAACAGTTCGCAGCGCCAGTTCATTGCAGCACTTTCCGCACCAAAGAGATCTCCCATCTGATCTTCAAGTGGGGACATCAAGCAAATTGGCTGTCATTGGGTCGGGAGGACCTAAGACCAAGGGTACAATCCACTCATAAAGGAGCACAAACACAGAATTCAATCATCAATCTTATTCTCCAGAATCCTGGACATAATCTATGTACACCATATGTGATGTCCAAAGTTCGATTAATGGAATATTTAAACCCTCATTATGCAAATGAGACTTGTCTTTTGCTCGGTTGATCATGCATATAGGATCATCTAGGAAATCTGTAATCTTGTCCACTAAGCTCGACTTCTTTGTGATTCTATTTTTAGCCTTCGAGGCAACAAGAAATTCCTAATTCCCTACAACTTCGCTTAATAACGAGACGAGGGTTTGCAAGGCATTGAAAGCATTAAACATTTCGACAAAAATCAGTATCCTCGCTATTAATCTTAGATTAAACCTTTACCCAAGTTAAACTCAAGCATGACAAATGACAAAACTCAAAAAAAAAAAAAAAAAAAAAAAAAAAAAAAAAAAAAAAAAAAAAAAGGAAAATACAAAAAACAAAAACAACGCGCTTTAGTCTTTTCTCTGGAAAGCGTCTCACGGCAGGGATGCAAAAAATGAAAATTCAACCATGTCATTTGCCACAAACGACTCACCAGCGAAATGTATCACGGGATTAAAATTTCAAGGTAAAAAAAGTCCACAATGAATAGAAATCATGGCGTTAAAATTCAAGGAAAAAGTGTCAAAAATAGCACTATAACTGCAGTATCATCTCAAATAAAAAAAAAAAAAAACTAGTCACAATAAGATGAACAAATATAGAAGCATCACAACGTAACAATGAAAAAATCACTTTCAACACATCTGAATTATACATCCAGCAACAAACTTCCTACCCAATCAGTTTTCAGAGCAGGAGCTTTTCTTTACTTTATTTTGAAAAACAATCGAGAAACAAATTCTTCCAATAGTGAACGGCACTGCTCACCAGCTCCAGGTCAAACTGCTTGATCGATTGAAATTAGGAAAAATGTTATACAGCCCTCTTCATGTTAAATCTGCCATGATACAGGTAAGCTTCATATAGCGCCAGGTCAGAAAATATGCCCAACACTAGGATTTCAATGTGTTCAACTTGTGGAATCATAGCGTGTGCATGTGCGTGCGTGCATGGATTGAGAGAGAGAGAGAGAGAGAGAGAGAGGAGAGAGAAGGTGGGGGGGGGGGGGGGGGAGAGGGGAGGGAGGGAGGGAGAGAGAACTTGAGCAAGAAAAAGATCATACTTACTAGGCACATGGAGATTACTTCTGTATTTAATCTCTAGAAAGTTATCAGGTCATCTAAAGATTAATCATCAACAAAGGATTGCTATCTCCGACTTTTCTTTTGCCTAAGTCTCTTGAAAGCCATGAATGTAACTGCAGCAGACAGAGAATACCTGCTCCAAGGGGTAAGATAACAAAGAAATGATTAATCTGCATTCAAGAACATCGTGCCTTAATTTTCTCTAGACCAACACAACTGCTCCCGTATTTCAACAACATATCAAATTATAAAAATAAAAAATCAGTTTTATAGGACCTGTAATGTCTCAGTCAAGAGCTTTAAAATGTTCCTCTTGCAAACGAGAAAATTGAATATGTCCATCTACGATTCCAATATAACTTTACATCCCCTTTCACAGATTGAACTGGTAAGGGAAACTATTGATACAATACAAACAGAAGTTAAATGGCATCAGACATTACAACTATTACTAATGCTAGACTTCCATTAGCCTTAACTAACATGAAGTCTTCGACAAAGAAAAAGC
The DNA here is from genome assembly GCA_016097595.1 of Eucalyptus pumila. Lineage (NCBI taxonomy): Eukaryota > Viridiplantae > Streptophyta > Magnoliopsida > Myrtales > Myrtaceae > Eucalyptus > Eucalyptus pumila. The sequence goes on from CM027851.1 coordinate 67,896,351, forward strand.
AGAAAAGATCCTATGAAGGGGATCGATATCTAATGCATGGTATTGGGTACAAGAATAACATGGTAACAGCATTGTGGCTACTTCAAACAACAGTAACAGCGGAAGGAAAGAAATGTCAGTGGAAGGGAAGGGAGACAGAGAGCATCAAGTAAAATTGACAGAAAGAAGAAAGAAACTGACTCTCATGAACGCTTGCAGAGAATAAGGAGCAAAGTTTTCTTGAAAAAGTAAAAGAACCTCTTTTTCAAGAAATTTCTGAAAAAAATAATCATCTTGAAGAGATTGCAAGAGTAACTATGTAAAATGGCTATTCTCAAATGCCAAAAGTTGCTACAACCATACCACGTCAAAATATAATTTAGGTGGTCCTGTGGCATCACTGAACTGCGAATCAAGGTATTGACTTCCTTTGGTACTGGATACGGATTGCTTGGATTCACATTTTCATTAATATCTTCTATGTAGAGAGTATCAGCAGGGAGCCCAGAAGCATGAGCAATGGCCGCAGTGTCAACATAAAACCACTGGGAGGAAGCTGGATCGTTTGCGGGAACAAAAATACTGGGCTTCTCGCTCCCGCGAATGACTCCTAGAACCTCTACCAATGCAACAGCAGCAACATGTTCCTGTAAGCCAAGAGAAATAAGATACATCGCTTTAAAACATCTATCTCACAGGGGCAAGGAACCAAGGCACGTAAGACAACCTCAACATTTTTAGGCTTCTTAGACCAAGGTTTCCACCAAGATTTTTCTTCACTCTTTTGGACAGAGGTTTCTGATGCATCTTTAGGCTTTCCAGCATCATCCAAAGTTTCAAGGAACTTGTCTCTCCAACTTCGGGGTACCCATCCTCTATTAACCAGAACTGGAAACTTTACACTGATAAGAAAATGATAATAAACCTAGTTAAAAAGGACCAAGGCACACTGCATATCATCATCTTTTTATTAAAAAGATCTTATATGTCAAGAAAAGACCAAGTCTTCAAATTCAATTCAAGAAACGAAATCAAATGCTTTAGTGAAATGTCACTCATAATGCCTAAAGCACGAGTGACGTAAATAAATTGTTGGAAGTATCTGCAACTTATTGTCCCTTATTGTCATTAAAATTAATGACAATTCCTTTAGTGTCACGGGGAGACCCAGGTAATAAGAAATTGAGATAATAAACATAACAAGATCAAACTAAAAAAATTCAAACATAACAGACTCCATTGATCCAACTTCTAGAAAACTAGTATTTATAAAAGCTTAGTGCTCAGCATCGGATGTCCATTACTTAACAGGAATAGCTAGGCACAAATGGACTAGCCAAGGAGATTGAGGATGTTAGTCAAGGTCAAGCCCCAATTAAAGCCATTCAGTCTAACTCTATAAAGCATGAAACAGCACAACCAATGGTCATTTAATGTTATGTTCACCACAGGGAAAATAGCATTATCAAGAAACAAACCCGTCATGAAACTACTAAAAAACAAGTAGCTCCAATGCTAGCAAAACTTAAGATCTGAAAACACAACAGTAATGAGCACCGAGTTTGCGAGGAAAAAATATCAATGGACCAAATTTCCATATAACAGTCACCATTCGCATATACATAAGGATGCGAACAAGAATGATTACCTTTCAGGGTCATCTGAAATTGGCATAAGGGGAGTGATTACATAGTACCCATTCTCTGTCACTCCAGAAATGCTTCGGGAACGTGGACCCACAAATATTGATCTTTTGTCATCAAAAACTCCTTTGCCGAAGACCCTCCTAAACTCCAAAGATTGCAGGTCCTTGTTGCTAGGAGATACGTCCTTAAGTTCCATGGGTTCCATATCCAATCTCCTCTGTCTATATTCCAGCATGTTAATCTGCAAGAGTAAAGAACAAAAGATGATCGTTATAAAGTGCCTCAACCACATTGGTGAATGTTTTAGTCCTGCTTTCTTTAACACATACCATTGTATTAAGTGGGTTACACTAATGCTTGGGAGCGTGAGGGAATGGAAAATGCAAACAAAATTCTCACAATTTATTAAAAAAAAATAATAAAAAAATCAAATGTCCAAAATTTTCCTCTCCAATCTCCTTTCTCCCCATTTCCCCCAATTTCCAGATAGAGCCATAGTGTACATGCAAAAAACTAACGGCAACCAAGCCTTCACCTATTAGATATAGTTGTCTCAAAGAAACCATTTTTTCATTAGAATCTAGCTCAATTCCCTGTAACATGTAATACTCTAAGATCCGAACTATCAAAATCCATACTTGGCCTAATTAGGAAGACCATTTCTTCACGGAATATGTTGAACTGGATGCAAACCACTTTTCATATGAGCAACGTTTCGCGGGTGGTCCCAAAAGGGCCAACGCAATGATTTGGTGATCATCTTTCTCGTTCAATGCCACAGAAACCACCCGCCAAAGCTTTGTCATTTATTCAACCGACGATGCAAACTACTGAAGTGAACCAGCAATTCCCCATAAACTGATGAAAGCCAGTAGTGCTAGTACCAGCCGCATTAGCTTGAGACGGAAAGCATCCGAAACGCAGACATACAGAGCCACAGAACAAAGAATCGCTCAGTGGCGAGAGAGAAGAGAGTTGACCTTGTCCTGTCTCCTGAAAACCTGCCAAGTCCCAAGACCAAACGCGATAGCTCCAGGAACGAAGAGCAGCCACCTGGACCACCTCGATCCATCCTCCTTACCTGCCACAAGCGCGCATCCGCCACAAAACCAAGCAACAAAAACAAATCACATCGTACACGCAGCAATCGCGGACGGAAAGCAGACGCGACTAAGATCACGCACCTCGAGCCCGAGAAGAGGAGCCATCGGCGGCGGCGGCGGCGGGGGAGGAGGTGGAGAAGCGAGACGGCGACGGGGACAACGACGGCGCCGGCGATGGGAGAAGGGGGCGCGGGCGGCGGAGCGCAGGGACCCCGGCGGCGGCGGCGGCGGAGGCGGCGGCTCCGCGGCGGAGCTTGCCGGCGAGAGTTCTGGAAATGGAGGAAGACATGTCGAGCGCGGTTCACGCGGGGAGACGACGTCGGCCGGCGCACGCCGAAAATTCTCCCGAGCCCGACGGGAGGAACGTTCAAGGTTTTGGAGGGGGTTTTCTCGATGGGCTTCCGTGGATGCTCCGCTCGAGCCCACATTCCCAGGAACGGCCCACGGCCCACGGCCCATCAAAGCTTCGCAGCCCGATTGAAAAAAATAAAAGGACCTAATACTATTAGGTTTAGGAAGAAAAATCTCACCTACGTGGCAACTTATCGTCACTTTTCTACTGGACCATGAAACTTAAGGAATCCATATCATTTTGATTAGATAATATTGTAAGCATATCCTTGCTAAATAAAAAGGATAATCTTACCTTTCCAGTCATCGAAGGTAATGAATCTCTGAGCATATAAAGGTGCTACACTAGTTCATCTCAAAACATCAATACACTCGGTTATAAAGCTGTCATATTCTAGGACTGAGTATCCATGGAGGTAACGGCATCCAAGAAATTAGGGTCAATGATGTTTGTGGTGACTCTCATACTTTGTCATCCATCAGTGTCGACGCAGCCATATCTACGGAGTGCAAGTTTTGTGCACAGCGTTTTGTGCCTTCGATCCTGACCAAACTCTATGCATTCTCAATTGTCTCAAGAGTTGCCCTAGACAGTCTTCTATATATCTCGCATTAGAGTATTGTGACATGGGTTGTTTCTTGTCTACTTGCCTTGGCTACCATCCAGGTAATAATCTTCACATTTACATTGAAGATATAAAGTCACTTCTATAAAATCAAGAAAGTCATTGTATAATATTGTTCCTTCATCAATGTTTCATTCTTTTATTTTGATTAAGAGAGGATGGTTGTGTATTAAATTATTTAATTTCCTTGGATTTCGATATATGCTCTTGTTAAAAAATCAATTTCAATCTTGATGTAAGTGACTTTTTTTTCATTTCCTGTTTTATATTTGAATTCATGTAGATATTAAGAAAGTTGAAGCAATGCAAAAAAGGTTGGAGTTTGCGCGGATTCATGCTCTCAGGGTTGCAAGAAGACCTCTTAGTTTGGAAATCTAAAATAATTGTTATATAATACATTTGTGGTTTCATTCCATGACTAATAAAAAAATTTTAATATTTGCTGGACCATAAGTTAATGTGAACTGAGTATTATGCTCTCGGGCTTGGTTACGAATGTGTCTTCAGACAATCAAAGTCATACGATGTGCGAAAAAGCGTCAATCTCTCTTATGACAAGATGTTAGAGAATGAATTGATTGTGAAAGAATGGGGCTTGGGCTCATCCTTATCACTTCACACTCCTAATATTTCCTATACAATTAATGATTAATTGGAATCGTAAAAAATCTGGATGATAACGCGATGTGTTAAGGACTAAATAAAATAGAAAAAAGAAAAAAGAAGTGAAAAACCAAATCGTTAGGAAAAACTTCTGAGCCAAACTGAATGAGACCCGAACTGAATCGAAATTTGGGTTTGGATTTTGGTTTTCAACTTTTAGTTTTCAATTTTTGCATTTGTTTTTTTTTCTTTTTTCTATTGTATATATTTTTCATTTTCAAGAAATAAACTCTTATTGATTTGTTGGTTTGATTCGGTTCTCATTAAAAATCGAATTTTTTTTATCGATTCGATTTTAAATCGAACCGAATGAAAACTGAACCAAAAAAATTGAATTTTTCGGTTCGGTTCGGTTTTCAGTTCAGTTTTTGACACCTCTACTTAATAGTACGAAATAATAGTACGAGCATAACAAATTTACTTTTTTTTTTTAATTTCTGCTAAAATTACTAACTTAAATTACATTTAACAATTGATAAATATATTGATTAAGGATTTTATCCTCTATTTATCATAAATATACCAATTTATCATTTTTATGATATTAATTCAATTTACGAAAACTAATCATTAAAATTGTCGAGTTGGGTGATATGTGATAATTGATGAATGTACTATTTTAAAGATTTATCCTTTCATTTATTACTTTACTTGTAATTTTTGGTAATATTAATTTAATTTACATAAATTAACCGTTAGTAAATTTATCATAATTGTACTTAGTTGTACCATTTCTGAGATTTTTGCAATAAAAAAACTAATTTGAAGTAAGATTATTATAGCTGTACTATTTTGGGGATTTTTCTGATAAAAAAATTAATTTAAGGCGATTTTATTATAAATGTTTTAATTAAGGGTCTTTCTGCGATTATTCCTAAAGAAAGGGGGCAAATTGCAAATTCGATGACATCGAGGAAGACTAGGGTTTCTCTCTCTCTCTTCCATCTCTCTCTCTGCTAGCTATAAAAAAGCCATGGAGTTCCTGCTCCATGCCGTGCTCTGTTCTCCGAAGAAGCGGCGAGTTTCGGGATCGATCTCTTCCGTTTGCGATCTTCCTTTCTCACAATTTTTTTTTTTTTTAATCTCTTTCTTCTTCATCTCCGATCTCTTCCTCGTCTATGCGACGGAAGAAGAAGGCAATCAATATGCGTCACTGATGCGCTCTGCGGAAGAAGCAGCGAAGTAGCGCCATCAGCCCTTTTCGTTGCCGACAGCGAACCGAGCAGACTATGCTTGCGGGTGCCGTCGCTTCCGTACGGCTCTCGCATTCACATGCTCGTAAATTTCCCTCCGCCGCCGCCGGCGTTGTTCTTGAGCTCTGCTGATTTAGACCAAAAACCGCGTCGCTTTTCGCCCCCCATCATCACTTGGATTTTTCCAAATCTGAAGCCTCTTACAGACCTCAGCCGCCGCCGCCGCCGCCGCGACCGGGGCAGGGCACGACGGCGGCCGGAAGCGTCCGCTGGGCTTATGATTCGATGGATATGTTTTGGGTTTGGTTGGGCCGAAACGAAATGCCCTTTTTGTAAATAAGGCGAGTCGAGATGTGAAAGTGCAAATTCGGGACGGGTTTGAGCAGGTCGGGCTCGAGTGGGCTTGAATGATACATCATTTTTCGAAAATATGATTTCACGGATTACTTCAAAAATGTTTTCATCACCACGTACAACATTTTTCGTTAACTATTTCTTTTAAATGATAAAGGAAATTTTAAATAAGGGTAAATCTGGAATACGGACATGAAGTAGACAATGGTGCCTCAACTCACTATTTCATAAGGAAAGTTTCGTCTTTTAATTTTCTATATTTTTCCTTAAAAAATAAACAATTTTTTTTTTTTTTTTTGAAAAACAAAGAGAACAAAATAGAGACAAGAGGGAGGGCTCCCTCTAGCCTGTGACCATCGCCCCATTGCTAGTGGGGCAACAACAATGGTCGACGAGTTCGTTGGCACCTGGGCAAGAGTCGACCCTCGCTAGCGATAGGAGAGGGCGGCGACCTTCTCCCAAATTTGGGCAAGGGTTGTCGATCCTGACGTAGGGTTGGTGATCCTCGTCCAACGCCCTTGGACTTGGCTTGAACCCTCGCCCAAGTTGGGGTGAGGGCTGCGACCCTCGCTTAGATTTGGAAGAGGGTCGCCACCTTCTCTTGATAGCCTCCGCCTCCGATTGGTTAGGGTCGCTAGCCTTTGCTTAGGCGTCAATGCCCAGTGCTACAGCCCCACTAGCGATGGAATAGCGGCAATAGGCAAGAGGAGCCCTTCTCGATATTTTTTTATTTTTTTATTTATTTTAAGATTAAGTTTTTTTTTTTAATTTTTAATATAATCTAATTTAAATTTAAATGCGTTTTGACGAAAATACCTTTGGTCGGCTAGAATTTTTGTTGGCTGATGAGTCATTGAGAGTAAGCCCTTATTTGAAATAAATATAATCACTTTAGGTTGATATGGCCACTTAAGGACTTTATTTGAAATAAGGTTCACGTCAGGTTTTCATTTGAGAAAATGAGTGCATTTCGAGCACTTATTTGAAAATTTTCCTAAATGATATAATCAATAATATTTTGAATAATATTTTTCAAATTTTGAATTTTCCGTTAAACGAACGCAATGTAAATTCCTAAAATTTGTTTGCTCTTAAAATTAGTCTAAGCATGCATTTGAATTTGAAACAAGCTCTACAAGCCTTCGAATGAAACTAGTCTTGATTGATTTTTTGATGTTTGGTTTGATATATTTGCGAGGACATCTTAGCAAACTAATGTCATTTTTTTCTTTTGTTAGGATATAATTGACACTCCATAACATTAACAGGAAAAGAGAGAATTTGTAATTAGGTAATTTGAGAGGAAATATATAATAAGAACTTCACTAAACAGTACAATTCTTAATTAATGAGTATTTTCGTTTCTCATTAAATAACTGGAAATTCATGGACACGCACTAGCAGTGATTCTTATCTTTTTCAATTGGTGGTGGATTAAAGGGTGGAAATGGATCTTGATAAGGAAAGGTACTGCTTGTGAAAAGGAAAATTTTCTTCCTTTTCTCCAAATTTCTGATTAATTTTAGGGTCTCGGAGCAAGTAGAAATACAGTTAGGTTTTGGATGGTGACTCCACTTGTTGCTTTTTCAGGTGTCCCGTAGTGTTTTGGTTAATGAATTGATTACTCCGAGTCTTTGGAAAACTTGTTAGTCAATTAATTAGAATTCGCTTTTACACTTTGACATGTTTGTCATTATCTTTGCTTTAAATATTAACTGGTGAAATGCAATGGGTATATTTTCTCTTAAGTCTATTCGATGGACTCTGAAATGTTGTAATTATCACCCCACACTATCTTTCATAATTTTCGATTGTACATCGATCTATACTGTATATCACATTAAAAAAATCTACTCTATGGAAAGGATATTTCATAACCTCAAACTTTTATAAAAAACTTCCATGCAATTTGCATATATTTCACAAAAATTAATTGAAGAAATAGAATATATCAAAATAGAAATTAGTCCCGTAAATATTTTAATTTTCAAAGTTAAATCAAAATTTCTCGAATCGTACAATCAATAATTTTTTTTCCCACACTAATTATCATCTTTCTGCAATTTTGTCTATTCAAAATAATTTTACTTTCCTTTTTTTTTTTTTCATTTTTCAAACACCTGTATGGTGTGCTCTTTTTGATAATCTTAAGAAGTTAATGGATCGGTAAAAGAGTTTGATATGGAATCATAGGAACAAAATATTTCAAATTATCTCAAGAATATAAAAGTTGTCTTGCTTGCCCAACATCTCTTGGTTAATTGCTAGGGTTCCTTGCCATTGATCAGCCATGAGCCTATGAGGCATCCCAAATGGACAATATATAATAATAAAATGACATGAACATTGATAATTTAACTAAAAGATAAAAAAATGGTTAATATCATGAAAAACTCCAAACAGATATATATTTGACAAATTTATCAAAAACTAATTTTTTAATTATCAAAAACTTGAAACTGGTATACTAATGATAAATTACTCTAAATGACTACAAAAAATCTCAAATCGGTATACTTATGATAAATTTACCAAAAACTAATTTTTTTGATTGTTAAAAACTCAAAACCGATACATTTGTAATAAATAAACCCTCAATGGATTAATACCACAAAATATCATAAAAATAGTACAATTGTGACAAATAGAGAGTAAAATCCCAAACTTAGGTATCAGTCAATTGTCACGTGTCATCCAACTCAACAATTTGACTGTAAAATTTATAACAGAGGATAAATTTATCACAAGTGTACCTGTCATGATCCTGACTCCATCCCAAGGTCACGAGCGGCAAGGGTTATTTTCGCGATGTCCCAGGTGTGTCGCTGTCCCATTTCTTTTTATCTTTTCATGAAGCATATGCGGAAGCGTACATACAACATCTGGACAACGACAAGCAACTAGGAAAACAACTATTTACAAACACACAATTACATAAGTTACGTTTACAAGCCCTTTATCACGGGCCGTTATATTTACAACTGCCACATCTTCAAAAGGTTGGGGATAAATCTTAGCTCCTCTAGCAAGATTGCAACTCCCAAAATTAACATGAGACTTCCACGCCTACAAGAATAAAGGATGAGGGGTGAGTTTTGGGGAAACTCAGTAAGTAAAACCCCTGATTCTCTACTAGGAAGACATCTCATCATCAAAATCTGGTAGGTACAACACTCACAATGCAACATCGATGGCAAATGATTAGCAAACTTATTGCTACACCTCGACTACATGCAGATGTCCATTGCAATACACTTCAATGCATGCTTACCTTCAGCTTGTCAATGAACATATCAACATATCATACTTATGCATATATCGGCACTCATGCAAATTCATTTATTGTCGTTCTGGCTCAACCAGGCCCTCCCAGCTCAACCGAGGCATCCGGCTTCAAGCTAGGCATCCCGGCTCAACCAAAGCATCCTGGCGCTAGCTCACCAAGGTATCTAGGCTCAACTTAGGCATCCTAACTCAACCAGGGCATCTTGGGGCTAGCTTACCCGACGCATCCGAGCTCAACCAGGGGGCATCTTGTTCAATGAATGAGGCATCGTTGCCAACACTATGCAGAGACGGGCGCTTTTTTCTCTTTAAGTGCACACACAAGTGTATCACACAAGCTGATTTTTCATCTCTTATCTTAGCCAATGTATGCAAGGCCCGTGGGCGTACTCATTCAAGTGAGTGTGCCATGATCCTCAACATCATATTATAACATATGCCGGGAATGATTCTTGGTTTGTGGCTTGGGTTGCATGCTTAAGCCATCGTGACTTGACGTCGATTCCAAGCTGAGCGAACCTTGACCTTGTCCCAGGGCGTGAACACACTCAAACATGCAAACATGAGCAAAACACGCAAAAGAATATTACAACATACACACGGCTTACACGGGTGAGCACACCACTAAACTCGATGATGTAGGCTATTGCCTTAGCCAAGAGTTAGAGATTCTACTTACCTGGATGAACCTCGAACTAAAGCTTGAACTACACAAGATGGATGGCTTGCCTTGAAGGTCGAAAGAGAGAGAGAGAGTGTGTGAGGAAGGGGGAGGGGCGTTCTAGGAGAAGGAGGGTGGAGAAAATGGGAGCAAAGTGAGGAAAATGGGAACTGCTCCTCCTATTTATAGCCCTTAGAGCTATTATTACCAAGCCAAGCGGTCCTCTCCCATGTTTCCAAGTGTCCCGCCTACTTTCCTTGGGTGGCAAGCCTACTTTGCCTCATGATTATACTTAGAAGATGAGTTGGCCAAGCTAAAGGCCTTACTTGGCAATCTAGGCTTCTAGGCATCATCGATTATGGCCCACTTTTCATTCTCTCATTGGTCCACCAATACCCCACATTTAATGGACATTTAATAAAGCCTAATGATGAAGCTACTTTAGGTTGCCAACTAGGCAATTCTAGAATATTCGGTTATTAATGAGGGCTCGTGTAGCACTCTCCAATTGGTCCATGTGTATGCTACTTTTCTAGAATATTCAAGATATTTTGGACTACAATCATGACCTTTAAAAAGTCAAGGGACACCTCACCTTCTTCATGAAGGAATTCTAGAATTTTCTTTCTACTTTCCTTTCCTTCCTCAATAAGGCAAATTTTCCTTCCTCAATAAGGCAATCTAGAAAAGCCTATCATCCAAGTTGATTCTGAGGCCGAGGAAGATATCATTAGGTACACCTCAACATGGCATTTAAGGACTTGAGTTCAAGCTTGGGTGTGACTCATACCTCTTGGGTGAGAAAAACAGTTTTGAATAATTTCCAAAATAATGTCTTTACCTTATCAAACGGAATAAAAAATTATGAAATTTTAAAAATTTTGTGAAGGAAGCATGTCCAAATTCAAAAGAGAGGATTTTATAAGAATTCGAGAAGGCAACCTGGTTACAGTTTCCACTACACGGGACAGGTTCCAGACGGTGAATGATTGGGCCTTCGTCCCTACCATTTCACCTTAGAAAAATATTAAATTTAAGTATGTTTTAGATCAAGATGTTTAAAACAACTTTCATGAAGAAAGTTTCTTTAAATTCATACCACAAAAATCTGTGTAAAATTGGCAAGTAGCGCAAGTCCAATAATTTCGAAAATCAAAAGTGGCAACCTTAGTTGGGAAAATGAGGCATTCCTACTTGGTCAAGATGTATTAATAGTCGGGCATCCTTATCTCCCAAGTTTCCAACTAGGTCCTAGGTTAGCTTGGACATTTCATCTCAGCATTACATAACTAGAAGCCAAATGTATTTAATGTGCTATTATCTTATCCAAGAATGTTTGACTTGCTTACTCTTTCTTCCAATGGATGTGTAGTCCATTTCTTGGCCTCTAAGATCTCCAACTTAGTTTAGGGCTATAACTGGGCTAGGCTATAGGGACACATAAGCCTCTACATTCATCATCCTCATTTAATGCTTTTAACACTTGTTCATACTTATTTTCTAGGAAGGTTTGACTAACCTAAGGCCTATCTAGCTTAGCTTTCTAGTTGGGACCAAAATAAGGGTCAAAATTGAGGATGTTACAATACTAGTTTAGAGTAAATTTGTCAAAGGTCTAATGATTTGGATGTTCGTGATCAAAAAATGAGTTTAAGGTAAATTTGTCACATGTATATTAGTTTTGAGTTTTTTTGTGGTATTAACCCACAATAAAACATAGTTAAAAAAGTTGTCTTCATGCTAAAAATCATATATCATGAATATAAATAGTCAAGTCAGATTAGTTGTTTCCGGCACAAAAGAGGCATTGTCCCTAAAAATATAACTAATACAAAACAACTTATAGTAGATAGAAATGATTGTTAGAAGAAAATCCACTCTTTATCATACGCCTAACCTAATTTATGAAATTCCGACCAAAAATAAAATAAAAACTAATCCATGAAATGAGCAAGGTCAACAGTATAAAACCTTAAAAAAATTAAGATTTTCCTAAAAATGTTTTTAAGGGGATTTTTGCTATCTTATCTATTAAGAGGAAATAAGAATAGAATATATATATATAACTAATACAGGGACCAATATCTTCAAAATTAATATGGAGAAAAAATATCAAACATTTCCTAACTCCCAAGAGCACCACGAAACATTTGGCCATACTAGAAAGGAAGCACATGTCATAAGTGTGAAATTTTTTCTAATCTTAATGTTTTGAATTAATTATCAATTATTATAATTGGCACATACTGTCTTTTTTTTTTTTTTTTTAAACCGAGAAATCTTAATTTATCTAATTTATGATGTTTATACTTCATCTCCATTCATTCTCGTTGTCCTTCATATTATAAATATTTTCAACTAGACATGACAATTATATGCTTTTAGCGAATGAGTTTTATAGTGTAAAATTGTAGTTAAATCATCTTAAATTCATTGTCAATTAAATTTTAACTTATGTAATTCATATCAATGAAATCGAATCAAATTATATAACTTTTTCATCCTTGAAATACTTACAATTTATTTAGTTGTCACAATTAATCTACAATGGACATAAATGGATGTTTAAATTGATTCTTTTTGTCCTAGAAAGTAAGAGCATCTGTTCATGCTAGATGAGAAATTTGAATATATTCTATTAAATATATTAAAATAAGAGAGAGAAAGAAAGAAAGGAGCCCCATATTTTACCTCTATCTGTCTTAGTACTCCTGAGACTCCCTCGTAGTCGTCATCCCATGGTCCGCTACGTTTCTCAAGCGGTTGTCCTTGGCAAAAAATGCTCATTCCAAGATCTCTCAGTTGATCATGCATCTCAAACTTATCATCTTCTCCAATTTTTATTAAGCACCTCAACTTCAACTCTTCAATTCCTTGACTTGGATAAAGCCCACTATCCTCCCACATGTACATGGCAAATTTGCTCTCTCTGCCAATAAGGAAACAAGCAATATCGAGAAAAATCTACTTATGTCCATTTTCTAATGCATCATAACTTATCTGCAATGTCTTTTGGACATCTCTATGTGGTTGTTATTTTAATTGCTTTCGCACATCTTCCCATACAGTTCGATTTGTTTTATTATACAAGTATGAACTTATGACTTGAATTGCCAAAGGAATCCCACCCATGGTGGATATGATATCACAGGATATACCCTTAAAGTCCTTTGGAGAATGGTCCATATGAAATGTGCGTCTATTAAATAGAAGCAAAGCATGCTCTTCATCCAATTCATTCAATTCATACTTGCAATCTACATTGAATTCAGATTGATCGAGAACGGCTTCATTTCTAGTTGTAACAATGATCATGCTTCCTGGCATAAACCAATTATGTTTCCTAGCCAACACATATGGTTGATTCTTGTCATCTATATCATCTAGAAGAATGAGAACCTTTTTTTCTTTGAATCTAGATTTGATCAAACTAACTCCATCATCAATATTCCCAGCTTGATGTTTGATTTGCAGTACATCCTTAATTAGTTGTTTTTGTAGATGAGGAATAATGTTGTGGTGAGCTATTTCTCGAATATCAGCAAGGAAGCTACAATGCACAAAGTCATTCAACAGCTGGTTGTAGATTACCTTGGCAAGAGTTTTTTTTTTTTCCAATCCCACTCATACCAAAGATTCCAATCATTCGAGCAACACCGGCTGGAGTGTCTACCCAATTCCTAATTTCATTCACATGATCCCCAATTCCAACTAAGAGCTTAGTGGCATCAAGCCGAAAATCTTGTCGCAACTTGCTAAGAATATTTTTGACAACTTTTTCCAGTAAACTCCTTCATGCTTGTCAAACAACAAAACTCAATGATAACTTCATGATTATGCTTAATCTCATTAAAAGTCCGACATATAATGAAAGGATGCATGGGGCCAATTAACTTGTAAGCCGTTTTGGTTTTACAATTAACAATGGGGGAAGATGGTACATCGTGTTACGAAATCGCACGTCGATTCCACAAAATTAACGCTTGCAAACAATTCACCAGACAAAATATAGTAATAAAAGAACAGAATCAGATGAACACGCCATAAAATTTGTTATTGAAGTTCACCCAAACCTGGGCCATGTCTCCACGTAGAGGCACTCTGCAAATCCACTAGATCTCGAAAAAAGTTGAAATACAACGATGATCTTCTCTCAAGATCAGGGCACAAAGAGATTGAGAACCCCCATAAAAAAAAAAAACTCACTTTTTTATTCTCTCTTTTTCTTGCCTCTATTTCCTTTTTTAGCTTCTTGACGGCTAGGGTCTTGCCATCGCTAATATAAAGGTATCACTTTTAACCTAAAAGCAAATCTAATAGAAAAGACAAAAAAAGCCCCTAAAAATAAATATTTGGCTTCATCTATAACAATCTCCCACTTGAAGACAAATATACCCAAGCACCAAGCAACTTTACATCCATCTTCTTGAAAAAATAGTAGTTAAAAAACTTGTGCCTCTGCGATACTCCTCACCAATAGTAGTAGTACAGAAAATATGCTTCTCTCTATCTACTACCTTGGTCATCATGTTAGCTGGATTCTTCGAGCCATCAATCTTCTGTAACTTTAACTCATTATCTTTCAATGCTGACTTGATAAAGTGATAACGTTTCTTGATATGTTTAGTCCTTGAGTGATAAGCTACATTCTTTGCTAAGTGCATTGCACTTTGACTATCACTCCAAAGTGAATTGACTGGCTGTTTTCGATGTAACTCATCCATATAATCTTGTAACCACATGATTTCCTTGGAGGCTTCTGTGATCACCACCTATTCTACCTCTGTCGTCGATAAAGCCACTACTTTTTGTAGTTGAGATACCCAACTCACTGCTGTACCTGCAACTGTAAAGACATATCCGGTGGTACTCTTACCACTATCTCAATCATCCAAATGATTTGCATCTACATAACCCTACAACTCTAGAGATGTACCACCATAACAAAGTGAGTAATTGGAAGTGATGTACCGCCATAACAAAGTGAGTAATTGGAAGTACCTGTTAGATATCTCAATATCCATTTTACTGCATTCCAATGCTTTGTGCCTAGGTTCTGCATATATCGATTCACAACTCCCACAGCATGTGCAATGTCTGGTCTTGTGCTCACCATGGCATACATCAAACTCCCTCTGCTGATGCATATGGAATTACTGCCATCTCATCTTTCAAAGCCTGAGCGCTTGGACATATATCTTTGGAAAGTTTGAAGTGACTCGCTAGAGGAGTTGCAATCGGTTTTGCCTTGTCCATGTTAAATCTCTTTAACACCTTGTTCACATAGTCTTCCTACGACAACCATAATTTCTTATTTTTCCTATCCTTGATGATTTTCATGCCTAAAATATTCTTGGCCTCTCCCAAGTCTTTCATAGCAAACTGTGATGATAACATCTTATTCACTACGATTCTCTTCATATTGGAACTAGCCACTAGCATGTCATCCACATATAAAGAGAGATACAAAATGTCACCATCATCATACTTGCGAAAATAAACACAATGATCAGATTCATAGTATGCAAATCCTTTTTCATTCATGAAACCATCAAATTTTAGGTACCATTGCCGCGGAGCTTGTTTCAAGCCATACAAGCTTTTTGTCAAGCGACATACCATGTGCTCTTTACCTTTGACTTCAAAACCTTTAGGTTGTGCCATGTGTAGTTCTTCATCTAAGTCACCATGTAAAAACGTTGTTTTTACGTCTAACTGCTCAACATGAAGATCCCCCATTGCAACTATACTCAGCAGAACTCTAATTGATGTCATTTTCACTACAGGTGAAAATATATCGGAGTAGTCGATCCCTTCTTTTTGAGAAAATCCCTTGACTACAAGTCTCGCCTTGTATCTAATACTACCATCCGCTTCATTCTTAATCCTGTACACCCATTTGTTTGATAAAACTTTTTTACCTATGGGCAACTTGGTCAACTCCCAAGTTTTGTTATGAAGTAACGAGCTCATCTCGTCTTTCATAGCACACTCCCACTGCAAGTGAGACGTGTCTGATTTTGCCTCATCGTAAGTCTCTGGTTCTCCTGAATTTGTATATAAGACATGGCTTAGAATAGTATTAGTTGATGGATCAAAAATTACCTTTGGCTTTCTCACATGTGTAGACCTCTTCAAGATAGGTACTTCAGGGTTGTTAGTTTGTTCCGAATCATTGCGTTCCTCTTGAACTACCTCTTCACTGATAATAGGCTCATCTTGAACCTCTCTTTCAAGTGCACTTTGATCTACTTGAAACATCTTCACATGCATTATGTCTAATTCAACATACTCTGGTTCTACTACATTCTCATGCTCTGTCTGATGATCTTTGTACATCTTTTCTTCATGGAATACCACATTGCGACTGTGGATGACTTTGTTATTCTCATAATCCCAAAGCCTATAGCCATACTCGTCACCACTGTATTCGATAAAGACGCACTTCTGGGACTTAACATCAAGCTTTTTTCTATCCTCACTGTCAATCAAAGCATATGCAATACAACCAAACACCTTTAGATGAGAATAATTAATCTTTTTACCTGACCACTGTTCTTGTGGTATTTCTCAATCCAATGCACTAGATGGACTTCTATTGATAAGATAAACAGCCGCATCAACTGTGGCAGCCCATAAGTATAGCGGGAGACCCGCGTGTAGTCTCCTGCATCTCGCACGTTCTAGAATAGTCCTGTTCATTCTTTCAGCTACACCGTTCTCTTGAGGAATTCGAGGAACAGTCTTTAACCCATGTATGCCCTCTCGACTCAAAAATTCTGCAAATTCCTTACTCGTGTATTCACCGCCATTATCAGATTTCAGAGCTTTAATCTGATAACCTGTCTCTTTTTCTACCATGGTCTTCCACATTTTGAACATCCCAAATACTTCTGACTTTTCTCTAAGAGTATAGACCCAAGTCTTCCTTGTCGCATCATCAATGAATGTGACAAAATATGTTTTACCCTCATAAGAGAGTTCCTGAGCAGGTCCTTATACATCAGTATGAATCAACTCTACCTTTTAACCTTTATTTTGTCGCCCATTCAATTGAAAACTAACAGCTTTTTGTTTTCTATAAATGCAACTCTCACAAAAATCTAACTCAACTTTTTGCAAATCTAAAAATAATTTCCTCAAGTGTAACTGCTTTACA
Organism: Eucalyptus pumila; assembly: GCA_016097595.1. Taxonomy (NCBI): domain Eukaryota; kingdom Viridiplantae; phylum Streptophyta; class Magnoliopsida; order Myrtales; family Myrtaceae; genus Eucalyptus; species Eucalyptus pumila. The sequence continues at coordinate 67,913,371 of CM027851.1, forward strand.
CCTTTTTCACCAAGATGTCCCAAACAATAATGCCAAAGAGTAGACAAATTACCTGTAGCCATTGTAGTCGTAACCATATCACTGATATTATCTCCTTAGAGAAGGTAAAGTGTAGCTGTACGCTTTCCCTTTGCAACTACTCTTGCTCCTGAGGTTATCTTCCACTCTCCACATCCAAAGATTATTACCAAACCTTCTTGGTCAAGTTTACTGGTTGAAATCAAAATTTTCTTTAATTTTGGAATATGCCTAGTTTCACGCAAAACTAGACGTCCTCAACCTGAGATGTTCACAGTCACGGTTCTTTCCCAACAATGGGACACATGTGGCCGTTTCCCACAACCACTTGTCCGAAATTTCCACTGACATAATCATCAAATATGTCTCTTTGCGAGGTGTAATGAAAAGAAGCACCAGAATCAATAAATCATTTATTTGTTGTCAAGTCAAACCCTGCAGACAAACACAAATTATCTATCAAAGATTCATCGCTAACCACATTAGCTCCTTGATTCTCATCTTGCTGCTTCTTTTTGTAGGCTTCACATTGAAACCTCCGGTGTCTGATTTTATGACAAAACCAACACTCATCTTTTGCAACCTGTCTCTTATCCCTTGATTGTGACTTGCCACGTCCGCTGAATTTTCCTCTATTTTTACTTCTTCCACGGTTCTTCATTGCGAGTGCCGTTGAAGATGTAGATGCAGAAAAATTATCTCCACCTGAGACTTTCCTTCGCATCTCTTCATCCATGATACTACTCACAGTATCATCAAGAGTTAAATCATCCTTCATGGTGCTCGAAATTCCCTACACTGCGGTATTGTAGCTTTCTGGAAGAGAACATAAAAATAATAAAGCTTGAAGCTTCATATATAAAGTTATGCCTGCGGATTTCAATTGACCTGTGACCTGCGTGAAACTATTAATATGCTCTGCCACAGAATTTCTATTAGATAACTTCATATTAACCAGTTTCTTCAGCAAAAATACCTGATTTGATGTGGACGGATTTTCATAAATATTCGTTAGAATATCCATGGCTTCTTTTGTAGTTTTTGCTTTTGCAAAAATACCTTGTCTTTTTCGTCAACCCTAGACGAATCGCACCTAATGCCTTTCGATCAAGAATTTTCCATCCGACTTCTACTGTCGGATCCACTTAATCCATATCGGGTTTCCAACCCTCAAGTGGTGCATAGAGATCTTTTTGATAAAGATAATCCTCTATTTGTAGTTTCCACCATCCGAAATCCTCCTCATTGAACTTATCGATTCTGATTTTATCTTCTGCCATCATGTTTGCCTTTGATTGAACGTTACCGAAAAACCCTCGATGTTCTTGATTAGCCAACCCAAGCTCTGATACAAGTTGTTACGAAATCGTACGTCGATTCCACAAAAATAATGCTTGCAAACAATTCACCAGAAAAAATATAGTAATAAAAGAATAGAATCAGATGAACATGCCAGAAAATTTGTTATCGAAGTTCACCCAAACCTAGGCTACGTCCCCGTGCAGAGGCACTTTGCGAATCCACTAGACTTCAAAAAAGTTGGAATACAATGATGATCTTCTCTCAAGATCAGGGCACAAAGAGATTGAGAACCCCCATCAAGAAAAAAAAACTCACTTTTTTCTTCTCTCTTTTTCTTGCCTCTCTATTTCCTTTTCTAGCTTCTTAATGGCTAGGGTCTTGCCATCGCTAATATAAAAGTATCACTTTTAACCTAAAAGCAAATCTGATAGAAAAGACAAAAAAAGCCCCTAAAAATAAATATTTGGCTTCATCTATAACACATCGGTCATTTCATTTTTTTTCCCAATCCTTTTATGCTGATAGATGGATCTTGTTGAAATAAAATAAGGTTGTGCACCTGGCTCATGAAGAGTCTTTCGAACTATAATGTTCGTTATAAAGATTAAGGTTGGTTCTAGTAGAAAGATAGGAGGTCAATTTTTTTTTTTTTTGGGTTTAAAAATTTTTAGAAGGAGAGGAGGTTACCGCAAGATCACCTACCAATGGGGGTTAATGGTATTGGAAATCAAACCTAAAATGGTAAAATGTGGAGTGTCCAATTCTTATCAGCTGAGCCACCCCGTTGGCATAAGGAGGTCCATTTTATCTGGTAGTGATCAAGTTTTGGAAGACCGAGTACTGGATTCCTTTCTAGGCATGTTATTTAGTGATTGATACTATTGGCTGGATGGGTTGTCGTTTATTTATTTTATTTTTTTGGCTCTGGAACGGAGACAAATGTAAAATTCTTGGGCTCTTCAGGATCTTTGGTTTAAGTTGTCATTGGTTTAGTTTTCAGGACATCTTGGGAAGTACTAGTGTTGGTTAGTCTTCGAGGCATTATTGGGACATTTTGGGGATCTTTTTTTAGCTTGCAGTAAAAGTAATAAATCTGCATTTCATGAGTTATGCGTGAAGAAAAGAACTTATCAAAAAAAGAAAAAGGTCCTTTGAAGTACCCATTATCAAATTTCTTGAATTCCCATCCATGTAAGTCACTCACTTCTCTAAGTGCTTGCAACCCAACCTGAATGTCCTCCTCATCAAAACACTTCTTATGCAAATGGAAAGCCTCCCCAAAACCTCCTTTTAGATACAACACATTCGATGGGTCCACTTTGTAAAAGATGGACAAGACTATGTGTGACGTTTTCTTCTTGCAGTCCATGATATGAATGAGCTCGCGGAGGCACCATTTGCTTGAAGCATAATTTTCTGAGATGATGGGAATCAAAATCTTAGACCGTGTGATAGCATCAACATCAAGAATTCGTGAACCAAATTCCTTGCCAATTGGGAAACTATTGTCGTCCCCAAACACGCAAACCGATACTATCCCTGCCTTGATTAGACTATGATAGAGGTGATCGGTGAATGCCTTGTGGGTATCCGAGCCTCTAAAGTTCAAGAACACGTCATGTTGACTGCTACATAAATTTGTGGGTACCAGAGAGATGAATGAACAAGTGGATGCTCCCTCAGTGCTCTCTTTTTCTTTCCTTGACTTTGCCCTCTGTTCATGGCGATATGAGGGAAATTTGAAACAAAAGATGCTCTTTCTACTGCTTAAAAGGATCGATGAACAACGAAAGATAGTTTTAGTATTCTTTTTTGCAAATGCTTGCTAGCTTGGTCCACTCTAAATAATTTGAACATTAATTTCTCCCCGAGGCAATGCTGAAGGAGTTTCGTGTTCTTGAGAAAGGTAATGACCACACGGCCCTCAATTGAGTTAGCTGACATTGTTTTACTGCAGAAGATTAGGTGGCCACAAGAGCCAACAAAAAGCCCGCATCATTTACTTCTTTAGAAACACATATTTAAAATTAAATAGAGTAAAGTGTCAAATATGACCTGACTTCTAGATTATTGATTTCATCTAGATCTTGCTGCTATGCGAATTCTCAGTCACAATAGTTAGGGTGCGTTTGGGAGTGGCCTTGAGAAGCCACTTTGAACCCCTAAAGATCCTTGGGCCAATGTAAATTTTTAAAAATTTATATTTAAAAACTAAAATTTAATGTTTGGTAAAAAATTTTCAAACCCCATTTAGAAAATGCCAACCTTCATAAGGCCGCCTCCTCTGCCTTTTTTTTTTTTTCTTTTTTTAATAGTTTTTAAAAAATGAATTTTAGTTTTTAAATATACATTTTTAAAAAAATTGAATAAAAAATAATTTAAAGCTAGACACGTCAGTATTTTTAACGGAAAATACTGAGGGTTGCCTCAATTGAACTATTTTGACAAGTTTGAGGACTTATTTGCACTTTTTGCAAGTTTTAGGACTGAAATGCGCATTTTCGCGACAAGGCCATGCTTGAGTTGAGGGAGTAAAATAAAAAAAATTCTTCCCAAATTATCCTCATTGGTTTTTCGTTTTTCTGGTTTTGCCCTCACTATTCATCATCATCTTCTTCTTCTCCGTGAGCAGTAGCCGACGAAGGGCAAGTCGCTGGCGACCGTCGCCTGGAAGACCGTCGTTGGGGGGAGGTGCGACGATCGCCAGGGGGTGGCGCGACCGTCGTGCCATCTGGGTCGTGGTGAGGTTTGGGTCGCTGACCTCGTTGGGACCCAAATCTGGGGCGGCAAGGTCGCAGGAGGACCCCGGATTTGGGGCGACGAGGTTGCGTGACCCCGCGACCCAGATTCAGGGCGGTGAGGTCCTCCCATGACCTTGTTACCCCAAATCTAGGTCGCGATGGGGTCGCAGAGGTTGCGACGGCGTTGCACAACCTCTCTCGACCTCCTCGCCCTAGATCCAGGGGCGGTGAGGTTGCGCAACCCCGCGACCCAGATCTAGGGCGGCGAGGTCGCGAGCCCCAAATTTGGGTCACGGTGGGGTCGCCAGAGGTTGGGGCGGCGTCGCGCGACCTCTCCCGACCTCGCCGCCCTAGATTCGGGGGCGGCGAGGTCCTCTCACGACCCCGTTGCGACCTAGATCCGAGGGCAACGAGGTCCTCCCGCAACCTCGCTGCCCCAAATCTAGGTCGCGATAGGATCGCCGGAGGTCGCCTGACCTCGGGCGGCCTTTGCCGGTGGTCTTTGGGGGTTGCCGGAGGTCGCTCAACCCTGGGCAGCCTTTGCCGGTGGTCTTTAGGGGTCGCTCGACCTTGGGCAGCCCTCTTTTGTCATCTCTGGGGTTGCCTAAGTCAGTTGTTGGCTACAGGCAACAAATTTCAATCGTCGGCGGCCGCTGCCCTTGCCGACCAATTTTCTTTATTTTTCTTTTGATATTTTTTTAATCACAAAAATTCCTTTGTAATTATAGGTTTTCCAAAGACCATTTGCATTCTGAAAAGCCTCTTTAACCTAAAGTCCTTTGCATTTTCTCAATGGCTTTCCCCAAAAGTCCAACCAAACGCACCCTTAGTTTGCTGACCCAATGAACTTCACCACATGTTTGTGGTTGCCATAACACCAAAGGCCTGATATTTGCAGCTGTGATATGAACATCGCTATTAGCTGATCTTTAGGTCCATTGGTATTGTTTATGCAAAAAAAATATTTCTGGACATGTTGCATACTTTCATCCAGTGGATCACATCATGGATATCGTGTAGTCTTTTATATAAAAAAACATCTAGATACACGATAGTGAACATTATACTAAGGATAGATTGGACATCATCAAAGTCACTTGGAGATGTTTCTCCAACAATCTCCCTCTTTTTGATGATGACGAAACTATCTCGCAAATGTGAAATAAATAATCATTGATAGGTTTGTAGTAAATGTAAATTGGATCTCCATAAAATGTCAAGTGGAAATGTAGATACAATCTAGTTATTTTTATCGAGTTAGAGAGAATAACTGAAGATCTACTAGATAAGAACATCATAAAAAATTATGAGGTTCATAGATAATTTCATATTAAAGTTCCTCTTGTTTTAATGATTTCTTAACTTATAAGAGTAAAACTCTTAAAGCTCCCCCAGTTTTGATGAACAGATGCATATATCATGTGCATATTTCACATCAAGTCAACTCTCTCCCTTTTTGTCATCAACGAAAAGATAGAAAAGATCATAGCTTCAGGTCATGTTAGTAGTAGTTGAGACTAATGATTGTGCATTTGATCTTGATGAGATATCAAGTCAGGGATGAGAGAGTGGTCTTGATTTGTGACGAACCGTGACATCCCAGGCCATCATCACTCTAGACCCTCAACTAAAATCTTTAATTTCTATGATGCAAGTAAGACATTTCACTTTAGAACGAATTTCATCATAATAGCATGCTCCCATTCATTCTTCATAAACAGGGATTACAAGAGGAAAATGATATTTTGACAATTACATCATGAAAATACACACATCAAGATGACTCGAACAAAACACTTGGGAGAGGCCAAAAGGTGCCTAACTCTTTTACCCGGTAGTTTTTCTCATCCACTACATCCTTCCATATCACGTGCGCCTCCTAATCCAAGCTCAAAGCATCACCAATGGATGGGGCCAAACAAATTCCCATTCACGTTGAGATACACAAATACAATTTGCATAGGAAAAGGATTAGGGCTTCCATCACCTATCCAAACAGTACAAATATAACGAGTCAAAACAAGGCCAGAATCTCGATCCAGAAAGTCCCTATACACGCCATCTACCCACACAAGCGTGCCATAAAACGCCAAAGGTGTCACATTCATAGCTAATGGTCTGAGAGGAAAAATAAGGGGTGGGCAACAATGCCCAGTAAAGGATAAAGCATGGCATTAAACAATGAGATCCTAACTTCGCTCATTAGTGAAAATAGCACCAACATAGTGAATCATCATAACTATGGACTACATCAAGTAGGGCAACATACGATACCAATGATGTCATGCAAACTAGACAAGCTAAAGTGAGTATAATGCATGAAAACTACACCGCAATGTGCATACGAATGCCATTCACTCATCACATGGCACACACAATCCCATTCATGCATCTCATGACACACGACAACACCATCACACGTACTCACATGCCTTGTTGATTAATTTCAATGGTGTGAACATTTCATATCTACTCTCGAAACGGATTAAACTTGGGACGTTGACTGGATCCGTTCGAGTCACTTCCGAGTCGTTGCCCAGACTTCCAGGGGACGCTAGCCCTAGGGCATCTCCCTCTGAGGCATCTCGGTGTCCAAAGGTCACTGCCCTTGTGACTTCAACTGAGGCATCCCAAATCTCGCTGTTTGGGGGCATCCCCACTCCCCGGGGGCATCACCGGAACGCTGTCCGACGGAACATCTCTTAACTTGATTCAGTCACATATTTCATCACATCACAATCTTCCATTAGAGTACACTTTCAACACCACCAGCACACACATGTATCACCACACAGCATGCTTAGTGTGCTAAGATCATAATGCATCAACATGCACAAAGCATAATTTCCCTCTTCATTGCCTTACAACTCATCACACATGATTCCGCACACATGCTAAGCATCACACACGTACAACCATCAAGCATAGTTCTCAACATGCCAAAATAATCCAGAATCACGAAATATGCATTTTCCAGCAAGCAAGACACCAAGAACAGCAACAAGACCACAACTGGCCCTCGCCGGCAAAAAACGAGTCCACTCGCACTTTTCTAAGATTAATTTCAGAAACATAACCAAAAGAGTTCAGAAAATTCTAAAATTTAAATATGTTGTAAAGAATACGTAAAAAAATATTTTTCATGAAAAAACTTTTGGTTAAGATCTTTCTAGAATATGAGTAGTAAATCGCTCAAATCGTTACCAAAATTGTGTCCGTGTCCAGAAATCACATTTTCCGAAACCAGCTTGGTTTGAAGTCCAAAACTCATCCATTTGCTCTGAAATTTGACTATGTTAAACTTCAAGATATGTTGACAAATTTTCGTGAGAAACTATTTTGAAAATCAAACCCCAAAAATTGGTAAAAACTCTTTGAACACCAAGAAGTCACGGATTCTAGCATAAAATGAGATTCTGACTTGCATGAAACGAAGTTGAATACTTATTCCTTTAAATCTAGAAAATATATGTCATAAATGAAGATGTTTAGAACATTTTTCAAGGGGAAAGCAACCTCAAAATTGTAGCACGTTTCAACCCATGAAAATAGCAAACATCGGGTGTCAAGTAAACAAATCTGGAGAAAGATCCAAGGTCAGCTCCTTTGAGCATATCACTTGCAAGTTTAGTAACCATGAACCTTCAAGAAACTCACATGCAAGGCTTCCCACACATCATAACATATATGCAAGCTGAAATCCTATATAGATCTAGCTCCTATAATCTAAAAGTCCACTAGATCGAGCTCAACCACCCTCAAGCGTTGAGAGGATGTCAAAGTTTAATACCTAACTTATTCCTTTACTTAGTTTAGGACTCAAAGACTGCTTTCTCAGGCTCTCTTGAAGGCTGGCTGCTCCCCTAGTCATTGGTCCTTCAAAGAACAACAAAGAAACAAGATGGAAATGAGAGAGGGGGCGTCGGGTGTGTGAGGGGAAGAAGGCAGAGGAAGAACAAACGAGAGGGGACAAATAGAAGCAGAAGCTGGGGAAAAAGTTCATCCACTGAACGTTTTCAATGCCACTAATATCAAGGATGCTTGAGTCAAAATCGCGTCCCATGCCACTCTTGACCTCATCACTAGAATCGTGAGTAATATGATATGAGCAAGAGTGACATAGAACTGTAAGTTAGAAACAGCCTATTATTGATGGTCCATAAACTACAAAAGCACATTCATCCTTGACTCATCTTCCCCAGAAAGGAAGGTACTGGTGACAATGTAGTGGTACAAGAACTAAAGACATACTTTTTAAGCCCGAGATGAAAAACATGTGTACATATATGAAATAAACTAATAAGAAAGGACACCAGATACACCAATAATTTGGTTCCATATCAATGATCCATAAACTCCTCCATATGGACAAAGAAACAATTATTGTTTTGGTGAAATTGCCGATTGGAGCTATAGATAAGAGGACCTATTGGTTAAAAAAGTTCCACTCATTATTCCATCTCATTCTCTGTCATGCCAAAAATATGCCAGAGCAAAGACTCATCAGTGCAATGCACGATTTCAACGACAACAACCAGCAAATCATCTCGGGAAAAATTGTTTAAGTCCATTGAACATAACAAAGACATCAAATCACTTTACCCAAAGAGAGCAGAGGCAGAGTGGAGGTCGCAAAAGTGAGGGAAGAATGTGACAATGGGGCTCGGGGAGGCAATAGTGGAGGTGGAGGCGTCAACGTCGGCGTTCGCTAGTAGATTCAACACTTCACGGAGGAGAGAGAGAGAGAAAGAGAGAGAGAGAGAGAGAGAGAGAGAGAGAGAGAGAGAGAGAGAGAGAGAGAGAGCATATTGATTCAGTGCAGAGGTGGAGGCGTCGACGTGGTGGCTGGGGGAGGCGATGGCAAAGGCAAAGGTGTTGGCATCTGCGCTCGTTAGCAGATTCAATGCTTCGTTGGGGGGGGGAGGGAGGGAGAGAGAGAGAGAGGATTGATTTAATATGGAGGCGGAGGTGGAGACGTCAGCACTACGGCTCGAGGAGGCGATTGTGGAGGCACATCAGTGTTGTGGTTCGCCAGAAGATTTAGTGCTTCGCGGAGGGGAGAAAGAGAGAGCAGATTGATTCAGCGTGGAGGCGGAGGCAAAGGTGTTGGCGCAGCGGCTCAAGGGACGTGACGACAGAGGCATGTCGGTGTCGTGATTTGCTAGCAAATTCAGCACTTCACGGAGGAGAGAGAGAAAGCGAGCAGATTGATTTAGCGCGGAGGCGGAGGGGGGAGAGAGTAGAGTGATTTTTAACCCAGTTTAATGAATGGAGTGAAATTTGAAATTTTTTTTCGCGCCATAACGAAACGGTGCGATTTCTAGCGAGGAGAGAGAGGATAGGAGAGAGATGGCCTATAGAGGAGAGAGAAGGTCGGAGGAGAGAGAGAGAGAGAGAGAGAGAGAGAGAGAGAGAGAGAGAGAGAGAGCAACTACAGTTAAATAAATTTTGAACGTGGTGGGCTAGGGTTTTTGACACAGAGAGATAGGGTGCGTTTGTTTGCGTTTCTGTTTAAAAATTGTTCCAGGAAACAGAAATAGAAAAAAGTGTTTCTGTTCCCTTAACAATTTCTGAACAAAAAACGCGTTTGGTAAATCGTATAAAATTTCTGTTTTTGGAATAGAAAAAGAACAGAAACACGTTTGGTAACTGTAAAAAAATTCTGTTTCTGGAATAGAAAAAGAACAGAAACACGTTTGGTAATGTACAAAATTTCTATTCAATTTTTTTTTCAATTATTTTTTTTTAATAAAATGTGAACTTGGTATTGAATTATCATTATCATGAAATGCTCATCAATTTAATTTTGTTCATATTAAGTGAAAACAAACATTCTAAACTTGATCATATTTGCTTAGTCGGAAGAAATTTTTTTAAGTTCGTATCAAAATTTTCCCATTTAAATTTTTTTTTAAATAAAGTGTAAACTTGACTTTTAATTCTCATTATCATAAAATGTTCATCAATTTAATTTTGTTCATGGTGAGTAAAGTCAATCATTCTGAACATGGTTATAAGTGCATACTCTGAAGAAAATTTTATAAATAAACTTTGTTCCAAATTTTTCTCACGTGCCTTTTTTTCAATAAAGTGTAAACTTGGTATTGCATTATCACTCTAATGAAATGCTCATCAATTTAATTTTGTTCATGGTTGGTGAAGACAAACTTTTTGAACATGGTCATGTGCATACTTGGAACAAAATTTCGTAAGTAAAAATCCCACAATAAGAGCTACCTAAAAGAAGAATACTTCATAGATCTCTACGTAGACCCTTTCATACATAACATCACAATAATGAAGTAATATAGCTCATCGTTCAACTTCATCACATTGGATTTGATAAGTGAATACTTAAAAACAAAATTACAAAAGTCGGAAACACAAAGTCATGAAATTTCAGGCATATTATGATCCCTCGCCATTTTATTTGCAATCCTTGTCCTAAGCATGTTTATTCCAGGTGCATCATGCAATGTATCATCTGCAACCTCCAATTCTGTAGGTCCGCATAGATATTCCGGATCTCCATATAGGGAAAAGTTTCTATCCATCGCATCTTGATCACGAATGTAATTATGGAGAGCACAACAAGCAATTACAACAAGTGCTTGCTTCCGAATTGTAAATGGAGGCATCTGTCTCAAAATGGTGAATCGATTCTTTAATGCCCCAAATGACCTCTCAATTACATTTCTCAGTGAAGAGTGCTTTTTGTTGAACAATTCTCTTGCTGTCCTTGGTCGTCCCCCATTCCCTCTATACTCGCTTAGATGATACCGATCGCCTCTAAATGGAGTTAAAAATCCTGGAAGTGCTGCATAACCTGAATCTACCACGTAATATTTCCATGTAACATGATATATATAAAATTTGTTGTGATATTGAACCATAATATATAATCATAAAATTGTCTTCATAAACAAAGTAAATACCAGGTGGTGGTCGGGGAAATTGCAGTTGCGGATTTTCGAGTGCTGCTGAAAGCACTCGACAATCGTTGGCAGATCCTTCCCATCCAGCATACACGAAAGTAAATTTCATATCAAAAGAGCAAATACACAGCACATTCTGGGTTGTTCTCCCACTCCTACCTCTAAATGGAATCTGCTGAGACACAGAACGGTAGCATCTATATGGGTGCCATCCATAGCACCTACGCAGCCCTGTTAATATATTAACAATCTAATATCATATAAGATTATCAACTACATGTATTTGACGGTATAAAATCAATATAAAAATCATACCTTGAAGTAGCGTTTATGACTAGGATCAATAAGAATTTCTTGTGGAATGACGTCAAAGGACGGTGGTTTGATTATCTCCTTTGAAAGTTTGATCATTGCTTTCAACACTTTATTGAAATACTTGCTGATCGTTTCTCCTGAATGTTGGAATCTCTCACATAAATCTCTATTTGAGTTATTGTGAGTAACCACACTTAAAAATATCCCAACTTGTTCATCTATTTGAACAAATCGACTATCTTTCAACCAACCCCTTGCCCTCATTAAGTCACATAAATTCAGAAAAACATGTCTCTCCATCCTAAATGCTTCATATATCCTATATGAATGTCCATGAACAATCTCCTTATCCATTCTCCTCCTGATAATTGACTGTCCCTAATAGGTTCTCTCGTATGGAGGGATGTCTCCATCGTAGCTAAGCAGAGCCACGCTACCAATATGTTAATGTCATCACCCGAGAATTGTTCAACTGGTTGTACTTGCTCATTAGACACACTATTTGATCCCCTTCCATAGTACCTATACAATCACAAAAATGACCAAAACATCAATATAGATTTTGAAAACACATCCTAATAACAATTAATAACATAAGTCATAAAATCTCAATAAGATATGCCATTACATATAAGTACAAGAGTCTCAACACTAATCATATTTGAATAAACTAAAGATTAATAGATAATATACGTTATACAGTCTAATGAAACTCCATGCAATTCATAATATATTTCCAAATATCTACTAAAGAAATTGAAGAAGGCCAATCCTCCTTGCAGGTATGCATGTAATGAAAGCCTCCCTCCATTCACGATTGACGCATGCTCGTTCCACTGCTTTATTGTAAACATCTTGCTCTAGCTCGGGCATATTGTTTAGAATCTGGACCGCAGTAGATACGGAGAAAGGGTCAACAGGTGGTTGTGAAGTCCCTGAGCTCGCAGAGCCATCACCGATGGACTTGATGACCTAACTTTTAGAAAATCTTGTATGGCTCTACAAGTTTCAGTAAAACTGGATTGGTTGCTCTTTCTTCTCCGCCTACTATTTGGAGTTCTATCCAATTTGTGCTTCCCACGAGCTGAAGTTCCAAAGATCGTCTCGTTGTAAAAAGTCTGTCATCACTATGGTATCCAATGAAATCATTTGCATTGCTACCATCATAGTCACCACCTGCATTGACACCATCTCGCATCGCCACCACTATTGTCACCACGTACATTGTCATCACCATTGTCACCCCGTACATTGTCATCACCATTGTCATCATCATCCGACAGATTGTCTTCTTGAGCACATCCTACGGCATAATTCCCACTAGCATATGTACCACCAAAAATAATACAAAGCTCAGGATACTGAGGAAGTCCATTCTTCCTGAATCTTGCCCACTCGACATTATCCAACAATTTTTACAATAATGACATTTCAGCAATATAATCATACATTTCATAATTGACATCTGTAATGATATCAAAATGACCACAAAGTTAAGAAATACCTTGATATGAGATTCCCATACACTTGGATCGTCGACAGTAACTCTTTTGTTGACATTATCCCAACCAAATCCGGACTGAGAAATGAGTTTGTGAAAACTGCCATACTGTTTTTTCAGTTTGTTTACCTTGTTCCTCAGCTGAACCATGGTAAATTGGAATCCTGTCTGTCTACTGAGTTCAGACTGTACATTCCTCCACCCGACTTTGTTGAAAGTGGAAGAGGTGCGGTTTCCCTTTTTGACCTCATCCACCAATAAACCGATAAGTATATTGGTTATAGACTCCATCCACTTTGCATTGAATGAGTGTCTCTTGGATGCCATTGAATCTTGAATCGACCGGTTGAGCATCACATGAGTTATGAATTAAATCATTAACATAAAACCGTAAGAACTACACGCCATATACAAAATTAGCATGGTAACCTATATGGATCCGTATACCCTATCCTATTTTGTGAATGGTCCAACTAAATTATCAGATCTCTAAGATTAAGAAAATGAAAAAAAAAGCCGAGACGCCAACCTTAGCGTGCGGATGATTGTTTCCAAATTCAGCAAATTGCGATTTATGTGGCAGGGACTGGCAAATTCCGGACAGAGCAAGGGAAAAAGAATATGTCTTCGTGGATTGGCACCGGCAAGGCGGAACTTTGGATGGATCCACCGAAGTTCTCAAAGCATCAGCGTTCACCTGAGAATGAGTCAACCAATTGAGGATGTACCTTAAGTAAAGAAAAATTCAAGACAATAAGCAATAAGGCAACAACGAAACAACACCCTCCATTCTCTGCAAATCCATAACTTAAAGAGAAAAAATCGAAGCATTATAGCCATAAGATATGAAGGATCTCGCATAATGTATAATCCCCAACATTCCTACAAAAAAAAGTCGAACAACGTTGTTCTTATAGATTCACACAAGTCGACAACGTTGTTCTTCTCACGTGCCTTTTTTTTTTTTTCTGTTCTTTTCTTTTCTTTCACTTTTATTTTTCTCCTCCCCTTTAGTCTACCCCTCTACACGTTCTCTTCTTCGGGCGTCATCTTCTTCCTTTTGTCTTTCTCACTTTTAACACCCATTTTTTCCTTTTTCTTCCTCGACTTCCGATTGGATCAAAATGTGGCTGAGTCGCAAGGGTTCATAGAGACACACAGAAAATACTAATATTAGACCAAATCCAAGCAATACGGGACAAAAACGCAAATTGAGAAGCTTTAACACAAAGGCAGAAAAATAAATAACAATAACTTCGACATTGATTCACATCACTTTGATATATTCAGCCACAAATCCATAGATGTACATGATGTCATAGAGATTGAGATTAAAGAAATAATAATGTATAGAACTCTGAGAGTGATAAAAGGCTATTTTGTCATGCCCGATGTTGTCAATTGACAGTCCACACACAATGAAAAGTGTAGCAGCAGTAAGCAGACGCTCGCTTGGCAACAATAACTTCTATGCTCGCTGTTACGAGCGCTCGAGAGAGCAAAGCAGGGCTCGCTGCTCTGCTCGCTCGATTCAGGCATTTGCATGATTCTTGCTAACTACTTTGATTGACATTAATAGATCAATAAATGGAGAAAGACTAGGAAAATACCCACTGGAAGATATTGGCCTAGATAGGGCATCGTTTTTTGCCACGAACAACGGATCGCGGGACAAAGATCAACGTAACAGCAACTCGTCATGGTGTCGAGGAACGCCAAAGAAGGCCAGATATTTGCCCCGTTTCGTGCCCTTTCCCCATCACCGGTGCGCACCATTGGGCATGGCGGAAGAGCCGCCGATGGTTCTAGTTCCGACACACGACATATGGGCGGCTTGCTGGAGCTGAGCGAGCGGCGACGCCGCTCGCTGCTCCGCTCGCGAGCTCGAGCGCGCGCGACGCTCGCTGCTCGCTCGCCGAGCTCGCGCAGCAGCGACGCTCGGCTGCTCTGCTCGCTCGCCAGATCTCGAGCGACGGGACGAGCCGCTGCCGCGGATCGGGTGAGCAACGCCGCCCGATCTGCGAGACTCGCTCGAGCAAGCGGCTCGCAGATCTGGGCAAGCGCCGGCTCGAGCGAGCCCTAACACTCGAGCTCTCGCCGAAGTGAAGACAATCGGTGAAGGAGGAGCAAAGGTGACCACGTTTACCTGGTGAAGGAGCAGCGGCTGCCGAGACAGAGGCCGTTGTCGGCGCCGGAGAAGACGATGGAATTCTCTTCGCTCGCGGGAGGAGACGCTCGTCGCAGAGGAGGACGCTCGTCGCGCAGGTCGCGGGGAGGAGAAGCTCGTCGCTCGTCGCAGTCGCGGGAGGAGAAGCTCGTCGCAGTCGCCCGAGGAGAAGCTCGTCGCGGGGGGAGAGAGGCGTTGTTCGAGCACTATCCAAGAAATAAAAAAGGAACACAATTTTGTTCCTTTTTTGTTTCTGATTTGTGTTTCAGAAACAAGAAACACAAAATTTGTGTTTCTTGTTTCTGTTTCTTTTTTGTTCCTGGGAACAAAAGAACAAAAAAACAGAAAAAGTGTTTAAAAACAAAAAAAAGAAATACAAACAAACGCAGCCATAGAGGAGAGCAGTAAATTTTGAATAACTTCTACATGGGGCTCATATGACACACGGACGACACTTGTCCATCGCTAAATGGTTTTCTAGATGGCTTACATAGAGTATTCTACTCACCTAATATTTTCTTCCAATAGAAGGGTAGAGATGCTCCAACCACTCAAGATGAGAATTTCCAACTATGTGAAAGCTGAGAGATCAGGAGCACATCTTAAATTAGGGCACCCATAAAGGTTGAGAACTTTCAGCTGCTTTGATGCCAAATACAAAAAGAGAATAAGCTGTCAAAGGACAAGTTGATCGGCTAAACAAAAAACAAAACCCTAAAATCACAAAGAGGATGTCTTTTTTTCCCAATCTCATCATGAATGAATTCTATCCTTCCCAATCCTCTGTCATCTCACTCCATGATAAATCCAGCATCGATAAATTTGATAAATGCAAATTGGTCATCGAAAGAGACAAATCGCTTCCCTTGACCTCCCACTAAAGCCATCTTACTTCAGAAAGGAATTTGTCATTGGAGCTTCCGCTTGGAGTTGCCCGCATCAAGTCGTGGAAGAAGTGGCTTTGCAAGTTTTTTAATTTTTTAGTTTTTGCTTTTTTTAAATCTTGGATTTTTTACGATCTGTAACCTTTCTATCCTTTCCGTATACAAATATGGACACGTGAACTAACTCACAACCTTTTGAAAATTGAGCAAATGATGTGAAAATAAAGAAAAAAATTGTTGTTACTTTAAAACAATTAAGGCAAATGCACCTCAATGTTTTAGCTTTTCCTTCTTCTTTTTTTCAAAATTTGTAACACGTGCACTTTGACTTTTATTTAAGACGAAATACATGGAACCATTTTACAACATACAAATGTTTACTTGTAAGTTTTCATGACTTATGTATAATTTTTCAAAAGAATTTGTGAAAGAGTGCGGTGGGCCACCTGTAAGTAGCTAAGAAGTACTCAGTTTTCATTTCATTAGTTAAATGTAATAATGCCAAAGAGAAAAAAATGGGAAATTTTCAACATATTTCAATATATAAAAAAGATTACATGGAGAGCCTATCTATGGACTATATTATAGGACAATATAAGGAAATCAAATTAGATATGCATAATCAAAATAGACATAGAAAATCAATGGAAATATCCTAAGTATCTCTAGAAGATATCTAAATATCTTTAATATTGTTAACTAATTTTGTCAAGTGTTTAATTATTTCTTTGAAAATTGAAATATTTTTCTCTTGTTAAGTATGTTTAAAAAGTGAAGTGGGGACATTAGACAATAGTGTGACATCTTGAATTTCAGATCTGTTTTCAATTAAATAAATCGAGCCTTTCATCGACGCGCTGATAGTGCTATTCTCTGAGCTGATTACTCATGAGATAACTAAATTATCTAGGGAAGTCATTAAGGGATTTTAATGCAATAGACTTGAGAATTCGACCATGAATCGACTACTCAATCATGCTCATTTGCAGAGATCATTACGGCACTGTCAAAATCGATTTGAGATCGGAGATAGGCCGATTCGATAGAGATATGTGATTAGTGTGTGGGTGATTCCACCTGATTGCAAAATTCTTGTCGAATGGTACTAGACCGATTTTTCTCTCATTTCTGTACCCTGTGTCCGTATTTGAGATCTCGAGATTTTCACGACAACTGAGAGTCACTAATGTGTCGAAGATATACAATGTGGCTAAAAAATAATCAACCACGGGTCAATTGTAATAAAAATTTCTAAAAACTATCTAGTAGGTTAGGTCATGCTAAAATCGCGTCAAATTAAAATTAACCACGGATTTGAACTCGATTTCAGAAATTGAAAGTTCTGTCATGTCACGATTTATTTGAGAAACGTTGACTCATCATTCGAAGAATTTTCGGCGAGTTCGGAATTTTTATGGAAAATCAATTCGGACGATTCAGAAAAGAATGAAAATTATCGATTCTGGGATATTTTGGGGATATTTTGGGGATCTCTTCTGAGGTTGTAGTGCAAGTAATTCACTTGCATTTCATCGATTCTGCATGAAGAAGAAAGCCTACTTATCAAAAAGAGAACAAACTTCAATAAAGTATCCATTGGCAATTTTCCGAGATTCCCATCCATTTAAGTAATTGATTTCATTAAGTGCCCATCGCCTTTCCTGAATATCTTTGTCATCAAAATGCTCCCAACTCGAATGGAAGGCATTCCCAAAATTCCCTTTTAGATGCCACACATCTGATGTGGTAACTTTGTAAAACATAGGCAACACTATGTGTGACGCACTCTTCTTGCGGTCCAAGATATGAGCTCGCTCGCTAAGGCACCATTTGCTCGAAGCATAATTTTCGAAGATGACAGGGATCGAAATCTTGGACTGTGCGATGGCATCAAGAATCTCTAGACCAAATTCCTCATCAATTGGGATGTTGTTCTCGTTCCTAGACGGGAAAATGGTACAGTCCCTGCCTTGACCCTTGACCAAACTATGATAGAGGCAATCAGTGAATGTCTAGTAGGTATCCAAGCCTCTAAAGCTCAAGATCATGTTGCATTGACCGCTACCCGTACCCATGGGCTTCCGGCGAGATGAATGAGGAAGTGGATGCTCCCTCAATGCTCTCTTCCTCTTCTCTCTTTCTCTGACTCTGCCTTTTGTCCATCATGATTGGAGAGGGAGAAAGTTGAAACAAAAGATGCTTTTTCAGCTGCTTAAAAGGATTGATGAACCACGAAAGACGCTTTTAGGATGCTTTTCTGCAAATGTTCCCTGGCTTGGTCTCCTCCAAATAACGTGTACGTCAATTTCTCCCCGGGGCAACGTTGAAGAAGGTTTGTGATCTTGAGAAAGAGATAGTAATGAAGACACGGGCTTCAGTTAAGTAAGCCAACGTTTTTTCACCGTGGAAGATGAGATGACCCGAAAGAGGCCCCCCAAAAAGCCCACATCATTTGTTCAGAAACACATATTTAAACCACATTTAAATATTTATACACATATTTAAACAGATTGAAGTGTCATTAATCGACTTCCTTAAAACACATTCGAACAACTACATAACTTCACGCACGTCTTTCAGTTCACACCTAAGATATTGAAATTATGAAGGAATCTCCATGGAAGCATCTTCCTCTGAATATAAAGCTCACACGATGCCTAATACTTATCATAACCTTCTGCCTTATTATTTTTAGCCTAATAATAAACAACCCCTAATTGTCTCCACCACCTCATTTTCACAACCCTTTCTGTCTAATTCCATTTCCATTGGCCAAACTAATAAATGTCCTGTAATTGTTGCCCAATAAACCTGATCATCTAAATGCGTGAACTTTTTAAATTGGCCATCTTAGAATATCCTGATCAATTAAATTCTTACAAAATTCCAGTTTTATTCAAAAGTCTCCACTAACATTTTTATAATTAAATAAAAAAATAGGAATACAAATTTTTAGGATAATACAAAACACATTTTTATTCATTTTCTACTTTGAGAATAGAAATTTTGTACAGTTATTAAATGTATTCTTTTACTCAAAATCTCATTTAGGGAATAGAAATAGGAAAAACTACTTTTGAATAGCAATTGTTTCCGTGAACAAAAATATTACCAAACACACCTCTAGCCACCTCAGTTATGAGGTTGCAATCCTTTATGTTTTCTAGTCCAGGCAATGGCCCTACATCTATCTAGAATGTTGCTAACTGTGTTTTTGAGGTCCTTATGAGACGTCCTCAAAGTGAATCGTTAAGGAGATCGGCAAAGCTTGTTGATGAGTCGGGGCTGTGCATACGAATTATAAATTGGGGAATACTAGCCTAAGTCCTCCTAAGTCAAGTTTCTAATTTGCCAATAGCTCAAGCTACTTGGCTAGTTTCCACATGCCTTCTTCATCTCCTTGTTTGCTCCCAACACCATCTCCCTTTGGATGGATCTTGCCATGTCATGTTCCTCTCTCTCATTGCTTTTTATGCTTGAAAGGATACTAATTTGTTGATCTCCGCAATCATAGGGAGCGCACTCTAGGAATGGCAGCTAGTTTCCACATGCCTTCTTCTCCTCCTCCTTTTTAGCTTTTGTCTCGGGCTCCAAAGTCTTGGTCTTCGGAAGACTAGGACAAGAGCTTCTCATTAGTGCTTTGGGTCAAGTAATTCCAAAAGTAGCATAATTCTCATCCCTCTGTATCCTCTTCCTCTACATGTACCCTCCTCCTCGTTTGTTCCAAACACCATGTCCCTTCATATGGATCTTGCCATGTCATGTTCCTCTCTCTCCTTACTCTTTATGCCTGAAAGGATAGTAATTTGTTGATCTCCGCAATCATAGGGAGCGCACTATAGGAATAGTAGTAGTTTCCACATGCCTTTTTCTTCTCCTATTCCTTTTTAGCTTTTGTCTCGGATGCCAAAGTCTTGGTCTACGGAGGACTAGGACAAGAGCTTCTCATTAGTGCCTTGGCTTAAATAATATGAAAGTAGCATAATTCTTGTCTCTCTGTATCCTCTTCCCCTATATGTACCCTCCTTGTTTGCTCAAAATACCATCTCCCTTTGGATGGATCTTGCCATGTCATGTTCCTCTCTCTCCTTGCTCTTTATGCCTGAAAGGATAGCTAATTTGTTGATCTCCGCAATCATAGGGAGCGCACTCTAGGAATGGCAGCTAGTTTCCACATGCCTTCTTCTTCTCCTCATCCTTTTGGCTTTTGTCTTGGGCGCCAAAGTCTTGGTCTTCGGAGGACTAGGACGAGCTTCTCATTAGTGCCTTGGGTCAAGTAATTCCGAAAGTAGCATAATTCTTGTCCCTCTTTATCATCTTCCTCTACATGTACCCTCCTCATTGTTTGTTCCAAACACCATCTCCCTTCGGATGGATCTTGCCATGTCATGTTCCTCTCTCTCCTTGCTCTTTATGCCTAAAAGGATGGCTAATTTGTTGATCTCCACAATCATAGGGAGCACACTCTAGGAATGGCAGCTAGTTTCCACATGCCTCCTCCTCCACCTCCTCCTATTTAGCTTTTGTCTCGGGCGCCAAAGTCTTGGTCTTCGGAAGACTAGGACAAGAGCTTCTCATTAGCGCCTTGGGTCAAGTAATTCCGAAAGTAGCATAATTCTTGTCCCTCTGTATCCTCTTCCTTTACATGTACCCTCCTCCTCGTTTGCTCCAAACACCATCTCCCTTCGTATGGAATCATAAAAAGGGCATTCTAGGGATGGCAGCTAATTTCCACCTACCTTCTTCTTCTTCTCCTTTTTAGCTTTTGTCTCGGATGCCAAAATTTTGGTCTTCAGAAGACTAGGACAAGAGCTTCTCATTAGTGCTTTGCGTCAAGTAATTTCGGAAGTAGCATAATTCTTGTCCCTCTGTATCCTCTTCCTCTACATGTACCCGCCTCTTTGTTTGCTCCAAACACAATCTCCCTCCGTATGGATTTTGCCATGTCAGGTTCATCTCTAAGTCCTTGCTCTTTATGCCTGAAAGGATAGCTAATTTGTTGATCTCCGCAATCATAGGGAGCGCACTCTAGGAATGGTAGCTAGTTTCCACATGCCTTCATCTCCTCCTCCTCCTTTTTAGCTTTTGTCTCAGATGCCAAAGTCTTGGTCTTCGGAGGACTAGGACAAGAGCTTCTCATCGGTGCATTGGGTCAAGTAATTTCGAAAGTAGCATAATTCTTGTCTCTGTGTATTCTCTTCCTCTACATATACCCTCCTCATCGTTTGCTCCAAACACCATCTCCCTTTGAATGGATCTTGTCATGTAATGTTCCTCTCTCTCCTTGCTCTTTATACCTAAAAGGATAGCTAATTTGTTGATCTCCGCAATCATAGGGAGCGCACTCTAGGAATGGCAGCTAGTTTCCACATGCCTTCTTCTTCTCCTCCTCCTTTTTAGCTTTTGTCTTGGGCACCAAAGTCTTGGTCTTCGGAGGACTAGGACGAGCTTCTCATTAGTGCCTTGGGTCAAGTAATTCCGAAAGTAGCATAATTCTCGTCCCTCTTTATCATCTTCCTCTACATGTACCCTCCTCATTGTTTGTTCCAAACACCATCTCCCTTCGGATGGATCTTGTCATGTCATGTTCCTCTCTCTCCTTGCTCTTTATGCCTAAAAGGATGGCTAATTTGTTGATCTCCGCAATCATAGGGAGCACACTCTAGGAATGGCAGCTAGTTTCCACATGCCTCCTCCTCCACCTCCTCCTATTTAGCTTTTGTCTCGGGCGCCAAAGTCTTGGTCTTCGGAAGACTAGGACAAGAGCTTCTCATTAGCGCCTCGGGTCAAGTAATTCCGAAAGTAGCATAATTCTTGTCCCTCTGTATCCTCTTCCTTTACATGTACCCTCCTCCTTGTTTGCTCCGAACACCATCTCCCTTCGTATGGATTTTGCCATGTCATGTTCCTCTCTCTCCTTGCTCTTTATGCCTAAAAGGATGGCTAATTTGTTCATCTCCACAATCATAGGGAGCGCACTCTAGGAATGGCAGCTAGTTTCCACATGCCTTCTTCTTCTTCTTCTCCTTTTTAGCTTTTGTCTCGGATGCCAAAATCTTGGTCTTCGGAAGACTAGGACAAGAGCTTCTCATTAGTGCTTTGGGTCAAGTAATTTCGGAAGTAGCACAATTCTTGTCCCTCTGTGTCCTCTTCCTCTACATGTACCCGCCTCCTTGTTTGCTCCAAACACAATCTCCCTCCGGATGGATTTTTCCATGTCAGGTTCCTCTCTAAGTCCTTGCTCTTTATGCCTAAAAGGATAGCTAATTTGTTGATCTCCACAATCATAGGGAGCGCACTTTAGGAATGGAAGCTAGTTTCCACATGCCTTCTCCTCCTCCTCCTCCTTTTTACCTTTTGTCTCAGATGCCAAAGTCTTGGTCTTCGGAGGACTAGGACTAGAGCTTCTCATCGGTGCATTGGGTCAAGTAATTTCGAAAGTAGCATAATTCTTGTCTCTGTGTATCCTCTTCCTCTACATGTACCCTCCTCCTCGTTTGCTCCAAACACCATCTCCCTTTGGATGGATCTTGTCATGTCATGTTCCTCTCTCTCCTTGCTCTTTATGCCTGAAAGGATAGCTAATTTGTTGATCTCCGCAATCATAGGGAGCGCACTCTAGGAATCCTCCTCCTTTTTAGCTTTTGTCTTGGGCACCAAAGTCTTGGTCTTCGGAGGACTAGGACGAGCTTCTCATTAGTGCTTTGGGTCAAGTAATTCTGAAAGTAGCATAATTCTCGTCCCTCTTTATCATCTTCCTCTACATGTACCCTCCTCATTGTTTGTTTCAAACACTATCTCCCTTCGGATGGATCTTGCCATGTCATGTTCCTCTCTCTCCTTGCTCTTTATGCCTAAAAGGATGGCTAATTTGTTGATCTCCGCAATCATAGGGAGCGCACTCTAGGAATGGCAGCTAGTTTCCACATGCCTCCTCCTCCTCCTCCTCCTCCTCCTTTTTGGCTTTTGTCTCGGGCGCCAAAGTCTTGGTCTTTGGAAGACTAGGACAAGAGCTTCTCATTAGCGCCTCGGGTCAAGTAATTCCGAAAGTAGCATAATTCTTGTCCCTCTGTATCCTCTTCCTTTACATGTACCCTCTCCTTGTTTGCTCCGAACACCATCTCCCTTCGTATGGATTTTGCCATGTCATGTTCCTTTCTCTCCTTGCTCTTTATGCCTAAAAGGATAGTAATTTGTTGATCTCTACAATCATAAAAAGGGCATTCTAGGAATGGCAGCTCGTTTCCACATGCCTTCTTCTTCTTCTCCTTTTTAGCTTTTGTCTCGGATGCCAAAATCTTGGTCTTCGGAAGACTAGGACAAGAGCTTCTCATTAGTGCTTTGGGTCAAGTAATTTTAGAAGTAGCACAATTCTTGTCCCTCTGTATCCTCTTCCTCTACATGTACCCGCCTCCTTGTTTGCTCCAAACACAATCTCTCTCCGGATGGATTTTTCCATGTCAGGTTCCTCTCTAAGTCCTTGCTCTTTATGCTTGAAAGGATAGCTAATTTGTTGATCTCCGCAATCATAGGGAGCGCACTCTAGGAATGGCAGCTAGTTTCCACATGCCTTCTTCTCCTCCTCCTCATTTTTAGCTTTTGTCTTAGATGCCAAAGTCTTGGTCTTCGGAGGACTAGGACAAGAGCTTCTCATCGGTGCCTTGGGTCAAGTAATTTCGAAAGTAGCATAATTCTTGTCTCTGTGTATCCTCTTCCTCTACATGTACCCTCCTCCTCGTTTGCTCCAAACACCATCTCCCTTTGGATGGATCTTGTCATGCCATGTTCCTCTCTCTCCTTGCTCTTTATGCCTGAAAGGATAGCTAATTTGTTGATCTCCGCAATCATAGGGAGTGCACTCTAGGAATGGCAGCTAGTTTCCACATGGCTTTTTCTTCTCCTCCTTTTTTTAAGCTTTTGTCTCGCACGCCAAAGTCTTAGTCTTTGGAAGACTAGCTCAAGTCATTCTGAATGTAGCATTATTCTTGTCCCTCTGCATCCTCTTCCTTTACATGTACCCTCCGTCTTGTTTGCTTCAAACACCATCTCTTTTCAAATGGATCTTGCCATGTCATGTTCCTCTCTCTCCTTGCTCTTTATGCCTAAAAGGATGGCTAATTTGTTGATCTCCGCAATCATAGGGAGCGCACTCTAGGAATTGCAGCTAGTTTCCACATGCCTCCTCCTCCTCCTCCTCCTCCTTTTTAGCTTTTGTCTCGGGCGCCAAAGTCTTGGTCTTCGGAAGACTAGGACAAGAGCTTCTCATTAGCGCCTCGGGTCAAGTAATTCCGAAAGTAGCATAATTCTTGTCCCTCTGTATCCTCTTCCTTTACATGTACCCTCCTCCTTGTTTGCTCCGAACACCATCTCCCTTCGTATGGATTTTGCCATGTCATGTTCCTCTCTCTCCTTGCTCTTTATGCCTAAAAAGATAGTAATTTGTTGATCTCTACAATCATAAAAAGGGCATTCTAGGAATGGCAGCTCGTTTCCACATGCCTTCTTCTTCTTCTCCTTTTTAGCTTTTGTCTCGGATGCCAAAATCTTGGTCTTCGGAAGACTAGGACAAGAGCTTCTCATTAGTGCTTTGGGTCAAATAATTCCGAAAGTAGCATAATTCTTGTCCCTCTGTATCCTCTTCCTTTACATGTACCCTCCCCATTGTTTGCTCCAAACACCGTCTCCCTTCAGATGGATCTTGCCATTTCATGTTCCTCTCTCTCCTTTCTCTTTATGCCTAAAAGGATGGCTAATTTGTTGATCTCCGCAATCATAGGGAGCGCACTCTAGGAATGGCAGCTAGTTTCCACATGCCTCCTCCTCCTCCTTTTTAGCTTTTGTCTCGGGCGCCAAAGTCTTGGTCTTCGGAAGACTAGGACAAGAGCTTCTCATTAGCGCCTCGGGTCAAGTAATTCTGAAAGTAGCATAATTCTTGCCCTCTGTATCCTCTTCCTTTACATGTACCCTCCTCCTTGTTTACTCCGAACACCATCTCCCTTCGTATGGATTTTGCCATGTCATGTTCCTCTCTCTCCTTGCTCTTTATGCCTAAAAAGATAGTAATTTGTTGATCTCTGCAATCATAAAAAAGGCATTCTAGGAATGGCAGCTCGTTTCCACATGCCTTCTTCTTCTTCTCCTTTTTAGCTTTTGTCTCAGATGCCAAAATCTTGGTCTTTGAAAGACTAGGACAAGAGCTTCTCATTAGTGCTTTGGGTCAAATAATTCCGAAAGTAGCATAATTCTTGTCCCTCTCTATCCTCTTCCTTTACATGTACCCTCCTCATTGTTTGCTCCAAACACCGTCTCCCTTCAGATGGATCTTGCCATGTCATGTTCCTCTCTCTCCTTGCTCTTTATGCCTGAGAGGATAGCTAATTTGTTGATCTCCGCAATCATAGGGAGCGCACTTTAGAAATGGTAGCTAGTTTCCACATGGCTTTTTCTTCTCCTCCTCTTTTTAAGCTTTTGTCTCGCACGCCAAAGTCTTGGTCTTTGGAAGACTAGCTCAAGTCATTCTGAATGTAGCATTATTCTTGTCCCTCTGCATCCTCTTCCTTTACATGTACCCTCCTCCTTGTTTGCTTCAAACACCATCTCCTTTCAAATGGATCTTGCCATGTCATGTTCCTCTCTCTCCCTGCTCTTCTTCATCTCCCTCCATATTCACTTCGTAGTGCCAACTTCCGATGAATTCTTGCCGTTCCTAGAGTGCGCTCCCTATGATTGTGGAGATCAACAAATCAGCTATCCTTTCAGGCATAAAAAGCAACCAAATCACTGTGGGTATGTAGGCTACGAGCTCGGTTGTGAAGATGATAGGGTGATCCTGTCCATGAAGTCCCTAGAATATCGGGTAATCCACATGGATAGGAGCACGCAAATCCTTAAGGTGGCAAGGATGGATTTATTGGATGGTATATGTCTTGGAACACGTGTCAACACCACTTTAGATTTTAGCCTCTTCAGCTCCACTTTCAGCGACCGCAATTCCACCTTATTCTACAATTGTGACTCATTTTCGACCTCTCTACCTTATGAGTTCTCTTGTCCTCCGTCTCAAAATGGCTATTTTGTTCTCGATGCGGACCTTATAGAAGAACCAATCAAGCTATGCAGTTCCGGTGTCTTTGTCTTTATTTCAAGAGAAGCTCTAGGTCTACTACCACCACCTATGCAGGGGGGCGACCATGGTGCTAATATAAGTGAGGTCCTAAATCAAGGCTTTGAGATTACTTGGATTGCCGACACATCACAGTGCGAAAATTGCAACAATTCAGGGGGAAGATGCGGGTACAACTGGACAAGGCAAGAATTTAATTGTTTTTGCCATGATGGAGCCTATCCAAGGATCTGCAACGTACCTTCGGGTTTGTATGCTTACTCTAATCTAATCTGTGTTTGTCAATTTTCTTAAAGCTGTTTAATTGGAGGTATTGCTGGGCATAACCTTCCCTTTACTTGTTAATTGGAAAACGACCCACTCATGCCCCTAAAGCCTGGCAATCTCATTTTGCGGGGCATACAATTTAGACTCCCAAGCTTTTATACTTCTTTAAGACCTCCATCATCCCTCCTCCGCAACCTTCGCCGCCTTAATTGTTCCACCAGGAGGTTGGTGCCTATGTCCCAAAATATCCAGCTATGATTTAAATGTATTGAGTGAAGATGCACCGAGTGCACGGAAGAATTGGCAGATCTTGGACTAAAACAACTTGCTTTTCTTCTTAGGATTTTATCGTGCCTACAATGAAACAAAAGAAAGCTTCTGTGTCTACTAGTGGGGCTAAAATATGATGAAATGTGCAATTGAAATATATAACAACTGATGGATATGAACTGTACATAGAATTAGATCTTAACACTTACAGTAAGCCCGTTTTTCAATTTGACATGACCTCATTTACAAATACCATAAGTGTGGATCAAAGCATGAGCCCTATATTCTTCAATGCGATATATATGCACGGTCTATTGCACTGTAAGAAGCACTCCTTTACGAGTTTCATCACCACTTCATTTGGGATTCGCCTGATGAGGCCTTGTGTCCTAGCAGGGAAACCAGGCCTAGCAGGGAAACCAGGCATTTGGGGGACAAAAGCTATCATAGGTAATCCGCTAAACTGTGCTTTTCGCTGAGTATTTTCTATGTACGCAACTTAGAAGCCTCGATAGAATGATGAACTGAAATTGTTGATAAAAAATATTCTGTTTTTTTTTTTTTTTTAATAGGAATAGCTGCAACAGGAACTGGAATTGCGATCACCCTTATTTTAATGCTTTCCTTTAGGAAGAAACCAATGATTAGAAGAATCATGGCTTTGATAAAGCAGAGTGGCAAACATTTCGATGGTGAAATGAAAATCGAGGGACTCATCTCTTTGAGAAGATACACCTACAAAGACATAAAAAAGATGACCAACTCTTTCAAAGAAAAGTTAGGCCAGGGAAGCTATGGTTGTGTGTACAAAGGCAAGCTTCGAGATGGTCAACTTGTGGCGGTAAAGCTTTTAAAGAAGTTGAAAGGCGATGCTGAAGAATTTTTCAATGAAGTTGCAAGCATAAGCAAGACTTCTCATGTCAATGTTGTCAGCCTCCTGGGATTATGTTTTGAAGGGAGCAAAAGGGCTTTGGTTTATGAGTTCATGCCCAATGGATCACTCGAAAAGTTCATATTCAATAGGAGTAACACTTTGGAGGTAGATCACAAATTGAATTGGGACACATTGTACCATATTTCACTTGGCATAGCTCACGGGCTAGAGTACTTGCATAGAGGCTGCAACACGAGGATTTTGCACTTTGACATAAAGCCTCACAACATTCTCCTCGATGGAAACTATTGTCCAAAGATTTCCGACTTTGGTCTTGCCAAAATATGCCCAGGAGAAGAGAGCACTGTGTCAATGCTTGGTGCCCGGGGTACACCCGGATACATTGCTCCGGAGCTGTATAGGAGGAACATCAGTGGAGTTTCTCACAAATCGGATGTCTATAGCTATGGCATGATGGTTCTAGAGATGGTTAGCAAGAGAAAAAACACTGAAATTTGGGCAGATCGAACCAGCGAAATATACTTCCCTCATTGGGTCCACCAACGTGTGGAGCTTCAAGAAGAGCTTGGGCTGCATGGGATCACGAATGAGGAGGACGAAGAAATCGCGAAGAAGATGATTGTAATAAGCTTATGGTGCATTCAGATCGATCCGAGATCTCGACCATCTATGACCCAAGTTGTGGAGATGTTAAAAGGAAGTGTTGAGGCCTTGCAAATTCCTCCCAAACCAACCTTGTCGTCTCCCTCAACATCGCTCGAGCTTGTCTCTGCAAGTGAGTAATGGCTCAAGTTGGGCTTAATTCAATATCAATTATATGAGACCGACACGATTTGCAATAAAGTATTCAAAACATAGCAACTATAAACGGAGTGATGAATATTGAGCTTTTCACAAATTTATGATCAAATGTCTGGGTTGAATTTCTATAGTATGATGACAAAAAAGTCAAAAAAGCGCATTATTTCATATTATAAGCATAGTTTGTCACTTATCCAGATAGATTTTAGATTGTGCAAAATTGATGATATGTTAAACAAATTTTATTGAATAACCTCCATTCATGCGAGACCAATTCACATAAACTCTTGAATCAGATAGGCCTAATCCATTTACCAAGTACACATATGTTTTTGTCAAGTTAGAAATTCTAAACCTCAATCCATTATCACGTGTTCACTTGATAAATTTATTTCTCTTATACTTGTGAATCAAATGTTGACAAATGTGAATTTAAGAAGGAGGGGAATGGAGCTACCTAAGATAGTAATTTCTAGGTTTAGAGCATCCTTAAGTTTGTTAATGAAATCTCTTGAAATGGAGATAGAGCGTGATCCTCTCTCTCCTCGGAGTTTCTTGCTACCTCAGTCCTGTGTAGGAGCAGTTCCACATTATTAGTGTTATAACTAAAAACACAACCTGGAGGGGATGAATATATTGAATTGAAAAACTTGATAGTTTTTTTTGTGGAATAGCATAAGTTAAGTTTAATAGATGTGCAGTTTGATAATATCATATGCAGTATGCTTCTATCAAACACATGATGATATAAGTAAGGTGATAAAAGACAATGCACAAAGTTTTTTTAGTGGTTCAGCTTAGATCAAGCTCACTTCCACTCTCCTAGATTAATAGTCACCAACAAGGCTAGAACCCACTGATAATCTCTTGAGTAATCACAACATTAGCACGTGCTACTTTTACGTGAAACTTATAGATCTCATTATCAATACACCTTTAGGCGGGGATGTCACGCCCTGAACCCTGGGCACGTGCACATCCCTTGGTGATCGATTAAGTTGCAACGTTCCCAGGACTCGTCACCAACCCATTCATTTTATGCACATGCAGAAGCAAACTCATAAACCCCAGATAACAATCAAACACAGGGATAGTAAAACATATTCTACGCCTTTTTAATAAAACAAACATTATAAACATATCAAGTTCAACCTACAGGTTTGTATACAGGAGTCTATATCCAAAAAGAAGCTACTACGCCAATCCTACGCCTTTTTAATAAAACAAACATTATAAACATATCAAGTTCACCTTACCTATCCAAAAAGAAGAGAATCCGGGACCTTACCTACTCGAGATCCGGGTCTATCATGACACCATCCGAGATGTCGATGTTCAAAGGATCAGCTACCTCTACTCTGGGCCCTTTAGCCTCGGGCCTCGAGTTCGCCGTGATATCTTCCAATATATTGATATCCACGATGGGGTCAAGTACCTCCTCAGACTCGATTTCGATGGCAGGCCCGTCAAAACCTTTCAAAGGACCCTCCTGGACCCCGTTAGGCCCGTTACAGAATCACGCTTTGAACCGATGAGGTACCAAGTGAGGTAGACCCTCATCGACCCAAAAAGTGGTCACCACAAGCTCATGGGTCCAGGTGGTCCCGTGGATGGGGAGAAGGGTAGTCTCGGTCTCCGCCTCCCGTGGCCACCCAAAACGGAAGTGATGCACCTCCATCTAAGGACTTGAAAATTTTTAAACCACGATAGGGTGAGACAAAGTCTCAGAGTCAATGCCCTAACCCCCGATCACTTGAAAATTTTTAAACCACGATGGGGTGAGACAAAGTCTCAGAGTCAATGCCCTAACCCCCGATCAGGACGAGAATTCATCTAGAGGCAGCCTAAATGTGACATCCTGAAATTTTCAGATCTACTTTCAATTAAATTAATCGAGCCTTTCATCGATGTGCCTATAGTGCTATTCTCAAAGCTAATCACTCTTGAGATAACTAGACTATCTGGGGAAGTCACTAAGGGATTTTAATGCAATAGACTTGAGAATTCGACCAGGAATCAATTATTCGACCGTGCTCATCTGCAAAAATCATTACGGCACAGTTAAAAGTCAATTAGAGATTAAAGATAGGTCGGTTCGACAGAGATGTGTGGCTAAACATGGGTGATTTCACCAAAATACAAAATTCTCGTCGACCAGCACTAGGTTGATTTTTTTTTTTTATTGTTTTGGTACCCTGTGTTCGTATTTGAAATCTCGAGATTTTCACGATCACTGAGAGTTGCTAATGTGTTGAAGAAGTTCATTGTGGCTCGAAGAAAATTGACCACGGGTCATTTGCACTAAAAATTTCTAAAAGCTACCCGGTAGCTTAGGTCACGCTAAAATCGCGCCAGATTGAAATTAACCGCGAATTTGAATTGGATTTCAGAAATAGAAAGTTCTATAATGTCACAAGTCATTTTAGGAACGTAGACTCATTCTCCGAAGATTTTTCTACAAACCAAGATTTTGATGGAAAAAATCGATATAGGGCCGTTTTCGATCAGAAAGTTCAAAGGACCGTTTTCTATTTATTTTTGGGATGCAAGTAGAATCTATTGGCGAGGAAAAATGCCAATTTGATCGAAGATGCGATGGTGGAATTTATAGAGGTCGAATCGCACCGGTTCAAGAGGCTATTGAAGTGGGATTGAGGGAAAATGTTGTGAAATTCGTAGTCCCCTTTGATCCATGACTTTTGGACCACTTCAAGGCTTTTAGAAGAAGATTGGGCTGCTGGAATTTGCTGAGGAACCCAACTAGGCAAGGTGAGACCATCTCCAAGGGGAGATAGGAAGGGAAGCATGTGGCCCCCCTCAAGCCAAGTTGTCTCCCCCTTTTTCTCCTCCCTGTCTACTTCACCATTTCCAGAAGAGAGAAAGCTCAAAAAGTTGTAGAAAATCCAGAGGAGAGACCCCCTTCGCCATCGCACACCACCGGACACCCCTGCCACCATCGTTCGCCGTCGCGTGCCTCGCACCAGTCACGAACCTGTTGCGCGCCTTGCACCAGTTGCGAACCCGTCGCGCGTCATCCCTCCTCCTCATGCGACGTCTGTCTTGGTCTTGCCATCTCCGGACTACCTCAGGTTGCCGTCTAGCCCGTCGAGGCTCCGTCGCCGCCATTCAGCCACCGGAGTAGCCCTTCCAAGCCGCAGCAGCTTCGTCGGTCCTTGCTTGCCGTTTCCATCTCAGCCGGCCACCGGAGCAGCTTCTTCGACCACTGAACAAAGACCGAAGTTCCTGGGTTTCCAGCCACTGCTTGGTCCATTTTGGTGGCCTTTCGGACCTCGAAAGGCGCACTCGCTTTGGAGTTTGTCGATCCTCTCCGCATCCCCGTCATTGTGGTCCGAGCAGATCATTAATCAAGTGAGTTTAACTCACTAATCCCTATTTCGTAGGTTAATGACATTTAAGGGTTGATTAGTTTAGACTAAGTATGATTTAGGTGGTTAGTTAGATTGGATTAGCAATTTAATTAAATGATATTGCATGTTAGGTGAATAGAATAGTGCAATTAGTGAGTAGATAAGCTGTAGTATTTAATTAATGAGTCTTGGAATTTTTCCGGGCCTGTCTCGGCTTTTATTAGGCTTTTTCGACCTAGCTGTGCATTTTTGGTATTTATTAATTATTTTCCGTAATTATTTAATAAATTAATTACTTTCTAGAAATTAGACCAAGATAGCCAATGACCGGAATTTTGTGCTGATTGCAATGGTGTGATTGGATTATTTAATTGAATGTCATTTTGTGCAAATTGAGTGTGATTTGTAATTTTGGGTATTTATTCTGAAATATATTTAATTTCAGTAATTAATTAGAAAATCACCAGGCGTCGGTTTACAACGCAAAAAAATGAATTTGTGGATTGTTGAAATTAGTGAGATTTTCAAAAGAGGAAAAATATCGTATTTTGGCTAAGATCGACTATATACCCACACACGATTATTTTTATCGGGAATGATAAAAATAGTGAAATGGTTAGATGATCAAGATGGTATACTATATCAGCCTGCGGGCTCGATATGTCAGCTTAGAGCGAGCAGTATACTAGTATACTATATCAGCCTACGGGTCTCGATATGTCAACTTAGAGCGAGTAGTATACCTTAGCAGCTTCTGGTGAGCATTATTAGTATACTATATCAGCTTGTGGACCTCGATATATCAGCTTAAAGCGAGCAGTATTCACCAAAATAGCTTCTCTATTTTAAGTCTCGCAGCCACACACCTCAATCGAAGACCGAAGCCACGGCTCATCTTCCTTCGTCCATGTCTTCTCCCCCACCAGTCAATTCCAGCAAGTTTAATTGACCACCAATCCTCATGGCCGGCCCATGATTCTTCCACCAAGCAGCCCAGCAATCTTCGGTCAACAATTAAGTTTCCTTTTCTCCTTAGTTGACCGCTTGCTGCCACGATCGACTACTCCATCTGCCCTCTTCGAGTGTCCATGTTCTAGCAAATCTTGAAGACCCCAAGCGAAGCCAGCAACACCACCTGGCCAACGCCCACCCCTCCGTTCCTCTCTATCGCGCCAGCCCACAAACGAAGCAGCTCCCTTCGTCCGCGTCTTCAATCAACAGCCCATGATCAGCCATCGATCCCGTTGTTCCATCGCAAGTCATCTTGTGGAGTTGAAGTCAGCCCAACAAACTCCAGCATCTTGGGCCGTGTCTTTAGCCCAGTTTTTTAGGCCCAATTGAAGTCCAGCAAAGCCCACGGATCCAACAAATTTTCAGTCCATCTCCGTGAAAGCCAACCCAGCGAATTTCATTGGGTCTATCAAGCTCAACCCGGTTTCTTGAAGCCCAGCCCAGCATTTTGAAACCCAAGAAATTTCAGCAGTCCAAGCCCGCGAAGCAAGTCACCTAAACTCAAGCCCAAGTTCAGTCTAAGCCCAAAATTTTTGTGGGCTTGCGAAGCTTGTAGGCCCGGCCCAAGTGTTCGTCGACGTCGCCGAAAATTCGAATTTCAGCTGCCGTCATCGCGGTGTTGCGAACTTCGCTTTTATCAAGTGATTTTTGCTCACTAAGCCCTTAATAGTAGGTTAATGATGCTTAGGGGTTGATTAGATTTAATTAAGTGCAATTAGGTGGTTAGATTATAATAGAATAATTAAATTAGGCATTTACCTATGCATATTAGGAGAATGGTTAGTATATTTAGCAAGTAGACAAGTCCTATTAATTATTGAAAGGGTCTTGGTAATTTTCTGGGTTCGTTTTAGCTTTCAATCAGGCAATACATGCCTAAATTGGAATTTTAGTGTTTATTTAATTAATTTTCGAATTTATTTAATAATTATTTATTTTTCAAAAATTAGACTGGGATGGTCGACGACTGAAATTTCATGTTGATTGTAGTGGTGCTTTCCGTTTATTTAATTGAGCATTGATTTGTGGAAATTGAGTGAGTTGATGAGTATGTGGGGATTTATCCCAAATTTGATCAGTGTCAGTGTTCAATTAGAATTTGACTGTGAGAGGTTGTGAGATGAACCTCAAAAGCCGCCAAAGTGTGGCTGTGCTAGTGGGGCTGAATTTTGCCATCAAATTTGGAATCGGTCGTGCCCATTGGGCTGTAAATTGCCACATGATATAGGTTGCGCCCATGGGGCTGAGAATTGCTACCCAATAGGAGTCGCGCCTAATAAGGCTGTAATCTACCACCTATTAAAGGTCACACCCATTAGGCCGTAATTTGCCACTTAAAGATAGGTTGTGTCCTTTGGACCTTAAATTGTAACCAAGAAATTTGGTAATATATGCTCGTCTAGCCGTGAGTAAGAATTGAGACTGAATAAGTGAGACAACCGGGGAATGGTCGAATTAAAATGTAATCGACGAGGTCGATTGATCGATAATTTGATATGATTGGGTGATGTGATGTGATCGTGTATATTTGATATATATACTGACTTGCAGGAGGGAATTGAGGCCAATGTAAGTCCTCTGACTCGTGTTGTGCTTAGGCAGCCTAAGGTGTATTGGCTTCCTAATCGGGTCTTAGGGGGTAGAACTTGCTGAGACGTAGTCTCATCCCGGTTGTGGGAAAAAATTTCAGGACCATGATGAGGAACCTAAGGAGAAAGAACCCGAAGAGGAGTACTTGGAGGAGAACCCCGAAGATGATCCAGAGTAGGATCCTGATGAGGATTGAGACTCCACTCCTGTTTGATAACTTTTGATGTGGAACCTATTTGAGTAGAAACCGACCTTTTAGTATGGCTTGTATATGTATATATATGACTGAGTTGTTATATATGTACATAAGGGTGTTGGTTTTTAGGTTCAATTTTTTAGTCCTACTTGTCTATTTCATTGCTTTATTGTCTAGGGATTCTTATTATATGCTTCTGCATGCGCATATTAAACGAAAGGGTCGGCGATGCGTCCTAGGACGTTGCTATTAAATCGACCAAGGTGAGGGATGGGTGCGTGTCTGAGGATCGGGGCATGACATCCTATTTAAGTGGTATCAAAGCTAGGTTCAAGATTGGAGTGATAAGGAGCGATGAGTCTTGGGATAGTAGTAGGAGAGACCTTTAAATTCATGCTGGTGCATGTTTGTGTTAGCTGGGTGCTAGTTTGCTTGTTGTTTTAATCGCTCCGTTTCTAATTCGATGTTGAATTGGAAGCAGGTGTCATTAGATTAAAGCGACATCATGAGCGATCAAGAGCCAAGGACTCCTGCTAAGAGGGCCAATAGGGCCGTGACTCAGGGTAGAGCGTCGATCAGGATCGGTACCCGAGGCAGAGGTAGGGCGTGGTGAAGCACCCACTCTTGTCGGTGCTAGGGTTGAAGCGCCTGGTGATCCCAAATTTGATGGGATCATGCGTATCTTAGAAGTTATTGGGAATCGTATGGATCAGCAAGCTCAGAATTAAGCCGCCGATGTCGAAGCCGTAGCTCAAGCCGTTGCTACTGCTGTTGTTGCCGCAGCTGTTGAAGTCGCCCCTACCGTCGTACCTGCTGCTGCACTCGTCATCAATCCGCCAAGAATAGTGGTCGCTAAACGACCAATTCACAAACTGGTGGAACAATTCTTGAGGCTGAATCCACAGTTGTTCACCAGGACAAGAGATCCCGAAGCTACTACTTTATAGGTTTAGAAGTTGGAGAAAGTATTTGCACTGCTGATGTGCAATGAGATTAAGAAAGTAGTCTTAGCGACTTACCAATTGGAGGGAGTTGTGGACACTTAGGGCCTATTTGTTTGCAACTTGTTTCTATTCCCAAGAACAAAAATTTCTGTTTTTTCGTTCCTAGGAACAAAAAAGGAACAGAAACGCGTTTGTTTGCATTTTTGTTCCAAAACTATTTCTTTGTTCCTAGAAACACATTTGGAACAGAAACAAGAAACAAAAAAAAAAAAGTTGTTTCTTGTTTCTGGAACAAAATCTAGAAACACTTCTCTCTTTTTCTTCTTCTTTTCTTCTTCTTTTTTCTTTCTTTTTTCTTTGGCCGGTCACCGGCCTTGGCCATGGCCGGTTGCCGACCATGACCGAGGTTGGCGACTCGGCCAAAAGAAGAAAAAAGAAAAAAAGGAAAAATAAATAAGAAAAAAAAAAGAAAGAAAATAGAAAAATAAAATAAAAATATTTAAAAATTAAAAGAAATAAAAAAAATTATACACATTTACTAAACGTGTTTCTATTCTTTTTATATTTCTGGAACAGATTTACCAAACTCGTTTTTTTGTTCAAAAATTGTTCCCTAGAACATAAACACTTTTTTCTATTTCTGTTCCCATAAACAATTTTTAAACGGAAACGTTACCAAACACACCCTTAGTGGTTGTCTACTTGAGAAATGATCTCTCCAGAAGGCGTTGTTCAAGAGTGGAACACTTTCCTCGAAGCCTTTAACGATAAGTATTTCTCCGAGACCGCCAGGGAGGTGAAGATGGCCGAATTTCAATGTCTTCGTCAAGGTTCCCTAACCATTGATGAGTATGAGGCGAAGTTCACTGAACTTTCGCGTTATGTCCCAGAACTAATAAAAAAACCCAGTGAACTGAGTGAGAAGGTTTAGGGATGGGTTCAGACCAGACTTGAGGAGCATACCGGTCTCCCTCGATCTGAGGACCTACAACGACACATATCAGAGAGCCCAGAAAATTGAGAAGGATTAGAACGAGAGAGCTGCCTCGTCTGGATCGAGGTTTAGCTCCCATAGGGACAACATTTGCCAAGGAAAGAGGCCTATGTCTGGAAACATATTCTGGATTCCATCCAACAAGGAGAGTGGAATCGAAAAGACAGGGTCTAGCTAGAATGGCGTGTGTCGCCTATGTGGAAGGCAACACGGATCTACCCCATGCCATTCTAGACCGGGTACTTGTTTTGGGTGTGGCCAGCCGGGTCACATAGCTAGGGACTGTCCCAAAAGACAAGGAAGACCGCATCAGTTGCCACCACCGCCGCAGATGGGACAGATCAAAGGGTATGCCCCTCAAAATGTGCCACAATGAGGACAGTTGAGACCTCTAGTTGAGGGCACCGTGTATGCAATTACACAGGGTCAAGTTGAAGCTGCACCTGACGTGATCGCATGTATAGTTTCGTTGAATGGACCGCTAGCTCAGAGATGAATTGAGTATGCACTGAGCAGGAAGGGCAATGTCCCCAAAGCAATTTTATCAGAGTAGCGCAACAGATTGGTTAAGTTTATAGAACTTCAGTTGTTGTAATGAAGTCATATAAAGCCGAATCACTAGTTATAGTTGTATTTGAATACTTGGCATGTTTATAACTTTGATACCGTATATGAAAAGGTTTAGCTCGATGAGCTTTTGTTTTAATGAATTGTTGTTATAGTGTGATAAAATTTATTCTATCGACGGAGAAATTTTTTGAATTTATCAGAATTCGAGGAGGACCCTCGATTTACCTAATCTCGTTGCAAGAGGCAACCCATTTGTTAGACGGAGGTTGCCCTAGGTTGCCCAAGGTTACGTGGCGATTGTCATAGATAAGACAAATTGCAGAACTAAAGGTTGATGACATTTCAGTAGTCCAAGAATTTATAGATGTGTTGTCACAAGAATTATCAGACCTATCGTTAGAAAAAGAGATGGAACTTGTGATGGAATTAAAACTCGGGACAGAGCCACTCTCTAAGGTTTCTTATCAAATGTCGTCATCTACGTTGATAGAACCAAGGGTGCAGAGGAGAGGATTGTTGAATAAGGAATTCATGCATATCAGTGCATTACTATGAGGAAACATTAGTTTTGTTCATAAGAAAAAGAAAGTCAGCGTTATGAGTTAGACATTTAGAAGAACCCTAATTGAAATGTCTTGTGTCACCCTAGAAAGACGCATTAAGTCGCAGGTGCACTGACTCAGAAGTCTGCAGTTGCACAGATGGTGATCAGGGAGTAGAATGTACTCGAGAGAGCTTGAAATTTGATTTTCAAATTTGAGGTAGGCTACCTTTTGAATTTTATAGCCGCCCTCAAAATTGAACCGGATATTCAAGTTAGAATCAGACATTTAAGTTGCCGGACCCAAATGTTCAAGAAATCCTGTAAGAGGATACCGAAATAAATAAATAAATAAAATAAAAGTTGACTTTCAGATTTTGGAAAAGGGAATGTCAAAGTATCATGGGTGATGATAGGTGTTAGATAGTACGGAACTTGAGGAGAAAACCTTGTTAGAGAATTCAATGTAGTATTGTGGTATTTGACCAGACGGTACAAAGTAGGTTAGACATCAGCTAGGTTGGTAGATCGATATAAGAATGGATACCACCGGACAGATTGCAAGTGTCAAATGTGCTAGTAAATGAAAGTTTAGTAATGCAAGCCAAGAGGACATTTACAATCACTCGAGAGTCTCGAGTGGGAACGGAAGTATATCATGATGGAATGTTGTGATAGGTTTACCAATGAGTCAGAGGAATAATGACTCCAGTTGGGTTAGTGGTCGACAAATTGATGAAGTCGGCCCACTTTATCGCCGTATGGAAGGATCTTGATTGGAATGGGCATGCAGAAGTGTATGTGTGTCAAACAGTTCGTCTGTGTGAAGTACCAGTGACGAACTTATATCAAATCTAGAACCAAGGTTCCCAATTTCAGCAGAACAGTCAGATAGTTCATTTTGAGGCAAAACAGAGTAGAGTGTACAGAACTTCAGTTTGTTGAGATGAGATCAGAGAAAGAAAGATCACAGGCCTAGAGTAAGTTCAGTAGTCAGTGATCGCAGTTGTCGTGATCAGAATCAGATCATATACCGCTCAGAGCCGCCAGAAAAGTTGTATCGTTGAACTTTGAAGGCCCTTAGAGTTCCAAATTGGTGATTACATCTTTCTGAATATGTCACCAATGAGGGATACCATGTGTTTCAGCAAGGAGAGAAATATGAAACTGAGGTACGTAGGTTCCTTTGAGATTCTAGATAGAGAATCAGGACCCTAACGTATCGTCTTGCCTTGTCGCCAAGGTTGGCGCAAGTGCATGATGTCTTTCACGTGTCAATGTTGAGGACATACGAGCCTGACACGACCCACGTGTTAAATCTTAAAGAATTAGACGTGGACGACAGAGTGTCGTACATGAAAAGTTCGGTTCAGACTGTGAATCAGAAAGATTGGATTTTGTGAACCAAGAAGGTCCCCTTGGTCAAAGTGGTCTAACAACACCACGGGACTGAAGAAGCAATCAGGAAAAGTGCGACTAGATGAGATGACGATACTCCCGCGTTTTGTTTAAGGATTGGTAAATGTTTAAATTTCGAGAACGAAATTTTTATAAGAGGAGAAGAGTTGTGATATTCCAGATTTTCAATCCTGTTTTCTACTAGATAAATCGAGCATTTCATTGAAGCGCCTATAGGGCTGTTCTCAGAGCTTATCACTCTCGAGATAACTAGACTATTTGGGAAAAACATTAAGGATTTTAAGGCAAATAGACTTGAGAATTCGATCAGGAATCGGCTTCTCGACCGTGCTCATCTGTTTAGATCATTACGGCACAAATATAAATCGATTTGAGATCAGATATGGGTTGGTTCGACTAAGATGTGTGGTTAATCGTGAGTAACACTACTAAATTGGAAAATTCTTGTCAACCGGCACTAAACTGATTTTACTATCGTTTTGGTACCCTATATCCGTATTTGAATTCTCGAAATT
Organism: Eucalyptus pumila; assembly: GCA_016097595.1. Taxonomy (NCBI): domain Eukaryota; kingdom Viridiplantae; phylum Streptophyta; class Magnoliopsida; order Myrtales; family Myrtaceae; genus Eucalyptus; species Eucalyptus pumila. The sequence continues at coordinate 67,952,738 of CM027851.1, forward strand.
TTCACGACAACCGAGAGTCACAAATATGTTGAGTGGGTTCATTATGACTCGAAGAAAATTGACGATGGGTCATTTACACTAAAAATTTCTGAAAGTTACCCGATAGCCTAAGTTACGCTAAAAACGCATCGAATGGAAATTAATCACGAATTTAAGTCCGATTTCAGAAATTGAAAGTTCTATCATGTCACGAGCTATTTTAGGAACGTTAACTCACCCTTCGAATAATTTTCAGAGATTCTGGGGTTTTTGCGGAAAATCATTCGGACGTCGCGCAAAATTAGCGGAAATTCAGATGGGCTAAATCGATGGAAATTGGGACTTCTTTACGGAGCCTTTGAGTGTTAGGGACTTACAAAAAATTTTCAAAATTTTCTTCATTCAATTTGGATTTCAAGTTGGGAAATTGAGCGAGGAATTTAAGCCTAAAGTGGTGAAATTCGGTTTAGGACAAAGGGCTGAAAATTTTGGCATTTAATTGAATAAGGTATGGATTAATATTGTTGGAAAGAATTAGGAGGGGACAACGTGATAAGCATGGAGACATTAGATATTTTGTGTGAGCCTTTGGAGGACCAATTCATTATTAAGATTGAATTATTGTTGGACTTTTCCTTCTCTTTCATTCGGCTTCTTCAACACACTTACTGCTTCCCCCATTATCTTCATGTGAAGGCCTCCACGAAGCCAACTATCTTCTCCTTTCTCTTAATAGTTTCTCTGTTTTAAGTCCCGCAACTGCACGCCTCAATCGAAGATCGAAGCCACAGCTCATCTTCCTTCATTTGTGTCTTCTCCCCCACCAGTCAATTCCAGCAAGTTTAATTGACCACCAATCCTCACGGCCAGCCCACAATTCTTCCACCGAGCAGCCCAGCAATCTTCAGTCAACAATTAAGTTTCCTGTTCTCCTTAGTTGACCACTGAAGAAGATCAATGCACTTGCTACCACAATCGCTTGCTCCATCAGCCCTCTTCGAGCGTCCACGTTCTAGCAAATCTTGAAGACCCTAAGCGAAGCTTACGACACCACCTGGCCAACGCCCACCCCTTCGTTCCTCTCCGTCGCGCCAACCCACAAACGAAGCAGCTCCCTTCATCCACGTCTTCAATCAGCAGCCCACGATCAACCAGTAAGCCCGTTGTTCCATCGCAGCCGATCTTGTGGAGTTGAAGTCAGCTCAGCAAACTCCAGCATCTTGGGCGTGTCTTTAGCCCTGTTTTTTAGGCCCAATTGAAGTCCAGCAAAGCCCATGGATCCAGCAAATTTTCAACCCATCTTCGTGAAAGCCAACCCAATGAATTTCATTGGGTCCATCAAGCTCAACCCAGTTTCTTGAAGCCCAACCTAGCATTTTGAAACCCGTGAAATTTTAGCAATCCAAGCCCGCGAAGCAAGTTAGCCAAAACTCAAGCCCAAGTTCAGTCTAAGCCCAAATTTTTTGCAGGCTTGCGAGGCTTGTAGGCCCAGCCCGAGTGTTCGTTGACGTCACTGAAAATTCGAATTTTGGCTGCTATCGTCGCGGTGTTGCGGACTTCGCTTTTATCAAGCGAGTTTTGCTCACTAAGCCCTTATTAGTAGGCTAATGATACTTAGGGGTTGATTAGATTTAATTAAGTGCAATTAGGTTGTTAGATTAGAGTAGAATCATTAAATTAGGCATTTACCTATGCATGTTAAGAGAATGGTTAGTATACTTAGCAAGTAGACAAGTCATATTAATTATTAAACGGGTCTTGGTAATTTTCCGGGTCCATTTTGGCTTCCAATCAGGCGATATAGGCCTAAATTGGAATTTTAGTGTTTATTTACTTAATTTTTTTATTTATTTATTTATTTATTTATTTATTTTTCAAAAATTAAACTGGGATGGTCAACGACCAAAATTTCGTGCTAATTGCAGTGGCGCTTTCTATTTATTTAATTGAGCACTGATTTGTGAAAATTGAGTGAGTTGATGAGTATGTGGGGATTTATCCCAATTTTGATCAGTGTCGGTGTTCAATTAGAATTTGACTGTGAGAGGTTGTGAGATGAACCTTGAAAACCGCCAAAGTGTGACTGTGCTAGTGGGGCCAAGTTTTGCCACCGAATTTGGAATTGGTCGCGCCTGTTGGGCCGTAAATTGCCACTTGATAGAGGTCACATCCATGGGGCCGAGAATTGCCACCCAATAGGGGTTACGCCTAATAAGGCCATAATCTGCCACTTATTAAAGGTCGCGCACATTGGGCTGTAATTTGCCACCTAAAGATAGGTTGTGTCCTTTGGACCGTAAATTGTAGCCAAGAAATTTGGTAATCGATACTCGTTGAGCCATGAGTAAGAATTGAGATTGAATAAGTGAGACAACCGGGGAATGGTCAAATTGACATATAATCGACGAGGTCAATTGATCGATGATTCGATCTAATTGGGTGATGTGATGTGATCATATATATTTGATAAATATATATTGACTTGTAGAAGGGAACTGAGGCCAATGTAAGTCCTCTAACTCGTGTTGTGCTTAGGCAGCCTAAAATGTATTGGTTTCCTAATTGGGTCTTAGAGGGTAGAACTTGCTGAGACATAATCTCATCCTGATTGTGGGAAAACATTTCAGAACCATGATGAGGAACCTGAGGAGAAAGAACCCGAAGAAGAGTACCTGGAGGAGAACCCCGAAAATAATCCAGAGTAGGATCCTGATGAGGATTGAGACTCCACTCTTGTCTGATGACTTTTGCTGTGGAACCGTTTGAGTAGAAACCGACCTTTTAGTATGGCTTGTATATGTATATATATGACTGAGTTGTTATATATGTATATAAGGGTGTTGATTTTTAGGTTCAAGTTTTTAGTCCTACTTGTCTATCCCATTGTTTTATTGTCTGGGGATTCTTATTATATACTTTTGCATGCGCATATTAAACGAAAGGATCAGCGATGTGTCCTGAGACGTCGCTATTAAATTGACCAAGGTCAGTGATGGGTGCATGTCCGAGGATCGGGCATGACTACACAAGTTGTCATGTATCGCACCTAAGTTATCCATCTAACAATCACATGCAAAGCATATAAAATGACACGCATTTAGGCCATATGACCTTGGTTCTCAATCAATCAAATAAATGAGAGAGCCAACAAAGGATCATTTATTCAATTGACTCACTTATTCAAAAACATGCATCATTGAATATGTTCATGCAACATGTATGTTCATGACAAGCGAGGCAGTCGGTATGCAATTCATGCGATACCTAAAACCATTTTGTAAACAATTGGCAACCTCAAACTTGTCATTTTAAAAGATTTGACGAAAATGGGACACAACTTCATCAAATCATGGAATGTATCTAGCCATCAAGGTGAGCTTGGGCACATATTTTGCACAACTAATCAAGCATCACATACGTTCTAAATACAAACCAATACCTTGATTAAAATCATGTCAAATCAAATTTTAAGAAATATTAAACAACTTTGCTGAAGAAAATTTCTTATATGGGCATCACATGAACTTCTAAAGCTTTGAATAAGTCCAAAATCATGTCAAGAAATCAAAATTTCAGAGTGTCCTGCAACTTTGGGAGATTTGGTAAAAATATCAAAACATATTTTTATTTTCTGAAACTTTTTGACAAGCAAGTTCAGCATGTCAAGAGCAATTCACAAATAGACATTGAAGTCTAATTCAGCATGCATAATTTTCTAAAATCAAAGAACAAAGGCATTTAATATCAGCCTAATAGAAGCATAGCCAGTGACCAATTCAACATGAAAATTTTATGGCAAATTCATCAATATGTGAAGAAAAACTTTCATGAAGAAATCATCCTAAAATTCTAAACATGATTTTATAAAAATCCTCGAGCCAAAGGTTAGTCAGGAATAGAACAGGGCAACATAACACATGCATGATTTGAAGGCAATTCGTCCTACTAATAGATATTAAAACATTTTTAAATTTTTGTAGATGGTAAACATGAGTATTATGGAAAATTTTCATGAAAATTTAAATCCTAGAATTAATACCCAAAAATTCGTATAAAATCAGCAAACATTCTGACTCACTGAAGCAGAACAGGCATTTTAGTACAAGATAATTTCTAGAATCATGCTCGATTTTGCAAAAATGGTGGACATAACAAATGATAGTCAAATTGTGCATGCGATATGTCATTTTAAAGCTCTAGATGTCTTTTTCAAATGTCCAGGAGGCATCAGCAGCAATTGAACACATTAACAAGCTCATACGAAGACAATCATCTAATAGGTCTAATAAGCACAAAAACAAATCATAATTTGACAGAATCACGTGTTTAACCCTATCTACATGACATGATAAAATTCTGAAATTTTTATGTGGATAGAGACACATGTGAGGGTTAAGTCATGTGAAGACAGTCAGGCCTAATTTGAGTCATAGAAAATCACACAAAATTGTGAAGCAGATCAAGTCATTCAGCAAACGCATAATTTGCAGCAACATCACAGAATATCATTGGACTTTGAGGAAGCAATTGACGAGCAAACAATTGAAAAATCAAATGAAGTCCGATTGACGCATGCCATATACCGTTGGAAAGCTCATGGAGTCAGCTACGAAAGTCATGAAGGCATCAAACCGTAATAAGCACATTTAGCAACTCATTCCATAATGTTTATGCAATCAGGTCATGCAGGGCATCCGAATTGCATATCAAGTCACAACCAAGCAATCATCCAAATATAAGCCATTCTAACTTATCCTCTACCGACCAAAAAAAACTTATCCTCTGTTGGGAATATTGGATTCCCGAAAACGGATTCAACACTATATCGAATCCCTAAAACGAATGCGGAAGACGAGCCCTGGAAATTCACATGTATCACCGATCTTAAAGCACACCACGAATTCGAGCGTACCTTGTTAGTCACGGATTAAACACCGACGCCGATATGAGGAAGAGAAAATGATCCCGTTCAATCCGATGACATCAATTGGCCTTGAAGGGAAGATGGATTCGCATTTTGCTTACCGTTTTCTTTTGGAGCGTTTCAAGGGAGAGAGGGAGGAGGAACGTACGTTAAAATGCCAAAAGGTGTGTTCCTCCCTCTCCCTTTCTCCTTTTATACGTCCCTAAAAAAAAAAAAAAAATACCCCTTCATCCATGGGCCATAATCTTGTGGGCCGGGCTTTTAGGCCTAACATGGGCGGACGAGCCAACTTAGGCCCATCACATAAAACCATCATCTCCCACTCGCACATGGTGGGCCGAACAAGATCCTCTTTACCTCTCTTCAACATTCATACCGGTGAATAATCCATGCTACCAACATACTTTGAGAGCTCGTTACCATACATCTGTTAGAAATATATAGCAGCTCATAATGGGCATCACACTCTGAGTAGATTTAGTATGCAGTACCCTAGATCGATCGATCACATTTATATCTCTATTGATCTCTTTTAAACAATGATATATATATATATATATATATATATATATATATATATATATATTGTATTCACAATTATGATTATCCCAAAGACAGTCATAATTAGTTAACCAGTGAATACAAAACTATAATGTGATTCTCCAAATTTGATTTTCCTCTTTCCTTCAAACTCTCAATTTCAGTTCAGCTTGCTTTTCTAGAAATGTCCCATTAGATCGAATCAACTCATGACCATTGGCAACATCCTAAGATAGCAAACGCTAAATAGAAATCTTGAGAATAAGTAAAAGTCATGAGAGCATTAAAATTGAGGAACTCTTTTCCTCAAGAGTCTCACGTGACATAAAAGTTGAGATCAAAACTTTTGCCACTCTTATTGGTCGTTTCATACACACGTAGTATGAAATACGTATTATGATATTAACTCATTTCCCATGGAGCTTATGTCTACACCTTCAATACCGTACAGATGATAGTTCAGACATACCCAGTGTCTAACTTGAGTTCACGTATCTACTCATTCACAAAATTCATCAGAACTCACATCTGGCAACATAGACATATAAAGAAAAATATATGGGTTATTTTACTTTCGGACATAGTAAGTATTATGTCATCATCTTAACACTCAGTTAAGGCGATATACGTATTTTAAGCTTGAGCTCTCGATTATCACCTAGATAATAAGCTTAAAAACAGTCCCAGTAAATAGAGGCGATTACCCGTGTGAGTGGGCTAATCTTATATCTGTCCGACATACTTTCTCAACTTAATGTAATGCACTGAGCATTAAGATGCATAAAGATCAAACAAATATTCATAAGCATTAATGATGAAAACACAAATTCATCAAATGTGAGCACTTAGGGAAATTACAATATTCAGTACATCAGTCTCTACGCAATCCTAGAGATTTCATGTGGCCACAAAACACATCTCTAGGTATTGTCTTTGTCATAGGATCTGCTACCATTCTATGCGTAATATGTACTGTAAGTTCACATCTTTTCGTGCAATCATATCCTTGACAAAATTATACTTGGTATCTATGTGTTTGGTCTTGTCATGATATTTTGGATCTTTGGTATACACTATAACTGCTTGGCTATCACAGTTAACCAATAATGGACTTGCATTTCTCAATAACACCTAAATGATCCAAAAAATCTCTTAAGCCAAACATCTTCTTATACTGCTGTTGATAATGCCACGAACACCACTTCCATCGTGGACAAGGCTATACATGTTTGTTTCTTACTGCTCCAACATATGGCGCCATTATTTAGTAAGAAAACAAACCCAGAGGTAGATTTTATTTCATCTAAATCTCCTCCAAAATGAACATCATAATAGCCTTAGAGTCGCAGATCATTTCCTTAATGAATCAACGTATAATCAGCAGTTCCCTTTAGATACCTCAGTATTCTCTTAACGGCTTTCCAATGTGCTTGACCTGGATAGGATTGGTATCTTTGTACCATTCCAACTGCAAAACATATGTCAGATCTTGTACACATCATAGAGTACATCAAGCTCCCAACAGCACTAGCATAAGGAACATATTTCGTTTGTTCCTTCTCTTGTGGAGTCCTTGGACATAGTCGATGGCTCAATCCTTCACCTTTTGCAATTGGAATTTCTATGGATTTACAATCTTGCATACGAAATCGTTCAAAAACCTTTTTGTATATGTTTCTTGCGAAAGAGATAACGATCTCTTTGAACGATCTCTTGAAATCTTAACTCCAAGAATGTATGCAGCCTTACCCATATCCTTCATCTCAAAATTGGAAGATAATCAACTCTTCACAGTATTTACAAACTCTATTGCTTCCGGCAATTAGTATATTATCAACATATAATGATATGATCACAAATTGATCATTGGATCTTTTGATATATACACAATGATCATCATCTATCATTGTAAAATCATATGCCATTATGGCATTATGAAAACGTATATACCATTGTCTCAATGACTGCTTAAGGTCGTATATCAATCTCAAAAGTCGACATACTTTTTCTTCTTGACCTTTCACTATGAAACCAACAGGTTGTTCCATATATATTTCTTCCTCTAATTCTCCATTGAGGAAAGCAGTCTTTATATCCATTTGATGTAACTCAAGATCCATACTAGCCACTATTGCCAGAATAATGCGAATCGAGGTAAATCTCACTACAGGAGAAAATGTATCTTCATAATCAATTCATTCCTGTTGATTATACCCCTTCACCACAAGGCGAGCCTTATGCCTTTCTATTGAGTCATCAGCCTTTTCACTTTATTTTGAGAACTCACTTGTTCCCAATAGCTTTGCGTCCTTTTGGAAGATCAACCAGTTTCCAGACTTGGTTTGACTTCAATTGACTCCATCTCCTCTTTCATTGTATAAATCTATTTTTCCTTACTAGGGCAATTTAGAGCATCATTAATATTTCTTGACTCATCCTCATCTTGCGGAGCAATCATAAAAGTTTCCCCTTCAATGTCAAAACGTCGACGGGGAATACTTTGGCGACTTGTTCGCCGTATGGGAGATTGTACACTTTGTACATCATTCCCCATTATGCTCCCACTAGGATTAGATAATAATAATGTCGTCTCATCATGTGGTTGCAATTGAAAATGAGTTAAATTCAATTCATCACTTCTCATATTACTCCCACTTGGATGAACTCCACTAATATCATTATCTTGATCTAAGGTTTCAAATAGGGGGTAATCTTCCCCTATTTCGCCATTCTTAGGAAATTCATCCTCTAAGAATGATATCCCGTGATTCAAATTCAGTTATACTCCCACTTTCCTACTCACCTATGAACACATACCCTTTCGAGTGTTCGGAGTATCTCATTAAAATACTCTTCTTTCTTTTGGGACTCAATTTCCCAAACTTGTGAGAGGACTCATGAGTATAGGCAGCACAACCCCATGGCTTAAGAAAACTTAAGTCCGGTTTTCTACCTGTCCATAACTCATATGGAGTGAAAGTAACTGATTTGGAAGGCACCCGGTTAAGTATATAGGTAGCAGTTAACAACGCATCACTCCAAAAAGTGATAGCTAAGTTAGCATGTGCCATCATGGACCTAACCATTTCCAGTAGGGTTTTATTTCTTCTTTCCGCGACATCATTTTGTTGAGGAGTATATGGAATAGACAACTGTCTTTCTATTCATTTTTCATCATATAATTTTCTGAACTCATCAGATAAATATTCTCGACCTCGATCGGATCTCAATTCTTTTATTTTCTTGTCCTATTGATTTTCTACCAAGTTCATAAACCTTTTGAAACAACTTAATACTTCAGATTTATGAGAAATCAAATACACATATCCGAATCGAGTATAATCATCTATAAAAGTAATGAAATAAATAGCCCCATGCCTTCCTCTCACATTTATTGCACCACAGATGTTAGAATGGATTAAATGCAGAGGAAATTAAGCTCTTTTACCTTTTCCAAATGGTTTCCTTGTCGTTTTCCCTACTAGGCAATGCTCACATCTGGACAAAAATGTTGCCCAACAAGCCCTCTTTGGCTAGTCTATTCATACGTTATTGGCCAATATGACAAAGTCTAGCATGCCACACACTCACATCATTATCATATGAAGTAGAAAACGTAAAAAGGGAATAACAAACATTGACATCACCACAGTCAACATTTTAAACAATAAAACCATCCAGAAAATGACCACAACCATAGTAGTTTGTATCCAAATATAAATCTACACCACTATTACGGAAGTTCACACTAAAACCAAGCTTAACCAACACCAAAACAGGCACTAAATTTCGATGAGTCTACGGAGCATATAGAACATCATGTAGAAACAAGGTGCGTCCACCACGCATGTTCAATTGGCAGGTGCCAATCCCATTAACTTCAGCTCTAGAGTTATTTCCCACATAGATCCACTTAGTTCTAGTTGGTATCGTCGGAATTCCACGAAAGATTCTCTATCCTTCGCTACATGGTCTGTCGCTCTTGAATCTACAATCCACAAAGGATTGGATTCAGCCAATAATGCAGAACTTGACACATAAACAAAGTTCTCAAATGTACAAGAGGTGTTTACCTTTTTCGGCTCACAATAGTTGCGAGCATAGTGACATTTCTTGTCACAATTGTAACACCTCACCCTTGACATTTTCTTCACTTGAGGATGTTTTCCTCTCTTGTGTTGGTTAACTCTTGATTTCTTGCAATAAGGACTTGATCCTTTGCATTCCCACATATTGAATGAATCAATACGCTTGCGCTTAGAGCTCAAAGCTCTTTCTAAGCTAGAACCAGCATTACAAATATCTATTTTCGGCTTAAATGCTGTTAGGCGGTCCTCTACTAGCTCAAGGCGGCGCATGGCATCCTCAAGATCTTCCATAATTTGGTCAAGAGCTGTCACGACCTAAATTTCAGGTGCACCACTTACAGTTTAGATTAATGGATTGCTACACCTAGACTTAGCTCGAACTCTCCCAAGCCCATACCAATTCGCGACTTAGGTTCAAGTTTTTAATATGCAAATGATGTTTATCATGGAGTCGCCACTAATCTATTTTTGGTGGGTCGATTAGAAACCCAAGTAAAGCAATGGGAGAATTACTTCACTCCTACGAACCATAGATTGTGAGTTCGGGGACTTGGTTACACTAGATTACTCTAATGCCCTTTCGGTACCATTCTTTTATTTTCAAAAATGTTTTTTGCAGGCAATTTTGGATTGATTTTAAATCTATTTCCTTAACATGTGATGTGATCATGCGGGTGCGCAATCCACCAATTTAACACCCAAGGAAGGCAAATAAATAAATAAAATGCAGGGACTTATCTCGTAGCAACGAAAGCATCTGCATAGTTAGATCATAATTCACATCAACAGATCTAGATATGATTTCTAATTAACACGTAATTTCTTTTTTTGTTTTCACTTATTTAATAAAAATCATGCAATATGCAATGCATGCTACTAATCTAACATGGAATAATATGACATGATAATATAGCCTAAACTATATGATGCAAATGCGATGTTTTTGTGTTTTTTTAATAAGCATGCGATATATCCTAATTCTAAGACGATTCTTTTTGGTATTTTTCATGAAATTCGAAATGGAAATTGTCCAATAATTAAATGTGCAATCTAAATTAACCAAATGACCTAATTCTAATGACGAGCAATTTCTAATTAAATGAACCTAGCGATAATTACTAAATGACATGCATTTCATGAACCTAATTCTACACGACATGTGCATGATTTTTTTAATGAAAATTCGTAATTAAAATTGATAAAATATAAAAAAAAATCTAACTAAAGCGAGACATTATCTATTTTAAGTTAGGATTAGACTAATCTAACTCCTATCTCAACTTAGAAAATTATCTCATCATGCAATTTAATTCAAAAGATTTTATCTAACCTAGATGCCATCTAAACATGCATTTTTAAAAAAAGCTATCTATTTTATCATGTAATTTTATCTAGGAAAATCAATTCTAATTTACATGAAATGCAAATGCAATTTTTTTTTGTATTTTTGAAATAAATAAAGCAATTAAAAAACACAAAATCCTCCATGGTTGTTTCGCTAATAAAATCAATAAATTGATCTTAAGCCTTAAAGACCAAGATATCAATTTTATTCCCGCGTGATTAATTATTCCATCTAAAGCCTTATAGATGAAATAAAAAATCATTGTGCGGTTGCGATTTAGGTGATAGTCGAGGATTTCAATCATGCATCTAGAAATATTTCAAATAAAGAAAACAAAACAAAATAAAATAAATCTATCTAATTTGGTTCAAGAAAACTACCTAGTTTAGATTATTCCCGGCTGCAAAGGACTCACGAACGGCAGCGACTACACGGCTCACGGTGTGGGCGAACTTGCGGAGATGGAGCTCACGGACATTGGCAGAGGACGCAAGCTGAAGTCAATGGCCAGGGTGACTTTCGTTTGGCCTCTACCAAAAACAACATATCCCACCAGGTGTTGCTCCACGTGTCTCTCTTCTCTTCACTGCTCAACTTTTTGAATTATGTTATCCCCTCGTGAATGCTCAACCTGCATGAAAAACATTTAAAAGAAACTGTTGAAGAATCGCCCTGCAGCTCGGGCGACAAAGGCAAGCTCGGACTGGAGGGGAAGCGTGGCAACAGAAGCGGGTTAAGTGCAACTCGGCTGGTCATGCGGCGAGGGTGTCAATACTTAGGAAAGGCTTCTCACGTCTTTCTCCAAAAGACAAGGGATAACCCGCAACACAAAATTCACGAGGAAGGAAAGTCCTCGTTGAAAGCCTAGCTGCCAGACTTCACCAGTCAATGTGAATGTCCTGCAAAGAAAGAGAAAGTGGTCTTTTTGTTCCTTTTTTTATTTGCTCTTTATGTGCCCCCTTTTCTCTACGTCGGTGGACTTCAGAAGAACGGTGATTCGCCGGTACTACAACTTCTTAGTTTAGAATGGTCAGGCTCAAGCTTGGACAGCAGCTCGCCGTTATTGCTGGGGATTTCACGGATGGCTTGTAGAGCTGGAACTTGACGTCAAGGCAGAGCAGGCGGGTGGCGTTGCCGGTGTAGGACACGGGCAACGGCGGAGGCAGGAGTTGTGATGGGCGAGCAGAGGCACAGCTATGGGTGAAGGCATCGGGCGAAGGTGCTGCAGGTGTCGCGGACTGAGAGGCAGCGGCGCGGGCAGCAGCAGCAACGGCGTTCAGGTGGGCTGCTGCAACGGTTGCTGCGGTGGTGGCGACGAGCAGAGGTGGCTGCTGGTTGCAGGTGTCCGGGTCGGTGCTGCTAGTGCTCGGGCGAAGACGGTGGCGCGCTCGGAGCTCGCTGGAAGGAGATGCTGGCGCCGGCGGAGATGCGGCGATGCGCAAACAGCGCGGACGGGTTGCGGTCACGGATGCGGCGCGGTGAGGCCGGTTGCTTGTTGCACGGCGAGGGCGCGGATCGCAGCGGTGGCGGACAGACGGAAGCACGTGCAAACGGCGGCGTCCGGAACTCGAGGACGGCGGCGCGGCTCGCGGGCCGAGGCGGTGCGACCGACGGGTGAAGATGGCACAGCGAGCAGGTGTCGCAGGGGTTGCAAGCGCGAGTGGACGACGCGGGCTTGCGGGTGAGGCGGAGCAGATGCGGTGACCAGCAGTGAAGGTGCACCAGGGCGACAGCTCGGCTGCTGCGGGGCGGCGTTAGGCGCTGGTCACCGGCGACTCGCGGGTAGGCGCGCGCGGCACGCAAGGCGGCAGCGAGCAGCGGGGGTGCGGCGACCGGCTTGAGTTGCTGCTGCGGCGGCGGTGGCGCAGCTTGCCGGTGAGGCGATTGCGCGAACGGCGAGGCGAGCCGGCGGCTCGGGCGACAAGCGAAGATGCGAGGAAGATGAACAGTTCTTATTTTTTCCTTTTTCTTTTCTTTCTCCCTTACGTCCACTCTCTCCTCTCTCGTCTTATCAGCAGACTTTCCTTTTCTGCCGCACTCTCCTGAGTGAGTACTCCCTTTCTTTGTTTCTTTCTGACAAAAGTCTCTCTTAATCTATTCTTCTCTTTTTAACTAAAAGAGAAGCCCCCTCCCGCGAACTTTTTTCGTTCTGCTCTCTCCCTGACTTCACCTTCGGTTTCTCTCTAACGAGACTCTCTATCTCTCTTAATCTCTTCTTCTTCTTTTTTTTTTTCACTCGTCCGTATGTCTCTCTGCGGGCCTTTTCATAGATTTTTTCTTAACTCTTCTGGCCTCCTTCCTTCGACCACACTCCTCCCGTGGTCTTATTTATAGGCGCTCCACCACCTCTTGAAGATAGCCGTCTTTAGTGTGAAAAGATCCAACCGCAACTTTTCCAAAATCCAAGTTGAACTTTGCTTTCTTTCTTCTCTCCAGCAAGGAAAATATTATAAAAATGTTAGTCCAATCTTCTTGCAAGCGTTTGTAGAATTTTCACGTCCCCCATTCCATGCGTGCATGTGCATGCATTAATGAGGGGGAAGAAAATGGACGTTGGATTCTTCTTTCTTCTGCATGCTTGGGGGTTTCTTATACGGCTACTTGTCTCTCCCTTCTATAGGATAGCCACAACTTTTGACTTTTCTTGCTTGTTATTTGCTTCCTCCTCCAGCAAATTTCTCGTTGCTTCTCCTGACAACCCACACTTGAGAGAGAGCATATTATATAATATTATATCATGGGCTCATTTTGCTTCTCTGAGGATTCCTCTCGTCCGCCGAATTTGTGCGTGCATACGCATGCATTAATGAGGGAGAGACAACGGTCGTGCAAGAACTTCCTTCCTCTTTTTTTGACTTTAGCTCTTTCGCATGTTTAGACTAGTGGAGAGAGACCCTCCCTTCGTGCATGTAATCGACTGCGAGCCGCTGCGTCTTGTCGCACTTTTAGTACCGATACAAATGCGACTACATGAAATGCAAATTTACTATTTTTTTCTTAGGGGTTAAGGATTAATCCCTAAATTTTTAAGCAATTAATTACTAAATGATTATGCAAAATTTAAGTGTCAACAAGAGCTTCTAGTGCTTCATATTCAATATTTCACAATTGTTGCCGTTCATATCAGCAATTGCGTTTTTAGTTGCTGAAACCATCGATCTGAACACATCAGACATATATGCACGAATAATTAATGCCTATCATTTATGCATCTACTTTGCACAGACCCATAATATCAATGAACAATTTTAAGTAAGGTTTCAGAATCAAAATGTCATTTCCAATCATCCTCCAAAAATCCTAACTTAAAACTATTATTAATATAATTGTCTTATGCAAAATAAATTTTATGAAGTTACAAAAATTTCTATGAACTACCCACAGCAACCAACAATAACAGAAAGCAAATAATATTTGACATCCAATAGAATAATAATGTTTTTACATAATTCAACTAACATATCGATTGCTACATCAACAACAATCAGGTAGTAAACATTACATAAGATGTTCACAAAGCACACTTAACAAAGATCAGTCTTTACATCTAACACCAAGTCAGTACACGAATTGGGAAAGATCCTCTTTTGTTCAATTTCTTGATCTTTTCCTTGTAACAATCCAGTAATATTCATTTATAAAATCCATCACAATTTTCTTATATGAAGTAGCTTTGTTGACATCCCATATGTGATTCAACACTCCTTGCCATTCTGGTGGAAGGGTGCTCATGAAAAATCACACCATCTCAAACTGTGGCATAGGACGACCATTCCATATGACCTGTTGAATTTTCCCATTGACTTCAAGGACGTGATTAATTAAGTCACCACTCTCCCATCGATGATCAGTCAGCTCAGCTATCAACTTAGAAAGCATTTCCTTTTGTTCATCGGTAATTGTGCGAATAGGTGTGCACAACCTCAGGGGAGGCATTGTTCCTGCAACAAATACAGAACAAATAAGGGATCACATATAATCCACATAGACTTAATTGAAAAAGAAACACATTATTTTCCTCTCTTCTTCTTTTTTTTTTGTCAACGGTCAACGGCCGGGTCGCCGGTCGTCGGATCGGACGGGCCGGTCGGACCTGTCGGGCCGGGTCGGACAAACCAACCCGACACGTGCCTCGCACGCGTGAACGACCAGTCGGATCTCGGGTCCGGTCGCGTCTCGGGTCAGGTCGGTTCGCCGGTCGGGTCGGGTCGCCGGCGATGACGTCATCCCAGCGGTTACTGACCGTTGGGTGACGTCATGGTGACGTCATCACGCGTCGGTTCGTCGACCGATGCATGCCGGTTAGCCGGCCGACGCCGTCACGCACGTGCCAGTTCGCTGACCGGCGCGTGTGGCGCACGCACTGGCTGTGCCAGCGCTTCAGGCGCGTGGCGCCCATGCGCAGTGGCTTCTAGCCGCGCGTGTGGGCGCGTCCGGCGTCTCCCGGTGATGTTCGACCCATCGACGGACTCGTCTCGACGAGCTCTTTCACCCTATGCTATCAGAAATCGATTTGGACTTACAAAAACTCAAAAAAATGGATGAACAGTGCTCGGGTGTCGGGATTTTTCGCCCCGATCCGTGTCGGCCGATTATTTTCACAAAAATCAATCAAAAAACATTCATAAACATGAAAGGGGTCAGGAAAACATGAACTAGGGCTCTAATGCCAATGTTGGGAATATCGGATTCCCGAAAGCGGATTCAACACTAAATCGAATCCCTAAAACGAATGCGGAAGACGAGTCCGGGAAATTCACATGTATCACCGATCCTAAAGCACACCACGAATTCGAGCATACCTTATTAGCTACAGATTAAACACCGATGCCGATATGAGGAAGAGAAAATGATCTCGTTCAATCCAATGACGTCAATTGGCCTTGAAGGAAAGATGGATTCGCCTTTTGCTTACCGTTTTCTTTTAGAGCGTTTCAAGGGAGAGAGGGAGGAGGAACGCACGTTAAAATGCCAAAATGTGTGTTCATCCCTCTCTCTTTCTCCTTTTATACGTCCCTCCAAAAAAAAAAACGTACCCCTTCATCCATGGGCCATAATCTTGTGGGCCGGGCTTTTAGGCCCAACATGGGCGGACGGGCCAACTTAGGCCCATCACATAAAACCATCATCCTCTACTATTCATAAGCAACCTAGACTTCAATATGCATCTAAGTTTGCATAGGATCGTAACCTAGGTCGAGCACAGCCCCAATTGCTTAAGGTAATCTCGCTTCATTAAGCTCATGCATTAGAGGGAATACCTTTGGTGTTTATCCCAAGATCAAGCTCTAATGAGCTTCAACCGGACCACACGGGCACTTGAGGGACCTCAAGGGAGGTTCGGTGGAGGTCGAGGACGTCACTCATCACCGGAATAGCGCCGAAATGGCGCCAATTTGCTGCTGGTGCAAGGATCGGCATCGGATCGCCTAACGACGCCGATTGAGGGATCGCCAAAAGAGAGGTTTGGTGGCTATTCAGAGGGTCTCCGACCACCACCAGCTCCAAAACTCGTTGAGGAACATCACTGGATGGATACTTTTGTATCGCAATTTTGAATTGAAATGCAGAGAGCTTTAGAATGTGCATGCCCTTCAGGTGGGAGATCCCTCTCGGAGAAGGAAATTTGATCTCTTAGTAGTGTGGCGCCAACAAATTCCTCTAATTGCACCTCACTAATGGTTTTAGGTACATGCCCTCATTTAAAACTTTCGAGAGAGCATTTCTGTGTTTCTCATGAGACTTGACCAGCTCTAATACAGAGATTTGTGCCCGCATTTTCCTCAATTGCTCGATTATATAAAACTCACTAGTCTTGATTGTCTGGAGGAATTGCTTGGCTTCTTCATCGGTCACAGCCTTCTTCTCAGTACCTTCTCAAGGCCCATAACATCGACTTGACCTTGTAACAGTATCGATTTCATTGGTCCCATAATTCCACTGGACAGCTTTCTGGTCATACTTCGGAGAGACCTTGATGACTATCTCTCGGCCTTCATCCAATGGGGGAGTTCAATCACAACAGGTTCGAATCCCATGTTCGAATCTTAATGGTCTCGAAGTTGACAACAAGTCGATCACGACAGGTTCCACACCAATTGGTTGAATTTCGTATGAGGCGTCTTCTTCAGTGAGATCCAAGACTACGGGTATGATTGTAGCCACCATGCCATCATATTCGTTGGGTCGTCCAAACTGCCCCACCCATCGGGAACGATATCTTTGGAGGTGCTTGGACCATCTCATTTTGCCCTTCGGTACACAAATTCATTATTTTGTCATGCATTTTTAATGCAAGTTGGCGTTGTAGATATTAGGTAGGTATTTCTCGTTCACTATGATGATGGCTCAAATTAGGCTGGCTTATTCTGAATAAATCGGAGGTGGTTTAGTGAAGTAGTCTTGTTGACGAGCGAAATGTTTGACATCGTTCTAGCTTGATGTGTTTAGGTTGCTTTCAATGGAAGTTTTTCTTGTTATTAGCCGAATTGCATCCTAACAGGCACTTAAATGTTAAAAACACTCACTTTCTATTGATTTATCAAATCATGGGATACGACTGTCATATGAAATACCTTTTATTCCATCCCATCATTTCTCTCTCTTTCTCTCCGCCACCCCGTTCCCCCCACCACTGCTACTCAATGTCACCATCCTACGGTCACTCCGCCGACCAAACCGATGGTGTCCGCCACAACTAAGCCTCCATCTTTGTCCATATCTCTCTCTCTCTCTTCTTTGTCATGGCTTGACTCAAAAGTAGAGGCGTCTTGCTCAGAGCTACAATGATGCTTGACTAGATCTAGCGTCGCGTTTGAGTAACTCTGACATACATCAGGCTAGATGTGGCGTTGGAGCACGATTAAATGTGATATTGAACCCACAGCGGCGGGCCATCATCTGAGGGCTCATAACTCAACAACAAATATTTACAACAGTCCAGCACGATGCCAAATTAGGTCAGTGGGATATTTCTCCTCACAATAGCATGCTCATGTCAATATATGCATTTTGCAAAAGAAATCTTTTTTGCAAAGAAAAGACTTTTTTAAAGATTCTATATCAATTTTTCTATAAAACTAAGTTAATTAACTTTTTAGAAAATTCTTTGGCAAGGGAAAGCAAGTCAAAATTTTCCACCATCTTACTTGCTTAGTTACAAAGAAAGTGATAAGACAAAGCCGACACGACCTACTCAAAAGAAAGGGGGAAAATGGAGGGGTGAGAAAATTGTGACTTGAAGATGTGTACCATTCCACTAAGCTTTTGGTCATGTTAATAATGGAGGATCTTGAAATAAAGTTGTTTGATTAGTACCTAGTATTGGAGGTACCCAAATTCTTTGGGCTAGGAGAAGGATTAGTTTTATTTTGTTTAGATTAATTATTGATTAGGGCAAAATCTAGGATTTTCTTGCAATAGGCTTTAGCTTCTCCATGCAAGTTTCGTCGGTTCTTCCCCTTCCCCCAGCCGAAAACTTCAGCCCCTAAACCTCATGATGGCCCTAAAATTTCCCCAGCCAATCTCCTCTTTTGCATGGCTGCAACAAGAGAAAAATTCCCAAGAAAGTCATCATTTTCCCCCCAACTTTCTTTTATTTTCCCTTCTCATTTGTGCTTCTTCTTCCTCCTTCCCTTCACTTGCCCAACGTCTCCCTCTCTCATCTTCTTCTTGTTTCCTTGCTGTTCTTCGAAGGACCAGCAACCAAAGAAGCAGCCAGCCTTCAAGAGAGCTCAAGAAAACAGTTTTTGAGTTCTAAACTAGGTAAGGTAATAAGCTAGGTATTAAACTTGGACATCCTCTCGACGCTTGAGGGTGGATTAGCTCGATCTAGTGGATTTTAGGTTATAGGAGCTAGATCTTTGGATGACTTTAGCTTGCATGTATTCTGTGATGTGTGGGAAGTCTTGCATGTGAGTTTCTCGAAGATTTTTGGTCACTAGGCTTGCATGAGTCGTGCTCAAAGGAGCTGAAGTTGGATTTTTCTCCAAATCTGTTTACTGAACACCCGATGTTTGCTATTTTTGTCGGTTGGAATGTGCTACGAATCTGAGGTTCCTTTCTTCTTAAAAATGTTTTAAACATCTTTATTTATGACATATATTTTACTCAACATTTTCTGGATTTAAAGGAACAAGATTTCAGCTTCGTTGCATGCGAGTCAAAATCTCGTTTTATGTTGGAATCCGTGACCTTTTGATGTTCAAAGAATTTTTATCAACTCCTGAGGTTCTATTTTCAAAATAGTTTCTTCACAAAAAATTTTCAGAACATCTTGATGTTTAATATAGTCAAATTTCAGAGCAAATGAATGAGTTTTGGACTTCGAACCAAGCTGGTTTTGAAAAACGTGATTTATGGACACAGACACAGTTTTGGTAACTGTTTGAGCGATTTACTGCTCTTATTCTAGAAAGAACTAGGTCAAAGTCTTTTTAATAAAAATGTTTTTTTAAGTTTTCTTTACAACATATTTAAATTTGAGAATTTTATGAACTGGTTTGGTTATGTTTCCAAATTTAATCCTAGAACCGTGCGAGTGGACTCAGTTTCTGCCAATGAGGGCCGGTTGTGGTCTTGTTGCTGTTCTTGGTGTCTTGCTTGCTGAAAATTGCATATTTCTTGATTTTTGATGATTTTGGCATGCTGAGAAATTATGCTTGATGGTTGTGCGTGAGTGGTGCTTATCGTGTGTGCGAAATCATGTGTGATAAGTGTGTAAGGCTGTGTGAAGGGCAATTTTGTTTTGTGCATGCTAATGCACTAAGATCTTAGTACACTGAGCATGTTGTGTGGTGATACATGTGTGTACTGGTGATGTTGAAAGTGTGCCCTAATGGAAGATTGTGATGTGGTGAAATGCATGAATGAATCAAATTAAGAGATGTTCCATTAGGCAATGTTCCAATGATGCCCCCGGGGAGTGGGGATACCCCAAGCAGTGAGCTTTGGGATGCTTCGGTTGAAGTCACAAGGCCAGCGACCCTTGGACATTGGGATGTCTCAGAGGGAGATGCCCAGGGCCAGTGTCCCCTGGAAGTCTGGCCAGCAACCCGAAAGTGACTCAAACGAATCTGACCAGCATCCCGAGTTCAATCTATTTTTAGGGTGGATATGAAATGTTCACACATCGAAATTAATCAATAAGGCATGTGAGTACATGTGATGGTGTTGCCGTGTGTCATGAGATGCATGAATGATATTGTGTGTGCTGTGTGATGCATGAATGGAGTACTTATGCACTTTGCGGTGTAGTCTTCATGCATTATACTCACTTTAACTTGTCTAGTTCGCATGATATTATTAATACCATATGCTGCCATATTTGATATAGTCTATGGTTATGATGATTCACTATGTTGGTGTTAATTTCCCTAATGAGCGAAATTAAGATCTCGTTGTTTAATGCCATGTTTTATCCTTTATTGGGCATTGTTGCTCACCCTTTATTTTTCCTCTCAGATCATTAGCTATGGATGTGACACCCTTGGCAACTTATGGCACGTCTGTGTGGGTAGATGGCGTGTATAGGAATTTTGAGGATCGAGTTTCTGGCCTTGTTTTGACTCGTTATATTTGTACTGTTTGGATAGATGATGGATGCCATAATCCTTTTCTTATGCGATCTGTGTCTGTGTATCTCAACGTGAATGGGAGGTTGTTTGGCCCCATCAGTTGGTGATGTTTTGAGCTTGGAGTAGAAATCACGCATGGGTTGGAGGGTTGTAGTGGATGAGGAAAACTACCAAGTAGAGGAGTTAGGCACATTTTTTGCCTCTCCCAGGTGTTTTGTTCAGGTCATCTTGATGTATGTATTGCCATGATGTAATTGTCAAGATGTCGTTTTCCTCTTGTAATCCTTGCTTATGATGAATGAATGGAAGCATGTCACTATGAAATTTGTTCTTATGTGAAATTTCTTTATATGAAAAGTGTATACTCTTCCACTTGCGTAATAGAAATTAAAAATTATAGCTGAGGGTCTAGAGTGACGACCTAGGACATCACAACAATACTCCGAACAATTCATCCACTCAACTCCTGGTCAGACAATCTTCAAAATCCATGGTATGCTTCTCCCATGGACATAGACAATGCTGCCAAACCACTTAAATCACCGTGTCACTGTTCTTTTCTCATATAATTTCTCTCTACTTGATCATTTCCAATTTGCTTGTGATTCTGTACACAGCAAAGGGCCTACACAATGTACATGTCCAAAAACATTTAGGAAATTTCTTATGAGGCCTCTCATCCAATCAAATGTGCAATAGACATTCCTAACTTTTGCCAAAAAAACACTCTTCAAGATCCAAAATGACATAATGGAACTCTTTGGTCAATAAAGAAGTTGATTTTAGTTTTGGATGATGTACAAGTACCTATATTTCTCAAATACTTTGAGGGTATAGCACATCATCAAAGTGTGGAATTTAGCAATCTAGCATCTTTGATAGGAATGTTCTGTGTAAATGAAGGCTTGTGATTTCCTTGTGCACATTGTTCCTTTTCCATAACAATCCATGTCATAAACTATTACGGTGTTGAAGAGGCCATATTTTGTTGAAGGACTGCAAGAGCACTATCACTTAAGATTCAATGTCGTCAGTTTCAAATAAAGGACATTGCTCTCAGATTTTTTCATCCAAACAAGGGACTCTGAGTTATAAGGAATTGCAAGCCTTGGATACTAAATTGGCACATGTTGTAATATTTGGAAACAAGGGATTTTGACCAATGCAGCATCGGTCTTGTGAAGCTTCTATAGCCAAACAAGATTGCTTCATTCTCAAGCCCATTGGAGGCCGTAAAAGTTCATGTTACCAGGTTAGTGAATGTTATTGTTATTTGATTTGTGTAATGATCATATGTAGAATTATGTGTGGAGATGATGTTTAGAGCACAAGCCCTGTGCACTTTGCTCAACAGTTCGACTAATTAAATAATAGACAAATAGACCTGTATATTGAAATTTAAGCTTTAAAATGATCTTATAATCTGCTTTGTTAGCACTGTTGAGAAGCTTGTGCTTAAACTTAAGGATGAAAATGCTTTCGAACTACAAATTAAGTGATGGGAAGTTATTCAGGTAAGAACCATGGGTTCCAATGTACAGGATTGGACTAAGTTGGAAGAGAAGGATATACAGGACATTCTTGTTCTGCCTTGGCACGTTTCTATCTATTCTGTAATTTATAGAATTTGAGGTTTGTGCTATGCTTCTAAGGCCTTCTAATTACTTACTGGAAAATCTATCTTTTTTTTCGCTCGCAAGTGTTGTTTGTTGTCAGTCATAGTTCAGGTATTAAGTCAAAAAGGAATAAGTTTTCAAATTACTTGCACCGAATACAGATTGTAGATGTCTACATATCCTATGCAGGTACGTGCTATGTCATCAACTCAACCAGGGTGATCATTTCCCATAATAGGTTTGATACTGATGTCCTTTCATATAGGATGGATCTTGGTAGCATGCAAAATATTTGATCTACTATATCACGAAGGAAAATATTAATCTGAATTTTTTAAGTTGACTTACCCTGAAGTGTTTCCTGTTCAGTCTTAAAGTAGTTGATATATGTTTCTAGCTGAAGTAATTATAAGTCAAATATTGACAACTAGTGCTTTCTGATCAGCTGAAGGTGAATGAAAGGATAATCTACACCACACCTCCTTCCCCCAAAATCCTTTCTTCATGTGCTGCTCTGATGTTTATTGTTATCTACCCTGCTATCTCTCATCCGGGATCAAATAATTACTCTAACCCTCAAGTACGGAATACCGTCTACTTTATTGAACTCTCGGTAAACTGCTGCCCAAGCAGCGGCTGTGGCTTTGCTCCCAAGCAGTGGCTGTCCTCCAAGAACTAAAGGCAAGGTTTAGCTCTCTCTCTCTCTCTCTCTCTCTCTCTCTCTGTCTCTCTCTCTCTCTCGTTGTGTTCCTAAAGAAGTAAATCATATGTCCATCCCGCCATAAAATGGCTTTGCTCCATATGTTGCAGTGGTTGCACATTTTTTTATGTATTTAATGAAGAGATTTATGCCTAAGATGCTTGCCTTACAAATAAATTTTAGGATCTTAGTGTTCCTAGAGAAGTATATCAGACCATACAATCATTATTTCCCCATATAATGGGGGACTATAATCCATATGTTGCTATGGGGTTTCTATTGGACTTCTAAAACTTTTTTTTGCTGAGTGTTGTGCTTGTCAAATCATTAATCTCCACTGCTTTGCCTACCTTTTCAGGAAAGAAAAATCATCCCGCAAGCTATTGTACGTAACTTTTAAAAGGATAGTAGGAAACCCATTTATTTCTCAAGATATCGAAATGCTTGCATAGAAAAGTAGTTTTCTGATACACTAACTTTTTCTAAGAGTTTCTTTTTAACTTTTTGATACTCAACCGTCATGCATTGCAGGCACAACTAGCTGGTTTTGTCGATGATGAGACACACTGTGTGAGATATGGTCTTTGGCATCCTTGTATCTGAAGCAAAGTTCGTGCTTGAGTTACTTCCAAAAGGAAAACGTATTTATGATGTTGCCATTGCAAAACTACTATCCTTGTCCTAGATAAAGAAAAGCAAGTTAACTTTTATATATGTCACTCAAACTCTCTTTTTCAAACGTTTCTACATTATCTGTGTTTCTAGCCTAAGTACATTGTGGATTTCAGTTTTAGATGATGTACAAATACCTATATTTCTCAAATACTTTGAGAGTATAGCAGATCATCGAAGTGTGGAACTTAGCAATCCAACATCATTGAAAGGAATGTTTTGCATAAACGAAGGCTTGTGATTTATGCGTGTTGTGACTGTCAAATTAATCTCCACTTTTGCTTTGCCTGCCTTTTCAAAAAAGATAACCCATTGTGCTAGCTACTATATGTAACTCCTGAAAGGATTGTGGGAAACCCATCATTTCTTGAGATATTGAAATCCTTGCATAGAAAGGTATTGTTTCTGATGCACCATAACTTTTTCCAAAAGGTTCTTTGTAAACTTTTCATTCTCGACCATCATGCATTACTGGCACAACTAGCTGGTTTTGTTGTTGATGAGGCACATTGCGTGAGGTATGCATAATCTTTGGCATGCCTTGTACATGAAGAAAGATCATGCTAGAGTTACTTCAAAAGTAATAATTATTTGTGATGTTGCCACTGCAAAACTATTGTCCTTGTTCCTGATAAATATAAGCAAGTTAACTTTTATATATGCTAACTTAAACTCTTTTTCCAAACTCTTCTGCTGTGTTTCTGGCTCAATTAAATTGTCAGTGTTACACTAGACCTTCTGAAGCCCAGAACCCTGTGAAGTTCTAATATAACAGACTATAGTTTTCCTTGTTTGATGAAGAGATTTAAGTTCCATCGTTAGGGAACACTTAGTGGCACATCGTTCATTATATTGAGTAAGGAACACACAACTTAAATAAGCTCCAACGAAAATTACTTCCTAGATGGAACCAGCATATGCTTGGATGAGGATCCGTCTCCTATCTATGTTTGGCATGATACTCAGTCTCTTAAGTTGATTCTTGTGTCCTTATTTATTCTATTAATGCTTATACTTTATGTTAACAACTTGAGAAAGGCAAAGGTTCAACCAGGTGATCATTAATTATGTTTCTTACAAGGTCTTAATTGGATTTGCTCTGCCAGTTTGATCTCATTAAAGGAACGTATTGCTGGTTTGAGCTTTTCTTGTACATTTGACTGACTAATGAGTAAAGCTCATTGGTTGTCATTTTCATGGTTGTCATTATTGTAGTCAATGGGGACATGATTTTCGTCCATATTTTAGGGGATTGGGATGTCTCAAGCAAAACTTTGTGTAGTCCCAGTGATGGCCTTGACTGCAATGGCCACTCAGTCAGTTCGTGAGGTACTAAACTTACATATTAACCTCCTGATTATGTTGAAATAATCTGTTTGTTCTGATTGAATTATACATCATTGCAGGATATCCTAAAAAAGCTCTTAAAATTCCCCATGCTCTTGTTCTAGAGACAAGCTTTGACAGACCAAATCTAAGATAAGAGGTCATAGGTAGACCAAGGAACCAATGAAGCAGCTTGGAGAGCTGCTAAAGAACCGTTTTGCTAATTTTTGTGGCATAGAAAGTTGCTTTTCGAAGAGTGGATGTGTTGATGTCCTGCAAAATACTTGAATGAGAAGTGCCGTATAAAGACGGTGTACCATCATGCTGGATTAGTGGCCCGTCCAAGAGTAGTTTTTCTGAAGAAATGGCATACTGGAGAGGTTCAGATTGTATGTGCTACCATTGCCTTTGGGATGGTAATAGACAAACCTGATGTTGTAAGTCCAAATGGACTCTGCCCTTTGCCTATTTCCTTTGTTTTAGAATCAAGCTGACATGCTGGCAAATACTCAGCTAATCAACTTTTCTTTTAATATTTTAGTTTCATTAGTGGGTATCGATTGCAGAAACTAGTAAATTATGTATTGCTTCAAGTAAAATTCTTTCTTCCGTGTATGGGACTTTCTGTGCTGTGATTAAGTTAGATTTGGTTAAAGTTCCTTTCTTTACTCTACAAGTGGCAAATGACTCTGATCTAACTTGACCGTCAGTTTGACCTTAAGCTATACTGTTTGTCATATTTCGACTTATTTTTGTTGGTTCAGCAATTATTCTTTTAAGCCATGATCATTAAGCATGACGCTGATTGCAAATAAGAAGACTGCTTTCATTTGTAGGATTTGACGTTGAGATCTTCTTCGTGGTTGATTTTGTTGTTTAGAACTTGTTCTTCGCCAAATGTTGTATAAGCCTCTGTTTTGGGGTTCTTTAACCGCCTGGTTTCCTAAATTCGTCTATTTTGATTCCTCTTTGTTGTACGATTCATCATATGGCAACGTATACTACTGAAGCTATATAATCTAAAATGCCATGCACAGGTGTTAAATAAACCAAGCTTTCCATAGTTCCATTTTCATTTAAGGACAGTTTTGATATTTCTGGTACCATCCCGTCAAGCTCGGAGTTACAAAAATGAGGAAAACCGAAAAGCCCGAAGTGAGTCGTCTTTAATCCTATCAAAACTTACATAGTTATTGTTCAAATGGCTGTAATTTATA
This sequence comes from Eucalyptus pumila, assembly GCA_016097595.1. Lineage (NCBI taxonomy): Eukaryota > Viridiplantae > Streptophyta > Magnoliopsida > Myrtales > Myrtaceae > Eucalyptus > Eucalyptus pumila. The sequence goes on from CM027851.1 coordinate 67,978,720, forward strand.
GGATCCTGGCGTAAAATGTGATAGAAACTTCAAAAACTAAGCTTGAAGCAAATCGCTAGCATAAAATCGAAGCCGAAGAAAGAAAAGTACAAAAACGCATGAACAAAACCAAATCGGTTCACTTGTTCAACAAGTTCATCCAGTTATCCGGCTATTTCACGGTTTTCCAACTTAAAAATCAATTCAGCTAATAAGGTCGTGACTAATGTTCTATAAGTAGTCAAACACAAAGCTATTGTCCTTTGGCTTAATTTGCCCGGACACCGGTAAGCAACTAAGTAAATAAAGTGTAGAGTCAATACATTGACTTAACTTGCGACTTTTCTCGTGTAATGTAACCGATATTCTGAAAATTAAATTATTCTATGTTAAGCATGTTTAACAAGTATTTCAACACGACTCACATTATATATGTGTTAGTACTTGTAGATTCGAACTTGGCTTAAAAAGCTACTTGGCCTCGTCTTGAGCTCCTTTGAGGGAAAGTTCGAGTGGACAAGCAGCGAATCAAACTATCAAAGAGTACCTTGCGAGTAGTTTTCAATTATTAAAATTCCACCGTTGTAATCTAGTACAAGGTTGAGGAATATTTGAGAGTGGCCTTAAAGAAATTGCTTCGATTGAAACTTGAATGCGTGATTGGTAACCACAATGGCATAGAAGAGCCTGATTATTAACCAATTAGATGACCTTTCAAAGTTTTTTTTCAAGCCAAATGAGTACAAATTTGGGGAAGGGCTCCTTTCCCCCTTCCAAAGATTTGGCCTACATTTTTTACTAGTCTTCAACTATAGCCAACGCCATAGGAAAAATCGTTCCAGGCATGAAAATGTACATGGCTGTGTCCCTTCTGCTTTTGGATTCATGCGTAAATGGATTAAGTTCGGGATTATACGATCAAAGTGATTGCCAATACTTTGATCGCCAAATGCCTACATATGAATTCTTGGGCATAATCAGATGAGACATGATAAATCAGTTAATAAAAGAATAGAAAAAGCTTTTATCGTGTCACTTAAGATATATAGGAATTCTTGAACCGAAGAGTTAAGAATAGCAACTAACTAGATTGTGTAATGATGAAAATAAAAAAGAATACTTGCCTAAAATATATGATCCTTTTTTGAATGGGCCCTGTCGTGGAAGGGTCAAATTTTTTTTTTCATCCCAAATCCTAAATAAAATGTCCATAAAAAATTACATCGAGACAGGTTTTTACACTGACGAAGGTTTTTATTCACTGAAACTCTCAGCGGTATTGACAGAATATTTGCATACAGCACGGCATTCATTCGTTTTTTCCACGAAAAGATTGTCTCCCAGTCACAAAATTGTAGCTTTAAGTGACATCTAACTGGTAATTTTGTCAACAAATCTCAGTTTATGCTTGACTTACACATATAGAACCACCTGCACATGCGGTCTTCAACAAGCGACTCCATTGTTAAAGAATAGCATGACGTCAAAGCTTGCGAAGGACTAAAACGCCACATGAGAGAGATCGCTTTATATCAAGAATCATTTGAAGAGCATTAACAACACAGAGCACATGATCAACGCCAATAGCAAAGAACTTCAGAATGCTTTTCCATAATGACACAGCTCACTCCTGCCCATATCTCCACCAGTGGTGTTTGGGGACTTCCTCCGAGTTTCATGAAATGCAGCTTGAATCTACACGAGGATAAGACTGACCCATTATCAATAAATGAAGATATGCAAGATCGCAGCATCACAATTTACCAAATGTGTAAACATTATTTACACCAATCACAGTTGGACCACAAGGAACAGAGACTTCATTAGCTGGCCAATGAAAAAGAAAACAATAGGCTTAAAAGAAGGAAGCAATTAGCATCAACACTTTCCTCGTTTGTGTTCAGGAACAGAATTGATGTTAATAAAATTATGCTGAAAAGGTGGAGTGCCTAAACTACATAACAGAAAGATGCATTGTTACTTGGTCATTGGCAATATCCAATCAGCAAAAATCAGCAATTCGCAATAATTTGTGAGGTCGATTTCAACTTTACGAATTCAATACCGCATACATGAGAACTGAGCTTATCAAATCAGAAACCTATAGGAGAACATTCAAACGATATCATCACACAAATAAACTGATAGATTTGGAGGAGCTTAGCAGTGCATACCTCCCACTGCAGAGCCTCATCGAGTTCAGAAGTGATATCATTAGAACGCAACCACAGCAAACGACACTGCGTCAGGATAACATACAGAAAAATCGACAACTACTCGTTTGATAAGCAAAGAGGTAGAACCTAACGAGCATACAGAAAGCAGATTCAATATGAAAAAACTACATTTATAATCATTTAGGTATGTTCTGTTGAGACCAGATCAAGTGTTTTGGATCTTCACAAGCATCAAAACTTTCTCAACTCTTGCTAATACTTCCTCTGCAAAATCACTTTCATTCATTTTTATCGGTCTCAGGTATGGAATTTGAAGTTCCTCAGCCAAGTGAGCCACACCCAAATCAGTCATGTGATAAAACAATTCCATGACAACAATAGGACCAGATGGGATGTAAACTAGTTAGCAAATTCTTGAGCTCCTCACCCCAGCTTGTTTCACAGACGGGTAAACAATTGTCCAATTATGGTCATCAATACAGCTGATAGAATTGAAGTCCCAAAGTAAGCCTTGATCATTACAAAAGTTGCACCCAGTTTACCTTGCTTGAAAATATTTCAAACAACAGTTTGATTATTGGTAATGTTAAGAGGGTATACATTCATATCTGACAGACTAGCCAAAACTACTAAAACTTTTTTTTTTTTTATAATCACCAACCAGAAACACTTGAACCTTATATTTATTTTAGTTCAGTTCATCATACTTACAAGGAATTGATGCTCTTCTTTGAAGGTTCAAGATGAACATCATGGGAACATTAAGAAACTTGACAGGGTTTTCGTTCATCATGAAAAGCCGAACGTTGTTTGTCCCAAACAAGACATCTGCCATTAGTCAAATTTGACACAAGAACTCAAAATGGCCAGGGGTTTTTCCAAAGAAAATGTGAATTTTGGACAGGGAATTTTGGGCGTAGTTCACAATATTGAGTAGCAGAAGATCATCGGCCTCCAGGTAAAATTTCAAATCCCGAGTTTATCGAGGGGGAAACTGTAAAGCACTAGGGAATTCTTGTTTACCCATGTTTGATATTTTCATCCTTGCCTCACAAGCCGCTAATCTGTTTGCAGTCTACAAAAGCTTCCATTGGAAGGACAAATGAAAAGCATTGCTATAACGTAACCAACAGCAATATATGTAGAGTTGCCAAAATCAATCCAATAGATACCCAATGTGGAGCAAATCATTCTAAAAAAATACAACTTCGAGAAAAGTATTACTCTATTCACTCAAGCTGTCTGTTCAAGGATGAAGAATCTTACTATGCCTTCTATTTACATTTGGGTCTAGATTTTGATCTTGGCTGAAGCTTCATGTCAGCTTCTATGGCCAACTCTCCCACCCCAATTATGTAAGACTAGCAATTTAGGAAAGTAGGAAAGTACAGAACCTGTCATGGAAAACCTTCTTGTCAAAAGAAGATAGTGATGAAAAGTAGGTCATGAATCTCAGAAGAAAAATGATTGTTCACTGCTCATTTACCTCTGTTGAGGAAACATCACTCCATGAGTCAAAAGACAGCTCTTGTTCATAATTTCTATAGACGCGTGTTCCAAATAATTTCGGTATTGCTTCCAATGAGTCGCAACCAGAAATATCCAAATCAATTAAATCCAACTTTTTTAGTCCCCAAAGCTGAGTTTCTTGCAGTCTTGAACATTTAGAGATTGTAACCTCTCACAACCCGTCAAATCTGGCAAAGTATCCATTGATATGCATTCTGTAAAATCCAACTCTTTTAAGAACTTTGCACCATCAAGACCTTGAATTTTGACTATACTGTCACACCCGACAGCCACAAAATTCTTTAAACACCGTGATTCTGGACAGAGAAGCCTTCTAATGGAATTGCAGTCATATATAAATATGACCTCCAAGAATGCCAAATTATCATGGCACTGAATTTCAACTAGGCTATCACAAAGCTCAACGCGTAATCGTTTCAAACGAATCAATCGTGAAAGGTCCAATCTTTCAATGGAACTGCACTTCTTTTTTATTTATTGAAAGCTCTTCCAAGTACGTGAATCCATCGAGCCTAGCCAATATCAGCTCATCACACTCGTCAACACAGAGTTTCAAGGGCCTTGAGGAAAGCTCAACATGCATTCAAGTAGATGGCATACCTGAAGATGGAGTTCTTGAATCAGGGACTTCTGATAGATATGTTAAGCCCAAAGGAAGCTCTGGCAGCGACTGCAGGTTGTAACAGCTCAATAGGTCAAGGCATTGGGGAAAAGAAATATTCTGGACGCTTTTTGGCAGGTCAGATAACAGTGTGTAAGCGATATTGAGAATCTCGAGGGAGGACAAGTCACCGTGAAATGTGCTATGGCTTTAGCTTCCCGATGTCAAAGTAAACACATGAATTTAAAGACAGAAGAAAACAAGTTTCCAGAGCAAGGACTTTGTAAAGTTCCCAATACCTTATTCTTTGTGTCATGGTAGCCAGCTAGTTCCTAGTCTTTGCTAGTATGTGCAACTATAACCTGTCAACTATGGTCCTTAATCCTGACACGTCCCACAGCATTCTATTTTGTGGAATGTAATCAAAATGAATATATCAGAACGAAATAAAATATATTACATCCTAGCATCTTTTAAACTTCAAACAACATAATTTCTTCCTAATTGCATTGTTCACATCCTCCTACATAGAAAACTTATTTGGCTTTGCCTCCTTGTTCTATAGAACAAGCAAATTGAGTTGCAATGTCTTTAATGAAAATTGAGCAATGAAAACACAACATTAAACAGTTTCACCCAATTCAGAAATCACTTCTCTCCCACTTCACACCTTCGGAATGCATGTCAATAACAGTAGTAAGCAGATAAACCAAAATGAAAGCCTTCATTTATTTTGGCTAAGCTTGGGTTGACCAGCACAAATTCAATGGTAAGCACAGAAGTAGAATTATAAAAGCAAAACAACTAATAGCAATAACTATACCTGTTAACAGTTCAAGTTGAAATAATCATGGCAACATCCCTGTTGAAGCAAAGAACATAAAAGTCTTCGCCATTTATTCCGAACAGAGAAACCAAGCAGATCGACATATCTAGAAGCAACAGGCCGAGTCAAAATAATCATGCAACCTCTCTTTCTTCTTAAAATAGAACAAACAAAACATAGTGGATCATCTGCAAATAGATCCAATGAAGCTGGAAAGCAATACATAGTAAGTGATAATTTGATGAGTGAAGTTAATGGACAATATTGTTCATTCATGTTACAGAATATTTGATTATTTATGTTCCTTCAAGAAGATTTTTCGTAGAAGCTGATTTGACATCAGCATTTGTCATCTCTTAGAGGCTTTATTGAGACTACAGCATTTAACATTCTAGTAGCTTTAACGAATAAAATTATATACCTCTTATGAAACAATCACTCCAATTTGTCACTCAAAAGAGATTATTCTTGCCCCAATGAGTAACCCCTTTTCTATATGCTGTCTTCTTGGTTCTTTCTTGAGTTTTAAATTTATTGCAGGCAATAAAAATGAACAACTGATGTTCTTACTTTCCTTTTCATTTTTGCTATTTTCAGCTGACCAAGAGGTAGAACTTGCGAGTTGCTACAGAATTTTGATTCATTCATCTGTGTTGATCAAAGAGATTCTTTACAAATCGATATTACGAAATATGCAGCATAAATGATGAGCTTGACCAGTGGAGCCAAGCATAATGAGAAAGATTAAATCATAGCCAAACTAAGGAAAAAAAAATCATAATTAGGAAATCTGAATCATTTGATTGAACCCGAAAATCAAAGGCTTGCTACATTGAAGTCAACTATGAAGTTTAATTGCATGTCTTTCTACCCATTAAAAGAACTATAAAAAAAAAATTAAAAAAATTGTCGACGAATTTTGTTTTCATAAATTTGATCCCTTTAAGAGAAATTTGATTCCTTAATTCAGTAACCCGCATTATACAATTACATGAGGGGGCAATTATAATAGGTGAATCTCCTCAAACCCACACCCTCCTATATATCCTTTTTGTTACAAATTTCTCTCTCCTCAGTTGTCCCATGGCCATAAGCTTAATCACCTTAAAACAAGTAGGTATGCCTAAAGAAACAAAAGGATATTAAGTGATCTAGTGACACTTCGTTTTTCGATTTTGGCCAGCAACGCTTCAAAAAGTTTCACGCTGTCATCTTCGCACCATACGTTTTCCTAAGAATTAGCAATAAGTATCCAGCATTAGAGACAACTGACATCATCAGCACTTGAGAAAGAAATGAGTTATACCACTTATTTTAGATAGAATTGAACTTAGTTAAAAGCAAAAGGTTAAAAAGCTTGTGCTAACATCACTCAATTCCTTAACAGCAAAAATCATTTCATGTTGAGGATCATCAGGTTCTAGATGGTTCAGAGTTTCATCAACTAGATAATCTTGCAGGCTTGGAGCAAGATATATTTGTTCTGTTACCTGCCTGCCTTGTGAATGACAAAACCTCAAATATATATATAATTGTTCTGCAACCAATGCCACTTTGGAACACTTCATTTTGTGAATAAGTACAGCAGTGCATGAGACAGAAACAGTTGGACAAAATTATCACTCACTAAGGCCTCGTGTACTAGTAAATACATTACTCATCACCCGATGAAATTTCATCTTTTATATGTCAACTCTCCTTAAGCAGACAACAAACAAGAAAAATAACACGTACATCATGGATTTTCACAAGGTTCATAACAAGGAAAATGTACCTTGGCTAAAAATTAGGGAGTGTTGTCATCAAAGAGAACTTTGTAAAATCGTCTTCTTTCCTCTGGGTCAAACAAACTACCTAGTCCCTCCCCTTGATCCTGTTCAGAAACTTCACCACTTTTCTCCTTCCTTTTCTCTAATCTATCTAAACCAATCCCAATTCTCCTTTTCTTCTCTAAATTTGCTAGATAATGCCTTCGATTGTACTCATGAAGCCCCTCTTGCATTAATTCTCCAAATTTCTCCTTCACAATAACCAGAGGATCCTTTTCAACCAATTCTGATCCATTATATCCTTCTCTAAGAAGAACAGTATATAATTGATATTTGTTTGAAACATAGAAAATCCCAGGGTGCTTCAACAGCAAAATATTCAATTTCTCTGGTAAAGAGAACTCTCTCCTGAAATGACCAAGTTTCAAGATCGATGCTTTCTTCCACAAGGTCAGTGATAGTATCTCATGGACCAAACCCACAGTCCTCTTCTCCATTTCCTTGGATCCCTCTGTTAGACCTTGAGGATCTACATACGGTGAAATGTAAGGAGTTGAATTAAATTCATGAAACCTTTCCCATGATTTAACCCAGCTTGAAGGCAGTGAACATGAAAAACATGGCTCAGAACCATGCCTGAGAGCTGAGGCTTCAATTGCAGAGACAGCTAAATCAGGGTCCCATGATATAAGTTCAAGCTCCATAGAACTCTTTCTCCCACTATGATTTACAACCCGAAACATATCCCCGTGCTTTGCAACAATCCTGAGCATGTAATCATCAGGAAACCCAAAGTTACGTTTCAACTCGTTGACTTTCATAACATTAAGCCTTTGATTTGTGCTCATCATCAACAATTTTGCCAACCGTTCCACAAAAACTGGTTCTTGCATACTTTTCACTGACTCTTCCTCATCTACTAAATACATCATCCGTTTCGACAGACGACAATAATATTCATCACCCCTTAGATGGACTTCAAAGCAACAAGGATACTTTTTAAGCCAGTTTAGTGCTTTCCCTTGAAGATCAAGAGTCTTAAACTTCCTCTGAAGAAATTTGACGGGTGCCTCCTGGCTGGGATATCCAAGGATTATATTCTTGATCTGATTGTTTACGACCCATCGACGGTTTCGTGAGAGAGCCGCTTCAAGTTCTGGATCCTTCTTCATTGACCAAAGAGCCATGCATCTGACCAACTGTAGAAAGGATGGTGGAAGGTACAGTCCATTGTTGCTATGGTTTATACCACGAGATACGACAGAGATCACCATTTTCACTCCATCCCCAATGTCTTCTTATGGCAGCCCTCCAACCACCCCACCCTAATAACATGCCAGATAATACAAGATGATGAATAAAGGGAATTTATAGAGAGCAAAAGGCAGACGCATCATTAAATTTCAAAAGCCGAGACAAGTGGATTATATAGTGCCCAAAATTTCCTTAGCCTAATAAAAAGTTAAAGAAATTACCAATGACATACCCAAGCGGTACTAGGATGTGTCCACAGTTTAAATGTTCCAACTGCTACCAGTAGCCAAAGCTAGTCCCTAACAACATAGTTTCCAAGGGGAACACCGAAATGGCATTGAGGAATCGCAGCAGGACAGCACGCCCCACCCTGCTACAATCTCGAACTCATCCCAAACCCCATAAGTTTCTAGATGTGAATTCCCAAACCCGACCCGCTTAATTTCTCGAGACACCCATCTACTAAACCGAGCATGCTCGGTTGCACGTTCCTCTCTTTCTTCCTCTTTCTTCTTTCAAGATGGAGCACAGACCATCACAAGAAAGAAAATTCATTCCACTTCCGCATTCTAGACACTTCGTCCAGGCGAATGACGAAAAGTGGCGTCCTTGCGGACTCGCGGCAGCTCGCGAATGACAGAAATCGAAAAGGACGGCGGGACAACGTTCCAAACTAGCAAGTCATGTCAGCATCACTAGAGAAGCAAGGTGTAGAGAACCTCAAATCAAAATGCAAACGAAAATGCGGATTCATTCACACCAATCGGCCACGAAAGATGACATAAGGGTGTTGAAAATCGAGATATTGCAAACTCATCGGACCTCGCTCTGTGATTTTGAGCTCGCCGGGTCGGAGCAGATTCGACGCGAGGCGAAGCAGAGGGGATGATGACGCCGAGAAGAAAGGGGGCGGCGCACGGAGAGGCAAAGACGGCGGCCGGCGGCGGCGGACGAAGAAGACGATTCAGGGAGGAGCGGGCAGGCGAGGTGAATTGGACATGGACTTGGCGTTAGAGAGGGAGAGGGATGTATCGTTTTGGTATCGTGGGGTGAATTATGCAGAATTACAAAATGAAATGGAGAAAAGGAAATGAATGTATTTTTTTTTTTTTTACAAATACTTACAAAATTAAACTAAGGGTATTTTGGAGAAAAGGAAATTAATGTATTTTTCTTGTCAAATATATAAATGTATTTCGGCAATTTAGCCACGTTTAGTTTTTGAAATTTACGAGCACTAACCAATGGTTTCTAATCAATTACCCTAAATTTGTCTCGCTTCTCAATAGATTAGAGTTTGAAAAGATCGACAAACCAATTAAGACTCGCCCCTTCAAATGTACCACGAGGAACCGACTTCTTTGTGGACCAATATAGGTTAGATCACTAGCTGGGTTGGATGAATTTCCGTTACTCTAACCTTTTTCTTTTGATTTTCTTGTATATTTTTTCTATAACTAGTCTAAATTCACGCGTTGCATATGATGTTAGACAGCAGAAAACAGTACGAAAGTTTGTTTTACTTGATAAGGGGAAATTAAAAAAGCCCGAGCTCGTGTTGGAATTATCGACCATTAATAAGAAAGAGCTTAGGATTGCAGATTGCATTTGTTACGATAGAATAGAATGCAATGAAAATTGGATCACTCGTCTGGCTGTTAAGGAAAAGTTTGGGGGAATGGAATCATGGTTCTTTTGTTTGGTCTCACATATATGTAATGGAATTAGGATCTAGTTTATGATTTTCAATGCAGTTGCATTTAGTTAAGATTATAAGCTTATCATAGCACATTATAGTTGTTTGTGAATCGTAAATTAGCCTACCAAAAATATTTTCAAATTAAGTTCTAAACTCTAAATCATATGCTGTTGATGCTACTTATCATATCACAAAACATAATTTTCAAAACAACATTAAAAAAGTACACTCAAAGGGACTGCCTAGATGAGAGAGAGAGAGGTGCCATGTGTAAAAGAGAAAATAACATGGCATTGTCGCACAACTAATACCAAATGCATCATAAAGCATAAGAACCGTAAAATGAGACCTCAGCCAGTCCTTTGATCAAAAGGCCAATGGCTAATTCTGTAAAGCACAATCCATGACCCAACAGGGAATCCTTCATTGAATTGATAAGAATTGGACAGTGTCAATAACATCATCAGGCAGATCCTGCCGAACGAACATGACCATGTCCCTATCACGCCCACTCGAAACTGAAGAACCACCTATGAACGTCACAATCCTGTTCACCCGACTGCCCAGGTACACATGACCCGGCAGGAAAAGAATACATACTAGAATACAATGCCCGACTCAGGACGCCACCACCCCCCTCCCCCCCCCCCCCCCCCCTTCCCCCCAAATGATATTTAGTCTAGAAGATAGATTCTTAGCATAATCCGCACTCTCAGACTCAAAAAGGCCGGAGAATAATCACCTCATCAACATCATCCTAGGGCTGCAAAACTTTTTGGTCAAGACTGTTTTATTACTGATTGTTCTGGTTCCCGACCATGTATACTTATGAAGTCTCTAACTTGAACAAGTATCGAATCATAGATGTCTCTCGCTGATGGACGATCAGCTGGGTTTTTTGTTGTACACCGGCGGAACAAATCGACAAGAAATCTTAATGCTTCACGCTCCACCTCTGGCCCCTCTGACTTCGAGCCAGATCCCATAGTTGTATGGTCATTCAATGATGCTAATGAGTCCATCTCATCTGTTAGCTTTGGCCGTTCTCCCCCCTGCTTATATATCACATTCAAGAAAAGGCATTGACCCTTATATCAAGACCAAAAGCAATATTGCATAACACTAGTCATTACAATGATGACCTAAGACATCTTTCTGCTACTTTACCTGAATAAGGTCATGAATTAGTGCCTCAGATAAACCTGAATATGGCACTTGCAAAGTCAGCAATTCAAAAATCAGGCAGCCATATGACCAAATGTCCACTTCCTGCAGCCATTCAAGTCAGGCAATCAATTATTAAGGCTCACAAAAAATGCAAAATGGCAGTATTCCAACAAAGTTCTTCATAAACTAAGTAAATACTTTACCAGCCCATATGATTCACGTTTATGCATCGTCTTAAGAACTTCCGGAGCCATCCAGCGAGGTGTTCCAACACAAGTATCAGGAGGATGTACTCCGATATGGGCAATACAACACGTATGTATGGAAGAACGAAGAGGAACTGCTCTATCAAAATCACAAAGCTTGACGATAGGCGTTCCATCAGCCCTTCTTGCATCAAGATCAATCAAAATGTTTTCACTCTTTATGTCACGATGAATAATGTGCCTTGAATGCAGCTCCACCAAAGCAGAAACAACATCCCTAGCAATAAAAAGAACCATATTTACTGGGACATGCTTTTCACCAGATTTAGACAGCTTCTCCAGGTAATCCTGTCATTATAGGCATGAAATTAAAAACAGGTGTAAATTATAAGCAGAGGACAGAAATTCTGGAAATACATCGATAGCAGTATGGAAAGAAAAGCACCTTCAGTGATCCCCCTTTCACATATTCCATGTAAATTGCAGAACGCCACATACGACGGTCAGGATTTGCATCCGCAGAAGTGACCCGCTGAGAGGATATCTGATGCCCGTACATTTCCACTATGCATGCATGTTGCAGAGCACTCAATATTCTCACTTCGCCCAGACAACTATACTCAAATGTCCTAATTTCCTCAACCGAGTTACGACATACTTCCAAGGAACGCACCTGCAGAACCAACTCAAAATATTTATGCAGAAAACATGAGATGTAAGGCTGTGTTTGAGAAAATGTTCTCAGAATGCTTTTTAAATTTGTCAGGTTTGTGAAAAAGAATCACGTTTCTACTGAAAGCATTTCATTTTCGTGATTTTGACATTATTATGTTTGATTTCTAAAGTATGCTTTATTTGTTTTTACTTTTAATTTTTGAAAACAAAAACTTGTCTAGAAAAATTACTTAGCATTGCCAAACACATCAGATGAGAAAAATTTCCTTCAATTCTCAAGAACCAAACAAGCCCAAAAGTTCCCTATTTGCTGGAAGTTAAAAATGATTCAAAAACAAGCATTCATGATCACCCACAACTCAATCTAATGATAAAAACTAATAGGCACTGACTAAAACTAAATAAAAAGATTCTTGATCTTAATGTATATGATAAAAGACAACGCCACAAATACTGCTCCTGCTAAATCAAGGATTACCTTGGCTACAACATTGGCTGAGGTGTTAGTGCAATGGACAATAGAGGTAGAAGCTCCTCTGTAAATTTCATCAGATGTGGATAGAGAAGGAAGAACACATCCAGACTTGGAAAGGGCTTCCATCGAAAGAGAATCTCTAAACCTCCTAAGAGGAATATACCTACATAACAAGTTCATGCTTCATAAACCCAAGCAAATTATTAAACAACTTTAAAAAGCATGACAACACCAAGTATGTGAAAAAAAAATGAGAGAAATCTTTAAAAAAAAAAAAAAAAAAGAAAGAAACTGACATTCTATTTTTATAGACTCCAAAAAGCACGTAGAAAATGCATCCCATGAAAATTACACACAATTAATACTGCTTTAGCTTTTCGATCTTTCTAGACATGTAAAATCCGTAGCTTCTCTATTGTGAATTTTGTCCTCTTCTGCAGCTAATATAAATTTACTTCAAAGATAACACACTGAAACACTTTTTATTGTCCACAAAGAATTCCATATTAAATTAATATTTCTCTCCACCCATTGTTTAAGCTTCAGAAAAATTCTTTTAACACTTAGCTTCGATGCTTTTTACTTCTCAAAATCCTTTTCTTTGCACCGTTCCAACCCAGCAAATGACACATGCCTCAACATAAAGGTCACGTTTCCAAGTTTCAATAGGATGGGTGACCACAAAGAAACAAGAGTATATATAGGGGACACAGTTCAATATAGTCTAACTCTAAACCACCTTCAGAGACCCCTCAAAAGGCGCTCTCAACATTTACATTTTTCATTTATATTACATTAATAACTGGTTGACTACAATCACAACTCATTTGAGCATAGCACATGGAAAAGATTAGTAAGCACCAAAAAGTTTAATTTTTACCCACGGCACAAAACAGCAGTGACCAACAAGTATCTTGCCAAGAATAATTAAACTGCAATGAAAAGTGCAGAAAGTAAAAACCATGCTTTCATTTTTAACTCAAGATCAAATAGCTTTCAATACATCCAAGATTCAAGCATCAAGCTCAGGTATGAAAACTTTAAGGGGAAAACAGCCCAACCATCACATGAGAGAAGAGCACTGACCTGCAAGCATATTCTGGATCTGTCTCTTCACGTATATCAAGTGGACGGCATGCATCAACCACCATCCGGACCCATAAATCACCCTTTTTTACAAGAATGATATTCCAAGCATGCGGAGAAAAATCCAGGTAACCTCTGACAAGCTCACATGGCACAGGAGGCACCATTCGATCACATAGATACTGGGGAAAAATTGGTGAGTTGTCAGCTTAAAGTATTTCAACATAAACAAGAAAAAGATAATTACAGCAAAAAAGCCACCTTCATGAGAATTGCTCTATGTCTGCAAACACCAAACTTCAGAGATCCTATAGGAATAATAACAGAACTTTGTCTCGCTTTGATAGACTGAAGAGATTTCTCACATAGATCGCTTAATATAATATCCTGATTTTTGAGCATTTGGTCAACAGATGAATCAACATAATCACGATTTCCAGTTAAGCAGGTGCAAACAAAAGGCTTTCGATAATTCGATCCAGATACAGCCTTTCGTGTCCTTTCTATAATTGCAGTTCTGTCGCACCCTCCAAAGTGATCCGACACAAAAAGAGCAAGCAACGAAGATATTTGAAGTGTATAATCCTCCAGCTCCTGATCTTTAGTTAAACTATTTAATCGCTTGAAACGAGATACCAAACCCTGCGCAGAGAGTGTAACTGCATCCAACACTTCATCTCTGTCCCTGAAAAATGTCATGAAATTAGACCCAAAGAAAAAAGAATCACTACTAAGAACTTGGAGCGAAGCAATCACTAGACATAGAACACAGAGCAGAGAATCCAAACCTGTCCACAAGAATTACTTCACGTGAGTCGATAGGTAAGTTTCTCTCGTAACTACTAAGAGGCATGAAAGGTTGGTCACGTCCAGCATCATAAAAGCCATCTGGCAGATAATCCTCAACACCACAGAAAGAGAAATCACAATACTGGCGGGATAGATCTAAACTCTCATCAGCCGGCCGGCGACACTTCCATGGTTTAGGGTTATCAAGATGCTGATCACAGTTCCTCTTACACTTGATACTGACTTCGTGTTTCCCTACTAATGACTCAGCATCTTGCTCATCAGTAGAAGCATTTGACATGACCGTAACATCTTGCTGTCTACTTGCAGAGTCAAATGCAACATTTGAGTCGTTTTCTACCTTTAATTCACTGTTTGAACTAATGCCATCCTCACCCACACTGCTAAGCACATTTTCAGATCCAATTTTCCCTGAAATCGATGCATTATCTCCACCATCCTCACAGGTGATTTCTGATGCTGCATCTCGTGAAGCGTCATCATTAGACAACTTGCACATTTCATCACCCTTTTTGGTCAACTCCTCCGAATATTTTTCACCTTTCCCCTTCCTGCTGCTGTTTAAACGTTCTAGACGAGCTTTTTGTTGCAAATAGTTCCTCCTTTTCCACCTCTTTGATGATTTCCAAGCCGAAAAACATCTAGCATTTGACGCTGACCCAGCCAATGAACTTGCCGAGGTATGGCAGGAGCCTATGTAAAGTACAATCCAGTTCTTAGAAGCATGCAGTAAGGCTAACGAAATCCATAGGAGATAAGTGCAAAATTTACATGAAAAAGCTGAAGAAACTAGTTCTGCAGGCCTTACTGCTACAAGAGATCGTTCGTTCATCGTCTGGGGTGGACTCATATACTTCCATTTCAGCCAAAGAATTGGTACAATCATCATTGGGCAACTCCTTCCCGTCTATATCACAGGATATCCACGAAGGTATTTGAAAACTGAGGAGCTTATTGTGCTTGAATAATAACAAAATTCAACAGAAAAGATACATGTTAATTTCACTAGTTAAAAATTCATCTACAGAAGTATCAAAGAGACGAGCAAAAAGTCCAGATGTCAATTATACCACAGCCTAGCATGAAAAAAAAAAAGTCTGGGTGCAATTCTGATATAGAAACAGAGCATCTTGTTACAATTATTCCATGAACATGCACAAAATAAATCATTGGAAGACTGGTTTTCTAAGCACCTGAAGATTTAAACTTCGCAGGCTCTGCATGGAGTCAAGTTCAAGAGGGCCTATTGATGTCAACCTGTTATTTGAAAGGTCTAAAACTCCCAATTGCCGAAGAGAGGACAAACCAGAGGGAAGTTCCACCAATTTATTGTTAGCGACCTTCAAGGATGTCAAAGAATTTAAATAACTTATTTCATTAGGCAAACTCTTCATCTTATTAAATGAAAGGTCCAAATACTCCAACTTGTTCAGGCAAGCGATTTCTGGTGGGAGGCATCTGCATGGGAAAAAAGGCACCATAATCAACATAAGCAAATGATTCCTACCTAAGCAGGAAGTGATGAAACCAACAATAGTAAAAACAGACTCACTAACCAAAAAGATTCAGATGTCAAGAGAAATAAGAAATACGATCTGGACACAGAACATTGCAGATTAAAGAAGCAAACTTACAACATCCATCCTTCATCCAACATGTATATTATAAATTTCTACGTGAATTGACCTCCCAAACTTATCTGAGGTTAATATCAGTTGTGAATCACCATTCGAGCACACAAAATGATAATGGCTAATGACATCTAATAAAATTTAGCCACAAACTTATGATCTTGAATCGGGTTCAGAAATTTATTACATTATAACTTTGCCAAGAGCTTCATTGACTTGGCTCATTTGTACCCTCCTGGGTGTCATCTTCAACATTCGTGCAGGACTGTATTACCAAATCAAAATCATTGGATTTTCTTCCTCTAAATGTATACAAAGGTCTGGCTTATTTCTTTTTTTATTGGACATACAAAGTGTGTGCTCCGTTTTTTTTTTCAAATTTTGAAAAGATTAAAATTCCAATAGCTAGAACAGTTGTTTTATATGAAACCTATACTGAAAATTAGAAGTAACTGAAAAATAATTTTATTTTATTTGAAAGATGCAAATCAAATAATGAACTTAAATCGCATTTATCATGTCTTAGCGGAGTAATCATTTAACATTATATCGGCTTAGATCTTATCTAATGTCTATCGATATATTATTCTATCCTTTTCTTCTTACTAATTTTCTTGGAATAGATTATGATTTTCTATTGACAATATACATACGCCTTTGTAAGTATGCCAATCTATCTTGTATACATGAAATTTCTCCATCCTTGTGAACTGTTATTTATATATGGATGAATCCAACCTTAGTTTAATTTTAATACAATAGTGCAGAATTTCTTTCTAGACATAATTTTAACATTATATATAATTATCATCTATAGTCATCAACAAAAACATATTATTTTACTTGTCTAAAAAATTATATAGATATTATACAGAAAAGTTAAAGGACAAAGTACTACTAAACTTCAAAGAGATTTGTATATTTTAACTTACTAATGAATAATATACACTTTACCGTTTAAGTTTATTCAAAATTTTCGTGCAAAAGAATTTTTTGGCTCCATATTTCATCAGTGAATCCCAAACCCCCCCCCCCCAAAATAAAAATAAAAATAAAAATAAAAATAAAAATAAAAATAAAAGAACCTTAGCCTGGCTCCATCAGTGTTCCCATTCAATCTACTTGGGTTCATAGTATTCCTTGAACACAATGTTTCCTGAGAATTTAAGAAATACCCTCGCCTTGGATATTCATACTTCAAAACATGTATCAGAACATGGAGGAGAAAAGGTTAAGATGGTTGCCAAACAACACCATATCAACTACTTTCTACACGAGTAGAGGAGAGTGGAAGGTAGGAATTAAACTGAACCCTCATAAATCTTAGTAATGATGGATTATTGCAAGGCCAATGCACTATCCCATACAGCATCCACAACTAATTAAAATATCATAAATCAATTAATGAAGAATTTCGAATGTGAGTACATATCAATAAGAGGTGCCGCTTTTGTCAACATGTAGTCACAACATTCCAAGGAAAAAGACTTAAAAGAAAGATGTACAATTTACTTCTTCCTGTTCAGATAAGAGATGAACAGCGTACTTCACCATATATAAATTTTACAATAACACTGCATGATCTCAAGTCAAAACCGCAAAACAAACTTCCTGGAGGCAACAAAGCAGCCATCAAAACTGCTTGCCAAAAGAGCTACACCAGGTTTTGTCACATTTTGCCGCATTGAAAAAGCACATACCACATGCATCCTGTGTCTAGACTAAGAACAGAAAATTGCCCAAACTAGAGTACCAAAGCTAAAGGACCGTCAAATGGTCACTGAAAACCACACGTAAGCCCCAGCAAACTTAGCTTCTTACACCTCGGAAGGGAGTACCAACTTAAAAGACCAATTTCTCCTCCTGGCAGTCCCCAAACACTCAATCTTATTAATTCACAGAACTGCACAGGACACATTGCAAATGACTATCCCTCTCAAGCAAAAAGAAAAAACTTCAAAACTAAAACATACCAAACAGTAACTCAAAAACAACATACCTTATAGAGAAATGACAAACGGAGAGCTTGGTCAGACATTTGAGCTGCGCGATCTCGCTGAGCAGCGGAAACACCGAGGGCCGGCGCAGCGCCTTACTGAGCTCGAGCTCCTTCAGCCCTTCCAACTTATGCAGCGCCAGCCCGTTCAGCCCGGGGGGCGATATCTTCACCTGCAAGCACTCCAGCCCCACCAGACTCCCCAGCTCGCTCGGGAACAGGTTCACCTCGTTCGCGAAGAACTTCAGCGTCTTCAGCCTCCGCAGTTCCCCGACCCACTTCGGGAGCAAACTGAACTCGTTCTTATACAAATACAGGTCCTTCACCGCGGACCCGTTCAAGGCCGGGGACAGCAGCGGGTACTCCAGGTTCTCCCCGGACACGTCGAGGCACAAATCGTCGTCCGAACCGGCGCCCCCGCCGCCGCCCCCGCCCTGGCCGGCGGGGGAATCGCGGGTCGGGCTCGGGGGCTCCGGGTTCTCGGGAGGAGCGGCATCGCACTCCCCTTGCATTGCGGCGGACCACCCCCGATTCGACTCGATTCGATTCTATTCGATTCGAACGAGAAGACGAGAAGACGAGAAGAAAAATCGAGACTTCGGGAAGGAAAGAGGGATTTCGCCGAGGGGAAGGGGACGATTCTCGGAACGACGCGCGGAATTTCGAAGAAATCGGCGGGCGGGGGAAAGGGGAGGGGACGGCGATGGAGGTTTCGCGAGGAGGAGGGGAAACCCTAGAAGACGACGACGGTGGGGGCGGTCTTTTTGGTCAAAAGAGAAAACGGGGAGGAAAGGGAGCGGTGGGCGGATAAAGCAGAAAAGCGATAGTGAAAAGTCCGGAATGCCCTCCTATTTGAACCTGGGCCGGGGCGGGCGGGGCCGTGAATTTCGGGTTTGGAGGAGGGCGTTTCGGGGAAATCGGGTTCGGCGCCCGAACCCGCGATGGGTTCTCTTTTTTGAATTTTGTTGTTACTTTTTTTTTCCTGGTGTGAAAAAGGAAGGGGAGGCTGCCGTTGGTAAGAAATTTCCCAAGAATTACGTCGCGGTGCTTAGAGATTACGCGTGAGGCGAAGGTCCTAGATTGAAAAACCAATTTAATTCGTACTGAGTTATTAACCCATTTTCATCTAATTCAATTTTAATGATCTAAATTCCACCCGACCTTGATTCAAAAGCAACGAATTAAATTATTAGAGTGCATTTAACATTTTCACCGGAGTTAGAAATTTATATAATATAGCACCATTTCTAGAAAAATATATATGATATAAATATTTGCTCTCGTGTAAAATAAGAAATATGAAAAATACTTGAATTGTAAATTCTATAGAAAATGCGTAATTTGGTATTCTAACTTCGAGTTTCACAGTGAAGTTACATTATCAAATCCTTTTTATCGTAAGTGTGGCGGCTATGTTGGTGTAGGTGTAAGAGACAAGCAATTGGTTTAATTTCAAGCATCATAATATACTCCAAAATATGCAAGATTTTATAAATCATTAACAAATAAGTTTTTTTTTTATATTAGTTAGATTATAAAGGGGTTGACTTATGACATACCAAAACCAATATTTCTTCTTATTTCTAGATGGAAAATTTTCAACTCCACTAAAACATTTTTCTATTTCAGGGATTTTAAACACAATCATTTCCAACACTCGAAAATTGAAAAGAGAAAAATAAAATAAATTAGGCCAATGTTGCTTTGGGCCTGAAACCAAGAGAGAAAGTGACCACCGGTCCAAAGTACCTTCCTTTGATTAGATAGGTCGATAGTGGGTTCTTTCTAAACTTATTAAAACCCATCATTGGTTAGGAGTTATTTTATTAGATCCATCTGAACCTTTATTTAAGCAATCCATAGATCATCCATCCTATTAAATATGAATTAAAATATGGGTGCGTGACCCAATTTGCCATCTCTACTAATCACATGTACAACACAGGGGAAAAAGCTCAAAGTGGACTTGTTAAGGACAAAATGGCAATTACGGCATTTAAGTTTTAAATTGATATAGCCCTTTTTTCTAGTATTTTTTTTATAAAAATAAATGAATAGTACATTTGAGTTCTTTTGGAGGACGATAATGCCAAGTTTGGAAAAGGTGTAGAAAGTGGGCGATGAAAATACAAATGCAAAGTTGAGAAGAGTTTGAAAACTTTGTGAGAGTAGAAGAATAGGAAACCTCGCCAATCAAAAGATCTTGCTAGAAAACAAAACTTTTTAATGAAGAAGACGAGCAAATTGGTTGCCACCAAGGAGGAGGGAGGGCCATGTCCCTTACGAAAGCTCAACTCGACTTAGCTCTCTACATTCGACTAGCCAAATTCAACCATTAAACGAATTCCAAAGCCCAAAGTGGGACTACACACTTCAAGTAGAGGTGGCAATATGGGTATGCACATAGCACAAGTTTGAATGTACCCACTTTAATTATATTGCCGAAAATTGGAACCTAAGTTATGTGGATATGAGTTAGGTTGGAGTCAGATTGGGTTGGATATTAGCCATTGAAAAATATATTGCACAAAAGTGGATCAATATGAGTCAAACAACTTGATGTGGGTTGGATCATTTTCAATCAAACCCAAATCAACCTGATCTACCTCCTTAACATGTATCGATTCAAGAAAGACTGCACGATACAATTGACTTCACAAGAATATTGTTGTTGCATGTGCTTTATACAGACTTACAATTTTACTGTTACATACTACCTAAATAACACGCATTTATGCATATCTAAAACAACTAAAAATATATATAAATGATTGTTGCGCAAGATAACTGTCTAAAGGTACAAATTCATTTAGGAAAGTTAAATGAGTGTAAGATATGAGAAATTCTAATTCAATATCAGGTTATAAGATATTTATGGGATTGGTTTGACAATTATCTTGATCATCTTTGTCCATTTTTAAGTCTATATTGGCAAGATATATGTATTAACAAAAATTGTGTGTTTCATGTAAATTTTTAGCCAAAAATGGAGTTCAAAATATATTTACTTTAGTATTTTCTTTTTTTGTATTTGCAATTCTAGAGAAATTCTACTTACTAATAAAATGGATTTTATTATTACAATTAAGTATCTTTTTCATCAAAAGGAACAACCTATCCAAAAGAGTTTAGAAAAAGTTGCCAAAAGGGGGAAAAACAAAAAATCTAGTTAAGAAACTACAAGACTTTTCATAGTTAGATGAACTCATAGAGAACCTGGTTGCTCTGTATGTCTTCTGTTACTGAAATCAAAGGACAGTAGCAAACATCAACTAGCAGCCGGGCCACTTGCAGGCCCTTTCGTATCACCCACTAGTCACTCTGTCTCTCACAATTTATTCATTACAGCCAGAACTCAATGGAACGTGGTAGAAATCTTACATGCACCGAGTAATCTGCCGCTTACTTGGCCTTTGCAAAACACAACAGCAAGATTGCCTTTACTGGTAAATTTAGTCATGCTTTTCTCACTATGTGATTTTTAATCCTTTGTTGTTCTTTTCCTTCATTTAGTGAACTTAGTCTCACGTGATAGTGTCGCATGCTCTTTTCGACTCTCTGTTCATTTTCTCCCAGAGTAAGATACTTTCTTGTCCATCATCCGTTCAGTTTGCTCTGATTTGTTCCTTCCCTGCACATTTTAAAGTTCTGTTGGGTCTACAGATGATGTGTATGCATGTTGTACACCCGCTCATGCCCAATTCTCAAGATTCAGCTTTAGTTTGAATATGCAGCCGACAGTTTCTGTTTTTGAAGACCCTAACTTGAAGGTTTTTACTCTTCACAGACACACATAACTATTACTCCACAACATCCCCATAGAGGATCCTTAAGAATTTTTCCATTCTACCACATGATACTTTAACATCAGAGATTGAAGCAGAGAGTTTAATAACAAGCTTATTGAGAGAGAAGCTCTGCTCCAAAGGGCTGGAAGTCGAGCAGTGCTGAGCCGAACTTCCAATGGCAGTAAGAAGCGCCGATATTGTCAAACACGAAGTTCAGAACGCACTAGGCAATCTTTCTGGCGTTGCCCACAAGTTTAAAGGACATGGAACTTCAGGTATTCCATACTCTTTGAAGACAACCTGTGTGAATGACAAAAACAGTTGCATCTCATTGCAAGATGGCCTCTACGTATATTTGCTTATCACTTTTGAGCATTTGCTTTACTTCCTGAAAGACTTCATCATAGGAATCACACAAAAAAGAAAAGAGAAAAGAAAAGAACAAACAGATGCTGAAGAAGGACGAGAAGATAATATGCAAGTTTGAGAACGACCTGCAAGACTCTTGGAAGGAGATGGGTGTCCTGAGGGGGATACTGCCGAAAGTGTTCCATGAAAGCGACCTCATGAGGGAGCAGGTGAAGTAGTTCAGCGAGAAGAACATGCTCCTAAACCCTGAAGGTCTCCATGTTGAAGAAGAAGATCGATGTTCCTTGACAAGGACGCACTCTTTAAGGATGGACAGACAACAATGTCGAGGGATTTTCTCGCTGGAGCGATCGTTTGCTTATATTGCACCTTTCTTTTACTGGAGATTGGTTGATTGCAAAGAAATTCATTACATCCTTTTCTTTTCTGGCATCTTAGTCTCGATGACTTAAGAAAGAGCAGTTGATTCATCAACAATAGATTGAGATCAAGGATTCACAGTAAAAACGATTGGTTGCTTGTCAAAGAAAGCACAAGTAAGTCAATCTGGCTGTACATGCATGGATGGTCTTTGCTAATATCAGATCGAACCAGTTTGACCTCCAGTTCAATTGCTAGATCAGCGAAACAGACCGGTTTTCAAAATTAGATCCACCCAGTTTTTGAGTCCTACAGGTAAAAAACTGAGCTCGGCATCTAATTTGTAACAACAAGAGAGAGAATGTTGATTATCATAGTGGAAGATAGGCTATGTTCTCCCTGATAGCTACAACCCAATCATCTCTTTGACCCAACAATTGAGATCCAAACGCAGGGTGGCAAGTTCATTTTCAGAATAGCGGATTAGTATTGCAGCACTCATTAAGTCAGGCCAATAACTGAGAATGAACTGGTCACCATACATAGATTGCTTCTGATGTACTTGGTGGCACCAAGGCGAGCTGAGAGTTGCCAAATGCATCATCCACACATTCTTTCGGAACCATTCATTTCAGGAGTTCCAGTGGCAATGTTTAGGACCAACGAGGAATAACATGGATCAGTCCGCCATTGGTTAACTTGGTTTATAGATGTAAGCAGAGTTTGTCTGATTAAATCTGTATAAATACATGGAACTTTGAACTTGCGAAGAAGAAGACTGCAAAGCAAGTTATCTTGACAGCTCGAATAAGAACACATGACCTTACAATGAATCATGAGGCTTGTATTCATTGTCAATTTCATGTATATCCATGAAGGAGCCGTCTCCAACTGCAACATCCTCCAATTCACTGATGGCTTCTATTTGGTCAAGCTGCATAGGGGTGCCTCCATCCTCAGAGCTACCCCCAAGAAATTCGTTATCTTCCACATCTGATAAGTCCGTAAAAGTTTCTATCCTTTTCTTCTTCCCTCTATAACCAATAAGGCTTAAGACCTTTTCCTTCCAAATAACCAGTGGACATTTCTGAATCAGCTCCGCACCTTCATAAGCTCCTGTCAAGAACACACTAAACCTCTTCCCTCTCTCAGAGACATAGAAAATGCCAAAATGCTTCAAAAAGAGTCTCATCAGCTTCTGAGGCATCACGAATTCTCGTCGAAAGTGGGTGAGGTGATCGGTTACCAACCTCTTTTCCATTGTGAAGCTCAGTAACTCATGCATCACCGCAATGGCCCTCTTATCGAATTCTTTCGATCCAGGTTGGAGGCCACGTGCATCAGCATAAGGAGATAAGTAAGACCTTTTCTGAAAGTGCTCAATCTTCCCTCCATATCTATACACCTTCTTGTAAGTGGCAGGAAACTTCAAGGGGAAAGATAGGGAAAGCAACCCTGGAGTATGAGAGGCAGATTCTGATACTCCCAGTATGGCTTTCTCCAACTCTGTGATGGCCCAAGCAGGATTCCACTCTACAAGCTGGAGATAATCAACTTCATCCGGATATTTAACCACTTTGAAGTGCTGTGGATACTCGTGTACCCACTTGCTCCTAAAATCAGCTGACAAACCAAACTCTCTCCTGAAATGAGCAATTTTGTCCAGTGGAAGCCGTTTGTCGACTGACATCATCAGCATCCTAGTCACGTATTCAGCAGCCTTGCCAGAGTGTTCCCTAATCAATTTTCCTCTTCCTCTAACAAGTCTTCCGCTTCTTTAGTCATTCCACACCACAGTAACCCATTCCGATCCTTACACAACTCAAACAGTTTCGGCGACTTCCGAATAAAATCCACTATACTGTGTGGCCTGGGCAAATTAATCTGATTCCGGCATCGATCCAGCGACCTCACAGGGATTATCATCTCGGGTTCTTTCTTCAACATTTCCATTAGAACCAACACCTTCGACACCACTTTATGCTTCTCAGTGGCGATTTCGAGATCATGGACCCTCTTGTCCTTGCTCCTGTCTTGCACTCTCTTGCTGGTGGTCATGAATCTATGCTGCGGCCATGTAAGTAAAACCTCGCCAAAACTCCAGTTTCTTCTCAGGGTAGGCGAACGCAATGGTGAAGCGACAAAGCAACCGAACTCTCTTAACGCGCCCCATTCATTCGAGGAAGCTACTGTTTTACCAATGATTCGAAGACGGGTCATCTCAAGATGCTAGTTTCTCGCTCCAAATTCAAGAAACAAGCCCAAGAAAAGCAAACGTCTCTCACTCAGGACAAACATCAAACACCTTACGTGCAATGGAACGAGGAACAACAAGAACCCGAGACGAAAGTTTTCGAGAAGATCGCCGTGAATGCGAGATTATAACACCTCTCTTGGATCGCTCGATCAGCATCAGTTTCGACTTCGACAGAAGCCGGTTGGGATTTGAGGACGTGGTTTGTGCTGAGAACGAAGGAGAAGAAGAAGAAGCGAGGCGCGTTGAAGAGGGAACGGGCGGTAGAGACGGAACGGCTCGTCGTTTTGGTTTTTGCGTCTGTCGTCGTGATAGAGATGATATTTTGATTTGAATAATTAAAAAGAGCTCAAGTCTAATAAATGGTGATATATTGTTGCGTTTTTATAAAATTGAGGTGTTTAAAGAAAAAAAATTGAGGTGTTCGAAAATTACGTGAAAAATCCTATTTTAAAATCATAATAATGTTTGGTAAAAGAAATAAATTGAATCATGTCAAAATCAAATATTATATTTTGTGATTTGTAGGTGGCTAAATCTCTTCTCGATTTACATAAATTCAAAGGATAATTTTCTAAGGAATAATATTGAAGAGATTGCTAATCAAATTCTAAACATTACACAATCAATTGGGGTTATGCGTAAATATTTAATAAGTCATTTCGAATAACTTAGTTATTAGTCATATCTTCATGACTTTATGAGCTGTAAGTATAGAGTTTGACTACAATGCAGTTAAATCAAGAATCGACCATAATGCAGATTCATTTCCTCTTTTGAGAAGAACTTTATTTGATCAAACTTGAGAAAATTATAAATTTTGTGAAATAAACTTAGTATTAAATCGAGCTACCTCGAATTGATTATTCAATGGGAAATAAAAAAGTCAAGTCCCAATTTTCTCTCCAGGAATGGATTTAGAAAGACTATAATTTATCATATCCATTAAACCTCAATTTATAAGTTAGTCCAAAAAAAAAAAAACCTAATTTATAAGATCTATTTTGAATAAACAAAACCTATTCGAATCTCCCTTTTCTTAAAAAAAGAAAAAAGAAAAAGAAAAGAAAAGAAAAGCCAAGGGCCATTCTTCCCCGCTTCCCGCCTCTATGTATAAGGTTCCCTCCAATTTGCGATCGTAATTCGAAAATCTCTTCCTGCGCAGACGCAACGAACTCCATCGCCGATCGTCAAACTCCAACGTCGTGCATTTCCGTCGATGCAATCGCCGGCAACGATTCTGAGTTTCGCCTCGCGTTCTCTCGTCGATGCTCAGAGCCGAAGAGCAGAGCCACCGGCTGCAGATCGTGGAAAGAGAGGACGACGTCCACCACGAAGAAGACCTGCTCCAAACGATCGACAAACGTAAGTGAGGGGGCCAAAACAGAGTGCAGGCAACTCCTCTCTGTTCATCTCATCGCTTTTGTTTTCTCGTTGATGTTCCGTTGCGGTCGTTTGATTCCGAGACGAGTATCGTGATCTTCTCGTCTCTGTTCTGAAGTCAAAAGCAAGATGCAAATGGCTCGATGGAACTATGAGTGTGAATCTCTTCGAATGTCGATATTAAGTGACTCTGAATGCTGCCAACTGGATGAGCTCGATTTTGGTTTGGTTCCTCAGTTTAGCTCGATTTTCCTGGAACATCACCGTGAATCCGTTAGTGTTTTTACATCTCGATCTTTCTCTCAAACTTGTCGTGATTTTTTGCAGGTGCAGTAGTTTTCAGTTTTCGTCTTCTGATCATACAAGAGTAATTCCAGCCTTTGTTATGTTACGTGACATTGGAATTGCACCATTGTATTGGTGACATAGCTGGATTAATGAGGAATATCCTAAGCTAAATTCATCAGTAATCACTGTTGGAACGCTAGACTGTCAGTAATGATCTAGGAAATGCTTTTGTCCTGACATTCTTCATTCACCAGAAAACATAAGAGTTTAATGTGATGATTAAGCTTGAGTCTTCGTTGGGGGACGATTCTGGTTTGCTGAAATGCAGCAAAGTGAAGAATTATGTGAAGAGAAAATCAAAGACTAAGATCGAAGAGTATCTCGAGCATGTTATGTGGAAAGCTGCCATGTCTGCCGAGGAGGATCTGGAATTGGGAAGGAAGCTTGCCAAGAAGCTCAAGGTGAAAGGATGGAAAGCTATAGGGGTCAGGCGATGGAATGAATATGTTATTTAAAGGAATTCCTTCTATTCTTGATTCTTTTGAACAAAGCACCAGGGGTAAGAGAAAATCGTAGCAAAAGATTTGAAGGTTAATCTTCAGGCAGAAAAAGTGAAATGTCCAACTTAGAGCATATGCAGGATGATGGAAAAGCTGTTCATGTTAAGGCTGGAGCCTGTGCCTCAGCAGAAACCTCTTCATTTCAGCTCTCAAGTGAGTTCACGAGCTCTGCAGATTTCAATTCATTTCCTTTTCGTGATGTGATTACTGAGAATGATTCTGATTTTCCATTCGACTTCCTCTTGAACTTGTCGTGATTTTCTGTGCATACTGTGGTTTTAGTTTTTTCCCTTAATTGACAAGGAGTAATTTCCGCTACTACTTGAATACAACACATCTAATTCATGTATTTGACGTATGCCTTCTAAATCGTGCAAGAGCAATTCGGCCTTTGATATGTTGCATCACATAGTAATTGCACCATCGGTACATCTATTTTCCGCGCATTTATGGGATAGATGGATTAATAACGAATCTCCACTCGCAATGGCTTGAGTATGCATACCAAGAAGGTATATCTGATCCTTAGTCCTGAGAATTAAGTTGAGGTTGCTTTTTCTTCTTCTTTTTTTTCGGTATCACCTAACTGGAATAAAAGGATTATCTGAGGCACAAGTTGACAAAATACGTGAAGCAGCTGAAAAAATAGTGGTTAGATTCTAGATTCTTCTTGACCTGAGATGGTGGCTCCAATCAATTTAAACTTCTATAAGTATCTTTGGAACACCTCAATGAGTTATTGACCCTTGAAATAAAGCCTGCAAATTAGCATGTGTTGCTCAAAGTACTTTTAATGTCTTTATTTCCAGAGAAAGTCGGTTGTTGCATCACAATTGGAAGCCAAGCCCTCGATGAGCTTTTAGGCGGTAACAGACTTTCTTTTGCAGGCTGAGTCCAAAGACATTACCTTTGATGAAATTTTAGTTGCTTTTGTTAATTAGCTTTCTCAGAAAATGCTGCTAACGTCACTTCAGGCTGGGAAAATATAGCTTGCACATACCCTGTGTGTTACCACTCAGGTTGGTCTGAATTGGATATTAGGTTTCCGTCGTTAACTTCTGTTGCCTTTTTTGTTCAGATAAACAATGCCAAATAGTAACATAATGACTGAATTTCTATGAAGAGTAAAGATGGGGCGATCTTGGCATCAGAACGTGTGTATCAGGTGATTTTGGGAGTATGGCACTCTCATTTTCTGTAATCTGCAGTCAGTATAATGGAACGCATATACAAAACCAAGCAGGAAAAGGCCAGAAGAGTTTGTACTGTGTCATAACTGAGTAAAAGCCTTAATTATTGTCAGACTCAGACTTGGGTTGATCATTAGTCGAATGTGATGCTTGAAGATACTTTACTTATTTGCAAATCCTACAACAGTATATACCCTGTTTTCAATTGTTCTTTATTGATGGCTTGTGGATTCCATCTTCGTAAAAAATTTTCAGCTGCCAACTCACATGAGAGGAGGAAATGGGAAGGTAGCTTGTTCTTGACCTCGGCAAAGCTGCTTGTGTTTCATAAACGCCGTCTGTCCATGTAAGTGCATGTGCACTTTCTTAGCTTAGTACACCTGCAGTCACCCTGATTGAATTGTACCAACTGCGGAGAGATTTGGCATGGATCCTGGTGCAGTCCTAGATAATGTAAGCAATGCTTTCTGTACTGGTGGTAACTCTTACTTTTCTGGCTGGTGTACTTGCTGTAATCTAGTCTTTCCATGAATTTGAAGATCATTATGCCCATGCCACTACTTCTGAGCATCAGTACAACTTGCTTCTTGGTTTGGCCGCCAAAATGTCTGAAGAACCATTCAAATTACTGGTAAGGCACTGCTTGAGAATCAAACCCTACAGATTTTCTGAGGTGTGGATGGTTGACCCATGTGAGTGCCTTTTCAGATTGTGCATTTGGTGATTGCTCTCTTCCAAGTGGATTTTACTGGAAGAGAACTTGCAGAGCGCCAGGTTGATCCTGTAACCATCAAATCATGCAAGTTGTTATTCTGCAGCTTATCTGGTTTGAGACTTATGAATTCCAAATTGCAGCAAAAATTGGCACAAATGCTCTCACGTTTTATTAAGATAGCTGAGGAATCTAACGTGGCAGGGTACATGACCAATCAAGGTCTGCATCGCATCTCATTTCTCCCACGTAGTCCTCCATCCATTCAAAGTTCTTATTTGATTTAGCCCTTCAATGGTTGCACACTGACAAATAGCATTTTGGGGACTGCACTAAGCTCAAACTAGTTCTTGTAAATCTCAAGAACCAGCTATTTGGTGTAAACTGGTGAAGCATACAGTAGCTGCAGTCCATGACATAGGAAAAGGATTTTATTTTTTTTAATGACTCTGTCTTTGATTTATTTGTTTCAGTCGTAGTTGAATTAGGCAGAGGTGTGTCATCAGACCCAATGAAACCTGCAGGCGGGCATGTTCTGGCTCTGCAGCCATGGTTAGGTTGATGTTTAGGAAAGTCAGAAAGGTGCAGCATGTCTCCAAGGTGTTTGATGCCCCAAATGTACCTGAAGCTGAAGCTATATACTTTTTGTGCCAAATCTTCCTCTGATTATATAATTTATTGAAACTTATCACATCATACTGGAGATACTAAGTAGAATATCTAGAAGTCTATATCAAATCTGTGAGAAAGTTGATACTGCGTCTATATAGGGATTGGTGGATACCTGATTTAAGCATGATACTCACAGTATAGTTGATGTTGCCTGGAGATCCATGAACATGTTGAATACAAATTTTGTGCAGAGGAATTAAACAAAAAGAAGTGGATATTGATAATCTTCCTCAGCAGGACTGGTATATTATTATTAGCTCTACTGTTACGTAGACGATGCACATCTATCAAGACCATCGCTCAATTTTGTCAGAAAATTTAGCAAGAGCTCATCTGTCAATAAGATGAGACTGAGATATTCCATATATGTTGGACTTGACAAACACAGGTTTTTTTAGATAACACTAGGAGGCATCGCCGATGTGAAGGACTAAAGAAGTCTCTCCAACCAGGAAGGCAGGCAAAATGCTTGCTTTTGTTAATCTGCAATTTGATGTTAGTCATCGTATTGATAGCTAGAGGCATATAATTAGCTCCCAAACACTTCTTCATTTCCTTTCTCTGCAGTGGACACTTTGTCACCCTTGTCATAGCTTGTCCTTAAGTTTCTTGTGCTCGACAACAAACCATTCATGGAATGACATGAGATACTCTCTATGGTGACCCAAAAATTTGTCAACTGCATTGTCATCTTTGTGTACCAATTGCAAAATATATGGGAAGGGTAAGGCCTAAGTATCCTTTCTGCTGCTTCTATTTATGTTTAGCCAATCGGATTTATGTAATACGGCCTCATATGCTCTAAGGAACTTAATCGAGCTTAGCATGTATGGAAAGGTCATAGGACTTCATTAGGCTTGAAAAGAGATGTAACCAAAAGAAAGTTATTCAGTGTCATTTCGAATAACTCCAGATGACATGAAATTTATCAACCACGGTGTTTTGTCATAAAGAAAAAAGAACATAAAATTATCCGGTGCAATATGTTTTTAACTACACATGATATCAGTTTGGTTTGAGGCCAAGAAGAAATCTAATCCCAATATTTGAAAACTAATTACCCAACATCATCTCCATCGAGTTCGCAATAATTTTCTTTTGACAAGTAAAAGAACTTTCTTGCAAAATGCCATCTAGCAGATGCTAGTCCATGTAACAAATCATGAACACAATTTATGCTATCAATGAGGTATACGAAAGAACCGCCAAAAGCTGAGGAAAGCCATCTATCATTGAAACTAAAGAACGAGTCTTCCTATTTTCAAAGGTGATATTTAGGACAAATGAGGAATAAGCTAGATCAGCCTACTATTGGTTTAATTTACAGATGCAAATGGGAGTTTGTCTAATTATATCTATATAGCAGATACTTAAAACTTCAAACTTGTGAAGAAAAAGACTTAAAAAGCAAGTAATCTTGATAGCTCGAACAAGAACATTTGACCTTAAATTGAATCATGAGGCTTTTATGCTTGGTCAATTTCACTAATATCCATGAAGTAGCTGTCTCCACCTGCAATATCCTCCAATTCACTTATGGCTTCAACTTGTTCAAGCTGCATTGGGATGCCTTCATCCTCAGGGCTACCCTCATGGAAATCATTATCTTCCATATCTGATAAGTCTGTAAAGGTTTCTATCTTTTTCTTCCTCCCTCTATAACCATTAAGGCTCAGGACCTTTTCCTTCCAAATAATCAGCAGAGATTTCTGAATCATCTCCGCACCTTCATAAGCTCCTGTCAAGAACACACTAAACCTTTTCCCCCTCTGAGAGACATAGCAAATGCCAAAATGCTTCAACAGGAGTCTCATCAGCTTCTGAGGCATCATGAATTCTTGTCGAAAGTGGATGAGGTGATTGGTTACCAACCTCTTTTCTATTGTGAAGCTAAGTAACTCATGCATCATGGCAGTGGCCCTCTCATCGAATTCTTTCGATCCAGTTTGGAGGCCACATGCGTCAGCATAAGGAGATAAGTAAGACCTTTTGTTAGATGGTTTTCTCAGAAAATGCTGCTAATGACACTTCAGGTCTGGGAAAACTCAGCTTGCACATACCCTGTGTGTTTCTGCTCAGGTTGGTCTGAATTGCATATTAGGTTTTTGGCATTAACTTCTGTTGCATTTTATGTTTCCTAGATGAGCAACGCAAATAGTAACCTGGTGATTGAATTTCTCATAAAGAAATGCAGCTGTGGTTGATCTTGGCATCAGAATGTATGTATCAGGTGATTCTGGGAGAATGGCACTGTCATTTTCTGGAATCTACAATCAGTACATTGGAAGGCATGATATGCAGTGGTTCAAACCAAGTAGGGAAGAGGCTAGGAGAACGTACTTTTGTCATAACCATTAGGACATTATTTCCCCTCTTTCCATCACTCTTTATTTATGGTTTCTGGATTCCATGATCCTAACAATTTTTCCAGCTGCTTGCTCACATGAGAGAGGGAATGGCAAGGCAGCTTACGTTGACACAGATGGAACTTTGTATCCTAATATAATCTGTCCGTCATTTTCTTAACCTAGAAAAAGCTGCTTTTGTTTCATACTCGGCTTACGTCCATGTAAGTGCACATGCACTTTCTTGACTTTGTACACCTGCGGTTGCCCTGATCTTATTGTACCAATAGCTGAGAGATTTGGCATGGATCCTGGTGCAGTCCTAAATAAAGTAAGCAATGCTTCCTACACCGTTGGCAACTCTTCCTTCTTTTCTGCTAGTGTACTTGCTGTAATCTAGTCTTTCCATGAATTTGTAGATCATTTATGCCCGTGCCCATACTTATGAGAATCAATACAACTTGCTTCTAGGTTTGGCTGCCACAATGTCTGAAGAACCATTTAAATTATTGGTAAGACTGCTCGAGAATCATACTGCACAGATTTTTTCTGAGGTGTGGATGGTTGACCTTAGGTGAGCAATATCTTTCAGATATGTGGATTCATTGATTGCTCTGTTTCAAGTGGAGTTTACTAGAAGGGGAAAACTAGCAGAGCGCCTAGTCCATTGAAACTATCAATTCACGCGACTTGTGATTTTTCAGCTCATCTTGTTTGACACTGATAGATTCCGAATTGCAGCAAAAATTGGCACAAATGCTCTCACGCTTACTTAAGATAGCTGAGGAGTTTAATGTGGCGGTGTACATGGACTTCAGCTGCTGTATGCACTACACCAAACAGTTGGCTCTTGAGATTTACAAGAACTAGTATGAGCATAGTGCTATCCCCAAATTGCTATTTTTCAGCGTGCAACCATCAAAAGGCTAAATTGTATAAAATCTTCTAATGGATGCACAACAACGTGAGAGAAGCGTGTCTGCAAGGAGTTTGATGCCCAAATCTACCTAAAGCTGAAGCTATATCCTTTTTGCGCCATATCTTCCTCTAGTTATATACTTCATTGGAACTTACCAGATCATACTACGGAGACTAAATAAAATATCTAGAAGTCTATGTCAAAATCTGTGAGAAAGTCAATACTAAGTCTACAAAGACCTGATTTAAGCATGATATCACAGTATACTTGATGTTGCATGGAGATCCATGAACATGTATGCGAATTTTGTGCAGAGGAATTAAACAAAAAGAAGTGGATATCAAGAATCTTTCTAATCATTACTGGTAGATTACAGTTACATAATAGACATCTAAGCAAAAAAACATTACATTGAATGAACTCTGCATGATGGCTTAATGAATTGCCAGAAAGATATTATTGCAAATAGCATGATCAGGTTCTGGAAAGGCTTGGTTTTATAAGCAACAGATACAGCCGCATAAAACAACGTCTTCTCAAATTTGCAACATGGAGCAACCGACCATTAGAGCTGAAAATTGTCGATGTATGAGAAAGGGTGACTGGGTCATAAGCAACAGAAGGCCATTCAATAGCTAATGGCCTGGCCAAGAAACGGCCACAAACCATATGACTAGGTAGTGCAAGGACCAGTTCACTAGCACTCCTAACTCTAGGCATGTTAGACTCCTTCTTAGTCTCTGCACCACTTCGAATGTGGCACTGCGCACTCGGCCCAAGCTATCCACCCTAGGAACTCACTTCACCTCATTTGGTGGGTGCTCATAACTCCACAAACCTCCAGAGCTGATGAAGAAGCATCCTAAGTTCAAAAAAAGGCAATGTTCAATGGTGAACGATTTAACCTACAATGTATGCATGTTTTGAAATGTGCCTTTTAACCTACAATGTTGCTCTTCCAATATGATGTTATCCAACAACATAACATTCTCCTATCAACAGAGCTCATCCATCCTTACTTTTCACCAATGCTTCCAATGCATGCATTAAATCCGTGAAGATAATTACATTTAAATGGTGCAATCCGTGAATGGTGCAACAATTTCCCACAGCCCTTGTTTATAACTCCTGCATCGTCCGAGGGAACAAGATCGCCTTCGCAATCACTTCCCCAGAAGAAAGGGACACTTCCACCAACATCCTGCAGGTTTAAGAGGACATAAAGGATTAGACAGATCACAGGTGGAGGGAGAGACAGAGAGAGATATCCTCAGAATGAAACCATGAAAATTATTGTTACTTACAGCAGCCAGAAAAGTGGTTTCTGGAGGGCTGTCCAAGAGCACAAACGCAAACTTTCCAGTGATGTCTTTCATAACTCGATCGGCAGCATAAGGCCTCCAATCTCTCGGAGTTCTATGAGCTTCTATGACAGCAGTGACCTCATTGGTGGTCTCGTTCAATCCATCTTGCTGCTTGAGAAGAGCAACACCCTCTGGGTGTGCTTGAAATGAGCAGAAGATGTCATCCACAACAGCGAGCATTCTTGCCACAGAGGGTAACACGTCAAATATCCATACAATAACCAGAAGAAAGAAAGCTTCTTATTTTGAATATTAACCTGAACATGTCGGAAGATATTATTCTTATTTAGATCATATTCACTAGAAGATAATTCAGAACATATCAGTGCACCAAATGATAATTAAAAGCTTGCTTTTTTCATGTTTTTTAATTTGGAAAAATGACACATATAATTGACTATATTGATCCGACCTCAGCAACACTCGCACATGATCCTCCCAAGAGATTTTGCCAATACAGATCACCATGGTATCTGCAAAACAACCGCAGTGAATGAGCTAAGGACACAAGGAAGAAGATGCTGGGAAAATGCAAAGAAATACAAAGGTGGCATGTTGTAAAAGAATAAAAGAATATAACATGTAGCACATGATAAAAGAATTATCCCCTAGGTTGCTCTGGCAAATGAAAGGACTCGGTTGTCTAGAGTTAAGTTCAAGTAAAAGAAGCTTTTCTTTTCGTGTCAAAATTAACAACCTTATCCAAAATTTAAAAAAAAAATAAAAAATATATATATATATATATATAAATATAAATATATGTGTGTGTGTGAATTCATATGTCAACATTGTGCATTTTTGTGAAAGTTTCAAGACTTTAGGATTAAAAAAAAAAAGGACAAAAAAGAAGAAAATGAAAGTTAATATTAACACAAAATAAAAAGCACTTCCATGTCAAACTTCCAGGGGCACAACAAACGAACCTGTTGCTAAGATAAAAATGGGCAAGGGGTCATAAATTATTACCAGGACTGCAATCCAGACTCAGTTTTTTGAGCTACTGGCAAATGATACTGCATATTCAATGTCAAAAACTTGAGACTCATCCTTCCATGAGCCCTAATCAAAATGACAAATGAGGGCTGCTGTAGTTGTGAGTACATCCTGTATATCAGCAGCAATCCTCTCTTTATCCTTTTTTGTTTTTCTCTCTGTAACAAAGCCTCATTTTATGTTTTGTAAGGTGATGTGATGTGATCCTGTTGAAACACTCTCGGTTGATGACAGAGCTAAACTCGCCTGATTCAATGAGGACTGAAGTATCTTCTTATTATCCTGAAAATTCCCATGGAAAGGCGCCACCTTGCCCTGAGAAATCACCCAGAGCTCGTCCACGCGTCCAGATATTAGATGCTCATCATGACTAACCTGCAAATCAAGGTGAAAAGATGGCTGTTAGCTGTAAAGATGATCCATATTGGTCAAATTAAAGTATGTTAGCAAGAAAAATCAATCTCACCATCAGGATTCCTCCTTGGAACTATACCAGACTGTGAATGAGTGCCTCAACTGCATCCAAATCCTACAGTTGGGGATAATTAAATGCACAAAATCATACTCATCTATCCTTAGACAAGAAACTAACAATTCACAAAGATAATGCTATAGTAGTCACTGGTCATTAAAGCAGAACTTAAAGTCCACATTTAAAAACAAAAAGGTTTCCACATTTATTATGTGCAAAGCCCAATATTGCTTATAGGCACAGATATTGGAACTACATGGTATTATGAATTTCTGTAATTCAGGCTAGCATAACTATCCTGTTCCAATATTTTGCAAGTTGGAACAATCACATTGGTTTCCATTCCATTATAAGTCAGATGTATGATGACAGAGGCTCCCTGTAGCTGTAAAAACCGAATGGTTCTATTGTATTTTCGATGTAAAGACCAGATTCCGATAAGTTCAATTAGTGCAAGACAATGAAAAGGTAACTGGAAACACCTCCATGGGAAAACATCAGTGTGTATAACACATCAAATTGGGGGAGCAGAATCAAAATTGATGCCTCGAAAACCAAAAACCTACCTGAACCTAGAAAGCTTACATTGCATCAATGTATGAATCCCGACAGTTAACAAATGAAAGCAAAAATATAAAAGAAGTTGGAAGCATTACCTGATTAATAAAAAGCAGTCAATGGAGACAAATCTTTTATTGTGGCTATCAATGCTGATGAAAGATATCTCTTGGATGAGAGGTCAATAGTCGCCGGTGACATTTGAACATCTCGATTTTTCAGAATCTCGCATCTGTGTATGAACAAAAATTGTTGGGATTGAGGCCAGAACTGAAACAGGGGAGATGGTTGCCTGCAGAGGGGGCTGAATTACTTGCCGTTCGAAAGAGCTTTGCAGTGGCTGAAGAGAAAAGCCAGCCCAAGGCAGTAGTGGACATGGATGCAGCTGTGGCA
This sequence comes from Eucalyptus pumila, assembly GCA_016097595.1. Classification (NCBI taxonomy): domain Eukaryota; kingdom Viridiplantae; phylum Streptophyta; class Magnoliopsida; order Myrtales; family Myrtaceae; genus Eucalyptus; species Eucalyptus pumila. The sequence continues at coordinate 68,015,221 of CM027851.1, forward strand.
TACAAGAATATCATCATCATCATCATCATCAACTTTCGCAAGCCAGTGCAATCGGAGACTAAAGGAAGCTCTTGCTGGATATTCAAGCAGCTAATTATCAATTTTTTAGCTCTGAATTTAAGTCGTACTTCAACACGAGAAGCAAACGTCTGCGCACATCGGAAGAAATGACTTCGTAATTAAGCATCGAAATGAAGAACAGAAACACGAAATCGATGCATTCAAGACGAAAGGACTTACCCGAACCCTTAGAAATCCGACCGGAGATGGAAGGGATTGAATCGCGGCAGTTAGCAGATGAAAGCGAAAGTGGATCGATTTCACTTCATCGGATTTGAGAACCCAATCGATGCCGATGTTGAGGATTTCTTGGATTTCCGGAAATTCATGCGGAGCATCTCCAAGGGAAAGTATCGATTTGTATTGAGCATCGAGTTGAGGAAGCAGAACGGGAAATCGATGCCTTCCGAACCCTAGAAATCCGGACGGTACTAGGACTAACATTGGATCCGAACTTCATCAATGACGATGAAAGGGATCTCTTGGATGAGGGGCCAATAGTCGCCGGTGTGTTTCGAGCATCGATCTTTTAGATTCTCGCATCTATATATCCACAATCGTAGGAGGGAGGGAGGGAGGGAGGCCATCCTCTGGCAAGTCCCTCAACTTTGGGCAATTTTCAATACTTAACGTTTCGAGAGAGGAGAGATGGTTGTGAAGGCCACTTGATAGTCTTTCCACGTTCCTCATGTTGCGAATGCGAAGAAGGATGAGAGAGGAAGGACAGAGAAGACTCCATGCATCCTTGTTGTCTTCCTCCGAAGGAAACCACACTCCCTCCATGCTGCTTCCGTCTATTGTCAAATGCTCGAGGGATGTGAGCATGGGTAAGCCCCATTCTTTCACTGGTTGCTTCATATTCTTGCAATCGCTAAGACGAAACCCCCGCAAATTGGGAGGCAAACCTCCTTCTGGCAAGCATTTGATATTTTCACACATGAAGAGTCGTAGATATTGGAGGGACGTAAGATGATGCCACTCCTTCGGTAGAGACTTCATCTTAGGAATCGAATGAAGTATAAGTTCCACCAGGGTGATGGGAAGGGGAGGGAAGTCCTCTATCTCCAATGCCGGACACTCGTTTAGGCACAAACTAGTGAGACGGGAGAGCATGTGAAGGCATCGCGGTAGACTCACCAAATTCTTACATCTGAATATATTGATCTCTTTGAGGGACTCCAGCCCTTCACACTTCTGAGTAGTAAGCTCCTTCAGAGAAGCAAGTCCACTCTTGACAAACGAAAATGATATCAAAGAATCACATTCACCTATGATAAGAAATTCAAGTTGAGATATCGAGTTATTGCTATTAGGGTCATCTTGAGAAACTATTAGTCCCATGATTTTTGGACATTTCACAATAGTCAAATGTCTTAATGTGTACGTCTTGCTTGGAAGCTTTTCTAAACTCATGCAATTTCTCAATTCCATCTTTTCAAGGTTGCAGGATAGCTCCATTTCTCCATCTCTAGCCACAAAAGATATGAATTGAGGACAACTATCGATGACTACACTCTGAAGGCAATCAAGATTTTGCATCTCATTTCCATTTTGCCACAAGTAGTTTAGCTTGTCACATTGCCCTATATAAAGCTCCTTTAGCTTAACCAAGTAACTCGTAAACCCATGATCAAAGCAAATAAGCTTCGCAAGATTCTCAATTCTGAGAACGGTCAAAGAAGTTAGGTTTACAAAGATTTTAAAGATCTCCTCGTTACAATCCTTAAGAGATAACTCACAGAGAGATGGGAGACAAACCACATTGGTTGAGCTATTCAAATGCGGGCTTGAATAAATTTCTAGCTTCTTGAGAAGATCAAGTCGACTAGGCAATGTCCCGACCAACGAATGACATCCCCGGACAACTAGATGCTGAAGACAAGAGAATGTGACGTCTTCTTCTTGACCCCTAGCATAACGAGACCAATCCTTCCATGCCAACATCTCTTCTAGCTTCAAAGTTATTAAGGATGAAAAATGCCTTTTACCTCCATAAAATTCAGGGCCTATTGTGCTTACCGCATGTAGACCTTCAAGAGATAATTCTCTAAGTGAAGGTAGTTGTCCAAGTGGCGGAAGCGATGTGACATTAGGACAATCCCGTAAGCATAAAGAAACTATCTTAGAATAAGATGGACCATCTAACCATGAGGGGAATCTTGCACCACCATAGTGCGAGATAGAGAGATGTTCAAGATTAATGTGAGGTCGCAAATAGTGGAGCACTAGTGCTTCGTGCTTCCCATTCCGCAAATTTCCAAAATATTCACCCCAGTGCAAGAATAATTTGATAAGGCCTCTCTTTCCAATTAAATTAGCATCAATTGCATCTCTGACTTCTTCCACATTTTGCAAATCTGATATGAACAATTCTCCTTGAAGGTGTGGCAAGTTCTTTAACTCCTTTAACCGTGACCCTTTGTCTGGTCCTACCACAAACTTGGACAAGATCATAAGATTCTTCAAATTACTGATACTCAATGGCATCTCCTTTAGACTCCTTGTATCTCTAATATCAAGAAATTGTAAGCTGACCAATTTTGTGATTCCTTGAGGCAATAAAGAAAGCTTTCGACAACCTTTTAAGATCAAAGCTTGTAATTTGCACAAGTTGCCGATTGACTCAGGTAGCCTTTCTATATTTGTGTACGAGAAATTGAGATAACGAAGATATTTTAAATCACCAACACAATCCGGGACCTCTATGATGGAACAACGACTTAAGGAGAACCCCCTTAAGTACTTCAATTTTGTTAGCAAGTCATGTAACACTTTGTTGGAAATGTGGAATTGGTAACCTTCATAAGATCCATTAGACAATAATATTAAACTTCTTAGTACCTTCATTTGATGATATGCTCCCATGCATTTTGATGAAACACAATATGATGAGGTGAATGATGCATAACGAACTTTCTCTAAAGATGCAACATCTTCATTATCTGCCAGCTCAGACACAAAGTTAGAGTTAAAGCATGTTCCGCCCGCAATTGACTTTGCTAGATCATTCAAAAGATCATGCATTGAAAATTTGGATGCGTTGACACTTGATCGTTGAAGAAATGATTTAGATACTAACTCATCGAAGTGAGCCTGTCCCCATTTCAAGATATTATCATTTGTTCTTCCTCCATCAAAAAAACCCTCTGCGATCCATAAGTGCACTAGCTCATCCCTCTCAATTTCGTAATCCTTGGGAAATATTGCACAATAAACAAAACATCTCTTCAAATAAGAAGGAAGATGGACGTAGCTCAATTTCAAAACTTGAATAACCTCATCATTTTCTCTTGTTGGAAGATCCCACATTTTGTTGTTTAAGATAGCTTCCCATTGATCGGGATTCCCTTTATCACGTAGAAGACCTCCCAATACCTTTGCTGCCAAAGGTGAACCTTTACATTTTTTGGCTATTTTCTTGCCTATTGTTTCAAGATATGGGTGCTTCTCAAAATTTGTCGTTTTAAGAGCATGAAAGGCTAATAAGCTTGTACAATTATTAAGGGACAACTCCTTCAAAGGATATGACGAAGCTCCTGTTATGGAAACAACAGTATAGTTGCGAGTCGTTATGATGATCTTACTTCCTTTAGCCCCAGCTTCAAATGGCTTTAAGATGGCAGTCCATTCTCCGTAGTTTTCATTCCAAACATCATCTAAAACCACAAGAAACTTTTTCCCTAATAGATTGTCCTTCAACTTAACTTGAAGCCTGTTAAGATCTTCACCCTCATTAGACACCTCAGTGATCGACCGCAAAATAGTCTTGGTTATGTCAAGAACATTAAAAACATATGAAACACAAACCCACGCTCTAATTTCGAAGGAGCTAGTCACTTTGACATCATTATACAATCGTTGAGCCAAGGCCGTCTTTCCAATACCGCCCATCCCAACTATGGGGACTATGCTCAACATGGTATCGACATTTTCAGCTTCATCAGTCAAGAGTTCAAATATTTCTGCTTCTTCCTTTTCCCTGCCAAAAAATCGAGGCTCTGGCAGAGAGCTGCTGGGGAGCCTTTTGTCGGTGTAGTCAAATCTGTTCATAGCATTCTCTATCAAGCTTAGATGAGCCTTCCTATTGACAATCTCTTCCAACTTGTCAGAGATCTTTTGTACCTCAGCTTTAGACATGAGTGAGCCCAGGTTTGGATTTGATATGGAGGATTTATATTGGCTAATTAAAGGGAACATCCATTTTTGTAGACTTCCACTTGTGCTGGATTCTGCCTTCAACTTGGCTTGGGTAGCTTCAATAGCAAACTCATCAAGCAAGTTTTCCATGTCATAGGCCAAGTCCCTAACATCATCTAGCCATAGCTTCACTGGACCTCTATTGCTTAGCTGCTTGTCCTCTGCATCGGCCAGCACTGCATTGATTGTAATCAGCATTTTCTCCCACTTATTGAAGAGTATGCTAAATTCAGAGAAGGGTGATGCTCCTTCCCTTTGTGCATAGCGCAATCCCAGAGATGCCAACTTCTCGAACAAGACTTGAAGGCAGGCACTCAAAAGGATCTCCCCAATGGCCATGGGTGAATTTGTAAACTGTAGAGAACAACATAGGTTATGGTGAAGCAAAGTGAGAATGAGTTGCTGGAGAGAGAAAATGGGTGAATCAGTCACTACAGAGAACAAGGGTCATGGTGAAGTAAAGTGATAGTGAGCTACAAAGAGGAAACTGAAGTCCAAGAGGACCAAGACTTTCGTCTAGCAAAAACATTAAACAAAGACCAAGACTTTCATGGATGCACATCCATGGTTAGAGATAAAATACCTTTTGCCCACAAGTCTTTGTCTAATAATGTTTAAAGATTACTTTTTTGTTTGTTAAATAGAAAAAACAAAGCATGTGCTTTGGGCTAATTAAAAAAAGGTTGGGTCAGGCATACCAAGAAATCCATTACACAAGTTGCTTTATTTTGCTCTAGAAATAGTGAACCAGTAACAAATACCAAACAACAATATATAATCTAGTGGAAATTATACTTTATGCATCACGATAATGAACAGAAAAATTTTGTTTAAAAGGACCGTGAATCTCCCATCAAGCAACTCCCGATCATTTACTACTGCCTCAGCACCCTTCAGCAAATCATTACCACCCAACTTGTTGCGAATTTTCGGCATAGTAACTACTACTTAGCCTATATTAATCGAATACAAAATATGTGATCAAAGAGGGGAATCCTTTAGAGAGCATGTGCTCTTCTCCCAGAAAGCTTGTGCTTTCCATCCGGTCTTTTCATATGTTTATCTACATCTTTTGTTGCAGCAAGAAGGCATCTTCTTTTCATTAATCATCACGGGATTTGTAATAATTTAAAGACCACGTGCTTTCCACCATAACACATGTGCTCTCCATCGAAGATTGGCCTTGGCAAGAGGGCATGCATCTAGAGATAAAGATTAGCCATTTTCTTCTTGTCCACGACGGGCGCAACCTAATGATAGTCTTTTTTTGTTTTTGGTTGGTGATATTGGCTTGACTTAGAGGGCAAGGTCCATTGAAATGAGAAGAAATGAATCCAAGCCACAATAACTCTTAAAATTGGATTAATCAATAGACAACTCACCTAGGAAGACTTGTTCATTAGACAGTGTATTCGGGAATCGTTCAAAAACCGTGTGCTTTCCACCCAGAAAGCATGTTCTCTCCATCTAGCCTTTTCATTTGTTTATCTTAGATCTTTTTGTGCTGTAGAGGAATGCATTCATTAAACATTTTGTATTTGGAATAGTTTGGAAAGATGTGCATTTCACCCAGAATTCACGTGCCCTTCTTCATAGGCAATGGTAATATGATGATTATGATCGGTACGAAGAACAAACAAGAAGGTTGCTCCCAGTAAAGTTTTTTTTTTTTTTTTTTTCTGTTTACCGCAGGTGAAAGCACATGTTCCTCTTTTCTTTTTGTCTTTCATTGATCTATCAAGCTAAAATGATGAGTTTTCCACAATTTGGTAACATCATAATGAAAAATTCACAAGGAGGTTAGAGTCACATTTATCTGTTTAACCATATGAATTTTTTTTTTTTTTTTTGGGTCTAAACATTTCACTTCTTTTAGGTGTTGACTTCGTTTTTTTTTTTTTTTTTTTTTTTTTTTTCCGCTCTCCGTATCATATCTTTTACTTTCTCATAGTGGGCATGCACGTATAAATATTTACTTTTCATTCACACTTTTTTTTTTATGAATTTTTTTGTAAAACATGTATTAAACCCTTGATTCGACCATTACATGCAGTATCGGTCCCCTCTCTCTCTCTCTCTCTCGGACATAAAAAAAGAAAAAAGAAAAAAAGATGGAGCATAAATTAATGAAGTGATGTGTTCTTGGCTTCACAACCCTACCAATTGATTCTATATGGCAAAAGAACGCTTCAAGTGCCATAACTTTGGCCAAAGGGACACTTAAGTGCCATAACTTACGAAAGGTACACCTAAGTGCCACATTCGAAAAAAAACGGATCACTTGAGTGCTACTCCGGCTAAAGTCCGGCCAAAATGCCAACGTGGCGTTTTTCCAGCGAAGCGCACCCAAAACGACGTCGTTTTGCACGCTGACGTGGCCAAAACAGCGTCGTTTTGGGCTGAAGTGGTAAAAAAAAATTAAAAAATTAAAAAAATTAAATTTAGTTAAAATATTTAAAAATAATAATTTTAAAATTAAATTTAGTTAAAATATTTTAAAAAATAATAATTTTAAAATTTTAAAACTTTAAAAATTATTTAAAAAAAAAGAACGGGGGGAGGTGGCTGAGAGCCCTCAGTCGCCACCGCCGCCGCCGAGAAGGGCCGGCGACGGCGGGGGGAGGGTTGGCCGGGGTCGTTGGGCCCTGGCCAGGGACCGGTGGCCCCGGCTGACCGGCGGCGAGGGCTTGCGAGCCCTCGCCCGATCCGGTGAGGGTCGGCGGCCCTCGCCTGGTCGGGCCAAGGGCCGCTGCCCGCTGGGTGTCGCCGCGAGCCCCCCCAGATCCAGCGACGATAGCTTGCGGCCCTCGCCCAGATCTAGCGGCGAGGGCCCTCGCCGTCGGTCGGCCGGGGTCGCCGACCCCTGGCCAGGCCCGTCGACCCCGGCCGACCCTCCCTTGTCGTCGCCGGCCCTTCCGGCGGCGGCGGGGGGCACGGCGGCGGGGCCGAGGGCCGATCCCTCGGCCCGCCTCCCCCGTTGCTTTTTTTTTTTTTTTTTTTTTTAAGTTTTTTAAATTTTTTTATGTTGACTAAATTTAATTTTAAAATTATTATTTTTTTAATATTTTAACTAAATTTAATTTTAAATTAAATTAAATTAAATTATTTATTTATTTTTTTTCCATGTCAATCCAAAATGACGCCGTTTTGGCCACGTCAACGTGCAAAACGGCGTCGTTTTGAGCGCGCTTCGTCGGAAAAACACCACGTTGGCGTTTTGGGCGGGCTTCGCCGGAAAAACGCCACGTTGGCGTTTTGACCGGATTTTGGCCTGAGTGGCACTCAAGTGATCCATTTTACTCCGATTTTGGCACTTAAGTGTACCTTTTGTAAATTATGGCACTTAAGTGTCCCTTTGGCCAAAGTTGTGGCACTTGAGGGGTCCGCACGTCGATTCTATATCATAACTTCATCTTTTGGACGCCTGCAAAAATTAAAATAAAAAAGACCGGCTTTGGGGAGTGTACAATATAAAATGACAACTTGTGCTTTTTGGGGTTGAACAATATGTGAAGTCTGTTTGATATGAGATTAATGCACATTATAAAAGATGACAAAACTCGAAAACTTTTCTGATGTAGAAATACCTTTTTTTTTTCCAAACAAAACACGAGTCTATGCGTGTTCTTTTCTAACAAAGCACAATTTCGATTTTCTAATTCAAAATTTAGTTCTTTATTGCATACAAATATACATTGTTCTTTGTCTCGAAAGAAAATATATGGATTAATTTCGTGCATTAAACTATCATTGGTAAAACAAGTTGTCCCCTCACAACACCCTTGAGACTTCAGCAGGAACTACTATGAATTTTGAATTGCGACTGTATTGACTTAATTCGATTGATTACACTGGTATACATTAAAAGAATCCTAAATCTCAATCACCTTATTAATTCATCTTATCCCTTTCAGCTAATGGTAAATCCACCATATCTATATAATAAGGAATTTTTTATTATAAGAGTTTTTTGGTCAGATTTTATTATAAGAGTATGTGAAAGACACAACAAAAGTTATTTATTTTGTTTGACGCAGCAAATTATGGCAAACGTGACTTTTCCGAGTCTTTGCGGAAGAGGAATGAAGCTATCCTTTTACGATATTTATTGTTACTTCCCCAATTTCATGGACTAAAAGTCAAATATATTAACGATGTGAAATAACTACACTACGTGAAGAATAACAATACGGATTCCATTGTAAATTAATACTGTGATCTCGGTACTTCTAATCGTGTAAAATTATTTCATATCAGTGTGTGTTTAGTAAAAAGAACAATGATAGAGAGATTAAAAATTAATCTTAACATCCTAATATTACTATCTAACAAAAATTGAAATAACAATTCTTTGTTATTAAACCTGTTAGTAAACTTATAAAGTATTTCACATCAACTTCAACCAAGACTATAGTAGGCATGAAATCGGTTTAAGATCCAAACTTTTGTTGCTGTTGCTGCCTCTTCTTTTGCTCAAGATATTGCTTTTGCCTCCATTAATAGAAAGATTTTTGAAAGAATTGGGGGTTGCCCTCGTGTAATAAATGCCCATGAGAAGCTTTAGGTAGCGAAGTTCTGGCTATATCAATTTGAGGGGGAAAAAAAAAGCAAGATGTCTCTTACCTTTTTAAGTGTAGACTTCTTGGAGTAGTCCGGTGAACGGGATTAGTATCAACGACAGCAATCCAGCAAGCATGGACGCTAGTTTCAGACGGGTATGAGTAGAACACGATTGAGCAGGGGATGAGCATGGGTTATGGTGAACCAAAGTGATAAAATGAGCTAACGAAGGGAGAAAACTATAAAGTCCAAGAAGACCAAAACTTTCACCTACTAAAAACATTAAACAAAGACCAAGACTTTCAAGGATGCTCGTAAGTGGTTAGAGGGATATAAATTAAAGTCTCCCATCAACAAGTGCTTGTCTCCTAATATTTAGAGATTATCTTTAGATATCTATAGTTTTCACAATCATATATAAATCATAAACTCAGAAAGACCAAGACCTTTCGTTATATAACAAGTCATCATAGACGGCTAACTTTGTTTGTTTAATAAGGACAAAGCTAACTTTATCTATACATCCACATTGAAGGAGGAATCAAGGAACTTCCTGTATTTCCACAATATAGACAAATCATTTCAGTAAATTATTTTCTTAAACATATGCAAATCTTTAGTACTGTAACTGTCATGTAATAGCCTACGTTGATCTCATGTTCACCAATAAAGCAGAAACAAAGACATTGAAATCACAAGGATACTGAGCCTATACAAAGAGAATATGTGTGCGCTTGGAATTGATCATTGAAGAAAAATCACCTCTTAACCTTTGTTTTGGATGGCGACAAGAAAGGTCATCTGTTTCATACACAAGCCAAAAGTCTTGATCCGAAACAGATTTCAAAATGTGACTTTTCGTTGTATGACCACTTAGAGTGCACGTTGAAAATAAAAAATAAAAACTTATCACTTACGAGTGTTTTGTTGCCTTTTTTTTTTTTTTTTTTTTTTTTGCATCCATACATTCTTAGTAACCTTATGATTTCAATGTCTTTGTTTCATGCGTTATTGGTGAAAATGCCATCAATGCAAGCTTTTATGTGGCGGTTACGTGCTAAAAATTCACAGCAAGATGTGCAACCACTTCCTAAGAGCATCGTGTCTACCGATTTCACCATAGCGGCGTACTCGAAATAATAATAATATATTATTATTTAATCGTCGAGATTGAAGGAGTGAATTCAATATATATATTTTTTTCATTTTCATTCAAAGTGATGAGAAAAAACTCGTTTCGTTTCAATATGGATTGAAGCGTTCCCCATAAAATTCTTTATTATCATTTCATTTTTTAATTTTAAAATTAATTTATCATTTATCTGATTTTATCAATAAAATAATTTGATGAAGGATGCTAAGGTAATAGTTGATTATCAGAATCGCTTGATAGGAGAATTGTGGTCCTTTGCATGATTTTCCTATCCATTAGTGTAATAGAGTATTTCTAGTAGATTATATATTGTTACTTTCCGACTTGTCTAGCGATGAATGAAGCTGACCACAATGAATATGACTAACAAATAAGCATCTTTGGGCAACTTGCACCGACTAAAATAAATGTTGAGATTCACCTAACAATGGCTATCATACAGCTGCAAGTCATCAAAGATAGCTAGACGGTTCAATAAAAAGAACAAAAACACAGTGCTTTGGGCGAAACAACAAAAAGAGTTAGGCACACCAACTAATCCACCGGGCAAGTTGCTTTATCTTATAGTGGAAATAGAAAACGAGTCACATCACCAACGAATCCATTAAGCAAAAAATTGTTTCGGGATAACTTTTTCTATTCGAACGCCCACGATTTCTATCTCAATGACTCACGATCAACAACTACAGCACCCTTCGGTAGATCATTGCCGCCCATCTTCATCCATTACAGAATTCCCGGCACTTAGAGGAAGGTTAACAGAGAGCAAGAAGGACGAGAGATAAAAGAAAAAATCAGAGAGAGAAGGGAAAATGGACAGAGAACCTTACGAAAAGCTGATCCTCGTTGCTCTTTAGTGATTTCTTGCACCATTCGCTGTCATTCCTCGCTGTAAACCATCGTCATTAGCTGCTCCCGCGTCAACCTTGTTCGGCTCTGTTTTTGGCTGGCAAGGTCTGAAGAGTCCAAATGTTCTCTAGATCTCCTCCGCTAGTTCTAGTTTCGTTCATGGACGAGTGTGAAAGCTTCAATTATTAACTCGTATGCTCGTTGCTCTCCCGGCATAGGTGACAAAACCACGGAACCTCAGTTTCTGATCTGCCCTGTTTTGACGAGATTAAAGGCCGAACCATGTTGACTTTGCTAAATCATTTAAGATCTGAGTTGTTTCTCAATGATTGACACTGAAATTATTATTATTATTTTTTTTTTTTTTTTGGGTGTTCGTAGTAGTTTCGGATCTTCGATGTTCTGGGAATGGCTCCCTGAACGAATTGAGCGTAAGAGGAAAGTGAAGGACAAAGAATAGAGAATAAGAAGATAGGGTTTTATATTGAAAAATAGAATCAGTGTTTGTTCAAGGCTTAATCCATCTAGAAACTAGGCTTAAGGTAGGCTCGATGCGTTTAAAAAGGTAGGCTTATTGCAGTCGTCTTTCAAGATGAACTTAACAGGAGTGTGTCTGAAATTGGGCTTTGAAAGTTCTTTTTAAATTGAAGTGGGCTTGATATAGGAGCCCAGTGATGTCCCAAGCTAAAGATTCAAAACCCGTGAGACCAGAGATGTGACCCAAGTTCCAACCGGGCCCAAGGACCCGAGCCCCCATTTACCAGAAATAAATACATACAATTCGAAAAATGACGAAATGACGAATTGAAGAATGATTAGGCCTTGGTTGGGTTAGGGCGCGTTTATTTGTGTTTTTATTAAAAAAGTGTTTTATGAAACAATTTTTAAGTAGAAAAACATATTTGATAAATTTGTTTCGAAAAAAATATATATACATTTGATAAATTTGTGTTTTTTTTTTTGTTTCTTTTAATATTTTAATTTTAATTTTCCTTTCTTCTTTATTTTTTCTTTTTTTCTTCTTTTGGCCGGTCGCCGGCCGTGGCCAGGCCGGCGGCCTCGCCCAGCCACGGCGAGGCTCGCCGGCCCCCGACGAGGCCGAGTCTTGCCAGGGGCCGGCGACGCTCCGGCGATTTCGCTGGCCCTCAACGGCCGGTCGCCGGCCATGGCCGAGGCGGAGACATCTTCACCTGCAGGCGCTCCAGCCCCACCAGACTCCCCAGCTCGCTCGGGAACAGGTTCACCTCGTTCGCGAAGAACTTCAGCGTCTTCAGCCTCCGCAGCCCCCCGACCCACTTCGGGAGCAAACTGAACTCGTTCTTATAAAAATACAGGTCCTTCACCGCGGAACCGTTCAAGGCCGGGGACAGCATCGGGTACTCCAGGTTCTCCCCGGACACGTCGAGGCACAAATCGTCGTCCGAACCGCCGCCGCCGCCGCCCCCGCCCTGGCCGGCGGCGGAATCGCGGGTCGGGCTCGGGGGCTCCGGGTTCTCGGGCGGGGCGGCGTCGCACTCCCCTTGCATTGCGGCGGACCACCCCCGATTCGATTCGAATGAGAAGACGAGAAGAAAAATCGAGACTTCGGGACTGAAGAGGGGTTTCGCCGAGGGGAAGGGGACGATTCTCGGAACGACGCCCAGAATTTCGAAGAAATCGGCGGGGAAGGGAAGGGGACGGCGATGGAGGTTTCGTGAGGAGGAGGGGAAACCCTAGAAGACGACGACGTCGGCTGTGGTGGTGGCCGTCTTTTTGGTCAAAAGAGGAAACGGGAGCGAAAGGGAGCCGGGGGGATAGAAAGAAGAAAGGCTATTGCCAGCGCTCTCTGCGAAAAGTCCTAACTGCCCTCCGCTTTAAACCTAAGCCGGCGCGCGCGGAGGGCGTGAATTTCGAGCTCTGGTGAGGGCGTTTTGGGGAAAGGCTCGGTCGACCGAACCGAACCCGCGACGGGTCCTTGTTTTTGAATTTTGTTGTTTCTTACTTTTTTTTCACCTTGTGTGAAAAAGGAAGGTGAGGCTACCGTTGGTAAGAAATTTCCCCCAAATTATGTCCCAATGCTTAGCGATTACGCTTGAGGGTAGGTCTGAGATAAATGAGTCCGTCATCGCAGCCCATTAAAGGCCCGTTTGATAACTTTCAAACAATAATTATTTTTGTTCTTTTATTTCTTGAAATAAAAAAAGAACAAAAATTCAATTAGTAAAATTTTTGTTCCCAATAACAACTCTAGCATCAAGTCTAAATCATTTTCTTTTTTTCGACTAGAGGAAGAAGAAGAAGAGAAGGAAAAAGAAAAAAAAAAAAAATAAAAAATGTAATAATATTATTTAAAATTAAAAGAAATTATAAGTCATGAAAAAATTTAAGAAGTTTACTAAATGCATTTCTATTTAGAAAATAGAAATTTTGTTCAATTATCAAACGCTTTCAAATATTCTGAGACTCGTCTAGGGAACAGAATCAGGAAAAACTATTTATTTGTAGAAATTATTTTCAGAAACAAAATAATTACCAAACGTATGTTAAAAGACTATAACTAGACAAACCTCTTATAGTGATATTCGGCTCATGACGATCAATAATGTGTAAGTTTGTTGCTAATCATTAGACCTGTTCAATAAATGAGTCAAATAAGATTTTCTTTTGTTTGTTTTGAAGTCCAATTGGATTTGAGTGGATTGAAAATTGGTATAACCCAAATTGATCCATTTTTAATTTTTATCCAATACAATTTTAGCAATCTATATCCAACTTGATCAGGAATTAACTTATACCCAACCTAGTCTATTCTTAGCGATTATTTCCCTTAAATAACTAACAAATTAAAAACAATTTTTTTGTCAAACAATTAAAAACAAGGTAAACATGAAAAATGAGCGACAAGAAAAAATTCTATGAATTAAGTTGTTAGAGTACATCTATTATCTCGTGACATATTTTTTAGTCTCATAAGCAATAAAAGAATTATGAAAATACTCAAATTGTAAATCATGTGAGGATTGCGTAATTTGATATTCTAACTTCTAACTTCACAATGAAGTTGTGTGATTAAGTCCTTCTATCACTAGTATGGTCACAATGTCAGTGAATGAAATAAGAGACAAGCAATCAATTTAATTTCAAGCGTTTGAAAATATACTTAAAATATGCAGAATATATGGAAAATATACAAAGATTATCAGGAAAATAATGGAGGAAATCTCTATTGAGCTGTAGCCTTGTTATCTAACAATAACATACTCCAAAAAATACAAGATTTTATAAATTATTAATGAAGAATTTTTTATTATTAGTTAGATAATATAGGGATTGACTTATGGCATACCAAAACCAATATCTCTTCTTATTTCTATAAGGCATCAGAGGAAAAAATTTCAACTCTAGTAAAACATTTTTTCTATTTCAGGGATTTTAAACACAATTATTTTCTGCACCCAAAAATTGAAAAGGGAAAAACAAAAACGAATAGACCGGTGTTTCTTTGGGCTCGAAAAGCCCAACTCATATGTCGTACCACAAGGACAGACAGACCGAGAGAGAAAGTGGCACCGTCAGGCCAAAGTAGCTTCTTTTGATTAGATTGTTTATTTACTTATTTATTTATTTTTTGGATCAAAGATTAGTCGAGTTGAAAGTGGGTTCTTTCTGGACATATTAGATCTCATTGTTATGTAGTCTTTACTCTATTAGATCAATTTGAACAATTATTAGAAATTTTGGGCGACTCATATGTCACCCATCCCATTAAGTATGAGTTGAGAAATGGGTGTATGATCCATTATGTCACATCTACTAATTCTATGTAAGATTATATTAATAATTAAGGACGTAGGGGGAGAAGCCCAAGGTGGGCTTGTTAAGGTTGAAATGGCATTTCCACGTTTGAGCTTTAGATCGACACTGCTTGATTTTGAAAACTTTGCGAAAGTAGCAGAACAGGAAAATCTTGTCGATGAAGCTTTTTTTGAAGAAGAAACAGTTGGAGCTACTTAGGGACTCTTCGCGACAAGACGGGAGCTCTATTGGATGGCTTTGCTCTGAAGGTTCCAGCTTTATTGGCTTTTCAGTTGGAAGCCATGGCCCTACTCAAAGCTTTGAAACGTTTTCAGTCGAGGAGAGAGAGAGTTTGCTGGAGCTTGAGACTGACTGTGAAGAGCTAATCGATGCAATGATGAAGATGATGCACGTGAGGCGAGAGATGCAAGCTTTAATTCAGGAATCGCGGCTATCTTTGGCCCAATTTCAATTTCGTAAACAAAGTGGCTGATCAGATTGCGAAAGTCCAACGTTCGAATGCTCTCCCTTCCTCTTAGGTCGACCGCTCTCCCCAACCTTTATGGGATCTTTTATGTCTGGATGTCCCTTTGTTGGGCTTTTGATTTAAAGACTCTCGAGTTTTAATAATTTTGTGAAGTATTTCGACAAAAAAAAAAAAAAAAAAAGTGAAGAAGACGTGGGGCGTTGCTTGCTGAGCCAAAGCAAAAGGAAAAACCTAGGAAAGTCGGCAAAATAAGTGTAAGATGTGAGAAATTCTAATTCAAATCTTAGATTATAAGATATTTATGGGATTGGATCGACAATTATCATGACTATTTTAAACTGCGATTCTTTGTCCATTTTTTAATCTATATCTACAATATATAAACCAAAAAGTGGGTATTTAATGGAAAATTTTAGCAAAAATATAGAGCTCCAAATCTATTTACTTTAATATTTTCTTTTTACTATTTGCAATTCTAGAGAAATCACAAATCTCATGATAAAAGATCAAAAGCCAACTTGATGAACTTGTCAGCGCTTTTGTGAATTCTGTGAATGATATTTGCACTCGATAAGGTACGTTCTATATTTTTTCTTTTGGTGCGCGCAACTGGAAATTTTATGTGGTGAGGGAGAACCCGCCGTCAAAATTCTATTTTACGCTCGCCCGTGACTCGAATGTGAATGGTAACGGTTAGCCGCACACCATTGACCCATCCCTCTTCACTGACATTCCTCCAACTTCGTCATACATACTTCAACTGCCTTAGAATCCGTCAGCTTTGAACAAGCGTCATTTTCAACTTGGATTATCTGCAAAATAATTGCGCTCAAGCTGTTTCGGCCAGGAAAAGATAGATGGTACTAAAGAACAGCCTCAGTCCTTGTAATGTCTCTCTTTTTCTGTTCTTCTTGATAATCTCTGCAGGACTGTTCTTTGTTGCACCCTTTCTTACACCAGAAAGATTTCTACAGCTTTAGGTCTCAAGTTTCCACCACAAGGGATGTATCTTTATTACGGCGAAGAAAAGCTAAATTTGCTATAGCTCATCAGATTGATCGGTTGGTTGTGGGGATGGAGCCGACAGAAGTTCTTCATATACTATACCCAGTTGAAAGGGTATACAGCACAGGTGCTGTTTGAGATTCAAACTACAAGAGGCATGGAAAAGCAGTGTCGTTGACCTGTTAAGTTATGTGATGTTATGGTGGAGAACAAGGGTGAAGCTCTTGCCAAATTTTTTTATTAACAATGTGTTGGCGGGATGCGCAAAATGTGTGGCCATCGGTCCAAAAAGCTGACGAAGCCTGTATATTTCTGGGCTGGCAAGTCAATGTTTAATGTCAAACCTAAATTGCTAAAAACAAAATAAATTGCAAGTTGACAACTTCCCCAGCTTATTACCTGGAAAAAGAAAAAGAAAAATGGACTGTCATTTCTATGCAGTGGCCCTCTTCCTTCCAGTTGGTAAATGAAGTTTCAATAGAATAATAAATAAAAGAGAATAATTTTCTTGCTGCAAATCTCTCTAAACGCTCCCCCCTGACTGAAGCAGAATCCAGATTGGAAGAAAAGAACAAGGACCCTTGTCTGCAATCTTGTTGTTTTCAGAGTTTAGGCAAATTGATGAGGTAAGAGCTCAGATTTGTTCTCTTTTGATGGCCGAGTGAACGGTACCCTATTGATTTCCAATTTATGTTTTTCCTTGAATTTTTTTTTTTTAAATTTTTTTATTGGGATCTCGTTTGTTCTTAAAAACAGCGGTTCAGGATTTGTAGTTGAAGATAGCCCTTAACTGTCTCATCATGTTTTTCTCTTCTCATTCCTTGTATCTTTAAATTTGGTAATATAATACTTTCAGATTTGGATGCAAAAACTTATCTTTTGCACGTTCAGGGCTCACAGTTGGTCTGCAGATTGCTTCTTCAGTGCAAACATCTTTGCATTGGCGGATGTGCTTTGTTCTGCTTTTGTTTAGTTTTAAAATTTCAAGAGTCATTTTTAATTAGAAAGTGTATTGCAGTTTATGGAAGTTACATGAGAAAGTAAATATAATGAGTTTCTATTGTCTTTTTGGATTGTTTAGATTCAATCACTTGGTGTTTTGAGGAAACCTCTGTATAGTTTATGCAAATTCATCTGCAACTCTACACTTCGCAGAGCATTTTCAAGGTTTTCAGGACAAGCATTGTGGGATGAAATTCAAGTTTTTTAGTGGGACGATTAGCCTCCGCATTTGAATTTCGAGTCTCACCATCGATATGTTTCCTTTGATTCAAGTTCTTGTTTCTCATCCTTGAAGGTGGAACAATGGCTAGTTCAAGGTCAATGGTCGTTGCTGGAAATTTGTGGCTCTGCTTCATCTTGCTGTCCAGCATCTCGTTGGAGGGTACTCAACATATAGACAAGATATACCCGGTATTTCAAGAGTCTCAAAT
This sequence comes from Eucalyptus pumila, assembly GCA_016097595.1. Lineage (NCBI taxonomy): Eukaryota > Viridiplantae > Streptophyta > Magnoliopsida > Myrtales > Myrtaceae > Eucalyptus > Eucalyptus pumila. The sequence goes on from CM027851.1 coordinate 68,032,739, forward strand.
CGGTTCGCTCGACACTGGTGGGGTCTTTCTTTTGTCCAAAGGCTCGATTTTCGGCTTCGGCTTTGTCCAGGCCTCCAGTCCTACTCTGTACTCGTTAGCTGTGGTTCATTTCCGCAGCAACACCGTAGTCTGGTCCGCAAATAGGGACAACCCGGTTACGAATTCTGATATATTTGACTTCGATGAGAATGGCAACGCGTTTCTGCAGAAAGCAGGAAGTACGGTGTGGTCAACTAATACCAGCGGCAAAGGAGTTTCCGCGATAGAGTTGCGGGATTCAGGAAACCTGGTTTTGCTCGGGAAGGACAGTACAGTCGTTTGGCAGAGTTTTGACCATCCCACCGATATGCTCCTATCAAACCAAGATTTTAGACAAGGGATGAGGCTGGTGAACGCTGGGTCCAAGAACTTGACCTACACTCTCGAGATTAATTCTGGCGACATGATCCTTTCTGCTGGTTATATAACGCCTCAACCGTATTGGTCGATGGGGAAGGACAGCAGACATTTGCAGAACAAAAATGGCGGTGTTGACACCTAAATTTCACATAAGTTAATTAATTTAAAGTAGCGTTAAAGATTAGGAATTAATCACAAAAAATTAATTAATATTCTTTAATTTAAAAAAAAGAGAATATGGTCGGGTCGGGCTGGATCCGGCTGTGGCCCGACCTGTCTCTCCTTTTCTCTTCCTCCCGCGTGCTGGGTCGGCCCAACCTCTTTTCTTTTTCGGCCCGGCCCGCATTCGGTCTTCTCCCTCCTTCAGTCTTCGCACGACCTGCACAACCTGCAGAAAGCAGAGAGCTGGAGATGGAAAGAAAGCAAGGCAGCAGCACAGCAATGAGAACAGCAGCAGAGGATCGGTGTGGCAGGGGCGCGGCATGATCCGCGGGTCGAGAGCAGCCGACCCGCAACTGGCTCGGCCGTAGTCTTCAGGCAAGTTCCTGCAAAAAAAAAAAAAAAATGGGAAGATGAAGAGGAGGCGAGGCAGGGCTTTCGGCGCGATCCGCGGGTCGAGGAAGCAGACCGATTAACCAGCTGGCACGGCAGGGGGTCTTCGCTGGGGATACCTGCAGGAAGTATAAGACCGAGAATGAGCGAGGGGGAAAAGGGGGGAGGATCGGAACCAAAAAAACACCAGACCGAGAGGAAGCATTGAGAGAAAAACAGAAGAGTGACTAGGAAGAAGGAGACCGGAGAGAGAGCTCGAGAGGGTAGAGGGCGAGCCAAAGGGAGAGAGCGAGACTGAAGGACAGCTTCGCCGTCACCGGTCGTCTGCCCGAGAGTCGTCGTCCACCGCGGCTCTCCCCTTCGAACCAGGTGGGTCATTCCCGAGTACGTCTGCCCTGTTTTTGGTGGGGCGTCGGGCTGAAGCTTGGAGTCGACCAGTTCGCACGAGCTTCAGCCCCGATCCCCGCCCGAAACTCCGTTGTGCTCGTGTTCATTCCTCACACAGCATATGTGTGCTTTTTGTAGTGCTTAATGCAAATATCTGTTTGTGTTTGGTGTTATGGCCGAGACTTGTCATTTTGGTTTAAACTCAAGATAGACGCTGATAAACTTGTTCCCGAGTCGATCCAGAATAGCGTTTGTGAATCACGTGATGATCTTGGCCTGAACCCGAGCCCCGATCGAATCTATGTTTACCCCCTAGTTACTGCGTCTTAGGTGTTTGATGAAATGCCTGATTAAATGGCCGAAGTCTTTGATGTTCTATAATCTAGTTTGACGATTGTTTACCTTTGTATTGTTGAACCACGTCTGCTGTCTTTTTTTTTTTTTTTCGGTGTATTTTATTGTGATTCCGTGGCATGTCTACCATCTTTTGAGCTATCGCCGGAAGGTCCTCCAGCGGAACTACCTTCCTCCGGCGGGTCCTGTGGCGCTTCTTCCCATGTTAGCGTACCCATTTTGCTTGGCGAAAATTTGGGATCGAAAATGTTAGTTTCGGCATGGTTATTTCCTTTGATTGTTGTGGTCGCTGAGGTTGGGTGTTGTTAGCCGAAGTTGGATGCTGTTGGCTGGAGCGATGGTGGAGCCGCGCGGTGTCCGTAAAAAGTGGTTTAGTGTATGGTCTTTTTGTTTTTTTTTGTTTTTAATTTTATTTTATTAATATTAAAAAAAACGAACGAAAAAAGAAAGAATAAGATGAAGTTGGAGAGAAGAAAGGCGTCGGGGAAGAAGACGACGCCTGAAGGGGAGAACGTGTAGAGAAGAAGACCAAAAAAAAATAATAATAAAAGAAGAAACAAAAGAAAAAGAAAAGTAAAGAAAAAAATGAAAAGTAAAACAATTATGGAAAAAGAAAGTAAAAGGGGCTTCGGGAAAGAGGAATCGCAGAAGTAAATGGCGCAGGGGAGTGTGCAGTGAGAAAAGACTAATGAAAAAAAACTTTTTTTTTTAAATAATTAAAAAAAATTTAAAAAATTATTATTATTTTTTTTTAATCCAAAAGTGTTGGATCCGGATTTGGGTTTGGTCCACGGGCCGGGTTGGGTTTACCCAGTCCGAACCCATTTTATTGAAGTATTAAATATATATTAAAAATGAAAAAATAAAATAAAATAAAAAAATCGAAAAAAAAATCAAAAAATCAAAAATTTCACAAAAAAAATGAAAAAAAATTCAAAATTTTTTCTGCAATTTCAAAAAACTCAGAAAACATTAAAAATTTCGCTTTTTTTAATTTTAATTAAAAGTAAATTTTTTTAAAAAATTATTTAAAAAAATTAAAAAAATTAATTAAATTAAATTAAAAATTTCGAAAATCCAAAAATGATAGGGTTTGGTTAGGAATTGCTATGTATTGCCGCTTTAGTGTGATTAAGCCTTTATTTTCTTATATGTTGTTTTTATCGATGTTTAATTTGCGTGTTTTATGTTTAATTTGCACGTGTTTAATTTTAGGGCAAATAGGATCTTGGTAGGTATAATTATTACTTTATTGATTGTGCACATGCATGCTCACCTTCTATGTTAGTGAATAGGTATGAAATCGATCTAAACTGCCTGATGAAAATCATTTTGTTAAAATGAACAAGATTAGGTACCGAAAGGGCACTAATTAGTCAATTAGTGTAATTAAGTCCCCGATCCTAGATTCTCTGGTTGCGTAGGCACACTCCCATGTCTCATTTGGTTTCTAGCCGACCCCAATAGGCTAGTGGCGACTCCTTTTGTACAAAATTTCTTAAGAATATCCCAATGTCACGCGGGGTATGGGCTTGGGAGAGCCCACGTCTAATCATGGCCTTAGGTCCATCCTTTAGGCAATACCCTTAAACCTGTTCCCTCCCCCCGAGGGTAGGTCGCGACAGGCGGTCAGGTTGTCTCGGCCACGTTGGTGACGAATTCATGGAGACTCTACGATGAGAGTGGGACTGTGCTGTGGCAATTTCCCTTTTCGGATAATAGCGACCCTAATGCTACTTGGATCGCTGTCCTGGGACAAGACGGGATCATCTCGTTCTCCAGCCTGGGCTGTGGAGGATCGCCTGCTGATTCTCCCGTGAAAATACGTAGTGATGCATGCAGTACACCTGAGCCCTGAACGTGCAAATTGTGGTTCGGGGCTGAGTTCTCCTTGCGATCACTCAAAGGGTTCAATCGATCTTGTTAATGCAGGGCAGGGAATAGGCTCCTTTGCAATTGGGTTTGTCTCGCCCTAGCTGAATGCTGATCTCAATGGATGCAAGAATTCTTGCCTGAATAATTGTTCGTGTCTAGCATTATTTTACCAAAATAGTTCGAGATTGTTACTTGTTTGACAAGATTGGGGGCCTTGCGAGTTCTCGATCGAAATTCTGGATTTGTCTCTTACATTAAAGTGCTCACTGGCGGCGGTGCGAATGGTGGGAATTCTCAAGGCAGTGGAAGCAACAAGAAACATTTGCTATATGTTGTCCTCATTTCTATTTCCACATTCTTTGTTGTTCTCGGGCTGATTTATGCTGGATGCAGATATTCCAAGGCAAAGCCAACATTGCCTGAAGCTCCTCAAGAGACTTCGGAGGAGGAAAACTTTCTCGAGAGTTTATCAGGAATGCCAGTTCGTTTCAGCTATAAAGAGCTTCAAGATGCGACGAATAACTTTTCCGTGAAGCTAGGGCAAGGCGGGTTTGGCCCGGTGTACCAAGGGGCCCTACAGATGGGACCAGAATTGCTGTGAAGAAATTGGAAGGCATTGGTCAGGGAAAGAAAGTTTCGAGCCGAAGTACACAGCATCGGAAGCATCCATCATTGCCACTTGGTCAGGCTGAAGGGCTTTTGTGAGGAAGGAAGGAAACCGGTTTCTAGCATACGAGTACATGGTGAACGGGTCTCTCGATAAATGGATCTTTAAGAAAGACAAGGAGGGCATGTTAGATTGAGAAACACGATATAAAATTGCAATTGGAATGGCAAAAGGACTGGCCTACTTACACGAAGAATGTGATGTGAAGATTGTTCACTGCGATATAAAGCCAGAAAACGTGCTTTTGGATGACAAATTTAAAGCCAAAGTCTTGGATTTCGGAATGGCTAAGCTAATGACAAGAGAGCAGAGCCGTGTTGTTACGATGCTCAGAGGCACGAGAGGTTACCTCGCACCGGAGTGGATAATAAGCTGTGCCATATCTGAGAAGAGCGATGTCTACAGTTACGGGAAGGTTCTGTTTGAGATAATTGGCGGAAGAAGGAACTACAACCCCGAGGAAACATCAGAGAAATCCTATTTCCCCCTCTATGCTTTCAAGATGATGGAAGAAGGGAAGCTGAGAGAGATACTTGATCCGGGTTTTGAGATCAACGAAAGAGACGAGACGGTTTCTATCGCTATTAAAGTTGCATCATGGTGCATACAAGAAGATATGAACCTGAGACCGTCAATGTTAAAAGTCGTCCAAATGCTTGAAGGTGTCTTTCCGGTTCCTCAGCCGCTGACTTCTTCCCTACAAGGTTGTGGATTTTTTCGGAGGTTTTCCAAGCCAGAAGACCACAGCAACACAAATCTTTCAGCGGTTCAGCTTTCAGGTCCGAGGTAACAGCAAGTTGTACGTCGTCGGGAATTTTTCTGCAGGGAAGGATGATCACTGTTTTTCCTCCTTGCTGTGTGTAGCAAGTGCTTCCAAAAATTCAAGCACAACTAGTTGATGATTCAACTATGACAGTGACCAGAGGGAAGAAAAAAAAATGACAGTCGATGCATTGAACCAAATTACATGGCTAGAGTGTGCATGGTCTGTTGAGCTTACGTGGCCATCCAGGTTATACCGCGTTTCCATGCTAGCAAGTGAATAGTGAAACCAGAAATGGTACATCTCCAGGTGAAGAAAACACTGGAGGTGTACATCTCCGGCTTTCAATGTAAAAGCAGTATCACTTCACATAGGGTCAACTAGAGCTAATTCTTACTCTCGAGAGAGTTGCATCAGTAGCTCGAGACATCAAAAAATGTATCGACTCTGCAAGTTTAGGGGTCCTTTGAAGTATAAAAGAGGCATAACCGTCACATTGGAGATGCTGACAGGTATTTGCCTGCAGAAGTTTGAGGCTGCGTTTGGGAGTTGCTTCTCAAAGCTACTTTGAAGCCCCAAGGATCTTTGGGCCAAGTATGGGGTGTTTGGAAAAGAATTTTCGAAGCCCTTTTGCAAAATGTCAGCCTTGTGAAGGCTGAAAGCCCAAGGCAGGTGGGGGGCTGCCTTGGGCTTTCAGCATGCCGAAAATGCTGAGGGTGAGGGGCTAAATTTTTTTTTTCTTCCCAAATTATCCTCGTTGATTCTTCGTTTTTCCGGTTTTGCCCTCTCATCGTCTTCTTCTTCCTGGGTACTGTTCATCTTCTTCGTGGAGACCTTGCTCGCGCCAGCCACTGTGCCGGCAGCCCTCGACCGCGCTAGCACCACCCGTGCCGGCGACCTACGAGCCCTCTCTGCTCCACCGCCGCTGCGCCTCCACCAGATCTGAACCCGAGCGGACCGCTGCCCCTTTTGAACCGCACCTGCAGCATATCGCGAAGCTCGCCGCGCCGATCTCGCTCGACGACCGCGTCACCGTTGGCTGCTGCTCGCCTCCGCCCGACACCGTCGTCACTCAGTAGCTCGCGGCCCAGTGCTTGAGGCCCTCACCGCTCGACTGCTGTTGTCCCGATCTCGCTGCTTGAGTGTCCCGACACCTGCAGATCTGAGCTCACCTCCGCCCGACACCGTCGCCGCGCAGCAGCCCACGACCCAGCGCCTGACTCCGTCGCGCCGGCCAACGCTTCCACTTGTCGTTTGCAGGACCTCCGCCTCAGCAGCTCGCCTCCATCGTGCCTATGCCCATTGTCCTCCACTCGATCGCCGACCCCCGCGCCCCGCTGTGATGCCCCCTTTGCCGAAGCCCGACGCCACCGCGCCTTGGCACCACCGCCTGCAAGCAATCGCCGGCGAGGTCCTCCCGCAACCCCAATGCCCTAGATCTAGGTCACGGCGGGGTCGCCAGAGGTTGAGGCAGCGTCGCACAATCTCGCCGCCCTAGATCCGGGGTGGCCGGAGGTCGTGGCGGCGTCGTGTGACCTCGGGCAGCCTTTGCCAATGGTCTTCAAGGGTCGCTCGACCCCGGGTAGCCTGCCAATGGTCTTCGAGGGTCGCTCGACCCTGGGTAGCCCTCCCCAGTCGTCTCCGGGGCTGCCTGAGTCAGATGTCGGCTACCGGCGACAAATTTCGATCATCGGCGGTTGCTTGCCCTTGCCGGTCAATTTTTTTTTATTTTTCTTTTGATTATTTTTTTTTATCACAAAAGTCCTTTGTAAATGTAATTCCTCCAAACACCATTTTGCTCAAAAATACTTCATAAAGGGCTTTCAAATTACAATTTACCAAACACAGTTTGCATTATGAAAAACATTTTTGGCTCAACGGTCTTTGCATTTTCCTAAAAACTTTCCCCAAAAGCTTTACCAAACGCACCCTGAGTCCCCTTGCACCGAGGATTGATCAGATTGCAATGATGAGGAAGAGAGATCTCTATGAACTAGGCAAGCTCTTAATTTTCCAGGTATGCAGCTCCTGGGTTCCCGACCTGACCGTCAGAGCGTGCGATAAAGACTTGAAAGATTATATGGGGATTCAAGATGGTTGTCTTCTTTCTGGATAGCCTCGACATCCCTCCTGCAGTTCTCATGCTAATCACCAGTGCGGTTTCGACTAGCTCACAGATTTGTTTAAATGATCTGATGACCCAGTCAAGTAGCCTAGTAAATAACCTTCACAAGTTCTCCCTGAGATCAGCGACATTTTCTAGCTGTCGAGCTGACACGAGATCAGGTTTTGGTCTGTCCGCGTCCAATGACGGTCACAAGTTTCAGCTGTCCACTAGACTTAGCTCTGACGAAGGATCGCCCAAAAGAATCAAGATTTACTATACTGTTGTAATTCTCTTCCGAAAACTTGAACAGGGTTGATTAGTTCTTGGACACGCCCACAAAGGAAATGTCTTTTAGGAAAAGAGAAAAGTATGTAAAGGTTGGCATGCTAAATTGGTATAAGAAATGTGGCGGACTCTTATCAGGCATTGAATATGGCCCGTTGGTTTAAATGCCAAATCTATGTATAACTTGGCCTACAAATTATGAACACGAATATTTAAAGAGATATTATTCAAACAAACAAATTAAGACTCCGTAAAAGTTTATCGCATTATTCGGTATATCAATTTTGCGAATCGAATTTTATATTAAACAGGGAAAAGGGAGTTGTTTCAGTTGAGTCCCACATTTTAGCTAATTATGCCACAAAGCTGGTGCGTGGAGGGTTTCCCATTAAGTATCATTAGTGGTGTCAAACTGGATTAGTCATAATGCATTTTATAATGTATAGATTGTTGAATCTCTTCTCGATTTATATAAGTTTAAAAACTTGCTTAAAAGAATAATTTTTAAGGAAAATTATTGAAGAGATTACTAATCAAATTCTAAACATTAAACATGCTTCATACCCGTCATCCTTTGCTAAATCACCGACTTACAAATTTTAGGATGGGTGCCGGCCTAGGCACAACACAACCAAACTAGGTCATGTGCAAATATTTAACAAGTCATTTCGAATAACTTAATTGTTGGTTCAAATTTTCATGACTTTATGATTAGTAAGTATGGAGTCTGACCACAATGCGATTGAATTAAGAATTGACCACAATGTAGATCAGTTCATTTCCATTTCTAAGAAGAACTTTATTTGATAAGATTTGAGAAAATTATAAATTAAATGGAACTAAAATTAGTATAAAATCAAGCTACCTCGAAGTGATTATTCAATGGGAAATAAAAAAGTCAAGTCCAGTTTTCTCTTTAGGAAAGGATTTAAAAAGATCATAAGAATTTATCAGATCCATCAAACCTCAATTTATAAGATCTATTTCAGAATAAACAAAACTTAATCGAATCTCCTTTTTCTTAAAAAAAGAAAAAAAAAAAAGAAAGAAGAAAAAGCCACGAGCCATTCTTCCCCGTTTCCCGCCTCTATACATAAGATTCCCTCCGATTTGCGATCGTAATTCGAAAATCTCTTCTCCTGCACAGATGCAACGAATTCCATCGCCGATCGTCAAACTCCATGGTCGTGCATTTCCCGTCGATGCAATCACCGGCAACGATTCTGAGTTTCGCCTCGCGTTCTCTCGTTGATGCTCAGAGCCGGAGAGCAGAGCCAGCAGCTGCAGATCGTGGAAAGAGAGGACGACGTCCACCACGAAGAAGACCCGCTCGAAACGATCGACAAACGTAAGTCAGGGGGCAAAACAGAGTGCAGGCAACTCCTCTCTGTTTCTGTCATCGCTTTTGTTTTCTCGTTGATGTTCCAGTGCGTCGTTGATCTTCTCGTCTCTGTTCTGAAGTCAAAAGCAAATGGCTCCATGGAACTATGAGTGTGAATCTCTTCGAATGTCGATATTAAGTGACTCTGAATACTGCTAGCCGGATGAGCTCGATTTCGGTTTGGTTGATCGGTTTAGCTCGATTGTCCCGGAGCATATCCGCGAATCCATTAGTGTTTTTATGTCTTGACCTTTGTCTCGAACTTGTCGTGATATTCTGCGCGTGCGGTAGTTTTCAGTTTTCGTCTTCTGATCATACAAGAGCAATTCCAGCCTTTGTTATGTTACGTGACATTGGAATTGCACCATTGTATGTCTTATTTTCCATGTATTGGTGATATAGCTGGATTAATAACGAATTTCCTAAGCTAAATTCATCAATAATCACTGTCGGAAAGCTAGATTGTCATTGATCATCTATGAAATGCTTTTGTCCTGACATTCGACACAATGGTGAGTTGTTCTCATTTTCTTTCTCTGAACTTCTTCCTTTATTTTGTTTGCAGTTATTTCTCAAGGAATAAATGCTCGAGATGTGAAAAAGCTCCAGGATGCAGGAATCTACACTCGCAATGGCTTGATGATGCATACAAAGAAGGTATATCTGATCTTTAGTCCTGAGATTTAAGTTGAGGAACGTATTCTTATTTGGCCGAGTGATTTGCTTTTTCTTTTCTTTCTTTTTGTTTTGTTTTTGGTAGCACTTAACTGGAATAAAAGGATTATCTAGGGCAAAAGTTGACAAAATATGCGAAGCAGCTGAAACAATAGTGGTTAGAACTTAAATTCTTCTTGACCTGAGATGGTTGCTCCAATCAATTTGAACTTGTATAAGCATCTTTGGAATACCTCAGTGAGTTTTTTTTTTTTTTTGGTGACCCGAGAACCCCTGAACAGCCGGCAGCCGGCGGGGTAAACCTAGGGCAAACTGGGCCACCACCACAGACCACGCAGGGTTTCGAACCCCTCCCCCTCGGTGGGGGAGAAAGTGCGAAACCATTGCGGCCACCACGGGCGGTGGTACCTCAATGAGTTTTTTTTTTTTTTTTTTTGGTAAGGTAAGTAATATTAAGGAGAAGGTCAAAAAGTACAGACAACCGGCTTCAAAGAACTGTCACTCAAGATGAACAGGCTCATGATGAGTGAAAGGAAGCCGAAAAAAGGCCAATCGGCCGACAACACCAAAACAAGGCGACACGCCAAAGGAAGAACACAAAGCAACACCAAGTGTCTACCCAGGCAAGGCCAACTTAGACGTCGAAGATAGCAGGGTCCACTTCCCAGGAACGTTGCACTCTTCTGTTTCTTGGGGAATCCTCCACGTTCTTGAAGGTGCAAGCCTTATCTTTAACAACCTTAAGAAGGTGCTTCTTCATAGCCGAAGTAGAAATCTGCACACCCCTGAAGAGAATATCGTTTCTATTCTTCCAAATGATGTGGCAGAGTGCTCCAAAAGAGAATCGGCTGATGCATTTATAAAACTCCTTGCTCGAGAGCAAGGCCAAAGCCCAACTAAGCATATCCTCCCAAGGCTTATTACTCCAAGGAAGACCACATCTAGTCGCCCAAAAGAAGGCAACAGTTGAGGTAATGCGACAACCAAAAAAGAGGTGATTAACTGAGTTCGGCACCTCATTGCAGAAGGGGCAAGACACAGCATCAATCCTTCCATGAGCCATAAGAAGGGATTGTGTAGGTAACCTACGCTTAGTGATGAGCCAAAGGTTCATTTGGTATTGAGGTAGGATGGCATTGTTCCAGATGAGACCGTGCCAACTGACTCTCTCATTCCTTCGTCTTATAAGCTCCCACGCCGAGGCCACTGAGAACACACCCGAAGAAGTCTCCCTCCAACAAAACCGATCCATAATACTAGTCAAGGTGGGAAGCGAGCCCCATGTCTAAATCACCGATCTAATAGCCTGGCCGTCCTCTGAGAAGAGATCAGCCACCGAAGCCTGCCTAGAAAGACCGGAGCTGTAGATAATCGAATTTGTGAAAATTAAATTCAACGGGCCCTTGGGATGCCAGTTATCAAACCAAAGAGACGTGGAAAGACCATGCCTATCCTCCAGTGGAAGTGGAGCCGGAATTCTGTCCTGAGTTGTAGTAGTTTCTTCAAAGCCCAAGAACAAATGGACGGCTGCTTCACCACCCAAAAGTTCTCTCTTTTTAAGAAGGTTGAGTGGATCCATCTACACCAAAGAGACTTTTTATCTGAAAATAATATCCAGATATGTTTGAGCATAGCCGCCTTATTGCATTCACGCAACCTCCGGATACCCAGACCGCCTTCCACCTTAGGAAGGCAAACATCCTCCTAGGATACTTTGGCTCCCCCTCTACCCAACTGAGGTCCTTTCCATAGAAATTGCCTAAGGATCCGCTCAATCGTATCCAGCACTTCTGCAGGCAGAATAAAAACACTCGCCCAATAGGCCTGTATAGCATGAAGAACTGACCTAATCAGTTGAAGACGACCAGCTACAGAAAGGAACCGATGTGTCCAGGATTCCACCCTAGAGGTGATATGCCTGACAAGAGCAACACAATCCGCTTTCCCCAACCTCGAGGAGATGATTGGAACGCCCAAGTACCGAACTGGAAGTTGCCCCTCATGGAATCCGAGTTCTTGTAAGATTTGATCCCGAAGAGTTGGTTGGCCACCAGAGAGGAATACCTCGCTCTTCCTCTGATTCGGAATAAGGCCACTCCATAATGAAAAACTCTGAAGACCTTCTTTAACTAGCTTAATAGAAGGCAAGTGACCTTCACAGAATAGAAATACATCATCTGCAAAAAACAAGTGCGAAAGGCTAGTGGACTTACACCTCCAAAAGAATTTGAAGTCTGGCTGACGCAAGCATCTCCGAAGAATCCCAGAGAGTATCTCCATGACCAACATGAATAAGTAGGGAGATATGGGATCCCTCTGGCGCAGGCCTCTTCCGTTAGGAAAAAAACCATGAAGCTCCCTATTCAGCGCAATAGAAAACCGAGGCGTCCTCACACAAGTCATGATGAGGTGAACCAACCGATCAGGGAATCGAAAAGCAAGTAGCACACTCTCAAGGAACCGCCAATCTACGGTGTCATAGGCCTTCCTGAAGTCAACTTTTATAGCACATTTAGGCGTATAAGGTTCGACATGAAAACCAGCGAAAAGTTCCTGCGCCAAGAGGACATTATCCCTAATGCGCCGACCCTTAACAAAGGCATTTTGATAAGGGCTTACAAGGTCCTGAAGCACGGCAGCAATCCTTTTTGCGAGCACTTTAGTAATAACCTTGTAAACTGTGTTGCAGCAAGCGATAGGCCTATAGTCGTCAACAGTAGTCGCATTGGGTACCTTTGGAACCAGCACCAGAATGGTGTTATTAATTTCCTTAAGGAGCTTCCCCGAAATAAAGAAATCTTTCACAGCTTCCGTGACCAGTTGACCCACCGTGTCCCAATTCTCCTTGAAGAACTCCACTGTGAAGCCATCCGGACCGGGTGCCTTCCCTCGAGCAAGGGAGAAAAGTGTGTCACAAATCTCTAAGTCAGAAACTGGACAATCGAGAGCGGCAATCTGATCATCATTCAGACAAGATTGGATAACTTCCTTTAGATCCGACACCGATGGGGACTCACAATCTAGCCTTGGCAGCAAAAGATCTTGGAAGTAGTCTACAAAATGCCGTTGAACTATTTGAGGTTCAGTGATTTGATTACCTGAAGCATCCACCACTGAAAGAATTCTATTCCTCAACTGTCTCTTATTGACGTAATGATGAAAGAACTTCGTATTCCGATCACCTTCCTTGAGCCATTTGACTCTGGCCTTTTGCCTAAAACATGACTCTTCCTGAGACCGGAGCTCCACTAAGGATCTTCGTTGCACCCTCTCCAAGTAAGCTATAACCACACTTGTAGGATCTTGAAGGAGACCAACTTGAGTCTGTTTCAAGGCTTCCCTCGCTTCAGATGTTCTAACGGATATGTTAGTAAAGGAATCCCTATTCAATTGCTTTAGTCGACCTTTGAGGGCCTTCAGCTTGCGCACAAGCCTAAACATAGGCACCCCTGACCCTGGAGCCTCCCAGATTTGCTTCACAATTGATTCAAAGTCCGGGTGTTGCATCCAAAAATCAAAGAATTTAAAAGGTTTCCTTCGAAGAACCGGATTCTCTACCTTTACCACCATCGGTGAGTGATCAGAAATTCCAGGCGCGAGAAAGGACGCCTCCGAAAAGGAAAAAACCAGGCTCCAACAAGGGTTAATCAGGACCCTATCGATCTTTCTTGCCTTGCGCGCAGGGCCTAAAGACGTTGACCAGGTGTAGCGAAACCCCACGTACCTAAGGTCATCCAGTTCCGCCTGGTCTAGACAAAGCCCAAAATCATCAAAGCTCGGCAACCAAAGATGCGTACCACCCAGTCTGTCCGAAGGATCCTTAATCGCATTAAAGTCTCCCATTACAAGCCACGGCCTATCGTGAAGAGTAGCACTTCTAGAAACCAGATCCTCCCACAATAACCGCCGAGAAGAAAAGGAATGTTGAGCATAAACAATAGAAATCACACAGGTCACACTCGAGTCCAACCAACAAAGCTCCCCATGAATCACTTGATCAGAGACCGAGAGAGGTTCAAAGGAAACTGTAGTAGGATCCCAGCCAACCCATATTCTACTCCTATTGGAGTATTCTAAGTTAGCTCGCCAACACTAGTTCGCCAGCAGATTCCCAGAGATGGCATTGAAAAGATTGTGAGGAACTTTGGTTTCAACTAGGCCGATTAAAGATAAACGGTTCGTCAAGACCAGATTCCTCACTTCCGCTTGCTTAAGAGGGGCGCCAAGCCCCATAATATTCCAACATCCTATATACATATTTACAAGAGGGAGGGAGGCATTACCTCCTTATGGATGGACTACGTCGAGTGTAGGGTGTGGCTGGCCGGGTCGCTGGAGGGGGAGGATCTGGCGCCAAAGCAAGCAGTTTGTCCTGCAATGTCGATGGAGGAGGATCCATAACTGAAGTTGGCCTCGTATCCACCGTAGCTGCCTTCAGAGAGGTGCATGGGGAGAGGAGGTTGTCATCCGAAAGGAACTCCTCTCCTCCTACCACCTCAAGCGGACTGACCAACGCCGGGTCACTATGCTCAGAAGGACTAACTATGTCATCTGAGGGAGATGGAGCAACTTCCACCTGCTCCGAAAAGGTCAAAGGCCCTTTGGGAGGTCTGCGCATAGAGGCGCTAGGTAACCTCTTCACCAATGTTGCTGATCTGAGCTTCAAGGGCCTCAGCTCTTCGCTCACACCTGGCGTGGAGGAGTTTCCCTCCAACTGAGGTTGAGACTTTTTCTTCTTACTCTTCACCTGTTTCCAACCTTGCTCGAAGACCACTGGATCATCCGGGGGCAGGCTAGAGGCCTGGGCAGGCTCCAAAGGGGCAGAGGTCGAAGGATTAGTCTTCGGGGCTGTAGGAGGCCGAGAGGACTTGGGGGCAGCAGCACAATTGTGGCCAAATACCCCACACTTGAGGCATTCCACGGGCTTCCATTCATATTCCACAGCTATGGACCTGGATACACCATCCACATTAGCTTTCACCGTTGAGACCCTCAGGTGGTTTGCTTGGATCTCCACACACACCCTAGCGAAGGAAATCATCCTTTTCCCCTCGGTGTGTTGGTCCACATGGAGCGGTTTCCCAACAGAGCTAGCTAAAGCACTTATTACTGGTGTAGACCAAAGATCAAGTGGTAGGTTCTTAAGCCTTATCCAAACCGGCACTGCCGAATGCTTGCTCTTTTTCAACTCCATGAGTGGTTTCCATTATTGTAAAATGAGTGGCACCCTAGCCACAGTGATATGTTCCTCCTCAAGGATCTTTCTCCTGAACGCCGGATCGGGGATGTGGAAATAATAGAATTCTTGGTTGTCGGCTAGCACATCTACTAGTTTCGGACCCCATGTGCTCTTTAGCGTTTGTTCGGTGAGCTGAAAAGGAAGTCGCTTTCCCACATAATGGCCCACCAAGAATTCATTCCACTTAGGGTCAGCAGCTTGTAACACCTCAGTAGACAAGTTAACAATATATTCCTCCCCCACGACATTCGGGGGAGCATAGGACAACTCATAACCTTTTGCGGCTAGCCGCGCCACATTGGCCCAAGACCTGGGTTGGGCAGGTTTTGAGGAGCTTTTTGGCTTACTCAGAGCCCTATTGGAAGGGCCACGAGACCTGCTACGGCCCCTGGACCGCCCCTCCCGAGATGGCCTGGAGATTGGCCCACGGCTGGATCCACCTTTAACTGAGACGGACCCTTCAAAAGGTCGAGAGTCTTGAGTTGGCTTACCAGCTTGCTCTGCAGGAAAACGAGTGGGGGAGCTTGGGCCCTTCCCCTTCCCATTACCTTGACGACCAGCATCCGAGGGGGATGCCATTGTGCCCCTACAAAGCCTCAAACAACCCACCAGACCCTACAACAAATCCATACCAGGGCCTAAGTGAGGAAGAAGGGACGCTGAGGACCACCACCACCACCACCACAAGTCTCAGGCTGAGCTCCGGACAAGCTCGAGCAGCTCCCTCAAGCAGGAGCTACTGCAGCGTCGAACCAGACGAACTCGCGAAACTAGGGTAGGCAAGCTCTCCACTTCGGCAAAAGAAGACAAATGCGTACCGTGAAGAGTTAGGGATTGCCAAGAGGAAGAAGAGCGCCGGAAATCGGAGCAAAAGGATGGCTAAATCGCCCAAGCCGAGCGAAGATCAGAACCGGTGAACAGTGAGAAAATCGCCCCTCTTGGGAGAGAGGATGAACAGTAATTCGGGGTACCTAAATGAGTTAATGTCTTTATTTCCAGAGAAAGTCGGTTGTTCGCATCACAACTGGAAGCCAAGCCCTCGATGAGCTTTCGAGCGGTACCTGACTTTCTTTTGCAGACCATATGTCTTATTCTTCATGCATTTCAACAAAAGCAAATTTCACCAGTTTGGTGACGTTAAATAGGTGGTATTGAAACTCTGGCAATTACGAAGCATTTAGCGAATCTGGGTGAAAATCACAGTCCCAAGACATTACCTTTGATGAACTTTTAGTTGCTTTTGTTAGTTGGCTTTCTCACAAAATGCTGCTGATGTCACTTTGGGTCTTGGAAAACACAGCTCGCACATACCCTGTGTGTTACTACTCAGGTTGGTCTGAATTGGATATTGGGTTTCTGTCGTTAACTTCTGTTGCATTTTTGGTTCAGATGAACAATGCCGAATAGTAACATAATGATTGAATTTCTATGAAGAATAAATATGTGGGCAATCTTGGCATCAGAACGTGTGTATTATTTGATTTTGGAAGTATGACACTCATTTTCTATAATCTGCGGTCAGTATACTGGAATGCATATACAAAACCAAGCAGGAAAAGGCCAGAAGAGTTTGTACTATGTCATAACCGAGTAAAAACCTTAATTATTGTCAGACTCGGACTTGGGTTGATCAATAGTCGAATGTGATGCTTTAAGAAACTTTACTTATTTGCAAATCCTACAACAATATTTACCCCAGTTTTCAATCGTTCTTTATTAATGGCTTGTGGATTCCATGTTTGTAAAAAAATTTCAGCTGCCAACTCACATGAGAAGAGGAAATGGCAAGGTTGCTTGTATTGACACACAATGAACTTCGTATCCTATGATAATCTGTCTGTAATTTTCTTGACCTTGACAAAGCTGCTTGTGTTTCATAAACGTTGTCTGTCCATGTAAGTGCATGTGCACTTTCTTAACTTAGTACACCTGCGGTTATCCTGATCGAATTGTACCAATTGCCGAGAGATTTGGCATGGATCCTGGTGCAGTCCTAGATTATGTAAGCAATGCTTTCTGCCACTCTTTACTTTTCTGGCTAGTGTACTTGCTGTAATCTAGTCTTTCCATGAATTTGAAGATCATTTATGCCCGTGCCTCTACTTCTGAGCATCAGTACAACTTGCTTCTTGGTTTGGCTGCCAGAATGTCTGAAGAACCATTCAAATTACTGGTAAGACACCGATCGAGAATCAAACCCGACAGATTTTCTGAGGTGTGGATGGTTGACTTATGTGAGTGCCTTTTTCAGTTTGTGGATTCGGTGACTGCTCTCTTCCGAGCGGATTTTACTGGAAGATAACTTGCAGAGCACCAGGTTGATCCTGAAGCCATCAAATCATGCAAGTTGTTATTCTGCAGCTTATCTGGTTTGACACTAATGAATTCCGAATTGCAGCAAAAATTGGCACAAATGCTCTCACGCTTACTTAAGATAGCTGAGGAATTTATTGTGGCAGTGTACATGGACTGCAGCTGCTGTATGCACTACACCAAACAGTTGGCTCTTGAGATTTACAACAACTAGTATGAGCATAGTGCTATCCCCAAATTGCTATTTTTCAGCGTGCAACCATCAAAAGGCTAAATTGTATAAAATCTTCTAATGGATGCACGACAACGTGGGAGAAGCGTGTCTGCAAGGTGTTTGATGCCCAAATCTACCTGAAGCTATATCCTTTTTGCGCCATATCTTCCTCTAGTTACATACTTCATTGGAACTTACCAGATCATACTATGGAGACTAAATAAAATATCTACAAGTCCCTGTCAAAAACAGTGAGAAAGTCAATACTAAGTCTACATAGACTTGATTTAAGCATGATATTCACAATATACTTGATGTTGCATGGAGATCCATGAACATGTATGCGAATTTTGTGCAGAGGAAATAAACAAAAAGAAGTGGATATCAAGAATCTTTCTAATCATTACTGGTAGATTACAGTTACATAATAGACATCTAAGTGAAAAAACATTACATTGAATGAACTCTGCACGATGGCTTAATGAATTGCCAGAATGATATTATTGCAAATAGCATGATCAGGTTCTGGAAAGGATTGGTTTTATAAGCAACAGATACAGCCGCATAAAACAACATCATCTCAAACTAATAACATGGAGCAACCGACCATTAGAACTGAAAATTGTCGATGTATGAGAAAGGGTGACTGGGTCATAAGCAACAGAAGGCCATTCAATAGCAATGGCCTGGCCAAGAAAGGGCCACAAACCATATGACTAGGTAGTGCGAGGACCAGTTTGCTAGCACTCCTAACTCTAGGCATGTTAGACTCCTTCTTAGTCTCTGCACCACTTCGAATGTGGCACCACGCACTCGGCCCAAGCTATCCACCCCAGGAACTCACTTCACCTCATTTGGTGGGTGCTCGTAGCTCCACAAACCTCCAGAGCTGATGAAGAAGCATCCTGAGTTCAAAGTGAACGATTTAACCTTACAATGTATGCACATTTTGAAATGTGCATTTTAACCTACAATGTTGCTCTTCCAATATGATGGTATCCAACAACATAACATTTTCCTATCAGCAGAGCTCATCCATCCTTACTTTTCACGTTCCAATGCTCGGAGTAAACTCTAGTGACACTGCATTTATGATCCGTGAAGATAATTACCTTTAGGGAATGGTGCAACAGTTTCCCACAGCCCTTGTTTATGACTCCTGCATCGTCCGAGGGAACAAGATCGCCTTCGCAATCACTTCCCCAGAAGAAAGGGACACTTCCACCAACATCCTGCACAATTAAGAGGACATAAAGGATTAGATAGATCGCAGGTGGAGGGAGAGACAGAGAGAGATATCCCTCGAATGAAACCATGAAAATTATTGTTACTTACAGCAACCAGAATTCTGGAGGGCTGTCCAAGAGCACAAATGCAAACTTTCCACTGATGTCTTTCATAACTCGATCGGCAGCATAAGGCCTCCGATCTCTTGGAGTTCTATGAGCTTCTATGTCAGCAGTGACCTCATCGGTGGTCTCGTTCAATCCATATTGCTGCTTGAGAAGAGCAACACCCTCTGGGTGTGCTTGAAACGAGCAGAAGATGTCATCCACAACAGCGAGCAATCCTACCACAGGGGGTAACACGTCTCCATACATAATCAGAAGAAAGAAAGCTTCTTATTTCAAATATTGACCTGAACATGTTGAAAGATATTATTCTTAGTTAGATCATATTCATTAGAAGATAATTCAGAACATATGAATGCACCAATTGATAATTAAAAGCTTGCTTATTTCGTGTTTTTTAATTTGGAAAAATGACACATATAATTGACTATATTGATCCGACCTCAGCAACATTCACACGTGATCCTCCCAAGAGATTTTGCCAATACAGATCACCATGGTATCTGCAAAACAACCACAGTGAATGAGCTAAGGGCACAAGGAAGAAGATGCTGGGAAAATGCAAAGAAATACAAAGGTGGCATGTTGGAAAAGAATAAAAGAATATAACATGCAGCACACGATAAAAGAATTATCCCCTAGGTTGCTCCGGCAAATCAAAGGACTCGGTTGTCTAGAGTTAAGTTCAAGTAAAAGAAGCTTTTCTTTTCGGGTCAAAATTAACAACCTTATCCAAATTAATATATATATATATATATATATATATATATATATATATATGGAAAATAAATATGTGAATTCATATGTCAACATTGTGCATTTGTGCGAAAGTTTCAAGAGTTTAGGATTAAAAAAAAGGACAAAAAAAGAAGAAAATGAAAGTTAATATTAACACAAAGTAAAAAACACTTCCATGTCAAACTTCCAGGGGCACAACAAATGAACCTGTTGCTAAGATAAAAATGGGCAAGGAGTCATAAATTATTACCAGGACTGCAATCCAAACTCAGTTTTTTGAGCTGCTGGCAAATGATACTGCATATTCAATGTCAAAAACTTAAGACTCATCCTTCCATGAGCCCTAATCAAAATGACAAATGGGGGCCGCTGTAACCGTGAGTACATCCTGTATATCAGCAACAATCCTCTCTTCATCCTTTTTTGCTTTCTCTCTGTAACAAAGCCTCATTTTATGTTTTGTAAGGTCATGTGATGTGATCCTGTTGAAACACTCTTGGTTGATGACAAGAGCTAAACTCGCCTGATTCAATGAGGACTGAAGTATCTTCTTATGATCCTGGAAATTCCCACGGAAAGGCGCCACCTTGCCTTGAGAAATCACCCAGAGCTCATCCACGCTTCCAGATATTAGATGCTCATCATGACTAACCTGCAAATCAAGGTGAAAAGATGGCTTTTAGCCGTAAAGACGATCCATCATTGGTCAAAATAAAGTATGTTCGCAAGAAAAATCAATCTCACCATCAGAATTACTCCTTGGAACAAGACCAGACCTTGAATGAGTGCCTCAACTGCATCCAAATCCTACAGTTGGGGATGGTTATATACACAGAATCATACTCATCTATCCTTAGACAAGAAACTGACAATTCACAAACATAATGCTATAGTAGTCACTGGGTATTAAAGCAGAGCTTAAAGTCCACATTTAAAAACAAAAAGATTTCCACATTTATTATGTGCAAAGCCCAACATTGCCCATAGGCACAGATATTGGAACTACTTGGTATTATAAATTTATGTAATTCAGGCTAGCATAACTATTCTATTCCAATAATTTGCAAGTTGGAACAATCACATTGGTTTCCATTCCATTATAAGTCAGATGTATGATGATAGAGGCTCCCTGTAGCTGTAATAACCAAATGGTTCTATTGTATTTTCGATGTAAAGACCAGATTCTGATAAGTTCAATTAGTGCAAGACAATGACAAGGTAACTGAAAACACCTCCATGGGAAAATATCAGTGTGTATTACGCATCAAATTAGGGGAGCATAATCAAAATTGATGCCTTGAAAACCAAAAACCTACCCAAACCTAGAAAGCTTACATTGCATCAACGAATGAATCCCGACCGTTAACAAATGAAATCGAAAATATAAAAGAAGTTGGAAGCATTACTTGATTTATAAAAAGCAGTCAACGGAGACAAATCTTTTATCAATACTGATGAAAGAGATCTCTTGGATGAGAGGCCAATAGTCACCAGTGACATTCGAACATCTCGATTTTTCAGAATCTTGCATCCATATATGAACAAAAGTTGTTGGGATTGAGGCCAGAACTGAAACAGGGGAGATGGTTGCCTGCAGAGGGATGGTTGCCTGCAGAGGAGGCTGAATTACTTGCCGTTCGAAAGAGCTTTGCGGTGGCTAAAGAGAAAAGCCGGCCCAAGGCAGTAATGGAGATGGTTTCAGCTGTGGCATACAAGAATAACATCATCATCAACTTTCGCAAGCCAATGCAATCGGAGACTACAGGAAGCTCTTGCTGGATATTCACGCAGCTAATCATCAAATTTTCAGCTTTGAATTTCAGTAGTACTTCAACACGAGAAGCAAAACGTCTGCGCGCATTGGAAGAAATTACTTCATAATAAAGCATCGAAATGAAGAACAGAAACATGAAATCGATGCATTCGAGACGAAAGGACTTACCCAAACCCTTAGAAATTCGACCGTAGATGGAAGGGATAGAATCGCGGCAGTTAGCAAATGAAAGCGAAAGTGGATCGATTTCACTTCATCGGATCTGAGAACCCAATCGATGTCGATGTTGAGGATTTCTTGGATTTCCGGAAATTCATGCGGACCATCTCCACGGGGAAGTATCGATTTGCATTGAGCATCGAGTTGAGGAAACAGAATGGAAACCGATGCCTTCAAGACCATAAACTTACCCGAGCCCTAGAAAACCCGACCGTCCCAGGACGAATCAATTTATTGGATCCGAACATTATCAATGACGATGACCGGGATCTCTTGGATGAGGGGCCAATAGTCGCCGGTTTGTTTTGAGCATGGATCTTTCAGATTCTCGCATTTATATATGGACAATTGGCGGATGGAGGGAGGGAGGCCATCCTCGGGCAAGTACCTCAACTTCGGGCAATCGTAAATCGATAACGCTTGGAGAGAGGAGAGGTGGTTGCGAAGACCTCTTGATAGTCTTTCCACATTCCTCATATTTATCAAGACAAGTCTGGTTAGAGAGGAAGGAAAGAGAAGACTCCAGGTATCCTCGTCGTCTTCCTCCGAAGGAAACCACACCTTGTCTCTCTCCCCTCCCATGCCGCTTCCGTCCATTCCCAGATGATCAAGGGATGTGAGCATGGGCAAGCCCCATTTTCTCATTGGCTGCTTCATATTCTTGCACTCCTGAATATTAAAATGCTGCAAATTGGGAGGCAAACCTCCTTCGGGCAAGCATTTGATATTTTCACAGCCCGTAATACATAGCGCCCGAAAAGACGTAAGATGACGCCACTCCTTTGGTAGACACTTCATCTTAGGAATCGAATGAAGTTGAAGTTCCACCAGGGTGATGGGAAGAGGAGGGAAGTCCTCTATCTCCAATGTTGGACACCCCGATAGAATCAAACAAGTGAGATGGGAGAGCGTGCGAAGGCATCGTGGTAGACTCACCAAATTCTCACATCTCTGTATAAACAAAAATTCCAGCGATTCTGTTGTGATCTCAGCCCATTCACAATCCTCAATAATAAGCATCTTCAGAGAAGCAAGTCTACCCTTAGTAAATAGAAAGGATATCAAAGAATCACATCCCCTTATGTTAAGATATTCAAGTTGAGATATTGAGTTATTGCTGCTCGAGTCATCTTGATAAATTATTGGTCCCATGATTTTTGGACAATTACTAATCCGCAAACATCTTAATGTGTACATTTTGCTCGGAAGCTTTTCTAAACTCGTGCAATTTATCAATTCCATCTTTTCAAGGTTGCAGGATAGTTCCATTTCTCTGTCTCCAGCCACAAAAGATGTGAATTGAGGACAACCATCAATGACTACACTTTGAAGGCAAGCAAGATTTTGCATCTCATTTCCATTTTGCCACAAGTAGTTTAGCTTGTCACACCGTTCTATATAAAGCTCCTTTAGCTTAACCAAATAGCTCGTAAACCCATGATCAAAGCAAACAAGCTCCGCAAGATTCTCAATTCTAAGAACGGTCAAAGAGGTTAGGTTGACAAAGATTTTTAAGATATCCTCATTACAATCCTTGAGGGATAACTCATAAAGAGATGGGAGACAAACCACATTGGTTGAGCTATTCAAATGCGGGGTTGAATAAATTTCTAACTTCTTGAGAAGATCAAGTTGACCAGGTAATGTCTCGACCAACGAATGACATCCTCGGACAACTAGATGCTGAAGACAAGAGAATGGGACATCTTCTTCTTGACCCCCAGCATAACAACTCCAATCCTTCCATGCCAACATCTCTTCCATCTTCAAAGTTGTTAAGGATGAAAAAGGCCTTTCACCTCCGTAAAATTCAGGGCCTATCGTGCATACTGCATGTAGACCTTCAAGAGATAATTCTCTAAGTGAAGGTAGTTGTCCAAGTGGCGGAAGCGATGTGACATTAGGACAATCTCGTAAGCATAAAGAAACTATCTTAGAATAAGATGGACCATCTAACCATGAGGGGAATCTTGCACCACCATAGTGCGAGATAGAGAGATGTTCAAGATTAATGTGAGGTCGCAAATAGTGAAGCACTAGTGCTTCATGCTTCCCATTCCACAAATTTCCAAAATTTTCACCCCAGTGCAAGAATAATTTGCTAAGGCCTCTCTTTCCAATTAAATCAGCATCAATTGCATCTTTGACTTCTTCCACCTTTTGCAATTCTGATATGAACAATTCTCCTTGAAGGTATGGCAAGTTCTTTAACTCCTTTAATCGTGACCCTTTGTCTGGTCCTACCACAAACTTGGACAAGATCGTAAGATTCTTCAAATTACTGATACTCAATGGCATCTCCTTTAGACTCCTTGTATCTCTAATATCAAGAAATTGTAAATTGACCAATTTTGTGATTCCTTGAGGCAACAAAGAAAGCTCTCGACAACCTTTTAAGATCAAAGCTTGTAATTTGCACAAGTTGCCAATTGACTCAGGTAGCCTTTCTATATTTGTGTACGAGAAATTGAGATAGCGAAGATATTTTAAATCACCAACACAATCCGGAACCTCTATGATGTAACAATGACTTAAGGAGAACCCCCTTAAGTACTTCAATTTTGTTAGCAAGTCATGTAGCACTTTGTTGGAAATGCTGAACTTGTAATCCCAACTAGATCTATCATACAAGAATATTAAACTCCTTAGTACCTTCATTTGATGATATGCTTTTATGCATTTTGATAAAACATATTGCGGCGAGGTGAATGATGCATAACGAACTTTCCCAAGAGATGCATCATCTTCATTATCTGCCAGCCGAGACTCAGAGTTAAAGCATGTCTCACTTGCAATTAACTTTGCTAGATCATTCAAAAGATCATGCATCGAAAACTTAGACGTGTTGACACTTGATTGTTGAAGAAATGATCTAGATACTAACTCATCGAAGTGAGACTGTCCCCATTTCAAGATATTATCCTTTGATCTTCTTCCATCAAAAAAACCCTCTGCTATCCATAAGTGCACCAGCTCATCCCTCTCAATTTCGTAATCCTTGGGAAATATTGCACAATAAACAAAACATCTCTTCAAATAAGAAGGAAGATGGACATAGCTCAATTTCAAAACTTGAATGACCTCATCATTTTCTCCCGTTGGAAGATCCCACATTTTGTTGTTTAAGATAGCTTCCCATTGATCGGGATTCCCTTTATCACGTAGAAGACCTCCCAATACCTTTGTTGCCAAAGGTGAACCTTTACATTTTTTGGCTATTTTCTTGCCTATCGTTTCAAGATCTGGGTGCCTCTCAAAATTTGTCTTTTTAAGAGCATGAAATGCTAATAAGCTTGTACAATTATCAAGGGACAGCTCCTTCAAAGGATATGATGAAGCTCCTGTTTTGGAAACAACAGTATAGTTGCGAGTCGTTATGATGATCTTACTTCCTTTAGCCCCAGCTCCAAATGGCTTTAAGAGGGTAGTCCATTCTCCATAGTTTTCATTCCAAACATCATCTAAAACCACAAGAAACTTTTTCCCTGATAGACTATCCTTCAACTTAACTTGAAGCCTGTTAAGATCTTCACCCTCATTAGACACCTCAGTGATAGACCGCAAAATAGTCTTGGTTATGTCAGAAACATTAAAAACATCTGAGACACAAACCCATGCTCTCATTTCGAAGCAGTTACTCACTTTGACATCATTATACAATCGTTGAGCCAAGGCTGTCTTTCCAATACCGCCCATCCCAACTATGGGGACTATGCTCAATGTGGTATCGACATTTTCGGCTTCACCAGTCAAGAGTTCAAATATTTCTGCTTCTTCCTTTTCCCTGCCAAAAAATCGAGGCTCTGGCAGAGAACTGCTGGGGAGCCTTTTGTCGGTGTAGTCAGATCTGTTCATAGCATTCTCTATCAAGCTTAGATGAGCCTTCCTGTTGACAATCTCTTCCAACTTGTCAGAGATCTTCTGTACCTTAGCTTCAGAGATGAGTGAGCGCAGATTTGGATTTGATGTGGAGGATTTATATTGGGTAATTAAAGGGAACTTCCATTTCATTAGACCTCCGCTTGTGCTGGATTCTGCCTTCAACTTGGCTTGGGTGGCTTCAATAGCGAACTCATCAAGGAAGTCTTCCATGTCGTAGGCCAAGTCCCTAACATCATCTAGCCATAGCTTCACTGGACCTTTGTTGCTTAGTTGCTTGTCCTCTGCATCAGCCAACACTGCATTAATTGTAACCAGCATCTTCTCCCACTTATTGAGTAGGTCAACACTAATTCCAGAGAAGGGTGGTGCTCCTTCCCTTTGCGCATAGTGCAATCCCAGTGAAGCCAACTTCTCAAACAAGACTTGAAGGAAGGCACTCAAAAGGATCTCCCCAATGGCCATGGGTGAATTCGTAAACTGTAGAGAACAACACGGGATATGGTGAAGCAAAGTGATAATGAGTTGATGGAGAGAGAAAATTGGTGAATCAGTCACCGTAGAGAACAAGGGTTGTGGTGAAGCAAAGTGAATGTGAGTTAGGAAAGAGGAAATTGAAGTCTAGGAAGACCAAGACTTTCATCTAGCAAAAACATTAAACAAAGACCAAAACTTTCATGGATGCACATCAATAATTGGAGAAATCAAAATAAAATACATTTTACCCATAAGTCTTTGTCTTGTAATGTTTAAAGATTACCTTTTTGTTTGTTAAATAAGAAAAACAAAGCATGTGCTTTGAGCTAATTAAAAAAAGGGTGGGTCAGGCATACCAACAAATCCACAATACAAGTTGCTTTATTTTGCTCTAGAAATAGTGAACCAGTAAAAAATACCAAACAACAATATAAAATCTAGTGGAAATTATACTTTACGCATCACACTAATGAACAGAAAAATTTTGTTTAAAAGGACCATGATTCTCCTGTCAAGCAATTCCCGATTATTTCCTACTACCTCAGCACCCTTCAGCAAATCATTGCAGCCCAACTTGTGAATTTTCAGCATTGTAACTACTACTTAAAGCCTACTTTAATCAAATACAAAATATGCAATCAATGAGGGGAATCTTAGAGGGCGTGTGCTCTCCACCCAGAAAGCTTGTGCTTTTCATCCAGTCTTTTCATTTGTTTATCTACATCTTTTGTTGCAGCAAGAAGGCATCTTCTTTTCATTAGTCATCATGGGATTCGTAATCATTCAAAGGCCACGTGCTCCACTATAACGCATGTGCTTTCCATCGAAGATTGGCCTGGACAAGAGGGCACACATCTAGAGATAAAGATTAGCCATTTTCTTTTTGTCCATGACGGGTGCAACCCAATGATATTGGCTTTTTTGTTTCATGGTTGGTGATATTGGCTAGACTTAGAGAGCGAGGCCCATTGAAACAAGAAGAAATGCATTGCACTACTCCAAGTCACAATAACGTTTAAAATTGGATAAATCAATAGAAAACTCGCCTAGGAAGACTTGTTCATTAGACAGTGTATTCGGGAATCTTTCAAAAACCATGTGCTTTCCACCCAGAAAGCATGTTCTCTCCCTCCAGCCTTTTCATTTGTTTATCTTAGATCTTTTTGTGCAGTAGAGGAATGTATTCATTAAACATTTTGTATTCGGAATAGTTTGGAAAGATGTGCATTTCACCCCAGAATTCATGTGCCCTTCATCATAGGCAATGGTGATATGATGATTCTATTTGGTACAAAGAAGAGACCAGGAGGTTACTTCCAGCAATGTTTTTCCTAGTTACCATGGGTGAAAGCAAATGTTCCTCTTTTCTTTTTGTCTTTCATTGATCTACGATTAAGAAAAAATAACGAGTTTTCCACAATTTGATAACATCATTATGAAAAATTCACAAGGAGGTTAGCGCCACCATTATCTGTTTAACAACAAGGTTTTTATTTTTTATTTTTTTGAGTCTGAGCATTCACTTCTTTTAGGTGGTGACTTTGAATATACTTTTTCCCTTGTCCGTTCTCTCTATCGTATCTTTTACTTCCTTATGGTGGTGGTCATGCATGATGATAAAAATTTACTTTCATTCACACATTTCTTTTTAATGAGTAATTTGTAAAACATGGACTAAACCCTAAATTCACCCGTTACATGCATTATTGGTCCCTTTTCTCTCTCGGGCTCATTAATTAATGAGCTTATTAATGAGCGTGCTTGATCCCATTTATGCATGGGCTTATAATCATTGTGTATATACTTTTAAAATTAATCTTTCATTTTAGGAATTCTTGAGCAATAATTGAAAATTTCCAGAACTAATTGAATTTTTTCTCTCTTTTTGCTTAGTTCCATCTTATTTAGAACAAAAGTTGGCTTCATCGACGACGGGCATGTCACAATGTTCAAGCTCGTCACAATAAATTTCAGCGAGGGGCTCAACTTTAGCAGCAGAAGTGCCGACCGCAAAGTTCAAGCCCTTTTTTTTTTTCCCTTTGGCTCCAAAGACACAGTTTTGTTGATCAACCCATTTTGCTTTAGTGTCGCTAGAACAACTTTAAAACATTTAGAAAAAGAAATGGGCCCCTTGTCTGCCATTATTAGAGAAGAAGATGAGAAGGAAAAAAAATAAAGGTGAAGCGTGCAAGCTTGATGGAGATGGAGGGGACCCAAAATTCGGAATAATTTCGCCCTTTTTAGCATTAGAATTGCGAAAGGAGTCTTTCCATCTACACGCCAAAAACAACCCTACCAGATAAAAAGGGCTAAAGTTCCTCGGCGGTAGATGATTCCGGACCAGCATTGTATTTACATTACCTTTCCTTTGAGATGAAGCGAGAAACGGTGCTGGACCTCTTGGCGAAACATATTTTCTACGCCTTACCTGGGGTAGAATCAACGAATGTGTCATTACTAATGGTACAATGAAGATAACTGATGCAGTCCTAATTCTGTGACCTTTTGTTCCAAGGGAGGAGGATCTTCCTTACAGCGAAGCTACACCAAATATGTCAAGTAATGATGTTGCTTCTGCTTATTTGCTAGAGCAGTTCACAAAGCAAATGTGATGTTGCAGTGATACGGTAACTTTTAGAAACAATGATCAGCATATCCCTACTGATGGCTGAATCCAAGTCATTACCACTTTCTTGGAGTGCTCTCTCAAGAGGCTGAAACATGTCATAACAATGTTCATTAGTAGACATGTTAGCTATATTTTCTTGAGAAAATTATGTAAATGGTCCTTGAAGTTTAGTTCAATGTATAATGTAGTCTATGAATTTTAGCCTGATATGCAATATCGTCCTTGAACTTTTAATTTGTTTAATTTAGTTCCTAAAATTTTTGCACATATTTAATTTAGTCATTGAATTATCCCTAAACTTGAATTAATGGAAGAACGACATTGACAATTTTCATATAAATGAATTAGAAGATAGTTTTATTTAATAAAATTAGCAAAAGTGCATACTAGTTGCGTGTAAAGATTAACATCCAAAAGATTTTGCAAAATTTAAATTATTTATTCATAAAAATTTATTTACACAATATGAGGAAATTGTATCCATGTACGTTTATATGGAAAGAGAGAAACATATCAAGATTTGAATTTTTTGGTGAAAATTTTTATAAGCTAGAAAAATTGAAATATTTAAGATTGAATTATATAACATAATATAACAAAATTATTGATGTACATATTGAGCAAGGTGATGCTGATTCTATCACTTTATACATAGTCCAACGCCAAAGAACTCAACTTTGTTTAACAGAACCCAGAAGAAGGAATGAAGAAAGATCTCTCCAATGGCCATGAGCGAATCAGTCCATTGTAGAAGTTGTGACGAAGCAACATGATGAGGAGCTAATGGAGAGATAGAACCATAGAAGTTCAAGAAGATCGTGACTTTCACCTACTAAAGGTATCATTTCCAGACAAGGACTTTCACCTACTAAACATATCATTTTCTTATTTGTCCGGAAAAGTTAAAAAGTGATGGTGGGAAAGGGACTTCCAACATATTTTAGGAAGACCAAGACTTTTGCACGCCTTTTGATGGTGAGAAAATAATTCAATAGATTTCAAAAGGACCAAGACTTTGCACATCACATCACGTCTTTGATTGTGGGAAACAAACTAATAATTTCCCCAAATACCAAGACTTTTGCATTTTTTTTAATAGTGCGCATCTTTTGATGGTGGAAAAGAAACTTTGATAAATTCCAAAAAAACCTAAGACTTTTGCACATCTTTTGAAGGTGCACGTCTTTTGAAGGTGAGAAAGATTCTTCAATTCATACCAAGATGACCAAGACTCCGTCTGTTTTTCTTGTTGTTTACAGTAGAATTTCCGGTGTTATAAATTTTGCTTAAAATTAACAATACCATAATTTTCCTCCAACTCTTGTTGGGTCTAATCATTTTGGGATTTTTTCATTCATTAGTCTCTATTGTATCTTTTCAAATTTGAGTTCAACAAAAGAAAAGAAAAAAACAAAGAGAAAGCCTAAAATGAAGAAACAACAAAAAGTTAAAAATGAAAATAAAGAAGGAAAGGGGCAACATGGGGCACCTCAAAGCACGGCCACGGCTGTGTTGGGGTCATTAACATTTAACATTGCCACTACAATGATTATTTCCAACTTTGCCACCTTACAGTGACCTTCGTAGATAACATTTTTCTTGAAATGTCTTTCTTAGTGCGGTTTAGTAGTAGAGGATAATGACATCGAAATTATCAAAACTTTTGCTTAGTTTACGATTGATTACCTAAACTTTTCTTTTTTAATCAAGTACCTCATTCTTTTTTTCAAATTTGACTCAATTTAAGACATTCGTTAAATGAATTATCATGTCAAATGATTTTGCTGATATGATTTGCTCGCCACTAGAGATAACATAAGAATAAGGTTAGGCATTGCATAGGACTTAGATGGTCCTAGTCACCTAATATGTCAAAAAGATTGTAGTGGTTATATGTCAAGCCCATTTAGCGACTATAGAGTTCTCAATGTTGATTTCCTTTAGATTTTTCTGCAATAATTCGATCATAAAGCATTACTATTGCCCCTTTTGCTTGGCCATTTCCTTTAGATTTCCTTTAGAGACTATATAGGTCTCAAGAAAATAATTTTGGTGCTTTTCACTAGCTCTGTGTAAGTCTTGTATTTGTTTGTTTGTTTGTTTTTTTTTTTTTTTAACTTTTAATAGTCAATTAAAATCGTCATTGCTTGTAGTTGAGGCCTCTCCGGACCAAATTAGATCAGTGCATTTTGTTGGAGAAAACTTTCTTGAGTGTTTTGAAGCTAACAAGACGTTTCCATCAGTCTAGTCTGAAGACTTGAAGACTCTTTTATCAAAGTTTGAAGATCTCCTGATTACCAGACTCAAGACTCAAAGTCTATCCTCATTAACAGTTACTAGACCGCCGAAGAAGGCTTATCCGGAACTGGATGTTTTGTTAAGGATTTGACTTTATCGACTGGAGAAGATCTCTTGGCTGGATGCAGCATGTCGGAATCCTTTATTCAAATCAAGATTGATTCAGGGATTTTGGATCTGTTGATTAGCGAAGTATACTTGGAAGGTTTTACTTATGGAAACCTAAATCCTGATTGTATGGGCGAGCATGATTGATGGGCTATCGTCATGTTCCTTAAATAGCTCGAAGATCTTCATAATTGATTCTGTCCAACGGGTAGATTGGAAGAATTCCTTTGGTAAGTACCAACGGGTATGATGGCATAAGGGAGTATATAAGGAAGGCGTTCCAGTTGTTTGAGTGGGTGCGCGATAGAAAAATTCCGAAATCTGAAGCTCCTTGTTCTTAGTCGATTAAATTGGTGAGCCAAATACTTGTACGCAAAAGAGAGTCTATATCTTTGAGAGACCTTGAGGGAGTGTAGTAGAGTCTCTACACTGTGGACTCAAGGAAGAACTTTACTGTAACAACTCTTTTGTTCATAGTGAAATCCAGCTGGTGGGTTGTCAGTGTGAAAGAGTGGACGTAGGCTTGGATTAAGCCGAACCACTATAATTTACGTGTTCATATTATCTTCCCTACGCTCTTTTACTTTGATCGTAATTCGTTTTAGTTACAAGAGATAAATTTCCTTTTCATAATCCATTGTTGAGTAGTGCTTCATATTTATTTTATAAAATTGTTTTTACACCTATTCACCTACTCTAGGTGCTCGTATTAGCTTTAACAATTGGTATCAGAGCTTGTGTACTCACTTAAGTTGAAGTGTTTTACTTCAGAGTTAAAGATCCATGACTAGTATGTTGGCTCCAGGACTGGTTGAAGGGCAAAGCAATACCAGACTGCCTTATTTTGATCGAAAAGAATACAACATATGGAAAAACAAGATGAAGGCATTCTTAAGATCAAAGGATCATCTAGAATGAGATGTGGTAGAAAATGGAATTATTCCTAAAGCTACATCTGTCTCAGAAAGAGGAAAAGAAGCCGTTGAGTCTAGCGAGATGACTCAAGAAGAGATAACCAAGAGACAAGCTCTTGATGCAAAAGCAATTTATTCTTTATATTGTGTATTATCACTTACTGAATATAACAGAATATCTTCTTGTGTTACAGCCAAAGAATTCTGGGATAGATTACACATCACTTATGAAGGAACTGATCGAGTAAAAGAAACCAGAATCAACATTTTGCTCGGTTAATACGGAGCTTTCAAAATGAAATCAGGAGAATCTATCACTGACATGTTTAGTCGTTTTACAGAAATCGTGAATGGTCTTGAAAATCAAGGTCAACCAATTTCTGATCTCATGAAAGTAAACAAGCTACTGCGTGGACTCTCCAAAAATTGGAATCACATAAAGACCTCAATAAGGGAGACACAAAGAATTATGCCACTTTCTGTCGATGAATTGGTTGGGACTCTTCAGTCGTCTGAAGTGGAGCGAATCAATGAAGATGAAGAACCTAAAGGTAAGAAATCCATTGCATTAAAATCTAATGATGATTCTGATGTCACGGATTCTGAAGACGATATGGATAATGAGGAGCTTGCTCTCATGATAAGAAGATTTAGAAAGCTAAACAGAAAGGGGAGAATATTCAATCCAAAGAAACAAAGTTTCCAAAAGCAACAGACTAAGTCTGTTGAGGATGATGAATCCAATAGAGATGTAGTTTGCTTTGAATGTAATAAAAATGGACACATCAGACCCAATTGTCCCATTCTGAGGAAAAAGAAAGGAAAAGCTGTGAAATATCGAAAGGCACTTAAAGCAAAAACTTGGAGTGATATAGAATGTGAAGAAAGTGATGATGATTATGTCAATATTTGTCTCATGGCACAATAAGATTCAGAGTCAGACTCCGAGACAGACTCAGATTCAGACAGTGCAATCGAGGTAAGTAATTTGAAAATCCATACTAAAGTCTCTAGATACATTGATGAATTGTGTCTTAGTCTCAAATCTTCTCTTAAAAGGATTTCTGAACTTAAAAGAGAAAATTCGACACTAAAACAACAAGAAAATGTTTTGAAAGAAAATGTCAAAAGTTTAGATAAAGTGTTTTTACCTTGGAAGAAAATGAAGACAATCTTTCAAAAGAAAATGTATTCTTGAAAAATGACATCTCAAATATTTTTAAAAGATTTTCTATAGGATCTGAGAAGCTTGAAAAAATTCTTTCAGCACAAAGACCTTACTTCAACAAATCAGGTTTATGAATGACTGCTGAAACCATTCATTTAATTGATTTTCCTAAAGTAAATGATAGAATTAAGCAAAGACCTACAAGAAATGCTTAACAAAAATCATTTCCAAAAAGTTTTTGTAAAATCAGTAGGTCGCAGTGCTCTTAGATGTTCTAAGTGTAACAGCTCAAATCATTTTGAGAAATAATGTCCTATGGTTTGGAAACCTGTTAAGAAAGTATGGGCAAAGACCGTATATCATACTAACACCAATGGACCCAAGAAAATATGGGTACCAAAGAAGGTTTGAGTCTCTTTTCTAAATGCAGGTCACTATCAAGAAAAAAAGGTTAAATGGTACCTGGATAGTGGATGCTCAAGGCATATGATAGGAGATTCAAATTGCTTCATAAAACTTGTTCAAGTTAATGGTTGAAAAGTTTCATTTGGAGGAAACGGCAAAGGAAAAATTGTGGGATTCGGAACTGTAAAGATTAGAAGCCTCACGATCAGTAATGTTTTCTTAGTGGAAGGACTCAATTACAATTTGATAAGTATTAGTCAGCTGTGCGACACCGGTTTCAAAATCAACTTTCAAGAAGAAATATGTTCAGGAACTAGTAAAGACTCATCTCAGTCTTTCACGGGTCGAAGATATGGAAATATCTACCTCTTGGATGTCAAACCAGATGAAACCCAATGTCTAATCTCAATTCAAGAAGAAGCAAACTTATGGCACAGAAAACTTGGGCACATCAACATGAAACAAATAGCCAAAATTTCAACAAAGAAGCTTGTTCGTGGTCTACCCAATCTGTCATACCAAAAGACTGATCTATGCACACCATGCGTGTTGGGAAAACAGGTAAGAAACTCATTCAAACCAACAAATCAAGTTTCCATTAATCGTGTACTGCAGCTTCTGCATATGGATCTCTTTGGACCAACCATAACTCAGAGCATTGGAGGTAAGAAATATTGCCTAGTAATTGTGGATGACTACTCACAATTCACTTGGGTATATTTCCTGGTAAGTAAATTTGAAACATTTTCTTACTTTAAAAAGTTTGCTAAAAAGATCCAAAATGAGAAAGGGTATGTTATTTCAAATATACGGACTGACCATGGAGGCGAATTTGAAAACCAAGACTTTACAAGATTTTGTGATGAAACTGGTTTTCAGCATGTGTTCTCTTCTCCATATACTCCAGAGCAAAATGGAGTCGTAGAAAGAAAGAATAGATCTCTTTAGGAAATGGCTAGAACTCTTTTAATTGAAAGCAACATTTCTTCACGTTTTTGGGCTGAAGTAGTTTCTACAACATGCTATATTATTAATAGAGTTTTTCTAAGGCCTATTCTGGAGAAAACTCCCTATGAGTTATTTAAAGGAAAGAAGCCTATTGTTTCATATTTTCATGTGTTTGGATGTAAATGTTTTATATTGAAAAATGCAAATGATCGAGTTGGTAAGTTTGAAAAAAAATCAGATGAAGGCATTTTCCTTGGTTATTCTATCACAAGCAAAGCTTACAGAGTATACAATAAAAAGACTCAATCTGTGGAGGAATCAATGAATGTCAAGTTTCAAGACTCTATGCAAAATGAAGCGATTCAAACTCAACTTGAAGAACCTGAACCTACTCTAGACTCTACAAAGTCTAAATCTCCATAAGCGGCTCAGACTTCAGAAGATCAGCAACAAATGATCGTCGAAGATTCAAATGAGGAAAAAGATCAACAGTCTGACAAATCAAGCAGCAACTGGAAACATAAGTCCAGTTATCCCAAAGATCTCATCATTGGTGATATTAATGAAGGAATCCGCACAAGATCCAAAAGGCGCGAAGAGTCTAGTGCTGTAGCTCTTATTTTTGAAATAGAACCTAAGAGTATAGAAGAAGCTTTAACTGATGAAAGCTGGATTGAAGTTATGCAAGAAGAATGGGACAAGGCCCCTAGAGTGCCAAAAGTTGGCACAAAGGGACACTTAAGTGCAAAAAGTTACGAAAGGTACACTTAAGTGCCAAAATCAGAGCAAAATGGATCACTTGAGTGCCAATCCGGCCAAAATCCGGCCAAAATGCCGACATGGCATTTTTCCGGCGAATCGAGCCCAAAACGACGTTGTTTTGCATGCTGACATGGCCAAATAATACAAAAAAACAACGTCGTTTTGAGCTCATGTGATAAAAAAATAATATAAAAATTAAATAAATTAAATTTAAAATTAAATTCAATTAAAATATTAAAAAATAATAAATTTAAAATTAAATTTAATTAAAATATTAAAAAACTAATTTTAAAATTAAATTTAGTTAAATATTAAAAAATAATAATTAAAAAATTAAATTTAGTTAAAATATTAAAAATAATAATTAAAATATTAAATTTAGTTAAAATATTAAAAATAATAATTTAAAAATTAAATTTAGTTAAAATATTAAAAATAATAATTAAAAATTAAAAATTAAAAAAATTAATTAAAAGGGGGGCGGTGGCTGAGGGCAGCCTAGCCACTGCCCCCCCTTTTTTAAAATTTTTAAAATTTTAAATTATTATTTTTAATATTTTAACCAAATTTAATTTTAAAATTATTCTTTTTTTAATATTTTAACTAAATCTAATTTTAATTTTTTTAAAATTATTATTTTTTAATATTTTAACTAAATTTAATTTTAAAATTATTATTTTTAATATTTTATCTAAATCTATTTTTAAAATTATTATTTTAATTTTTTTTATTTTGTTTATTTTTAAAATTATTATTTTTTAATATTTTAACTAAATTAAATTTTAGAATTATTTTTTTAATTTTTTAAACTAAATCTAATTTAAATTTATTATTTTTAATTAATTTTAAAATGTTATATTTTTAAAATTATTATATTTTAATATTTTAACTAAATTTAATTTCAAAATTATTTTTTAAATTTTTTAACTAAATCTAATTTTAAAATTATTTTTTTGAATATTTTAACTAAATCTAATTTTAAAATTATTATTTTTTAATATTTTAACTAAATTTAATTTAAATTATTTTTTAAATATTTTAACTAATTTTAATTTTAATTTTTTTAATATTTTAACTAAATCTAATTTTAAATTTAATTTATTTAATTTGTATATTATTTTTTACCTCGCCAAATTAAAAAGCTACGCCGTTTTTGCATTATTTGCCACGTCAACGTGCAAAATGGCGTCGTTTTGGATTCATTTCGCCGGAAATTCGTCGGAAAAATGCCACGTCAGCCTTTTGGCCGGACTTTGGTCGGAGTGGCACTTAAGTGATCCATTTTTTTTCGAATGTGACACTTAAGTGTACCTTTCGTAACTTTTGGCACTAAGTGTCCCTTGGTGCCAACTTTTGGCACTTGAAGCGTTCTTCTGCCCAAGAAGAACTCAGACAATTCAGCATTAATGATGTCTGGGAATTGACTCCTAAACCGAAAGGTAAGTCTATCATTGGAGCTAAATAGGTTTTCAGGAACAAGATGAACGAGAAAGGAAAGGTCGTAAGAAACAAAGCAAGACTCGTGGCCAAGGGATACACTCAAGAAGAAAGGATAGACTATGATGAGACTTACGCGCCAGTAGCAAGGTTAGAAGTAATAAGATTATTACTTGCTTTTGCTTGTCATAAGAATTTCAGGTTATTCCAAATGGACGTCAAAAGTGCTTTCCTAAATAGATTTATCCAAGAGGAAGTCTATGTGGAACAACCACTTGGTTTTGAAGACCAAAGGAAACCAGACTCTATATTCAGATTGAAAAAGGCTCTATATGGTTTAAAGTAAGCACATCGAGCTTGGTACGACAGACTAATCTATGCAGGATGAATTTGAAATGAGCATGATGGATGAACTAACCTTCTTTCTCGGGCTTCAAGTGAAACAACTGAAGGAAGGAACTTTTATTCATCAAGAAAATATATGCCAACGATCTTGTCAAAAAGTTTGGACTGGAGAATTGCAAAAAGACTGATATACCAATGTCAAGTTCCTTGAAGATGGACAAAGATGAAGGAGAAAAGAAAGTTGACCAGAAGCTATACAGGAGTATCATTGGTTCATTTCTTTATCTTACTACTTTTAGATCTGACATTTTGTTTAGTGTTTGCATTTGTGCCAGGTTTCAATCAGACCCTAAAGAATCTCATTTAAGTTCTGCAAAGTGTATTATCAAATACATTGCCTCAACTTTAAACTTGGGTCTCTGGTATCCTAAAGAAGGAGACTTTACTCTTCTTGGATACTCAGATGCATACCTAGCTGGATGCATAATTGATAGAAAGAGCACCTCGGGCACTTGTCAACTACTTGGAAGTAGGACAATATCTTGGTTTTCGAGGAAGCAAAGTACAGTAGCTATTTCTATAGCAGAAGTAGAATATGTAGCTCTTGGAAGTTGTTCACAAATTCTGTGGATAAAACAATAACTGAGAGATTTTGGAATTGATGATTCATGTACTAAAATCAAATGTGACAACATCAGCGCAATCAATCTCACCAAGAATCCGATTCTTCACTCAAGGGCAAAATATATAGAGATTCGACATCACTTCATTAGAGATCATGTTCAAAATGGAGAAGTTTCGATTCAGTTTATTGACTCAAAGAATCAATTAGCGGATATATTTACAAAGCCTTTGGAGAAAAATCAATTTGAAGTTATTCATTCCAGACTCAATATCTTAAAGTCTGAGGAAGTTCAGACTCAGCACTGAAAGTCTAAAGGCTCCCAGTCTCGAACAATCAAGATCTATGACTGTAAAGTATTTCTATTTTAGAAATTTATTTCTCGGATTAAATCTTGAAAAGGTATAATCATTCGAAATTGATTGGTCTTATTTCCCAGTTTTTCGTAATTATTGCAAACCTATATTTTCGAAAAAGAAGTGATTTTTGAAATGACAGTTATCTAAAAGGCAGTTATTTGTTTTTAAAAGGTATTTTTTTTATTTCCTTTTCTTAAGACGGTTCGTATACCTCACTTTGAACTGCCTTATATACTGACGGTTCCTTTTCGTTTTTACTCACAAAAACCCTAAGAGAGCACCGATCTTCCACTTCTGTCTTCTTCTCTTGTTTAATCCTCGAAAAAGTTTTCATCTTTCTTGGGAAACAAGCTTGGAATCTCTCAAAGATTGTGAAAGATGTCGTCTCAAAGGAAGTCTTCGAGGATCGCGAGCAGGGGACCACAGCAAATGCGTGAGGGGCCTACGCACTTTGATCTCACCGAAGAAGAAAAATCTCCTAGAAAGCAACAAAGCCCAATTCTTAGCATCGTCCATCTTCTCCATCTAGACCTCAGGATGTTGCACATCGAGAAGAGGAAGAAATCATCGAAGACGCAGAACCTGTAAGAACTCATAAGCCATCTTTTACTTATAAGCTTTACCGTGCTTTGAAGAGGAGCGGTACTCCACTAAACTACATTGATGAGTTTCTTAAGGACAAAGGGTATAAAAATGAATCATTTTTCTTACGTACCATGGAACGTTTGGGAATTGCTCTTGCGGGGTTAGCAGAGGAAGCCTTTGCTAATATCCCAAGTGATCCACGGGTTGGAGGGTTTAATCAACCAGATGGGAATGATGATGACAAGTTGTACAGTTAGTTTAAACCTAGAATGGGTGTTGCAGCGAAAATCCAAAGCAAAATGACGGATTTATTTCGATCGGAGGAACACAAGTAACTGTACTCTAAATTATTGAAGCGTGGGGGTAATAAACCCTAGAAGTGTGGACTTTGACTTTCTTGACTCTATGAATGTTAATCTGCGGGAAAAGTTCAGTCTTCTTCAACTCGAACAGTTTTGTTCTGAATCTACAGAAGCTTATGCTGAACTTACTGCTTATTTCTATTCGAATATCAGTTTCTTGGATGCGAATAGATTCTCTTTTAGTGTTCGAGATCAAGACTATGTGATTGACATGAATACATTAGCTGATGTGATTGGGGTTGAAAGAAGGAGATATCAACCTATCAATGTGTCTATTGCTCGTGCAACGTTGGAGCTTGTTCAGGATATTAGGATGAAAGGAAAGATTTCTTATGTGAGAATGAATGCATCCAACATTTTGCTTCACAAGATAGTGATTAACTGTCTTAGACCAAAATCAACTTCAAAGACCAACGTTTCAAACTTGGAAGCAAAGTTGATGTACGCCATCAATGCTGGTAAAAAGTTCTCTCTTCCACACACTATTATGTTCCACATGTACAGGGCAGTGGTGAAGGACAAGGGTCAACTTCCTTATCCAGCACTTGTGACCAAGTTATTCAGACATTTGAACGTTCAGCCTCCCCGGATTCTTTGTGTTCGAACGTGCAATCAAATGGTGGTAGGACTGAAAATGGTCTCTAAAATGCATCTGAAGGAACTCAACCAGGCGTTGGAGTAATTCAAGGAGAAAACCCCTATCAAGACTCATCAAATCTCTTTAGCTGCAAAGAGGAAAGGGAAGGAGCCCATGGTTGCTCCATCTAAGAAAAGAAGAGCACTCATCATTGAAGATGAAAAGGATGAGGATGATATCACTAATTCTGCAATGGCTTTGAAGAACTTGAGTCGTTCTGTTCCAGAATCAAGGGAGAGACAAGAAAAAGATACGGATGAAACAGGACAGAGGACTGGAGAGAGAGAAGATTTGGAAAAAGAAGCAGAGGAGAGAGATGCAGAGGAGGAAAGAATTGAGGAAGAAGAAGAAGAGGAGAGAGGAGACCAAGCGGACGCCGAGCATGAGGAACACTTTTCTCTAACTGAAGGCATGGAAACAGGGGGAGATCTTGAGAAAAGAGGAACATCCTCATTCCTTGCCACTAGTGAAGGAGTAAGTCGTTCTTCAGCAGATCCAGAGGACATATATGCAACTCAATTTCCTAAAGAAGGACATGAGGTTTCGTCGCCCAATCTGCGTGATCGTGCTGAAATGCCATCATTTGCCAATACTCCGTCTGATCGTGCAGAAGCAAGTATTCAGACCGACAATTCAGCAGACTTTCGCAGAATTCTTGATGTTCTTTTGGAAATGAGATGCCAGATTTACGCTTTGGGATGCGAAGTCCAAAATTTGCAAAATGCATGTCAAACCTCTTCAGTTTCTTTGCATGATCAAATTCATGCCCTTGCTCTTCAAGTTTAAGCAAATGCCAAGGGTGAAGATGTGGCACAACTGAAGGAGGATTTGAAAAAGCTAGAAGGAGTTGTTCAGTCAATGGAAGATTTCCAGCTTGTTCGTGTTCCCAAGCAATCTTAAATCCATTCTCTTTTCATCTCTACCTTTTTAATGATGACAAAAAAAGGGGGAGAGATGTGGTGCAGATTTGATTTGAACTTTGAACTTTTATGTCGATTGACTTGACTTTTGTGTTTGGTTGTTTGGTTTTAAATTGGATTTGGATTTGACTGTTTGAACATTTGTTTATCTTAAGTACTATTGATATCTCAAGATTTTGTTCATTTACAAAACTAACCTACTTTCTGTGGATGCAGATTCTAGTGTTATTACTAAGCCATTTATCTTTGTGAGATATTCATATTTGCTTGAGTAATGTTTTGCAAGTCAAAGTTATCCAAATCTGCAGGAAAGTTTTGTCACCATTAAGAAGGGGGAGATTGTTGGAGAAAACTTCCTTGAATGTTTTGAAGCTAACAAAATGTTTCCATCAATCTAGTCTGAAGACTTGAAGACTCTTTTATCAAAGTTTGAAGACCTCCTGATTACCAGACTCAAAACTCAAAGTCTATCCTCATTAACAGTTACTAAACCGTCGAAGCAGGCTTATCCGGAACTGGATGTTTCGTTAAGGATTTGACTTTATCGACTAGAGAAGATCTCTTGGCTGGATGTAGCATGTCGGAATCCTTTATTCAAATCAAGATTAATTCAGGGATTTTGGATATGTTGATTGGCGAAGTATGCTTGGAAGGTTCTACTTATGGAAACCTAAATCCTGATTGTATGAGCGAGTAGGATTGATGGGCTATTGTCATGTTCCTTAAATAGCTCGAAGATATTCCTAATTAATTTTGTCCAGCGGGTAGATTGGAAGAATTCATTTGGTAAGTACCAACGGATATGATGGCATAAAGGAGTATATAAGGAAGACGTTCCAGTTGTTTGAGTGGGTGTGCGATAGAAAAATTCCGAAGTTTGAAGCTCCTTGTTCTTAGTCGATTAAATTGTTGAGCGGTATACTTGTACGCAAAAGAAAGTCTATATCTTTGAGAGACCTTGAGGAAGTGTAGTAGAGTCTCTACACTGTGGAATCAAGGAAGAGCTTTACTGTAACAACTCTTTTGTTCATAGTGAAATCCAGCCGGTGAGCTGTTAGTGCGGAAGAATGAACGTAGGCTTGGATTAAGCCGAACCACTATAATTTCTGTGTTCATATTCTTTTCCCTACGCTCTTTTACTTTGATCGTAATTCGTTTTGGTTACAAGAGATACATTTCCTTTTCATAATCCATTATTGAGTAGTGCTTCATATTTATTTCATAAAATTGTTTTTACACCTATTCACTCCCTTCTAGGTGCTCGTACTAGCTTTAACACATTTGACGATGTTATTTTCTTGTGGGTAATTATATTTGGTGCAAGTATGCCAAGTTCTAAGGTTTAAGTAATATTTGGAAACAATCAACCATAGAAATAGTTCATTTTATTCTGATTCCTAATTTTTAATTACATGTAATCTAAAAATATGTGCACAATGTCTTCGTCTGTGCATGGCACGCGTGTGAACATTACTAATCTAATATAATATATTTCATAACTAATGACCTCATTAAATGGGTTCATATCTAAATAGATCTTAGACTAAATCACCTGTTTTTTTAAATTAATAAATTTTAGTAACGGGAAAGTAAATAATTGATAGGGCTCATCAAGGAGGACTGACCAACATTATGTATACACACACACACACTCTTGCAAGTACCCATGCTACGCATTGGCTTATAATTAGTGTGTACGTATTTTTTAAATTGAATATTTCAATTTAGGACTCATGAGAAACAATAGAAATTATCTAGAACTTACTGAATTTTTTCTGTCTTTTTGCTTAGTGGTATCTTGTTTAAAGTAGAAGTGAGCTAATGGAGAGATTGAACTATTTAGTTCAGGAAGACCAAGGCCTTTTTTTTTTTTTTAATTTTTTTAATTTTGGGCATCCATACATTCTCAATAACCTTATAATTTCAATGTCTTTGTTTAATGCCTTATTGGTGGATGTGTGATCAACGTAGGCTTTATTTGGTAGTTACAATGTTAAACATTTGTAGTAAGTCAAGCAACGCGTAGTAGTTGATGATCAAGAACTGCTCTTGATAGGAGAATCATGTTCCTTTGCATGATTTTCATGGTCATAATGTGATGCCTAAAGTATATCTAGTACATTGTACATTGCTAGCCGGCGACCATTGTCTAGTGATGAGCAAAGATGGCCACAATTAATACGACTGACAAATAAGCATCTTTGTGCAACTTGCACCAATTGAAATAAATGTTAACGATCCACCTAACAATAGAATCTTACTTTCTACAATACATCTGCAAGTCATCAAAGACAACTAACATTGACTGTTCAATAAGGAGAATAGAAACATGTGCTTTGGGCTAAACAAGACAAAGAGTCGGGTACACCAACAAATCCAAGAAGCAAGTTGCTTAATTTTACTCTGGAAATAGTAAACGATTCACAAATCACCAATTAATACATCAAGCAAGTTGCTTTGGGTTAACTTCTTTCTATTCGAAGGACAACGATTCTCCTATCAAGCAATTCACGATCATTACCAACTACTTCAACAGCCTTATGTAGATCATTGTTGTCCATTTTGCTGTAAATTTTTAGCACTATAGCTGCCTCGTAAAAGCCCATACTAAAAAAGAAGAAGAAAAAACCAACAAAATATTTGTAAGTTATAAATTTATTATGACGATATGCATGCGTTCTAAGGTTGGTCATGTGAAGAAATATCTATGAAAACTAGTATGAGCACCTAGAGGGGGTGAATAAGTTCAAAAACAAATTTTGCAGAGTAAAGTATATAATTTTGCTTTTAAACCAACTTTGTTTAACAATAGATTATGAAAAAGAAATTAGACTCTAATAATCAAAAAAAGTTATGATCAAAGTAAAAGAACTTAGGGAGGAGAATAAGAACACAAGGTTTATAGTGGTTCGGCTTAGTCCAAACCTACGTCCACTCTTCCGCACTGACAGCCACCGGCTGGATTTCACTAAGAATCAAAAGATTTGTTACATAATAGCTCTTTCTTAATTATATAGTGTAGAGACTCTGCTACACTTTATCAAGGTCTCACAGAAGTATAAACTCTCTTTTAAATACAAGTTCACGCTCAACAATTGAATTGACAAAGAACAAGAAGCTTCAGACTTTGGAATTTCTCTATCGTGCACATACTCGAATAACCAGAACATCTTTCTTATATACTCCTCCATGTCTTCATACCCGTTGGCACTTTCCAAAAGAGCTCTTCCAATCTATCGGTTGGACGAAATCAATTAGGGAGATTTCAAGTTATTTAAGGAACATGACGATAGCCCACCAATCATGCTCGCCCATACAA
The DNA here is from genome assembly GCA_016097595.1 of Eucalyptus pumila. Classification (NCBI taxonomy): domain Eukaryota; kingdom Viridiplantae; phylum Streptophyta; class Magnoliopsida; order Myrtales; family Myrtaceae; genus Eucalyptus; species Eucalyptus pumila. The sequence continues at coordinate 68,076,207 of CM027851.1, forward strand.
TAAGGATCTAGGTTTCCATAAATAGAACCTTTCAAGTATACTTCGCCAATCAACAGATCCAAAATGCTTAAATCAATCTCAAGGTGAATAATAGATTCCAAGATGCTATATCTAGCTAAGAGATCTTATTTAGTCGATAGAACCAAATCCTTAAAGAAATACTTAATTCTGGATAAGTCTTCTTCGACGGTCTAGAATCTGTCAATGAGGATAGACTTTAGATCTTGAGTCTGGTGGTTTGGAGGTCTTCAAACTTTGATGAAAGAGTCTGCAAGTCTTCAGACTAGACTGATAGAAACGTTTTGTCAGCTTCAAAACATGCAATGAAGTTTTCTCCAACAATATCACCTCTTATCCTATGTTTTGGATGGCCACAGGAAAAGGTCCTCTCTTTCAAACAATGACCAATAGTCTTTCTGTGGAGAAAAAGGAGAACCATTGATTTGTCTAACTCAAGGACACAACGTGCATCAAAACGTGGCCTCTTCGGTCTAACTCAAATTGCTTGTCATGACAGTATACTCATAAAAGATTTTTCATCAGGAAGACCAAGAATTTACTCAACATAATGTACTTTTTGTTTGGAAAGTGAAGCAAAAGTGAAAGAGAGCAATTGAAAACAGACAGACTTTGCAGGATGCAAATTGGCTTTATTACTTCACTTTTCATGTTCCTCCTCTTCCATCCCTATGTGAATGTCTTTATTTTTCCATTAATAGTAGAATTTCCCCACACATTACATGCCACACTTAAAATTGACTTTTACTTTAATTTTTGTCCAAATCTTTTTTCATGCTTAATCGCACTGTGATTTTTTATTCAATAATATCTCTTGTACTTGTCTATTAGAATAATGTCTAAATTTTCATATCTCTTTTCAAATTTATGTTCAATAAAAAAAAACAAAGAAAATATATATAGAAAAAATAACAAGAACTCAAGAAAAGGCAAAAAAAAGCAAGAATAATGTTACTCTTAAAGCGGTTTAAGAGTTCATAAAAGTGATATCATAAGTACTTGAGCTCTTGTTCAATTTACGATTGAGTACACGAATTTTTTTTTTTTTAACCAAGAACCTCAAATTTTCAAATTTGGCTCAATTTGAGGCATCGGTTAAATAACTTGCCATGTTATGTAATTTTGCCTATATAACCTGCTTACTCAGTAAAAAGGTAAACATAATAGTTGATGTGACTCTTTACCCTACGGATTGGGTGATGAGGAGAGAGAAATTGTGTTGCCTTTGACGATATTAGCATCTAATATATCTCGGTTGACATGCTATTTTATCAATGTTCAAAACTGAATTATTCATTATATAATAGATTTTTGGGTAATTTTTCATAAAGTCATATACATATGTCAAAAGTATTGAACTAGTAATGATGCTTTCTTGGGATAAGGCTATAGCACTCTGTCAGCCATTTAATTTTGGGTGCTTTTCACTCGCACATCAGTGATCAGAGGAATCAAAATAAGGTACTCTTCGTCCACAAGTGCTTGTTTGGTAACATTAGAGAATTTCTACAAAGACTTCATGGATACCGTGTGCTTATTTGTCTGGAAAGTGAAGCAAAAGAGAAAAAGAGTTAATGGGAAAGAAACTTCAATAAATTTCGGGAAGACCAAAAGACTTTACTGGACACAAATTGAAGTTTGTTGCTTCGCTTTTCACATCCCTCCCCTTGCATCCCCATGAGAACATCTCTTTTTCCCATTACTAGCGGAACTTCCCTGCTTTATGTCTGGATTAATCTCTATCACATTTTCTTTTTTCAAATTTGTATCAATTTGTGGCGTTTGTTAAAAAAATTGCTACATTGTAATGATTTTATTTACACGATATGCTTACCTTGCTGATTGGGTGATGTGGAGAGAGAGAGTTTGCGTGGGCTTAGACAAACTTAGCATCCAATGTCTCTGCTAACGTGGCAACATCTCAAGAAGCTATATTGAACTTTAGTATAGACTTTTAATAACTTTAGCTTGTATCAGCCTTTTCCAACCACAAAATTAACGAAGGCCTCATGTTGACCCACATGAAAAATTAAGATGATTGATTGAATGAAAAAACTTTAGATACTTGATTGTAAAATGGGTAATAATATAAGTACTTGTGATGCCATTGTCCCAAAGAGCTTATTATACAATCATTGGTCTAGGCTCAAATCTCAAACAAACTTTTGTTTATGCAATATTTGTTCTACAAACTCATTCTCTCCATTCATTGCTTGGTCCCCATTTAATAATTTTCTTTTATGAGATTATTCATTCTTTCATGTGAAAGCAAATAGGAGATAATTTTGTTAATTTCACATGCCAAAATATTCCAGTGGCTAAACGTCAAGCACATTGGAAGACTACAAAGTTTCTCAATGTCGATCTCCTTTAAATTTTCCTTTGATTATTCAATCATAAAAATTCAAGCTTTACACTCGAAATTTTTTAGTGGAATATCAAAATTTGATTGAAAATAAACTTTTTCTTAGTACTTGGTTTTCGTTCGGTTGGATATTATATTAATAATATTATTATCACATGTAACTATACATGCACACATAATTTAAAACCTTACTATGGTTTCTTTACCAATAACAACTAATTTGCCTAAATAATTTTTTTGTTGATAATTTGTTCCAACTCTTTGAGAGACCAATTGATATAATCTAAAACGGCTGGTTTGACCCTCAAGAGACAAAACTGATACCACGAGGATCATATCTAATGCCAAGGTAAATAGTTAATGGCTACTTAATAACGTTGGTGTCATATCGATTTTTTATGTTTGTCATTTCAATGGAAGTCTCCCGTTGACCACATTTTAAATGTCTAGGTAATTGAATGAACGGAAAAAAAAAAAACTTTAGATACTTAATTGCCAGCATATAGGTAAGAAATTTCATGCACCTCATTACCTGGTTTTATTTAAGTCAATTTGATTATTTTTTTGAAGCCATAGACATAGAATGATTTTTTTGGTCAAAAGATATAGGATGAAGTCGATGTGGTACAATTACTAGCAGTCAGTTGTAGACTTTACCGTTAAGGGTAGTTAGGTCATAGTAGGCAATTCACCTGTCCTCACTCACTCCAAGCGTGGGTGGCTACTATAACAGCCTATTCGGTGATAGCTAAGGATAAATCCCTGACGTGGTGTTTACTTTCATTACTGTGAGGCCCCCTAATTCCAATCTTTAGTTTTTTCTTCCCGATGAGGTGGGAATAGGGGGTGACATTGTGGGGTTTCTCACCCCAGCACGGATCTTCCACCTATTTCTTCCCGATGAGCCTTTTAAGAACCTGCTTAAGTCCAGGAAGCCATAGATATAGAATGATATTTTTTTTTTTTGGTCGAATAGAATGAAATTGATGGGGGTCCTTTTATGGAGTTTTTGCTTCAACCACTCGCATGTAAAATTCAATAAGCGCCCCCTCTCGAATGTCTTTTTCTTTCCTTATTTAGCCAGATCCCTAATGCTTGACATAAGGCACAATCAAATTGTATATTTTTTTATAAGACAATAAATAATCTCTGATTTTATTTGTCATGTATTAATACTAGGGAATTATAAATGATAGTTATAAATTTATATTTACGTGTCAAAAGTATTGAAGTACTAATGATGCCTTGTTGGGACCAAATTAGATTAGTGCATTTGACGATATTATTTTGTTTTGGTTAATTATATTTGGTTCAAGTATGCCAAGTTCTAAGGTTTAAGTAATATTTGGAAACAATCAACTATAGAAACAGTTCATTTTATTCTAATTCCTAATTTTTAATTACAAATGATATGGAAATATGTGCGCAATGTCTTCGTCTGTGCGTAGCATGTGTATGAACCTTAGTAATCTAATATAATTTCATATTTCATAAATAACTGACCTCATTAATTGGGTTTATATCTAAATAGATTTTAGATTAAATCATATTTTTTTATATAAATTAATAACTTTTAGGAAAGGGAAAGTAAATAATTAAAAGGGCTCATTAAGGAGGAGTCATTCACGACCAAAGAAAAAAGAGGGGTTATACATATACTTGAAGAGTACCCACGCTACCCATCGGCTTATAATCAGTGTGCACGTATTTTTTAAATTGAAACTTTCAATTTAGAAACTCATGAGCAACAGTCGTAATTATTCACAACTTATTGAGTTTTTCCTATATCCTTGCTTAGTTCTCTCTTATGTAAAGCAGAAGGGAGCTAATGGAGACAAAAAAAAAAAAAAAACTATTAGCTCAGGATGAGCAAGACATTCACCTACCAAAAACATTAAACAAAGACCAAGATCAAGGCTTTTTTTTTTTTCCTTTTTCATCTGTACATTCTCAGTAACCTTATAATTTTGATGTCTTTGTTTCATGCGTTATTAGTGCATATGCGATCATTGTAGGCTTTTCCGTGATAGTTACAGTGCTTAAGATTCACAGCAAGACAGGCAACAATGATCTACTGAAGGGCATTGAGGTAGTAATTGATGATGGAGAACTCCTTGATAGGAGAATCATGGTCCTTTGCATGATTTTCCTATTCATAAGTGTGACGCCTAGAGTATATCTAATACATTGTACATTGTTAGTTGGCGATGTCTGATGCATTTACTTGTCTAGCGATGAATGAAGCTAACCATAATTAATTCGACTTACAAATAAGCACATTTGTGCAACTTGTACTGACTGAAATAAATGTTGACGATCCACCTAACAATGGCATTTTACTTTCCATTATACATCTGCAAGTCATCAAAGACAACTAACTTTAATTGTTTGATAAGGAGAATAGAAACATGTGCCTTGGTCTAAACAAGAAAAAGAATTGGGTACACCAACAAATCCATGAAGCAAGTTTTTCAATTTTTGAAATTGTAAATGAATCACAAATCACCAACTAATCAATCAAGCAAGTTGCTTTGGGCTAACTTTTTCGGTTTGAAGGACCACAATTCTTCTATCAAATAATTCACAATCACCAATAGTTACTTCCGCACCCTCTAGTAGATCATTACTGCCCATTTCATTGCAAATTTTTAGCACTATAGTTGCCACGTAAAAGCCTATACTAAAAAAAAAAAAGAAAAAACAAAGGAAAAACATTTGTAAGATATAAATTTTTGATGATGATAAGCATGCCCTTGGTCATGTGAAGAAATGTCACGTCTATCCTCTCTTTTGGATGGCCAGAGGAAAAGGCTCTCTCTTTCAAACGATAGCCAAAAGTCTTGATCTGGAAAAAAGAAGAAGAGGAGAACGGTTGATTTATCTCGCTTAGGACACAATGTGCATCAAAACATGATCACTTTGGTCTAACTCAAATTCCTAGTCGTGATAGTATACTCATCAGGGAGACCAAGACTTTACTAGATATCATGTGCTTTTTCTTTTTATCTAGAAAGTGAAGCAAAAATGAAAAAGATCTAATGGGGAAGAAACTCTGATCAATTCCAGGAAGACCAAGACTTTCTGGGGCACAAATTAGGTTCATTGCTTCACTTTTCACATCCCTCCTCTCTAGGGGTGTGCAAAGGAACCGGAAATTGTCCAGATCGCCCGGAACTGGACTGGAGCTAGAACTAGTGGTTCTCATGAGAGCTGGTCCAATTCTTGATTTCAATTTAGTGGAAACAATGAGTACCGCTCCGGTTGCCGGTTCTAGGCGTGGAACCACTCATCCCTCCACCTGGACCGGATCGATTTATATAATTTGAAAGAAGAAGAAGAAGAAATTCTATCATAATTACATAATTATTTAGTATCTTTCGATCGAATATATATGTATATATATGTAATCCTCTCCCGTCCCAATGTCAATGTCTCTTTTTCCATTTCAAGTAGACTTTCCACACATTACATGTCTTGTTTAAAATTAACAATTCTATAAATTAGTATAAGAAGGAAGCTAGAAGCAACCCAAAAAGATCTTTCAATGTTCATGGGTGAATCAATCCTCGTAAAGTCAATCAAGGGTTTTGTTGAAGCAAAGTGATAACAAACTAATGCAGAGAGACAACTTTAACGTCTAGGGGGACTAAGATTTTCACCTACTGAAAAGTTTAGACAAAGACCAAGACTTTCGAGGAAGGTTTCTGTCCACAAGTGCTCTGTTCAGGTAAATAAACCATTAACTCAGGAAGACCATGACTTTACTGGACATCATGTACTTTTTGTCTACAAGTGAAGCAGAAGCGAAAGAAAGTAATTGAAAAAAGACAAAAACTTAGCAGGGCGCAAATTGATTTTGTTTCTTCGCTTCTCCCATCCCTCCTCTTTCATCCCCATGTGAATGCCTTTGTTTTTCCATTACTAGTACAATTTCCTTATGCATTACACGCCACGCTTACAAATTGACCGTCACTATAATTTTGGTCCAACTCTTTCATGCTTAATCCTACTTTGATTTTTTCATTGAGTAATTTCTCATGTACTTGTTTATTAGAATTATTTCTAGATTTCCATGGTTCTTTTCAAATTCAAGTTCAATAAAAGGAAAAAAGAAAAAGAAAAAAGAAAGCAAATAGAAAAATAAAAAGAAAAACTAGCAAAAACTTCAAGAAGGAAAAAAATGGTTAATATCATGAAAAATCTCAAATTGATACACTTGTGACAAATTTACTCCAAACTACATGAAAAACCTCAAAGTGGTACATTTGTGATAAATTTACTTCAAATGACCACAAAAAACACTAAACTGGTACATACCACAAAATTGATACAACTGTGACAAACGAAGAGTAAAATTCCAAATTGGTATATCAGTTAACTATCACGTGTTATCCAATTCAACAATTTGATAGTAAAATTTAATGAAACTAACAGAGGGTAACTTTATCACAAGTGTACTAGTTTATGGTAAATTTATCAAAGGTGTATTAGTTTGGGGTTTTTGGTGATAAAAAATTAAGTAGGGGTAAATTTGTTACAGATTTATCAGTTTGTGGTTTTTTGTGGTATTAGTCTAAAAATAAAATAAAAACAAGAATGAGACAAGAGAGTGCACCACCGTCCCCCGGCCATTGCCATGTTGTTGCCATCAGCTGCGTTGCTTAATGTCACCTTCATGGACAACATTTCCTTGAGATATTATACTTAGAGCAGTTTAATAGTTAAGAATAATAACGTGGTAAGTACCTAGGCTCCTAGTCAGTTTACAATTTTGTACTCAAACTTTTTTCCTTTCAATCTAGAACCTCAATATTTCAAATGTGGCTCAATTCGAGGCATCGGTTAGATAACTTTATCATGTTGTATGGTTTTGCTGACATGACTCGCTTGCTCAACAAAAATTAAACATAATAAGTGACGTGGCTTCTCACCCTCAAATTGAGTGATGATGAAAGAAAAAAGTGTGTTGACTTAGATGATCGTAGCATCTAATATATCTTGGCTGACGTGGCCAACATGGATAGTTGATCGTAGCATCTAATATATCTCGGTTGACGTGGCCAACATGGATAGTTGATCGTAGCATCTAATATATCTCGGCTGACGTGACCAACATGGATAGTTGATGACTATTTAATGGTTTTAGTATAATATCAACATTTTTCGTTTGCAGTTTTACTAGAGGCCTTGAGGTACATTTGCAAAATTGAGGTAATTAACTGAATGAAAAAAATAATTGAAGTACTTGATTACAAAAAAGGGTAATAATTGAGATAAGTGTACGTCATTCTCTAAGACCATATCATGAGTTGATTGGTCTAAATTCAAATCTCAAATGCACTTTTGTTTATGCGAAATTTATTTTACAAATTCATCCTCTCAATTCATTGCTTCGCCTTACTTTAATGATCTCTTTTTAAAGATTTCTCATTCTTTCGTGCAAAAGAGAATATTAAATAATTTTCTTAATTCAAGCCGTTGCAAGAAGATTGCGGTGGCTATATGTCAAGCCCATTAGGAGATTATAAAGTTCTCAATGCTGATCTCCTTTAGATTTTCTGCAATCATTCGATCATAAAGTATTGCTCTTGACCTTTTTTTTTTGGCTAATTCCATTGCTTTCCCTTTGATCTCCTCACCAAAACTAAAAACGCATGTGCAGGGAATTTGGCCAAAATCAGATCGAACCAGTTTGAACACTAGTTCACTTGCTAAACCAGCGAAACAAACCGTATTTCAAAATTGGATCCACCCAATTTTAGAGTCTCACGGGTATAGAACTGGGCTTTTGGCTGCTGTTGCACATGGAGGGACTCCAGCACTTTAACTCCCACGGACCACTGGCACTTCACTTTACCACCAAGGTCAATCAATATATGTGTTCACAGGCGATCAACAGCATTACATATCTATAATCATTTGCTCACGACACAATCACCAGTTCACACCTAGTCCAATCGCTTGGATCGCAAACTGTCAACCTAATTGCTACTCTGACCGGCCCAAGTTTAAAAACATTGGCGCACAGCTCCAATCCCTTCTTAAAACAAGTAGATATGACTATCTTACATGAATTGAGTCATAATACACGCAATACCTTTTGTCACACAACAGAAGATGATAGCAAGTGATTATAACCGATAAACATCGATGCTCCTCCTTCTCCTTGATCATACGAGATCTGGAAAACCTTTGTAGTGCTCCAAATGAGGTTGATGCTTAACCTCCATGGTACATTACTCCTATCGTTGCTCTAGTTAGAGCTAAGACTGATGCTTGACCTTTCCCTTAAAAATTTCGTATTTAATGGTAAGTCTTTGCTTTGGCATCACACAGACTTCAATTTAAGAAGCTAATAAATCTTCGTCAAAGGGAAAAAAGTTAACATCTACCGCTCTTAGGAACCTTTTATGCTCTGAGGAACTTAGTCAAGCATGGCATGCTATCGAGAGGTCATAGGACCTTGTCAAGCTTAAGAAGAGATCTAATCACCGCAATCAAAAGAAATGAAATCTATCGACCATTGGATTTTGATATAAAGCAAAAACCAGAAAATGATGCACTGCAATATATTTAGTTATGCAGTAGCAGTTTGATTTGTCATATACAGTTTTTGATATCATGGTTTATATGCACACGAGAAGAAATCTAGCCGCAACATTTGGAAGCAAATTACTCAGCATCATCTCCAGTGAGTTTGCTAAGAATTTTCTTTTGATTATCAAAAGAAATTTATCGCACAATGGTGTCAAGCAAATGCTAGCCCGCATAACAAATCATGCACGCAATTCATGTTATGAGGTATAAGAAAGAATGCGCATTAGTAATGTCATTTCCACACCACCAAAAGCTGTGGAAAGCCATCTATCATTCAAACTAAAAAACCAGTCTTCCTATTTTCAAAGGCTCTCCTATTTCTTTCTTCCAAACAAAACAGTAAGCTAATGAAATGAAACGACAATAAGTACAGCCCAACATAAACAAAGAATTATGTAAACTACTTACCCTTTGATGTTGGGTTCTAAAATTTAACAAAGGGAAGTTCTCTAGTAGAAACCAGTAACACGAGTTTGCCATAATTTTGTGGAGATTTTGAACAGAAATTGCAAGAGCTATGGAAGAGGCAATCGCATAAAAAGCAAATGAAAGTATGTTGCAGTCTTAGATATTGTGGACCTGAATATCCATGCACAGCAATGAACAATGAATGACTGCAGGGTGAGCTCGGCATCTAATTTGTGACAACAAGAGAGAGAATGTTGATCATCATAGGGGAAGATAAGCTATGTTCTCCCTGATACCTACTAACCAATCATCTCTTTGACCCACCAATCGAGATTCAAATGCAGGGTGGCAAGTTCATCTTCCAGAATAGCAGATTAGTATTGCAGCACTCATTAAATCAGTCGGACCAATAACTGAGAATGAACTGGTCACCGTACTTAGGCTGCTTCAAATGTCCTTGCTGGCACCAAGGCGAGCTAAGAGTTGCCAAAAGCATAATCCACACAATCTTTCTGAATCATAGATTTCAGGAGTTCAAGTGGCAATGTTTAGGACTAATGAGGAATGAGATGGATCAGTTCACTATTGGTTAACCTGGTTTATAGATGTAAGCAGAGCTTCTCTAATAAAATCTGTACAAAAACTCAAAACTTTGAACTTGTGAAGAAGAAGACTGGAAACCAAGTTATCTTGACGACTAGAATAAGAACATATGACCTTAAAATGAATCATGAGGCTCATATTTATTGTCAATTTGATGTATATCCATGAAGGAGCTGTCTCCAACTGCAATATCCTCCAATTCACTGATGGCTTCTATTTGGTTAAGTGCATAGCAATGCCTCCATCCTCAGAGCTACCCTCTAGAAAATCATTATCTTTCCATATCTGATAAGTCTTTAAAAGTTTCTATCTTTTTCTTCCTCCTTGTATAACCAATAAGGCTTAGGACCTTTTCCTTCCAAATAACCAGCAGACATTTCTGAATCAGCTCTGCACCTTCATAAGCTCCTATCAAGAACACACTAAACCTCTTCCCCCTCTTAGAGACATAGAAAATGCCATAATGCTTGAACAGGAGTCTCATCAGCTTCTGAGGCATCACAAATTCTTGTGGAAAGTGCGCGAGGTGATTGGTTACCAACCTCTTTTCCATTGTGAAGCTAAGTAACTCATGCGTTTCTGCAATGGCTCTCTCATTGAATTCTTTCAATCCAGCTTGAAGGCCACATGCATTGGCATAAGGAGATAAGTAAGACCTTTCCTGAAAGTGCTCAATCCTCCCTCTGTATCTATACACCTCTTGTAACTGGCAGGAAACTTCAAGGGGAAAGATAGGGAAAGCAATCCTGGAGTATGAAAGGCAAATTCTGATACCCCCAATATAGGTTGCTCCCACTTTGTGATTGCCCAAGCAGGATTCCACTCTATGAGCCCGAGATAATCAACTTCATCTGGAGATTTAACCACTTTGAAGTGCTCTGGATACTCATGTACCCACTTGCTCCTAAAATCAGCTGGCAAACCAAAATCTCTCCTGATATGAGCAACTTTATCCACAGGAAGCCATATATCGACTGACATCATCAACATCCTAGTCATGTATTCAACGGCTGTGCCAGAGTGTCCCCTAATCAATCTCTCCCCTTCCTCTAACAAGTCTTCAGCTTCTTTACTCAATTTCAAACCACAATACCCCCTTCTGATCCTTATACAACTCAAACAGTTTTGGTGACTTTCGAATAAAATCCACTGTACCGTTTGGCTGGGTATAGATCCAGCGACCTCACAGGGACTATCATCTCGGGTTCCTTCTTCAACATTTCCATCAAAACCAACACCTTTGACACCACTTTATGCTTTGCAGTGGCAATCCAGATCATGAACCCTCTTGTCCTTGCTCCTATCTTGCACTCTCTTGCTGGTAGTCATGAATCTACGCTGCCGCCAGTTGAGTAAAATCTCGCCAAAACTCCAGTTTCTTCTCAGGGTAGGCAAACGCACTAGCGAGGTGACAAAGCAACCAAACTCTCTTGCCGCGCTCCATTCATTCGAGGAAGCTACGGTTTTACCAATGATTTGAAGATGAGTCATGTCAAGATGGTAATGCGTCGCTCCAAATTCAAGAAACAAGCCCAAGAAAAGCAAATGCCTGTCACTCAGGACAAACATCAAACGGCTTTCGTGCAGTGGAACGAGGAACAACAAGAGCCCAAGACAAAAAATATTCGAGAAGGTCGCCGTAAATGCGCGATTACCACCTCTCTTGGATCACTCGACAGAAGCTGGCTGGGATTTCAGGCGGGGTTTGTGCGGAGAACGATGAAGAATAAGAAGAAGAAGAAGCGAGGCGCGAAGAAGAGGGAACGGGCGGTAGAGACGGGACGGCTTGTCGTTTTGATTTTTGCGTCTCTCGTCGTGTGAGAGATGATATTTTGATTTAAATAATTAAAAGAGCTCGAGGGTTTTATAAATGGCGATCTTCTTGTGTGTTTTTTTTTTTTAATTATAAAATTGAGGCGTTTGAGATTACATCAAAATTCCAATTTAAGATCATAATAAAGTTTAGTGAAAAAAAAATCGAACCTTATCAAAATCAAACATTGTATCTTGTAATTCATAGAGAGCTAAATGTCTTCTCTCATTATACATATGTTAAAAAACTTATATAAAAGAACAAATTTTTTAGGAAAAATATGAAGAAAAATATGTAGATTACTAATAATTCTATATTTTAAGTATGATTTGCCTATTTTTGTAAATTGGAGTAAAAAAGGTTCGATATTAATAAAAATTAAATGTGCTCTATGTTTGACAAAAGAAAACATATGCTCCATGTTCGTCACCTTTTACTAAATTACCAAGTTACAAATTTTAGGATGTGTGCCAAGCTAAGTATAGTGCAATCAAACCAATCACAAGAAAGTTCTTACTAAGCCATTTCGAATTGCTCAATTGTTCGTTGTTGTTTTCAGGATTTTACGAGAGATAAGTATGGAGTTTGAGCATAATGTAATTAAACCAAGTGGGATTGTTTTCCTTTTTAAAGAAGAACTTTATTTGGTTTAATTTAAGAAAATTATAAACCAACTGGAATTAAGATGAATATAAAACTGACCTAAGTAAAAAGAAAAAAACTGAGTTATTTAATGCAAATTATGAAAAAAATCAAACCAATATTTTCCTCTCCCTCTTTAGGAGTGCCTCTGACAAATTCTTAAAATAGATCTATTAAACCTCAATTTATAAGGATCTAACGAATAACGAAACTCAGTCAAACCTCTTTTTTCTTTAAAAAAACAAAAAGAAAAGAAAAATAAGCCGAGAGCCATTCTTCCTTGCTTCCCGCCTCTCTCTCTCTCTCTCTCTCTATATATATATAAGATTCCCTCTAATTTGCGATCGTTTCCAAAATCCGCAGAAAAAATTCGAAAGTCTCTTCTCCTGCAACTCCATCGTCGTCCAAGATGCTTTCGTCTCTCATCTGAGTTTCGCGATCTCCGCTTCATTTCAGTTCATGTCCTTTTCCGTGGTGCCATTGCCGATAACGATGATCTTGAGTTTCATCTCGTGTTCGCTCGTTGATGTTCAGAGCCGAAGAGCAGAAGATCGTGGAAAGAGAGGACGTCGACGACGAAGCAGAAGACCTCCTCAAAAAGATCGACAAACAAACGCAACTTACAGCAAAACAGAGTGTAGGCAACCGCTCTGTGTTCATCTGATCGCTTTCGTTATGAGTTTCGGTGCGTCCTTTGATTCTCAGATGATTATCGTGATTGTTTGATCCATGTTCTGAAGTTAAAATTTAAGATGCAAATGGTCCGATGAAGCTTCGGCTGTGATTATCGTGATGTACATCTCGACCTTTCTCTCGAACTCGCTGTGATTTCCTGCGCGCGCAATAGTTTTTAGCTTTTAGTTTTTTGTCTTCTCATCATGCAAGAGCAATTCCAGACTTCGTTATGTTACGTGACCTTGGAATTGCACCATTGGATGTCTTATTTTCCGTGTATTCGTGACATAGCTGGATTAGTAAGTTCATCAATAATCACTGTTGGAACGCTAGATTGTCTATAATGATCTAGGAAATGCTTTTGTCCTGACATTCTACATCCACCAGAAAACAAAGAGTTTAATGCGATGGTTAGGCTCGAGTCTTTGTTGGAGGATGATTCTGGTTCGCTGAAATCCTGCAAGGTGAAGAATAATGTGAAGAGAAAATCAAAGACTAAGATCGAACAGTATCTCGATCTTAATTGACGAGGAGTAATTTCCGCTACTGCTGGAATACAATATGTCTAATTCACCTGTTTGACATCTGTCTTCTAAATTATACAGAAGCGATTCAGCCTTTGTTATGTTACGTCACATAGTAATTGCACCATCGATACATCTATTTTCCGCATATTTATGGCATAGATGGATTAATAACAAATCTCCTAAGCTGAATTTGTCAATAGTCACTATTGGAACATTTTGACATTCTACATTCACCGGAAAACATAAAGTTTAACACGATGGCGAGTTCTTATTTTCTTTCTCTGAACTTCTTCCTTTGTTTTGTTTGCAGTTATTTCTCAAGGAATAAATGCTGGAGACGTGAAAAAAGCTCCAGGATGCAGGAATCTACACTCGCAATGGCTTGATGATGCAAACAAAGAAGGTATATCTGATCTTTAGTCCCGAGAACTAAGTTGAGGAATGTATTCTTATTTGGCCTAGTGATTTGCCTTTTTTTTTTTGGTGATTTGGTAGCACTTAACTGGAATAAAAGGCCTATCTGAGGCAAAAGTTGACAAGATTTACGAAGCAGCTGAAAAAACAGTGGTTAGAGCTTAAATTCTTCTTGACCTGAGATGGTGGCTCCAATCAATTTGAACTTCTATAAGGATTTTCGGAGCACCTTAATGAGTTATTGACCCTTGAAATAAAGCCTGCAAATTAGCATGTGTGTTGCTCAATGTACTTTTAATGTCTTTATTTCCAGAGAAAGTCGGTTGTTTGCATCACAACAGGAAGCCAAGCCCTCGATGAGCTTTTGGGCGGTACTTGACTTTCTTTTGCAGACTGTGTCTTATTGATGCATTTCAACAAAAGCAAATTTCACCGGTTTGGCAATGTTAAACAGGTGGTATTGAAACTCTGGTAATTATGGAAGCATTTGGCGAATCTGGGTGAAAATCAGAGTCCCAAGACATTACCTTTGATGAACTTTTAGTTGCTTTTATTAGTTGGCTCTCTCAGAAAACGCTGCTAACGTCACTTCAGGTCTGGGAAAACACAGCTTGCACATACCCTGTGTGTTACTACTCAGGTTGGGCTGAATTGCATATTAGGTTTCTGTCGTTAACTTCTGTTGCATTTTTCATTCAGATAAACAATGCCATATAGTAACATAATGATTGAATTTCTACGAAGAATAAAGATGTGGGCGATCTCAGCATCAGAACATGTATATTAGGTGATTCTGGAAGTATGGCAATCTCATTTTCTGTAATCTGCAGTCAGTGTACTGGAATGCATATACAGTGGCTCAAACCAGGCAGGAAAAGGCCAGAAGAGTTTGTACTGTGTCATAACCGAGTAAAAGCCTTAATTATTGTCAGACTCTGAGTTGGGTTGATCATTAGTTGAATGTGATGCTTGAAGATACTCTACTTTATTTGCAAATCCTACAACAGTATATATACCTGTTTTCAATCGTTCTTTATTAATGGCTTATGGATCCCATGTTCGGCTGCCAACTCACATGAGAGGAGGAAATGGCAAGGTCGCTTATATCGACACACAACGGACTTTGTGTCCTATGATAATTTGTCCGTATTTTTCTTGACCTCGACAAAGCTGCTTGTGTTTCATAAACGTCGTCTTTCCTTGTGTGCGCATGTGCACTTTCTTAACTTAGTACACCTGCAGTCGCCCTGATCGAATCGTGCCAATTGCCGAGAGATTTGGCATGGATCCTGGTGCAGTCCTAGATAATGTAAGCAGTGCTTTCTATACTGGTGGCGACTCTTACTTTTTTGGCTAGTGTACTGCTGTAATCTAGTCTTTCCATGAATTTGAAGATCATATATGCCCATCCCTCTACTTCTGAGCATCAGGACAACTTGCTTCTTGGTTTGGCTGCCAAAATGTCTGAAAAACCATTCAAATTACTGGTGAGACACTGCTCAAGAATCAAACCCTGCAGATTTTCTGAGGTCTGGATGGTTGACCTATCGTGAGTGCCTTTTTCAGATTGTGGATTCGGTGATCGCTTTCTTCCAAGTGGATTTTACTGGAAGAGAACTTGCACAGCGTCAGGTTGATCCTGAAACCATCAAATCATGCAAGTTGTTATTCTGCAGCTTATCTGGTTTGACACTAATGAATTCCAAATTGCAGCAAAAATTGGCACAAATGCTCTCACGTTTAATTAAGATAGCTGAGGAATCTAACGTGGCAGCGTGCATGACCAATTAAGGTACTGCATCGCATCTCATTTCTCCCACATAGTCCTGCATCCATTCAAAGTTTTTATTCAATTTAGCCCTTTGATGGTTGCACACTGACAAATAGCATTTTGGGGACTGCACTAAGCTCATACTAATTCTTGTAAATCTCAAGAACCAGCTATTTGGTGTAAACTGGTGAAGCATACAGTAGCTGCAGTGCATGACATAGGAAAAGAATTTTTTTTTTTTTTATGACTCTGTCTTTGATTTATTTGTTTCAGTCATAGCTGATCCAGGCGGAGGTGTGTCATCAGACCCAATGAAACCTGAAGGCGGGCATGTTCTGGCTCGTGCAGCCACGATTAGGTTGATGTTTAGGAAAGTCAGAAGGGAGCAGCATGTCTCCAAGGTGTTTGATGCCCCAAACCTACCTGAAGCTGAAGCTATATCCTTTTTGTGCCAAATCTTCCTCTGATTATATAATTTATCAAAACTTATCACATCATAATGCAGATACTAATTAAATTATCTAGAAGTCTATATCAAAATATGTAAGAAAGTTGATACTGCGTCTATATAGGGATTGGTGGATACCTGATTTAACCATGATACTCACAGTATAGTTGATATTGCCTGGAGATCCATGAACACTTTGAATACTAATTTTGTGCCGAGGAATTAAACAAAAAGAAGCGCATATTGATAATTTTCCGCAGTAGGACTGTATATTATTATTAGCTCCACCGTTATGTAGACGATGCACATTTATCAAGACCATCGCTCAATTTTGTCAGAAAATTTAGCAAGAGCTCATCTGTCAATAGGATGAGACGGAGATATTCCATATATGTTGGACTTGACAAACACGTCTTTTAGATAACACCAGGAGGCATCGCTGATGTGAAGGACCGATGAAGTCTCTCCAACCAGGAAGGCAGGCGAAATGCTTTATTTTGTTAATCTGCAATTTGATGTTACTCATCGTATTGACAGCTAGAGGCATATAATGAGCTCCCAAGCACTTCATTTCCTCACTCTGCAGTGGACACTTCGTCACCCTTGTCATAGCTCGTCCTTAAGTTTCTTGTGCTCGACAACAAACCATTCATGGAATGACATGAGATACTTTCTCTATGGTGACCCAAAAGATTTGTCAACTACATTGCCACCTTTGTGTATCAATTGCAAAATATATTGTAAGGGTAATGCCTGAGTATCCTTTCTGCTGCTTCTATTTATGTTAGCCAATCGGATTTATATAATACAGCCTTATATGCTCTAAGGAACTTAATCGAGCATGGCATGTATGGAAAGGTCATAGTACTTCTTCAGGCTTGAAAAGAGATGTAACCAAAAGAAAGTTATTCAGTGTCATTTCGAATAACTTCAGCTGAAATGAAATTTATCAACCATGGGGTTTTGTCATAAAGAAAAAAAAAAACATAAAATTATCTGGTGCAATTTGTTTTTAACTACACATAATATCAGTTTGGTTTGAGGCTAACATTTGTGGATATCATGGTTATTATGAGGCCAAGAAGAAATCTAATCTCAATATTTGAAAGCTAATTACCCAACATCATCTCCATTGAGTTCACAATAATTTTCTTTAGACAAGTAAAAGAACTTCTTGCAAAATGGCGTCCAGCAGATGCTAGTCCATGTAACAAATCATGAACACAATTTATGCTGTCAATGAGGTATGCGAAAGAACCGCCAAAAGCTGAGGAAAGCCATCTATCATTCAAACTAAAGAACGAGTCTTCCTATTTTCAAAGGTGATATTTAGGACAAATGAGGAATAAGCTGGATCAGCCTACTATTGGTTTAATTTACAGATGCAAATGGGAGTTTGTCTAATTAATTCTATATAGCAGATACTTAAAACTTCAAACTTCTGAAGAAAAAGACTGAAAAAGCAAGTTATCTTGACAGCTCGAACAAGAACATTTGACCTTAAATTGAATCATGAGGCTTTTATGCTTGGTCAATTTCACTAATATCCATGAAATAGCTGTCTCCACCTTGAATATCCTCCAATTCACTTATGGCTTCAGCTTGTTCAAGCTGCATTGGGATGCCTTCATCCTCAGGGCTACCCTCATGGAAATCATTATCTTCCATATCTGATAAGTCCGTGGAGGTTTCTATCTTTTTCTTCCTCCCTCTATAACCATTAAGGCTTAGGACCTTTTCCTTCCAAATAATCAGCAGAGATTTCTGAATCAGCTCTGCACCTTCATAAGCTCCTGTCAAGAACACACTAAACCTTTTCCCCCTCTGAGAGACATAGCAAATGCCAAAATGCTTCAACAGGAGTCTCATCAGCTTCTGAGGCATCATGAATTCTTGTCGAAAGTAGATGAGGTGATCGGTTACCAACCTCTTTTCCATTGTGAAGCTAAGTAACTCATGCATCATGGCAGTGGCCCTCTCATCGAATTCTTTTAATCTAGCTTGGAGGCCACATGCATCAGCATAAGGAGATAAGTAAGACCTTTTGTTAGTTGGTTTTCCCAGAAAATGCTGCTAACGTCACTTCAGGTCTGGGAAAACTCAGCTTGCACATACCCTGTGTGCTTCTGCTCAGGTTGGTCTGAATTGCATATTAGGTTTCTGGCATTAACTTCTGTTGCATTTTATGTTTCCTAGATGAGCAACGCAAATAGTAACCCGGTGATTGAATTTCTCATAAAGAAATGCAGCTGTGGTTGATCTTGGCATCAGAACATATGTATCAGGTGATTGTGGGAGAATGGCACTGTCATTTTCTGGAATCTACAGTCAGTACATTGGAATGCATGATATGCAGTGGTTCAAACCAAGTAGGGAAGAGGCTAGGAGAACGTACTTTTGTCATAACCATTAGAAACCTACAACAGTATTTTCCCTCTTTCCATCACTCTTTATTTATGGTTTATGGATTCCATGATCCTAACAATTTTTCCAACTGCTTACTCACATGAGAGGGGGAATGGCAAGGCAGCTTATGTCGACACAGATGGAACTTTATATCCTAATATAATCTGTCGGTCATTTTCTTAACCTAGAAAAAGCTGCTTTTGTTTCATACTCGGCTTACGTTCATGTAAGTGCACATGTACTTTCTTGACTTTGTACACTTGTAGTTGCCCTGATCGTATTGTACCAATAGCTGAGAGATTTGGCATGGATCTTGGTGCAGTCCTAAATAAAGTAAGCAATGCTTCCTACACTGTTGGCAACTCTTCCTTCTTTTCTGCTTGTGTACTTGCTGTAATCTAGTCTTTCCATGAATTTGTAGATCATTTATGAGCATCAATACAACTTGCTTCTAGGTTTGGCTACCACAATGTCTGAAGAACCATTTAAATTATTGGTAAGATTGCTCGAGAGCCAAACTGCACAGATTTTGTGAGGTGTGGATGGTTGACCTTATGTGAGCAATATCTTTCAGATTTGTGGATTCAGTGATTGCTCTGTTTCAAGTGGAGTTTACTAGAAGGGGAGAACTTGCAGAGCGCCAGGTCCATTGAAACTATCAAATCATGCTGAGTTGTGATTTTTCAGCTCATCTTGTTTGACTAATAGATTCCGAATTGCAGCAAAAATTGGCACAAATGCTCTCTCGATTACTTAAGATAGCTGAGGAATTTAATGTGGCAGTGTACTTGGACTGCAGCTGCTGTATGCACTACACCAAATAGTTGGCTCTTGAGATTTTCAAGAACTAGTATGAGAATACTGCTATCCCCAAATTGCTATTTTTCAGCGTGCAACCATCAAAAGGCTAAATTGTATAAAATTTTCTAATGGATGCACGACAACGTGGGAGAAGCGTGTCTCCAAGGTGTTTGATGCCCAAATCTACCTGAAGCTGAAGCTATATCCTTTTTGCGCCATATATTCCTCTAGTTATATACTTCATTGGAGCTTACCAGATCATACTACGGAGACTAAATAAAATATCTGGAAGTCTATGTCAAAATCTGTGAGAAAGTCAATACTAAGTCTACATAGACCTGATTTAAGCATGGAGATCCATGAACATGTATGCGAATTTCATGCAGAGGAATTAAACAAAAAGAAGTGGATATCAAGAATCTTTCTAACCATTACTGGTAGATTACAGTTACATAATAGACATCTAAGCGAAAAAACATTACATTGAATGAACTCTGCATGATGGCTTAATGAAATGCCAGAAAGATATTATTGCAAATAGCATGATCAGGTTCTGGAAAGGCTTGGTTTTATAAGCAACAAATACAGCTGCATAAAACAACGTCATCTCAAACTCTCAACATGGAGCAACCGACCATCAGAGCTGAAAATTGTCGATGTATGAGAAAGGGTGACTGGGTCATAAGCAACAGAAGGCCATTCAATAGCTAATGGCCTGGCCAAGAAAGGGCCACAAACCATATGACTAGGTAGTGCAAGGACCAGTTCGCAGCACTCCTAACTCTAGGCATGTTAGACTCCTTCTCAGTCTCAGCACCACTTCGAATGTTGTGCCGCGCACTCGGCCCAAGCTCATAACTCTGCAAACCTCCAGAGCTGATGAAGAAGCATCCTGAGTTCAAAAGAAGGCAATGTTAAATGGTGAACGATTTAACCTACAATGTATGCACGTTTAGAAATGTGCATTTTAACCTACAATGTTGCTCTTCCAATATGATGTTATCCAAAAACATAACATTCTCCTATCAGCAGAGCTCATCCATCCTTACTTTTCACGTTCCAATGCTCGGAGTAAACTCCAGTGACACAGCATTTATGATCCGTGAAGATAATTACCTTTAGGCAATGGTGCAACAGTTTCCCATAGCCCTTGTTTCTGATTCCTGCATCGTCTGAGGGAACAAGATTGCCTTCGCAATCACTTCCCCAGAAGAAAGGGACACTTCCACCAACATCCTGCATGATTAAGAGGACATAAAGGATTAGACAGATCGCAGGTGGAGGGAGAGACAGAGAGAGATATCCCCAGAATGAAACCATGAAAATTATTGTTACTTACAGCAACCAGAAAAGTGGTTTCTGGAGGGCTGTCCAAGAGCACAAACGCAAACTTTCCAGTGATGTCTTTCATAACTCGATCGGCAGCATAAGGCCTCCAATCTCTTGGAGTTCTATGAGCTTCTATGACAGTAGTGACCTCATTGGTGGTCTCGTTCAATCCATATTGCTGCTTGAGAAGAGCAACACCCTCTGGGTGTGCTTGAAACGAGCAGAAGATGTCATCCACAACAGTGAGCAACCCTGCCACAGAGGGTAACACGTCAAATATCCATACAATAACCAGAAGAAAGAAAGCTTCTTATTTCAAATATTGACCTGAACATGTCGAAAGATATTATTCTTATTTAGATCATAATCACTAGAAGATAATTCAGAACATATCAGTGCACCAAATGATAATTAAAAGCTTGCTTTTTTTTTTTTGTGTTTTTTAATTTGGAAAAATGACACATATAATTGCCTATATTGATCTGACCTCGGCAACATTCGCACGTGATCCTCCCAAGAGATTTTGCCAATACAGATCACCATGGTATTTGTAAAACAACCGCAGTGAATGAGCTAAGGGCACAAGGAAGAAGATGCTGGGAAAATGCAAAGAAATACAAAGGTGGCATGTTGTAAAAGAATAAAAGAATATAACACGTAGCACATGATAAAAGAATTATCCCCTAGGTTGCTCTGGCAAATCAAAGGACTCGGTTGTCTGGAGTTAAGTTCAAGTAAAAGAAGCTTTCCTTTTCGTGTCAAAATTAACAACCTTATCCAAATTTAATATATATATATATATATATATATATATGGAAAATAAATATGTGAATTCATATGTCAACATTGTGCATTTGTGCGAAAGTTTCGAGAGTTTAGGATTAAAAAAAAAAAGGACAAAAAAGAAGAAAATGAAAGTTAATATTAATCCGAAAAAAAAGCACTTCCATGTCAAACTTCCAGGGGCACAACAAATGAACCTGTTGCTAAGATAAAAATGGGCAAAGGGTCATAAATTATTACCAGGACCGCAATCCAGACTCAGTTTTTTGAGCTATTGGCAAATGATACTGCATATTCAATGTCAAAAACTTAAGACTCATCTGCCCTAATCAAAATGACAAACAGGGGCTGCTGTAACTGTGAGTACATCCTGTGTATCAGCAGCAATCCTCTCTTCATCCCTTTTTGCTTTCTCTCTGTAACAAAGCCTCATTTTATGTTTTGTAAGGTGATGTGATGTGATCCTGTTGAAACACTCTTGGTTGATGACAAGAGCTAAACTCACCTGATTCAATGAGGACTGAAGTATCTTCTTATGATCCTGGAAATTCCCATGGAAAGGCACCACCTCGCCTTGAGAAATCACCCAGAGTTCGTCCACATTTCCAGATATTAGATGCTCATCATGACTAACTTGCAAATCAAGGTGAAAAGATGGCTTTTAGCTGTAAAGACGATCCATCATTTGTCAAATTAAAGTTTGTTAGCAAGAAAAATCAATCTCACCATCAGAATTCCTCCTTGGAACAAGACCAGACCTCGAATGAGTGCCTTAACTGCATCCAAATCCTACAGTTGGGGATGGTTAAATACACAGAATCATACCCATCTATCCTTAGACAAGAAACTGACAATTCACAAAGATAATGCTATAGTAGTCACTGGTCATTAAAGCAGAACTTAAAGTCCACATTTAAAAACAAAAAGATTTCCACATTTATTATGTGCAAAGCCTAATACTGCCTATAGGCACAGATATTGGAACTACTTGGTATTATAAATTGCTGTAATTCAGGCTAGCATAACTATTCTATTCCAATATTTTGCAAGTTGGAACGATCACATTGGTTTCCATTCCATTATAAGTCAGATGTATGATGACAGAGGCTCCCTGTAGCTATAATAACCGAATGGTTCTATTGTATTTCGATGTAAAGACCAGATTCTGATAAGTTCAATTAGTGCAAGACAATCACAAGGTAACTGGAAACACCTCCATGGGAAAATATCAGTGTGTATTACGCATCAAATTGGGGAAGCAGAATCAAAATTGATGCCTCAAAAACCAAATCCTACCCAAACCTAGAAAGCTTACAATGCATCAACGAATGAATCTCGACCGTTAACAAATGAAAGCGAAAATATAAAAGAAGTTGGAAGCATTACCTGATTAATAAAAAGCAGTCAACGGAGACAAATCCTTTATCATGGCTCGGACATGATCGATTTTACTTCATTGCGTCTGAAAGCTATCAATGCTGATGAAAGAGATCTCTTGGATGAGAGGCCAATAGTTGCCGGTGACATTCAAACATCTCGATTTTTCAGAATCTTGCATCCATATATGAACAAAATTGTTGGGATTGAGGCCAGAACTGAATTACTTGCCATTAGAAAGAGCTTTGCGGTGGCTAAAGAGAAAAGCTAACCCAAGGCACTAGTGGAGATGGTCTCAGCTGTGGCATACAAGAATATCATCATCATCAACATTCGCAAGCCAGTGCAATCGGAGACTAAAGGAAGCTCTTGCTGGATATTCAAGCAACTAATTATCAATTTTTCAGCTCTGAATTTGAGTCGTGCTTCAACCCGAGAAGCAAACGTCTGTGCGCATTGGAAGAAATTACTCCATATTAAGCGTCGAACTGAAGAACGGAAACACGAAATCGATGCATTCAAAACGAAAGGACTTACCCGAACCCTTAGAAATCCGACCGTAGATGGAAGGGATTGAATCGCGGCAATTAGCAAATGACGGCGAAAGTGCATCGATTTCACTTCATCGGCTCTGAGAACCTAATCGACGCGAATGTCGAGGATTTCTTGGATTTCCGGAAATTCATGCGGAGCATCTCCACGGGAAAGTATCGACTTGTGTTGATCATTGGATCCGAAGGAAATCAATCTCGATGTCCGGGATCTCTTGGATGAGGGGCCAATAGTCGCCGGTGTGTTTTGAGCATCGATTTTTTAGAACCTTGCAACCACATATATACAATCGTTGGAGGGATGGAGGGAGACCATCCTTTGGCAAGTCCCTCAATTTCGGGCAATTTTCAATCCATAACAGTTGGAGAGAGGAGAGATGGTTGCAAAGGCCACTTGATAGTTTTTCCACGTTCATCATATTTCCCAAGCTAAGAGAGACAAGAGAAGAAGGAAAGAGAAGAGTCCAGGCATCCTCATCGTCTTCCTCTGAAGGGAACCACACCTTGTCTCTCTCCCCTCCCATGCTGCTTCCGTCCATTCCCAGGAACTCGAGCGATGTGAGCATATGCAAGCCCCATTCTCTCACTGGTTGCTTCATATTGTTGCACCCCCAAATTAAAAACCATTGCAAATTGGGAGGCAAACCTCCTGCGGGCAAGCATTTGATATTTTCACACTTCGAAATTCGTAGCCACCGGAGGGACATAAGATGATGCCACTCTTGTGGTAGAGACTTTACCTTAGGAACCAAATAAAGATCAAGTCTCACCAGGGTGATGGGAAGCGGAGGGAAGTCCTCCATCTCCAATGTTGGACACTCCTCTAGGCTCAACTGAGTGAGATGGGAGAGCGTGTGAAGGCATCGTGATAGACTCACCAAATTCTCGCATCTCTTTATAGCCAAAGAATCCAACGATTCTGTTGTGATCTCTTCAAGGGACTCCACCCCGTCACACTTCTGAATAGTAAGCTTCTTTAGAGAAGCAAGTCTACCCTTAGCAAATGGAAAGGAAATCAAAGAATCACATTCACTTATGTTGAGAAATTCAAGTTGAGATATCGAGTTATTGCTACTGGGGTCATCTTGAGAAACTATTAGTCCCATGATTTTTGGACAATTCTCAATATTCAAATGTCTTAATGAGTACATCTTGCTTGGAAGTTTTTCTAAACTCGTGCAATTTCTCAATTCCATCTTTTCAAGGTTATAGGATAGCTCCATTTCTCCATCTCCAGCCACAAAAGATGTGAATTGAGGACAACTATAGATTACTACACTTTGAAGGCAAGCAAGATTTTGCATCTCATTTCCATTTTGCCATAAGTAGTTTAGCTTGTCACACCGCCCTATATAAAGCTCCTTTAGCTTAACCAAGTAGCTCGTAAACCCATGATCAAAACAAACAAGCTTTGCAAGATTCTCAATTCTGAGAACAGTCAAAGAAGTTAGGTTTACAAAAATTTTTAAGATCTCCTCGTTACAATCCTCAAGGGATAACTCACAGAGAGATGGGAGACAAACCACATTGGTTGAGCTATTCAAATGCGGGCTTGAATAAATTTCTAGCTTCTTGAGAAGATCAAGTTAACCAGGCAATGTCCCAACCAACGAATGACATCCCCGGACAACAAGATGCTGAAGATAAGAGAATGCGACATCTTCTTCTTGACCCCTAGCATAATGAGACCAATCCTTCCATGCCAACATCTCTTCCAGCTTCAAAGTTGTTAAGGATGAGAAAGGCCTTTTACCTCCATAAAATTCAAGGCCTATAGTGCTTATTGCATGTAGACCTTCAAGAGATAATTCTCTAAGTGAAGGTAGTTGTCCAAGTGGTGGAAGTGATGTGACATTAGGACAATCCTGTAAGCATAAAGAAACTATCTTAGAATAAGATGGAGTAGCTAACCACGAGGGGAATCTTGCACCACCATAGTGCGAGATAGAGAGATGTTCAAGATTAATGTGAGGTCGCAGATAGTGAAGCACCAGTGCTTCGTGCTTCCCATTCCGCAAATTTCCAAAATTTTCACCCTAGTGCAAGAATAAGTTGCTAAGACATCTCTTTCCAATTAAATCGGCATCAATTGCATCTCTGACTTCTTCCACCTTTTGCAATTCTGATATGAACAATTCTCCTTGAAGGTGTTGCAAGTTCTTTAACTCCTTTAACCGTGACCCTTTGTCTGGTCCTACCACAAACTTGGATAAGATCATAAGATTCTTCAAATTACTGATACTCAATGGCATTTCCTTTAAACTCCTTGTATCTCTAATATCAAGAAATTGTAAATTGACCAATTTTGTGATTCCTTGAGGCAACAAAGAAAGCTGTTGACAACCTTTTAAGATCAAAGCTTGTAATTTGCACAAGCTGCCAATTGACTCAGGTAGCCTTTTTATTTATGTGTACGAGAAATTGAGATAGCAAAGATATTTTAAATCACCAACACAATCCGGGACCTCTATGATGGAACAATGACTTAAGGAGAACCCCCTTAAGTACTTCAATTTTGTTAGCAAGTCATGTAACACTTTGTTGGAAATCTGGAATTGGTAACCTTTAGGAGATCCATTAGACGATAATATTAAACTTCTTAGTAGCTTCATTTGATGATATGCTTCCATGCATTTTGATGAAACACACCACGACGAGGTGCATGATGCATAACGAACTTTCTTGGGAGATGCAACATCTTCATTATCTACCAGCTCAGACTCAGAGTTAAAGCATGTCCCGCCCGCAATTGACTTTGCTAGATCATTAAAAAGATCATGCATTGAAAATTTAGATGCATTGACACTTGATCGTTGAAGAAATGATTTAGATACTAACTCATCGAAGTGAGCCTGTCCCCATTTCAAGATATTATCCTTTGATCTTCCTCCATCCAAAAAGCCCTCCGCTATCCATAAGTGCACTAGCTCATCCCTCTCAATTTCGTAATCCTTGGGAAATATTGCACAATAAACAAAACATCTCTTCAAATAAGAAGGAAGATGGACATAGCTCAATTTCAAAACTCAAATAACCTCATCATTTTCTCCTGTTGGAAGATCCCACATTTTGTTGCTGAAGATAGCTTCCCATTGATCGGGATTCCCTTTATCACGTAGAAGACCTCCCAATACCTTTGCTGCCAAAGGTGAACCTTTACATTTTTCGGCTATTTTCTTGCCTATTGTTTCAAGATGTGGGTGCCTCTCAAAATTTGTCGTTTTAAGAGCATGAAAGGCTAATAAGCTTGTACAATTATCAAGGGACAACTCCTTCAAAGGATATGACGAAGCTCCTGTTATGGAAACAACAGTATAGTTGCGAGTCGTTATGATGATCTTACTTCCTTTAGCCCCAGCTCCAAATGGCTTTAAGAGGGTAGTCCATTTTTCGTAGTTTTCATTCCAGACATCATCTAAAACCACCAGAAACTTTTTGCCTGATAGACTATCCTTCAACTTAACTTGAAGCGTGTTAAGATCTTCACCCTCATTAGACACCTCAGTGATAGACCGCAAAATAGTCTTGGTTATGTCGAGAACATTAAAAACATCTGAAACACAAACCCATGCTCTCATTTCGAAGTAGCTAGTCACTTTGATATCATTATACAATCGTTGAGCCAAGGCCGTCTTTCCAATACCACCCATTCCAACTATGGGGACTATGCTCAACGCAGTATCGACATTTTCGGCTTCACCAGTCAAGAGTTCAAATAAATTTGCTTCTTCCTTTTCCCTACCAAAAAATTGAGGCTCTGGTAGAGAACTGCTGGGGAGCCTTTTGTCAGTGTAGTCAGAGCTGTTCATAGCATTCTCTATCAAGCTTAGACTAGCCTTCCTATTGACAATTTCTTCCAACTTGGCAGAGATCTTCTGTACCTCAGCTTCCGACACGAGTGAGCGCGGGTTTGGATTTGATGTGGAGGATTTATATTGGCTAATTAAAGGGAACTTCCATTTCATTAGACCTTCGCTTGTGCTAGATTCTGCCTTCAACTTGGCTTGGGTGGCTTCAATAGCGAACTCATCAAGCAAGTCTTCCATGTCATAGGCCAAGTCCTTAACATCATCTAGCCATAGCTTCACTGGACCTTTATTGCGTAGTTGCTTGTCCTCTGCATCAGCCAGCACTGCATTGATTGTAACAAGCATCTTCTCCCACTTATTGAGTAGGTCAATGCTAATTCTAGAGAAGGTTGGTGCTCCATCCCTTTGTGCATAGTGCAATCCTAGAGAAGCCAACTTCTCGAACAAGACTTGAAGGAAGGCACTCAAAAGGATCTCCCCAATGGTCATGGGTGAATTCGTAAACTGTAGAGAACAACACGGGTTATGGTGAAGCAAAGTGATAATGACTTGATGGAGAGAGAAAATGGGCGAATCAATCACCATAGAGAACAAGGGTCATGGTGAAGCAAAGTGATGGTGAGTTAGAAAAGAGGAAACTGAAGTCCAGGAAGACCAAGACTTTCATCTAGCAAAAACATTGAACAAAGACCAAGACTTTCATGGATGCACATCAATGGTTAGAGAAATCAAAATAAAATATCTTTTGCCCACAAGTCCTTCCTTTATTGGACTTCTTATAGCTACACAAAAGAGGAAATAATAGAATAAACAAACAAGGGGAGCAATTTTTTTTTTTTCCTTTTGTAGAAGCCTGCAGAAGTTACAAAGATGTTATCTTCATGGGGCCCAAAATTCATGACTTTGACTTTTAGGCACACACATAGAAAAGGGTGTGAATTTTTTAGGCTAAAAAAGGGATGTGAAGCCTTACGTAGAAGAAAGTGCCACGAGAAGCCGCACGTCCATGCCAAGAGAGGAGCCGCACGAAAGAAAGAAAAGATGCTGGAGATCTTTTTTTTGGCGTACGAGTTGAACGCGTGTTAATTTTGTGCCGTGAGTTTATGTTTAAGTGAGTTATTCATTTATAAACACTTTGGGTTTGGGATTAAATCTAGGTGTAGGGAACACTTAAGTGTGTGAGTGATTGTAAACTTTTATTTTACGATTATAGTTGATTATTTGCTACTGGCTCTCCTCGTGGACGTTGGTATTGTTGGAATATGATACGTGAAAATGACAGGATTTTGCAATTTACGTCAACGCAAAATCGCCAGAGAAATAAATGATAAATAATAAGGACACTAGGAATTTACGTTGTTCGGTCCAAGTATTGTTACTTACGCCCATGGGAAGAGCCAGTAAAAAATAATTCACTATAATTAGAGAATTAGAGTTTACAATCGCTCATATGCTCGAGTGTTTCTCACACCTAGATTTAACCCTAAACTCAAAGTGTTTAGAAATAGACAACTTACTTGGACATAAACTCACAGTACAAAATTACTGTGCATTCAAGTCTGAAAAAAAAAAAAAACACGGGCGACTCTCTGCAGCTTGACGTTGTGTGGCTTCTACGCGTAGCTCCTTTTCTTTCATAGGGTTTCAACAGTGCTCACTGAAGGAAAGAAAAGAAGATGTGCCTAATCTATTTTATATGTGTGCCCAAAAGGTCAAAAATTTGACCTGGGCCCACCTCCTTTTGGTTCTACAATGCAGAGGCTTCTTTCCTTTTTTTTTTTCATCGGCTAAAAGAAATTGCCTTGGAATTTTGTATGCCCAAAGTCAAATATTTGACTTTGGGCCCCACTAGGAAAAGCTGCAGAGAGGTTCGGCTCCTCCAAAGCAAAGAGGAAACTTTTGCTTCTTTTATTTTATTTATTTCCTCTTTTGTAAATCTTCAAGAGTCCAGCAAAACTTTTTTGTTAACCGAAAACATCCAAGCGAATTGCGTTTTGCAAACGCTCAAACTCGAGACATAATTTAATAGGTACTGATACTCGGATCGAACCACGTAAATTTCTGGTGTCCTTATTATTTCTCGTTTATTTCTCTGGTGATTTTGCGTTGACGCAAATTGCAAGATCCTGTCATTTCCGCGTATTATATTCCAATAATTAGTATCAGAGCTTGGGATTGGATTTCTTGATTATGATTTGGATTTTTTGTTTGTCTAATTATTATTTGGAAATTATGTTATTGCAATTATATTTGAGAGGAAATCTAAAATTGAGAAGTTTAACGGGAGTAATAACTTTGTGTTATGGAGCATCAAGATTTGGGCATTACTAACAACCCAAGGTTTGGCCAAGGCACTGGATGGTGAAAATGAGTTGCCTATCATAATGAAAGCTTATGAGAGGGTAGGGCTAATGGAAAGAGCAAAAAGTACAATTCTATTAAATTTGTCGGATGATGTTTTAATAGAGGTTGCTGAGGAGAAGGATGCCGCAGTGTTATGGGCAAAACTTCAAGCACTCTATTTGAAGAAAGATTTGAACAATCGCTTGTACATGTTGAAGATGATATTTCAATTTAGATATACTGAAGGTACGTCTATCAAAACCCACCTAGATGAATTTAATAAACTCATGATAGATCTGAAGAATGTCGGTAGATACTTGATGATGAAGAACATGACATGATGTTGTTAGCCTTTTTACCAGAGTCATGGAAGCACTTTACTGATTTACTAGTGCAGGGGTATACTACAATTACATCAGAAGAGGTAAAGTCCGCCTTATTCTCTATGGAGTGGTAGGGAAAGTTGCGAGATGATTGTCTGGCGCAAGGAGTAGCGCAAGCATTGACGATTTAGGGTAGAGAACAACATCGAGGGCCTAGTAGCAGTAGAGGTAAAAGCATATCGAAATCATGCCATAGAAAGTCCAAAGGACGCATGAAGTGCTTAAGTGTCACAAGGAGGGGCACATTAGGAGAGATTGTTCAAAGCAGAGGAATAAAGTTGATAGGCAAAATACCATAAGCAGTGCGGTAAACGATACTGAGGGGAGCAATAGTGATGTAGAAGCTGTTTTATGTGTGATTACTAATTCGTCGGGAGATAAATAGATGCTAGATTCAAGGTGTTCTTATCATATGGCACCTCATAGGAACTGGTCTACTACTTACCAGATTGTAGATGGTGGTAGGTTCTTTTGGAAAATAACGTAGTTTGTAAGGCTGCGGGGATAGGGACAATTCAGATTCGGATGCATGATGGGAGTGTTGCGCACATTGACAGATGTGAAGTATGTACCGTAGCTCAAGAAAAACCTTATTTCTTTGGAAACACTCGATGACATCGAGTGTAGGTATATTGCTGAAGGTGGAGTACTGAAGATCTCTCAATGTGCCATGACAATGATGAAGGGGAAGAAAGTGAATACTCTTTCTCATCTATTGGGAAAGACTGTGACTGGAACCGCTGCAGTTTCATTTGGTGAGTCAGACTCTAACTTGACTCAATTATGGCATATGCGTTTAGGGGCATATGAGCGAGGCAGGTATGACGATGCTGAGTGAAAGGAGGTTATTAAAGGGTCAAAAGACAAGAAAGCTAGACTTATGTGAGTACTGCATCTTTGGGAAACAGCATCGAGTTAAGTTTACTACAGTTATTCATTCGACCAAACGACCAGTTGAATATATTCATTAAGATGTCTAGGGCCCGTCTTCAGTTCCTTCGAAAAGAGGTGCCCAATATATGCTAACATTTATTGATGACTATTCGAGGAAGGTATGTGTATACTTTTTGAAGCATAAATATTAAGTGTTTGATTGGTTCAAGAAATTTAAGGTATTGATTGAGAAGCAATAAGATAAAC
Source organism: Eucalyptus pumila (assembly GCA_016097595.1). Lineage (NCBI taxonomy): Eukaryota > Viridiplantae > Streptophyta > Magnoliopsida > Myrtales > Myrtaceae > Eucalyptus > Eucalyptus pumila. The sequence continues at coordinate 68,107,410 of CM027851.1, forward strand.
AAATCAAGTGCTTGAGAATTGATAATGTCATGGAGTTCTGTGGTAAAGATTTCACCAAGGTCTGTGAGAAAGAAAGTATTGTGAGACACTACACAGTAGCTGAGACACCACAGCAGAATCGCGTAGCAGAACAGAAGAATAGAATTTTGCTTGAGCGAGCTTGATGCATGCTTTCGCATGTAGGACTTGGTAAGGAATTTTGGGCCGAAGCAGTAAACATGACATGTTACCTGGTTAATTGATCTCCATCATCTGCTATCGAGTGGAAGATTCCTGAGGAAGTATGATCAAGGAAACCTGTTAATTATTCTGGATTACGTATATTCAGATGTCTCGTGTATGCTCATGTGAGTTATGGTAAGCTTGAGTCGAGGGCAAAGAAGTGCATATTTCTAGGTTATGCACATGGGGTGAAAGGCTACTAGCCGTGGTGCACTGATCCCAAATCACTCGATTTTCTAATCAGCGGAGATGTGATATTCGACGAGACTGCAATGCTTTAACGGAGGAGTTCTAAGACACAACCAGCAAAGAAGACAGATCGTGGTGTCATTAGTGAGGTTGAGCTTCAGGTGGAGACTCCAGAGTCCTAAAAGGTAACTGAAGTTAAGATTGCAAATGAGGCCGCAGTTCCTGAAGTTAATGATAGTGAACAACTAGCAAAGCTGCAGCACACTATAGCCGCAGATAAACAGAGAAAGTAAATTAAATCACTGATATGTTATGATTATACAGATATTGATTATACATTAACAGTAGATGATGTGATGGAGACAGATGAGCCTTTTATCTACTCTGAGGCAATGGCTCATTCGGAGTCGTCGCAATGGCTAAGGGCTATGAGTAAAGAGATGGAATCACTTTATCGAAATCAGACATGGGAGCTGGTCAAAGTACCCAAGAGCCAAAAGATTGTCGGAAGTAAATGGGTCTTTAAATGGAAAGAGGGCATTCTTAGTGTCGAGGTAGCAAGGTATAAGGCAAGACTTGTAGCAAAGGGATATATACAGTGCGAGGACATTGACTACAATGAGGTGTTTTTTCCTGTGGTAAAATATACTTCTATTTGTGTTTTAATTGCTTTCGGTGTTTTGTAGGATCTTAAGTTAGAGTAGCTAGATATAAAAACTGTGTTTCTTCATGGTGAGTTGGAGGAGCAGATTTACATGAGGCAACTAGAGGGATTTGCTATTTTGGGTAAGGAAGATCATGTTTACTTATTGAAGAAATCTTTCCATGGGCCGAAATAGTCTCCTAGGCAATGGTATAAACGTTTTAATACTTTCATGGCTAGTCAAGACCATACAAAAAGTCAGATTGATAGCTACGTTTACTTTAGGAGATTGGAGAATGGTTCTTTGATTTATCTATTTCTATATGTTGATGATATACTGATAGCAGCTAAGAATATGTCTAATATTGATGTGCTGAAGAGACGGTTAAATGTTGAATTTGAGATGAAAGATTTATGTTATACAAAGAAAATATTGGGTATGGAGATTTTGCGTGATAGGATTGCAGGAGTTTTACGTCTATCTCAAAAGAAATATATTGAGGAGATCGTGACACATTTTAATATGCAGTTGGCAAAATCTGTAAGTACACTTTTAGCGAAGCACTTTAAATTTTTAGATAAATTATCACCTCAGACTGAAGAGAAGGAGGAGCATATATCGCGTATTCCTTATTCTAGTGCCATGGTTAGTATTATGTATGCTATGGTATGTACTAGGCCTGATATTTTACAAGCTGTGAGCGTGGTTAGTCGCTATATGAAGTGTCCTGATAAAGCTCATTGGAAAGCTATGAAGTGGATCCTTAGATATTTGAATTGGACGTAGGTATAGTATACCGGAAAGACAGCAATGGCAGTGAGACCACTGGTTTTGTGGATTTGGATCACGCTAGTGACTTAGATGATCGCAGGTTTTTAGCATGGTATGTACGCTAGCGGGTGATGCAATTAGTTGAAAGCGTCCTTACAGGATCACATTGCTGTGTCTTCGACTGAGGCAGAGTACATTGCATTAATCTTTGTAGTGAAAAAGACAATATGGTTACGAAATTTGTTCTCGGAATTTGGGTTAGAATAGAAAAGTATGGATATATACTATGATAACTAAGGTGCGATATATTTGACGTATAATCCAGTTTATCACGAGCGAATAAAGCATATCAACATTAGATATCACTTCATCCGAGATGTCTTAGCTAAGGGTAATGCTATTGTTAAAAAGATCGTTACAGCAGATAACTCGGCAGACATGATGACCATGTTTGTTTATTTGGCAAAGCTCAAGCTCTGCTTGAAATCTATTGGTATCTGTGGAGAGTAAGCGCTCGTTGGGACGTTGGAGAGCAGCATGGATGATGAATACTATAACTTGACTTCAAATATTGAGTAAAGGTAGAGAATTGTTAAATAAATGTTTCGAGTTTGAATTCAGATAATGATTGTTAAACTGAATTTATTGAGAAAAATCTCCTAAACAGTTTAGCAAATTGGATGAAGAAGCCCTTCCTTTCTTGGACTCCTTATAGTTGCACAAAAGATGAAATAATAGAATAAAGGACAAATGGAAGCAAATTTATTTTATTATTATTAATTTTTTTTTTTTTTTGCAGAAGCCTACAGAAGTCACAAAGATGTTATCTTCGTGGGGCCCAAAAGTCAAGACTTTGACTTTTGGGCACACACATATAAAAGGGCGTGAATTTTTTAGGCTGAAAAAGGGACGTGGAGCCCTATGTAGAAGAAAGTGCCACGAGAAGCCGCACGTCCATGCCGAGAGAGGAGCTGCACGAAATAAAGAAAAGATGATGGAGATCTTTTTGTTTGGCATACGACTTGAACGAGTGGTAATTTTGTGTCATGAGTTTATGTTTAAGTGAGTTGTTTATTTATAAATACTTTGGGTTTGGGGTTAAATCTAGGTGTAGGAAACACTCGAGCATATGAGCGATTGTAAACTTTGATTCTCCGATTATAGTGGATCATTTGCTGCTGGCTCTCCCCGTGGACGTAGGTACCGATACTCGAACTGAACCACGTAAATTTCTGGTGTCCTTTTTATTTCTCGTTTATTTCTCTAGTGATTTCACGTTGACGTAAATTGTAAAATCCTGTCATTTTTACGTATTATATTCCAACAATAACTACTACTTAAAGCCTACATTAATCCAATACAAAATATGCGATCAAAGAGGGCAATCTTTTAGAGAGCGTGTGCTCCCCACCCAAAAAGCTTGTGCTTTCCATCCAATCTTTTCATCTGTTTATCTACATCTTTTGTTGCAGCAAGAAGGCATCTTCTTTTCATTAATGATAATGGGATTTGTAATCATTCAAAGACCACCTGCTCTCCTCCATATCGCATGTGCTCTCCATCGAAGATTGGCCTTGGCAAGAGGGCACACATCTAGAGATAAAGATTAGCCATCTTCTTTTTGTCCATGACGGGCACAACCCAATGACATTGTCTTTTTTGTTTTTTGGTCGGTGATATTGGCTTGACTCAGCGGGCAAGGTCCATTGAAACGAGAAGAAATGCATTGCACTGCTCCAAGTCACAATAACTTGTAAAATTGGATTAATTTATAGACAACTCACCTAGGCAGACTTGTTCATCAGACAGTGTATTCGGGAATCGTTCAAAAACCATGTGCTTTCCACCTAGAAAGCATGTTCTCTCCATCTAACCTTTTCATTTGTTTATCTTAGATCTTTTTGTGCAATAGAGGAACGCATTCATTAAAAATTTTGTATTTGGAATAGTTTGGAAAGATGTGCATTTCACCCAGAATTCACGTGCCCTTCTTCATAGGCAATGGTAATTTGGTGATTATGATCAGTACGAAGAACAAGTAGGTTGCTCCCAGTAATGTTTTTTTTTTTTTTTTTTTTTTTTTTTTTTTTTTTTTTTTTTTTCTGTTTACCGTGGGTGAAAGCACATGTTCCTCTTTTCTTTGTGTCTTTCATTGATCTACAATTAAGAAAAAATGATGAGTTTTCCACAATTTGATAACATCATAATGAAAAATTCACAAGGAGGTTAGAGCCACATTTATCTGTTTAACCATACGAATTTTTTTTGGGTCTAAACATTTCACTTCTTTTAGGTGGTGACTGAATATATTTTTTGCCTTCTCCGTTCTCTCTATCGTATCATTTACTTTCTCATAGTGGGCATGCACGATGATAAACATTTACTTTTCATTCACATTTTTTTAATGAATATTTTGTAAAACATGGACTAAACCCTTAATTCGGCCGTTACATGCATTATTGGTCTCCTTTCTCTCTCGGGCTCATTAATTGATGGGCTTATTAATGAACGTGCTTGATCCCATTTATGTATGGGCTTATAATAATTGTGTATGTACTTTTAAACTTAATCTTTCATTTTAGGAATTCATGAGCAATAATAGAAAATTTCCAGAACTAATTGAATTTTTTCTATCTTTTCGCTTAGTTCCATCTTATTTAGAACAAGAGTTGGCTTCATCAACGACAAGCATGTCACAATGTTCAAGCTTGTCACTGGAAATTTCAGCGAGGGGCTCAACTTTAGCAGCGCAAGTGCTGACCGCGAAGTTCAAGCCCTTTTTTTCCCCTTTGGCTCCAAAGACACAGTTTTGTCGATCAACCCACTTTGCTTTAGTGTCGCTAGAACTACTTTAAAACATTTAGAAAAAGAAATGGGCCCCTTGTCTGCCATCATTAGTAGAAGAAGATAAGAAGAAAACAAAATAAAGGTGAAGCGTGCAAGCTTGATGGAGATGGAGAAGGTGAGGAAGGGGGACCCAAAATTCGGAATAATTTCGCCCTTTTTTGTATTAGAATTGCAAAAGGAGTCTTTCCATCTACACACCAAAAGCAACCCAACCAGATAAAAAGGCTAAACTTCCTCGGCGGTAGATGATTCCGGACCAGCATTGTATTTACATTACCTTTCCTTTGAGATGAAGCGAGAAACGGTGCAGCACCTCTTGGCGAAACATATTTTCTGCGCCTTACCTCGGGTAGAATCAACGAATGTCTCATTACTAATTGTACAAGGAAGATAACAGATGCAGTCCTAATTCTGTGACCTTTTGTTCAAATGGAGGAGGATCTTCCTTATAGCGAAGCTCCACCAAATATGTCAAGTAATGATGTTGCTTCTGCTTATTTGCTAGAGCAGTTCACAAAACAAATGTGATGTTGCAGTGATACGGTAACTTTTAGAAACAATGATCAGCAAATCGCTACTGATGGCCAAATCCAAGTCATTACCACTTTTTTGGAATACTCTCTCAAGAGGCTGAAACATGTCATAACAAGGTCCATTAGTAGACATGTCAGCTATACTTTCTTGAGAAAATGATGCAAATGGTTTCTGAAGTTTAACCCAATGCGCAATATAGTCTCTGAACGTTAGCCCGATATGCAATGTCATCTTTGAACTTTTAATTTGTTCAATTTGGTCCATAAACTTTTTGCACATATTTAATGTGATCCTTGGATTATCACTAAACTTGAATTAATAGAAGAACAACATTGACCATTTTCATATAAATAAATTAGAAGATAGCTCTATTTAATATATTAGCAAAAGTGCATACTAGTCGTGTGTAAAGATTAACATCCAAAAGATTTTGCAAAATTCAAATTATTAATTCGTAAAGAGTTATTTACACAATATGAGGAAATTTTATCCATGTACGTTTACATGGAAAGAGATAAACGTATCAAGATTTGAATTTTTTGGCAAAATTTTTTATAAGACAGAAAAAAAGATGAAAGAATATAACAAAATTATTGATGTACATATTGAGCAAGGTGATGCTGATTCCATCACTTTACATATAATCCAATGCCAGAGAACTCAATTTTGTTGAGCAAAACCCAAAAGAAGGAACCAAGAAAGATCTATCCAATGGCCATGAGCGAATGAGTACATTGTAGAAGTTATGGCGAAACAAAGTGATAAGGAGCTAATGGAGAGAGAACCATAAAAGTTCAAGAAAGTCATGACTTTCACTTACCAAAGGTATCATTTTCAGACAAGGACCTTCATCTATTACATAAATCATCTACTTTTTGTCTGGAAAGTGCAGTAAAAGTAAAAAAGTGATTGTGGGAAAAAAACTTCAATAAATTTTAGGAAGACCAAGACTTTTGCACGTCTTTTGATAGTGAATTTTTTTTAATAGATTTTTAAAATACCAAAGACTTTGCACGTCACGTGTCACATCTTGATTGTGGGAAAGAAACTAATAAATTAAAAAAAAAGACTTTTTTATGCTTTTTGATAATGCTTGTTTTTTATGGTGGAAAAGAAATTTTAATTAATTCCAAAAAGATTAAGACTTTTGCATGCCTTTTGATGGTGCAAGTCTTTTATTAGTGGGAAAGAAACTTCAATTGATGCCAAGATAATCAAGACATTGTATATTTTTCTTATTATTACCACTAGAATTTTCGGGCGTTATAAGTCTTGCTTAAAATTGATAATATCATAATTTTCCTCTAACTCTTTTTGGGTCTAATCATTTTGGGATTTTTTCATTCATCAATCTCTATTGTATCTTTTCAAATTTGAGTTCAATAAAAGAAAAGAAAAGAAAAAATCAAAGAGGAAGCCTAAAAGGAAGAAACAACAAAAAATTAAAAAAGAAAATAAAGAAGGAAAGGGGCAAGGCAAGACACCATCAAAGCAAGGCCACGGCTGTGCCGTGGCCGTTAGCACTGCAATTACAATGACTATTTCCAACTTTGCCACCTTACAGTGACCCTTGTAGATAACATTTTTCTTGAGATATTTTTCTTAGTACGGTTTAGTAGTTGAGGATATTGACATCGAAATTATCAAAACTTTTGCTTAGTTTACGATTGATTACCTAAACTTTTCTTCTTTAATCAAGTCCCTCATTTTCTCAAATTTGACTCAATTTAAGGCATTCATTAAATGAGTTATCACGTCATATGATTTTGCTGACATGATTTGCTCATCACTGGAGATAATATAAGAGTAAGGTTAGGCACTGCGCAGGACTTAGACGATCCTAGCATCTGATATGTCAAAAAGATTGCAGTGGCTTTATGTCAAGCCCATTCAAAGACTATATAGTTCTCAATGTTGATTTCCTTCAGATTTTCAATAATTCAATCACAAAGCATTGCTCTTGCCCCCTTTTGCTTGGCCATTTCCTTTAGATTTCCTTTAGAGACTATATAGGCCTCGAGTAAATAATGTTGGTGCTTTTCACTGGCTCTGGTGTAAGTCTCCTCTTTGTTTTTTTGTTTTTTTTGTATAACTTTTAATGGTCAATTAAAATCGACATTGCTTGTAGTTGAGGCCTCTACTGACCAAATTAGATCAGTGCATTTGATGATGTCATTTTCTTGTGGGTAATTATATTTGGTGCAAGTATGCCAAGTTCTAAGGTTTAAGTAATGTTTGGAAAAAATCAACCACAGAAATTGTTCATCTTATTCTAATTCCTAATTTTTTTCTTACATTTAATCTCAAAATATGTGCGCAGTGTCTTCGTCTATGCGTATCACGTGTGTGAACATTACTAATCTAATATAATTTTATATTTCATAACTAATTGACCTCATTAAATGGGTTCATATCTAAATAGATCTTAGACTAAATCACCTGTATTTTTAAATTAATGAATTTTAGGAAAGGGAAAGTAAATAATTGATAGGGCTCATTAAGGAGGACCGATCTCGTAAGTACCCATGCTACGCATCGGCTTATAATCAGTGTGTATGTATTTTTTAAATTGAATATTTCAATTTAGGAACTCATGAGAAACAGTAGAAATTATCTAGAACTTATTGAATTTTTTCTATCTTTTTGCTTAGTGCTATCTTCTTTAAAGTAGAAGTGAGCTAATGGAAAGATTGAACCATTTGTTTCAGGAAGACCAAGGCCTTTTTTTAAAAAAAATTTTGGGCATCCATACATTCTTAGTAACCTTATAATTTCAATGTCTTTGCTTAATGCCTTACTGGTGAATGTGCGATCAACATAGGCTTTTATGTGGCAGTTACAATGTTAAAGATTTGCAGTAAGTTGAGCAGCAATGATTAATTGAAGGGTGCTGAGGTAGTAGTTGAAGATTGAGAACTGCTCTTGATAAGAGAATAGTGTTCCTTTGCACGATTTTCATGGTCATAATGTGATGTCTAAAGTATATCTAGTACATTGTACATTGTTAGTTGGTGATGCCTAACCATTGTCTAGTGATGAATGAAGATGGCCACAATTAATATGACCGAAAAATAAGCATCTTTGTACAACATGTACCAACTAAAATAAATGTTGACGGTCGCCTAGCAATAACATCTTACTTTCTATAATACACCTGCAAGTCATCAAAGACAACTAACATTGACTATTCGATAACGAGAACAGAAACACGTGTTTTGGGCTAAACAAGATAGAGAGTCGGGTACAACAACAAATCCATGAAGCAAGTTGCTTAATTTTACTTTGGAAATAGTAACCGATTCACAAATCACCAACTAATCCATCAAGCAAGTTGCTTTGGGCTAACTTCTTTTGTTCAAAGGACCACGTTCTCTTATCAAGCGATTCACGATCGTTATCAACTACTTCAACAACCTTAAGTAGATCATTGTTGCCCATTTAGCTGTAAATTTTAGCACTATAGCTGCCACATAAAATCCCATACTAAAAAAAAATAGAAGAAAAAACCAACAAAATATTTGTAAGTTATAAATTTTTTATGAAGATATGCATGCCCTCTAAGCTTTTTGCACATATTTAATGTGATCCTTGGATTATCACTAAATTTGAATTAATAGAAGAACGGCATTGACCATTTTCATATAAATGAATTAGAAGATAGTTCTATTTAATAAATTAGCAAAAGTGCATACTAGTCGTGTGTAAAGATTAACATCCAAAAGATTTTGCAAAATTCAAATTATTAATTCGTAAAGAGTTATTTACACAATATGAGGAAATTTTATCCTTGTACGTTTACATGGAAAGAGAGAAACATATCAAGATTTGAATTTTTTGGTAAAATTTTTTATAAGACAAAAAAAAAGATCGAATTGCATGAAAGAATATAACAAAACTATTGATGTACATATTGAGCAAGGTGATGCTGATTCTATCACTTTACATATAATCCAATGCCAGAGAACTCAACTTTGTTGAGCAAAACCCAAAAGAAGGAACCAAGAAAGATCTATCCAATAGCCATGAGCGAATGAGTCCATTGTAGAAGTTATGGCGAAATAAAGTGATAAGGAGCTAATGGAGAGAGAACCATAAAAGTTCAAGAAGGTCATGAGATTCACTTACTAAAGGTATCATTTTCAGACAAGGACCTTCACCTATTAAGTATATCATCTACTTTTTGTCTAGAAAGTGCAGTAAAAGTAAAAAAGTGATTGTGGGAAAAAAACTTCAATAAATTTTAGGAAGACCAAGACTTTTGCACGTCTTTTGATGGTGAATTTTTTTAATAGATTTTAAAAATACCAAAGACTTTGCACGTCACGTGTCACATCTTGATTGTGGAAAAGAAACTAATAAATTCCAAAAAGATTAAGACTTTTTTATGCTTTTTGACAATGCATGTTTTTTTATGATGGAAAAGAAATTTTAATTAATTCCAAAAAGATTAAGACTTTTGCATGTCTTTTAATGGTGCACGTCTTTTATTGGTGGGAAAAAAACTTCAATTGATGCCAAGATAATCAAGACTTTGTATAATTTTCTTATTATTACCACTAGAATTTTCAGGCGTTATAAGTCTTGCTTAAAATTGATAATACCATAGTTTTCCTCCAACTCTTTTTGGGTCTAATCATTTTGGGATTTTTTCATTCATCAATCTCTATTGTATCTTTTCAAATTTGAGTTCAATAAAAGAAAAGAAAAGAAAAAAGCAAAGAGGAAGCCTAAAAGGAAGAAACAACAAAAAGTTAACAAATAAATAAAGAAGGAAAGGGGCAAGACAGGGCACCATCAAAGCAATTTTGGTTACCTGATCAGCGTAGTTGATAGTGCATAATGATTTGGTTTTGTATTCTAGATGATTATTTATAGTTTGATACTGCATACTGACTTCCATTATTGCTAATTTTTTTTCCCATTTCCTTGAATGCTGGTATTACAGCTTTAATCGTGTTATTATCTCGTGCTGATGATATAAAGTAACTTGTTCTTCAGTTCAGTGGGCATTTGTAAACGTTTCTGAAGTTTCTCCTCATGATATTGCTGATTACATTTTGGCCCTTGAATCATTGGAATTTATGATCTTTGTTATATTTTTTGTCATGATATTGCAGAATTGGAGAGAGACACTGTTGTCATCCTTCACTCAAAAATTTTGCCGTCGCATTTGCAGAACTTAGAGAAGCAGCTAAAAGGCAATAAATCTTTCCATCTTTTATGCAATGCTAATGTCGTGAAAGTTAAATGTATCAGAAGTTTTTACTCTGGTATTTTTATTTGCTGACTAATTGTTCAAGAACCAGTTTATTTTGTTTCTCCTTTTGTAATTTGTGGCTATGAACAATATTAAATGACATAAGTTTTTGTGTATCACTCAATAACAGCTACCTCCACTTTGATTCCGACCAAGATCCTTATTTTTCTGAAGTTTGAAAAGGAAAAGGATAGTTTTGATCTTTGTGAGTCATATCTTTCAAATGTATGTAACTGTTTAGATAGGTACCACCATTCTTTGAAATGGCTACGATTTGAAAGTGAAATTGCCCATACCATATTACTCAAGCTCGGTGCTAACTAGGGCGCAAATGCACCTCTTTAGGTGGTCTTCCACATGTAATCTGGCATCTTCTGCAATTCAGATTTTTCTAAATGTCATATGGACAGTGTAAACATGTCATCTTTACATGCATGTATATGCATCTGTATTGGGTAGAAATGGAAAATGATCTCCCTGAATGATTTTTGAAATGGGTATGGGTAGTTAATGAGTTAGGTCAAGGTGTTAGTGTAGAAAATGTATGGCATTGAGCAATTTGGAAGCCAAGTAGAAATGTGGAGATTTTAGATTCCCTTTATACTGTAAATGAACATGGAGTAGACACTGTTTCAGAATCCTGGTTACTGTTGCCTGCTCTTGACAAACTTGACCTGTCTACTTCATGCAGAAAATGCTAAGGTCGCCTTTGTAGTAGATGCGTATGTGTCGAGGGGAACATTTGAGCATATAATTGGAAAGTTCATGGTCGTCTAACTTTCTCTTTTTGACTATACTGCAGTTTGCGCATGTAGGGCCACACTGTCTATTCGTCTAGTTGGTTAATAATTAAAGTGCTGCTTTTGATTTTTCTTTCTTCTCCCTTTGCTTTTCCCGTTGTTGTTCAGATCTCTTCATCAGGAAAGTCAGATGCCATTGCTAGGGCAAGGCCTATCCTCTCTGGTTTAACTTTCTTCCTCTCTTGACATTATGCTAACTATTTGGGTTATAAACATATAAAACTGTTTATTGGATTTTTTTGTGTATGCGGCAATGTCTGACAAACTGTACATATTTGATGGAGAAATTGGAGCAGGAAGGTCTACTCACCTTGACCTCAGAACACTTGCATATTTTGATGAAACGTTTACTTTTGGTTATTAAAAGTATAAATTATATCCTGCAGTAGATGATGTTCTTTTCATGCTGTTAGATGAAATATCTGTAGAAATTCTATAAATGTCTCTAACTATGTCCTGGATGAGCTTCACTGAGCAGTAAATGGTGTTTAGAGTCCTTTATTTTGACTGACAGACGTATTACACTAAGTGCGGGATTTACATTGCAGTATATATAAGTTGGTTAATGATTTGCTTGAGGGAATTCATCTGGTTGCTGCAGTAGAGGCATTTTGTTTGGGCATCAAGGCTGGTATTCATCCTTGGATTATCTAGGACATTATTTTCAATGCTGCTGGAAACTCATGGTGAGAGCATACCTTTTGTGATTTCACTTCTGGCAATCATAAATATAATTGAGTACAATGTAGCATAGATAAATGACACTTTTGAGTCTTATCTGTTCTCTCTGTCATTTTTCTGTTGCAATTTTGGAAAACATACATCATGGCACATTGCCCTGAAGATCACATCAGGCAGTCATTTCAAGTATCTTTTGAACTATCTAAAGGATTGGGATCGTCTCAATTACTCGACTCAATATAGACAGCCTGGATCATGCCTTATTGCGTTGAAACCCAAATGAGTGGTTGAGATGCAATTCTAGGAGATGCGGCATGAATTCTAGAAATCCTAGTTATTTTCTTCGTAAGGATCCAGGTTATTTCAAATGTTTTGTGAGGCCAGAAACTATGGTACCTTAAGGGTTCTAAGTTTTATTACCCTAAAACGTGTGAGTATTCTTTCCAGGCAGGATTTTCCAAAACCGTGTTCCTGGACTATTAAGGGGTAATGGAACTGAAAAATACCTCCTGGATTTCATCACATCCCCATAACTCCTCCAGCTGAACATGGACATCAGTTTATCCTGGTAGTCATTTTTATTCAGAAGTTGGTACGACATTGGGGATATGTAATAAAGCTGGATCTAGTCTCTTATTTGGGCCCTCAATCTATTTCTATGACATTGATTGCTTAGTTTATCATTCTGCTTATGCTATTACTCTGGTATGTATCATTGCATGTTCCGTGGCACATATTTTTCCCTTATAGCGAATTTGATCTTATAGATGTCTAAATTGTTTTGATCATATCAAGGAAAAATATTAGCAGTGTCTTTAATCTATATTTGGTTGTGAGGTGCCGGTCGTCCAATAATTTGTTTTTGGACGACTTGAGAGTTTGTGTGGTAATTACTTGTTGAAGAGGAGCTGACTAGAAACTATTATCCTGTGATTTCAGGGTACTGTTCTTAATGCGGCTAAGTTGCAGACTTTTCCTGTCCCTCTGCTGTCAGTAGCTCATCAGCAACTTATTCTTGGTACCAATCTAATGTATCAGCTAGTTGTATAGTGTTTTATCACTTCATATTCTTATCAGTATGCCACAAGCAGCCCATTTGATCTGTCAATCCATGTGAACTCCTTTTTCAGCTTCTGCTCATGGTCACCGAGGTAATGGAGATGCGAACCTTGTTAAGGTTAAGAAGTATTTCATAGTGCATAACATTTTCTTTTTCAATACTTGGATGACAGTCACCTGTAAAATTGCACTTGCTGACTGACAAATTTGGGAAGAAGTATATGGAGTAAACATTATCAGCACAGCCAATGAAGAAAAGTATTTTCTCAAACAACTAGCAGAAGAAATTGCTGAAAATTCAGAAACTGTCGGTCGAATTGGTTTTATTGGTCTTGGTGCAATGGGATTTGGCATGGCAACTCACTAGTGGAGTCAAATTACTGCGTTTCTGGATTCGATTCGATTCGATTCGATTCGGACGAGGAGACGAGAAGAAAAATCGAGACTTCGGGACGGAAGAGGGATTTCGCCGAGGGGAAGAGGACGATCCTTGGAACGATGCGCGGAATTTCGAAGAAATCGGCAGGGGAAGGGAATGGGACGGCGATGGAGGTTCCGCGAGGAGGGGAAACCCTAGGCGACGACGACGACGAAGACGACGACGGTGGGGGCGGTCTTTTTGGTCAAAAGAGGAAACGAGAAGGAAAGGGAGCGGTGGGCGGATAAAGAAGGAAAGCGATGGTGAAAAGTCCGGAATGCCCTCCCATTTGAACCTGGATCGGCGCGGGCGGGGGCGTGAATTTCGGGTTTGGAGGAGGTCGTTTCGGGGAAAGCGGGTTCGGCGCCCGAGCCGGTGACGGGTTCTCTTTTTTGAATTTTGTTGTTGTTGTTTTTTTTTTTTCCTTTGTGTGAAGAAGGAAGGGGAGGCTGCCGTTGGTAAGAAATTTCCCCAGAATTACGTCGCGGTGCTTAGCGATTACGCGTTTTGCTAAGGTCCTAGATTGAAAAATAGGTTTGCACCAAATTAACCAAGTTAATTTGTATTGAGTTAATTAACCCATCTTCATCCAATTCAGTTTTAAAGATCTAAATTTGACCCAGCCCTATTCGGAGTTGATATATTCAATTGTTAGAGTGCATCTATGGTTTTCAACGGAGTTAGAAATTAATTTAATATAGCACAAGAAATCATGCCTATAGAGATATATATGATATATTTTTTTTGCTGTTGTGTAAAATAATAAACATGAAAAATAAAATATGTAATTTGATATTCTAACTTCTAGACGTTATTGAATCCTTTTATTGTTAGCATGGCGACTATGTTGGTGTAGGTTTAAGAGACAAGCAATCAGTTTAATTTCAAGCATCATAATATACTCCAAAATATGCAAGATTTTATAAATTATTAACCAAGGATTTTTTTTTATATTAGTTAGATTATAATTGGGGGTTGACTTATGACATACCAAAACCAATATTTCTTTTATTTCTAGAGGGAAAATTTTCAACTCTAGTAAAGCCTTTTTCTATTTTAGAGATTTTAAACGCAATTATTTCCTACACTCGAAAATTGAAAAGAGAAAAACAAAAAAAGAATAGGCCAATGTTGCTTTGGGTCTGAAACCAACAGAGAGAAAGTGACTATCGGTCCAAAGTACCTTCTTTTGATTAGATAAGTCAAAAGTGGGTTCTTTTTGGACTTATTAAAACCCATTATTAGTTAGGAGTTATTTGAACCTATATTTAAGCAACCCATAGATCATCCATCCTATTAAATATAAGCGCGTGACTCATTCCACCATCTCCATTAATCACATGTACGACACAGGGGAAAAGCTCAAGGTGGACTTGTTAAGGATGAATGCCAATTTTGGCCTTTGAGCTTTAAATTGATACAACTTTTTTGTCTAATCTTTTTTTAAATAAATGAATAGTACATTGAGTTCTTCCGGAATGTCGGGTTTGGAAAAGGTGTAGAGAGTGGGGCGATGAAGATACAGATGCAAAGTTGAGAAGTGTTTGAAAACTTTGTGAGAATAAAAGAACGGGAAATCTCGCCACTCAAAAGATGTGCTGGAAAACGGAACTTTTTAATGAAGAAGACAAGCAAATTGGTTGCTACCAAGGAAGAGGGAGGGCCTCATCCCTTACGAAAGCTCAAGTCAACTTAGCTCTTTACATTGGGCTGGCTGAATTCAACCATTAAAATGAATTCCAAAGCCCAAAGTAGGACTACACACTTCAAGCAGAGGTGGCAATATGGGTCTGCACGAATTTGAAATGTACCCACTTTAATTATATTGCTGAAAATTGGAACCTAAGTTATGTGGATGTGGGTTTGGTTTGAGTTGGATTGGGTTGGGTATAAGCTACTTAAATTATATTACTAAAAAATGGTTCAGTATGGGTTAAACAACTTGATGCGACTTTGATCATTTTCAATTAGACCCAAATCAACCCAATGTACCTCTTTAACATGTATCAATTCAAGAAAGACTACACGATACGATTGACTTCATAAGAATATTGTTGTTGCATGTGCTTTACACAGACTTACAATTTTATTGTTACATACTGGCTAAATAGCACGCATTTATGCATGTCTAAAAAAAATGTTATATATATAAATGATTGTTGCGCAAGATAACTGTCTAAAGGTGTAAATTCGTTTAGGAAAGTTGAATGAGTGTAAGATGTGAAAAATTGTAATTCAATACCAGATTATAAGATATTTATGGGATTCGGTTGACAATTATCTTGACTATTTTAAATTGCATTATCCATTTTTAAGTCTATATCAGCAAGATATATGTATTAACAAAGTTGTGTATTTCATGGAAATTTTTAGCAAAAAATGGAACTCGAAATCTATTTACTTTATTATTTTCTTTTTTCTATTTGCAATTCTAGAGAAACTCTACTTACTAATAAAATAGATTTCATTAGTACTAATTAAGTGTCTTTTTCATCAAAAGGAAAAACCTATCCAAAAGAGTCAAGAAAAAGTTACCAAAAAGGGGAAAAACAAAAAAACTAGTTAAGAAACTGCAAGACTTTTCATATTTAGATCAACTCATAGAGAACCTGGTTGCTCTTTATGTATATTCTTTACTGAAATCAAAGGACAGTAGCAAGATCAACTTGCTGCCGGGCCACTTGCAGGCCCTTTCCCATCACCCACTACTCCACTAGTCACTCTGTCTCTCACAATTTATTCATTACAGCCAAAACTCAATGGAACGTGGTAGAAATCTCACATGCACCGAGTAATCTGCTGCTTACTTGGCCTTTGCAAAACACAACAGCAAGATTGCCTTTACTGGTAAATTTAGTCATGCTTTTCTCATTATGTGATTTTTAATCCTTTGTTGTTCTTTTCCTTCGTTTAGTGAACTTAGTCTCACGTGATTGCGTAGCATGCTCTTTTCAACTCTCTGTTCATTTTCTCCGGCAGTAGGATACTTTCTTGTCCATCATCCGTTCAGTTTGCTCTGATTTGTTCCTTCCCTGCACATTTTAAAGCTTTCTGTTGGGTCTACAGACGATGTTATGCATGTTGTATGCACACCCGCTCATGCCCAATTCTCAAGATTCAGCTTTAGTTTGAATATGCAGCCGACAGTTTCTGTTTTTGAAGACCCTAACTTGAAGGTACTCTTCACAGACACACATAACCATTGCTCCACAGCATCTACATAGAGGATACTCAAGAATTTGTTCATTCTACCACATGATACTTTAACATCAGAGATTGAAGCAGAGAGTTTAATGACAAGCTTATTGAGAGAGAAGCTCTGCTCCAAAGCGCTGGGAGTTGAGCAGTTCTGAGCCAAACTTCCAACGGCAGTAAGAAGCGCTGATATTGTCAAACACGAAGTTCAGAATGCACTAGGCAATCTTTCCGGCATTGCCCACAAGTTTAAAGGACATGGAACTTCAGGTATTCCATACTCTTTGAAGACAACCTGTGTGAATGATAAAAACAGTCGTATCTCATTGCAAGATGGCCTCTACGTGTATTTGCTTATCACTTTTGAGCATTTGCTTTACTTCCTGAAAGACTTCATCATAGGAATCACACAAAAAAGAAAAGAGAAAAGAAAAAAAACAAACAGATGCTGAAGAAGGACGAGAAGATAATAAGCAAGTTTGAGAATGACCCGCAAGACTCTTGGAAGGAGATGGGTGTCCTGAGGGGGATACTGCCGAAGGTGTTCCACGAAAGTGACCTCATGAGGGAGCAGGTGAAGTAGTTCAGCGAGAAGAACATGCTCCTAAACCCTGAAAGTCTCCATGTCGAAGAAGAAGATCGATGTTCCTTGACAAGGACGCACTCTTTAAGGATGGACAGACAACAATGTTGAGGGATTTTCTTGCTGGAGTGATCGTTTGCTTACATTGCACCTTTCTTTTACTGGAGATTGGTTGATTGCAAAGAAATTCGGTACATCCTTTTCTTTTCTGGCATCTTAGTCTCGATGACTTAAGAAAGAGCAGTTGATTCATCAACAATAGATGGAGATCAAGGATTCACAGTAAAAACGATTGGTTGCTTGTCAAAGAAAGCACAAGTAAATCAATCTGGCTGTACATGCATGGATGGTCTTTGCTAGTATCAGATCAAACCAGTTTGACCTCCAGTTCAATTGCTAGATCAGCGAAACAGACCAGTTTTCAAAATTAGATCCACCCAGTTTTTGAGTCCTACAGGTAAAAAACTGAGCTCGGCATCTAATTTGTAACAACAAGAGAGAGAATGTCGATTATCATAGTGGAAGATAGGCTATGTTCTCCCTGATAGCCACTACCCAATCATCTCTTTGACCCAACAATTGAGATCCAAATGCAGGGTGGCAAGTTCATTTTCAGAATAGCGGATTAATATTGCAGCACTCATTAAGTCAGGCCAATAACTGATAATGAACCGGTCACCATACATAGATTGCTTCTGATGTACTTGGTGGCACCAAGGTGAGCTGAGAGTTGCCAAATGCATTATCAACACATTCTTTCTGAACCATTGATTTCAGGAGTGCCAGTGGCAATGTTTAGGACCAACGAGGAATAACGTGGATCAGTCCGCCATTGGTTAACTTGGTTTATAGATGTAAGCAGAGTTTGTCTGATTAAATCTGTATAAATACATGGAACTTTGAACTTGCGAAGAAGAAGACTGCAAAGCAAGTTATCTTGACAGCTTGAATAAGAACACATGACCTTACAATGAATCATGAGGCTTGTATTCATTGTCAATTTCATGTATATCCATGAAGGAGCCGTCTCCAACTGCAACATCCTCCAATTCACTGATGGCTTCTATTTGGTCAAGCTGCATAGGGGTGCCTCCATCATCAGAGCTACCCCCAAGAAATTCATTATCTTCCACATCCGATAAGTCCGTAAAAGTTTCTATCCTTTTCTTCTTCCCTCTATAACCAATAAGGCTTAAGACCTTTTCCTTCCAAATAACCAGCGGACATTTCTGAATCAGCTCCGCACCTTCATAAGCTCCTGTCAAGAACACGCTAAACCTCTTCCCTCTCTCAGAGACATAGAAAATGCCAAAATGCTTCAACAAGAGTCTCATCAGCTTCTGAGGCATCAGGAATTCTCGTCGAAAGTGGGTGAGGTGATCGGTTACCAACCTCTTTTCCATTGTGAAGCTCAGTAACTCATGCATCACTGCAATGGCCCTCTTATCGAATTCTTTCGATCCAGGTTGGAGGCCACGTGCATCAGCATAAGGAGATAAGTAAGACCTTTTCTGAAAGTGCTCAATCTTCCCTCCATATCTATACACCTTCTTGTAAGTGGCAGGAAACTTCAAGGGGAAAGATAGGGAAAGCAACCCTGGAGCATGAGAGGCAGATTCTGATACCCCCAGTACGGCTTTCTCCAACTCTGTGATGGCCCAAGATGGATTCCACTCTACGAGCTCAAGATAATCAACTTCATCCGGAGATTTAACCACTTTGAAGTGCTGTGGATACTCGTGTACCCACTTGCTCCTAAAATCAGCTGACAAACCAAACTCTCTCCTGAAATGAGCAATTTTGTCCAGTGGAAGCCGTTTATCGACTGACATCATCAGCATCCTAGTCACGTATTCAGCAGCTTTGCCAGAGTGTTCCCTAATCAATTTCTCCTCTTCCTCTAACAAGTCTTCAGCTTCTTTAGTCATTCCACACCACAATACCGCCTTCCGATCCTTACACAACTCAAACAGTTTTGGCGACTTCCGAATAAAATCCACTATACTGTGTGGTCTGGGCAAATTAATCTGATTCCGGCATCGATCCAGCGACCTCACAGGGATTATCATCTCGGGTTCCTTCTTCAACATTTCCATCAGAACCAACACCTTCGACACCACTTTATGCTTCTCGGTGGCGATTTCAAGATCATGGACCCTCTTGTCCTTGCTCCTATCTTGCACTCTCTTGCTGGTGGTCATGAATCTATGCTGCGGCCACGTAAGTAAAACTTCGCCAAAACTCCAGTTTCTTCTCAGGGTAGGCGAACGCACTGGTGAGGCAAGAAAGCAACCGAACTCTCTTGTTGCGCCCCATTCATTCGAGGAAGCTACGGTTTTACCAATGATTCGAAGACGGGTCATCTCAAGACGCTAGTGTCTCGCTCCAAATTCAAGAAACAAGCCCAAGAAAAGCAAACGTCTCCCACCCAGGACAAACATCAAACATCTTACGTGCAACGGAACGAGGAACAACAATAACCCAAGACAATAGTTTTCGAGAAGATCGCCGTGAATGCGAGATTATAACACCTCTCTTGGATCGCTCGATCAGCATCGGTTTCGACTTCGACAGAAGCCGGTTGGGATTTCGGGCGGGGCTTGTGCGGAGAACGAAGAAGAAGAAGAAGAAGCGAGGCGCGAAGAAGAGGGAATGGGCGGTAGAGACGGAACGGCTCGTCGTTTTGGTTTTTGCGTCTCTCGTCGTGATAGAGACGATATTTTGATTTGAATAATTAAAAAGAGCTCGAGGGTCGGTCTAATAAATGGTGATATATTGTAGCGTTTTTAAAAAATTGAGGTGTTAAAAAATTACGTGAAAAATCCGATTTTAAAATCATAATAATGTTTGGTAAAAGAAATAAATTGAATCATATCCAAATCAAGCATTGTATTTTATAATATATAGATTGTTGAATCTCTTCTCGATTTATATAAGTTTAAAAACTTGCTTAAAGGAATAATTCTTCAAGGAAAAATATTGAAGAGATTACTAATCAAATTCTAAACATTAAACGTGCTTCATTCCTGTCACCCTTTGCTAAATCACCGAGTTACAAATTTTAGGAATAACACAATCAAACTGGGTTATGTGCAAATATTTAATGAGTCATTTCGAATAACTTAGTTATTGGTTTATATTTTCATGACTTTATGAATAGTAAGTATGGAGTCTGACCACAATGCGATTGAATTAAGAATTGACCACAATGTAAATCGGTTCATTTCTTTTCTAAGAAGAACTTTATTTGATAAGATTTGAGAAAATTATAAATAAAGTGGAAGTAAAATTAGTATAAAATCGAGCTACCTCGAATTGATTATTCAATGGGAAATAAAAAAGTCAAGTCCAGTTTTCTCTCTAGGAATGGATTTAAAAAGATTATAAGAATTTATCAGATCCATCAAACCTCAATTTATAAGATCTATTTCAGAATAAACAAAACTGAATCGAATCTCCTTTTTCTTAAAAAAAAGAAAAGAAAAGCCACGAGCCGTTCTGCCCCGCTTCCCGCCTCTATACATAAGATTCCCTCCAATTTGCGATCGTAATTCGAAACTCTCTTCTTCTGCGCAGACGCAGCGAACTCCATCGCCGATCGTCAAACTCCATCGTCGTGCATTTCCCGTCGACGCAATCGCCAGCAACGATTCTGAGTTTCGCCTCGTGTTCTCTCGTCGATGCTCAGAGCCGAAGAGCAGAGCCACCAGCTGCAGATCGTGGAAAGAGAGGACGACGTCCACCACGAAGAAGACCTGCTCCAAACGATCGACAAACGTAAGTCAGGGGGCAAAACAGAGTGCAGGCAGCTCCTCTCTGTCCATCTCATCGCTTTTGTTTTCTCGTTGATGTTCCGGTGCGTCGTTTGATTCCGAGACGAGTATCGTGATCTTCTCGTCTCTGTTCTGAAGTCAAAAGCAAGATGCAAATGGCTCGATGGAACTATGAGTGTGAATCCCTTCGAATGTCGATATTAAGTGACTCTGAATACTGCTAACCGGATGAGCTCGATTTCGGTTTGGCTCGATTTTCCCGGGAACATCTCCGTGAATCCATTAGTGTTTTTACGTCTCGACCTTTGGCTCGAACTTGTCGTGATATTCTGCGCGTGCAGTAGTTTTCAGTTTTCGTCTTCTGATCATACAAGAGCATTTCCAGCCTTTGTTATGTCACGGGACATTGGAATTGCACCATCGTATGTCTTATTTTCCATGTATTGGTGATACAGCTGGATTAATAACGAATTTCCTAAGCTAAATTCATCAATAATCGCTGTTGGAAAGCTAGATTGTCATTGATCATCTATGAAATGCTTTTGTCCTGACATTCTACACGATGGTGAGTTGGTTCTCATTTTCTTTCTCTGAACTTCTTCCTTTATTTTGTTTGCAGTTATTTCTCAAGGAATAAATGCCGGAGATGTGAAAAGCTCCAGGATGCAGGAATCTACACTTGCAGTGGCTTGATGATGCGTACAAAGAAGGTATATCTGATCTTTAGTCCTGAGAATTAAGTTGAGGAACGTATTCTTATTTGGCCAAGTGATTTGCCTTTTCTTTTCTTTTTTTATTTGATAGCACTTAACTGGAATAAAAGGATTAACTGAGGCAAAAGTTGACAAGATATGCGAAGCAGCTGAAAAAATAGTGGTTAGAGCCTAAATTCTTCTTGATCTGAGATGGTGGCTCGATTGAATTTGAACTTCTGTGAGCATCTTCGGAATACCTCAATGAGTTATTGACCCCTGAAATAAAGCCTGCAAATTGGCCTATGTGTTGCTCAAAGTACTTTTAATGTCTTTATTTCAAGAGAAAGTCAGTTGTTCGCATCACGACTGGAAGCCAAGCCCTCGATGAGCTTTTAGGCGGTAATTGACTTTCTTTTGCAGACTGTCTGTCTCATTCTTTATGTATTTCAACAAAAGCAAATTTCACCGGTTTGGCGATGTTAAACAGGTGGTAATGAAACTCTGGCAATTACAGAAGCATTTGGTGAATCTGGGTGAAAATCAGAGTCCCAAGACATTACCTTTGATGAACTTTTAGTTGCTTTTATTAGTTGGTTTTCTCAGAAAACGCTGCTGACGTCACTTCAGGTCTTGGAAAACACAGCTCGCACTTATCCTGTGTGTTACTACTCAGGTTGGTCTGAATTGGATATTGGGTTTCTGTCGTTAACTTCTGTTGCATTTTTGGTTCAGATGAACAATGCTGAATAGTAACATAATGATTGGATTTCTATGAAGAGTAAAGATGTGGGTGATCTTGGCATCAGAATGTGTGTATTATTTGATTCTGGAAGTATGGCACTCTCATTTTCTATAATCTGCAGTCAGTGTACTGGAATGCATATACAAAACCAAGCGGGAAAAGGCCAGAAGAGATTGTACTGTGTCATAACTGAGTAAAAACCTTAATTATTGTCAGACTCGGACTTGGGTTGATCAATAGTCGAATGTGATGCTTGAAGATACTCTACTTATTTGCAAATCCTACAACAGTATTTACCCCAGTTTTCAATCGTTCTTTATTAATGGCTTGTGGATTCCATGTTTGTAAAAAAATTTCAGCTGCCGACTCAGATGAGAGGAGGAAATGGCAAGGTAGCTTGTATTGACACACAATGAACTTTGTATCCTATGATAATCTGTCTGTAATTTTCTTGAACTTGACAAAGCTGCTTGTGTTTCATAAACGTCATCTGTCCATGTAAGACCATGTGCACTTTCTTAACTTAGTACACCTGCAGTTATCCTGATCGAATCATACCAATTGCTGAGAGATTTGGCATGGATCCTGGTGCACTCCTAGATAATGTAAGCAATGCTTTCTGCCACTCTTTACTTTTCTGGCTAGTGTACTTGCTGTAATCTAGTCTTTCCATGAATTTGAAGATCATTTATGCCCGTGCCTGTACTTCTGAGCATCAGTACAACTTGCTTCTTGGTTTGGCTGCCAGAATGTCTGAAGAACCATTCAAATTACTGGTAAGACACTGATCGAGAATCAAACCCGACAGATTTTCTGAGGTGTGGATGGTTGACCTATGTGAGTGCCTTTTTCAGATTGTGGATTCGGTGACTGCTCTCTTCCGAGCGGATTTTACTGGAAGAGAACTTGCAGAGCACCAGGTTGATCCTGAAACCATCAAATCATGCAAGTTGTTATTCTGCAGCTTATCTGGTTTGACACTAATGAATTCGGAATTGCAGCAAAAATTGGCACAAATGCTCTCACGTTTAATTAAGATAGCTGAGGAATCTAACGTGGCAGTGTACATGACCAATCAGGGTACTGCGTCACGTCTCATTTCTCCCACATAGTCCTGCATCCATTCAAAGTTCTTATTCAATTTAGCCCTTTGATGGTTGCACACTGACAAATAGCATTTTGGGGACTGCACTAAGCTCGTATTAATTCTTGTAAATCTCAAGAACCAGCTATTTGGTGTAAACTGGTGAAGCATACAGTAGCTGCAGTCCATGACATAGGAAAAGAATTTTATTTTATTTATGACTCTGTCTTTGATTTATTTGTTTCAGTCATAGCTGATCCAGGTGGAGGTGTGTCATCAGACCCAATGAAACCTGCAGGCGGGCATATTCTGGCTCGTGCAGCCACGATTAGGTTGATGTTTAGGAAAGTCAGAAGGGAGCAGCATGTCTCCAAGGTGTTTGATGCCCCAAACCTACCTGAAGCTGAAGCTATATCCTTTTTGTGCCAAATCTTCCTCTGGTTATATAATTTATCGAAACTTATCACATCATAATGCAGATACTAAGTAAAATATCTAGAAGTCTTATCAAAATCTGTGAGAAAGTTAATACTGCGTCTATATAGGGATTGGTGGATACCTGATTTAAGCATGATACTCACAGTATAGTTGATGTTGCCCGGAGATCCACGAACACGTTGAATACAAATTTTGTGCAGAGGAATTAAACAAAAAGAAGCGGATATTGATAATTTTCCTCAGTAGGACTGGTATATTATTATTAGCTCCACTGTTATGTAGACAATGCGCATTTATCAAGACCATCGCTCAATTTTGTCAGAAAATTTAGTAAGAGCTCATCTGTCAATAGGATGAGACCGAGATATTCCATATATGTTGGACTTGACAAACACATGTTTTTTAGATAACACCAGGAGGCATCGCCGATGTGAAGGACTAAAGAAGTCTCTCCAACCAGGAAGGCAGGCGAAATGTTTTTTTTTTTTTGTTAATCTGCAATTTGATGTTACTCATCGTATTGACAGCTAGAGGCATATAATGAGCTCCCAAACACTTCTTCATTTCCTCTCTGCAATGGACACCTTGTCACCCTTGTCATAAGCTTGTCCTTAAGTTTCTTGTGCTTGACAACAAACCATTCATGGAATGACATGAGATACTTTCTCTATGGTGACCCAAAAGATTTGTCAACTACATTGTCGCCTTTGTGTATCAATTGCAAAATATATCGTAAGGGTAAGGCCTGAGTATCCTTTCTGCTGCCTCTATTTATGTTTAGCCAATCGGATGTATATAATACAGCCTTGTATGCTCTAAGGAACTTAATCGAGCATGGCATGTATGGAAAGGTCATAGTACTTCATCAGGCTTGAAAAGAGATGTAACCAAAAGAAGGTTATGCAGTGTCATTTCGAATAACTTCAGATGAAATGAAATTTATCAACCACAGTGTTTTGTCATAAAAAAAAAAAAAAGAAACATAAAATTATCTGGTGCAATATGTTTTAACTACACATAACAGCAGTTTGGTTTGAGGCTAACAGTTTGTGAATATCGTGGTTATTATGAGGCGAAGAAGAAATCTAATCTCAATATTTGAAAGCTAATTACCCAACATCATCTCCATCGAGTTCGCAATAATTTTCTTTTGATACAAGAACTTTCTTGCAAAATGGCGTCCAGCAGATGCTAGCCCATGTAACAAATCATGAACACAATTTATGCCACCAATGAGGTATAAGAAAGAACCGCCAAAAGCTGAGGAAAGCCATCTATCGTTCGAACTAAAGAACGAGTCTTCCTATTTTCAAAGGCGATATTTAGGACAAATGAGGAATAAGCTGGATCAGCCTGCTATTGGTTTAGTTTACAGATATAAATGGGAGTTTGTCTAATTAAATCTATATACCAGATACTCAAAACTTCAAACTTGTGAAGAAAAAGACTGAAAAAGCAAGTTATCTTGACAGCTCGAACAAGGACAGTTGACCTTAAATTGAATCATGAGGCTTCTATGCTTAGTCAATTTCACTAATATCCATGAAGTAGCTGTCTCCACCTGCAATATCCTCCAATTCACTTATGGCTTCATCTTGGTCAAGCTGCATTGGGATGCCTTCATCCTCAGAGCTACCCTCATGGAAATCATTATCTTCCATATCCGATAAGTCTGTAAAGGTTTCTATCTTTTTCTTCCTCCCTCTATAACCATTAAGGCTTAGGACCTTTTCCATCCAAATAACCAGCAGAGATTTCTGAATCAGCTCCGCACCTTCATAAGCTCCTGTCAAGAACACACTAAACCTTTTCCCCCTCTGAGAGACATAGCAAATGCCAAAATGCTTCAACAGGAGTCTCATCAGCTTCTGAGGCATCGTGAATTCTTGTCAAAAGTCAATGAGGTGATCGGTTACCAACCTCTTTTCCATTGTGAAGCTAAGTGACTCATGCATCATGGCAGTGGCCCTCTCATCGAATTCTTTCGATCCAGGTTGGAGGCCACATGCATCAGCATAAAGAGATAACTAAGACCTTTTGTCAGTTGGTTTTCTCAGAAAATGCTGCTAACGTCACTTCAGGTCTGGGAAAACTCAGCTTGCACATACCCTGTGTGTTTCTGCTCAGGTTGGTCTGAATTGCATATTAGGTTTCTGGCATTAACTTCTGTTGCATTTTATGTTTCCTAGATGAACAATGCAAATAGTAACCTGGTGATTGAATTTCTCATAAAGAAATGCAGCTGTGGTTGATCTTGGCATCAGACGTATGTATCAGGTGATTCTGGGAGAATGGCACTGTCATTTTCTGGAATCTACAGTCAGTACATTGGAATGCATGATATGCAGTGGTTCAAACCAAGTAGGGAAGAGGCTAGGAGAGCATACTTTTGTCATAACGATTAGAAGCCTACAACAGTATTTCGCCTATTTCCATCACTCTTTATTTATGGTGTGTGGATTCCATGATCCTAACCAGTTTTCCAGCTGCTTACTTGCATGAGAGGGGGAATGGCAAGGCAGCTTATGTCGACACAGATGGAACTTTGTATCATAATATAATCTGTCGGTCATTTTCTTAACCTAGAAAAAGCTGCTTTTGTTTCATACTCGGCTTACGTCCATGTAAGTGCACATGCACTTTCTTGACTTTGTACACCTGCGGTTGCCCTGACTTGGTGCAGTCCTAGATAATGTAAGCAATTCTTTCTACACTGTTGGCAACTCTTCCTTCTTTTCTGGCTAGTGTACTTGCTGTAATCTAGTCTTTCCATGAATTTGTAGATCATTTATGCCCGTGCCCATACTTATGAGCATCAATACAACTTGCTTTTAGGTTTGGCTGCCACAATGTCTGAAGAACCATTTGAATTATTGGTAAGACTGCTTGAGAATAAAACTGCACAGATCTTGTGAGGTGTGGATGGTTGACCTTAGGTGAGTAATATCTTTCAGATTTGTGGATTCAGTGATTGCTCTGTTTCAAGTGGGGTTTACTAGAAGGGGACTAGAAGGGGAGAACTTGCAGAGCGCCAGGTCCATTGAAACTGTCAAATCATGCGAGTTGTGATTTTTCAGCTCATCTTGTTTGACACTAATAGATTCCGAATTGCTGCAAAAATTGGCACAAGTGCTCTCACGCTTACTTAAGATAGCTGAGGAATTTAATGAGGCAGTGTACATGAACCCCAGCTGCTGAATGCATCGCCAGTTTACACCAAACAGTTGGCTCTTTAGATTTACAAGAACTAGTATGAGCATAGTGCTCTCCCCAAATTGCTATTTTTCAGCGTGCAACCATCAAAGGGCTAAATTGTATAAAATCTTCTAATGGATGCATGACAATGTGGGAGAAGCGTGTTTGCAAGGTGTTTGATGCCCCAAACCTACCTGAAGCTGAAGCTATATCCTTTTTGCGCCATATCTTCCTCTAGTTATGTACTATATTGGAACTTACCAGATCATACCACGGAGACTAAATAAAATATCTAGAAGTCTATGTCAAAGTCTGAGAAAGTCGATACTGAGTCTACATAGACCTGATTTAAGCATGATATTCACAGTATACTTGATGTTGCATGGAGATCCATGAACATGTATGCGAATTTTGTGCAGAGGAATTAAACAAAAAGAAGTGGATATTAAGAATTTTTCTAAGCATTACTGGTAGATTACAATTACGTAATAGACATCTAAGCGAAAAAACATTACATTGAATGAACTCTGCATGATTATAAGCAACAAATACAGCTGCATAAAACAACGTCATTTCAAACTCTCAACATGGAGCAACCGACCATTAGAGCTGAAAATTGTTAATGTATGAGAAAGGATGACTGGGCCATAAGCAACAGAAGTCCATTAAATAGCTAATGGCCTGGCCAAAACAGGGCCACAAACCATGCGACTAGGTAGTGCGAGGACCAGTTCGCAACACTCCCAACTCTAGGTATGTTCAGACCCCTTCTTAGTCTCTGCGCCACTTCAAAGGTGGCACCGTGCACTCGGCCCAAGCTATCCACCCCAGGAACTGGCTTCACCTCATTCGGTGAAGTGCTATAACTCCACAAACCTCCAGAGCTGATGAAGAAGCACCTGAGTTAAAAAAAGAAGGCAATGTTTAAAGGTGAACGATTTGGAGCAACATTGTAGGTTAAAATGCACATTTCAAAACATGCATGCAGGTAAAGAACATCACTTTAGATTATAAATTTAGGTTCGAAACCAATGTTTCCAACACGATGTTACCCAACGACATAACATTCTCCTATTAGCAGAGCTCATCCATCCTTACTTTTCATGTTCCAATGCTTGAAGTAAACTCCAGTGACGCTGCATATAGGATCCATGAAGATAATTACCTTTAGGGAATGGCACAACAGTTTCCCACAGCTCTTGTTCACGACCTCTGCATCATCCGAGGGAACAAGATTGCGTTCAGAATCACTTCCCCAGAAGAAAGGGACACTTCCACCAACATCCTGCATGATTAAGAGGACATAAAGGATTAGACAGATCGCATATGGAGGGAGAGACAGAGAGAGAGATCCCCAGAATGAAACCATGAAAATTATTATTACTTACAGCAGCCAGAAAGGTGGTTTCCAGAGGGCCATCCAAGAGCACAAACACAAAGTTTCCAGTGATGTCTTTCATAACTTGATCGGCAGCGTAAGGCCTCCGATCTCTCGGAGTTCTATAAGCTTCTATGACGGTAATGACCTCATTGGTGGTCTCATTCAATTCATATTGCTGCTTGAGAAGAGCAACACCCTTTGGGTTCTCAAGCAGAAGATGTCATCCACAACAGCAAACGATCCTGCCACAGAGGGTAACAGGTCAAATATCCATACAATAACCAGAAGAAAGAAAGCTTCTTATTTTGAATATTGACCTGAACATGTCGAAAGAGATTATTCTTATTTAGATCATATTCACTAGAAGATAATTCAAAACATATCAGTGCACCAAATGATAATTAGAAGCTTGTTTTTTTGAGTTTTTTAATTTGGAAAAATGACACATATAATGGACTATATTAATCTGACCTCAGCAACTTTCGCATGTGACCATCCCAAGAGATTTTGCCAATACAGATCACCATGATATCTGCAAAACAACTGCAGCGAATGAGCTAAGGGCACAAGGAAAAAGATGCTGGGATAATGCAAAGACATACAAAGGTGGGATGTTGTAAAAGAATAAAAGAACATAATATGTAGCACATGATAAAAGAATTATCCCCTAGGTTGCTCCGGCAAATCAAAGGACTCGGTTGTGTAGAATTTAAGTTCAAGTAATAGAAACTTTTCTTTTCGTGTCAAAATTAACAACCTTATCCAAATTTATAAAAAATATATGGAAAATAAATATGTGAATTCATATGTCAACATTGTGCATTTGTGTGAAAGTTTCAAGAGTTTAGGATTAAAAAAAGGACAAAAAAGAAGAAAATGAAAGTTAATATTAACGCAAAATAAAAAGCACTTCCGTGTCAAACTTTTAGGGACACAACAATCGAACCTGTCGCTAAGATAAAAATGGGCAAAGGGTCATAAATTATTACCAGGACTGCAATCCAGACTTAGTTTTTTAAGCTGCCAGCAAATGATACTGCATATTCAATGTCAAAAACTTGAGACTCATCCTTCCATGAGCCCTAATCAAAATGACAAACGAGGGCCGATGTAGCTGTGAGTACATCCTTTATATCAGCGGCAATCCTCTCTTCATCCTTTTTTGTTTTCTCTCTGTAACAAAGCCTCATTTTATGTTTTATAAGGTGATGTCATGTGATCCTGTTGAAACACTCTTGGTTGATGACAAGAGCTAAACTCGCCTGATTCAATGAGGACTGAAGTATCTTCTTATGATCCTAGAAATTCCCATGGAAAGGCGCCACCTTGCCTTGAGAAATCACCCAGAGCTTGTCCACGCTTCCAGATATTAGATGCTCATCATGAATAACCTGCAAATCAAGGTGAAAAGATGGCTGTTAGCTGTAAAGATGATCCATCATTGGTCAAATTAAAGTATGTTAGCAAGAAAAATCAATCTCACCATCAGAATTCCTCTTGGAACAAGACCAGACCTTGAACGAGTGCCTCAACTGCATCCAAATCCTACAGTTGGGGAAAATTAAATACACAAAATCATACTCATCTATCGTTAGACAAGAAACTATTCACAAAGATAATGTTATAGTCATCACTGGTCATTAAAGCAGAACTTAAAGTCCACATTTAAGACAAAAAGATTTCCACATTTATTATGTGCAAAGCCCAATGTTGCCTATAGGCACAGATATTGGCACTACTTGGTATTATAAATTTCTGTAATTCAGGCTAGCATAACTATTCCATTCCAATATTTTGCAAGTTGGAGCAATCACATTGGTTTCCATTCCATTATAAGTCAGATGTATGATGACAGAGGCTCCCTGTAGCTATAATAACCGACTAGTTTTATTGTATATTTGATGTAAAGACCAGATTCTGATAAGTTCAATTAGAGCAAGACAATGACAAGGTAACTGGAAACACCTCCATGGGAAAACATCAGTGTGTATTACACATTGAATTGGGGGGAGCAGAATAAAAAATGATGCCTTGAAAACCAAAAACCTACCCAAACCTAGAAAGCTTACATGGCATCGACGAATGAATCCCAACATTAACAAATGAAAGCAAAAATATAAAAGAAGTTGGAAGCATTACCTGATTAATAAAAAGCAGTCAACGGAGACAAATCTTTTATCATGGCTTGGGCGTGATCGATTTTACTTCATTGCATCCGAAAGCTATCAATGCTGATGAAAGAGATCTCGGATGAGGGGCCAATAGTCGTCGGTGACCTTCGAACATCTTGATTTTTCAGAATCTCGCATCCATGTAGGAACAAAAATTGTTGGGATTGAGGCCAGAACTGAAACAGGGGAGATGGTTGCCTGCAGAGGAGGCTGAATTACTTGCTGTTCGAAAGAGCTTTGCGGTGGATGAAGAGAAAAGCCGGCCCAAGGCAGTAGTGGAGATGGTTTTAGCTGTGGCATACAAGAATATCATCATCATCAACTTTCGCAAGCCAATGCAATCGGAGACTAAAGGAAGCTCTTGTTGGATATTCAGGCAGCTAATTATCAATTTTTCAGCTCTGAATTTCAGGAGTACTTCAACACGAGAAGCAAATGTCTGCGCACATTGGAAGAAATTACGAAGTAATTAAGCATCGAAATGAAGAACAGAAACGTGAAATCGATGCATTCAAGACGAAAGGACTTAACCGAACCCTTAGAAATCCAACTGTAGATGGAAGGGATAGAATTGCGGCAGTTAGCAAATGAAAGCGAAAGTCGATTGATTTCACTTCATCGGATCTGAGAACCCAATCGATGCGGAGCATCTCGGGAAAGTATCGATTTGTATTGAGCATCGAGCTGAGAGAGCAGAACGGGAAATCGATGCCTTCAAAACCATAAACTTACCCGAACCAATTCATTGAATCTGAACGTCATCAATGCGGATGAAAGGGATCTCTTGGATGAGGGGCCAATAGTCGCCGGTGTGTTTTGAGCATCGATCTTTCAGATTCTCGCATCTAAGAATGTGCAATTGTTGGAGGGAGGGAGGGAGGCCATCCTTTGGCAAGTCCCTCAACTTCGGGCAATTGTAAATCACTAACAATCGGAGAGAGGAGAGATGGGTGCGAAGGCCACTTGATAGTCTTTCCACATTCCTCATATTGAAAATGGAAAGAGAGGTAAGAGAGGAAGGAAAGAGAAGACTCCATGCATCCTCATTGTCTTCCTCCGAAGGAAACCACACGTTGTCTCTCTCCCCTCCCATGCTACTTTCGTCCATTGTCAGACCCTCGAGGGATGTGAGCATGGGTAAGCCCCATTCCCTCACTAGCTGTTTCATATTGTCACACTCCAAAATAATAATTGACTCCAAATTGGGAGGCAAACCTCCTTCGGGCAAGCATTCGATATTTTCACACTCCGAAATTGCTAGCCACCAGAGGGACGTAAGGCGATGCCAGTCCTTTGGTAGAGACTTCATCTTAGGAACTCCGCTAAGGTCAAGTGTCTTCAGGGTGATGGGAAGGAGAGGGAAGTCCTGTATCTCCAATGCTGGACACTTCTCTAGGCTCAAACGAGTGAGATGAGAGAGCATGTGAAGGCATCGTGGTAGACTCACCAAATTCTCACATCTCTCTATAGCCAAATAATCCAGCGATTCTGCTGTGATCTCTTCGAGGGACTCCACCCCCTCACACTTCCGAATAGTAAGCTCCTCTAGAGAAGCAAGTCTACCCTTAGCAAATGGAAATGATATCAAAGAATTACATTCACTTGTGTTGAGAAATTCAAGTTGAGATATGAAGTTATTACTGCTGGGGTAATCTTGAGAAACTATTAGTCCCATGATTTTTGGACAACTCTCAATATTCAAATGTCTTAATGTGTACATCTTGCTTGGAAGCTTTTCTAAACTCATGCAATTTCTCAATTCCATCTTTTCAAGGTTGCAGGAAAGCTCCATTTCTCCGTCTTCAGCCACAAAAGATGTGAATTGAGGACAATTATCAATTACTACACTCTGAAGGCAAGCAAGATTTTGCATCTCATTTCCACTTTGCCACAAGTAGTTTAGCTTATCACATCGTCCTATATAAAGCTCCTTTAGCTTAACTAAGTAGCTTGTAAACCCTTGATCAAAGCAAACAAGCTCTGCAAGATTCCCAATTCTGAGAACAGCCAAAGAAGTTAGGTTGACCAAGATTTTTAAGATTTCTTCATTACAATCCTCAAGGGATAACTCACAGAGAGATGGGAGACAAACCACATTGGTTGAGCTATTCAAATGCGGGCTCGAATAAATTTCTAGCTTCTTGAGAAGATCAAGTTGACCAGGCAATGTCCCAACCAACGAATAACATCCCCAGACAACTAGATGCTGAAGACAAGAGAATGTGACATCTTCTTCTTGACCCCTAGCATAAGGAGACCAATCCTTCCATGCCAACATCTCTTTCAGCTTCAAAGTTGTTAAGGATGAAAAAGGCCTTTTACCTCTGTAAAATTCAGGGCCTATCTTGCTTACAGCATGTAAACCTTCAAGAGATAATTCTCTAAGTGAAGGTAGTTGTCCAAGTGGCGGAAGCGATGTGACATTAGGACAATCCCGTAAGCATAAAGAAACTATCTTAGAATAAGATGGACCATCTAACCATGAGGGGAGTCTTGCACCACCATAGTGTGAGATAGAGAGATGTTCAAGATTAATGTGAGGTCGTAGATAGTGAAGCACCAATCCTTCATGCTTCCCATTCCGCAAATTTCCAAAATTTTCACCCCAGTGCAAGACTAATTTGCTAAGGCCTCTCTTTCCAATTAAATCAGCATCAATTGCATCTCTGACTTCTTCCACCTTTTGCAAATCTGATATGAACAATTCTCCTTGAAGGTGTGGCAAGTTCTTTAACTCCTTTAACCGCGACCCTTTTTTTGGTCCTACCACAAACTTGGACAAGATCATAAGATTCTTCAAATTACTGATACTCAATGGCATATCCTTTAGACTCCCTGTATCTCTAATATCAAGAAATTGTAAACTGACCAATTTTGTAATTCCTTGAGGCAACAAAGAAAGCTCTCGACAACCTTTTAAGATCAAAGCTTGTAATTTGCACAAGCTGCCGATTGACTCAGGTAGCCTTTTTATATTTGTGTACGAGAAATTGAGATAGCGAAGATATTTTAAATCACCAACACAATCCGGGACCTCTATGATGGAATAATGACTTAAGGAGAAGCCCCTTAAGTACTTCAATTTTGTTAGCAAGTCATGTAACACTTTGTTGGAAATGTGGAATTTGCCACCCCAACTAGATCCATCATACAAGAATATCAAACTCCTTAGTACCTTCATTTGATGATATGCTCTTATGCATTTTGATAAAACAAATCGCGACGAGGTGAATGATGCATAACGAACTTTCCGGGAGATGCATCATCTTCATTATCTGCCAGTTGAGACTCAGAGTTAAAGCATGTCCCACCCGCAATTGACTTTGCTAGATCATTCAAAAGATCATGCATTGAAAATTTAGATGCGTTGACACTTGATTGTTGAAGAAATGATCTAGATACTAACTCATCGAAGTGAGCCTGTCCCCATTTCAAGATATTATCATTTGATCTTCCTCCATAAAAAAAACCCTCCGCTATCCATAAGTGCACCAGCTCATCCCTCTCAATTTTGTAATCCTTGGGAAATATTGCACAATAAACAAAACATCTCTTCAAATAAGAAGGAAGATGAATGTAGCTCAATTTCAAAACTCGAATAACCTCATCATTTTCTCCCATTGGAAGATTCCACATTTTGTTGTTTAAGATAGCTTCCCATTGATCGGGATTCCCTTTATCACGTAGAAGACCTCCCAATACCTTTGCTGCCAAAGGTGAACCTTTACATTTTTCGGCTAGTTTCTTGCCTATTGTTTCAAAATCTTGGTGCCTCTCAAAATTTGTCGTTTTAAGAGCATGAAAGGCTAATAAGCTTGTACAATTATCAAGGGACAACTCCTTCAAAGGATACGACGAAGCTCCCGTTATGGAAACAACAGTATAGTTGCGAGTCGTTATGATGATCCTACTTCCTTTAGCCCCAACTCCAAATGGCTTTAAGAGGGCAGTCCATTCTTCATAGATTTCATTCCAAACATCATCTAAAACCACGAGAAACTTTTTTCCTGATAGACTGTCCTTCAACTTAACTTGAAGCCTGTTAAGATCTTCACCCTCATTAGACACTGTAGTGATAGACCGCAAAATAGTCTTGGTTATGTTGAGAACATTAAAAACGTCTGAAACACAAACCCATGCTCTCATTTCAAAGCAGCTACTCACTTTGACATCATTATACAATCGTTGAGCCAAGGCCGTCTTTCCAATACCGCCCATACCAACTATGGGGACTATGCTCAATGTGGTATCAACATTTTCGGCTTCACTAGTTAAGAGTTCAAATATTTCTGCTTCTTCCTTTTCCCTGCCAAAAAATCGAGGCTCTGGCAGAGAACTACTGGGGAGCCTTTTGTCGGTGTAGTCAGATCTACTTACAGCATTCTCTATCAAGCTTAGATGAGCCTTCCTATTGACAATCTCTTCAAACCTATCAATGATCTTTAGTAACTTGGTTTCAGACGCAAGCGAGCGCGGTCGGCTAAAGAAAGGGAACTTCCTTTTTAATTGACCTCTGCTTGTGCTGGATTCTGCCTCTGACTTGGCTTGAGCGGCTTCGATCTCGAACTCATCAAGCAAGTCTTCCAGGTCATAGGCCAAGTCCCTAACATTGTCTAGCCATCGCTTCACTAAACGGTCACCGTCAAGTTGCTTGTCCTCTGCATCATCAAGCACTTCATTGATTGTTTCCAACATCTTCTCACACTTACGGGGCAAGGTTGGGCTGATTCCTTCCCGTTGCGCATAGTCCAATCCCATAGAAACCAACTTGTCGAGCAAGACCTGAATGAGGGAACTCAAAAAGATCTCTCCAATGGCCATGGTGAATCAGTCACTGTAGTCTGCAGAGATCAACAAGGGTTATGGGGAAGCAAAGTGATAGTGAGCTAATCAAAAGAGAAAACTGTGAAGTCCAAGAAAACCAAGACTTTCAAGGATGCACACAAGAGGTTAGACAAATCAAAATAAAATGATTTTTGTCCACGAGTGCTTGTTTCTAATATTTAGAGAATCTCCCCAGCAACTTTATTGGATATCATGGGCCTTCTTTGTTGATAGAGTAGCAAAAGTGAAAAGGAGCAAATGAAAAAGAAACTTTAATAGATTCCAGGAAGATCAAGACTTTGCAAGACGACTTTGTTGCTTCACTTTCACATCCCTCGTCTTCCATCCCAATGTGAATATCTCTTTTTCTTTACTAGCAGAACTTCCTCGCTTTACATGTCGTGCTTAAATTTGATGATGTTATAATTTTCGTCCAACTCTTTTCCGGTTCATTCATATTGTGATTTTTCATATATTTATTTAGAATTATGTCTAGACTTTCGCATATCTTTTCAAATTTAAGTTCAATAAAAGAAAAAAAAAAAGCAAAGAGAAAATCAAAAAGAACAAAAGCAAAAATCTAAAAAAGACCACGGCCTCTGCCACGCCTTGCCGTAAAGACCACTGCTAGGGTGACATTTCCATCATTACCACCTTATAGTCACCTTTGTAGACAATATTTTTCTTGAGATTTTTCTTTGTGCGTTTTAGAAGTTAGGGCTAATGATACAATAAATACCTAAACTTGTGTTCATTTTCTAAACTTTTTTTTTTTTGTTCAATGAAGTACCTTGATTTTTTCAAATTTGGCTAACTTTAAGGTATCGGTTCTTGACATTATTGGTCTAGATTCAAATCTTAAACATACTTTTGTTTTCATGATATTTATCCTACAAATTCATCTTCTCGATTCACTGCTTGGTCTCACTTTAATAATTTCTTTATTAAGATTTGTTGTTCTTTCATGTGAAAGAGAATAGGAAAAGGTTTTGTTAATTTCACACCGTTGCAAAAATATTTCAGTGGCTAAATGTCAAGCACACATGGAGACTGTAAAGTTCTCGATGTTGATTTCTTTCTCAAATAATTTCAATAATAGAAATTCAAAAAATAAAGTGTTGTTCTTGCCCCTTTTTTGGCCAATTCCATTGCTTTCCCTTTGATCGCCTCGCCCAAATCAACAAAAGAGTATGCTCAGGTAGTTTGGTACACACGTGGATGTAATTGGAGATTTAGTATATATTTAAGCCTAAGATTCTTCTTTTCTTCCACTTGAAATATTTTAGTGGATTACCAAACATTTTATTGAAGATAGAGTTTTTCAATGTACATGCAATTGGAAGTGTTCAGGCATACATAATTTAAAACTTTACTGTGATTTCTTTGTTCATCTGAAAACATTGGCACATTTATATGTTCTTTATTTGTCTGTCTGGTCTACCACAACTAATTTGTCTAAGAGTGTTTTTTTGTAGATAATAGTTTATATATATATTTGTAAGCCAGTAAATATTCCCTGATTTTCCTCATCATGTATTATTACAATGCAATCATTAATGATAGTTGTAAAGTCATGGGATAATTATCCAAAATATCCTAAATTTATAGTACGGTCACCAATTTAACTATAAACTTTTCAATTTGATCAATTTAGTCTTAAATCTTTAACAATTTATCAATGTGGTCATTTTGATCAATTTTGGCAAAAAAATCACTGATATGAGTACTGGTCATCCTACGTGGCATGACCGTCAATTTAACATGTTCCGCTAAAAAAGAATTACATTGGCAAATCGTAAAAAAAGAAATTATGATTACATTGTGCAAATTGAAAATTTTAAGATTGAATTAAATGTTGTGTAATAGGTTTATGACTTTTAGATAATTATATATGTCAAATGTACCGAAGTAGTACCGATGTTTTCTTGGGACAAGGCTAGAGCACTCTGTCATCCATTCAATTTTGGGTGCTTTTCACATGTACATCAATGGTTAAAGGAATGAAAATGGCATACTTTTCATCCACAAGTGCTTGTTTCGTGATATTCAAATAATATCTTTAGAGATTTCGCTGGATGCCACGTGCTTTTTTGTCTGGAAAGTGAAGCAATAGTGGAAAAGAGCTAACGGGATAGAAACTTTAATAGATTCCGGGAAGATCAAGAATTTGGCCATGTGAATGTCTTGGTTATCATTACTAGTAACATTTCCGTGCATTAAATCAGGATTAATCTCTGTTTTATCTTTTGCTTCAAATTTTGCTCAATTTGAGGTGTTTGCCAAATAAATTGCTATGTCGTAATGATTTTATTGACATGGTTCGCTTGCCCTGGAAGTTGGGTGATAAGGAGAGAGTGTGCGTGTTGGATTAGACAATTTTAGCATTGAATGTCTCTGTTAATATGGTAACATCTCAAAATACCAAATTGGATGCCATTATGAACATCTAATAGCTATTTAATAGTGTTATCGTCATGTTAACATTTTCCATCCGCAATCTTAATGAAAACCTCATGTTGACCCACATTTCAAAAATTGAGGTAATTGATTGAACGGATAAAAAAAAGTTTAAGAACTTGATTGCGAAAGGGGTAATAGTTCAAGTACTTAAGATATCATTGTTCCAAAGAGTTTATCATGCAATTATTGATTTAGGTTCAAATCTCACACATACTTTTGTTTACGCAATATTTGTTTTACAAACTTATCCTCTCAATCCATTGCATGGTCTCCCTTTAACAATTTTCTTTGGTAAGATTATTCATTCTCTCACATGAAAGAGAATGGGAGATGGTTTTGTTAATTTCACAAGTCAAAGATTTCAGTGGCTAAATGACAAGCAGTTTGGAGAGACTACAAAGTTCCCAATGTCGATTTCCTTTATATTTTCTTCTTGGAATCATTCAATTATGTTTGTGGATTATTAAACATTTGATTGAAGAAAAACTTCTTCTTTGTACCTGATTTTCTTTCGATTGGACGTCATATTTACAATATTATCATCACATGTAACTATGCGGGCAAACATTACTCAAATTTTTAGTATGATTTCTTTACCAATTACAACTAATTTGCCTAAATAATATTTTTTGTAGATAATTTGTTCCAACTCTTTGAATACCAATTGATATAATCTGAAATAGCTGGTCTGACCGCAAGAGACAAAATTGATAGCACAAGGATTCTATCTGACACCAAGGTAAACAGTTAAATGGCTATTTTTAGCGTTGGTGTCATATAGACATTTTTCGTTCGCATGGCAATGGTAGTCCGTTCGAAATGTCGAGGTAATTGATTGAATACAAAAAAAAAAAAACTTTAGATACTTGATTGACAGTTCATAAGTAAGATATTTCATGCACCTTGCGAGCCAATTTTATTTCGATCAATTTGAGTATTTTTGGAAGCCATGTATATGGGGTTCTTTTTATGGTGGCTTTGCTTCAACCACTCGCATGTAAAATTGAATAAGCGCCTCCTTTGAATGTCTTTCTCTTTTCCTTATTCAGCCTGATCCCAAATGCTTGAAATAAGGCAAAATCAAATTATAGCCAAAAATATTTTTTTATATATACAAGGCATTTGGTAATGATAGTTGTAAAGTTATACACATATTTCAACAGTATTGAATTACTCTGTCATCCATTTAATTTTGGTGCTCTTCCCTGGAATTTTGGTCAGTATTGCATATGTTTTTTTTTTCTTTTTAATAGTCAATAACTTCCTAGATTCAATTCACTCAGAAAAAGAGAAATGGAAAATCCTTGCAGTTGAGGCCTCCATGTACCATATAAGATTAGTGCATTTGTCAATTTTATTTATTATTTATTTATATAGGCACTTACATTTGGTTCAAGCTTGCCAAGTCACGAGGTTTGAGTGACATTTGAAAACAATCAACCATAGAAACAGTTTATCCTATGCTAACTCCTTATTTTTAATTACATGTAATATGAAAATATGTGCACAATACTCATGTGTCTAGGTTTGTGCATGGCCCGGATATGGACATCAGCAATTTTCATAGATTTTGAATTTCATAATTAAAGGACCTCATTAAGTGGGGTCAAATTCAAATATATTTTATATTTCATAAACAAGATGTTTACTCACTTACTAATTCTTTTTCAGCTCTTCATTCATAAATTTTAGAAAAAAAGAGGGAAAAGAAATAATTAATAGGGCTCGTTAATGAGCGTGCTTGATCCCATTTATGAAAAGACACAACAAAAGTTATTTATTTTGTTTGACACAGCAAATTATGGCAAACGTGACTTTCCCGAGAATCTTTGCGGAAGATGAACGAAGCTATCCTCTTATGATATTTATTGTTACTTCCCCAATTTCATGGACTAAAATTCAAATATATTAACGATGTGAAATAACTACACTACGAGAAGAATAACAATACGGATTCCATTGTAAATCAATACCGTGACCTCGGTACTTCTAATCGCGTAAAATTATTTCATATCAGTATGTGTTTAGTAAAAAGAACAATGATAGGGAGATTAAAAATTAATCTTAACATCCTAATATTACTATCTGACGAAAATTGAAATAACAATTCTTTGTTATTAAACCTGTTAGTAAACTTATAAAGTATTTCACATCAACTTCAACCAGGACTATAGTAGGCATGAAATCGGTTTAAGATCCAAACTTTTGTTGCTGTTGCTGCCTCTTCTTTTGCTCAAGATATTGCTTTTGCCTCCATTAATAGAAAGATTTTTGAAAGAATTGGGGGTTGCTCTCGTGTAATAAATGCCCATGAGATGCTTTAGGTAGCTAAGTTCTGGCTATATCAATTTGAGGGAAAAAGAAAGCAAGATGTCTCTTACCTTTTGAGTGTAGACTTCTTGGAGTAGCTCGGTGAACGGGATCAGTATCAACGACAGCAATC
The DNA here is from genome assembly GCA_016097595.1 of Eucalyptus pumila. Classification (NCBI taxonomy): domain Eukaryota; kingdom Viridiplantae; phylum Streptophyta; class Magnoliopsida; order Myrtales; family Myrtaceae; genus Eucalyptus; species Eucalyptus pumila. Next base: position 68,147,816 of record CM027851.1, read on the forward strand.
CAGCAAGCACGGACGCTAGTTTCAGACGAGTATGAGTAGAACACGATTGAGCAGGGGATGAGCACGGGTTATGGTGAAGCAAAGTGATAAAATGAGCTAACGAAGGGAGAAAACTATAAAGTCCAAGAAGACCAAAACTTCCACCTACTAAAAACATTAAACAAAGACCAAGACTTTTCAAGGATGCTCGTAAGTGGTTAGAGGGATATAAATTAAAGTCTCCCATCAACAAGTGCTTGTCTCCTAATATTTAGAGATTATCTTTAGATATCTATAGTTTTCACAATCATATATAAATCATAAACTTAGGAAGACGAAGACTTTCCGTTATATAACAAGTCATCATAGATGGCTAACTTTGTTAGTTCAATAAGGACAAAGCTAACTTTATCTATCCGTCCACATTGAAGGAGGAATCGAGGAACTTCCTGTATTTCCACAATATAGACAAATCATTTCAGTAAATTATTTTCTTAAACATATGCAAATCCTTAGCACTATAACTGTCACATAATAGCCTACGTTGAGCGCATCTTCACCAATAAAGCAAAAACAAAGACATTGAAATCACAAGGATATTGAGCCTATATAGAGAAAATATGTGTGCGCTCGGAATTGATCATTGAAAAAAATCACCTCTTATCCTCTATTTTGGATGGCTACAAGAAAAGGTCATCTGTTTCATACACAAGCCAAAAGTCTTGATTTGAAACAGATTTCAAAAGGTGACTTTTTGTCGTATGACCACTTAGAGTGCACGTAGATTATCATAAAAAATTTATCACTTATGAGTATTTTGTTGCCATTTTCATTTTTTTGCATCCATACATTCTTAGTAACCTTATGATTTCAATGTCTTCGTTTCATGCGTTATTGGTGAAAATGCCATCAATGCAGGCTTTTATGTGGTGGTTACGTGCTAAAAATTCACAGCAAGATGTGCAATAATAATTTGATGAAGGATGCTGAGGTAATAGTTGAGATCGGGATTGCTTGATAGGAGAATTGTGGTCATTTACACGATTTTCCTATTCATTGGTGTAATAGAGTATTTCTAGTAGATTATATATTGTTACTTTCCGACTTGTCTAGCGATAAATGAAGCTGACCACAATGAATAGGACTAACAAATAAGCATCTTTGGGCAACTTGCACCAACTAAAATAAATGTTGAGATTCACCTAACAATGGCTATCATACAGCTACAAGTCATTAAAGATAGCTAGACGGTTCAGTAAAAAGAATAAAAATACAGTGCTTTGGGCGAAACAACAAAAAGAGTTAGGCACACCAACTAATCTATTGAGCAAGTTGCTTTATCTTATAGTGGAAATAGAAAACGACTCACATCACCAACTAATCCATTAAGCAAAAAATTGTTTCGGGATAACTTTTTCTATTCGAACGCCCACAATTTCTCTCTCAATGACTCACGATCATCAACAACTACAGTACCCTTCGGTAGATCATTGCCGCCCATCTTCATCCATTACAGAATTCCCGGCACTTAAGAGGAAGTTTAACAGAGAGCGAGAAGGACGAGAGATAAAATAAAAAATCAGAGAGAGAAGGGAAAATGGACAGAGAACCTTACGAAAAGTTTATCCTCGTTATTCTTTAGTGATTTCCTGCACCATTCGCTGTTATTCCTCGCTGTAAACCATCGTCAGTAGCTGCTCCTGCGTCAACCTTGTTCGGCTCTGTTTTTGGCTGGGAAGGTCTGAAGAGTCCAAATCTCCTATGAATCTCCTCCACTAGTTCTAGTTTCGTTCATGGACGATGGTGAAAGCTTCAATCATCAACTCGTATGCTCGTTGCTCTCCCAGCATAGGTGACAAACCAGGGAACCTCGGTTTCTGATCTACCCTATTTTGACGAGATTAAAGGCCGAACCATGTTGACTTTGCTAAATCATTTAAGATCTGAGTTGTTTCTCGATGATTGGTACTGATTTTTTTTTTTGTGTGTTCGTAGTAGTTTCGGATCTTCCATGTTCTAAGAATGGTTCCGTGAATGAATTGAGCATAAGAAGAAAGTGATGGGCAAAGAATAGAGAATAAGAAGATAGGGTTTTATATTGGAAAATAGAATCAGGGTTTGTTCAAGGCTTAATCCATCTAGAAATTAGGCTTAAGGTAGGCTCGATGCGTTTAAAAAGGTGGGCTTATTGCAGTCGTCTTTCAAGATGAACTTAACAGGAGTGTATCTGAAATTGGGCTTTGAAAGTTCTTTTTAAATTGAAGTGGGCTTGATATGGAAGCCCAGGAATGTTCCAAGCTTAAGATCCAAAACCCGTGAGACTAGAGATGTGGCCCAAGTTCCAACCGGGCCCAAGGACCCGAGTCCCCAATTGCCAGAAATAAATATATACAATTCGAAAAACGACCAATTGAAGAATGGTTAGGTCTTGGTCATGCTCTTAGTAATGGTGCAAAGGAATCAAAAATCACCCGAAACCGAACCGGACCGATCCGAAATGGATAATTCTCATGGGGATTGTCTGATTTCTGGTTCCAATTTAATAAGCACCAGACCAATTCCTGGTTCTAAACATAAATTAGCCATCCACTCATCCACCCTCAAATTGGACCGATATATATGATATATTCATATTTAAAAAAATTCTTACTCAATTACTTAATTATTTTATAATTTTTCAACCGATACGCACGTACATATGTATTTGTAGTGCGAAACCAAAAGCAGCTCGAGCTTACTGAGCTAGAGCTCCTTCAGCCCTTCGAACTTACGCAGCGCCAGCCCGTTCAGCCCGTGCGGCGACATCTTCACTTGCAAGCACTCCAGCCCCACCAGACTCCCCAGCTCGCTCGGGAACAGGTTGACCTCGTTCGCTAAGAACTTCAGCGTCTTCAGCCTCCGCAGCTCCCCGACCCACTTCGGGAGCAAACTGAACTCGTTCTTATACAAATACAGGTCCTTCACCGCGGACCCCTTCAAGGCCGGGGACAGCATCGGGTACTCCAGGTTCTCCCCGGACACGTCGAGGCACAAATCATCGTCCGAACCGGCGGCGCCGCCGCCGCCCTGGCCGGAAGCGGAATCGCGGGTCGGGCTCGGGGGCTCCGGATTCTCGGGCGGGGCGGCGTCGCACTCCCCTTGCATTGCGGCGAACCACCCCCGATTCGACTCGATTCGATTCTATTCGATTCGAACGAGAAGACGAGAAGAAAAATTGAGACTTCGAGACGGAAGAGGGGTTTCGCCGAGGGGAAGGGGACGATTCTCGGAACGACGCGCGGAATTTCGAAGAAATCGGCGGGAGGAAGGGAAGGGGACGGCGATGGAGGTTTCGCGAGGAGGAGGGGAAACCCTAGACGACGACGACGACGAAGAAGACGACGACGGTGGGGGCGGTCTTTTTGGTCAAAAGAGGAAACGGGAAAGAAAGGGAGCGGTGGGCGGATAAAGAAGGAAAGATATGGTGAAAAGTCCGCAATGCCCTCCCATTTGAACCTGGGCTGGCGTGGGTGGGGGCGTGAATTTCGGGTTTGGAGGAGGGCGTTTCGGGGAAATCGGGTTCGGCGCCCGAACCCGCGATAGGTTCTGTTTTTTGAATTTTGTTGTTTCTTTTTTTTTTCCTCGTGTGAAAAAGGAAGGGGAGGCTGCCGTTGGTAAGAAATTTCCCAAGAATTACGTCGGGGTGCTTAGCGATTACGCGTGAGGCTATGGTCCTATTGAAAAATGAGTCTGCACCAAATTAACCAATTTAATTTAAGGGTGTACAACAGAAATCGCCCGAACGGGTTCAGACTGGACCGGACCGGACTGGCCAGTTTTGGGCGGTTCCCACGGTCGGTGGTCCGGTTCCCGGTTCCTAATCTTGGAACTGGCAGCTAGTTGGTCCGGTTCCAAGATGGGAACCGAACCGACCGGACCGGACCGAATTTTTTTATTATACATATATAATATAAACATATATAATATTCATATATTATATATGAAATTTATTGCAATCGAAATTGCAATTGATGTAACAATATCTTATTTGGCCAAGAGACCACTAAAGCTCTTGTTGTTACTTTTTATTTATAGAGAAAGCTTACTTGTTAGTTTCATAGATATTGTCTATAAAATCTAAGCCAAGCACAACCTTTAATTACATTGTTTTTTTTTTTTTTTTGTAAGAACCTTTAATTACATTGTTCATGGCTTTTATACTTAAAATTAAGCGTGAAACACATAAACTGTGATTGATATTCACGCAAGTGAAGTTTGAATATTTTGTACGTGAAAATATGCGTGAGTAGTTTTATTAGATTGTCTGGGAACCAAATTGGATTGATTGGTCCAAAGCATGATCGTTCTTTAGTGAAAAAGAGAGTGCCGATTATGTTAGACAGGACCAGACCGGACTGGAATCGATGGTCCGGTCCGGTTCTTGGTCCTAGGACCAAATAGTCCGGTCCACGATTTCCAAAATTGGGAACCAATTCTCCCGGTCCGGTTCCCGATTCCATCTTGGAACCGGATCAAACCGGGAATCGATCACCCTTAATTTAATTCGTATTGAGCTATTAACCCATTTTCATCTAATTCATTTTAATGATCTAAATTCGACTCAACCCCGATTCATAATCGATGAATTAAATTATTAGAGTGCATTTAACATTTTCATCGGAGTTAGAAATTTATCTAATATAGCACAAGGAACCATTTCTAGAAAGATATATATGATATAAATTTTTGCTCTCGTGTAAAATAAGAAATATGAAAAATACTTGAATTGTAAATTCTATAGGAAATGCGTAATTTGGTATTCTAACTTCTAGCTTCACAATGAAGTTACGTTATCAAATCCTTCTATCGTAAGTGTGGCGACTATGTTGCTGTAGGTGTAAGAGACAAGCAATTGGTTTAATTTCAAGCATCATAATATACTCCAAAATATGCAAGATTTTATAAATCATTAACAAATAATTTTTTTTTTTTTTAATATTAGTTAGATTATAAAGGGGTTGACTTATGACATACCAAAACCAATACTTCTTCTTATTTCTAGATGGAAAATTTTCGACTCCACTAAAACCTTTTTCTATTTCAGGGAATTTAAACACAATCAATTCCAGCACTCGAAAATTGAAAAGAGAAAAAAATAAAAATAAAATAGGCCAATGGTGCTTTGGGCATGAAACCAACCGAGAAAGTGAGCACCGGTCCAAAGTACCTTCCTTTGATTAGATAGGTCAATAGTGGGTTCTTTCTAAACTTATTAAAACCCATCATTGGTTTATGAGTTATTTTATTAGATCCATTTGAACATTTATTTAAGCAATCCATAGATCATCCATCCTATTAAATATGAATTAAAATATGGGTGCATGACCCAATTTGCCATCTCTACTAATCACATGTACGACACAGGGGAAAAAGCTCAAGGTGGACTTGTTAAGGACGAAATGGCAATTATGGTGTTTAAGTTTTAAATCGATACATCCTTTTTTCTAGTCTTTTTCAAAAATAAAAATAAATGAATAGTACATTTGAGTTCTTTCGGAGGACGATCATGCCAGGTTTGGAAAAGGTGTAGAAAGCAAGGCGACAAAAATATGAATGCAAAGTTGAGAAGAGTTTGAAAACTTTGTGAGAGTAGAAGAACATGAAACCTCGCCAATCAAAAGATCTTGCTAGAAAACAGAACTTTTTAATGAAGAAGAGCAAATTGATTGCCACCAAGGAGGCCCTTACGAAAGCTCAAGTTGACTTAGCTCTCTACATTCGACTAGCCGAATTCAACCATTAAAATGAATTCCAAAGTCCAAAGTAGGACTACACACTTCAAGTAGAGGTGGCAATATGGGTATGCACATTGCACGAGTTTGAAATGTACCCACTTTAATTGTATTGCTGAAAATTGGAACTTAAGTTATGTGGATATGAGTTGGGTTGGAGTCAGATTGGGTTGGGTATTAGCTATGGAAAAATATATTGCACAAAAGTGGGTCAATATGAGTCAAACAACTTGATGAGGGTTGGATCATTTTTGATCAGACCCAAATCAACCCAATCTACCTCTTTAACATGTATTAGTTCAAGAAAGACTGCACGATACAATTGACTTCACAAGAATGTTGTTGTTGCATGCGCTTTATACAGACTTACAATTTTACTGTTACATACTAGCTAAATAGCACGCATTTATGCATATCTAAAAAAATAAAAATATATATAAATGATTGTTGCACAAGATAAATGTCTAAAGGTACAAATTCAATTAGGAAAGTTGAGTGTAAGATGTGAAAAATTCTAATTCAATATCAGGTTATAAGATATTTATGGGATTGGTTTGACAATAATGTTGACCATCTTAAATTGCATTGCCCATTTTTAAGTCTATATTGGCAAGATATATGTATTAACGAAAATTGTGTGTTTCATGAAAATTTTTAGCCAAAAATGGAGTTCGAAATATATTTACTTTAGCATTTTCTTTTTTCGTATTTGCAATTCTAGAGAAATTCAACTTACTAATAAAATGGATTTTATTATTACTAATGAAGTGTCTTTTTCATCAAAAGGAACAATCTATCCAAAAGAGTTAAGAAAAAGTTGCCAAAAGGGGGAAAAACAAAAAATCTAGTTAAGAAACTACAAGACTTTTCACAGTTAGATGAACTCATAGAGAACTTGGTTGCTCTGTATGTCTTCTGTTACCGAAATCAAAGGACAGTAGCAACATCAACTTGCCGTCGGGCCACTTGCAGGCCCTTTCGTATCACCCACTAGTCACTCTGTCTCTCACAATTTATTCATTACAGCCAGAACTCAATGGAACGTGGTAGAAATCTTACATGCACCGAGTAATTTGCCGCTTACTTGGCCTTTGCAAAACACAACATCAAGATTGCCTTTACTGGTAAATTTAGTCATGCCTTTCTCATTATGTGATTTTTAATCCTTTGTTGTTCTTTTCCTTCGTTTTGTGAACTTAGTCTCACGTGATCGTGTCGCATGCTCTTTTTGACTCTCTGTTCATTTTTTCCCGCAGTAGAATACTTTCTTGTCCATCATCCGTTCAGTTTGCTCTGATTTGTTCCTTCCCTGCACATTTTAAAGCTCTGTTGGGTCTACAGATGATGTTATGGATGTTGAACACCCGCTCATGCCCAATTCTCAAGATTCAGCTTTAGTTTGAATATGCAGCCGACAGTTTCTGTTTTTGAAGACCCTAACTTGAAGGTTTTTACTCTTCACAGACACACATAACTATTGCTCCACAACATCCCCATAGAGGATCCTCAAGAATTTTTCCATTCTACCACATGATACTTTAACATCAGAGATTGATGCAGAGAGTTTAATGACAATCTTATTGAGAGAGAAGCTCTGCTCCAAAGGGCTGGAAGTCGAGCAGTGCTGAGCCGAACTTCCAATGGCAGTAAGAAGCGCTGATATTGTCAAACATGAAGTTCAGAACGCACTAGGCAACCTTTCTGGCGTTGCCCACAAGTTTAAAGGACATGGAACTTCAGGTATTCCGTACTCTTTGAAGACAACCTGTGTGAATGATAAAAACAGTCGCATCTCATTGCAAGATGGCCTCTACGTATATTTGCTTATCACTTTTGAGCATTTGCTTTACTTCCTGAAAGACTTCATCATAGGAATCACACAAAAAAGAAAAGAGAAAAGAAAAAAACAAACAGATGCTAAAGAAGGACGAGAAGATGATAAGCAAGTTTGAGAACGACCTGCAAGACTCTTGGAAGGAGATGGGTGTCCTGAGGGGGATACTGCCGAAAGTGTTCCATGAAAGCGACCTCACGAGGGAGCAGGTGAAGTAGTTCAGCGAGAATAACATGCTCCTAAACCCTGAAGGTCTCCATGTCGAAGAAGAAGATCGATGTTCCTTGACAAGGACGCACTCTTTAAGGATGGACAGACAACAATGTTGAGGGATTTTCTCGCTGGAGTGATCGTTTGCTTACATTGCACCTTTCTTTTACTGGAGATTGGTTGATAGCAAAGAAATTCGGTACATTCTTTTCTTTTCTGGCATCTTAGTCTCGATGACTTAAGAAAGAGCAGTTGATTCATCAACAATAGATTGAGATCAAGGATTCACAGTAAAAACGATTGGTTGCTTGTCAAAGAAAGCACAAGTAAATCAATCTGGCTGTACATGCATGGATGGTCTTTGCTAATATCAGATCGAACCAGTTTGACCTCCAGTTCAATTGCTAGATCAGCGAAACAGACCGGTTTTCAAAAGTAGATCCACCCAGTTTTTGGGTCCTATGGGTAAAAAACTGAGCTCGGCATCTAATTTGTAACAACAAGAGAGAGAATGTTGATTATCATAGTGGAAGATAGGCTATGTTCTCCCTGATAGCTACTACCCAATCATCTCTTTGACCCAACAATTGAGACCCAAATGCAGGGTGGCAAGTTCATTTTCAAAATAGCGGATTAGTATTGCAGCACTCATTAAGTCAGGCCAATAACTGAGAATGAACCGGTCACCATACATAGATTGCTTCTGATGTACTTGGTGGCACCAAGGCGAGCTGAGAGTTGCCAAATGCATCATCCACACATTCTTTCGGAACCATTGATTTCAGGAGTTCCGGTGGCAATGTTTAGGACCAACGACGAATAACATGGATCAGTTCGCCATTGGTTAACTTGGTTTATAGATGTAAGCAGAGTTTGTCTGATTAAATCTGTATAAATACATGGAACTTTGAACTTGCGAAGAAGAAGACTGCAAAGCAAGTTATATTGACAGCTCGAATAAGAACACATGACCTTACAATGAATCATGAGGCTTGTATTCATTGTCAATTTCATGTATATCCATGAAAGAGCTGTCTCCAACTGCAACATCCTCCAATTCACTGATGGTTTCTATTTGGTCAATGTTGACACCTAAATTTTGGCGACCCGTTTAGTTATTTATTTCATTAAAAAATTAGGAGTTAATTTTATCACTAAAAAAATAATTAATTGCATAACATATAATTTTAGGTGCATTTATTTTTAATTTGCATTTACATTTACATTGGGCCAGTGGCGGATGTGTTTAAATTAGTGGTTCTGAGCTTTAAATTGACAGGTCGGACTAAGCCCACGAAGCGAGCAAATTGGCCTAGGCCCGTTATTTTAAATCTCGTGAAAAATAGGAATTTGAAATTTTTCCAAGATATGATGAATTTTTTTGGATAGAGCAGATGTGAAAAGCAAATATTGCATTTTGAAAAAAGAATCTTCGTGGCCTCACCCTATAAATAAGTTGTTTTAGTAGGGTTTTAGGGAGGCCGCACATTGAATATACAGCCATATTGTGGAGGTTTTTCTCTGGATTCGAAGGTTGAAGAAATTCAAACACAACCACCGCCCGCGGTGGCCGCGATAGTTAAGGCTTGGTACCCCATCCGTCAGGGGAAAAGGTTCGAGACTCGCGTCCCGCGTTCTTTCAATGCAAAACGCGCGATTCATCTGCGTACGGGTCAGTGGTGGTGGCGGCCCTTCCACCCTGCGCTTACACTCCATCGCGAAGCGGCGCACGGACGTTTCCTAAGTCACAAAAAAAAAAAAACACAAAAAGAGAAAATTTTCCTTTGTTGGAGGAAAAGCTAGGTTTTTCCCTTTCTGTTGAAGAAAGTACAAGGGAGGGGACAGCAACAGTGCAGCAGAGGGGAGAGACGCCTGAGTGTGACCGGCCAGCAGGAAGAAAAAGAAAAAAAAAAAAAATAAAAGAAGGCCACTGTTCATCTTCTTCGCGAACGCCCTTCGTCGCGCCTCCGCAGCTGTGAGCACCGCCGCACTGGCCACTGCCGTTCGCTGGTCTCGCCGCGACGCGCAGCCCCACCGCGCACCACTGCCGCCCTGCCGATCTGACTGCGACGATCTCACGTCTCCTCCCACTGCTCGCCCAGATCTGAACGCCAACCCCCCTGCACGCTTCTCCGACGCCGGCAGATCTGAGTCGAGCTCGCCTCCGCTTGCGACCTAGCGCTGACGCCGAGCAGCTCCACCAGCCCGACGCCCCGACGCTCGCTCGCCTGCTGCGCCCTGCCGTTGCCACCTGCGAGCTTAACCCGGCGTCGCTGCACCCGCCTGACCCGCGACCAGCCGCGGTTGCTACATCTGCTGGACCGAGCCGGACCACCACCACCGCACTGACCCGCGAAGCGTTCTGCCAGCCACTGTCGCGCTCCGCCTCACCTGCAGCCCGCGAGACCCCGGCGAAGCCGCGGCTGCCCCTGCTCTATTCCGGGCTCCCCTGTTTCGTTGCTGGTCCACCTCCGCCCGAGATCCGTCTCCGACACCCCTGCAACTTTTCCTTCCTCGACGCTATCAGACTCCGAAGTCCACTGCAGCTTACAGCCCAGAACTGTCGCCAGCATCCGTGGGTCCGTTCGTCGCTGCTCCCGCTCCGACAGACCCGCAGCCGCGCCTCCGCCGCACCAACGCTGCTGCCACGCCAGATCCGGATCCCACTCTTCGCCGGAGCTCCGACCGCGACGCCCTTGCAGGACCGACGGTGACCCACCACAAGCCGCACGAGCCCAAGCCATGCTCGGAAGGAAAAGATTAAAAAAAAAAAGGAAAATCTAATTAGGTAGTTTTTTTCTTTTATTTGCTTTATTCTATTTTTTTATGTTATTTATTTTTTTAGTAAAATTATTCCTAATGTATGATTGAGATTCCAACATGAAGTTGCTCGAGATTTGAGATTGACAAATCCAATTTTATCGCCCAAATCCGACTTACAATCGTGTCGCAAAAATCGTCCGATCTCCCGCCTCTGATTCAATTCGCGATTTATTTAAAAAATTGGTCCAATCCGATCTCATGCGAGATATGATTAGATCAATTTGTGGATATCAATTCTATCTTATTTGATTTGGTGTCATGTTGGTTGAATCAATTTTATTTTGTTAAATAAAAAATCCAAAAAAATGTTTAGGATGTTAGTTTTTTTTTTTTTAATTTAAGTTGCATGTTTAAAAATTTGACAATTCTTAAATTCGAAATTAATAAAACCAAAACACAAAAAAAGGTCATCATGCATATGTCATGTAGAATTAGGGCATTCTTTGTACATCATGGCATATTAGAATAAATTGCATGTTTCATTTTAAGTTTAGATTGATTTTTGCATCTTAGGTTAGAGCTTGCTAGGTTAAGACAATATCTTAGTTTAAATTAGGATTTAGTCTGACCTGATCCTTAATATAAGCTGGATAGAATTTTAATCTTGATAGTTATGTTTTGCATTTTCTTTAATTTCGAATTTCATGAAAAAATAAATTTTGTTTTAGGATAAATTAGTTGTAATTTCCAAGATAGATTGCATTTTTTAGAATAAAAAAATTATGTGCACGTCATATAGAATTATGCCTATGAAATGCACGTCATTGTTATTAGGTTCATTTAATTAGAAATTTCTCGTCATTAGAATTAGGTCATTTGGTTATATTGCATTGCATATTACAAAATAAGTGAAAAAAAAAAAAAGAATTTGCGTGTTAATTAAAAATCATATCTGTGATTTGTTGATGTTGATTTTGATCTAACAACGCAGGTGCTTTCGTTGCTAGAGGTAAGTCTTGCAATTTATTTATTGCTTTACTTGGGCTGTTAAATTGGTGGTTTGCGCACCCGCATGATCGCCTCACAAGGGAAACAAATCTAAAATCAATTCAAGCTGCCTGCCAAACATTTTTCAAAATAAAAGAGAAAGGTACCAAAAGGACGTTAAAGAAATTTAGCGTAATCCAAGTCCCCCGAACTCATAAATCTCTGGTTCGTAAGAGTAAAGTAACTACTTTACTTGGGTTTCTAATCGACCCACCAAAAATAGATTATTGACGACTCCTAGTTAAAAATCAATTGCATGTTAAGAACTTGAACCCAAAGTCGCGAATTGGTATGAGCTTGGGAGATCTCAAGTTAAGTCTAGGCTTAACAATTCATTAGCCAAACCCTAGATGGTTCACACCCGAAAATTTTGGTCGCGACAGTCAAGCTGCATAGGGGTGCCTCCATCCTCAGAGCTACCCCCAAGCAATTCATTATCTTCCACATCCGATAAGTCTGTAAAAGTTTCTATCCTTTTCTTCTTCCCTCTATAACCAATAAGGCTTAAGACCTTTTCCTTCCAAATAACCAACGGACATTTCTGAATCAACTCCGCACCTTCATAAGCTCCTGTCAAGAACACGCTAAACCTCTTCCCTCTCTTAGAGACATAGAAAATGCCCAAATGCTTCAACAAGAGTCTCATCAGCTTCTGAGGCATCATGAATTCTCGTCGAAAGTGGGTGAGGTGATCGGTTACCAACCTCTTTTCCATTGTGAAGCTCAGTAACTCATGCATCACCGCAATGGCCCTCTTATCGAATTCTTTCGATCCAGGTTGGAGGCCATGTGCATCAGCATAAGAAGATAAGTAAGACCTTTTCTGAAAGTGCTCAATCTTCCCTCCATATCTATACACATTCTTGTAAGTGGCAGGAAACTTCAAGGGGAAAGATAGGGAAAGCAACCCTGGTGTATGAGAGGCAGATTCTGATACCCCAATACAGCTTTCTCCAACTCTGTGATGGCCCAAGCAGGATTCCACTCTACGAGCTCAAGATAATCATCTTCGTCTGGAGATCTAACCACTTTGAAGTGCCGTGGATACTTGTGTACCCACTTGCTCCTAAAATCAGCTGGCAAACCAAACTCTCTCCTGAAATGAGCAATTTTGTCTAGTGGAAGCCGTTTATTGACTGACATCATCAGCGTCCTAGTCACGTATTCAGCAGCCTTGCCAGAGTGTTCCCTAATCAATTTCTCCTCTTCCTCTAACAAGTCTTCAGCTTCTTTAGTCATTCCACACCACAATACCCCCTTCCGATCCTTACACAACTCAAACAGTTTCGGCGACTTCCAAATAAAATCCACTATACTGTGTGGCCTGGGCAAATTAATCTGATTCCGGCATCGATCCAGCAACCTCACAGGGATTATCATCTCGGGTTCCTTCTTCAACATTTCCATCAGAACCAACACCTTCGACACCACTTTATGCTTCTCGGTGGCGATTTTGAGATCATGGACCCTCTTGTCCTTGCTCCTATCTTGCACTCTCTTGCTGGTGGTCATGAATCTATGCTGCGGCCACGTAAGTAAAACCTCACCAAAACTCTAGTTTCTTCTCAGGGTAGGCGAACGCACTGGTGAGGCAACAAAGCAACCGAACTCTCTTGCTGCGCCCCATTCATTCGAGGAAGCTACGGTTTTACCAATGATTCGAAGAAGGCTCATGTCAAGATGCTAGTGTCTCGCTCCAAATTCAAGAAACAAGCCCAAGAAAAGCAAACGTCTCTCACTCGGGACAAACATCAAGCACCTTACGTGCAACGGAACCAGGAACAACAAGAACCCGGGACGACATTTTTCGAGAAGATCGCCGTGAATGCGAGATTATAACACCTCTCTTGGCTCGATCGATCAGCATCAGTTTCAACTTCGACAGAAGTCGGTTGGGATTTCAGGCGGGGTTTGTGCGGAGAACAAAGAAGGAAGAAGCGAGGCGCGTTGAAGAGGGAACGGGCGGTAGAGACGGAACGGCTCGTCGTTTTGGTTTTTGCGTTTATCGTCGTGATAGAGCTCGAGGGTCTAAAGAAAAAAATTGAGGTGTTCAAAGAAAAAAATACATGAAAAATCCGATATTAAAATCATAATACTGTTTGGTAAAATAAATAAATTGAATCATATCGAAATCAAGCATTTTATTTTATAATTTGTAAATAGCTGAATCTCTTCTTGATTTACATAAGTTAAAAAACTTGCTTAAAAGAATAATTTTTAAGGAAAAATATTAAAGAGATTGTTAATCAAATTTTAAACATTAAATGCGCTTCATATTTGTAACCCTTTGCTAAATCACGAAGTTATAAATTTTAGGACGCACAACACAATTAAACTAGGTCATGCGCAAATATTTAACAAGCCATTTCGAATAACTTAGTTGTCAGTTCATATTTTCATGACTTATGAGTTGTAAGTATGGAGTTTGATTACAATGCAATTAAATCAAGAATTGATCACAATGTAGGTCGGTCCATTTTCTTGTCTAAGAAGAACTTTATTTGATCAGACTTGAGAAAATTATAAATCAAGTGAAACTAAAGTCGGTATAAAAATAAAGTTACCTCGAATTAATTATTCAATGAGAAATAAAAAATTCAAGTCCAGTTTTCTCTCTAGGAATGGATTTAAAAAGACTAAGAATTTATCAGATCCATCAAACCTCAATTTATAAGATCTATTTCAGAATAAACAAAACTTAATCGAATCTCCTTTTTCTTAAAAAAAAAAAAAAGAAAAGAAGAAAAAGCCACGAGCCATTCTTCCCCGCTTCCCGCCTCTATACATAAGATTCCCTCTAATTGGCGATCGCAATTCGAAAATCTCTTCTTCTGCGCAGACGCAGCGAACTCCATCGCCGACGTCAAACTCCATCGTCGTGCATTTCCGCCGATGCAATCGCCGGCGACGATTCTGAGTTTCGCCTCGCGTTCTCTGGTCGATGCTGTGAGCCGAAGAGCATAGCCACCGGCTGCAGATCGTGGAAAGAGAGGACGACGTCCACGACGAAGAAGACCTGCTCCAAACGATCGACAAACGTAAGTCAGGGGACAAAACAGAGTGCAGGCAGCTCCTCTCTGTTCATCTCATCGCTTTTGTTTTCTCGTTGATGTTTCAGTGCGTCGTTTGATTCCAAGACGAGTATCGTGATCTTCTCGTCTCTGTTCTGAAGTCAAAAGCAAGATGCAAATGGTTCGATGGAGCTGTGAGTGTGAATCTCTTCGGATGTCGATATTAAGTGACTCTGAATACTGCTAACCGGATGGGCTCGATTTCGGTTTGGCTCGATTTTCCCCGGAACATCTCCGTGAATCCATTAGTGTTTTTACGTCTCGACCTTTGGCTCGAACTTGTCGTGATATTCTGCGCGTGCAGTAGTTTTCAGTTTTCGTCTTCTGATCATACAAGAGCAATTCCAGCTTTGTTATGTCACGGGACATTGGAATTGCACCATTGTATGTCTTATTTTCCATGTATTGGTGATATAGCTGGATTAATAACGAATGTCCTAAGCTAAATTCATCAATAATTACTGTCGGAAAGCTAGATTGTCATTGATCATCTTTGAAATGCTTCTGTCCTGACATTCTACACGATGGTGAGTTGTTCTCATTTTCTTTCTCTGAACTTCTTCCTTTATTTTGTTTGCAGTTATTTCTCAAGGAATAAATGCTGGAGATGTGAAAAAGCTCCAGGATGCAGGAATCTACACTCGCAATGGCTTGATGATGCATACAAAGAAGGTATGTCTGATCTTTAGTCCTGAGATTTAAGTTGAGGAACGTATTCTTATTTGGCCGAGTGATTTGCTTTTTCTTTTCTTTTCTTTTTTCTATTTTTCTTTTTGGCAGCACTTAACTGGAATAAAAGGATTATCTGGGGCAAAAGTTGACAAAATATTCGAACAGCTGAAACAATAGTGGTTAGAACTTAAATTCTTCTTGACCTGAGATGGTTGCTCCAATCAATTTGAACTTGTATAAGCATCTTTGGAATACCTCAATGAGTTAATGTCTTTATTTCCAGAGAAAGTCGGTTGTTCGCATCACAACTGGAAGCCAAGCCCTCGATGAGCTTTCGAGCGGTACCTGACTTTCTTTTGCAGACCATATGTCTTATTCTTCATGCATTTCAACAAAAGCAAATTTCACCGGTTTGGTGATGTTAAACAGGTGGTATTGAAACTCTGGCAATTAAGAAGCATTTGGCGAATCTGGGTGAAAATCACAGGCCCAAGACATTACCTTTGATGAACTTTTAGTTGCTTTTATTAGTTGGCTTTCTCAGAAAATGCTGCTAATGTCACTTCAGGTCTGGGAAAACACAGCTTGCACATACCCTGTGTGTTACTACTCAGATTGGTCTGAATTGGATATTGGGTTTCTGTCGTTAACTTCTGTTGCATTTTTGGTTCAGATGAACATTGCCAAATAATAATATAATGATTGAATTTCTATGAAGTATAAAGATGTGGGAGATCTTGGCATCAGCACGTGTGTATTATTTGATTCTGGAAGTATGGCACTCTCATTTTCTATAATCTGCAGTCAGTATACTGGAATGCAAATACAAAACCAAGCAGGAAAAGGCCAGAAGAGATTGTACTGTGTCATAACCGAGTAAAAGCCTTAATTATTCAGACTCGGACTTGGGTTGATCAATAGTCGAATGTGATGCTTGAAGATACTCTACTTATTTGCAAATCCTACAACAGTATTTACCCCTGTTTTCAATCGTTCTTTATCAATGGCTTGTGGATTCCATCTTTGTAAAAAAATTTCAGCTGCCAACTCACATGAGAGTTGGCAAGGTAGCTTGCATTGACACACAATGAACTTTGTATCCTATGATAATCTGTCTGTAATTTTCTTGACCTCGACAAAGCTGCTTGTGTTTCATAAACGTTGTCTGTCCATGTAAGTGCATGTGCACTTTCTTAACTTAGTACACCTGCAGTCATCCTGATCAAATCGTACCAATTGCCGAGAGATTTGGCATGTATCCTGGTGCAGTCCTAGATAATGTAAGCAATGCTTTCTGCCACTCTTTACTTTTCTGGCTAGTGTACTTGCTGTAATCTAGTCTTTCCATGAATTTGATGATCATTTATGCCCATGCCTCTACTTCTGAGCATCAGTACAACTTGCTTCTTGGTTTGGCTGCCAGAATATCTGAAGAACCATTCAAATTACTGGTAAGACACTGCTCGATAATCAGACCCAACAGATTTTCTGAGGTGTGGATGGTTGACCTATGTGAGTACCTTTTTCAGATTGTGGATTCAGTGACTGCTCTCTTTCGAGCGGATTTTAATGGAAGAGAACTTGCAGAGCACCAGGTTGATCCTGAAACCATCAAATCATGCAAGTTGTTATTCTGCAGCTTATCTGGTTTGACACAAATGAATTCCGAATTGCAGCAAAAATTGGCACAAAAGCTCTCACGTTTAATTAAGATAGCTGAGGAATCTTACGTGGCAGTATACATGACCAATCAAGGTACTGCATCACATCTCATTTCTCCCACGTAGTCTTGCATCCATTCAAAGTTCTTCTTCAATTTAGCCCTTTGATGGTTGCACACTGACAAATAGCATTTTGGGGACTGCACTAAGTTCATACTAATTCTTGTAAATCTCAAGAACCAGCTATTTGGTGTAAACTGGTGAAGCATGCAGTAGCTGCAGTCCATGACATAAGGAAAAGGATTTTATTTTTTTCTATGACTCTGTCTAAGATTTATTTGTTTCAGTCGTAGCTGGTCCAGGTGGAGGTGTGTCATCAGACCCAATGAAACCTGCAGGCGGGCATGTTTTGGCTCGTGCAGCCACGATTATGTTGATGTTTAGGAAAGTCGGAAGGGAGCGGCATGTCTCTAAGGTGTTTGATGCCCCAAACGTACCTGAAGCTGAAGCTATATCCTTTTTGTACCAAATCTTCCTCTGATTATATAATTTATTGAAATTTATCACATCATATTGCAGATACTAAGTAAAATATCTAGAAGTCTATATCAAAATATGTGAGAAAGTTGATACTGTGTCTATATAGGGATTGGACTTGACAAACACGCGTTTTTTAGACAACACCAGGAGGCATCGCCGATGTGAAGGACCAAAGAAGTCTCTCCAACCAGGAAGGCAGGCAAAATGCTTCCTTTTGTTAATCTGCAATTTGATGCTAGTCATCGTATTGACAGCTAGAGGCATATAATTAGCTCCCAAGCACTTGTTCATTTCCTTTCTCTGCAATGGACACTTTGTCACCCTTGTCATAGCTTGTCCTTAAGTTTCTTGTGCTCGACAACAGACCATTCATGGAATGACATGAGATACTTTCTCTATGGTGACCCGAAAGATTTGTCAACTACATTGTCACCTTTGTGTATCAATTGCAAAATATATCATAACGGTAAGGCCTGAGTATCCTTTCTGCTGCTTCTATTTATGTTTAGCAAATCGAATTTATATAATACAGCCTTATATTCTCTAAGGAACTTAATTGAGCATGGCATGTATGGAAAGATCATAGGACTTCATCAGGCTTGAAAGGAGATGTAACCAAAAGAAGGTTATTCAGTGTCATTTCATAGAACTTCAGATGAAATGAAATTTATCAACCATGGTGTTTTGTCATAAAGAAAAAAAAAAAACATGAAATTATCTGGTGCAATATGTTTTTAATTACACATAATAGCAGTTTGGTTTGAGGCTAACAGTTTGTGGCTATCGCGGTAATTATGAGGTCAAGAAGAAATCTAATCTCAATATTTGAAAGCTGATTACCCAACATCAGCTCCATTGAGTTCGCAATAATTTTCTTTTGGTAAGTCAAAGAACTTTCTTGCAAAATGGCGTCCAGCAGATGCTAGCCCATGTAACAAATCAAGAGCACAATTTATGTTATCAATGAGGTATAAGAAAGAACTGCCAAAAGCTGAGGAAAGCCATTTATCATTCAAACTAAAGAACGAGTCTTCCTATTTTCAAAGGCGATATTTAGGACAAATGAGGAATAAGCTGGATCGGCCTGCTATTGGTTTAGTTTACAGATGTAAATGGGAGTTTGTCTAATTAAATCTATATAGCAGATACTCAAAACTTCAAACTTGTGAAGAAAAATACTGAAAAAGCAAGTTATCTTGACAGCTTGAACAAGAACATTTGACCTTGAATTGAATCATGAGGCTTTTATGCTTGGTCAACTTCACTAATATCCATGAAGTAGCTGTCTCCACCTGCAATATCCTCCAATTCACTTATGGCTTCATCTTGGTCAAGCTGCATTGGGATGCCTTCATCCTCAGAGCTACCCTCAAGGAAATCATCATCTTCCATATCCGATAAGTCAATAAAAGTTTCTTTTTCTTCCTCCCTCTATAACCAATAAGACTTAGGACCTTTTCCTTCCAAATAACCAGCAGAGATTTCTGAATCAGCTCCTCACCTTCATAAGCTCCTGTCAAGAACACACTAAACCTTTTCCCCCTCTGAGAGACATATTAAATGCCAAAATGCTTCAACAGGAGTCCCATAAGCTCCTGAGGCGTTGTAAATTCTTGTCGAAAGTGGATGAGGTGATTGGTTACCAACCTCTTTTCCATTGTGAAGCTAAGGGCGCGTATGACAACCATTATGTTCAAGAAATAGTTTCTGCATTAGAAATAGATTTTTCTATTTCTATTTCTAGAAGAGTTTCTAAGCAAAAATAACCGTTTGATAATGACACAAAATTTCTACTCTAAAAATAGAAATTCGTTTGATAACGACACAAATTTTTTTCCTTTTGGACAGCGGCGAATCGGCGACGAGCGGCGGCGGTGGCGGCGATTGGTGGGGGCCGGCGGGTGACCGGTGACCGATGGACGGTGGTCGGCGGCAGCGGATGAAGGACCGGTTGACGAACGATGAGAAAATTTTTTAATTCTGATTTCTATTCCAAACCTATTTCTGGAATATAAATCTATTCCATAAATAGAAAAATGGAATAAGTTTATCAAACGGATTTCTATTCCAGAAACAGGTCTGGAATAGAAAAATTGTTTCTGGAACAAAAATTATGGTTTGTCATGCACCCCCTAAGTAACTCATGCATCATGGCAATGACCCTCTTATCGAATTCTTTCAATCCAGCTTGGAGGCCACATGCCTCAGCATAAGGAGAAGAGTAAGTCCTTTTGTTAGTTGGTTTTCTCAGAAAATGCTGCTAACGTCACTCCAGGTCTGGGAAAACTCAGCTTGCACATACCCTTTGTGTTTCTACTCAGGTTGGTCTGAATTGCATATTAGGTTTCCGCCATAACTTGTTGCATTTTATGTTTCCTAGATGAACAACGCAAATGGTAACCTGGTGATTGAATTTCTTATAAAGAAATGCAGCCGTGGTTGATCTTGGCATCAGAATGTGTGTATTAGGTGATTCTGGGAGAATGGCACTGTCATTTTCTCTAATCTGTAGTCAGTATATTGGAATGCATGATATGCAGTGGTTCAAACCAAGTAGGGAAGAGGCTAGGAGAACGTACTTTGTCATAACCATTGGAAGCCTGCAACAGTATTTCCCCTCTTTCCATCACTCTTTATTTATGGTTTGTGGATTCCACGATCCTAACAATTTTTCCAGCTGCTTGCTCACATGAGAGGGGGAATGGCAAGGCAGCTTATGTCGACACAGATGGAACTTTGTATCCTAATACAATCTATTGGTCGTTTTCTTAACCTAGGAAAAGCTGCTTTTGTTTCATACTCAGCTTACGTCGATGTAAGTGCATATGCACTTTCTTGACTTGGTACACCTGCAGTTCCCCTGATTGAATTGTACCAATAGCTGAGAGATTTGGCATGGATCCTGGTGCAGTCCTAGATAATGTAAGCAATGCTTTCTACACTGTTGGCGACTCTTCCTTCTTTTCTGGCTATTGTACTTGCTGTAATCTAGTCTTTCCATGAATTTGTAGATCATTTATGCCCGTGCCTATATTTATGAGCATCAATACAACTTGCTTCTAGGTTTGGCTGCCACAACGTCTGAAAAACCATTTAAAATATTGGTAAAAATGTGATCGAGAATCGAACTGCAGAGACTTCGTGAGGTGTGGATGGTTGACCTTAGGCGAGCAATATATTTCAGATTTGTGGATTCAGTGATTGCTCTGTTTTGAGTGGAGGTTACTAGAAGGGGAGAACTTGAAGAGCACCATGTTCACTGAAACTGTCAAATCATGCGAGTTGTGATTTTTCAGCTCATCTTGTTTGACACTAATAGATTCCAAATTGCTGCAAAAATTGGCACAAATGCTCTCACGCTTACTTAAGATAGCTGAGGAATTTAATGTGGCAGTGTACATGGACCGCAACTGCTGTATGCATCGCCATTTTACACCAAACAGTAGGTTCTTGAGATTTATAAGAACTAGTATGAGCATGGTACTATCCCCAAATTGCTATTTTTCAGCGTGCAACCATCAAAGGGCTAAATTGTATAAAATCTTCTAATGGAAGCATGACAATGTGGGAGAAGCGTGTCTGCATGGTGTTTGATGCCCCAAACCTACCTGAAGCTGAAGCTATGTCCTTTTTGCGCCATATCTTCCTCTAGTTATGTACTTTATCGGAACTTACCAGATCATACCACAGAGACTTAATAAAATATCTAGAAATCAATGTCAAAAATCTATGAGAAAGTCGATACTGAGTCTACATAGACCTGATTTAAGCATGATATTCACAGTATACTTGATGTTGCATGGAGATCCATGAACATGTATGCGAATTTCGTGCAGAGGAATTAAACAAAAAGAAGTGCATATCAAGAATTTTTCTAAGCATTACTGGTAAATTACAATTACGTAATAGACATCTAAGCGAAAAAACATTACATTGAATGAACTCTGCATGATTATAAGCAACAAATACAGTTGCATAAAACAACGTCATCCAAACTCTCAACATGGAGCAACCGACCATTAGAGCTGAATATTGTCAATGTGTGAGAAAGGGTGACTGGGTCATAAGCAACAGAAGGAAGGCCATTAAATAGCTAATGGCCTGGCCAAAAAAGGGCCACAAACCATGCGACTAGGTAGTGCAAGGACCAGTTCGTAGCACTCCCAACTCTAGGTATGTTAAGACTCCTCCTTAGTCTCTGCACCACTTTGAATGTGGTGCGCGCACTCGGCCAAAGCTATCCACCCCAAGAACTGGCTTCAACTCATTCGGTGGGTGCTATGACTCCACAAACCTCCAGAGATGATGAAGAAGCATCCTGAGTTCAAAAAAAGAAGGCAATGTTAAAAGGTGAACGATTTGGTGCGTGAAAAACATCGGAAGAGCAACATTGTAGGTTAAAATGCACATTTCAAAACATGCATACAGGTAAAGAACACCACTTTAGGTTATAAATTTAGGTTCGGAACCAATTTTTCCAACACGATGTTACCCAACAACATAACATTCTACTATTAGCCGAGCTCATCCATCCTTACTTTTCACGTTCCAATGCTTGAAGTAAACTCCAGTGAGGCTGCATTTATGATCCATGAAGATAATTACCTTTAGGGAATGGCGCAACAGTTTCCCACAGCTCTTGTTCACGACTTCTGCATTGTCCGAGGGAACAAGATTGCCTTCAGAATCACTTTCCCAGAAGAAAGGGACACTTCCACCAACATCCTGCATGATTAAGAGGACATAAAGGATTAGATAGATCGCATATGGAGGGAGAGACAGAGAGAGATATCCCCAGAATGAAACCATGAAAATTATTATTACTTACAGCAGCCAGAAAAGTGGTTTCCAGAGGGCCATCCAAGAGCACAAATGCAAACTTTCCAGTAATGTCTTTTATAACTTGGTCAGCAGCATAAGGCCTTCGATATCTCAGAGTTCTATAAGCTTTTATGATGGTAATGACCTCATTGGTGGTCTCGCTCAATCCATATTGCTGTTTGAGAAGAGCAACACCCTCTGGGTGTCCTAGAAACAAGCAGTTGTCATCCACAAAAGCAAACGAACCTGCCACAGAGGGTAACAGGTCAAATATCCATACAATAACCAAAAGAAAGAAAGTTTCTTATTTTGAATATTGACCTGAACATATTGAAAGAGATTA
Source organism: Eucalyptus pumila (assembly GCA_016097595.1). Classification (NCBI taxonomy): domain Eukaryota; kingdom Viridiplantae; phylum Streptophyta; class Magnoliopsida; order Myrtales; family Myrtaceae; genus Eucalyptus; species Eucalyptus pumila. Next base: position 68,170,528 of record CM027851.1, read on the forward strand.
TTCTTATTTAGATCATATTCACTAAAAGATAATTCAGAACATATCAGTACACCTAATGATAATTAAAAGCTTGTTTTTTTTTTTTTGTGTTTTTTTAATTGGAAAAATGACACATATAATTGACTATATTAATCCAACCTCAGCAACGTTTGCATGTGATCCTTCCAAGAGATTTTGCTAATACAGATCACCATGGTATCTGCAAAACAATCGCAGCAAATGAGCTAAGGGCACAAGGAAAAAGATGCTGGGAAAATGCAAAGAAATACAAAGGTGGGATGTTGTAAAAGAATAAAAGAATACAATATGTAGCACATGATAAAAGAATTATCCCCTAGGTTGCTCCGGCAAATCAAAGGACTCGGTTGTGTGGAATTAAGTTCAAGTAAAAGAAACTTGTCTTTTCGTGTCAAAATTAACAACCTTATCCAAATTATAAAAGAAAATATGGAAATAAATATGTGAATTCATATGTCAACATTGTGCATTTGTGCGAAAGTTTCAACAGTTTAGGATTAAGAAAAGGACAAAAAAGAAGAAAATGAAAGTTAATATTAATGCAAAATAAAAAGCACTTCCGTGTCAAACTTCCAGGGCCACAACAAACGAACCTGTTGCTAAGAAAAAATGGGCAAAAAAGGGTCATAAATTATTACCAGGACGCAATCCGGACTCGGTTTTTAAGTCGGCAAATGATACTGCATATTCAATGTTAAAAACTTCTTACTAATCCTTCCATGAGCCTAATCAAAATGACAAACGAGGGCCGCTGTAGCTGTGAGTACAACCTGTATATTAGCAACAGTCCTCTCTTCATCCTTTTTTGCTTTCTCTCTGTAACAAAGCCTCATTTTTTGTTTTGCAAGGTGATGTGATGTGATCCTGTTGAAACACTCTTGGTTGATGACAAGAGCTAAACTCACCTGATTCAATGAGGACCGAAGTATCTTCTTATGATCCTGGAAATTCCCATGGAAAGACGCCACCTTGCCTTGAGAAATCACCCAGAGCTCATCCACGCTTCTAGATATTAGATGCTGATCACGACTAAACTGCAAATCAAGGTGAAAGATGGCTGTTAGCTGTAAAGATGATATATCATTGGTCAAATTGAAGTATGTTAGCAAGAAAAATCAATCTCACCATCAGAATTCCTCCTTGGAACAAGACCAGACCTTGAATGAGTGCCTCAACTGCATCCAAATCCTACAGTTGGAGATAATTAAATACACAAAATCATACTCATCTATCCTTAGACAAGAAACTAACAATTCACAAAGATAATGCTATCGCAGTCACTGGTCATTAAAGCAGAACTTAAAGTCCACATTTGAAAACAAAATGATTTCCACATTTATTATGTGCAAAGCCCAATATTGCCTATAGGCACAGATATTGGAACTACTTGGTATTATAAATTTTTGTACTTCAGGCTAGCATAACTATTCTATTCCAATATTTTGCAAGTTGGAACAATCACATTGGTTTCCATTCCATTATAAGTTAGATGTATGATGACAGAGGCACCCTGTAGCTGTAATTACCGAATGGTTCTTTTGTATATTTGATGTAAAGACCAGATTCCGATAAATTCAATTAATGCAAGACAAGGACAAGCTAACTGGAAACACCTTCATGGGAAAACATCGGTATGTATTACACATCGAATTGGGGGAGCAGAATCAAAATTGATGCCTCGAAAACCAAAAACCTATCTGAACCTAGAAAGCTTACATTGCATCGCCGAATGAATTCCAACAGTTGACAAATGAAAGCAAAAATATAAAAGAAGTTGGAAGCATTACTTGATTAATAAAAAGCAGTGAATGGAGACAAATCTTTTATCGTGGCTATCAATGCTGATGAAAGATATCTCTTGGATGAGAGGCCAATAGTTGCCAGTGACATTCCAACATCTCGATTTTTCAGAATCTCACATCCATATATGAAAAAAATTGTTGGGATTGAGGCCAGAACTGAAACAGGGGAGATGGTTGCCTGCAGAGGAGGCTGAATTACTTGCCGTTCGAAATAGCTTTGCGGTGGCTAAAGAGAAAAGCCGGCCCAAGGCACTGGTGGAGATGGTTTCAGCTGTGGCATACAAGAATATCATCATCATCAACCTTCGCAAGCCAGTGCAATCGGAGACTAAAAGAAGCTCTTGCTGGATATTCAAGTAGCTAATTATCAATCTTTTAGCTTTGAATTTCAGTCGTACTTCAACACGAGAAGCAAACGTCTGCGCACATCGGAAGAAATTACTTCGTAATTAAGCATCGAAATGAAGAACATAAAACGAAATCGATGCATTCAAGACGAAAGGACTTACCCGAACCCTTAGAAATCCGACCGGAGATGGAAGGGATAGAATCGCGGCAGTTAGCAAATGAAAGCAAAAGTGGATCGATTTCACTTCATCGGATCTGAGAACCCAATCGATGCCGATGTTGAGGATTTCTTGGATTTCCGGAAATTCATGCGGAGCATCTCCACGGGAAAGTATCGATTTGTATTGAGCATCGAGTTGAGGAAGCAGAATGGGAAATCGATGCCTTCCGAACCCTAGAAATCTGGACGGTACTAGGACTAATATTGGATCCGAACGCCATCAATGTCGATGACCGGGATCTCTTGGATGAGGGGCCAACAGTCGCCGGTGCATTTTGAGCATCGATCTTTCAGATTCTCGCATCCATCTATAGTCAATTGTTGGAGGGAGGGAGGGAGGCCATCCTCTGGCAAGTCCCTCAACTTCGGGCAATCTATAATCTGTAACATTTTGAGAGAGGAGAGATGATTGCGAAGGCCACCTGATAGTCTTTCCACGTTCCTCATATTTTCCAAGCAAAGATAGATAAGAGAGGAAGGAAAGAGAAGACTCCATGCATCCTTGTTGTCTTCCTTCGAAGGAAACCACACTCCCTCCATGCTACTTCCGTCTATTGTCAAACGCTTGAGGGATGTGAGCATGGGTAAGCCCCATTCTTTCACTGGTTGCTTCATATTCTCGCACTCCCCAATATAAAACGACCGCAAATTGGGAGGTAAACCTCCTTCTGGCAAGCATTTGATATTTTCACACCCAAAAATATGTAGCCATCGGAAGGACGTAAGATGATGCCACTCCTTTGGTAGAGACTTCATCTTAGGAAGTGACTCAAGTGCAAGTTCCGCCAGGGTGATGGGAAGGGGAGGGAAGTCCTCTATCTCCAATGCCGGACACTCGTAGAGGCTCAAACGAGTGAGACGGGAGAGCATGTGAAGGCATTGCGGTAGACTCACCAAATTCTTACATCTGAATATACTGATCTTTTTGAGGGACTCCAGCTCTTCACACGTATGAGTAGTAAGCTCCTTTAGAGAAGCAAGTCCACTCTTGACAAACGGAAATGATATCAAAGAATCACATTCACCTATGGTAAGAAATTCAAGTTGAGATATAGAGTTATTGCTGCTAGGGTCATCTCGAGAAACTATTAGCCCCATGATTTTTGGACAATTTCTGATATTCAAATGTCTTAATGTGTACATCTTGCTTGGAAGCTTTTGTAAACTCGTGCAATTTCTCAATTCCATCTTTTCAAGGTTGCAGGATAGCTCCATTTCTCCGTCTCTAGCCACAAAAGATGTGAATTGAGGACAACTATCAATGGCTACACTCTGAAGGCAAGCAAGAATTTGCATCTCATTTCCATTTTGCCACAAGTAGTTTAGCTTGTCACATTGCCCTATATACAGCTCCTTTAGCTTAACCAAGTAACTCATAAACCCATGATCAAAGCAAATAAGCTCCGCAATATTTTCAATTCTGAGAATGGTCAAAGAAGTTAGGTTTACAAAGATTTTTACGATCTCCTCGTTACAATTCTCAAGGGATAACTCATAGAGAGATGGGAGACAAACCACATTGGTTGAGCTATTCAAATGCGGGCTTGAATAAATTTCTAGCTTCTTGAGAAGATCAAGTCGACTGGGCAATGTCCCGACCAACGAATGACATCCCCGGAGAACTAGATGTTGAAGACGAGAGAATAGGACATCTTCTTCTTGACCTCCAGCATAACGAGACCAATCCTTCCATGCCAACATCTCTTCCAGCTTCAAAGTTGTTAAGGATGAAAAAGGCCTTTTACCTCCGTAAAATTCAGGGCCTATCGTGCTTACTACATGTAGACCTTCAAGAGATAATTCTCTAAGTGAAGGTAGTTGTCCAAGTGGCGGAAGCGATGTGACATTAGGACAATCCCGTAAGCATAAAGAAACTATCTTAGAATAAGATGGACCATCTAACCATGAGGGGAATCTTGCACCACCATAGTGCGAGATAGAGAGATGTTCAAGATTAATGTGAGGTCGCAGATAGTGAAGCACCAGTGCTTCGTGTTTCTCATTCTGCAAATTTCCAAAATTTTCACCCCAGTGCAAAAATAAGTTGCTAAGGCCTCTCTTTCCAATTAAATTAGCATCAATTGCTTCTCTGACTTCTTCCACCTTTTGCAATTCTGATATGAACAATTCTCCTTGAAGGTGTGGCAAGTTCTTTAACTCCTTTAACTGTGACCGTTTGTCTAGTCCTATCACAAACTTGGACAAGATCATAAGATTCTTCAAATTACTGATACTTAATGGCATCTCCTTTGGACTCCTTGTATCTCTAATATCAAGAAAATGTAAGTTGACCAATTTTGTGATTCCTTGAGGTAATAAAGAAAGCTTTTGACAACCTTTTAAGATCAAAGCTTGTAATTTGCACAAGCTGCCGATTGACTCAGGTAGCCTTTCTATATTTGTGTACGAGAAATTGAGATAACGAAGATATTTTGAATCACCAACACAATCCGGGACCTCTGTGATGGTACAATGGCTTAAGGAGAGCACCCTTAAGTACTTCAATTTTGTTAGCAAGTCATGTAACACTTTGTTGGAAATGAAGAATTTGCAACCTTCATTATTACACAATAATATTAAACTTCTTAGTACCTTCATTCGATGATATGCTCCAATGCATTTTGATGAAACAAACCACGATGGGGTGAATGATGCATAACGAACTTTCTCGGGAGATGCAACATCTTCATTATCTGCTAGCTCGGACTCAAAGTTAAAGCATGTCCCACCCGCAATTAACTTCGCTAGATCATTCAAAAGATCATGCATTGAAAATTTAGATGCGTTGACACTTGATTGTTGAAGAAATGATTTAGATACTAACTCATCGAAGTGAGCCTGTCCCCATTTCAAGATATTATCCTTTGATCTTCCTCCATCTAAAAAACCCTCCGCTATCCATAAGTGCACTAGCTCATCCCTCTCAATTTCGTAATCCTTGGGAAATATTGCACAATAAACAAAACATCTCTTCAAATAAGAAGGAAGATGGACGTAGCTCAATTCAAAACTCGAATAACCTCATCATTTTCTCCCGTTGGAAGATCCCACATTTTGTTGTTTAAGATAGCTTCCCATTGATCGGGATTCCCTTTATCACGTAGAAGACCTCCCAATACCTTTGCTGCCAAAGGTGAACCTTTACATTTTTCGGCTATTTTCTTGCCTATTGTTTCAAGATCTGGGTGCTTCTCAAAATTTGTCGTTTTAAGAGCATGAAAGGCTAATAAGCTTGTACAATTATTAAGGGACAACTCCTTCAAAGGATATGATGAAGCTCCTGTTATGGAAACAACAGTATAATTGCGAGTTGTTATGATGATCTTACTTCCTTTAGCCCCAACTTCAAATGGCTTTAAGAGGGCGGTCCATTCTCCGTAGTTTTCATTCCAAACATCATCTAAAACCACAAGAAACTTTTTCCCTAATAGACTGTCCTTCAACTTAACTTGAAGCCTATTAAGATCTTCACCCTCATTAGACACCTCAATGATCGACCGCAAAATAGTCTTGGTTATGTCATGAACATTAAAAACATCTGAAACACAAACCCATGCTCTCATTTCAAAGCAGCTACTCACTTTGACATCATTATACAATCGCTGAGCCAAGGTCGTCTTTCCAATACCGCCCATCCCAACTATGGGGACTATGCTCAACGTGGTATCAACATTTTCGGCTTCACTAGTCAAGAGTTCAAATATTTCTGCTTCTTCCTTTTCCCTACCAAAAAATCGAGGCTCTGGTAGAGAGCTGCTGGGGAGCCTTTTGTCGGTGTAGTCAGATCTGTTCATAGCATTCTCTATCAAGCTTAGATGAGCCTTCCTATTGACAATCTCTTCCAACTTGTCAGAGATCTTTTGTACCTCAGCTTTAGACACGAGTGAGCCTAGGTTTGGATTTGATATGGAGGATTTATATTGGCTAATTAAAGGGAACATCCATTTTTTAGACCTCCACTTGTGCTGGATTCTGCCTTCAACTTGGCTTGGGTAGCTTCAATAGCAAACTCATCAAGCAAGTCTTCCATGTCATAGGCCAAGTCCCTAACATCATCTAGCCATAGCTTCACTGGACCTTTATTGCTTAGCTGCTTGTCCTCCGCATCGGCCAGCACTGCATTGATTGTAACCAGCATTTTCTCCCACTTATTGAAGAGTATGCTAAATTCAGAGAAGGGCGGTGCTCCTTCCCTTTGTGCATAGCGCAATCCCAGAGATGCCAACTTCTCGAACAAGACTTGAAGGCAAGCACTCAAAAGGATCTCCTCAATGGCCATGGGTGAATTCATAAACTGTAGAGAACAACATAGGTTATGGTGAAGCAAAGTGAGAATGAGTTGGTGGAGTGAGAAAATGGGTGAATCAGTCACTATAGAGAACAAGGGTCATGGTGAAGTAAAGTGATAGTGAGCTACGGAAGAGGAAACTGAAGTCCAAGAAGACCAAGACTTTCGTCTAGCAAAAACATTACACAAAGACCAAGACTTTCATGGATGCACATCCATGGTTAGAGATAAAATACCTTTTGCCCACAAGTCTTTGTCTCGTAATGTTTAAAGATTACCTTTTTGTTTGTTAAATAGAAAAAACAAAGCATGTGCTTTGGGCTAATTAAAAAAAGGTTGGGTCAGGCATACCAACAAATCCATTATGCAAGTTGCTTTATTTTGCTCTAGAAATAGTGAACCAGTAACAAATACCAAACAACAATATATAATCTAGTGAAAATTATACTTTATGCATCACAATAATGAACAGAAAAATTTTGTTTAAAAGGACCATGAATCTCCCATCAAGCAACTCCCGATCATTTACTACTGCCTCAGCACCCTTCAGCAAATCATTGCCACCCAACTTGTTGCGAATTTTCAGCATAGTAACTACTACTTAAAGCCTACATTAATCGAATACAAAATATGTGATCAAAGAGGGGAATCTTTTAGAGAGCATGTGCTCTCCTCCCAGAAAGCTTGTGCTTTCCATCCGGTCTTTTCATATGTTTATCTACATCTTTCGTTGCAGCAAGAAGGCATCTTCTTTTCATTAATCATCACGGGATTTGTAATCATTTAAAGACCACGTGCTTTCCACCATAACACATGTGCTCTCCATCGAAGATTGGCCTTGGCAAGAGGGCATGCATCTAGAGATAAAGATTAGCCATTTTCTTTTTGTCCATGACGGGCGCAACCCAATGATATTGTCTTTTTTTGTTTTTTGGTTGGTGATATTGGCTTGACTTAGAGGGCAAGGTCCATTGAAATGAGAAGAAATGCATCCAAGCCACAATAACTTTTAAAATTGGATTAATCAATAGACAACTCACCTAGGAAGACTTGTTCATTAGACAGTGTATTCACGAATCGTTCAAAAACCATGTGCTTTCCACCCCGAAAGCATGTTCTCTCCATCCAACCTTTCCATTTGTTTATCTTAGATCTTTTTGTGCAACAGAGGAACGCATTCATTAAACATTTTGTATTTGGAATAGTTTGGAAAGATGTGCATTTCACCCAGAATTTACGTGCCCTTCTTCATAGGCAATGGTAATATGATGATTATGATCGGTACGAAGAACAAACAAGAAGGTTGCTCCCAGTAATGTTTTTTTCTGTTTACCGCAGGTGAAAGCACATGTTCCTCTTTTCTTTTTGTCTTTCATTGATCTACGATTAGGAAAAAATGATGAGTTTTCCACAATTTGGTAACATCATAATGAAAAATTCACAAGGAGGTTAGAGCCACATTTATCTGTTTAACCATATGAATTTTTTTTTGGGTCTAAACATTTCACTTCTTTTAGGTGTTGACTTTGTATTTTTTTTTTTTTGCCTCTCCGTTCTCCGTATCATATCATTTACTTTCTCATGGTGGGCATGCACGATGATAAACATTTACTTTTCATTCACACTTTTTTTTTTTAATTTTTTTGTAAAACATGTATTAAACCCTTAATTCGCCCATTACATTCCCTCTCGGGCTTAAAGAAAGAAAAAAGTTGGAGCAGAAATTAATGGAGTGATGTGTTCTTGGCTTCACAACCCTACCAATTGATTCTATATCATAACTTCATCTTTTGGACACCTGCAAAAATTAAAATAAAAAGGACCGGCTTTTGGGAGCGTACAATAGAAAATGACAACTCGTGCTTTTTGGGGTTGAACAATATGTGAAGTCTGTTTGATACGAGATTAATGCACATTATAAAAGATGAAAAATCTCGAAAACTTTTCTGATGTAGAAATACCTTTTTGTTTCCGAACAAAACACGAGTCTATGCGTGTTCTTTTCTAACAAAGCACAATTTTGATTTTCTAATTCAAAATTTAATTCTTTATTGCATACAAATATACATTGTTCTTTGTCTCGAAAGAAAATATATGGATTAATTTCCTGCATTGAACTATCATTGGTAAAACAAGTTGTCCCCTCACAACACCCTTGGGACTTCAGTAGGAACTACTATGAATTTTGAATTGTGACCGTATTGACTTAATTCTATTGATTACACTGGTATACATTAAAAGAATCCTAAATCTCAATCACCTTATTAATTCATCTTATCCCTTTCGGCTAATGGTAAATCCACTATATCTATATAATAAGGACTTTTATTATAAGAGTTTTTTGGTCAGATTTTATTATAAGAGTATGTGAAAGACACAACAAAAGTTATTTATTTTGTTTGACGCAGCAAATTATGGCAAACGTGACTTTCCCGAGAGTCTTTGCGGAAGAGGAATGAAGCTATCCTCTTAGGATATTTATTGTTACTTCCCCAATTTCATGGACTAAAATTCGAATATATTAACGATGTGAAATAATTACACTGCGAGAAGAATAACAATACGGATTCCATTGTAAATTAATACTGTGATCTCGGTACTTCTAATAGTGTAAAATTATTTCATATCAGTGTGTTTAATAAAAAGAACAATGATAGAGAGATTAAAAATTAATCTTAACATCCTAATATTACTATCTAACAAAAATTGAAATAACAATTCTTTGTTATTAAACCTGTTATTAAACTTATCAAGTATTTCACATCAACTTCAATCAGGACTATAGGTAGGCATGAAATCGGTTTAAGATCCAAACTTCTGTTGCTGCTGCCGCCTCTTCTTTTGCTCAAGATATTGCTTTTGGCTCCATTAATAGAAAGATTTTTGAAAGAATTGGCGGTTGCCCTCGTGTAATAAATGCCCACGAGATGCTTTAGGTAGCGAAGTTCTGGCTATATCAATTTGAGGGAAAAAGAAAGCAAGATGTCTCTTACCTTTTAAGTGTAGACTTCTTGGAGTAGTCTGGTGAACGGGATTAGTATCAACGACAGCAATCCAGCAAGCACGAACGCTAGGTTCGGATGAGTAGGAGTAGAACACGGTTGAGCAGGGGGACAAGCATGGGTTATGGTGAAGCAAAGTGATAAAATGAGCTAACGAAGAGAGAAAACTATAAAGTCCAAGAAGACCAAAACTTTCACCTACTAAAAACATTAAAGAAAGACCAAGACTTTCAAGGATGCTCATAAGTGGTTAGAGGGATCAAAATTAAAGTCTTTCGTCCACAAGTGCTTGTCTCCTAATGTTTAGAGATTATCTTTAGATACCTGTAGTTTTCACAATCATATATTTGTTTAAATCACAAACTCAGAAGACCAAGACTTTTCATTATACAACAAGTCATCATAGACAGCTAACTTTGTTTGTTCAATAAGGACAAAGCTAACTTTATCTATTCGTCCACATTGAAGGAGGAATCAAGGAAATTCCTGTATTTCCACAATATAGTCAAATCATTTCCATAAATTATTTTCTTAAACATATGCAAATCTTTAGCACTGTAACTGTCATGTAATAGCCTACATTGATCGCATGTTCACCAATAAAGCGGAAACAAAGACATTGAAATCACAAGGATACTGAGACCATATTGAGAAAATATGTGTGTGCTCGGAATTGATCATTGAAGAAAAATCACCTCTTATCCTCTGTTTTGATGGCGACAAGAAAAGGTCATTTGTTTCATACACAAGCCAAAAGTCTTGATCTAAAACAATTTCAAAAGGTGATTTTTGGTCGTATGACCAACTTAGAGCGCACATAGATTATCATAAATTTTTTTATCACTTACGAGTGTTTTTGTTGCCTTTTTTTTTTTTCCATTCATACATTTTCAGTAACCTTATGATTTCAATGTCTTTGTTTCATGCGTTATTGGTGAAAATGCCATCAATGCAAGCTTTTATGTGGCCGTTACGTGCTAAAAATTCACAGCAAGATGTGCAATAATAATTTGATAAAGGATGTTGACGTAATAGTCGATGATCGGAATCGCTTGATAGGAGAATTGTGGTCCTTTGCATGATTTTCCTGTTCATTAGTGTAATGCCTAGAGTATGATTTCTAGTAGATTATGCAATGTTGCTTTCTGACTTGTCTAGTAATGAATGAAGCTGACCACAATGAATAAGATTGACAAATAAGCATCTTTGGCAACTTGCACCACCTAACATAAATGTTGAGATTCACCTAACAATGGCTACCATACATCTACAAGTCATCAAAGATAGCTAATTTTGACGGTTCAATAGAAAGAACAAAAATAAGGTGCTTTGGGCGAAACAAGAAAAACAAAGCATGTGCTTTGGGCTAATTAAAAAAAAAGGGTGGGTCAGGCATACCAACAAATCCATTATACAAGTTGCTTTATTTTTCTCTAGAAATAGTGAACTAGTTAAAAAAACCAAACAACAATATGAAATCTAGTGGAAATTATACTTTACGCGTCACACTAATGAATAGAAAAACTTTGTTTAAAGGACCATGATTCTCCCATCAAGCAATTCCCGATCATTTGCTACTACCTCGTCCTTCAACAAATCATTGCCGCCCAACTTGTTGCGAATTTTCAGCATTGTTACTACTACTTAAAGCCTACATTAATCGAATACAAAATATGCAATCAAAGAGGGGAATCTTTTAGAGCGCATGTGCTCTCCACCCAGAAAGCTTGTGCTTTCCATCCAGTCTTTTCATCTGTTTATCTACATCTTTTGTTGCAGCAAGAAGGCATATTCTTTTCATTAATCATCATGGGATTCGTAATTATTCCAAGGCCATGTGCTCTCCACCATAACGCATGTGATCTCTCCATCGAAGATTGGCCTCGGCAAGAGGGCATGCATCTAGAGATAAAGGTTAGCCATTTTCTTTTTGTCCATGACAAGCGCAACACAATGATATTGGCTTTTTTGTTTTTTGGTCGGTGATATTGGCTTGACCTAGAGGGCGAGGTCCATTGAAATGAGAAGAAATGCATTGCACTACTCCAAGTCACAATAACTTTTAAAATTGCCTAGGAAGACTTGTTCATTAGACAGTGTATTCGGGAATCGTCCAAAAACCACGCGCTTTCCACCCAAAAAGCATGTTCTCTCCATCCAGCCTTTTCATTTGTTTATCTTAGATCTTTCTTATGCAGCAGAGGAACGCATTCATTAAACATTTTGTATTCGGAATAGTTTGGAAAGATGTGAATTTCACCCAGAATTCACGTGCCCTTCATCACAGGCAATGGTGATCTGATGATTCTAATTGGTATGAAGAACAGACAAGGAGGTTACTTCCAGGAATTATTTTCCTATTTATTATGGGTGAAAGCAAATGTTAAGATCTATGATTAAGAAAAAATAACGAGTTTTCCACAATTTGATAACATTATTATGAAAAATTCACAAGGAGGTTAGCGCCACATTTATCTATTTAACAACATGATTTTTTTTTTTTTTTGAGTCAGAGCATTTACTTCTTTTAGGTGGTAATTTTGAATGTATTTTTTCCCTTCTCCGTTTTCTCTATCGTATCTTTTACTTTCTCATAGTGGTCATGCACGATGATAAACATTTTACTTTTCATTCGCACATTTTTTTTTTATGAATTATTTTTAAAACATGGACTAAACCCTTAATCCGCCCGTTACATGTATTGGTCCCCTTTCTCTCTCGGGCTCATTAATTAATAGGGCTTATTTATGAGCGTGCTTGGTCCCATTTATGCATGGGCTTATAATCATTGTGTATGTACTTTTAATCTTTCATTTTAGGAATTCATGAGCAATAATTGAAAATTTCCAGAGCTAATTGAATTTTTTCTATCTTTTTCGCTTAGTTCCATCTTATTTAGAACAAGAGTTGGCTTCATCAACGACGGGCCTGTCATAATGTTCAAGCTCGTCACTGGAAATTTCAGCGAGGGGCTCAACTTTAGCAGCAGAAGCGCTGACCGCAAAGTTCAAGCCTTTTTTTCCCCTTTGGCTCCAAAGACAGTTTTGTTGATCAACCACTTTGATTTAGTGTCGCTAGAACAACTTTAAAACATTTAGAAAAAGAAATGGGCCTCATGTCTGTCATTATTAGTAGAAGAAGATAAGAAGAAAACAAAATAAAGGTGAAGCGTGCAAGCTTGATGGAGATGGAGAAGGTGAGGAAGGGGACCCAAAATTCGGAATAATTTCGCCCTTTTTTGCATTAGAATTGCGACAGGAGTCTTTCCATCTACACACCAAAAGCAACCCAACCAGATAAAAAGGGCTAAAGTTCCTCGGTGGTAGATGATTCCGAACCAGCATTGTATTTACATTACCTTTCCTTTGAGATGAAGCGAGAAACGGTGCTGGACCTCTTGGCGAAACATATTTTCTACGCCTTACCTCGGGTAGAATCAACGAATGTCTCATTACTAATGGTACAATGAAGATAACTGATGCAGTCCTAATTCTGTGACCTTTTGTTCCAATGGAGGAGGATCTTCCTTATAGCGAAGCTACACCAAATATGTCAAGTAATGATGTTGCTTCTGCTTATTTGCTAGAGCAGTTCACAAAACAAATGTGATGTTACAGTGATACGGTAACTTTTAGAAACAATGATCAGCAGATCCCTACTGATGGCTGAATCCAAGTCATTACCATTTTCTTGGAGTGCTCTCTCAAGAGGCTGAAACATGTCATAACAATGTTCATTAGCAGACATGTTAGCTATATTTTCTTGAGAAAATGATGCAAATGGTCCCTAAAGTTTAGCTTAATGTGTAATATAGTCTCTAAATTTTAACCCAATTTGCAATGTCGTCATTGAACTTTTAATTTATTTAATTTAGTTCCTAAAATTTCTGCACATATTTAATTTAGTCCTTGAATTAATCCCTAAACTTGAATTAATGGAAGAACAACATCGATCATTTTCATATAAATGAATTGGAAGATAGTTTTATTTAATAAAATTAGCAAAAGTGCATACTAGTTGCGTGTAAAGATTAACATCCAAAAGATTTTGTAAAATTCAAATTATTAATTCATAAAAAGTTATTTACGCAATATGAGGAAATTTTATTTATGTACATTTACTTGGAAAGAGAGAAACATATCAAGATTCGAATTTTTTAGCAAAGTTTTTTATAAGACCAAAATTTTTTAAATATTTAAGATTGAATTACATGAGAGAATATAACAAAATTATTGATGTACATACTGAGTAAGGTGATGCTAATTCCGTCACTTTACACATAGTCCAATGCTCGAGAGCTAAACTTTGTTGAACATAACGCTAAAGAAGGAATCGAGAAAGATCTCTCCAGTGGCCATGAGCGAATCAGTCCATCGTAGCAGCTATGGCGAAGCAAAGTGATGAGGAGCTAATGGAGAGAGAGAGAACCATAAAAGTTCAACCAAGTCATGACTTTCACCTACTAAAGATATCACTTTCCTTTTTGTCCGGAAAGTGAAGCAAAAGTTCCAAAGTGACGGTGGGAAAGAAACTTTAATAGATTTTAGGAAGACCAAGACTTACGCATGCCTTTTCTGTTGGTGGGAAAAAATATTAATAGATTTCAAAAAGATCAAGACTTTGCATGTCACGTCTTTTGATTGTGGAAAAGAAACTAATAAATTTCGAGAAGACCAAGACTTCCATATATCTTTTTGACAGTGCACGTCTTTTGATGGTGGGAAAGTAAATTTAATAAATTTCAAAAAGATTAAGAGTGCATTTGGTAAAATTTCTATTAAAAGATTGTTTTAGGAAACAGTTTCCTAGAACAATTTTTTAACAGAAGAACGTATTTTGCAAATTTGTTTCTAGAATAAAAAAAGAATAAAAACACATTTGGTAAACTTATATATATTTTTTTGTTTCTTTTAATTTTTTAATTTTATTTTTTAATTTTTAATTTTTCTTCCTTTTGTCCGGTCGTTTTCGGCCATGGTGGTGGCCCAGGCCGACAAGGGCCGATGGCCTTGCCTAGCCATGGCGAGGCCAAGCCTCGCCGGCCAATTCGAGGTTGGCCTCGCCGGGGGCCAGCGACACTCTGGCGAGGTCGTTGGCCCTCGACGGCCGGTCGCTAGCCATGACCGAGGCCAGTGATCAGCCAAAGAAAAAAGAATAAGAGAAGAAAAAATAGGAAAGAGAAATTTTTTTTCTTGGAAGTGTTCCAGGAACAAGAAACTCTTGTTTTTGTTCCAAATTTGTTCCTGGGAACAAAAAAATAGATTTGGAACAAAAACATAAACAAACGCGTTTCTGTTCTTTTTTTGTTTCCCGAAACAAAAAAAAATAGAAATTGTGTTCATGATCAAAAAAAAAAAAAAAGAACACAAACAAACAGGGCCTAAGACTTTTGCATATCTTTTGTTGGTGGGAAAGAAACTTCAATTGATGCCAAGAAGACCAAGACTTTCGTATGTAAAACTAGCAAAAGTCCATACTAGTTGCACATAAAGATTAACATCCAAATGATTTTGCAAAATTCAAATTATTAATTCATAAAAAGTTATTTACACAATATGAGGAAATTGTATCCATGTACGTTTACGTGGAAAGAGAGATACATATCAAGATTTGAATATTTTGATAAAAACTTTTATAAGAAAGAAAATATTCAAATATATAAGATTGAATTATATGAAAGAATATAACAAAATTATTGATGTACATATTGAGTAAGGTGATGCTGATTCCATTACTTTACACATAGTTCAATGCTAGAGAACTCAACTTTGTTGAACAGAACCCAAAAGAAGGGACTGAGAAAGATTTCTCCAATGGGTATGAGCAAATCAGTTCATTGTAGAAGTTATGGCAAAGCAAAGTGATGAGGAGCTAATGGAGAGAGGTAACCATAAAAGTTCAAGAAGATAAGGACTTTCACCTACTAAGGGCTTGTTTGGCAACTTGCCAAACAATGTTAATTTCTGTTCTTTTGTTTCTAGGAGTAGGTTTGGAACAAAAATCTATTTGGTAAAATTTTTGTTTTCGGGAATAAATTTCTATTTTTTATTCCCGAAAGTAGATTTAGAACAAAATCGAGAAGTAAAAAATAGTTGATTCTTTATTCCCGAGAACAATCCTAGAATCAAACCTCTATTTTCTCTCTTTTCTTTTCTCTTTTCTTGTTCTTCTTTATTCTTTCTTTTTCTTTAGCTGTTGCCCATCACACCTGTTGCCGTCCGTCGTCAGCAATCGATCTAGCGAGCTCGTTGGAGGCTAGCCTTGTCATCGGTGAGACTCACCTGATCGGGTGAGGCTCGCCTAGCCCTGCCGAGGCTCGGCCGAGTCTCGCCTAGCTGCCGACGAGGCATGGCCTCACCAAGGGCCGGTGACGTTTCGATGAAGTCGCCCGGACCATGTATGGCCGGTCGTCGGTCGCCCATCATTCCAAGGCCGACGACTGGCAACTTGAAGAAGAAGAAGAAGAAGAAGAAAAGAAAGAGAGGAAAAATGAAAAAATAAAAAAATATTTAAAATGGTTAATATCTTGAAAAACCCAAAATTAGTACACCTGTGATAAATTTACCCCGATCATAAAAAACCCTAAACGATACATTTATGACAAATTTACCAAAAACTAATTTATTTGACCGCAAAAAACCCTAAATTGATAAATTTGTGACAAATATACACTTTGCTAAATTGGATTAATACCACTAAAAAATCACAAAAATTATAAACTGTGACAAATAGAGCATATAATTGCAAATTGGTATACCAATCAACTGTTACATGATATTTAACTTAATAATTTAACAATAAAATTTAACGAAAACTAACATAAGGTAAATTTGTCATAAGTGTACTAGTTTGAGGTAAATTTATCAAAAATATATCGGTTTGGAGATTTTTGGTGGTCGAAAAATAGTTTAGAGTAATTGTCACAGGTGTACTAGTTTAGGGTTTTTCAGATTATTAACCCTATTTAAAAATGAAAAGAAAATGATTTGAAGTACAAATTTTGAGCACGGTGCCAAACGCAATTCTATTTCGGAAATTGAAATTTTGAATAATTATCAAACGGTTTAAAATGCTTAGAAGTTGTTTTCGGAAATAGAATAAAAAAGAATAATTCCTTATCAGAAACTATTCCTGAGAATAGAAGTGTTACTAAATGCGTGGTATCATTTTCATGCAAGGACTTTCATCTACTAAATATATCATTTTCTTTCTTGTCTAGGAAGTGCAGCAAAAGTAAAAAAATAATGGTGGTAAAGAAACTTTAATAGATTTTAGGAAGACCAAGATTTTTGCATGCCTTTTCATGGGGAGAAAAAAATTAATAAATTTCAAAATGACCAAGACTTTGCACATCACGTGTTTTGATTGTGAGAGAAATTAATAAATTTCAAGATATTAAGACTTTTGTTCGTCTTTTGATAGTGCACGTATTTTGATGGTGGAAAAGAAACTTTAATAAATTCTAAAAAAATCAAGACTTTGCATGTCACGTATTTTGATTCGAGGAAAGAAACTAATAAATTCCAAGCAGGCGAAGACTCTTGTATGTCTTTTGGTAGTGCAGGGCTTTTGATGAAGGAAAAGAAACTTTAATAAATTCCAAAAAGATTGAGACCTTTGCACGTCTTTTGATGGGCACATCTTTTGTTGATGGGAAAGAGACTTCAATTGATGCCCAAAAGACCAAGACTTAATCGATAGAATTTTCGAAGGTTATAAGTCTTGCTTAAAATTAACAATATCATAATTTTCCTCCAACTCTTTTTCGGTCCAATCATTTTGGGATTTTTCCATTCATTAATCTCTATTGTATCTTTTCAAATTTAAGTTCAACAAAGGAAAATAAAAGAACAAAGACAAAGCCTAAAAGGAAGAAACAACAAAAAGTTAACAAAAAAAATAAAGAAGTAAAGGAGCAAGGTGGAGCACCATCAAAGTACGGCCACGGCTGTGTTGTTGCCATTAGCACTACCACTACGGTGACTGTTTCCAACTTTGCCACCTTACAGTGACCTTCGAAGATAATATTTTTCTTGGAATGCTTTTCTTAATGCAGTTCAGAAGTTGAGGATAAGGACATCAAAATTATCAAAACTTTTGCTTATTTACTATTGACTATCTAAACTTTCTTTTTTTTTTTTTTTTAATCAAGTACCACATTTTTTAAAATTTGATTCAATTTAAGGCATTTGTTAAATGAATTATTATGTCATATGATTTTGCTGACATGATTTGCTCACCATTGGAGATAAGGTAAGAGTAAGGTTAGCCATTGCGCAGGACTTAGACAATCCTAGCATTTGAGATATATTAGACGCTATATGTTAAAAAGATTGCAATGGCTATATTTCAAGCCCATTCAAAGACCATAAAGTTCTCGACGTTGATTTCCTTTAGATTTTCTGCAATCATTTGATCATAAAGCATTGCTCTTGCCCCTTTTTCTTGGCCAATTCCATTGCTTTCCCTTTGATCTATTCACCCAAAACTTAAAAAGTATGTGCAAGTAGTTCGGCCTAAATTAGATTGAACCAGTTTGAAAATATACCGATTTTCAAAATTGGATTCACCTAGTTTTAGAGTCTCACAGATACAGAACTGGGCTTTTGGCTACTGTTGCACATGGAGGGACTCGAACATTGAACTCCTCGGATCACTAGCACTTCACTTTACCACCAAGGTCGAATCGACAACATTACTTATCTATAATCGTTTGCTCATGACATCCTCACTGATTCACCCGTCATCCAACTGCTTGGACCACGAACTAGCAACCTAACTGGTTCTCTGACCGGCCAAGTTTGAAACATTCAAAACTCCAATCCCTTCTTAAAACAAGTAGGTATGATTATCTAATATGAATTGAGCCGTAATGCACGCAACACTTTTGCCGTGTAACGGATGATGATAGCTAAGTGATTATAACTGATAAACATTGATGCGCCTCTTCCTCCTGATTGTATGAGATCTGAAAACCTTCGTAGTGCTCCAAATGAGGTTGATGCTCAACCTCCATGGTACGTTGCTCCTGTCGCTGCTCTAGTTGGAACTATGGCTGGTGCTTGACTTTTCCCTTAAAAAAATTTCGTATCCAACGGTGAGTATTTGCTTTGGCATCGCACAAACTTTGATTTTAGATGCTAATAAATTTCAGTCAAGGGGGAGAAAATTTAACGTCTACCGCTCTTAGGAACATTATATGTTTCAAAACTTAGTCGAGCATGGCATGCTATCGAGGGGTTGGAGGACTTTGTCAGGCTTGAGAAGAGATCTAATTGTTGCAATCAAAAGAAATGAAATCTATCAACCACTGGATTTTGTTATAAAGCAAAAACCAGAAAATGATGCAGTGCAATATATTTAGCTACACGGGCAGTTTAATTTGCCACATACAGTTTTGGATATCATGGTTTTTATGAGCACACGAGAAGAAATCTAATCGCAACATTTGGAAGCAAATTACTCAACATCATCTCCATCTCCAGTGACTTTGCTAAGAATTTTCTTTTGATAAGCAAAAGCATTTATTACACAATGGCGTCAAGCAGATGCTAGCCCATGTAACAAATCATAAAGGCAATTCATGCTATGAGGTATAAGCAAGAATGCACGTTAGTAATGTCACACAACCAAAACCTGTGGAAAGCCATCTATAATTCAAATTAAAAGAACCAGTCCTGCTATTTTCCAAGGCTCCCCTATTTCTTTCTTCAAGACGAAACAATAAGCTAATGAAATGAATCAACCATAAACACAGCCCAACATAAACAAGGAGTACTAAAAACTACTTATTGTTTGATGTTGGGTTCTAAAATCCAACAAAAGGAAGTTCTCTTGTAGAACCCAAAAACAGGAGTGTGCCATAGTTTCATGGAGATTTTGAACAAAAATTACATGACCTATGAGACAGGCAATCGGATAGAAAGCAAATGAAAGTATGTTGCAGAAGGCAGTCTCAGATAGTGTGGACCTGAATATCCATGCACGGTGATGAACAAGGCATTAATGCAGGGTGAGCTTGGCATCTAATTTGTAACAACAAGAGAGAGAATGTTGATCATTGTAGCAGCAGAGGCTATATTCTCCATGATAGCTACTACCCAATCATCTCTTTGACCCAACAATTGAGATTCAAATGCAGTGTGGCAAGTTCATCTTCAGAATAGCAGATTAGTATGGCCGCACTCATTAAGTCAGACCAATAACTGAGAATGAACCAGTCACCGTTAATAGATGGCTTCTGATGTAATAGACGGTTTCTGATGTCCTTGCTGGCATCAGGGCAAGCTGAGAGTTGCCAAAAGCATTATCCGCACATTCTTTCTGAAGCATTGATTTCAGGAGTTCTGGTGGCAATGTTTAGGACTAACAAGGAACGAGATGGATCAGTCCGCTATTAATTGACTTGGTTTATACATGTAAGCAGAGTTTGTCTAATTAAATCTGCACAAAAACTCGAAAAATTGAACTTGTGAAGAAGAAGACTGGAAAGCAAGTTATCTTGACAACTTGAATAAGAACAAATGACCTTAAAATGAATCATGAGGCTTGTATTTATTGTCAATTTCATGTATATCCATGAAGGAGCCGTCTCCAACGGCAATATCCTCCAATTCACTGATGGCTTCTATTTGGTTAAGCTGCACAGCAATGCCTCCATCCTCAGAGCTACCCTCTAGAAAATCATTATCTTCCATATCTGATAAGTCCATAAAAGTTTCTTTTTCTTCCTCCCTGTATAACCAATAAGGCTTAGGGCCTTTTCCTTCCAAATAACCAGCGGACATTTCTGAACCAGCTCCGCACCTTCATAAGCTCCTGTCAAGAACACACTAAACCTCTTCCCCCTCTCAGAGACATAGAAAATGCCATAATGTTTCAACAGGAGTTTCATAAGCTTCTGAGGCATTGCAAATTCTTGTGGAAAGTGCACGAGGTGATCGGTTACCAACCTCTTTTCCATTGTGAAGCTAAGTAACTTGTGCATTGCTGCAATGGATCTCTTATTGAATTCTTTCAATCCAGCTTAAAGGCCACATGCATCAGCATAAGGAGATAAGTAAGACCTTTTCTGAAAGTGCTCAATTTTCCCTCCTTATCTATTCACCTTCTTATAACTGGAAGGAAACTTCAAGGGGAAAGTAGGGAAAGCAACCCTGGAGTATGAAAGGCAAATTCTGATACCCTCAATATGGGTTTCTCCAACTCTGTGATAGCCCAAGCAGGATTTAACCACTTTGAAGTGCTACGGATACTTGTGTACCCACTTGCTCCTAAAATCAGCTGGCAAACCAAACTCTCTCCTGAAATGAGCAATTTTATCCACAGGAAGCCATTTATCGACCGACATCATCAACATCCTAGTCATGTATTCAACAGCCATGCTAGAGTGTCCACTAATCAATCTCTCCTCTTCCTCTGATCTTCCTCTAACAAGTCTTCAGCTTCTTTAGTCAATTCCAAACCACAATACTGCCTTCTGATCCCTATACAACTCAAAAAGTTCTGGTGACTTCCGAATAAAATCCACTATACCGTTTGGCCTGGGTATAGATCCAGCGACCTCACAGGGATTATCATCTCGGGTTTCTTCTTCAACATTTCCATCAAAATCTCACTAAAACTCCAGCCGTCCTTGCTCCTATCTTGCACTCTCTTGCTGGTGGTCATGAATCTATGCTGCGACCAGTTAAGTAAAATCTCACTAAAACTCCAGTTTCCTCTCGGGGTAGGCAAATGCACTAGCGAGGTGACAAGTAACCAAACTCTCTTGGCGCACTGCATTCATTGGAGGAAGCTACGGTTTTACCAATGATTTGAAGACGGGTCATGTCAAGATGGTAGTGCCTCGCCCCCAAATTCAAGAAACAAGCACAAAAAAAGCAAATGCCTCTCACTCAGGACAAACATCAAACGGCTTACGTGCAATGGAACGAGGAACAACAAGAGCCCAAGACGAAAACATTCGAAAAGATCGCCGTAAATGCGCGATTACTAACTCTCTCGGATCACTCGATCAGCATCAGTCTCGACTTCGACAGAAGCTGGTTGGGATTTCAGGCGGGGTTTGTGAGCATAACGAAGAAGAAGAAGAAGAAGAAGAAGAAGCAAGGCGCGAAGAAGAGGGAACGAGCGGTGGAGACGGACTGGATTGTCGTTTTGGTTTTTGCGTTTCTCGTCGCGAGAGGTGATATTTTGATTTAAATAATTAAAAGAGCTCGAAGGTCTTATAAATGGCGATATTCTTGCCTTTTTTTTAATTATAAAATTGAGGCGTTTGGGATTACATCGAAAATCCGATTTAAAATCATAATAAAGTTTAGTAAAAGAAGAATTCGAACCATGTCAAAACCAAACATTGTATCTCGTAATTCGTGAACAGCAGAAGGTCTTCTTTCATTATAAATATGTTCAAAAACTTACATAAAAGAACAAATTTTTTAGGAAAAATGTGAGGAAAAATATGTCTTGAGATTACTAATGATTCTATATTTTAAATATAATTTGCCTATTTTTGTAAATTGGAATAAAAAGGTTCGATATTAAATAAAATTAAATGCGTGCTCCGTGTTCAACAAAAGAAAACATATGCTCCATGTTATCACCTTTTACTAAATCACAAAGTTACAAATTTTAGGATGTATGCGGAGCTAAGTGTAGAACAATCAAACCGGTCACAAGAAAGTTCTTATCAAACCATTTCGAATCATTCAATTGTTCGTTGATATTTTCAAGATTTTACGAGCGATAAGTGTGGAGTTTGAACATATGCAATTAAATTAAGTATAGATTGATTGTTTTCCCTTTTTAAGAAGAACTTTATTTGGTCTAATTTAAGAAAATTATAAGGCGATGGGGATTAAGATGAATATAAAAGTAAAACCGAGCTA
Source organism: Eucalyptus pumila (assembly GCA_016097595.1). Taxonomy (NCBI): domain Eukaryota; kingdom Viridiplantae; phylum Streptophyta; class Magnoliopsida; order Myrtales; family Myrtaceae; genus Eucalyptus; species Eucalyptus pumila. The sequence continues at coordinate 68,193,096 of CM027851.1, forward strand.
AAAAAAAAAAAACTGAGTTATTTAATGAGAAATACTAAAAAAAAAAAAAAATCAAACCAATATTTTCCTCTCCCTCTTTAGGAGTGTATCTGACAAATTCTTAAAACAGATCCATTAAACCCCAGTCAAATCTCAGAATAACGAAACTCAGTCAAACCTCTTTTTTCTTTAAAAAAAAAAAAAAAAAAAAAACAAAAATAAGCCGAGGCCGTTCTTCCCTGCTTCCCGCCTCTCTCGCTCTCGCTCTCTCTCTCTCTCTCTCTCTCTATATAAGATTCCCTCTAATTTGCGATCGTTTCCAAAATCCGCAGAAAAATTTCGAAAGTCTCTTCTCCTGCAACTCCATCGTCGTCCAAGATGCTTTCGTCTCTCAACAGAGTATCGCGATCTCCGCTTCATTTCAGTTCATGTCCTTTTCCGTGGTGCCATTGCCGATAACGATGATCTTGAGTTTCATCTCGTGTTTCGCTCGTTGATGTTCAGAGCCGAAGAGCAGAAGATCGTGGAAAAAGAGGACGTCGACGACGAAGCAGAAGACCTGCTCGAAACGATCGACAAACAAACGTAAGTTACGGCAAAACAGAGTGTAGGCAACCGCTCTGTGTTCATCTGATCGCATTTCGTAATGAGTTTCGGTGCGTCCTTTGATTCTCAGATGATTATCGTGATTTTTTTATCCCTGTTCTGAAGTTAAAATTAAGATGCAAATGGTTCGATGAAGCTACGGCTGTGATTATCGTGACGTACATCTCGACCTTTCTCTCGAACTTGCCGTGATTTCCTGCGCGTGCAATAGTTTTTTGTTTTTAGTTTTTTGTCTTCTCATCATGCAAGAGCAATTCCAGACTTCGTTATGTTACGTGACCTTGGAATTACACCATTGGATGTCTTATTTTCCGTGTATTCGTGACATAGCTGGATTAATAAATTCATCAATAATCACTGTTGGAACGCCAGATTGTCAGTAATGATCTAGGAAATGCTTTTGTCCTGACATTCTACATTCACCAGAAAACATAGAGTTTAACGCAATGATTAAGCTCGAGTCTTTGTTGGAGGACGATTCTGGTTTGCTGAAATCCGGCAAGGTGAAGAATAATGTGCAGACAAAATCAAAGACTAAGATCGAACAGTATCTCGATCTTAATTGACGAGGAGTAATTTCTGCTACTACTTGAATACAATATGTCTAATTCACCTGTTTGACATCTGTCTTCTAAATTATACAGGAGCAATTCGGCCTTTGTTATGTTACGTCACATAGTAATTGCACCATCGGTACATCTATTTTCCGCATATTTATGGCATAGATGGATTAATAACAAATATCCTGAGCTGAATTTGTCAATAGTCACTATTGGAACACTTTGACATTCTACATTCACCGGAAAACATAAAGTTTAACACGATGGCGAGTTGTTCTTATTTTCTTTCTCTGAACTTCTTCCTTTGTTTTGTTTGCAGTTATTTCTCAAGGAATAAATGCTGGAGATGTGAAAAAGCTCCAGGATGCAGGAATCTACACTCGCAATGGCTTGATGATGCAAACAAAGAAGGTATATCTGATCTTTAGTCCCGAGAACTAAGTTGAGGAATGTGTTCTTATTTGGCCTAGTGATTTGCCTTTTTTATTTATTTTGTGATTTGGTAGCACTTAACTGGAATAAAAGGCCTATCTGAGGCAAAAGTTGACAAGATATGCGAAGCAGCTGAAAACATAGTGGTTGGAGCTTAAATTCTTCTTGACCTGTGATGGTGGCTCCAATCAATTTGAACTTCTATAAGCATCTTCGGAATAACTCAATGAGTTATTGACCCTTGAAATAAAGCCTGCAAATTAGCATGTGTTGCTCAGAGTACTTTTAATGTCTTTATTTCCAGAGAAAGTCGGTTGTTCACATCACAATTGGAAGCCAAGCTCTCCATGAGCTTTTATAGACTTTCTTTTGCAGACCGTGTGTCTTATTCTTCATGCATTTCAACAAAAGCAAATTTCACCGGTTTGGCGATGTTAAACAGGTAGTATTAAAACTCTGGCAATTACAGAAGCATTTAGTGAATCAGGGTGAAAATCACAGTTGAAAGACATTACCTTTGATGAACTTTCAGTTGCTTTTGTTAGTTAGCTTTCTCAGAAAATGCTGCTAACGTCACTTCAGGTCTGGGAAAACATAGCTTGCACATACCCTGTGTGTTACTACTGAGGTTGGTCTAAATTGGATATTAGGTTTCTGTCATTAACTTCTGTTGCATTTTTTGTCCAGATAAATAATAACATAATGACTAAATTTCTATGAAGAATAAAGATGTGGGCGATCTTGGCATCAGAACGTGTGTCAGGTGATTCTGGGAGTATGGCACTCTCAGTTTCTGTAATCTGCAGTCAGTATACTGGAATGCATATACAAAACCAAGCAGGAAAAGGTCAGAAGAGTTTGTACAGTGTCATAACCGAGTAAAAGCCTTAATTATTCAGACTCGGACTTGGGTTGATCATTAGTCGAATGTGATGCTTGAAGATATTCTACTTATTTGCAAATCCTACAACAGTATATACTCTGTTTTGAATCGTTCTTTATTAATGGCTCGTGGATTCCATGTTCGTAAAAAAATTTCAGCTGCCAACTCACATGAGAGGAGGAAATGGCAAGGTAGCTTGTATTGACACACAATGAACTTTGTATCCTATGATAACCTGTCTGTATTTTTCTTGACCTTGGCAAAGCTGCTTGTGTTTCATAAACATCATCTGTCCATGTTAGCGCATGTGCACTTTCTTCACTTAGTACACCTGCAGTCACCCTGACTGAATTTTACCAATTGCCAAGAGATTTGGCATGGATCCTGGTGCAGTCCTAGATAATGTAAGCAATGCTTTCTGCCACTCTTACTTTTCTGGCTAGTGTACTTGCTGTAATCTAGTCTTTCCATGAATTTGAAGATCATATATGCCCGTGCCTCTACTTCTGAGCATCAGTATAACTTGCTTCTTGGATTGGCTGCCAAAATGTCAGAAGAACCGTTCAAATTACTGGTAAGACACTGCTTGAGAATCAAACCCTACAGATTTTCTGAGGTGTGGATGGTTGACCTATGTGAGTGCCTTTTTTCAGATTGTGGATTTGGTGGTTGCTCTCTTCTGAGTGGATTTTACTGGAGAGAACTTGCAGAGCGCCAGGTTGATCCTGAAACCATCAAATCATGCAAGTTGTTATTCTGCAGCTTATCTGGTTTGAGACTAATGGATTCTGAATTGCAGCAAAAATTGGCACAAATGCTCTCACGTTTAATTAAGATAGCTGAGGAATCTAATGTGGCAGTGTACATGACCAATCAAGGTACTGCATCACATCTCATTTCTCGCATGTATTCCTCCATCCATTCAAAGTTCTTATTCAATTTAGCCCTTTGATGGTTGCACACTGACAAATAACATTTTGGGAACTGCACTTAGCTCATACTAGTTCTTGTAAATCTCAAGAACCAGCTATTTGGTGTAAACTGGTGAAGCATACAGTAGCTGCAGTCTATGACACAGGAAAAGGATTTTATTCTTTTTATGACTCTGTCTATGATTTATTTGTTTCAGTCGTAGCTGATCCAGGCAGAGGTGTGTCATCAGACCCAATGAAACCTGCAGGCAGGCATGTTCTGGCTCCTGCAGCCACGGTTAGATTGATGTTTAGGAAAGTCAGAAGGGAGCAGCATGTCTCCAAGGTGTTTGATACCCCAAACCTACCTGAAGCTGAAGCTATATCCTTTTTGTGCCAAATCTTCCTCTGATTTTATAATTTATTGAAACTTATCACATCATACTGCAGATACTAAGTAAAATATCTAGAAGTCTATATCAAAATCTGTGAGAAAGTTGATACTACGTCTATATTGGTGGATACCTGATTTAAGCATGATACTCACAGTATAGTTGATGTTGCCTGGAGATCTATAATGAATTGAACACAAATTTTGTGCAGAGGAATTAAACAAAAAGAAGTGGATATTGATAATTTTCCTCAGCAGGACTGGTATATTATTATTAGCTCTACTGTTATGTAGATGATGCACATCTATCAAGACCATCGCTCAATTTTGTCGGAAAATTTAGCAAGAGCTCATCTATCAATAAGATGAGACTGAGATATTCCATATATGTTGAACATGACAAACACAAGTTTTTTAGATAACACCAGGAGGCATCACCCAAGCGAAGACTAAAGAAGTCTCTCCAACCAGGAAGGCAGGCGAAATGCATATTTTTTGTTAATCTGCAATTTGATGTTAGTCATCGTATTGACAGCTAGAGGCATATAATGAGCTCCCTAGCACTTGTTCATTTCCTTTCTCTGCAATGGACACTTTGTCACCCTTGTCATAGCTTGTCCTTAAGTTTCATGTGCTTGACCACAAACCATTCATGGAATGACATGAGATACTTTCTCTAGGGTGACCCAAAAGATTTGTCAACTACATTGTCACCTTTGTGTATCAATGCAAAATATATCGTAAGGGTAAGGCCTAAGTAGCCTTTCTGCTGCTTCTATTTATGTTTAACATCGGATTTATATAATACAGCCTTATATGCTCTAAGAAACTTAATCGAGCATGGCATGCTATGGAAAGGTCATAGGACTTCATCAGGCTTGAAAAGAGATGTAACCAAAATAAAGTTATTTAGTGTCATTTCGAATGACTTCAAACGGAATGAAATTTATCAACCATGGTGTTTTGTCATAAAGAAAAAAACCTAACATTATCCAGCGCAATATGTTTTTAACTACAGGAAGAATGCCGCATAAGAAGGTAATATCAGATAATATGACATAATGTATGACGAGATCTTATATTGAGCTGGAGTAAACAACTGGTACAAACAAACTGACAGATTTTCCTCGGAGGTCACTACTAACAATGCAAATGCAAAGGGAGGCAGCATATCGTTACAATCTCAACCAATTAAGCATGAGATTATTGGCTAAAATTTTTTAGCAAGCTGTAAGTAATAGTTCCTAACCCAAGAGTGATCAAGACCCAAATGGAAGGTGGTTTATGAATATTGATCCTATCATGAATTGGAGTTGTATCGAAAGCTTGGAGCCATGAGCTGCCCTAAGAAGGATCATCATCAACAAAAAGAAGGTTCTTGATGATAAAGAATATACATTATTAAAAAAAAAATCCCCTTTCTTCACAATCATATCACAGCTTCCACATAAATAATCACGTTTTTGGATTTTGAGAGAGATTATTCTTATTTAGATCATAATCGCTAGAAGAAAATTTAGAACACATCAATGCACCAAATAAAATTAAGCGCTTCTTTATTTTCCATAAATTGTAAAAAATGAGATGTGACATTGACAGAATTAACCCTACCTCAAAAGCGTTTCCAAGTGATCGTTCCAAGGGATTTTGCCAATACAAATCTCAAAGGTATCTGCAAAACAACTCCAGTGAATGAGCTGGGGCATGAGAAAAAGATATCGGGGGAAGAGAACATACAACAAGCGCTGAAAAAGCAGATGAATTTGATTGTGAAATGCTATGATCCTTGGTGATTCTTATGCAAAGCATAGTGCATTTTCATTCATAGTTTGTACAGTGGGTTACTCAAGTAAAAAAATAAGTAAATTTTTTGCTCATCTAGTAGAGTTGAAGATATGTCATCAAGAGGCACCACTGTGAGCATTTCTTCATACAATTTATTGTCCAACAAAACAAAGCAGATCCAACCCAACGAGAACACCCTCCCAACTGTCAATTTGAAAAACACCTCCATGGGAAAATATCAGTTCGCGTTATGCATCGAATTGGGGGAGGAGAATCCAAATTGATGATGCCTTGAAAACCAAAAACTTACATTGCATCAACGAATGAATCCCGACAGTTAACAAATGAAAGAGAAAATATAAAAGAGGTCAAAAGCATTACCTGAGGAATAAAAAGCAGTCAATGGAGACAAATCTTTTATCATGGCTTGGGCATGATCGATTTTTCTTCATTGCGTCCGAAAAAGCTATCAATGCTGATGAAAGAGATCTCTTGGATGAGGGGCCAATAGTCACCAGTGACATTCGAACATCTCGATTTTTCAGAATCTCGCATCCATATATGAACAAAAATTGTTGGGATTGAGGCCAGAACTGAAACAGGGGAGATGGTTGCCTGCAGAGGAGGCTGGATTACTTGCCGTTTGAAAGAGCTTTGCGGTGGCTGAAGAGAAAAGCCAGCCCAAGGCAGTAATGGACATGGATGCAGCTGTGGCATACAAGAATATCATCATCATCAACTTTCGCAAGCCAGTGCAATCGGAGACTAAAGGAAGCTCTTGCTGGATATTCAAGCAGCTAATTATCAAATTTTCAGCTCTGAATTTGAGTCGTGCTTCAACCCGAGAAGCAAACGTCTGCCCGCATTGGAAGAAATTACTCCATATTAAGCATCGAACTGAAGAACAGAAACACGAAATCGATGCATTCAAAACGAAAGGACTTACCCGAACCCTTATAAATCCGACCGTAGGTGGAAGGGATTGAATCGCGGCAATTAGCAAATGACGGCGAAAGTGGATCGATTTCACTTCATCGGCTCTGAGAACCTAATCGACGCGGATGTCGAGGATTTCTTGGATTTCCGGAAATTCATGCGGAGCATCTCCACGGGAAAGTATCGATTTGTGTTGAGCATCGAGTTGAGGAAGCAGAATGGGAAATCGATGCCTTCGAAACCATAAACTTACCCGAACCCTAGAAAACCTGACCGTACCAGGACGAATCAATTCATTGGATCCGAAGGAAATCAATCTCGATGTCCGGGATCTCTTGGATGAGGGGCCAATAGTCGCCAGTGTGTTTTGAACATCGATTTTTTAGAACCTTGCAACCACATATATACAATCGTTGGAGGGATGGAGGGAGACCATCCTTTGGCAAGTCCCTCAATCTTGGGCAATTTTCAATCCATAAGAGTTGGAGAGAGGAGAGATGGTTGCGAAGGCCACTTGATAATCTTTCCACGTTCATCATATTTCCCAAAATAAGAGAGACAAGAGAGGAAGGAAAGAGAAGAGTCCAGGCATCCTCTTCGTCTTCCTCTTCCTCTAAAGGAAACCACACCTTGTCTCTCTCCCCTCCCATGCTGCTTCCGTCCATTCCCAGAAACTCGAGCGATGTAAGCATGTGCAAGCCCCATTCTCTCACTGGTTGCTTCATATTGTTGCACTCCCAAATTACAAACCATTGCAAATTGGGAGGCAAACCTCCTTCGGGCAAGCATTCGATATTTTCACACCCTGAAATTTGTAGCCACTGGAGGGACGTAAGATGATGCCACTCCTGTGGTAGAAACTTTATCTTAGGAACCAAACGAAGATCAAGTCTCACCAAGGTGATGGGAAGGGGAGGGAAGTCCTCTATCTCCAATGTGGGACACTCCTCTAGGCTCAACTGAGTGAGATGGGAGAGCGTGTGAAGGTATTGTGGTAGACTCACCAAATTCTCACATCTCTTTATAGCCAAAGAATCTAGCGATTCCGTTGGGATCTCTTCAAGGGACTCCACCCCCTCACACTTCCGAATAGTAAGCTTCTTCAGAGAAGCAAGTCTACCCTTAGCAAGTGGAAATGAAATCAAAGAATCACATTCACTTATGTTGAGAAATTCAAGTTGAGATATCGAGTTATTGCTGCTGGGGTCATCTTGAGAAACTATTAGTCCCATGATTTTTGGACAATTCTCAATATTCAAATGTCTTAATGAGTACATCTTGCTTGGAAGTTTTTCTAAACTCGTGCAATTTCTCAATTCCATCTTTTGAAGGTTATAGGATAGCTCCATTTCTCCATCTCCAGCCACAAAAGATGTGAATTGAGGACAACTATAGATTACTACACTCTGAAGGCAAGCAAGATTTTGCATCTCATTTCCATTTTGCCACAAGTAGTTTAGCTTGTCACACCGCCCTATATAAAGCTCCTTTAGCTTAACCAAGTAGCTCGTAAACCCATGATCAAAACAAATAAGCTTTGCAAGATTCTCAATTCTGAGAATAGTCAAAGAAGTTAGGTTTACAAAAATTTTTAAGATCTCCTCGTTACAATCCTCAAGGGATAACTCACAGAGAGATGGGAGACAAACCACATTGGTTGAGCTATTCAAATGCGGGCTTGAATAAATTTCTAGTTTTTTTAGAAGATCAAGTTGACCAGGCAATGTCCCAACCAACGAATGACATCCCCGGACAACAAGATGCTGAAGATAAGAGAATGCGACATCTTCTTCTTGACCCCTAGCATAATGAGACCAATCCTTCCATGCCAACATCTCTTCCAGCTTCAAAGTTGTTAAGGATGAAAAAGGCCTTTTACCTCCGTAAAATTCAGGGCCTATAGTGCTTACTGCATGTAGACCTTCAAGAGATAATTCTCTAAGTGAAGGTAGTTGTCCAAGGGGTGGAAGCGATGTGACATTAGGACAATCCCGTAAGCATAAAGAAACTATCTTAGAATAAGATGGACTAGCTAACCATGAGGGGAATCTTGCACCACCATAGTGCAAGATAGAGAGATGTTCAAGATTAATGTGAGGTCGCAGATAGTGAAGCACCAGTGCTTCATGCTTCCCATTCCGCAAATTTCCAAAATTTTCACCCCAATGCAAGAATAAGTTGCTAAGACATCTCTTTCCAATTAAATCGGCATCAATTGCATCTCTGACTTCTTCCACCTTTTGCAATTCTGATATGAACAATTCTCCTTGAAGGTGTCGCAAGTTCTTTAACTCCTTTAACCGTGACCCTTTGTCTGGTCCTACCACAAACTTGGATAAGATCATAAGATTCTTCAAATTACTGATACTCAATGGCATCTCCTTTAAACTCCTTGTACCTCTAATATCAAGAATCTGTAAACTGACCAATTTTGTGATTCCTTGAGGCAACAAAGAAAGCTGTTGACAACCTTTTAAGATCAAAGCTTGTAATTTGCACAAGCTGCCAATTGACTCAGGTAGCCTTTTTATATATGTGTACGAGAAATTGAGATAGCGAAGATATTTTAAATCACCAACACAATCCGGGACCTCTATGATGGAACAATGACTTAAGGAGAACCCCCTTAAGTACTTCAGTTTTGTTAGCAAGTCATGTAACACTTTGTTGGAAATCTGGAATTGGTAACCTTTAGGAGATCCATTAGACGATAATATTAAACTTCTTAGTAGCTTCATTTGATGATAAGCTTCCATGCATTTTGATGAAACACACCACGACGAGGTGAATGATGCATAACGAACTTTCTTGGGAGATGCAACATCTTCATTATCTGCCAGCTCAGACTCAGAGTTAAAGCATGTCCCACCCGCAATTGACTTTGCTAGATCATTAAAAAGATCATGCATTGAAAATTTAGATGCATTGACACTTGATCGTTGAAGAAATGATTTAGATACTAACTCATCGAAGTGAGCCTGTCCCCATTTCAAGATATTATCCTTTGATCTTCCTCCATCCAAAAAACCCTCCGCTATCCATAAGTGCACTAGCTCATCCCTCTCAATTTCATAATCCTTGGGAAATATTGCACAATAAACAAAACATCTCTTCAAATAAGAAGGAAGATGGACATAGCTCAATTTCAAAACTCGAATAACCTCATCATTTTCTCCTGTTGGAAGATCCCACATTTTGTTGCTTAAGATAGCTTCCCATTGATCGGGATTCCCTTTATCACGTAGAAGACCTCCCAATACCTTTGCTGCCAAAGGTGAACCTTTACATTTTTCGGCTATTTTCTTGCCTATCGTTTCAAGATCTGGGTGCCTCTCAAAATTTGTCGTTTTAAGAGCATGAAAGGCTAATAAGCTTGTACAATTATCAAGGGACAACTCCTTCAAAGGATATGACCAAGCTCCTGTTATGGAAACAACAGTATAGTTGCGAGTCGTTATGATGATCTTACATCCTTTAGCCCCAGCTCCAAATGGCTTTAAGAGGGTAGTCCATTCTTCGTAGTTTTCATTCCAAACATCATCTAAAACCACCATAAACTTTTTGCCTGATAGACTATCCTTCAACTTAACTTGAAGCGTGTTAAGATCTTCACCCTCATTAGACACCTCAGTGATAGACCGCAAAATAGTCTTGGTTATGTTGAGAACATTAAAAACATCTGAAACACAAACCCATGCTCTCATTTCAAAGCAGCTAGTCACTTTGACATCATTATACAATCGTTGAGCCAAGGCCGTCTTTCCAATACCACCCATTCCAACTATGGGGACTATGCTCAACGCGGTATCGACATTTTCGGCTTCACCAGTCAAGAGTTCAAATAAATCTTCTTCTTCCTTTCCCTACCAAAAAATCGAGGCTCTGGTAGAGAACTGCTGGGGAGCCTTTTGTCGGTGTAGTCAGAGCTGTTCATAGCATTCTCTATCAAGCTTAGATGAGCCTTCCTATTGACAATTTCTTCCAACTTGTCAGAGATCTTCTGTACCTTAGCTTCCGACACGAGTGAGCGCGGGTTTGGATTTGATGTGGAGGATTTATATTGGCTAATTAAAGGGAACTTCCATTTCATTAGACCTTCGCTGGTGCTGGATTCTGCCTTCAACTTGGCTTGGGTGGCTTCAATAGCAAACTCATCAAGCAAGTCTTCCATGTCATAGGCCAAGTCCTTAACATCATCTAGCCATAGCTTCACTGGACCTTTATTGCGTAGTTGCTTGTCCTCTGCATCAGCCAGCACTGCATTGATTGTAACAAGCATCTTCTCCCACTTATTGAGTAGGTCAATGCTAATTCCAGAGAAGGGTGGTGCTCCATCCCTTTGCACATAGCGCAATCCCAGAGAAGCCAACTTCTCGAACAAGACTTGAAGGAAGGCACTCAAAAGGATCTCCCCAATGGCCATGGGTGAATTCGTAAACTGTAGAGAACAACACGGGTTATGGTGAAGCAAAGTGATAATGAGTTGATGGAGAGAGAAAATGGGTGAATCAATCACCATAGAGAACAAGGGTCATGGTGAAGCAAAGTGATGGTGAGTTAGAAAAGAGGAAACTGAAGTCCAGGAAGACCAAGACTTTCGTCTAGCAAAAACATTGAACAAAGACCAAGACTTTCATGGATGCACATCAATGGTTAGAGAAATCAAAATAAAATAGCTTTTGCCCACAAGTCCTTCCTTTCTTGGACTTCTTATAGCTACCAAAAGAGGAAATAATAGAATAAACAAAAAAGGGGAGCAATTTTTTTTTCCTTCTGTAGAAGCCTGCAGAAGTTACAAAGATGTTATCTTCATGGGGCCCAAAAGTCATGACTTTGACTTTTGGGCACACACATATAAAAGGGTGTGAATTTTTTAGGCTAAAAAAGGGATGTGGAGCCCTACGTAGAAGAAAGTGCCACGAGAAGCCGCACGTCCACGCCAAGAGAGGAGCCGCACGAAAGAAAGAAAAGATGCTGGAGATCCTTTTTTTGGCGTACGAGTTGAACGCGTGTTAATTTTGTGCCGTAAGTTTATGTCTAAGTGAGTTGTTTATTTATAAACACTTTGATTTTAGAGTTAAATCTAGGTGTAGGGAACACTTAAGTGTGTGAGTGATTGTAAACTTTGATTTTCCGATTATAGTGGATTATTTGCTGTTGGCTCTTCTCGTGGATGTAGATACTGTTGGAATATAATACGTGAAAATGACAAGATTTTGCAATTTACGTTAACGCAAAATCGCCAGAGAAATAAATGGTAAATAATAAGGACATTAGGAATTTACGAGGTTCGGTCCAAGTATTGTTACTTACGCCCACGGGAAGAGCCAATAAAAAATAATTCACTATAATTAGAGAATTAGAGTTTACAATCGCTCATATGCTCGAGTGTTTCCCATACCTAGATTTAACCTCAAACTTTTTAGAAATATACAACTCACTTAGACATAAACTCACAGTACAAAATTATTTCGCATTCAAGTCCGAAAAAAAAAAAAATGCGCGCGACTCTTTGCAACTTGACGTTGTGTGGCTTCTACGTGCAGCTCCTTTTCTTTTGTAGGGTTTCAACAGTGCTCACTGAAGGAAAGAAAAGAAGATGTGCCTAATCTATTTTATATGTGTGCCCAAATGGTCAAAACTTTGACCTGGGCCCATCTCCTTTTGGTTCTACAATGCAGAGGCTTCTTTCCTTCTTTTTTTTTTCATCGGTTAAAAGAAATCGCCTTGGAATTTTGTATGCCCAAAGTCAAATATTTGACTTTGGGCCCCGCTAGGAAAAGCTGTAGAGAGGTTCGGCTCCTCCAAAGCAAAGAGGAAACTTTTGATTCTTTTATTTCATTTATTTCCTCTTTTGTAAATCTTCAAGAGTCCAGCGAAACTTTTTTGTTAACTGAAAACATCCAAGCGAATTGCGTTTTGCAAACGTGCAAACTCGAGACATAATTTAATAGGTACTGATACTCGGACCGAACCATGTAAATTTTTGGTGTCCTTATTATTTCTCGTTTATTTCTTTGGTGATTTCACGTTGACGTAAATTGCAAGATCATGTCGTTTCCGCGTATTATATTCCAATAATTGGTAGCAAAGCTTGGGATTGGATTTCTTGATTATGATTTGGAGTTTTTGTTTGTCTGATTATTATTTGGAAATTCTGTTATTGCAATTATATCTGAGAGGAAATCTAAAATTGAGAAGTTTAACGGGAGTAACAACTTTGTGTTATAGAGTATCAAGATTTGGGCATTACTAACAACCTAAGGTTTGGCCAAGGCATTTGATGGTGAAGATGAGTTGCCTATCATAATGAAAGCCTCTGAGAGGGTAGGGCTAATGGAAATAGCAAAAAGTATAATCCTGTTAAATTTGTTGGATGATGTTTTAATAGAGGTTGCCGAGGAGAAGGATGCCACAGTGTTATGGGCAAAACTTCAAGCACTCTATTTGAAGAAAGGTTTGAATAATCGTTTATACATGTTGAAGAAGATATTTCAATTTAAATATACTGAAGGTACGTCTATCAGAACCCACCTAGATGAATTTAATAAACTCATGATAGATCTGAAGAATGTTGGTAGATATTTGATGATGAAGAACATGGTATGATGTTGTTAGCCTTTTTACCAGAGTCATGGGAGCACTTTACTAATTCACTGCTGCAGGGGCATACTACAATTACATCAGAAGAGGTAAAGTCCGCCTTATTCTCTAAGGAGTGGTGGGGAAAGTTGCGAGATGATGGTCTGGCGCAAGGAGTAGCGCAAGCATTGACGATTTGGGGCAGAGAACAACATCGAGGGTCTAGTAGCAATAGAGGTAAAAGCATATCGAAATCATGCCATAGAAAGTCCAAAGGACACATGGAGTGCTTGAGTGTCACGAGGAGGGGCACATCAGGAGAGATTGTCCAAAATGGAGGAATAAAGTTGATAGGCAGAATACCATAAGTAGTGCGGCAAACGTTACTGAGGGGAGCAATAGTGATGCAGAAACTGTTTTATGTGTGATTACTAGAGATGAATGGATACTAGATTTGAGGTGTTCTTATCATATGGCACCTCATAGGAACTAGTCTACTACTTACCAGATTGCATATGGTGGTAGGTTCTTTTGGAAAATAACGTAGTTTGTAAGGTTGTGGGTAGGGATAATTCGGATTCGGATGCACGATGGGAGTGGTGTGCACATTGACAGATGTGAGGCATGTACCGAAGCTCAAGAAGAACCTTATTTCTCTGGAAACACTCGATGACATCGAGTGTAGGTATATTGCTGAAGGTGGAGTACTGAAGATCTCTCAATGTGCCATGACAATGATGAATGGGAAGAAAGTGAATATTCTCTCTCATCTACTGGGAAGGAACGTGACTGGAACCGCTATAGTTTTATTTGGTGAGTCAGACTCTAACTTGATTTAATTATAGCATATGCGTTTAGGGCATATGTGTGATGCAGGTATGACGATGCTGAGTGAAATGGGGTTATTAAAGGGTCAAAAGACAGGGAAGCTAGACTTATGTGAGCACTGCATCTTTGGGAAGCAGCATCGAGTTAAGTTTACTACAGTTATTCATTCAACCAAATGACCAGTTGAATATATTCATTTAGACATCTGGGGCACGTTTTCAGTTCCTTCAAAAAAAGGTGCCCGATATATGCTAACATCTATTGATGACTATTCGAGGAAAGTATGTGTATACCTTTTGAAGCACAAATATAAAGTGTTTGATTGGTTCAAAAAATTTAAGGCATTGATTGAGAAGCAATCAGATAAACAAATCAAGTGCTTGAGAATTGATAATGTCATAGAGTTCTGTGGTAAAAATTTCACCAAGGTCTGCGAGAAAGAAGGTATTGTCAGACACCGCATAGTACCCGAGACACCACAGCAAAATCGCGTATCAAAATAGAAGAATAGAACTTTGCTTGAGCGAGCTTGATGCATGCTTTCGCATGTAGGACTTGGTAAGGAATTTTGGGCCGAAGCAGTAAACATGACATGTTACCTAGTTAATTGATCTCCATCATCTACTATTGAGTGGAAGATTCCTGAGGAAGTATGATAGAGGAAACTTGTTAATTATTCTGGATTACATATATTCAGATATCTTGCGTATGCTCATGTGAGTGATGGTAAGTTTGAGTCGAGGACAAAGAAGTGCATATTTGTGGGCTATGCACATGGGGTGAAAGGCTACTAGCCATGGTGCACTGATCCCAGATCGCTCAATTTTCTAATCAGCGAAGATGTGATCTTCGACGAGACTGCAATGCTTTAACGGAGGAGTTCTAAGACACAACCAGCAGAGAAGACAAATCGTGGTGTTATTAGTGAGGTTGAGCTTCAGGTGGAGACTCCGGAGTCCTCAAAGGTAACTGAAGTTAAGATTGCAGATAAGGCCGCAGTTCCTGAAGTTAATGATAGTGAACAACTAACAAAGCTGCAACACACTATAGCCGCAGATAAATAGAGAAAGTAAATTAAATCACTGGTACGTTATGATTATACAGATATTGCTTATGCATTGATGGTAGATGATGATGTGGAGACAAATGGGCCTTTATCTTACTTTGAGGCAATGGCTCGTTCGAAGTCGTCGCAATGGCTAAGGGCTATGAGTAAAAAGATGGAATCACTCCATCGAAATCAAACATGGGAGTTGGTCAAAGTACCAAAGAGCCAAAAGATTGTCGGAAGTAAATGGATCTTTAAATGGAAAGAGGGCATTCCTAGTGTCGAGGTAGCAAGGTATAAGACAAGACTTTTGGCAAAGGGATATATATAGTGTGAGGACATTAACTATAATGAGGTGTTCTCTCCTGTGGTAAGATATACTTCTATTTGTGTTTTACTTGCTTTAGGTGTTTTGTAGGATCTTGAGTTAGAGTAGCTAGATGTAAAAACTACGTTTCTTCACGGTGAGTTGGAGGAGCAAATTTACATGAGGCAGCTAGAGGGATTTGCTATTCTGGGTAAGGAAGATCATGTTTGCTTGTTGAAGAAATCTTTACATGGGCCGAAATAGTCTCATAGGTAGTGGTATAAATGTTTTGATGCTTTCATGACTAGTCAATACTACACAAAAAGTTAGATTGATAGCTACGTTTACTTTAGGAGATTGGAGAATGATTCTTTCATTTATCTATTTTTATATATTGATGATATGCTAATAGCAGCTAAGAATATGTCTAATATTGATGTGCTAAAGAAACGGTTCAATGTTGAATTTGAGATGAAAGATTTAGGTTCTACAAAGAAAATATTGGGTATGGAGATTTTGCTTGATAGGACTGCAGGAGTTTTACGTCTATTTCAAAAGAAATATATTGAGGAGATTGTGGCACGTTTTAATATGCAGTTGGCAAAATCTATAAGTATACTTTTAGCGAAGCACTTTAAATTTTTAGATAAAGTATCACCTCAGACTGAAGAGAAGGAGGAGCATATGTCCCATGTTCCTCATTCTAGTGCCATGGTTAGTATTATGTATGCTATGGTGTGTACTAGGCATGATATTTCACAAGCTGTGAGCATAGTTAGTTGCTATATGAAGTGTCCTGGTAAAGCTCATTGGAAAGCTATGAAGTGGATCCTTAGATATTTGAATTGGACGTAGGTATAGTATACCGGAGAGATAGCAATGGCAGTGAGACCACTTGGTTTTGTGGATTTAGATCACGCTGGTGACTTAAATGATCGCAGGTCTTTAGCATGGTATGTATTTACGCTAGCGGGTGATGCAATTAATTGAAAGTGTCCTTATAGGATCACATTGCCGTGTTTTCGACTGAGGTAGAGTACATGGTACTAACCTTTGTAGTGAAGGAGACGATATGGTTACGAAATTTGTTCTCGGACTTTGGGTTAGAATAGAAAAGTGTGGATATATACTGTGATAACCAAGGTGCAATATATTTGACGTATAATTCAGTTTATCATGAGCAAACGAAACATGTCAACATTAGATATTACTTCATCCGAGATGTCTTAGCTAAGGGTAATGCTATTGTTAAAAAGATCGCTACAGCAGATAACTCGGCAAACACGATGACTAAGTTTGTTTATTTGGCAAAGCTCAAGTTCTGCTTGAAATCTATTGGTGTCTGTGGAGAGTAAGTGCCCGTTTGGGCGTTGGAGAGTAGCATGGATGATGAGTACTATAACTTAATTTCAAATATTGAGTCAAGGTGGAGAATTGTTAAATAAATGTCTCGAGTTTGAATTCAGATAACGATTGTTAAACCAAATTTATTGAGAAAAATCTCCTAAACAGTTTAGCAAATTGGATGAAGAATCCCTTCCTTTGTTGGACTCCTTATAGCTATACAAAAGAGGAAATAATAGAATAAAGGAAAAATGGAAGCAAAGTTATTATTATTATTATTATTATTATTATTATTATTATTATTATTATTTTTTGCGGAAGTCTGCAGAAGTCACCAAGATGTTATCTTCGTGGGGCCCAAAAGTCAAGACTTTGACTTTGGGCACACACATATAAAAGGGCGTGAATTTTTTAGGCTGAAAAAGGGACGTGGAGCCCTATGTAGAAGAAAGTGCCACAAGAAGCCGCACGTCCATGCCGAGAGAGGAGCCGCACGAAATAAAGAAAAGATGATGGAGATCTTTTTTTTGGCGTAAGACTTGAACGAATGGTAATTTTGTGCCATGAATTTATGTTCAGGTGAGTTGTTTATTTATAAATACTTTAGATTTGGAGTTAAATCTAGGTGTGGGAAATACTCGAGCATATGAACAATTGTAAACTTTGATTCTCCAATTATAGTAGATTATTTGTTGTTGGCTCTCCCCTATGGACGTAGATATCGATACTTGGACCGAACCACGTAAATTTCTGGTGTCCTTTTTATTTCTCGTTTATTTCTCTAGTGATTTCACATTAACATAAATTGCAAGATCCTGTCATTTTTACGTATTATATTCCAACAGTAACTACTACTTAAAGCCTACAATAATCCAATACAAAATATGCGATCAAAGAGGGGAATCTTTTAGAGAGCGTGTGCTCCCCACCCAGAAAGCTTGTGCTTTCCATCCAGTCTTTTCATCTGTTTATCTACATCTTTTGTTGCAGCAAGAAGGCATATTCTTTTCATTAATGATAATGGGATTTGTAATCATTCAAAGACCACCTGCTCTCCTCCATATCGCATGTGCTCTCCATCGAAGATTGGCCTTGGCAAGAGGGCACACATCTAGAGATAAAGATTAGCCATTTTTTTTTGTCCATGACGGGCACAACCCAATGACATTGTCTTTTTTGTTTTTTGGTCGGTGATATTGGCTTGACTCAGCGGGCAAGGTCCATTGAAACGAGAAGAAATGCATTGCGCTACTCCAATTCACAATAGCTTGTAAAATTGGATTAATTTATAGACAACTCACCTAGGCAGACTTATTCATCAGACAGTGTATTCGGGAATTGTTCAAAAACCATGTGTTTTCCACCTAGAAAGCATGTTCTCTCCATCTAACCTTTTCATTTGTTTATCTTAGATCTTTTTGTGCAATAGAGGAACGCATTCATTAAACATTTTGTATTTGGAATAGTTTGGAAAGATGTGCATTTCACCCAGAATTCACGTGTACCTCTTCATAGGCAATGGTAATTTGGTGATTATGATCAGTACGAAGAACAAGTAGGTTGCTCCCAGTAATGTTTTTTTTTTTTTTTTTTTTTTCTGTTTACCGCGGGTGAAAGCACATGTTCCTCTTTTCTTTGTGTCTTTCATTGATCTACAATTAAGAAAAAAATGATGAGTTTTCCACAATTTGATAACATCATAATGAAAAATTCACAAGGAGGTTAGAGCCACATTTATCTGTTTAACCATACGAATTTTTTTTGGGTCTAAACATTTCACTTCTTTTAGGTGGTGACTGAATATATTTTTTGCCTTCTCCGTTCTCTCTATCGTATCATTTACTTTCTCATAGTGGGCATGCACGATGATAAACATTTACTTTTCATTCACATTTTTTAATGAATATTTTGTAAAACATGGACTAAACCCTTAATTCGGCCGTTACATGCATTATTGGTCTCCTTTCTCTCTCGGGCTCATTAATTGATGGGCTTATTAATGAACGTGCTTGATCCCATTTATGTATGGGCTTATAATAATTGTGTATGTACTTTTAAACTTAATCTTTCATTTTAGGAATTCATGAGCAATAATAGAAAATTTCCAGAACTAATTGAATTTTTTCTATCTTTTCGCTTAGTTCCATCTTATTTAGAACAAGAGTTGGCTTCATCAACGACAAGCATGTCACAATGTTCAAGCTTGTCACTGGAAATTTCATCGAGGGGCTCAACTTTAGCAGCGCAAGTGCTGACCGCGAAGTTCAAGCCTTTTTTTTTCCCCTTTGGCTCCAAAGACACAGTTTTGTCGATCAACCCACTTTGCTTTAGTGTCGCTAGAACTATTTTAAAACATTTAGAAAAAGAAATGGGCCCCTTGTCTGCCATTATTAGTAGAAGAAGATAAGAAGAAAACAATATAAAGGTGAAGCGTGCAAGCTTGATGGAGATGGAGAAGGTGAGGAAGGGGGACCCAAAATTCGGAATAATTTCTCCCTTTTTTGCATTAGAATTGCAAAAGGAGTCTTTCCATCTACACACCAAAAGCAACCCAACCAGATAAAAAGGGCTAAACTTCCTCGGCGGTAGATGATTCCGAACCAGCATTGTATTTACATTACCTTTCCTTTGAGATGAAGCGAGAAACGGTGCAGCACCTCTTGGCGAAACATAATTTCTGCGCCTTACCTCGGGTAGAATCAACGAATGTCTCATTACTAATTGCACAAGAAAGATAACTGATGCAGTCCTAATTCTGTGACCTTTTGTTCCAATGGAGGAGGATCTTCCTTATAGCGAACCTACACCAAATATGTCAAGTAATGATGTTGCTTCTGCTTATTTGCTAGAGCAGTTCACAAAGCAAATGTGATGTTGCAGTGATACGGTAACTTTTAGAAACAATGATCAGCAAATCGCTACTGATGGCCAAATCCAAGTCATTACCACTTTCTTGGAATACTCTCTCAAGAGGCTGAAACATGTCATAACAAGGTCCATTAGTAGACATGTCAGCTATACTTTATTGAGAAAATGATGCAAATGGTTTCTGAAGTTTAACCCAATGCGCAATATAGTCTCTGAACGTTAGCCCGATATGCAATGTCGTCTTTGAACTTTTAATTTGTTCAATTTGGTCCATAAAATTTTTGCACATATTTAATGTGATCCTTGGATTATCACTAAACTTGAATTAATAGAAGAATGACATTGACCATTTTCATATAAATAAATTAGAAGATAGCTCTATTTAATAAATTAGCAAAAGTGCATACTAGTCGTGTGTAAAGATTAACATCCAAAAGATTTTGCAAAATTCAAATTATTAATTCGTAAAGAGTTATTTACACAATATGAGGAAATTTTATCCATGTACGTTTACATGGAAAGAGAGAAACGTATCAAGATTTGAATTTTTTGGCAAAATTTTTTATAAGACAGAAAAAAAGATCGAATTACATGAAAGAATATAACAAAATTATTGATGTACATATTGAGCAAGGTGATGCTGATTCCATCACTTTACATATAATCCAATGCCAGAGAACTCAACTTTGTTGAGCAAAACCCAAAAGAAGGAACCGAGAAAGATCTATCCAATGGCTATGAGCAAATGAGTCCATTGTAGAAGTTATGGCGAAACAAAATGATAAGGAGCTAATAGAGAGAGAACCATAAAAGTTCAAGAAGGTCATGACTTTCACTTACCAAAGGTATCATTTTCAGACAAGGAGCTTCATCTATTAAATATATCATCTACTTTTTGTCTGGAAAGTGCAGTAAAAGTAAAAAAGTGATTGTGGGAAAAAAAACTTCAATAAATTTTAGGAAGACCAAGACTTTTGCACGTCTTTTGATAGTGAATTTTTTTAATAAATTTTAAAAATACCGAAGACTTTGCACGTCACGTGTCACGTCTTGATTGTGGGAAAGAAACTAATAAATTCCAAAAAGAATAAGACTTTTTTTATGCTTTTTGATAATGCACGTTTTTTATGGTGGAAAAGAAATTTTAATTAATTCCAAAAAGATTAAGACTTTTGCATGCCTTTGGATGGTGCAGGTCTTTTATTGGTGGGAAAGAAACTTCAATTGATGGCAAGATAATCAAGACTTTGCATATTTTTCTTATTATTACCACTAGAATTTTCGGGCGTTATAAGTCTTGCTTAAAATTGATAATATCATAATTTTCCTCTAACTCTTTTTTGGGTCTAATAATTTTGGGATTTTTTCATTTATCAATCTCTATTGTATCTTTTCATATTTGAGTTCAACAAAAGAAAAGAAAAAAGCAAAGAGGAAGCCTAAAAGGAAGAAACAACAAAAAGTTAAAAAAGAAAATAAAGAAGGAAAGGGGCAAGACAGGGCACCATCAAAGCAAGGCCACGGCTGTGCCGTGGCCGTTAGCACTGCCATTACAATGACTATTTCCAACTTTGCCACCTTACAATGACCCTCGTAGATAACGTTTTTCTTGAGATATTTTTCTTAGTATGGTTTAGTAGCTGAGGATATTGACATCGAAATTATCAAAACTTTTGCTTAGTTTACGATTGATTACTTAAACTTTTCTTCTTTAATCAAGTCCCTCATTTTCTCAAATTTGACTCAATTTAAGGCATTCGTTAAATGAATTATCACGTCATATGATTTTGCTGACATGATTTGCTCATCACTGGAGATAACATAAGAGTAAGGTTAGGCACTGCGCAGGACTTAGATGATCCTAGCATTTGATATGTCAAAAAGATTGCAGTGGCTTTATGTCAAGCCCATTCAAAGAATATATAGTTCTCAATGTTGATTTCCTTCAGATTTTCAATAATTCGATCACAAAGCATTGATCTTGTCCCTTTTGCTTGGCCATTTCCTTTAGATTTCCTTTAGAGACTATATAGGCCTCGAGTAAATAATGTTGGTGCTTTTCACTGGCTCTGGTGTAAGTCTCCTCTTTGTTTTTTTGTTTTTTTTGTTTTTTTTTTGTTTTTTGTTTTTGTATAACTTTTAATGGTCAATTAAAATCGACATCGCTTGTAGTTGAGGCCTCTACGGACCAAATTAGATCAGTGCATTTGACGATGTCATTTTCTTGTGGGTAATTATATTTGGTGCAAGTATGCCAAGTTCTAAGGTTTAAGTAATGTTTGGAAAAAATCAACCACAGAAATTGTTCATCTTATTCTAATTCCTAATTTTTTATTACATTTAATCTCAAAATATGTGCGCAGTGTCTTCGTCTATGCGTAGCACGTGTGTGAACATTACTAATCTAATATAATTTTATATTTGATAACTAATTGACCTCATTAAATGGGTTCATATCTAAATAGATCTTAGACTAAATCACCTGTATTTTTAAATTAATGAATTTTAGGAAAGGGAAAGCAAATAATTGATAGGGCTCATTAAGGAGGATTGTTCTCGTAAGTACCCATGCTACGCATCGGCTTATAATCAGTGTGTATGTATTTTTTAAATTGAATATTTCAATTTAGGAACTCATGAGAAACAGTAGAAATTATCTAGAACTTATTGAATTTTTTCTATCTTTTTGCTTAGTGCTATCTTCTTTAAAGTAGAAGTGAGCTAATGGAAAAATTGAACCATTTGTTTCAGGAAGACCAAGGCCTTTTTTTTTCAAAATTTTGAGTATCCATACATTCTTAGTAACCTTATAATTTCAAAGTCTTTGCTTAATGCCTTACTGGTGAATGTGCGATCAACATAGGTTTTTATGTGGCAGTTACAATGTTAAAGATTTGTAGTAAGTTGAGCAGCAATGATTAATTGAAGGGTGCTGAGGTAGTAGTTGATGATCGAGAACTGCTCTTGATAAGAGAATAGTGTTCCTTTGCACGATTTTCATGGTCATAATGTGATGTCTAAAGTATATCTAGTACATTGTACATTGTTAGTTGGTGATGCCTGACCATTGTCTAGTGATGAATGAAGATGGCCACAATTAATACGACCGAAAAATAAGCATCTTTGTACAACATGTACCAACTGAAATAAATGTTGACGGTCCACCTAACAATAGCATCTTACTTTCTATAATACATCTGCAAGTCATGAAAGACAACTAACATTGACTGTTTGATAACGAGAATAGAAACATGTGCTTTGGGCTAAACAAGATAGAGAGTCGGGTATAGCAACAAATCCATGAAGCAAGTTGCTTAATTTTACTTTGGAAATAGTAACAGATTCACAAATCACCAACTAATCCATCAAGCAAGTTGCTTTGGGCTAACTTCTTTTGTTCAAAGGACCACGTTCTCTTATCAAGCGATTCACGATCGTTACCAACTACTTCAACAACCTTAAGTAGATCATTGTTGCCCATTTTGCTGTAAATTTTAGCACTATAGCTGCCACATAAAATCCCATACTAAAAAAAATAGAAGAAAAAACCAACAAAATATTTGTAAATTATAAATTTTTTTATGAAGATATGCATGCCCTCTAAACTTTTTGCACATATTTAATGTGATCCTTGGATTATCACTAAATTTGAATTAATAGAAGAACGGCATTAACCATTTTCATATAAATGAATTAGAAGATAGTTCTATTTAATAAATTAGCAAAAACGCATACTAGTCGTGTGTAAAGATTAACATCCAAAAGATTTTGCAAAATTCAAA
This sequence comes from Eucalyptus pumila, assembly GCA_016097595.1. Taxonomy (NCBI): domain Eukaryota; kingdom Viridiplantae; phylum Streptophyta; class Magnoliopsida; order Myrtales; family Myrtaceae; genus Eucalyptus; species Eucalyptus pumila. Next base: position 68,216,338 of record CM027851.1, read on the forward strand.
TTATTAATTCGTAGAGTTATTTACACAATATGAGGAAATTTTATCCTTGTACGTTTACATGGAAAGAGAGAAACATATCAAGATTTGAATTTTTTGGTAAAATTTTTTATAAGAAAAAAAAAAAGATCGAATTACATGAAAGAATATAACAAAACTATTGATGTACATATTGAGCAAGGTGATGCTGATTCCATCACTTTACATATAATCCAATGCCAGAGAACTCAACTTTGTTGAGCAAAACCCAAAAGAAGGAACCAAGAAAGATCTATCCAATGGCCATGAGCGAATGAGTCCATTGTAGAAGTTATGGCGAAACAAAGTGATAAGGAGCTAATGGAGAGAGAACCATAAAAGTTCAAGAAGGTCATGAGATTCACTTACTAAAGGTATCATTTTCAGACAAGGACCTTCACCTATTAAGTATATCATCTACTTTTTGTCTAGAAAGTGCAGTAAAAGTAAAAAAGTGATTGTGGGAAAAAAAACTTCAATAAATTTTAGGAAGACCAAGACTTTTGCACGTCTTTTGATAGTGAATTTTTTAATAGATTTTAAAAATACCAAAGACTTTGCACGTCCCATGTCACATCTTGATTGTGGAAAAGAAACTAATAAATTCCAAAAAGATTAAGACTTTTTTATGCTTTTTGACAATGCATGTTTTTTATGATGGAAAAGAAATTTTAATTAATTCCAAAAAGATTAAGACTTTTGCATGTCTTTTGATGGTGCACGTCTTTTATTGGTGGGAAAGAAACTTCAATTGATGCCAATATAATCAAGACTTTGTATAATTTTCTTATTATTACCACTAGAATTTTCAGGCGTTATAAGTCTCGTTTAAAATTGATAATACCATAATTTTCCTCCAACTCTTTTTGGGTCTAATCATTTTGGGATTTTTTCATTCATCAATATCTATTGTATCTTTTCAAATTTGAGTTCAACAAAAGAAAAGAAAAAAAAAAGCAAAGAGGAAGCCTAAAAGGAAGAAACAAGAAAAAGTTAAAAAAAGAAAATAAAGAAGGAAAGGGGCAAGATAGGGCACCATCAAAGCAAGGCCACGGCTGTGCCGTGGACGTTAGCATTGCCATTACAATGACTATTTCCAACTTTGCCACCTTACAGTGACCCTCGTAGATAACGTTTTTCTTGAGATATTTTTCTTAGTACGGTTTAGTAGTTGAGGATATTGACATCAAAATTATCAAAACTTTTGCTTAGTTTACAATTGATTACCTAAACTTTTCTTCTTTAATCAAGTCCCTCATTTTCTCAAATTTGACTCAATTTAAGGCATTCGTTAAATGAATTATCACGTCATATGATTTTGCTGACATGATTTGCTCATCACTGGAGATAACATAAGAGTAAGGTTAGGCATTGCGCAGGACTTAGACGATCCTAGCATCTGATATGTCAAAAAGATTGCAGTGGCTTTATGTCAAGCCCATTCAAAGACTATATAGCTCTCAATGTTGATTTCCTTCAGATTTTCAATAATTCAATCACAAAGCATTGCTCTTGCCCCCTTTTGCTTGGCCATTTCCTTTAGATTTCCTTTAGAGACTATATAGGCCTCGAGTAAATAATGTTGGTGCTTTTCACTGGCTCTGGTGTAAGTCTCCTCTTTGTTTTTTTGTTTTTTGCTTTTTTTTTGTATAACTTTTAATGGTCAATTAAAATCGACATTGCTTGTAGTTGAGGCCTCTACGGACCAAATTAGAACAGTGCATTTGACGATGTCATTTTCTTGTGGGTAATTATATTTGGTGCAAGTATGCCAAGTTCTAAGGTTTAAGTAATGTTTGGAAAAAATCAACCACAGAAATTGTTCATCTTATTCTAATTCCTAATTTTTTTATTACATTTAATCTCAAAATATGTGCGCAGTGTCTTCGTCTATGCGTAGCACGTGTGTGAACATTACTAATCTAATATAATTTTATATTTGATAACTAATTGACCTCATTAAATGGGTTCATATCTAAATAGATCTTAGATTAAATCACCTGTATTTTCAAATTAATGAATTTTAGGAAAGGGAAAGTAAATAATTGATAGGGCTCATTAAGGAGGACTGATCTCCTAAGTACCCATGCTACGCATCGGCTTATAATTAGTGTGTATGTATTTTTTAAATTGAATATTTCAATTTAGGAACTCATGAGAAACAGTAGAAATTATCTAGAACTTATTGAATTTTTTTCTATCTTTTTGCTTAGTGCTATCTTCTTTAAAGTAGAAGTGAGCTAATGGAAAGATTGAACCATTTGTTTCAGGAAGACCAAGGCCTTTTTTTTTTTTTTTTCAAAATTTTGGGCCTCCATACATTCTTAGTAACCTTATAATTTCAATGTCTTTGCTTAATGCCTTACTGGTGAATGTGCGATCAAAATAGGCTTTTATGTGGCAGTTACAATGTTAAAGATTTGCAGTAAGTTGAGTAGCAATGATTAATTGAAGGGTGCTAAGGTAGTAGTTGAAGATGGAGAACTGCTCTTGATAGGAGAATAGTGTTCCTTTGCACGATTTTCATGGTCATAATGTGATGTCTAAAGTATATCTAGTACATTGTACATTGTTAGTTGGTGATGCCTGACCATTGTCTAGTGATGAATGAAGATGGCCACAATTAATACGACCGAAAAATAAGCATCTTTGTACAACATGTACCAATTGAAATAAATGTTGACGGTCCACCTAACATTAGCATCTTACTTTCTATAATACATCTGCAAGTCATCAAAGACAACTAACATTGACTATTCGATAACGAGAATAGAAACACGTGCTTTGGGCTAAACAAGATAGAGAGTCGGGTATAGCAACAAATCCATGAAGCAAGTTGCTTAATTTTACTTTGGAAATAGTAACCGATTCACAAATCACCAACTAATCCATCAAGCAAGTTGCTTTGGGCTAACTTCTTATGTTCAAAGGACCACGATTCTCTTATCAAGTGATTCACGATCGTTACCAACTACTTCAACAACCTTAAGTAGATCATTGTTGCCCATTTTGCTGTAAATTTTAGCACTATAGCTGCTGCGTAAAAGCCCATACTAAAAAAAATAGAAGAAAAAACCAACAAAATATTTGTAAGTTATAAATTTTTTATGAAGATATGCATGGCCTCTAAGGTTGGTCATGTGAAGAAATATCACTTCTTATCCTATGTTTTGGATGGCCACAAGAAAATGTCCTCTCTTTCAAACAACGACCAATAGTCTTGCTTCAGAGAAAAAGGAGAACAATTGATTTGTTTAACTCAAGGACACAATGTGCATCAAAACGTGGCCTCTTCGGTCTAACTCAAATTGCTCGTCATGACAGTATACTCATAAAGGATTTTTCATCAGTAAGACCAAGACTTTACTCAACATAATGTACTTTTTGTCTGGAAAGTGAAGCGGAAGCGAAAGAGAGCAATTGAAGATAGACAGACTTTGCAGGATGTAAATTGGTTTTATTACTTCACTTTTCACGTTCCTCCTCTTCCATCCCTATGTGAATGCCTTTATTTTTACATTACTAGTAGAATTTCCCCATGCATTACATGCCACGCTTAAAATTGACTTTTACTTTAATTTTCGTCCAACTCTTTTTTTCATGCTTAATTGTACTGTGGATTTTCATTCAATAATATCCCTTGTACTTGTCTAATAGAATTATGTCTAAATTTTCATGCATCTTTTCAAATTTATGTTTAATAAAAGAAAAAAAAGCAAAGAAAAAATACATAGAAAAACATCAAGAACTTAAGAAAGGGGGAAAAAAGCAAGAATGATGTTACTCTTAAAGCGGTTTAAGAGTTAAGCATAATGATGTCGTAAGTACTTGAGCTCTTGTTCAATTTACGATTGAGTACATGAACTTTTTTTTTTCTTTTTATAAAATCAAGAATCTCAAATTTTCAAATTTGGCTCAATTTGAGGCATTGGTTAAATAACTTGTCATGTTATGTAATTTTGCTTATATAACTTGCTTACTCAGTAAAAAGGTAAACATAATAGTTGAGATGACTCTTTACCCTACAGATTGGGTGATGAGGAGAGAGAAATTCTGTTGCCTTAGATGATATTAGCATCTAATATATCACGGTTGACATGGTATTGTATCAGTGTTCAAAACCGAATTATTCATTATACAATAGATTTATGGATTTATGGATAACTTTCCATAAATTCATATACATATGTCAAAAGTATTGAAGTAGTAATGATGCTTTCTTGGGACAAGGCTATAGCACTCTGTCAACCATTTGATTTTGGGTGCTTTTCACGCGCACATCAGTGATAAGAGGAATCAAAATATAAAATACTCTTCGTCCACAAGTGCTTGTTTGGTAATATTAAGAGAATTTCTCCAAAGACTTCATGGATACCATGTGCTTATTTGTTTGGAAAGTGAAGCAAAAGAGAAAAAGAGTTAATGGGAAAGAAACTTCAATAAATGTTGGGAAGACCAAAAGACTTTACTGGATACAAATTGAAGTTTGTTGCTTCGCTTTTCATATCCCTCCTCTTGCATCCCCGTGAGAACATCTCTTTTTCCCATTACTAGTAGAACTTCCCTGCTTTATGTTTGGATTTATCTCTGTTACTTTTTCTTTTTTCGAATCTGTCTCAATTTTTGGCGTTCTTAAAAAATTGCTACATTGTAATGACTTTATTTACACGATTTGCTTACCTTGCTGATTGGGTGATGTGGAGAGAGAGAGTTTGCACTGGCTAAGACAAACTTAGCATCCAATGTCTCTGCTGATGTGACAACATCTCAAGAACCTATATTGGAATTTAGTATAGACATTCAATAACTTTAGTGTTGTGTCAGCATTTTCCGACCCCAAAATTAACGAAGGCCTCATGTTGACCCACATGAAAAATTAAGATGATTGATTGAATGAAAAAACTTTAGATACCTGATTGTAAAAGAGGTAATAATATAAGTACTTGCGATGTCATTGTCCACAAGAGCTACAATCACTGGTCTAGGTTCAAATCTCAAACAAACTTTTGTTTATGCGATATTTGTTCTACAAACTCATCCTCTCCATTCATTGGTTGGTCCCTGTTTAACAATTTTCTTTTATGAGATTATTCATTCTTTCATGTGAAAGAAAATAGGAGATAATTTTGTTAATTTCATGCGCCAAAATATTTCAGTGGCTAAATGTCAAGCACATTGGAAGACTACAAAGTTTCTCAATGTCGATCTCCCTTAGATTTTCTTCTGATTATTCGATCATAAAAATTCAAGCTTTACACTGAAATTTTTTTAGTGGATTATCAAACATTTGATTGAAAATAAACTTTTTCTTGGTACATGATTTTCGTTCGGTTGGAAATTATATTAATAATATTATCATCCCATGTAACTGTACGGGCACACATAATTAAAACTGTACTATGTTTTCTCTACCAATAACAATTAATTTGCCTAAATAATATTTTTTGTAGATAATTTTTTCCAACTCTTTGAGAGACCAATTGATATAATCTAAAACGTCTGGTCTGACCCTCAAGAGACAAAATTGATACCAGGAGGATCTTATCTAATGCCAATGTAAACAGTTATTGGCTATTTAATAGCGTTGGTGTCATATCGATATTTTTTGTTTGTGATTTTGATGGAGGTCTCCCGTTGACCACATTTGAAATGTCGAGGTAATTGAATGAATGGAAAAAAAAAAAACTTTAGATATTTAATCGCTAGCATATAGGTAAGAAATTTCATGCACCTCATTATCTGGTTTTATTTAAGTCAATTTGATTATTTTTTGGAAGCCATAAATATAGAATGATTTATTTTTTTTGGTCGAAGGATATAGAATGAAATTGATGGGGCTCATTTTATGGAGTTTTTGCTTCAACCACATTGATGGGGCTCCTTTTATGGAGTTTTTGCTTGAACCACTCGCATGTAAAATTCATTAAGCGCCCCCTCTTGAATGTCTTTTTCTTTCCTTATTTAGCCAGATCTCTAATGCTTGACATAAGGCACAATCGAATTGTAAATTTTTTTTTTATAAGACGATAAATAACCTCTGATTTTATTTGTCATGTATTACTACTAGGGGATTATAAATGATAGTTATAAAGTTATATTTACATGTCAAAAGTATTGAAGTATTAATGATGCCTTGTTGGGACCAAATTAGATTAGTGCATTTCACGATATTATTTTGTTCTGGGTAATTATATTTGGTTCAAGTATGCCACGTTCTAAGGTTTAAGTAATATTTGGAAACAATCAACTACAGAAACAGTTCATTTTATTATAATCCCTAATTTTTAATTACAAATGATCTTCAAATATGTGCATGTATGAACATTTGTATTCTAATATAATTTCATATTTAATAAATAATTGACCTCATTAATTGGGTTCATATCTAAATAGATTTTAGATTAAATCATCTTTTTATATAAATTAATAACTTTTAGGAAAGGGAAAGTAAATAATTAAGAGGGCTCGTCAAGGAGGAGTTATTCACGACCGATAAAAAAGAGGAGTTAAATATATATACTTGAAGAGTACCCGCGCTACCCATCGGCTTTTAATCATTGTGCATGTATTTTTTAAACTGAAACTTTCAATTTAGAAACTCATGAGCAACAGTCGTAATTATTCACAACTTATTGAGTTTTTCCTATATTATTGCTTAGTTCTCTCTTATGTAAAGCATAAGGGAGCTAATGGAGACCAAAAAAAAAAAAAAAAAAACTATTTCGTTCAGGAAGAGCAAGACATTCACCTACCAAAAACATTAAACAAAGACCAAGATCAAGGCTTTTTTTTTTTTTTTTCATATGTACATTCTCGGTAACCTTATAATTTTGATGTCTTTGTATCATGTGTTATTAGTGAATATGTGATCAATGTAGGCTTTTATGTGATAGTTACAGTGCTAAAGATTCGCAGCAAGACGAGCAACAATGATATATTGAAGGGTGCTAAGGTAGTAATTGATGATGGAGAATTCCCTGGTAGAAGAATCATGGTCCTTTGCACAATTTTCTTATTCATAAGTGTGACGCCTAGAGTATATCTAGTACATTGTACATTGTTAGTTGGCAATGCCTGACGCATTTACTTGTCTAGCAATGAATGAAGCTGACCACAATTAATTCGGCTTACAAATAAGCATCTTTGTGCAACTTGTATTGACTGAAATAAATGTTGACGATCCACCTAACAATGGCATCTTACTAATGTTGACGATCCACCTAACAATAGCATCTTACTTTCTATTATACATCTGCAAGTCATCAAAGACAACTAACTTTAATTGTTTGATAAGGAGAATAGAAACACATACCTTGGGCTAAACAAGAAAAAGAGTTGGGTACACCAACAATTCCATGAAGCAAGTTTTTTAATTTTACTCTGAAAATTGTAAAAGAATCACAAATCACCAACTAATCCATCAAGCAACTTGCTTTGGGCTAACTTTTTCGGTTCAAAGGACCACAATTCTCCTATCAAACAATTCACTGTCACCAATAATTACTTCCGCACCCTTCAATAGGTCGTTATTGCCCATTTTATTGCAAATTTTTAGCACTATAATTACTACGTAAAAGCCTATATTCCACAAAAAAAAAAAAAAAAAAACATTTGTAAGATATAAATTTTTTATGATGATAAGCATGCCCTTGGTCATGTGAAGAAATATCACCTCTATTCTCTCTTTTGGATAGCTAGAAGAAAAGGTTTTCTCTTTCAAATGATAGCCAAAAGTCTTGATCCAGAGAAAAAGGAGAACAATTTATTTATCTTGCTCAAGGACACAATATGCATCAAAACATAATATCTTTGGTCTAACTCAAATTGCTGGTCATGATAGTATACTCATAAAGGACTTTTCATCAAGAAGACCAAGACTTCACTGGATATCATGTACTTTTTCTTTTTATCTAGAAAGTGAAGCAAAAATGAAAAAGAGCTAATGGGGAAGAAACTTTGATCAATTCCAGGAAGACCAAGACTTGCCAGGGAGCAAATTAGGTTCATCGCTTCACTTTTCACATCCCTCCTCTCTAGGGGTGTGCAAAAGAACCAAGAACTGCTGGGAACCGGACCGGATTGAAACTGGAATTGGCGGTTCCCATGAGAGCCGGTCCAATTCTTAATTCCAATTTAGTGGAACCGATGAATATTGGTCTGGTTCTAGTTCTAGGTGTGGAATTGCCCATCCATCTATCTGGACCGAACTGGTATATATAAATTAAAAATAGAAATTCTATCATAATTACTTAATTATTTAGTAGCTTTTGGCTGGATATATATGTACATATATGTAATCCTCTCCCATCCCAATGTCAATGTCTCTTTTTCCATTTCGAGTAGACTTTCCACACATTACACGTCTTGTTTAAACTTAGCAATACTATAAATTAGTATAAGAAGGAAGCTAGAAGGAACCTGAAAAGATCTTTCAATGTTCATGGGTGAACCAATCCTCTTAAAGTCAATCAAGGTTTTTGCTGAAGCAAATTGATAACGAGCTAATGGAGAGAGACAACTTTAAAGTCTAGGGGGACCAAGAATTTTGTCTACTGAAAAGTTTAAACAAAGACCAAGACTTTCAAAAAAGGTTCTGTCCACAAGTGCTCTGTTCAAGTAAATAAACCATTAACTCAGGAAGATCTTTACTGGACATCATGTACTTTTTGCCTACAAAGTAAAGTAGAAGCAAAAGAGAGCAATTGAAAAAAGACAAAGACTTAGTAGGACGCAAATTGATTTTGTTGCTTCGCTTCTCCCATCCCTCCTCTTTCATCTCTACGTGAATGCCTTTGTTTTTCCATTACTAGTACAATTTCCGTAGGCATTACACGCCACGCTTAAAAACTGACCGTCACTATAATTTTCGTCCCACTCTTTCATACCTAATCCTAGTGTCATTTTTTCATTGAGTAATTTCACTTGTACTTGTTTATTAGAATTATTTCTAGATTTCCATGGTTCTTTTCAAATTCAAGTTCAATAAAAGGAAAAAAGAAGAAGAAGGAAAGCAAATAGAAAAGTAAAAAGAAAAAATAGCAAAAACTTCAAGAAGGAAAAAAATGATTAATACTATGAAAAACTACAAATTGATACACTTGTGATAAATTTACTCCAAACTAATTTTTTAACAATGAAAAATTTTAAACTGGTATATTTGTAATAAATTTACTTCAAATGACCACAGAAAACCCCAAACTGGTATGTTAAATTTAGCAAAAGCTAATTTTTTGACAAACAAAAACCTCAAATTAGTACATTTGTGAAAAATATACCATTCGTTAAATTGGATTAATATTACAAAAAACAACAAAATCGATATAATTGTGACAAATGGAGAGTAAAATTCTAAATTAGTACATCAGTTAACTGTCACGTGTCATCTAACCCAACAATTTGATAGTAAAATTTAAACGAAACTAATAGAAGATAAATTTATCACAAGTGTACTAATTTAGGGTAAATTTATCAAAGGTGTACCAATTTGGGGTTTTTAGTGATCAAAAAAATTAATTCAGGTAAATTTGTCACAAGTTTATCAATTTGGGGTTTTTTGTGGTATTAGCCTAAAAATAAAATAAAAGCAAGAATGGGACAAGAGAGCACACCACCGTCCCCCGGCCACTGCCATGTCGTTGCCATCAGCACGGCTGCTTAATGTCACCTTCATGGACAACATTTCCTTGAGATATTATTCTTAGAGCAGTTTAAGACTTAATAATAATGACGTGGTAAGTACCTAAGCTCTTGTTCAGTTTACAATTTTGTACATGAACTTTTTTCCTTTCAATCAAGAACCTCAACATTTCAAAAGCGGCTCAATCTAAGGCATTGGTTAAATAACTTTGCCATGTTGTATGGTTTTGCTGACGTGACTCACTTGCTCAACAAAAGTTAAACATAATAAGTGACATGGCTTCTCACCCTCAAATTGAGTGATGAGGAAAGAAAAAAGTGTGTTGACTTAGATGATCATAGCGTCTAATATATCTCATTTGATGTGGCCAACATGGACAGTTGATGACTATTTAATGGTTTTAGTATAATATCAACATTTTTCGTTTATAGTTTTACTAGAGGCCTTGATGTACGTTAAAAAAATTGAGGTAATTGACTAAACGGAAAAAATAATTAAGATACCGGTAAGTCATTATCTAAGAATATATCATGTGTTGATTGTCTAAATTTAGATCTCAAATGCACTTTTGTTTATGTGAAATTTATTTTACAAATTCATCCTCTCAATTCATTACTTGACCTCACTTTAATGATCTCTTTTAAAGATTTCTCATTCTTTCGTATGAAAGATAATATTTAATGATTTTGTTAATTTCAAGCCATTGCAAAAAGATTGTGGTGGCTATATGTCAAGCCCATTTGGAGACTATAAATTTCTTCATGTTGATCTCCTTTAGATTTTCTGTAATCATTTAATCAAAAAGTATTGCTCTTGACCCTTTTTTTGGCCAATTTCATTGCTTTCCCTTGATCTCCTTACCAAAACTAAAAACGCATGTGCAGGGAATTTGGCCAAAATTAGATCAAACCAGTTTGAACACCGGTTCACTTACTAATAGGGTTGAGCATCGGTCCAGGGTCAACCCTGCACCAACCCTGAACCGACCTAACATTGCCAGTCATGGTCCAATTTCCAGGGAGATCGGGTCGGTTCTTGGTCCTAGAATTCCTGGACCAGCACTGTGCGGGTCGATCCTCGATCCTAAGAGTTCCGGGTAGGTCCAATCCGGACCAATAAAATTGTGACAGCCTGAATTTTTAGATTTCTTTTTTAATTAAATAAATCAAGCCTTTCATCGACATGTTGATAGTGCTATTCTCTTAGCTGATCACTCACAAGATAACTAGATTATCTGGGGAAGCAATTAAGGAATCTAAATGTAATGGACTTGAGAATTCAACCAAGAATCGATTGCTCGATCGTGTTGATCTGCAAGGGTCATTACGGCACCGTCAAAAATCGATCAGAGGCCAGAGATAGGTCGATTTGATGGAGATATGTGACTAGTGTATGGGTGATTCCACTTAATTGCAAAATTCTTGTCGATCGGCACTAGACCGATTTTTCTGTCATTTCTGTACCCAGTGCCCGTATTTGAAATCTCGATATTTTCACGACAACCGAGAGTCGCCAATGAGTCGAAGATGTACATTGTGACTTGAGATAAATCGATCACGGGTCAATTGCACTAAGAATTCCTAAAAGTTACTTGGTAGACTAGGTCACACTAAAAGCACGTTGGATTAAAATTAACCGTAAATTTGAACCTGATTTCAGAAGTTGAAAGTTCTGTGGTGTCACGATCTATTTTAGGAACGTCGACTCATCATTTGAAGAATTTTCGGAGATTCCAAGATTTTTACGAAAATCGATTTAGACGTTGCGGAAAAATAGCGGAAATTCAAATGGGCCAAATTAAAGGAAATTTGGACCTTCAAGCCGAACCTTTAAGTGTTGGGGACTTATAAAAAATTTTATAGAATTTTTTTTCATCGAAATTGGACCTCAATTTGGGAAATTGAGTGAAGAAATTGATCCTAAAGTTGTGAAATTCGAAATTAAGCATGAGGCTGAAAATTAGGACTTTAATTTGGTTTAATTATGGAAAATCTATTCAAGAAAGAATTAGAAGGGACAAGAATTTAGTGGAAGAGATAAAGTTGTGGACTTTTGGCACTTCATCCTCATCCATTCCCCCTTCTTCGTGCATTACTCTTCCTCGACCCCTTTCCGTTCTGCTTTCATTTTCATTTCCTCTGCATTTTCATCCACCGAACCTCCCTCATTGCTGCCATTTGTCCAACGTCCATCCTCCATGGGTCAAAGTTCTTCAGCAAGATTTGTGGTGTTGACTTCTTGAAGCCCACAACCCACCGAAGCCCACTGATTCCTTTTCTTTTCGTCACCCTCTCTCCGCTTGGTTTCGCTCCTGCCAATTGCCCACGTGAAGAAGCTGCCGCTCCAACGTTGCTTCTGATCTTCAATCCATGAAGCCACTGAGTCAACGTTCAGCCTAGCTCTCCCAAGCGAAGACCACCGAATCAACCGTCCCAGCTCCCCTTGCCAGCGAAGCCCACTTTCATTCGTCTCTGTCTCCACCGAGCTACCTTCTTTGCTGCCGTGCACGAGTCAACAACTAGGCCGAAGCCTCCCCGAACGTTGACTCCGAAGCAGCTCCTCTCTGCCATGTTCGTCTCCATCATTCAGCCAGCAAAATCATTCGAAGCTACTCTCTCTCTTCTTCGCCCGTGCTTCGCCCAATAGCTCGCAATTGTCCAGCGAAGTTCGGCCCAGCTCGCATTTTTTCCCAGCCCACGCAAGTCCAGTTTCAGTTAGTTTTGGAAGCCCATCTCCACAGCAGCAGTTCGGCCCAAGTTTCAGCCAAAGAAGCCAGCCCATTAATTAAGCAATTCAGCCCATCTTGGGCCCGCGAAGCAAGCCCAACCCAGCTACAACCCAAGCCAAAGATCAAGCTCAACACTTGCTGTGGGCTTTGCAAGGCTTTTGGGCCCAGTCCGAGTGTCCGTCAATTTTGCCAAAAATTCGAATTTCAGCTTTAGTCGCGCCGTGAACTGGTTTCCGCAATAAATCGATGAGTTTATGCACTAAACTCTTCTTGGTAGGCTAATGACGTTTAAGGGGTGTTTAGTTTAATTTAATTAGGAATTAGGTAGTTAGTTAGATTAAATTAGTAATTTAATTATACAATTATGCATGTTAGGCGGTTAGATTAGATTAAGTAAGGCCTAGATAAATTGTGCTATTTATCTTGAAGGGTTTGAGAATTTTCCGGGCCCGTTTTGGTATTTAATTTAGGGATTTTGGCATAAGTTAATATTTTTAGAATTTAAATTGGATTATTTCATTAATTTTAGTAATTAAATAATTATTAATTTTTTTTTTTTTGAAAATTAGGCCGAGATAGCTGGTGATCGGAATTTCGTGCTGATTTCAATGGTGTGGTTAATTCTACAATTGAGTGTTAAATTATGCAAATTGAGTGCTAATTGAAATTTTGAGTATTTAATTTCAAAATTTGTGAATTTCAATATTTATTTAGAAAATCTCGAGTGTCGGATTTTGACACCAAAAATAGTTTTATATACTATATAAAATAGTGGGGGGTTGAGTTGACCATGTACCCACACACGACTATTTTACCATGTATTTCTAATACGAAGAAAAATGCCAAGTTCACCATTTTAATTGAGGTATTTAAGTGCAATGCATGGTGCCTTGGTCTATAATTGAGTGATTGTGTGTTGGTTAAGAGAACTTGTTCCGAGCTATTAAGCTGGACAGTAACCCTTATATGGGACGCCCCTAGACAACGGGAAGCCGGTCATAGTAGATTTTGGACCCTATGCTCCTTCGGGAAAGCCGTATGATAGAGACGTGCCATGCTCAATGGGGTGAGATGAAGCATGGCAATGCCAGAAGACTGCCAAACAGAGAGGAGGTCGTGCTATATGCCGAGATTAAAACTAGGAACATATGTTTAATTGAGTTGAATGTGTCAGATCATGGGATAAAATTATGTGGCATGGTATGAGACATGTCATAATGATTTGGTCTTATAATCATGATCCTTGTATTGGTTTGAGAATTAAGTGTGGCGTTCCAGTTGTTGGAGCTTATTTATTGCTTATACTTTTGTGACTGCTTCAGATATAAACTGTACTAACTTGCAAGGTGAATCTGAGACGAGGTAAGTCTCCTTGGTTGTGTGATTGTGTGGTTAGGACGCTTCTAGGCGTATTTCCCTCATAATCAGGGTTTAGAGCGTGAACTCATTGAGATTTATATCTCTCTCCGTCGTGGATTAAATTTTTAGGATTGTCGAGTGGAGTACCCGAAGCTAAGAGGAGGTGATTGGAAGTGTTTTCGCTTTTCGCATGTGCATTAAAACGAAAAGGGTTGGTGACTCATCCTGGAAAGTCGCAAAATATTATCGACCAGAGAAGGATGAGCACGCGCTCGGGGTTTGGGGCATGACAAAAATAAACCGTGTCAATAACATTAAATCATTAAATAGCCTTTCAGTGAGGAGTTCAAATAATTTTACATTGTTCTTTAATAACTTAGGTTTTTAATGTCTTTTATGATGTCAATAGTTATAATTTATGAAGGAGGAAAATGTTTTTATGAGGAGTCCTCACGACGTCCAAAAAGGCATCTTATGGCATCTTCCTTTAGTATTCGTTCTCTTTTGTCTTACTTGTCCTCTTAGTCTTCAATTTGCCAAAATTGAAAGATTGCCACGCAACACTCACCTCGCTCGCTTTGGGTCACTCGTGCCGCTCGCCGCTTGATGCTCGCTTGGCTTGTTACTCCCGCTCGACATTCCATGCTCATTTTATTCAATGCTCACCCCATTTGATCCTCATCGTTTGCTTTCCTTAGTTGATCTCACTCATCATCGAACCCATTGAGTTGGTACGATCCTCGGTTGCCCTTTCAAGGAGTACAAAAGATTAAATAAAAAATTATTGATTGGTCCTGGGTTAACCTTGAAACTGGACCGAACCCATATATGACTCTTATACAAATGGAGTCAAAATGCACACAATGCCTTTTGCCAAGCAAGAGAAGATGATAGCAAGTGATTATAACCAATAAACATTGATGCTCCTCTTTCTCCTTGATTGTATGAGATCTGGAAAACCTTCGTAGTGCTCCAAATGAGGTTGATGCTCAACCTCCATGGTACATTACTCCTTTCATTGCTCTAGTTGGAGCTAAGACTGATGCTTGGCCTTTCTTTTAAAAAATTTGCATTTAACGATAAGCTTTTGATTTGGCATTGCACAGACTTCAATTTAAGATGCTAATAAATCTTAATCAAGAGGGATAAAAGTTAACATCTGCTGCTCTTAGGAACCTTATATGCTCTTAGGAACTTAGTCGAGCATGGCATGCTATTGAGAGGTCATAGGACCTTGTCAGGCTTAAGAAGAGATCTAATCACTGCAATCAAAAGAAATGATATCTATCAACTATTGGATTTTGATATAAAGCAAAAACCAGAAAATGATGTAGTGCAATATATTTAGCTATATAGTAGCAGTAGCTTGATTTGTCACATATAGTTTTGGATATCATGGTTTATATGCGCACGAGAAGAAATCTAGCTACAACATTTGGAAGCAAATTACTCAACATCATCTCCAGTGAGTTTGCTAAGAATTCAAGAAGATCGCTGTATATGCATGATTACCACCTCTCTTGGATCACTCGATCAGCATCAATCTCGACTTCAATAAAAGCTGGATGGGATTTCAGGTGGGTTTTGTACAAAGAATGAAGAAGAAGAAGAAGAAGCAAGGCACGAAGAAGAGGGAATTGGCAGTAGAGACGGGACGGCTTGTCGTTTTGGTTTTTGCATCTCTCATAGTGTGAGAGATGATATTTTGACTTAAATAATTAAAAGAGCTCGAGGGTTTTATAAATGGCGATATTCTTGTGTTTTTTTTTTTAATTATAAAATTGAGGCGTTTGAGATTACATCAAAAATCCGATTTAAAATCATAATAAAGTTTAGTGAAAAAACAAATCAAACCATATTGAAACCAAATGTTTTATCTTGTAATTTATAGAGACCTAAACGTCTCCTCTATTTTACATATGTTTAAAAACTTATATAAAAAGAAAATTAGGAAAAATATGAGGAAAAATATGTTGGAGATTACTAATAGTTCTACATTTTAAGTATGATTTGCCTATTTTTGTAAATTGGAGTAAAAAAGGTTCGATATTAAATAAAATTAAATGTGAGCTTTGTTCAACAAAAGAAAACATATGCTCCATGTTCATCACCTTTTACTGAATCACCAAGTTACAAATTTTAGGATGTGTGCCCAGCTAAATATAGTACAATCACACCGGTCACAAGAAAGTTCTTACTAGCCATTTCAAATCACTCAATTGTTCGTTGATATTTTCATGATTCTATGAGCGATAAGATTAGAATTTGAACATAATGCAATTACACTAGTTAGATCGATTATTTTCCTTTTCTAAGAAGAACTTAATGTAGTTTAATTTAAGAAAATTATAAGCTCATCAGGATTAAGATGAATATAAAACCAAGCTAAATGAAAACAAAATAGTTATTTAATGTGAAATATAAAAAAAAAAATCAAACCAATATTTTCCTCTCCCTCTTTAGTAGTGTATCTGACAAATTCTTAAAACAGATCTATTAAACCTCAATTTATAAGCATCTGTCTCAGAATAACGGAACTCAGTCAAACCTCTTTTTTCTTAAAAAAGAAAAAAATAATAATAAGCGGAGAGCCATTCTTCCATGCTTCCCGCCTCTCTCTCTCTCTATATATATAAGATTCCCTCTGATTTGCGATCGTTTCCAAAATCCACAGAAAAAAATTCGAAAGTCTTCTCCTGCAACTCCATTGTCGTCGAAGATGCTTTCATCCCTCAACTGAGTTTCGCGATCTCCGCTTGATTTCAGTTCATGTTCTTTTCCGCTGTGCAATCGCCGGCGACGATGATTCTGAGTTTCGTCTCATGTTCGCTCGTTGATGTTCAGAGCCGAAGAGCAGAAGATAGTGGAAAGAGAGGACGTCGATGACGAAGCAGAAGACCTGCTCTAAACGATCGACAAACAGACGTAAGTTACGGCAAAACAGGGTGTAGGCAACCGCTCTGTGTTCATCTGATCGCTTTCATAATGAGTTTTGGTGAGTTGTTCACCAGAAAACATAGAGTTTAACACGATGGCGAGTTGTACTCATTTTCTTTCTCTGAACTTCTTCCTTTATTTTGTTTGCAGTTATTTCTCTAGGAATAAATGCTGCAGATATGAAAAAGCTCCAGGATGCAGGAATCTACACTTGCAATGGCTTGATGATGCATACAAAGAAGGTATATCTGATCTTTAGTCCTGAGATTTAAGTTGAGGAACGTATTCTTATTTGGCCGAGTGATTTGCTTTTTCTTTTCTTTCTTTCTTTTTCTTTGGTAGCACTTAACTGGAATAAAAGGATTAGCTGAGGCAAAAGTTGACAAGATATGCGTAGCAGCTGAAAAAATAGTGGCTAGAGCTTAAATTCTTCTTGAGCTGAGATGGTGGCTCCAATCAATTTGAACTTCTGTAAGCATCTTTGGAATACCTCTATGAGTTATTAACCCTTGAAACAAAGCCTGCAAATTAGCATTTGTGTTGCTCGAAGTACTTTGATGTCTTTATTTCCAGAGAAAGTTGGCTGTTCGCATCACAACTGGAAGCCAAGCCCTCGATGAGCTTTTAGCCAGTAGTGAACTTTCTTTTGAAGACCGTGTGTCTTATTCTTTATGCATTTCAACAAAAACAGATTTCACTGGCTCGGCGATGTTAAACAGGTGGTTTTGAAACTCTGGCAATTACGGAAGCATTTGGCAAATCTGTGTGAAGATCACATTCCCAGGACCTTACCTTTGATGCACTTTTAGTTGCTTTTGTTAGTTGGCTTTCTCAGATAATGCTGCTAACGTCACTTCAGGTCTGGGAAAACACAGCTCGCACCTACCGTGTGTTACTACTCAGGTTGGTCTGAATTGGATATTGGGTTTCTGTCGTTAACTTCTGTTGCATTTTTTGTTCAGATAAACAATGCCATATAGTAACATAATGATTGAATTTCTACGAAGAATAAAGATGTGGGCGATCTTGGCATCAGAACATGTGTATTAGGTGATTCTGGAAGTATGGCAATCTCATTTTCTGTAATCTGCAGTCAGTGTACTGGAATGCATATACAGTGGCTCAAACCAAGCAGGAAAAGGCCAGAAGAGTTTGTACTGTGTCATAACCGAGTAAAAACCTTAGTTATTGTCAGACTCTGAGTTGGGTTGATCATTAGTTGAATGTGATGCTTGAAGATACTCTACTTTATTTGCAAATCCTACAACAGTATATACCCCTGTTTTCAATTGTTCTTTATTAATGGCTTGTGGATTCCATGTTCGTAAAAAAATTTTGGCTGCCAACTCACATAAGAGGAGGAAATGGCAAGGTTGCTTATATCGACACACAACGGACTTTGTATCCTATGACAATCTGACTGTATTTTTCTTGACCTCGACAAAGCTGCCTGTGTTTCATAAATGTTGTCTCTCCATGTGAGCGCATGTGCACTTTCTTAACTTAGTACACCTGCAGTCACCCTGATTAAATTGTGCCAATTGCCGAGAGATTTGGCATGGATCCTGGTGCGGTCCTAGATAATGTAAGCAGTGCTTTCTATACTGGTGGCAACTCTTACTTTTTTGGCTAGTGTACTTGCTGTAATCTAGTCTTTCCATGAATTTGAAGATCATAGATGCCCGTCCCTCTACTTCTGAGCATCAGGACAACTTGCTTCTTGGTTTGGCTGCCAAAACGTATGAAAAACCATTCAAATTACTGGTGAGACACTGCTCAAGAATCAAACCCTACAGATTTTCTATGGTGTGTGCCTTTTTCAGATTGTGGATTCGGTGATCGCTCTCTTCCAAGTGGATTTTACTGGAAGAGAACTTGCAGAGCGCCAGGTTGATCCTGAAACCATCAAATCATGCGAGTTGTTATTCTGCAGCTTATCTGGTTTGACACTAACGAATTCCGGATTGCAGCAAAAATTGGCACAAATGCTCTCACTTTTAATTAAGATAGCCGAGGAATCTAACGTGGCAGTGTTCATGACCAATCAAGGTACTGCATCACATCTCATTTCTCCCACATAGTCCTGCATCCATTCGAAGTTCTTATCCAATTTAGCCCTTTGATGGTTGCACACTGACAAATAGCATTTTGGGGACTGCACAAAGCTCATACGAATTCTTGTAAATCTCAAGAACCAGCTGTTTGGTGTAAACTGGTGATGCATACAGTAGCTGCAGTCCATGACATAGGAAAAGGATTTTTTTTTTTTTTTTTTTAATTATGACTGTCTTTGTTCATTTCAGTCTTAGCTGATCCACGCGGAGGTGTGTCATCAGACCCAATGAAACTTGCAGGCAGGCATGTTCTGGCTCGTGCAGCCACAATTAGTTTGATGTTTAGGAAAGTCAGAGGGAAGCAAGCATGTCTGCGAGGTGTTTGATGCCCCGAACCTACCCGAAGCTGAAGCTATATACTTTTTGCGCCAGATCTTCCTCTAGTTATATAATTTATTGAAACTTATCACATCATACTGCAGAAACAAAGTAAAATATCTAGAAGTCTATATCAAAATCTGTGAGAAAGTTGATACTGTATCTACATAGGGATTGGTGGAGAACTGATCTAAGCATGATACTCACAGTATACTTGATGTTGCTGGGAGATCCATGAACATGTATGCGAATTTTGTGCAGAGGAATTAAACAAAAAGAAGTGGATATAGAGAATTTTCCTCATCCAATTGCTTCGATTTGAATTATTTGGAGGATGCCTTATATCTATTAATATTATATTAAATCAAATTCCGAGCTGCTATACTGGCAGAACCTAATAAGATAGCAATAGGACTGGTATATTATTATTAGCTGCTCTTTTATGTACATGATGCACATCCATCAAGACCATCACTCAATTTTGTCAGAAAATTTAGCAAGAGCTGGTCTGTCAATAAGATGAGATTGAGATATTCCATATATGTTGAACTTGACAAACACACATTTTTCAGATAACACCAGGAGGCATCGCTGACGTGAAGGACTTAAGAAGTCTCTCCAACCAGGAAGGCCAGGCGAAGTGCTTGTTAATCTGCAATTTGATATTAGTCATTGTATTGACAGCTTCCTCTGTCTTCTTTTGCATCCTAATATTCGATACGCAGGGTGACATCTGTCCATCGTCACCTTCAGAGTTGCTTCCAATCATGGATGTCCCAAGCACTTGTTCATTTCATTTCTCTGCTGTTGACACTTTGTCTCCCTTGTCATGGATGCCCCTAAGTTTCGTGTGCTTGACAGCAAACTATTCTTTAATGACATGAAATACTTTCTCTTGCTGTGATGTTTACCTGAAAAGGTTTTTGAACTACATTGTCACCTTCGTGTATCAAATGCAAATTATATCGCTAGGTTGAGGCTGAAGTATCCTTTCTGCTGCTGCAATTTATCTTAAGTCAATTGAATTTATATAAGACAACCTACATGCTGTTAAGAACTTAGTCGCGCAGGCATGCTATTGAAAGGTCATAGGACTCCATCAGGCTTGAGACGATATGTAACTGCTGCAATAATAAGAATGTTGATCATCATAATGGCAGATAGGCTTTGTTCTCCATGATGGCTACTGCCAAATCATCTCTTTGACCCAACATTTGAGATTCATATGCAGGGTGGCAAGTTCATCTTCAGAATAGGAGATTAGGTTTGCAGTACGTATTAAGTCAGACTGATAACTGAGATTGAACTGGCCACTGCACATAGACTGCTTCTGAGATCCTTGCTGCTGACCTGAGAGTTGCCTAAAAAATTATGTGCACGTGCTTTCGGAATCATTGATTTCAGGAGTTCAGGGGGCAATATTTAGGACAAATGAGGAATGAGCTGGATCAGTCCGCAATTGGTTTAGTTTACAGATGTAAATGGGAGTTTGTCTAATTAAATCTATACAGCAGATGCCCAAAACTTTGAACCTGTGAAGAAAAAGACTGAAAAAGCAAGTTATCTTGACAGCTCGAAGAAGAGCATTTGACCTTAAATTGAATTATGAGGCTTGTCTGCTTTGTCAGTTTCGCAATATCCATGAAGGAGCTGTCTCCACCTGCAATATCCTCCAATTCACTGATGGTTCCTACTGGTCAAGCTGCATCTTCATCCTCAGAGCTAACCTCGAGCACGTCATTATCTTCCATATCCGATCAGTCCGTAAAAGTTTTCTTCCTCCTCTCTCTAACCAATAAGGTTTAGGACCTTTTCCTTCCAAATAACCAGCGGAGATTTCTGAATCAGCTCCCCATCTTCATAAGCTCCTGTCAAGTCCCCTCTCAGAGACGTAGAAAAAGCCAAAATGCTTCAACAGGAGTCTCGTCAGCTTCTCAGGCATCACGATTTCTCGTCGAAAGCACGTGAGCTGATTGGTTACCAACCTCTTTTTCCTTGTGAAGCCGAGTAGCTCACGCATCACTGCAATGGCCCTCTCGATGGTGATTTCGAGATCATGGACCCTCTTGTCCTTGCTCCTATCTTGCACTCTCTTGATGGTGGTCGTGAATCTGAGCTGCGACCAGTTACGTAAAGCCTCGCCAAAACTCGAGTTTCTTCTCAGGGTAGGCGAACGCGCTAGCGAAGTGACAATGAATCCAAACTCTCTTGCCGCACTCCATTCATTCAGGGAAGCCACGTTTTTAACAGAGAATTGAAGACGGGTCATCTCAAGATGCTTATGCCTCGCTACAGATTCAAGAAACAAGCCCAAGAAAAGCAAATAAATGCCTCTCACTCAGGACAGATTTCTAGTTGTTTTGACTTTTAAAGACTGATCTGATTGTTTTGCAAATGTTAGCCGAAATGATTTATTCTGTTTGAGAAAATTATGAGAGGCGTGTACGAAACTGAACCAAATCTTATAAATTCTTAAAAAGTTTTCGGTTAATTAAACCTCCTTCTCTTAAAAATAGAAAATAGAAAAGAAAATTAAACCAAGAGCTCTTTTTTCTTTCATTAAAAGAAAAATAAATAAATACCAAAATTCCAACCATTACTCCAATCGAATTAATTTAGTTAAATCAATCCCGCTTACTGCCTTTATATATAAATACACTCTTAACATTGTCGCGACCAATTTTTTGCGGGGTTTGGACCACCTAGGGCTTTGGCTAATGGATTGTTAAGCCTAGACTTAACTTGGGCTCTCCCAAGCCCATACCAATTCGCGACTTAGGTTTGAATTGTTAACATGCAATTTTTTTAATTAGGAGTCGCCACTAATCTATTTTTGGTGGGTCGATTAGAAACCCTAGTAAAGTAACGGGAGATTTACTTTACTCCTACGAACCGAGACTAAGGGTACGGGGACTTGGTTACGTTAGATTTCTCTAACGCCCTTTCGGTACCTTTCTTTTTATTTTGAAAAATGTTTGGCAGGCAGCTTGAATTGATTTTAAACTATCTCCCTAACATGTGAGGTGCTCATACAGTGCGCAAACTACCAATTTAACACCCAAGAAAGCAATTAAATCATGTAAAACTTATCTAAAAGCAACGAAAGAATCTGCAGTGTTAAATTAAAATCCACATCAACAATCTTAGATATGGTTTCTAATTAACACGCAATTTCTTTCTTTTTGTTTTCACTTATGCAATGCTATTAATTTAACATGAAATGTTATAGCATGGCGACATAACCTAAACTATATGACATAAATAAGCATGCAATCTATTATAAAGAAATGTAATAATTAAATATGCCATTTAAATTTACCCAAATGACTTAATTCTATTAACGTGCGATGCAATGCAATGACGTACAAAATTATTTCAATTAAAATGACATGCAACATGCAATTTAATATGCGAGGTATATGTCACGCGACATTTATTAAATGACCTAATTTAATGACAAGAAATTTCTAATGAACCTAACAATAATCACTAAAATGACGTGCATTCCATGGACTATATGACAGGCAAATGGCATTTTTTTATTTTAAAAAAAAATGCAATCTATCCTAGAAATTGCAACTAATTTATCCTAAGACAAATTTGATGAAATTTCAAATGATCTAAGCTAAATTAAGATTCTATCTAATTTAAACTAGGGATTAAGTCATATTAAATCCTAATTTAAACTAAGACATTATCTAAATCTAAAATGCCATTTATCTAAAAAATATTATCTAAATTTAAAATGGAACATGCAATTCTAATCTAATATGCACAATGATTTTTTTTTTATGTTTTTCTTTAATCTTGAAATTAAAATTAATACCTAATTAACATGCAATTCAAATAAATAAAAAAATCTAGATGAATGCACTTTTTTTGGATTTTTTTATTTAAAAATTCATAACAAGATTGCAATCCTAATATGCAAGATAACAAAAAAAAACAAACCTAATCCTTATTCGGATTTTTCTCTTTTTGATTTTTCTTATTAAAAAAATTCCAAATCAGATTGCGATTTTAACCCTAAGATTAAGAAATATTCTAAAGCAAATCTAATCCTAACTCAAATATTTTTTAGATTTTTTTTCTTTTGACTCAACCCACGTGACGATAGCAAACCAAACCAGATAAGATTAATATCTAAAAATTGACGAACCATATCTCGCGCATGAGATCGGGTTGGCCAATTTTAAATTAAATCGCAAATCGAATATCGGGCTTGAGATTGGATTGTCGATTTTTGTAAGGGATTGCGAGTCGGATTTCGGGCGCGAAAATCGGACTGTCAATCCCTAATCTAAAGGGGCCCTTTCATGTTGAAATCTCAATCAAACATTTAAGAGGAACAATTCCACTAAACAAAACCAGATATAAAAGGGAAAAAAAAAACTAAAAAACTATAACTGGATAAGCAATAATAATAAAATAAAAAATCTACCTAAATCCCTTTTCCTTTTTTCTTGTTTTTCTTCTTTCCTTTCCCACGTGGAACCGTGGGTCTTCGAGGAGAGCCGGCTAATCGGTTCGGCAAAGGCTCCGGCCAAGGTGAACCAACGGTGGCAGCAACACGAGCCGAGCTAGGGAGGCTCGGGTCCGGACGGGCGGGGACGGCACGGGAGCAGCAGCAGCAATCGTCGGGTGCGTGGGGGAATCTGATTTCCGGCGACCGGTTTCGGCAG
Organism: Eucalyptus pumila; assembly: GCA_016097595.1. Taxonomy (NCBI): domain Eukaryota; kingdom Viridiplantae; phylum Streptophyta; class Magnoliopsida; order Myrtales; family Myrtaceae; genus Eucalyptus; species Eucalyptus pumila. The sequence continues at coordinate 68,240,128 of CM027851.1, forward strand.
CTGCGTGGGCGAGCGACAGCGGGAAGGAAGCAGCAACGGCGGCGTCGGGCTCCGGTGGTGCTCGGCGAATGGCGAGACGCGAAGACCGCCGTGTCACGGGTTGCAAAGGCACCGCATCGCGGGCAGCAGATCGCGGGCCGACGGGTGAGCAAGCGGTGCCGAACGAGGGCGCTGCAGAGTCGCAGGGGCTGGCAGCTGCTGGCGTCGCGCAGGGGAGGTCGAGCGGCGGTGACGCAGCGGGCGACGTCGGGCGCTGGGCAAAGAGGCGGGCGTCGGCGCTGGGTCGTGCGGACGTCGGGCGAGGCTAACGGTGCGGCGGTGGCGGAGTTCGGGAGGACGGCGAGCGCGGGCAGCGGTGAGACCACCGGGGAAGAAGAACAGTTCTTCTTCTTTTTTCTATTTCTTTCTCTTTCTTCCTGTCCCTTCTCACGTCACTTCCTCTCTCATGGCAATGCTCTCTCGACTTTTCCTTTTCCCTGCAGTTTGTCAGGAAAAAAGAAAAGAGAAAAAGCCCTCTTTTTGCTGAAGATGGACGAGGAAGAAAACCTTTCTCTCTCTTTTTATTTGACTTTTTTTTTCACCAAGAGAAGCCCCCCACTTCGACCTCCGTCCGCACTCTTTTTATAGGCCAAAACGAAATGTGATCTTTTATCAATATTTCCTCTAACAAAAAGATTGCTGATAACCTCTTGATCGCCAAAAATATTTTTATTCTCATCTCTCCAACATCTCTAATGATTTTATCGCCTATTGATAAAAAATAAGATTTCAATGCGATTTTTTTTAAATTTTCAAAAACCATAATATCGCATCAAATCTTAATTTTTTTGCAAGATAATCAATTAAAAATAATGACGGGCTCGGGTTAATTTTATCCTTTCATGGGCCTAGCCCAACCTACCGAACTAGAGCTCAAAAACATAAAATTTGAGCTCATCCCCCACCGGTCCAAGTAAATGCAAATAAAAAATAAATGCAACTTAAATCTATATGATATTAAATTAACCCCTAATTTTTTAATCTGATAAATGACTATATGGGTTGCCAAAATTTAGGTGTCAACAGCTGCCCCTCTTTGAAAGTGAGCTCGTAGAGGTTGCATTCAAAGACAAATTGAAACCTAAATTTCGACCATGCATATGCATTTGATTTTTGATTTTTGATTTTTGATTTTTTTTTTCCGGAAAATGAATTCCATTTTAAAATGCAATTAATATGATGCATGAAAATGCTAATGCAAATGCATGATGTCAAAGGAAAGAACGTACCTACAGTTACTTACCAGTCAGTGCGGTAAAGCATCTTGAGGTACATGATAAATCCCTATTTACTCCACAAGTACCCAACTCTCACTCGAGTTCCTTGAAAAGCGCAATAGGTAAGAACATTCACATTCAAAGTGAAATGTTCAACGGAAAAAAATTGAGACATCTAGATCCAAACGAGATGTCAAGATTTTTGAAAATCTCAAAATACCTAAATCCGACTAAGGTATAATGAGAAGGATTGACAAACATTCACATCCGTGTGAAACATTCAACGAAGAGAATTGAGACATCCAGATCCGACGAGATGTCGAAATTTTGGAATGCAATTTGTATGCAAATGGTAAAGGAACTTACCTGGAATAACTTACCTTCAAAGAGGGTAGAGTGATTCAAGATAGTTGGTGTTACATGTCCAGGACCCGTACCATTTTACGGTCGCCTAGAATAGTAACATGGCTTTGTAAAAAGACTGCTTTCCCAGAACTCGTACCATTCTACGGTCGCCTAAACAGGGATTTACCTTCCAGGACCCGTACCATTCTACGGTCGCCTGAATAGGGAAACAGGTTTTGTCTAGGACCCGTACCATTCTACGGTCGCCTAAACGGGGATTTACCTTCCAGGACCCGTACCATTCTACGGTCGCCTGAATAGGGAAATAGGTTTTGTCTAGGACCCGTACCATTCTACGGTCACCTAAACGAGGTTTTGCTTGGCTAGGACCCGAACCATTCTTCGGTCGCCCAACCTTGCAACAGAGATCAATTGACCAGGACCCGAACCGTTCTTCGGTCGCCTTAATCAGATTGAGTCTAGAGGAAAAACTTTGGGGGACAACTCAGTCGAGTGTCGATTACAAGGGACTCTGGGCTACAAAAGCACGCCAGGTCGATAAAACTGGATAGCTTGACCAAGTCAAGTGTCGATGCACTTAAGAGAGAATACCTGCACAATGACAAGTATTTTAGAGTATGGTAGAGATATACTTACCTGATGATATCTCTAAATCTTGGGGATATGTCTTTTGGAATTTAGATATCCTGTGGAGGTCTTTCGCCTCCGATGGAGGTTTCTCATCTTCTAATATCATGAAACATTCTGAAAGGAACTTGAATTACCCGTCGACATGAATTAGAGCAAAAACTGATATGCATTCATCAAAGAGATAGACAATCTAAGCTACTCTAGAATGCACATTTCAAAATTCAGTGAGGTTTTTATCAACTCAATCGGGTTTATGCATAATGACATTTGTATCACCCAAATTTCCACTGGAGAGAATTATCATTTAAGACAATCTTCACTCATGACATGGATTTCTTAAGAATACTAAATGAGAGACTTTCGGTTAGAAAGGACTTTCACTCACTCTCATTTAGAATGGCTATTTTATGAGAATCACTCAATTTTATCATATCGACATGGGTCCGAGTATTCTCGCAAGCGGTACGACCTTACCAATCTGAGAGGTCTTTAACAGGGGACCATAATGTGAGCTTGATCAACGGCTTAACAAAATGACTCTTTGAGTCAAAGCTATTGAATGAACTGTCTTGTAATCATCTCCGGGTTTACAAGTCAAGAACCCTGCAAAATGAAAAAGAAACAATCTTGCTCGCACTTCTTCGAGCGATGCTTATAAACATATGAACTCCTACGTTAATTCAAATGCCCTAATCTGAAGAGACTTTGTAAGGGACGTAACGTAGGTTGGGTTCATGGGTTGAGAAATGAAATGATCATTAGGCTCAAAATGTGTGTAAAAGGTGAGAGTTGATGATCATCTTGGCATTGCCATCAATTTTCTTTTTCACCATCGGGGGATTGTCTTCATGAAGTCCCCCATTGATTGTAGAAACTCTCGGCATTTGAGTTCTTTGACTATTGCTCCATTGGGATTCAATTCTTGTAATTGACAGTCACCTATCTTGACTTTCTTTTTTCATCTATGGGTATTGGCCTTGCATTTACCAGGCACACCACTTTTTATGCCCCCTAGTTTTCATTCACTTTTCTTCACTTCTTTTCATGGGCATTGGCCTTGCTTTTACCAGGCACACTGCTTTTTTTCATGCCCCTTAGTTCTATTTTGAATTCAATTCTTGCGCATAATGCATGCGTCAAACAATTACACTTTGAATGACACTTGAATTTTTCAGAAGTCTTCATCTGCCTTTTGTCTTGCCCCGGTGTGGGGGATGATCGCCAACTGGGTTTAAAGAAATGAAATTGCAGGCTCAAGTGGGCTATGCAAAGGATATAAGTGTATAGGATAGAGAAATAAATGCTCTTCATCATCTTAAGGCACTTAAATTAACACATGAATTCAATGTAATAGCATGTCTTGAAGATTGATGCAAGTGAGAGCAAGAAAATTTCAATCTATTTTCCTCACCTCATGATGCCATTTGATCTCTTAGTTGCCTCGATGTGGGGTGATTCTTGACAGGGGTGATTTGAAAAGAATATCCATAAGTGTATGGGCTCAAAAGGGTTAAGCAACGGATCACTTGTAGTGTTTGGGATAGAGATATGAATTGCCTCTCATCATTTCGGTTGCCGTACCTTTTGCGAGAGAACTCTTTACCTTATGGATATGAACCTTCCTACACTCATCTCACAAGTGTATGAATATGGGGCTGTGTATATGATAGGGTTTGCCTTTCATCATCCCGACTCGTCTCATTTAATATGCTCAATCAATTCCACATCATTCATTAAATTAGTCCATCTTGATGTTCTTTAGTGGAATTGGTGGATAAAACATGTAAGAGTCATAATGCAAAACCATTTTTTAGAAAACTCAACAGCTTTAAGCATGTCAACTTCAAACAGTTTTCTATACTGCAAAATGGTTTTAAGCATTCATTCAAGGATTCCTCTACAATGGGAATTGCCTCAGCAGTTGATGTCTTTGGATTGTCCCTATCATTCAAGACTGCAAATCCACTTTTTCCCCTGCACAGGAGAACATGTATCGCATGATACTATGCAACATTAAAGTAAATTTGAACCGCACATCCATTTTGGCTCGGGTTGAGACTTTATCCCAGTTGGGTCACTACCAAAATCTATTATGTCCCAAATTGGTCATCTCTTCCACCAGGGAATGATGGTCCTCTTTTACTTGCCCCAAATCTTTTTCATTACAAGTGTGCTCTAATCCTGTTGATCACAAGTCAAGTTTATGATCATTGAGACTTGATACGCCATTCTCAGATGTCCCTTGCCATAACAAGGTATAGAATCATGTTCTGAGACAAGAAGCAAATGAGTCAGACAAACAAACAAGTTTAATCTGCTACAAGCTTTGGGAAAATGTTTTTTTTTTTTTTTTTACAATGAAATGCTTTTTTTCCTTGTTTTCGAAAAAGATTTTGGGAGGAAACATGAAAAAGTCCAGCCCTCGGGATTTCTCCGTGGATGATATTTTTCTTTTTCATGGTTGGATATCGTCATTGGACTGGTTTGGTATACTCCATCATGTCCTCAAAATTTGAAATAAAATTGTAATTTCATTGAATCGAATCAAATGAAATACATTATTGGAATGAAAATTGTGATTCCTAACCCCTAAAGAGAGAAAACATCGAAAATGATTCCTAGAAAGCGAAAACAATTCCTAAAAAGCAATAAGAATTCCCACGCAGGGGGAGGTGTAATCGAGCATGCCCCTAATTAAACAAGGAAAGTGAACTACTTAGGACCATGAATCATGTATGCTTGAGTTCTTCACCCTCCTTGCTCGTGTGATGCGAACCCTTCAAGTCAGAGATTCTTTCTTCTAGATATGTCACGAGTCTCTTCATGGTGGCATCAAATTCAGCTACCTCGGGAAAGTGAGACGATTCAAAAGTTCTCTTGCCTCTCTTCTTCGAGTCGCAAATTCTTCAATAACTGAATCAGACGTTTAGCCTCGTCTTTGGGAAGATTCGCCCCTATTTTCACCTCCTTGACTTCTTCAATGTCACTTAAATTAATAGTGACGGTCTGCTCTGATGTAAGAGTCTTGGCTTTTTCATGTTGTTCCCAGCTTTGCTGCACCTCAATGGAATCTTCAATGGAATCCTTGATTAACTCTTCCGGATCATTATCAGCACTTGTTGCATTGGATTGAACCATTTCCATACCTTTGCATGTTATATGATTGTCCTCTTGTGGATGAGGGCCCATTTCTTCCAGAGGTTCTCCATCAATGGCTCCAATGGAGATGTCATCAAACAAACTTGAAATTCCTTCCAGGGTGTCGTCAGAGTTTTCCGTCCTTGAAGGCGCCGGATCATCCATGTCATCCCACCCACTTGGAACTATATTGCGGGCATCAAAGTAAAAGCTGGGAGGAGCCGAATACTTCACCATATAGTCGAACTTCCCACTTGGTTGTCCGAGAGTATCCATCACTTCAGCTTCATGTTGCATCATAATTGGAGGACCGGGAACGTCTCATGAATATTTGGAGGTGGTAAATTTTGCCTCCCTCGCCCTTGCTCGGTGGCGAGTTATGCCTTCCCCGTCTTCGTCTTCCGAACTTCCTCCACCTCTTCCATGGTACCCTAACCCACAGATCGGGACCTCGAGGGGCTTCAATGGGGTTTTGAATGCCTTGACCATTTCTTCCAAGCCCATTTCCAGGGGCAAAACCATTGCCTACCATGACTCTTCCAACCATGAGGGCAGCATCTAAAACCTCAGGAGTAGGCGACGATGAACCTCGAGAAGCATGTATGGTAGACACTAACTCAAACGAGTGGTAACTTGATTCAAGCTTAGAATCCGGCTCTACATAGGGGATAGCCGTCTCGTGATAAATCCGGTGGTCTTCTTCACCATACACAGTGACCAGCTTCCCTTCAATCACAAATTTTACAGCTTGATGTAGACTTGAAGGGACTGCACCAGCAGTATGTATCCAGGGACGACCTAGCAGAAAATTAAACCCAGTAGGGATATCCAGCACTTGGAAAGGGATGTTGAAGACGACCGGCCCTATTTGCACGTCAAGGTGGATTTCCCCAATCACCTCCTTCCTCGTTCCATCAAAAGCTCTCACAGAAGTCTTCGCAGCATGTATCTTGGACGGGTCTACCTTGAGGCGGTGAAGAGTGGCCAATGGACATATGTTTAGGGCGGACCCATTATCGATGAGCACTCGGGATACATGTGAAACCTTGTGCTTGACAGATATGTATAGTGCTTTATTATGCCCTCTACCCTCAAGAGGGAATTCCTCATCAGAAAAAGCAATCATGTCCTTGAGAAGGACTAATCCTACAAAATCCTCCAACTTATCTGCTTCAACTGTTTCGGGTACACAAATTTCGCTTAGCACCTTCATCAGTGACTTCTGATGCACAGAGGAGGTTTGGATGAGCTCGAGCAAAGAGATCTGGGCAGGCATCTTTCGCAATTGATCGACGATATTATACTCACTTGCTTTAATCACAGCCAGAAATTCCTTAGCCTCTTCGTCAGTGACGGGCTTTGCAGTTGAACATTATTTTGAGCATAAGTTCGACCCGGACTTCGTAACGAGATCAACATCTAGGTCATAAGACCAAGGCACTTTTTATTATTGACATACTCATACGGCCGAGGTATTTCAATCACAATCTCCTCATTAGCTGCATCTTCTAGCGGGGGCATATTTGCGAGTGACGGATCTACTTCCTCCTTACCACCATCGAGAGCAGCCTGCTCCTCCTCCCAATCAATGATGATGTGGGAAATAGTGGAAACTACGCAGTTATGGTCGGCATACACGATAATGCCGTCATCTACCATTTTGGCAATTCTTTCCTTCATCAGTGATAGGGGAACATCTTCCTGATCTGGATAATATCCAGCTCTCACCAGTCCATTGTAGGCATCTGTCACATGCACCTTCGAGTTCTTGATCCGTCTAACTTCAGGTTCTAGAATAGCATTTACTTTGTACCCTCATGCTCCGTGCGGATTCTTCTGGACATTTGGCTGAGCAGTTTGAAATGAGAAGGCCTTTGTGTCCAAGAGATTTTGGATCTTGTGCTTGAGGGTGAAACATTCATCAGTTGAATGTCCCAATTCACCGTTATGGTAGTCACACTTCTTTGTCGGGTCATAGCCACGAATGCTTTCGCGATTGGGACGCTTTGGTTCATTGGTAAGCAAACCTTTCTTTCGGAGGATCGTCAGCACCTGGGATGGAGATCCAGGGAGAGGAGAAAACTGCCTTCTATTATTTGCTTGGGCAAATGATTGACGGCCGATGGCTTGTGGTTGTCTTGGATTCATTTGAATGGCCGGAACACGTTTGGCATTTTCTTGGCTATAAGCCATATTCACATCCACTTTGTTTCTTTCTCCTTCTTGGCAGCGAATCTTCTACCGATGGCTCGAAAACCATCCTTCCCTTATCCCCATCTCAACTTGTTCTCCCACGAATAAGCGATTGAAGCTTTCAACGTACGTCCTGGCCATTCGGTTACGAAACTCAGATGGGAGGGTCTTCACAAACAGCTTCATCAGTTCCTTGTTGGTAGGCTCAGGAGTGATTTGAGCCGCCAGGTTTCTCCATCTTACAGCGTATTCTTTAAATGACTCGCTCTTTTTCTTTTCCATCCGCTCCAGGTCTTCTCGGGAAGGTGCGATGTCCATGTTGAACTTGTACTTGTTTGAGGAATGCGTCGGCTACTTCGTTCCGTGTCGAGGAGGTTCACATTCTTCATCACATACCAATTAAGAGCGGGCCCGGTCAAACTTGCATGAAATGATTGAATCATGAGAGGCTCATTCTTGACATACTTGGGCCATGCGTACGTGGTACATCTCGCAAATGAGCCTTTGGGCAAGATGTGCCATCATACTTCTCAAACTCGGCATTTTGAACTTGCTCGGCATTTTGACCTTCTCATAGACGAGAGGTCAAACGGGAGGGAGCTTTGTGACTCCCGCAACTGTCTTATTTTCTCTTCCAGGCTTCGCAAAACGCTCATCCCGATCTGCCTTGGGAACATCATCAAGCTTGGTCTTTCCAGCAATGATTGGGTCATCTTCCGGCCGGGCATGTCGTCATCAATCTGGTTTGCTTGCTTTGGAATAACTACTTCGGGAAGAGCGGGTGCGGTTGTTGGATTTGCTTGGAGGAGTTGGAGTTGATCTCGTCACATGCTGTATAGAGGCGAGTACTTGTTGGAGTTGAGTCTCCACAGCAGAGACACGATCACGCATTTCGGTTTGTTCAGCCATTCTTGCTCTTAATCGCGTGATGATGGGCGAACGTGATGGATCCGTTATAACCTAAACGAGAAATAAACAAAAATAAGCATTCTCATATGAAAATACGTCGATCCATGGCAATATTCTATAACTTTATTCATCAATGGAGCTTTTGACAGGCCTATCAAAAGAAATTTAAGACGTCCTAAACAAATGAACTAGGAAAGTAAATGACTCAAACTTCCTAATCTAAAACTGAAAATAGCAAGATTGATTCAAGCATTTCATGTGGCTTGATCAATATACACTCGGGACACCATTCGGCGCAATCGTTTATTTTCCTCTTGAGCTTTTTCAGCAACTCTTTTGAGGCGTTTATTCTCAGCTTGATTGGTGATCTTCAACGGCGCCTCTGGTATCTTTGGAAGCAACTCTTCGGGAATCTTGTGCTGTTTGATATACTTAATCGAGGCATAGTACCTCCTTTCCCTGCCTTTCAATTCCTCCTCGGGCCATTTGAGTTTTTGTGGACGGCACATGTCCCACATCGATTTGATGGCGAGAATGGAATCCTCAAGGCCTTGGCTTCCATCAACGAAACCGACCTGAAGCGGCTCTGCTTGCAATGCCGGGGGAAGCTCTTGCATGACTTGATATTGACGAGTCACTTTAGTCGGATAGTACTCCAACGCTCCAGTGAATCCCAATAAAGGGATTGGGCCCACTCTTCCACACGAGAGTCTCGCTACCCGAACTTGGAACCATTTAGCATGCCATAGGAAACCCTTGGGAGTTGGTTTTTTCATGAAAGCTAGCCACCTAGAATAATGGTAATCTGGTGCATGTTTTTGATTGCTCTCAAATCTCATAATAGGGTGATTAAAATTACTAACATCATATATAGTCATTGAACCACCAAATCCTTTTATATGAGAAAGGAACCAGATTTGTAACAGTTCGGGAGAGGAATGGAGAGTCTTATCGCCACCTCTTTTGAAACGAGTGAGAGAAAGAAAAGTCTCAGTCAAGACAGTGTTTACAAAATTTTTTTCTTCCAACACCTGCCTAACTAATTGAGCAATCAAAGGGTTAATAGCATTCTTGCAGTAAGGAAATACTATAAACCCAAAGAAAGCTAAGAGGAAAATCCTACGCATTTGAAATGATGTGCCTTTTTTAAAACATTCTTTCAAAAAAGATAAAGGGCATGCATTTCGGTGGGCCTTTAAAACCTTTCTTATGTCATCTTCTTTAATTCTCAGAAAATCAGATAAGGTCATAACAGGATCTATTCCGATAGGCGGACTAATCAATTCAGCTTTTAAAGACTTCCCTATGGCGATGCTATATTCTTCCAAGGTGGGAGTGAGTTCATGCTTACCGCCGAAGATGAAGGTAGAAGTCTTGGGGCACCAACAGTGGGCGAGTGCTTGGACAAGGCCACCATGGATGTTGATACGCAGCAGTGGGAGCAATCGACCAATATGTGACTCTACAAATTGACGGCTGTTTTGATCTAACTTGTCCCACCAAGTGCTAAGCTCTTCCTTTGGAGGGAGAATGATCCGAATGTCCGGTGTCCCCATTGTTTATTAATCAAAGCTAGGGACAATCCTAATGCCATGGACCGACAAAATAATGTGACAAAGTAAGTAAATTGCAAAAGGCAAAAATTAGAGAACTTACTTTACCAATGATTGACAATCACATAGACATGCGCATGGTAAGTGGCTCAATTTCTACTCTATAAGGTTTATCAAGGTGGAGCCACAAGAATGATCAAACTAGCCACGGGCTTGTGGACTATGTCGGGTCCTCATGACTCCGGCTTGGTCGAAGAGCCGACCTGGGTCGCAGGCATGCGGACCAAGGTGGGTACTCCTGACACCATGAAAGAAACTTCGGGATTGAGATGGGCGACTCATACCGCGAGCATGCGGTCGGAGTGGTATCCATCCCAATACCATCTTAAATAATCCTATGCGGCCCAGGTCCGACGGCAGGTTGTGTGTGCAAAGTGTAGTGCTAGATGCAACGCATGCACGACAGTTTATATCAAGCAACACTTCGTTCATGAAAATAAACCATACATTCCTACACCTTCCTGCAAAACAAAGGTTAGCAAACACTTCCCCTTATACCTCCCATCCTGCAAAAACATTTAACACCTTAAATGTTAGGGACGTACCTGGGATCCTCGCTGCCAAACAAAAATATTTTTTTAAAAAGAAATTGGCCTAAGTCCACTAAGAGTTTTAACTCAAGTCCCCAGCGGAGTCGCCAAGCTGTCGCGACCAATTTTTTGCGGGGTTTGGACCACCTAGGGCTTTGGCTAATGGATTGTTAAGCCTAGACTTAACTTGGGCTCTCCCAAGCCCATACCAATTCGCGACTTAGGTTTGAATTGTTAACATGCAATTTTTTTAATTAGGAGTCGCCACTAATCTATTTTTGGTGGGTCGATTAGAAACCCTAGTAAAGTAACGGGAGATTTACTTTACTCCTACGAACCAGAGACTAAGGGTACGGGGACTTGGTTACGTTAGATTTCTCTAACGCCCTTTCGGTACCTTTCTTTTTATTTTGAAAAATGTTTGGCAGGCAGCTTGAATTGATTTTAAACTATCTCCCTAACATGTGAGGTGCTCATACAGGTGCGCAAACTACCAATTTAACACCCAAGAAAGCAATTAAATCATGTAAAACTTATCTAAAAGCAACGAAAGAATCTGCAGTGTTAAATTAAAATCCACATCAACAATCTTAGATATGGTTTCTAATTAACACGCAATTTCTTTCTTTTTGTTTTCACTTATGCAATGCTATTAATTTAACATGAAATGTTATAGCATGGCGACATAACCTAAACTATATGACATAAATAAGCATGCAATCTATTATAAAGAAATGTAATAATTAAATATGCCATTTAAATTTACCCAAATGACTTAATTCTATTAACGTGCGATGCAATGCAATGACGTACAAAATTATTTCAATTAAAATGACATGCAACATGCAATTTAATATGCGAGGTATATGTCACGCGACATTTATTAAATGACCTAATTTAATGACAAGAAATTTCTAATGAACCTAACAATAATCACTAAAATGACGTGCATTCCATGGACTATATGACAGGCAAATGGCATTTTTTTATTTTAAAAAAATGCAATCTATCCTAGAAATTGCAACTAATTTATCCTAAGACAAATTTGATGAAATTTCAAATGATCTAAGCTAAATTAAGATTCTATCTAATTTAAACTAGGGATTAAGTCATATTAAATCCTAATTTAAACTAAGACATTATCTAAATCTAAAATGCCATTTATCTAAAAAATATTATCTAAATTTAAAATGGAACATGCAATTCTAATCTAATATGCACAATGATTTTTTTTTTATGTTTTTCTTTAATCTTGAAATTAAAATTAATACCTAATTAACATGCAATTCAAATAAATAAAAAAATCTAGATGAATGCACTTTTTTTGGATTTTTTTATTTAAAAATTCATAACAAGATTGCAATCCTAATATGCAAGATAACAAAAAAAAACAAACCTAATCCTTATTCGGATTTTTCTCTTTTTGATTTTTCTTATTAAAAAAATTCCAAATCAGATTGCGATTTTAACCCTAAGATTAAGAAATATTCTAAAGCAAATCTAATCCTAACTCAAATATTTTTTAGATTTTTTTCTTTTGACTCAACCCACGTGACGATAGAAAACCAAACCAGATAAGATTAATATCTAAAAATTGACGAACCATATCTCGCGCATGAGATCGGGTTGGCCAATTTTAAATTAAATCGCAAATCGAATATCGGGCTTGAGATTGGATTGTCGATTTTTGTAAGGGATTGCGAGTCGGATTTCGGGCGCGAAAATCGGACTGTCAATCCCTAATCTAAAGGGGCCCTTTCATGTTGAAATCTCAATCAAACATTTAAGAGGAACAATTCCACTAAACAAAACCAGATATAAAAGGGAAAAAAAAAAACTAAAAAACTATAACTGGATAAGCAATAATAATAAAATAAAAAATCTACCTAAATCCCTTTTCCTTTTTTCTTGTTTTTTCTTCTTTCCTTTCCCACGTGGAACCGTGGGTCTTCGAGGAGAGCCGGCTAATCGGTTCGGCAAAGGCTCCGGCCAAGGTGAACCAACGGTGGCAGCAACACGGAGCCGAGCTAGGGAGGCTCGGGTCCGGACGGGCGGGGACGGCACGGGAGCAGCAGCAGCAATCGTCGGGTGCGTGGGGGGAATCTGATTTCCGGCGACTGGTTTCGGCAGCTGCTGTGGGCGAGCGACAGCGGGAAGGAAGCAGCAACGGCGGCGTCGGGCTCCGGTGGTGCTCGGCGAATGGCAGAGACGCGAAGACCGCTGTGTCACGGGTTGCAAAGGCACTGCATCGCGGGCAGCAGATCGCGGGCCGACGGGTGAGCAAGCGGTGCCGAACGAGGGCGCTGCAGGAGTCGCAGGGGCTGGCAGCCGCTGGCGTCGCAGGGAGGTCGAGCGGCGGTGACGCAGCGGGCGACGTCGGGCGCTGGGCAAAGAGGCGGGCGTCGGCGCGCGGGTCGTGCGGACGTCGGGCAGGCTAACGGTGCGGCGGTGGCGGAGTTCAGAGGACGGCGAGCGCGGGCAGCGGTGAGACCACCGGGGAAGAAGAACAGTTCTTCTTCTTTTTTCTATTTCTTTCTCTTTCTTCCTGTCCCTTCTCACGTCACTTCCTCTCTCATGGCAATGCTCTCTCGACTTTTCCTTTTCCCTGCAGTTTGTCGGGAAAAAAAAAAGAGAAAAAGCCCTCTTTTTGCTGAAGATGGACGAGGAAGAAAACCTTTCTCTCTCTTTTTATTTGACTTTTTTTTCACCAAGAGAAGCCCCCACTTCGACCTCCGTCCGCACTCTTTTTATAGGCCAAAACGAAATGTGATCTTTTATCAATATTTCCTCTAACAAAAAGATTGCTGATAACCTCTTGATCGCCAAAAATATTTTTATTCTCATCTCTCCAACATCTCTAATGATTTTATCGCCTATTGATAAAAAATAAGATTTCAATGCGATTTTTTTTAAATTTTCAAAAACCATAATATCGCATCAAATCTTAATTTTTTTGCAAGATAATCAATTAAAAATAATGACGGGCTCGGGTTAATTTTATCCTTTCATGGGCCTAGCCCAACCTACCGAACTAGAGCTCAAAAACATAAAATTTGAGCTCATCCCCCACCGGTCCAGTAAATGCAAATAAAAAATAAATGCAACTTAAATCTATATGATATTAAATTAACCCCTAATTTTTTAATCTGATAAATGACTATATGGGTTGCCAAAATTTAGGTGTCAACAGCTGCCCCTCTTTGAAAGTGAGCTCGTAGAGGTTGCATTCAAAGACAAATTGAAACCTAAATTTCGACCATGCATATGCATTTGATTTTTGATTTTTGATTTTTGATTTTTTTTTTCCGGAAAATGAATTCCATTTTAAAATGCAATTAATATGATGCATGAAAATGCTAATGCAAATGCATGATGTCAAAGGAAAGAACGTACCTACGTTACTTACCGATCGGTGCGGTAAAGCATCTTGAGGTACATGATAAATCCCTATTTACTCCACAAGTACCCAACTCTCACTCGAGTTCCTTGAAAAGCGCAATAGGTAAGAACATTCACATTCAAAGTGAAATGTTCAACGGAAAAAAATTGAGACATCTAGATCCAAACTGAGATGTCAAGATTTTTGAAAATCTCAAAATACCTAAATCCAGACTAAGGTATAATGAGAAGGATTGACAAACATTCACATCCGAGTGAAACATTCAACGAAGAGAATTGAGACATCCAGATCCGCACGAGATGTCGAAATTTTGGAATGCAATTTGTATGCAAATGGTAAAGGAACTTACCTGGAATAACTTACCTTCAAAGAGGGTAGAGTGATTCAAGATAGTTGGTGTTACATGTCCAGGACCCGTACCATTTTACGGTCGCCTAGAATAGTAACATGGCTTTGTAAAAAGACTGCTTTCCCAGAACTCGTACCATTCTACGGTCGCCTAAACAGGGATTTACCTTCCAGGACCCGTACCATTCTACGGTCGCCTGAATAGGGAAACAGGTTTTGTCTAGGACCCGTACCATTCTACGGTCGCCTAAACGGGGATTTACCTTCCAGGACCCGTACCATTCTACGGTCGCCTGAATAGGGAAATAGGTTTTGTCTAGGACCCGTACCATTCTACGGTCACCTAAACGAGGTTTTGCTTGGCTAGGACCCGAACCATTCTTCGGTCGCCCAACCTTGCAACAGAGATCAATTGACCCGACCCGAACCGTTCTTCGGTCGCCTTAATCAGATTGAGTCTAGAGGAAAAACTTTGGGGGACAACTCAGTCGAGTGTCGATTACAAGGGACTCTGGGCTACAAAAGCACGCCAGGTCGATAAAACTGGATAGCTTGACCAAGTCAAGTGTCGATGCACTTAAGAGAGAATACCTGCACAATGACAAGTATTTTAGAGTATGGTAGAGATATACTTACCTGATGATATCTCTAAATCTTGGGGATATGTCTTTTGGAATTTAGATATCCTGTGGAGGTCTTTCGCCTCCTGATGGAGGTTTCTCATCTTCTAATATCATGAAACATTCTGAAAGGAACTTGAATTACCTGTCAGACATGAATTAGAGCAAAAACTGATATGCATTCATCAAAGAGATAGACAATCTAAGCTACTCTAGAATGCACATTTCAAAATTCAGTGAGGTTTTTATCAACTCAATCAGGGTTTATGCATAATGACATTTGTATCACCCAAATTTCCACTGGAGAGAATTATCATTTAAGACAATCTTCACTCATGACATGGATTTCTTAAGAATACTAAATGAGAGACTTTCGGTTAGAAAGGACTTTCACTCACTCTCATTTAGAATGGCTATTTTATGAGAATCACTCAATTTTATCATATCGACATGGGTCCGAGTATTCTCGCAAGCGGTACGACCTTACCAATCTGAGAGGTCTTTAACAGGGACCATAATGTGAGCTTGATCAACGGCTTAACAAAATGACTCTTTGAGTCAAAGCTATTGAATGAACTGTCTTGTAATCATCTCCGGGTTTACAAGTCAAGAACCCTGCAAAATGAAAAAGAAACAATCTTGCTCGCACTTCTTCGAGCGATGCTTATAAACATATGAACTCCTACGTTAATTCAAATGCCCTAATCTGAAGAGACTTTGTAAGGGACGTAACGTAGGTTGGGTTCATGGGTTGAGAAATGAAATGATCATTAGGCTCAAAATGTGTGTAAAAGGTGAGAGTTGATGATCATCTTGGCATTGCCATCAATTTTCTTTTTCACCATCGGGGGATTGTCTTCATGAAGTCCCCCATTGATTGTAGAAACTCTCGGCATTTGAGTTCTTTGACTATTGCTCCATTGGGATTCAATTCTTGTAATTGACAGTCACCTATCTTGACTTTCTTTTTTCATCTATGGGTATTGGCCTTGCATTTACCAGGCACACCACTTTTTATGCCCCCTAGTTTTCATTCACTTTTCTTCACTTCTTTTCATGGGCATTGGCCTTGCTTTTACCAGGCACACTGCTTTTTCATGCCCCTTAGTTCTATTTTGAATTCAATTCTTGCGCATAATGCATGCGTCAAACAATTACACTTTGAATGACACTTGAATTTTTCAGAAGTCTTCATCTGCCTTTTGTCTTGCCCCGGTGTGGGGGATGATCGCCAACTGGGTTTAAAGAAATGAAATTGCAGGCTCAAGTGGGCTATGCAAAGGATATAAGTGTATAGGATAGAGAAATAAATGCTCTTCATCATCTTAAGGCACTTAAATTAACACATGAATTCAATGTAATAGCATGTCTTGAAGATTGATGCAAGTGAGAGCAAGAAAATTTCAATCTATTTTCCTCACCTCATGATGCCATTTGATCTCTTAGTTGCCTCGATGTGGGGTGATTCTTGACAGGGGTGATTTGAAAAGAATATCCATAAGTGTATGGGCTCAAAAGGGTTAAGCAACGGATCACTTGTAGTGTTTGGGATAGAGATATGAATTGCCTCTCATCATTTCGGTTGCCGTACCTTTTGCGAGAGAACTCTTTACCTTATGGATATGAACCTTCCTACACTCATCTCACAAGTGTATGAATATGGGGCTGTGTATATGATAGGGTTTGCCTTTCATCATCCCGACTCGTCTCATTTAATATGCTCAATCAATTCCACATCATTCATTAAATTAGTCCATCTTGATGTTCTTTAGTGGAATTGGTGGATAAAACATGTAAGAGTCATAATGCAAAACCATTTTTTAGAAAACTCAACAGCTTTAAGCATGTCAACTTCAAACAGTTTTCTATACTTTTGCAAAATGGTTTTAAGCATTCATTCAAGGATTCCTCTACAATGGGAATTGCCTCAGCAGTTGATGTCTTTGGATTGTCCCTATCATTCAAGACTGCAAATCCACTTTTTCCCCTGCACAGGAGAACATGTATCAGTATGATACTATGCAACATTAAAGTAAATTTGAACTGCACATCCATTTTGGCTCGGGTTGAGACTTTATCCCAGTTGGGTCACTACCAAAATCTATTATGTCCCAAATTGGTCATCTCTTCCACCAGGGAATGATGGTCCTCTTTTACTTGCCCCAAATCTTTTTCATTACAAGTGTGCTCTAATCCTGTTGATCACAAGTCAAGTTTATGATCATTGAGACTTGATACGCCATTCTCAGATGTCCCTTGCCATAACAAGGTATAGAATCATGTTCTGAGACAAGAAGCAAATGAGTCAGACAAACAAACAAGTTTAATCTGCTACAAGCTTTGGGAAAATGTTTTTTTTTTTTTTTACAATGAAATGCTTTTTTTCCTTGTTTTCGAAAAAGATTTTGGGAGGAAACATGAAAAAGTCCAGCCCTCAGGATTTCTCCGTGGATGATATTTTTCTTTTTCATGGTTGGATATCGTCATTGGACTGGTTTGGTATACTCCATCATGTCCTCAAAATTTGAAATAAAATTGTAATTTCATTGAATCGAATCAAATGAAATACATTATTGGAATGAAAATTGTGATTCCTAACCCCTAAAGAGAGAAAACATCGAAAATGATTCCTAGAAAGCGAAAACAATTCCTAAAAAGCAATAAGAATTCCCACGCAGGGGAGGTGTAATCGAGCATGCCCCTAATTAAACAAGGAAAGTGAACTACTTAGGACCATGAATCATGTATGCTTGAGTTCTTCACCCTCCTTGCTCGTGTGATGCGAACCCTTCAAGTCAGAGATTCTTTCTTCTAGATATGTCACGAGTCTCTTCATGGTGGCATCAAATTCAGCTACCTCGGGAAAGTGAGACGATTCAAAAGTTCTCTTGCCTCTCTTCTTCGAGTCGCAAATTCTTCAATAACTGAATCAGACGTTTAGCCTCGTCTTTGGGAAGATTCGCCCCTATTTTCACCTCCTTGACTTCTTCAATGTCACTTAAATTAATAGTGACGGTCTGCTTTCCGATGTAAGAGTCTTGGCTTTTTCATGTTGTTCCCAGCTTTGCTGCACCTCAATGGAATCTTCAATGGAATCCTTGATTAACTCTTCCGGATCATTATCAGCACTTGTTGCATTGGATTGAACCATTTCCATACCTTTGCATGTTATATGATTGTCCTCTTGTGGATGAGGGCCCATTTCTTCCAGAGGTTCTCCATCAATGGCTCCAATGGAGATGTCATCAAACAAACTTGAAATTCCTTCCGGGGTGTCGTCGTCGAGTTTTCCGTCCTTGAAGGCGCCGGATCATCCATGTCATCCCACCCACTTGGAACTATATTGCGGGCATCAAAGTAAAAGCTGGGAGGAGCCGAATACTTCACCATATAGTCGAACTTCCCACTTGGTTGTCCGAGAGTATCCATCACTTCAGCTTCATGTTGCATCATAATTGGAGGACCGGGAACGTCTCATGAATATTTGGAGGTGGTAAATTTTGCCTCCTCGCCCTTGCTCGGGTGGCGAGTTATGCCTTCCCCGTCTTCGTCTTCCGAACTTCCTCCACCTCTTCCATGGTACCCTAACCCAGCAGATCGGGACCTCTGAGGGGCTTCAATGGGGTTTTGAATGCCTTGACCATTTCTTCCAAGCCCATTTCCAGGGGCAAAACCATTGCCTACCATGACTCTTCCAACCATGAGGGCAGCATCTAAAACCTCAGGAGTAGGCGACGATGAACCTCGAGAAGCATGTATGGTAGACACTAACTCAAACGAGTGGTAACTTGATTCAAGCTTAGAATCCGGCTCTACATAGGGGATAGCCGTCTCGTGATAAATCCGGTGGTCTTCTTCACCATACACAGTGACCAGCTTCCCTTCAATCACAAATTTTACAGCTTGATGTAGACTTGAAGGGACTGCACCAGCAGTATGTATCCAGGGACGACCTAGCAGAAAATTAAACCCAAAGAGGGATATCCAGCACTTGGAAAGGGATGTTGAAGACGACCGGCCCTATTTGCACGTCAAGGTGGATTTCCCCAATCACCTCCTTCCTCGTTCCATCAAAAGCTCTCACAGAAGTCTTCGCAGCATGTATCTTGGACGGGTCTACCTTGAGGCGGTGAAGAGTGGCCAATGGACATATGTTTAGGGCGGACCCATTATCGATGAGCACTCGGGATACATGTGAAACCTTGTGCTTGACAGATATGTATAGTGCTTTATTATGCCCTCTACCCTCAAGAGGGAATTCCTCATCAGAAAAAGCAATCATGTCCTTGAGAAGGACTAATCCTACAAAATCCTCCAACTTATCTGCTTCAACTGTTTCGGGTACACAAATTTCGCTTAGCACCTTCATCAGTGACTTCTGATGCACAGAGGAGGTTTGGATGAGCTCGAGCAAAGAGATCTGGGCAGGCATCTTTCGCAATTGATCGACGATATTATACTCACTTGCTTTAATCACAGCCAGAAATTCCTTAGCCTCTTCGTCGGTGACGGGCTTTGCGGAGTTGAACATTATTTTGAGCATAAGTTCGACCGGACTTCGTAACGAGATCAACATCTAGGTCATAAGACCAAGGCACTTTGCTTTATTATTGACATACTCATACGGCTGAGGTATTTCAATCACAATCTCCTCATTAGCTGCATCTTCTAGCGGGGGCATATTTGCGAGTGACGGATCTACTTCCTCCTTACCACCATCGAGAGCAGCCTGCTCCTCCTCCCAATCAATGATGATGTGGGAAATAGTGGAAACTACGCGGTTATGGTCGGCATACACGATAATGCCGTCATCTACCATTTTGGCAATTCTTTCCTTCATCAGTGATAGGGGAACATCTTCCTGATCTGGATAATATCCAGCTCTCACCAGTCCATTGTAGGCATCTGTCACATGCACCTTCGAGTTCTTGATCCGTCTAACTTCAGGTTCTAGAATAGCATTTACTGTACCCTCATGCTCCGGTAGCGGATTCTTCTGGACATTTGGCTGAGCAGTTTGAAATGAGAAGGCCTTTGTGTCCAAGAGATTTTGGATCTTGTGCTTGAGGGTGAAACATTCATCAGTTGAATGTCCCAATTCACCGTTATGGTAGTCACACTTCTTTGTCGGGTCATAGCCACGAATGCTTTCGCGATTGGGACGCTTTGGTTCATTGGTAAGCAAACCTTTCTTTCGGAGGATCGTCGGCACACTGGATGGAGATCCGGGGAGAGGAGAAAACTGCCTTCTATTATTTGCTTGGGCAAATGATTGACGGCCGATGGCTTGTGGTTGTCTTGGATTCATTTGAATGGCCGGAACACGTTTGGCATTTTCTTGGCTATAAGCCATATTCACATCCACCGCTTTTTCTTTCTCCTTCTTGGCAGCGAATCTTCTACCGGATGGCTCGAGAAAACCATCCTTCCCTTATCCCCATCTCAACTTGTTCTCCCACGGAATAAGCGATTGAAGCTTTCAACGTACGTACTTGGCCATTCGGTTACGAAACTCGGATGGGAGGGTCTTCACAAACAGCTTCATCGGTTCCTTGTTGGTAGGCTCGGGAGTGATTTGAGCCGCCGGTTTCTCCATCTTACGCGTATTCTTTAAATGACTCGCTCTTTTTCTTTTCCATCCGCTCCGAGTCTTCTCGGGAAGGTGCGATGTCCATGTTGAACTTGTACTTGTTTGAGGAATGCGTCGGCTACTTCGTTCCAGTGTCGAGAGAGGTTCACATTCTTCATCACATACCAATTAAGAGCGGGCCCGGTCAAACTTGCATGAAATGATTGAATCATGAGAGGCTCATTCTTGACATCTTTGGGCCATGCGTACGTGGTACATCTGCAAATGAGCCTTTGGGCAAGATGTGCCATCATACTTCTCAAACTCTGGCATTTTGAACTTGCTCGGCATTTTGACCTTCTCATAGACTGAGAGGTCAAACGGGAGGGAGCTTTGTGACTCCTGCAACTGTCTTATTTTCTCTTCCAGCTTCGCAAAACGCTCATCCCGATCTCGCCTTGGGAACATCATCAAGCTTGGTCTTTCCAGCAATGATTGGGTCATCTTCCAGGCCAGGCATGTCGTCATCAATCTGGTTTGCTTGCTTTGGAATAACTACTTCAGGAAGAGCGGGTGCAGTTGTTGGATTTGCTTGGAGGAGTTGGAGTTGATCTGTCACATGCTGTATAGAGGCGAGTACTTGTTGGAGTTGAGTCTCCACAGCAGAGACACGATCACGCATTTCGGTTTGTTCAGCCATTCTTGCTCTTAATCGCGTGATGATGGGCGAACGTGATGGATCCGTTATAACCTAAACGAGAAATAAACAAAAATAAGCATTCTCATATGAAAATACGTCGATCCATGGCAATATTCTATAACTTTATTCATCAATGGAGCTTTTGACAGGCCTATCAAAAGAAATTTAAGACGTCCTAAACAAATGAACTAGGAAAGTAAATGACTCAAACTTCCTAATCTAAAACTGAAAATAGCAAGATTGATTCAAGCATTTCATGTGGCTTGATCAATATACACTCGGGACACCATTCGGCGCAATCGTTTATTTTCCTCTTGAGCTTTTTCAGCAACTCTTTTGAGGCGTTTATTCTCAGCTTGATTGGTGATCTTCAACGGCGCCTCTGGTATCTTTGGAAGCAACTCTTCAGGAATCTTGTGCTGTTTGATATACTTAATCGAGGCATAGTACCTCCTTTCCCTGCCTTTCAATTCCTCCTCGGGCCATTTGAGTTTTTGTGGACGGCACATGTCCCACATCGATTTGATGGCGAGAATGGAATCCTCAAGGCCTTGGCTTCCATCAACGAAACCGACCTGAAGCGGCTCGCTTGCAATGCCGGGGAAGCTCTTGCATGACTTGATATTGACGAGTCACTTTAGTCGGATAGTACTCCAACGCTCCGGTGAATCCCAATAAAGGGATTGGGCCCACTCTTCCACACGAGAGTCTCGCTACCCGAACTTGGAACCATTTAGCATGCCATAGGAAACCCTTGGGAGTTGGTTTTTTCATGAAAGCTAGCCACCTAGAATAATGGTAATCTGGTGCATGTTTTTGATTGCTCTCAAATCTCATAATAGGGTGATTAAAATTACTAACATCATATATAGTCATTGAACCACCAAATCCTTTTATATGAGAAAGGAACCAGATTTGTAACAGTTCGGGAGAGGAATGGAGAGTCTTATCGCCACCTCTTTTGAAACGAGTGAGAGAAAGAAAAGTCTCGATCAAGACAAAGGTGTTTACAAAATTTTTTTCTTCCAACACCTGCCTAACTAATTGAGCAATCAAAGGGTTAATAGCATTCTTGCAGTAAGGAAATACTATAAACCCAAAGAAAGCTAAGAGGAAAATCCTACGCATTTGAAATGATGTGCCTTTTTTAAAACATTCTTTCAAAAAAGATAAAGGGCATGCATTTCGGTGGGCCTTTAAAACCTTTCTTATGTCATCTTCTTTAATTCTCAGAAAATCAGATAAGGTCATAACAGGATCTATTCCGATAGGCGGACTAATCAATTCAGCTTTTAAAGACTTCCCTATGGCGATGCTATATTCTTCCAAGGTGGGAGTGAGTTCATGCTTACCGCCGAAGATGAAGGTAGAAGTCTTGGGGCACCAACAGTGGGCGAGTGCTTGGACAAGGCCACCATGGATGTTGATACGCAGCAGTGGGAGCAATCGACCAATATGTGACTCTACAAATTGACGGCTGTTTTGATCTAACTTGTCCCACCAAGTGCTAAGCTCTTCCTTTGGAGGGAGAATGATCCGAATGTCCGGTGTCCCCATTGTTTATTAATCAAAGCTAGGGACAATCCTAATGCCATGGACCGACAAAATAATGTGACAAAGTAAGTAAATTGCAAAAGGCAAAAATTAGAGAACTTACTTTACCAATGATTGACAATCACATAGACATGCGCATGGTAAGTGGCTCAATTTCTACTCTATAAGGTTTATCAAGGTGGAGCCACAAGAATGATCAAACTAGCCACGGGCTTGTGGACTATGTCGGGTCCTCATGACTCCGGCTTGGTCGAAGAGCCGACCTGGGTCGCAGGCATGCGGACCAAGGTGGGTACTCCTGACACCATGAAAGAAACTTCGGGATTGAGATGGGCGACTCATACCGCGAGCATGCGGTCGGAGTGGTATCCATCCCAATACCATCTTAAATAATCCTATGCGGCCCGGAGTCCGACGGCAGGTTGTGTGTGCAAAGTGTAGTGCTAGATGCAACGCATGCACGACAGTTTATATCAAGCAACACTTCGTTCATGAAAATAAACCATACATTCCTACACCTTCCTGCAAAACAAAGGTTAGCAAACACTTCCCCTTATACCTCCCATCCTGCAAAAACATTTAACACCTTAAATGTTAGGGACGTACCAGGATCCTCGCTGCCAAACAAAAATATTTTTTTAAAAAGAAATTGGCCTAAGTCCACTAAGAGTTTTAACTCAAGTCCCCAGCGGAGTCGCCAAGCTGTCGCGACCAATTTTTTGCGGGGTTTGGACCACCTAGGGCTTTGGCTAATGGATTGTTAAGCCTAGACTTAACTTGGGCTCTCCCAAGCCCATACCAATTCGCGACTTAGGTTTGAATTGTTAACATGCAATTTTTTTAATTAGGAGTCGCCACTAATCTATTTTTGGTGGGTCGATTAGAAACCCTAGTAAAGTAACGGGAGATTTACTTTACTCCTACGAACCAGAGACTAAGGGTACGGGGACTTGGTTACGTTAGATTTCTCTAACGCCCTTTCGGTACCTTTCTTTTTATTTTGAAAAATGTTTGGCAGGCAGCTTGAATTGATTTTAAACTATCTCCCTAACATGTGAGGTGCTCATACAGGTGCGCAAACTACCAATTTAACACCCAAGAAAGCAATTAAATCATGTAAAACTTATCTAAAAGCAACGAAAGAATCTGCAGTGTTAAATTAAAATCCACATCAACAATCTTAGATATGGTTTCTAATTAACACGCAATTTCTTTCTTTTTGTTTTCACTTATGCAATGCTATTAATTTAACATGAAATGTTATAGCATGGCGACATAACCTAAACTATATGACATAAATAAGCATGCAATCTATTATAAAGAAATGTAATAATTAAATATGCCATTTAAATTTACCCAAATGACTTAATTCTATTAACGTGCGATGCAATGCAATGACGTACAAAATTATTTCAATTAAAATGACATGCAACATGCAATTTAATATGCGAGGTATATGTCACGCGACATTTATTAAATGACCTAATTTAATGACAAGAAATTTCTAATGAACCTAACAATAATCACTAAAATGACGTGCATTCCATGGACTATATGACAGGCAAATGGCATTTTTTTATTTTAAAAAAAATGCAATCTATCCTAGAAATTGCAACTAATTTATCCTAAGACAAATTTGATGAAATTTCAAATGATCTAAGCTAAATTAAGATTCTATCTAATTTAAACTAGGGATTAAGTCATATTAAATCCTAATTTAAACTAAGACATTATCTAAATCTAAAATGCCATTTATCTAAAAAATATTATCTAAATTTAAAATGGAACATGCAATTCTAATCTAATATGCACAATGATTTTTTTTTTTATGTTTTTCTTTAATCTTGAAATTAAAATTAATACCTAATTAACATGCAATTCAAATAAATAAAAAAATCTAGATGAATGCACTTTTTTTGGATTTTTTTATTTAAAAATTCATAACAAGATTGCAATCCTAATATGCAAGATAACAAAAAAAAACAAACCTAATCCTTATTCGGATTTTTCTCTTTTTGATTTTTCTTATTAAAAAAATTCCAAATCAGATTGCGATTTTAACCCTAAGATTAAGAAATATTCTAAAGCAAATCTAATCCTAACTCAAATATTTTTTTAGATTTTTTTCTTTTGACTCAACCCACGTGACGATAGCAAACCAAACAAGATAAGATTGATATCTAAAAATTGACGAACCATATCTCGCGCATGAGATCGGGTTGGCCAATTTTAAATTAAATCACAAATCGAATCTCGGGCTTGAGATTGGATTGTCGATTTTTGTAAGGGATTGCGAGTCGGATTTCGGGCGCGAAAATCGGACTGTCAATCCCTAATCTAAAGGGGCCCTTTCATGTTGAAATCTCAATCAAACATTTAAGAGGAACAATTCCACTAAACAAAACCAGATATAAAAGGGAAAAAAAAAAACTAAAAAACTATAACTGGATAAGCAATAATAATAAAATAAAAAATCTACCTAAATCCCTTTTCCTTTTTTCTTGTTTTTTCTTCTTTCCTTTCCCACGTGGAACCGTGGGTCTTCGAGGAGAGCCGGCTAATCGGTTCGGCAAAGGCTCCGGCCAAGGTGAACCAACGGTGGCAGCAACACGGGAGCCGAGCTAGGGAGGCTCGGGTCCGGACGGGCGGGGACGGCACGGGAGCAGCAGCAGCAATCGTCGGGTGCGTGGGGGAATCTGATTTCCGGCGACTGGTTTCGGCAGCTGCGTGGGCGAGCGACAGCGGGAAGGAAGCAGCAACGGCGGCGTCGGGCTCCGGTGGTGCTCGGCGAATGGCGAGACGCGAAGACCGCTGTGTCACGGGTTGCAAAACCACCGCATCGCGGGCAGCAGATCGCGGGCCGACGGGTGAGCAAGCGGTGCCGAACGAGGGCGCTGCGGGAGAGTCGCGGGGCTGGCGCCGCTGCGGCGTCGCGCAGGGAGGTCGAGCGGCGGTGACGCAGCGGGGCGACGTCGGGCGCCGGGCAAAGAGGCGGGCGTCGGCGCTGGGTCGTGCGGACGTCGGGCAGGCTAACGGTGCGGCGGTGGCGGAGTTCAGAGGACGGCGAGCGCGGGCAGCGGTGAGACCACCGGGGAAGAAGAACAGTTCTTCTTCTTTTTTTTCTATTTCTTTCTCTTTCTTCCTGTCCCTTCTCACGTCACTTCCTCTCTCATGGCAATGCTCTCTCGACTTTTCCTTTTCCCTGCAGTTTGTCGGAAAAAAGAAAAGAGAAAAAGCCCTCTTTTTGCTGAAGATGGACGAGGAAGAAAACCTTTCTCTCTCTTTTTATTTGACTTTTTTTTCACCAAGAGAAGCCCCCACTTCGACCTCCGTCCGCACTCTTTTTATAGGCCAAAACGAAATGTGATCTTTTATCAATATTTCCTCTAACAAAAAGATTGCTGATAACCTCTTGATCGCCAAAAATATTTTTATTCTCATCTCTCCAACATCTCTAATGATTTTATCGCCTATTGATAAAAAATAAGATTTCAATGCGATTTTTTTTAAATTTTCAAAAACCATAATATCGCATCAAATCTTAATTTTTTTGCAAGATAATCAATTAAAAATAATGACGGGCTCGGGTTAATTTTATCCTTTCATGGGCCTAGCCCAACCTACCGAACTAGAGCTCAAAAACATAAAATTTGAGCTCATCCCCCACCGGTCCAGTAAATGCAAATAAAAAATAAATGCAACTTAAATCTATATGATATTAAATTAACCCCTAATTTTTTAATCTGATAAATGACTATATGGGTTGCCAAAATTTAGGTGTCAACAAGCAGCATTATTATTAGGCAGTAATAATAATAATAATAATAATAATAATAATAATAATAATAATATAAGCAGTGGGCCTAACCTTTCATAGTGGCCTCGCTTGGCCCACTAAGTAGCCCAACTAAGCCATAGGATGTCGTTCCCAGAGCGAAACCGGCCCAAAACAACGCTCCTCTTCTTCTCTTGCGTTTCTGTCGAGACTTCACTCGACTCTTACTCTCTCTGAGCTGCTAGGACAGCGAGAGATGCACTCGTCTGCGCGGTCAGCGGCCGCCAACAAAGCGGAGATCTAGTGGCTGAGCAATGTCAAGCGCTCGGCTTACTTCGCGAGCAGGGAGGCAATGGGGGTGTTGTGGTTGGTCCTGCAGGGAGACGCTTGGTGGCGGGCCGTCGGCTCCGTCAAGTTGCACATCTACAGCTCCTCTGTCAGGAACAAGAGCCACATTCGCTTTGGTGTGCCAAATGCTCACGCGTAAGATGTTTAAAGTTGGGCGCGGTGCATTTGTGAGCTTTTGATTTTGTTTCCTTCTCTAGCATGGAGTCTCGTTTTGTTTTTAAAACTTGTCAAATTGGACCAATTAAACCCTTCAATTGATTGCACTTTTTAAAATATTTATGACGCAATTGCATTTTCGTAACAAATTTTAAGACATGATTATGCATTTTGAAAGTTTAGGACCAATTATACTTTCATAATAAGTATTAAGATTTAATTATACTTTTTTGAAAGATTTAGAATTTATTTGCACTTTCATGATAAGTTTTAAGACTTTTAGTGTAATTATCCCCTTAATTTTTAATTTGTTCAATATGGTTCTTGTGACATCCACAGTTTTAGCCCAAGTATCAATAATGAGAAATGGCTATAGGATCGTTGCACCAATAGTGGGGACCGATTATGGATCAATCTACCCGATCGGAAGGATGACCAAGGGATTGGCCAAGGTCCAATCTAAAGATCGACCATGGATCGACAGTGAATTGATCATCGATCACACAAGTCAAATAGAGCTATCTAGCCACATATCAGTCGCTCAATCATAAAGGTTGGTTGTGGGACGGTCATGCACCATAATGGATTGATGGATGATCATGGATAGATCTCGCGTGGTCATGCATCGGTCATGGGTGATTTTCACTTGGTCATGTACCGATTGCAAGTGACTATGAATCAATCTCGTGTGACCGTGTATTGGTCGTGAATCGATTGATCCCACATAATTACATGACAATCGAGAGTTCATGCTCGACCATGGATCGGTCATGAATTGACCATGGATTGTTTGTGATGGATCACAAATTGGTCACAGATCGATTTTGGATCAGTTCAGCGATTCTACTGCCTAGCCATGAGCTTGACCATGCGCTTGGTTAGTTCTGGCCATGCGCTTACCAGTCTTGGCCGTGGACTTGGCCACCCCAGTTAGGATCGGCCATGTCCAGCCATGTTCGGTTGTGAGTTCATGTATTATTTTGATGATAAAAACTTTATTTGCATTGTTATATGGAGCTCCCCTTTTGCAATTAGATGGTTGAGATTAAGTCAAAGATTAATCAAGTGCACCCAGATTTTGAAGAAAATGGGTAAACTTAATAAGTTATACATGTAATTAATAATGTTAACTTTTGCTCCAATACAATATTTATATATGATGAATATGTGCTTTTGCAAACAATGATTGATAGATGCAGTCCAAAGCCGCTCTAGAGAGGTAAGTGAGGAACCATACTTAATAAATCGACCTCAATAACATAGTTTTGCCTCGGATAGGATTTTACTTGATTTGACAAAGATGTTTAGTACAAAAACAAATTGAAGAGGGTCAGTGAGAAGCTGAAACTTGCTAAGGAGTTTTTGAATTATAAAACTTCTCTTGATCAGCTTTATGACGGTAACTTCATTTTATTAGCTCGGTAATTTTATGAGTTTTTCCCAACATGACGGTCTTGGTTAGTGTTATATCTGATTTGGTCATGTTACTTTTTCATAAGTGTGTTTTGTAAATTCCAAGAGAAGATGCAAATCTTCTTGGCACATGTTGTAAATTAAGAAAGAATAAGAAGGATTTGTTGGAACAGTTGATGATCACAATAAGGAAGTGAATGAATGAGAACATCAAAAGGAGGAAAATGGTAATTTAATGGTTTAAGATACTGATTATGTTTTTGGAGTCGTTAGATGCATGTTCACCACATTATTTTATTTTTTTCAAAATGCAAGTCCATGATAATATGAGGGTTTTGGCGAAATTTGATGCGATGGTGTCAAAGGATGAAAGGCGTCAGGATCCCATAACCACAATATTGACATCATAGGTTGTGCCCTTCTGAGTAGTTTAAAGCTGATTAGTTATTTTTAGTGAACCATTAAACTTTTTTTTGAACACATTGTTGGATATTAAAATTTTTTGATCGGGTTGCAAATGCCCTTCTCACTGAGTTTGGCTTGTTTTTGGGAAAAGTTAGAATATCTTGCAAATGCAATGACTACCTTGGCTTGAATAAATATTTGATTCAAGGGCAAACAGTCATGGCTTATGCAAGATTATCTAACTGTTTCCATAAACAAGCTGAACTCGATGGCAAAAGGGTATTTTGCAACCTAATCAAATTTTTCAATATCCAATAATGTTCCCAGAAAAAGAAGCTGAATGGTTCCTAAAAATAACTAATTAGCTTTAAACTGCTTAGCGAGTGACCTATGATGTTGGGTTGTGATTGTGGGATCCTAAGGCTTTTCATCCTTTGGCATTGCCAGATCAAACTTCGCCAAAGCCCTCATATATTCATCGACTTGCATTTCGAAAAGAAACAATCCGGTAAACATGCATTGAGCGACTCCAAATACAACCGGTATCTTGAACCATTAGATTACTATTTTCCCCTTTAATATTCTCATTTACTTCCTTGACATGATCATTAACTGTTCCCAGCACATCCTTCTACTTCTTTCTTAATTTAAAATCTGTGCCAACAAGATTTGCACGTCCTACTGAAATTCACGAAATGCATATATAAAAAAGTACACGGTCAACATAACCTAATTAGTTGTAACACTAGCCAAAATCGTCATATTGGGAAAAACCTTATAAAATTATCGAAATAACCAATAAAGTTACCACCATAAAGCGGATCGGAGTTTTTGTAATTTAAAAACTTCTCATAGAGTTTGTTCAGCTTTGTCCCTCTTTAACCTGTTTTTGTACTACATATCATCATCAAATCAAGTAAAATCATTTTTAAGGCAAAATCATATTAACAAAGTTGACTAATTCAATACGATACCTTACTTATTTCTACAGAGTGACTTTGGATATAAACGTTAAAAACATGTTCTTTGGATATAAACATTGTATTGAAGCAAAAGGTAACATTACTAATTGCATGAATAACTTATTAAATTTACCCATTTTTCTTCAAAGTCTAAGCACACTTGATTGATCTTGGATTTGATCTAAGCCATCTTGCAGCAAAACAAAGGTTTAATATATTGATGCATATAAATTTTTTATTATCAAAATAAAACATGAACCGACCTAATTAATTGAAAGAATTTATATGGATTGAATATTGATATCCCATGGTTATTTAGATATATAAGTCATGAATAAGCTAACAAGTGGGATCTGCAACATAAATCTAAAAAATGATGTGAACGCACAAAAGAATTCAAACTCTTTGAATTTCATCCATTCAAACCTCTTAAGAGCTTAACCTATCGGACAACAATCAACAAATCATGTTAAAAAAAAAAAAATGAAACAAGTCTAATCACCTTGATATTGAGGTATCATAGAGTTGCTTCTCTCGAGAGCTTTACGTCACTGCACATTTCACTAGACAAAAAGTGAATCGGTAATTACTATAATCGACATGGAGATGTCCAAATCAACTTATAGCTTCATCTTCTTTATTTCCCTCTCATTCGTCGTGGAAGTCATCATGGGATATTCTGCACTTTTCCTAAAGTAAATACAAAAAAAAAAAAAAAAAAAAAGGCATTTTATCAAAATTTAAAACAAACTAGTAAGTCAAGAAGCTGAAATTGATAACTTGGTTCATCAATTCATCTTCGTGTACATCACAACAATACACAAGATTATTTGAGAATCAGTCACATTCGAAGCCAAAGCAGAAGCGACCAGACCCAAAGTGCATGCAAATCAATTACAACAAGAAAATTCTACGAGAAAATTGAAGAAACTTCTCATTTCAAAACAACTCTAACTTGAAATGAATTAGGTCCAAAAGCGTGCATATTGATTACAGCAAGAAAATCGAAGAAGCTTCTCATTCCAAAAAACCCTAACATGAGGTGAATAGACCCAGAAGCATGCACATAAATTACAGTGAGAAAATCGAAGAAGCTTCTCATTCCAAAACAACCCTAAGATGAAACAAATAGTCCTTGAAGCCTGCACATCAATCATAGCGAGAAAACAAAGAAGCTTCTCATTCCACTAGCATGAAAAGAATAGACCTAGAAGTGTGCACATTAGTATGAGAAAATTGAAGAAACTTCTCATTCTAAAACAACTCTAATGTGAAACGAATAGACCCAGACGTGTGCACATTGATTACAGCAAGGAAATCGAAGCTTCTCATTCCAAAACAACTCTAATATGAAATGAATAGACACAAAAGCGCGTTATTACAAAGATGAAGCGAGAAAAGAACTCACTGGATAACTGGCTTCGGTTAGAGCGAGAGAGGGACTGCGAAATCTAGAGTCAAGAGAGTGTGCGGGGGAGAGAGGGCGAAGAGGCGAGTGAAGGGCAAACAAGGTGTAGGCGAGAGAGCGAGAAGGTAATATATTTTGAAACTGCTTTTGAATTTTTTATAGGAAAGTAGAATTTTAAGAACGTCCTGAAATGAGACCAAAAAATAAACAGTTAAGAAATAAGATGACAATAATGTCCATAATGAGAGACGGCGGCTAGAAGGCGAGCTCTAGACTAATCGAGCTACGCCGGCCGCCTTGGTGCCTCCGAGCCAAGATCCTCGGGGATAAGGGAGGTTTGAACCAAAACAGAAACTCACCGGGAACACCGGGCTTTTGGGAGCGAGGAGTCGTGCGTTCGTGGGCGTCAGCTAGAGGTCGCCGGAGGGTATTCGGGCGTGACCGGACTACCAGGGAACCCTCTCGAGCTCCTCCCTCGAGCTCTTCAAAAAAGTCCTGGCGAGCAGCCCTCGAGAACGCTCGCCCTTCTCCCTCTCTCTCTCTCTCGGTTGCTCCTTTTTCCTCTGTTCCTCTCGCCCACGCCTTCAGCCAAGCCCCCCACGAAGCCTGCAGAACAGTGGAAGGAGACGACACCGATCTGCGCTCAACGTTGTGATAATCTTTTCCCACTTCTGCGAAAAAAGATGGAATTTTTATTGTGGATTGCTCGACGGACTGAGTTGAGTGAGAACCAGAAATTGAGAGGATGGAACAAGGGGAAGGAGAAGGCCTTTGCTTTGCTTCCCTGGCCAAAACCCAAGATGGTGGTCTCTCGCCCTCTCCCACTTTTTAAGCCGTCCGGCGCTCATGGCGTGCCTCCTGCGACGCCAGCTGTTGCTGCCGGTGCGCCCCCAACCACCAGCTCCGGTGCGAAGCACGCCCTACTTCCCCTGCTACTGTTCGGTAGCCTGTCCTCCGTCCTTGCTTCCCCGTTTGTCGTCGAGCCAACGGTCAAAGTGGAGAGAAGGAGAAAAGAAGAGGAGAGGGCCGGGCCGGGGAAAAAGGTAAAAAAAGAAGTGGGCTGGGCCGGCCCTGAGGGGAAAAAGAAAAGGGAAGGATGCGGTTTTTCTAATTATTTTTTTTAAATTTAAAATTTTAACTTTTTTTAAGATTTTTAATATTAGCAATACAACTGTTCCTAATTTCTATATGGGATGCAATTTAATGAAAACGTGATGCATTTTAATGAAAATTCTTTACTTTACTTTTTACTTTTTTTAAAGATTAATCCATAATTTTCTATGCAATTAAATCATTAATAAAAATGGCAAAATTTAGGTGTCAACAAACATGTCAAGAAACATCTAGCATATGATAAAGTTATATCATGGGTTTTTAGCTTTTCCATTAAAATCTAATTGTCGCGACCTATTTTTTAGGTCTTATTAATATGAAAATTTTAATCAAATGGGCCTATTATGCAAACTAGTTAACATGCACCTCATGACCTAATTTTACTAGTAAATAAATTCTGATTAAATGATCCTATTATGCAAATTAGTTAACATGCACTTAGTATTTTTGTACTTTTTTTTTATTGAAATTCAAAACTAATAAAAATCCTAATTGAGCTATCTAAAGGGATTTTCTAATCCATTTTTGGGATTAATTTGACTTAAAACCCTATTTTGTCTTAGAAAACTATTTTTATTTTTTTTATTTTAAAAAGAGGATGAGAATATGAAAATGTGTCAATTATATCTAATACTCTAAAAAGGCTATTTAAGTATAATCCTAACTTATTTCTTTTAAAATATCTAAAAATGCAGTCCTAAAAATATTATCTAAAAATGCAATCCTACAAATATAATCCTAAAAAGAAATTTAATTTGTTAAACCTACATGCTTGATTTACTAAACCTAATGTCCTATATGCTTATGCAATTTTTTTGAACATTTTGATTTTTTTGATTTTTTTTTAGTTTCTTTTTAGTTTTTTTTGAATGATTGTTAAATTAAGATTAAATTTAAACAATTAATATAATCACTAAATAAAGGATCAAAATAATTGAAAAAATAACTTGACGTCTACATGGTTAAATTAACAAATATTCTAACCCTAATCATCACAACAACTTAAAATAATTAAAAAATCTAATCCAGAAGTCTTACGGACCAAATTAAATAATTATTATGATTTTTAACAATTAAGATTCTTACCAAGAAGCCCAAAAATTAAATATAATTAGAAAAATGATCCACATGTCTGCCGGATCAAATTAATAATTATATTAATTTCGACAAAATCCCTACGGATAATGCATAATAAATTCACAAATATTAACGTCCACCATTACAAATTAAATACTAAGCTAAAAATGCTGTCAAATGAAATAAGCAAAAAATAACGTAACAAATAAAATAAACTAAACTATAAAAGTAAAGCAAAATAAAATAAAAAGAACAAAAACTACCTAAAGGTAAAGGGGGGGGAAAACCGGACAGCGCTGGTCTGTCGTCGGGGCTCCGGCGGGGCGGCTGCAGGTGGACGGCGGCGGAGATGCTGGTGCGGGTCGCGGGTCGTCAGGCTCCGGCGAAGGGGAAAACCGGTGTTGCAGCGGTTGGGGTTCTGGCTCGCGGGCGGAGGCGAAGGTGAGCAGCAGTGGTGGAGGCGTCGTGCAGAGCGACAGCAGCGGTGGTGAGCGTCGGGGTCGTCACAGCCGCAGCAGGTGTCGGGCGTCGACTGAGGGGCGACGGAGGCTGAGTGTCGGGGGGTCTGGCATCCGGTGCTGCGGTGCTCGTGGGTTGCAACGGCGTCGGCGACGGGCGGAGAGCAGGGCCGGCGGAGGCAACGTCGCGACTTCGGGCGTGCGGAGCGACGATGCTGATGCGGTGACTGGCGTGAGTACCGGCGCGGGGAGGACCAGCAGCGGCGGTCTAATCATTCAAAAGAAGTCTTAACTCAGCCAGTGCATATGAAATTTGACATGCGAGCACTCTAGACATGCACAATCCTATCCAAAAATTTCGGTTTAGTTTTTAGCATAGCCATCTTCGAATTCCCCACATTCGGTAATCAAACTCATATCATCCTTTCTAAAGAGAGGAGGCATTCTATAGCTAATAAATACATCGAAAAAGAGTGGAGCACGAAGTGGGAAAAAGAAAAGCCATTGATATCAAATGCAAGCGGTTCCACACTACTTCTATACAAAATACATAATTTACTTGTATATATAGATATGTGATCAAACAGACATATGGGGGTCTCATACATACCCGGAATGAAAATGTGTTTTTGGTGCATCGCTCATTTGGTTACTTTGGTAATATACTTATCTTTCCAAAGATGCTTTTGTTAAATTTAAAGAGGAAAAGAAAAAGTTGTCTACACTAGTTAAAGAATCGAGAGAGAAGGAAAAGGCTTTGGTGGCAGCAATTGGGGAAAACATTAATGAAGCCAATGAATACATAAGAATGAGGAAATGGGTGATTTAATATTTCAAGAAATTTTTGGAATCTTGGTGCATGTTAGATTAGGACATTCTTTTTTTTCGAAATGCAGGGCCATGAGTATATGAGGAAATTGACAAAGATTTTCAACTCATGAAAGATTAGGACTGAATTTTTCACTGGATGATGGTTTGGAGACGGTCACCATGTTGATTCTCAATAGATGAATCAACACGATCAATGAATCGGAAGAAATAAAGCGAATAGGACATACCTGAACAAGATAGCATCGGGTTTGAATGATTCGAAAATCCAATGAGACCTGAACACAGGAGAGCACTGCACTTTAGGGTTTGAGCAATTCGAATTTCGAAGATGCAGGATTACTTTATGTATCCCTCAACAGATGAATCAACACGATCAGTGAATCGGAAGAAATAAAGTGAATGGGACGTACTTGAATAAGATAGCACCAGGTTTGAGCGATTCAAGAATCAAAGCATACTTGAACACAAGAGGGCAACGCACTTTAGGGTTTAAGCAATTCGAATTTTGAAGAAGTAGGATTATTTTATGCATGTGTGAATCAACATAAGACAATGAGGGGTACGATACGAATCACCGGCTGTGAATCGTGATGGTGGCGATCGAAGAGGGAACACCCTTTAAACTATTGTGGTAAACCGAGACTCTGAGCGTATTTCATGATTTTGCTCGAGCTTCTATTCTGTCACGTACTTCGTTTCTTCAAGTAGAGTACGAGAGCGGGAGAGAGGAGGGGGGCTCTTTGGGGCTTAAAAAGTGAATTTTGAGTGATGGGTTTGAGCCCATAGGCCAGTTACGCGTGAGCTAGGTTTTCTTCTATTCTGGCTAGCTGAAATCGTCAATATGCGAGATGGGCTTCACACGCATTTATTCATTTTTTGGTCCTTTTACTATTATTCACTTCTTCTTTTCACATGTTACGCATCGAGCAACTCCAAAAGCGCTAGTCATATCTAGAATCATTAAATTACCATTATTTTCCCTTTGATGTTGTCATTCAATCACTCAATTTGATCATGAATTGTTGCCAGCTTATCCTTCTCATTCATTCTTAATTCAACAAGCTATGCCAAGAAATTTTGCTTCTCAGCTTGGAACTTACGAAACTCATCTATGCAAAAATAGATGACCAAAATAACCAAATAAATTGTACCACTAGCTTATTGGGAAAAAACTCATAGGACTAACAAATAAAGTTACCTCCATAAATCTCATCACGAGAGGTTTTGTAATTGCATAAATATTGATATAGTTTGTTGAGGTTCTCACTCTCGTTCTTCAATTTCTTCTCGCACTGCATAATATCATCAAATCAAATAATATCTCATATTATCGAAGTCAACTAATTCAATACAATGCCTCGCTTATATCTGCAACTCGATGTCGAAATTTCTCCAACAATTGTTGTCTAAAGGGAAAAAAAACATATTAATTAGATATAAGTATTATGTTGAAGCAAAAATTAACAATATATCACTTGTTAAACTTACCCATTCCGCTTAATCTCTGAGCTCACGTGATCAATCTTGTCCTTAACTTCAGTGATCCCGCCGCAAAACATGAGTACAATAAAATAATGAAATCGAATATGAATCAGCTTAAATAATTAAACGAATTCATATGGATTGAACATTGATATTCCACAGTTATTCAATTATATAAGCCATGAATAGCTAAAAAAGGTGGTGCAATATGGGATTACGAAATAGCGTGGATATACGGAAGAATTGTTATACTTCACGAATTTCACTCATCTAAAAGCTTGACGTATTGGACAAAATCAGGAATACATATAAAAAAGAAATAAGTCCAATCACCTCGAAAGTTCATCATCTATTTCAAGAAGATATCGTTGGGATGCCTCACTTGTGTTATTTGCGTCATTGCACACCACACGAGATCGAAAGTTTGAAACAGAAATTATGGTTTAATCGACTTGGAGATATCCAAATCACTAACATCTTCAGCCTCTTTACTACCCTTATGTAATGATTGTTGTCGACGAATGGGTGCGGGTTGTTAAGGTCGTCTTGGGACATTATTATGACAGGAGCTTCTCATTCCAAACCAACATATCGATTAGCTACACATTCTTCCATGAGTAACTAAAATCATCATAAGATAGAGCCTCGATGTTGAAGACATAAAGCTTTGAATCGGAGCGTACCAACTAAAGAGTAACCCAAAATTTATAACAATCAGTGAATGTGATCAACCCTAAACAAATAAGTAACGGAAAATAGCGATCTGTGTACTATAATAAATAAATTAATAGAAGATATAGTTTGTTGAGGTTCTCGCTCTCGTTCTTTAATTTATTCTCGTACTGCATAACATCATCAAATCAAATAAAATCCCATATTATCGAAGTCGACTAATTCAATACAAATCCTCACTTACATCTGCAGCGCGGTGTCGAAATTTCTCCAATAATTATTGTCTAAAGGAAACAAAATAACATATTCATTATATATAAACATTATGTTGAAGCAAAAGTTAACAATACCACTTATATATGTATCACTTGTTAAACTTACCATTCCGCTCAATCTCCGAGCTCACGTGATCAATCTTGGCCTTAACTTTAGCCATCTCACTGCAAAACAAGAGGTCAATAAAACGATAAAATAAAATATAAATCGGATTGAACATCGATATTCCAAAGTTATTGGTTATATAAGTCATGAATAACTAAATAAGTGAGTTGTGCATTATAGATTACGAAATAGCATTGATGCATGGAACAATTGTTACTCTTCACAAATTTCCCTCATCTAAGAGCTCCGACATATTGGACAAAATCAAGAAAACATATAAAAAAGAAATAAGTCAAATCACCTTGAAAGTTACTCATCTATTTTAAGCAAATATCATTGGGATGCCTCACATGTTTTATTTTCGTCACTACACACCACACGAGATCAAAAGTTTGAAACAGAAATTATAGTTCAATTGACTTGGAGATATCCAAATCACTCACATCTTCAACCTCTTTACTACCCTCATGTAATGATTGTCACCGACGAATTGGTGCGGGTTGGTAATGTCGTCTTAGGACATTGTTATGACAGGAGCTTCTCATTCCAAACCAACATATCGATTAGCTACTCATTCTTCCATGAGTAACTCAAATCATCAGAAGATAAAGTCTCGAGTTTGAAGACATAAAGCCTTGAAGCGGAGTGTAATAACTAAAGAGTAACCCAGAATTTACAACAATCAGTGAATGCGATCAACCCTAAACGAATAAGTAAAAGAAAACGGCAATCAATGAAGGTGAATAAATAAATCAACAGAAGAAATAGTTTGTTGAGGTTCTTGCTCTAGTTCTTCAATTTCTTCTTACACTGCATAATATCATCAAATCAAATAAAATCTCATATTAGCGAGGTTGACTAATTTAATACAATTCATCGCTTACATCTGCAACGCGATGTCAAAATTCCTTCAACAATTGTTGTCTAAAGGGAAAAAAATACATATTCATTAAATATAAGCATTATGTTGAAGCAAAAGTTAACAATAACACTTACATGTATCACTTGTTTTTTTTTTTTAATGATCCGGGAACTCTCGTACAACCGGCAGCTGGCGAGGTAAACACGAGGTGACGCTAGCGGATGACCCACCACCCTGACGTCACATTTAAGTTCCCGTGCGACTAACGGGATTCGAACTCCTCTTCTCCTCGCAAAGGATCATGGGAGCTTTATCCGACTAGGCCACCGCAAGCGGTGGTTACATGTATCACTTGTTAAACTTACCGATTCCGCTTAATTTCCGAGCCCACGTGATCAATCTTGGCCTTAACTTCAACCATCCCACTGAAAAACAAAAGTACAATAAAACGATAAAATAAAATATGAATCAGATTAAATAATTAAACGAATTCATCTGGATTGAACATTGATATTCCAAAGTTATTCAGTTATAAAAATTATGAATAACTAAACAAGTGAGTTGTGCAATATAGGATTACGAAATAACGTGGATGCATGGAAGAATTGTTACGCTTCAATGAATTTCTCTCATCAAAGAGCTCAACATATTAGACAAAATCAGGAAAATATACAAAAAGAAATAAGTCCAATCACTTCTAAAGTTCCTCATCAAGTATAAATATATATTGTTGAGATACCTCTCCTGTGTTATTTGCGTCACTGCACACCACACGAAATCGAAAGTTTGAAACATAAATTATAGTTCAATCGACTTGGAGATATCCAAATCACTCACATCTTCAGCCTCTTTACTACCCTCATGTAATGATTGTTGTCGACGAATTGGTGCGAGTTGGTAAGGTCGTCTTGGGACATTGTTATGACAGGAGCTTCTCATTCCAAACCAACATATCGATTAGCTATTCATTCTTCCATGAGTAACTCAAATCATCAGAAGATAAAATATCGAGTTTGAAGACATAAAACCTTGAATCGGAGGGTAATAACTAAAGAGTAACCTAAAATTTACAACAATCAGTGAATGCGATCAACCCTAAACAAATAAGTAACGGAAAACGGTAATCAATAAAGCTGAATAAATAAATCAACAGAAAAAATGGTTTATTGAGGTTTTTGCTCTCATTCTTCAATTTCTTCTCGCACTGCATAACATCATCAAATCAAATCAAATCTCATAGTATCGAAGTGGACTAATTCAATATAATTCCTCGATTACATCTACAGCGCGATGTCGAAATTTCTCCAACAATTGTTTTCTAAAGGGAAAAAAAAAACATATTCATTAGATATAAGCATTATGTTGAAGCAAAAGTTAACAATAATACTTACATGTATCACTTGTTAAACTTATCCATTCCGCTCAATCTACAAGCCCACATGATCAATCTTAACCTTAACTTTAGCCATCCCGCAACAAAATAAGAGTATAATAAAACAATGAAATAGCATATGAATCATCTTAAATAATTAAACAAATTAATCTGGATTGAACATCGATATTCCAGAGTTATTCAATTATATAAGCCATAAATGGCTAAACAAAATGAGTTGTGCAATATAGGATTACGAAGTAACATTGATGCACGGAAGAATTGTTACTTTTCACGAATTTCACTCTTTTAAGAGCTCGACGTATTGGACAAAATTAGAAAAACATACAAAAAGAAATAAGTCCAATCACCTCGAAAGTTCCTCACCTAGTTTAAACAAATATCGTCGGGATACCTCTTGTTATTTGCATCACTGCACACCACATGAGATCGAAAGTTTAAAACAGAAATTACAATTCAATCGACTTGGAGATATCCAAATCACTCACATCTTCAGCATCTTTACTACCCTCATGTGATGATTATTGTCGATGAATTAGTGCGGTTGGTAAGGTCGTCTTGGGACATTATTATGACAGAAGCTTCTCATTCCAAACCAACATATCAATTAGTTACTCATTCTTCAGGAGTAACTCAAATCATCAGAAGATAAAGCCTCGAGATTGAAGACATAAAGCCTTGAATCAAAGTGTAACAACTAAAGAGTAACCCAAAATTTACAACAATCAGTGAATGCGATAAATGAATAAGTAACAGAAAATGACAATTATTGAAGCAGAATAAATAAATCAACAGAAGATATAGTTTGTTGAGGTTCCCGCTCTCATTTTTCAATTTCTTCTCGCACTACATAATATTATCAAATCAAATAAAATCTCATATTATTGAAGTGGACTAATTCAATACAATTCCTTGCTTACATCGACAATGCGGTGTCGAAATTCCTCCAACAATTCTTGTATAAAGGAAAAAAAAAACATATTCATTAGATATAAGCGTTATGTTGAAGCAAAACTTAACAGCACCACTTACATGCATCACTTGTTAAACTTACCCATTCCGCTCAATCTTCGAGTCAACGTGATCCATCTTGGCTTTAATTTCAGCCATCCCGCTACAAAACAATAGTACAACAAAATAATAAAAAAGAATTTGAATCAGCTTAAATAATTAAACGACTTTATCAGGATTGAACATCGATATTCTACAGTTATTCAGTTATATAAGCCATGAATAGCTAAATAAATGAGTTGTGCAATATAAGATTACAAAATAACGTGGATGCACGGAAGAATTGTTACTAGTCACGAATTTCACTCATCTAAGAGCTTAACGTAGTTGAAAAAATCAGGAAAACATATAAAAAAGAAATAAGTTCAATCACCACAAAAGTTACTAATCTATTTTAAGTAGATATTGTCATGATGCTTCTCATGTGTTCTTTGTATCAGTACACACCACACTAGATCGAAAGTTTAAAAATAAATTATAATTCAATTGACTTGGAGATATCCAAATCACTCACATCTTCAGTCTCTTTACTACCCTCATGTAATGATTGTCGTTGACGAATTGGTGTAGGTTGGTAAGGTCGT
Organism: Eucalyptus pumila; assembly: GCA_016097595.1. Lineage (NCBI taxonomy): Eukaryota > Viridiplantae > Streptophyta > Magnoliopsida > Myrtales > Myrtaceae > Eucalyptus > Eucalyptus pumila. The sequence goes on from CM027851.1 coordinate 68,281,285, forward strand.
CTTGGGATATTGTTATAACAGGAGCTTCTCATTCTAAACCAACATATCGATTAGTTACTCATTCTTTCATAGGTAACTCAAATCATCATAAGATAAAGCTTCGATGTTGAAAACATAAAGCCTTGAATCGAAGCGTAACAACTAAAGAGTAACCCAAAATTTACAACACTTAGTGAATGCGATCAACCCTAAACAAATAAGTAACGGAAAACGGCGATCAGTGAAGCAGAATAAATAAATTAACAAAAATATATAGTTTGTTGAGATTCTCACTCTCATTCTTCAATTTCTTCTCGCATTGCATAACATCATCAAATCAAATAAAATCTCATATTATCGAAGTTGACTAATTCAATACAATTCCTCATTTACATCTGTAGCATGGTGTCGAAATTCCTTCAATAATTGTTGTCTAAATAAAAAAAAAAAAACCATATTCATTAGATATAAGCATTATATTAAAGCAAAAGTTAACAGTACCACTTGTTAAACTTACCCATTCCGATTAATCTCCGAGCGATCAATCTTGGCCTTAACTTCAGCCATTCCACTGCAAAACAACAGTACAACAAAACGATAAAATAAAATATGAATCAGATTAAATAATTAAACGAATTCATTTGAATTGAACATCGATATTCAAAGTTATTCAGTTATATAAGTCATGAATAACTAAACAAATGAGTTGTGTAATATAGGATTACGAAATAGTGTGGACGCACGGAAGAATTGTTACTCTTCACGAATTTCTCTCATCTAAAAGCTCGACGTATTGGACAAAATCAAGAAAACATATAAAAAAGAAATAAGTCCAATCACCTAGAAAGTTCCTCATCTATTTTAAGCAAATATCGTTGGGATGCCTCACATGTTTTATTTCCATCACTACACACCACACGAGATCGAAAATTTGAAATAGAAATTATAGTTCAATCGACTTGGAGATATCCAAATCACTCACATCTTCAGCCTCTTTACTACCCTTATGTAATGATTGTCATCGATGAATTGGTGCGAGTTGGTAAAGTCGTCTTGGAACATTATTATGACAGGAGCTTTTCATTCCAAACCAACATATCGATTAACTACTCATTCTTCAATGAGTAACTCAAATCATCAGAAGATAAAACCTCGAGTTTGAAGGCATAACGCCTTGAATCAGAGCGTAACAGCTAAAGAGTAACCTAAAATTTACAACAATTAGTGAATGCGATCAACCCTAAACGAATAAGTAACAGAAAACGACAATCAATGAAGGAGAATAAATAAATCAACAGAAGAAATAGTCTGTTGATGTTCTTGCTCTTATTCTTTAATTTCTTCTCGCATTGCATAACATCATAAAATAAAATAAAATCTCATATTATCGAAGTCGACTAATTCAATATAATTCATCGCTTACATCTGCAGCGTGGTATCAAAATTCCTCGAACAATTGTTGTCTAAAGGGGAAAAAAATATATATTCATTAGATATAAGCATTTTGTTGAAGAAAAAATTAACAATACCACTTACATGCATCACTTGTTAAACTTACCCATTTCATTCAATCTCCAAGTCCACGTGATCCATCTTGGCTTTAATTTCAGCCATCCCGCTACAAAACAATAGTACAACAAAATAATGAAATAGAATATGAATCATTTTAAATAATTAAACGAATTCATCTGGATTGAACATCAATATTATTGAGTTATTTAGTTATATAAGCCAGCAATAGCTAAACAAGTGAGTTGTGCAATATAAGATTACGAAATAGGGTGGATGCACGGAATAATTGTTACTATTCACGAATTTCACTCATCAAAGAGCTCGACGTAGAGGAAAAATCAGGAAAACATATAAAAAAGAAATAAGTCCAATCACCTCGAAAGTTACCCATCTATTTTAAGCATATATATGCCTCTCATGTGTTCTTTGCGTTACTGCACACCACACTAGATCGAAAGTTTGAAACATAAATTATAGTTCAATCGACTTGGAGATATCCAAATCATTCACATTTTCAGTCTATTTACTACCACATGGAATGATTGTCGTTAACAAATTGGTATAGGTTAGTAAACTCGTCATGGGACATTGTTATAACAGGAGCTTTTCATTCTAAACCAACATATCGATTAGTTATTCATTCTTTCATAAGTAACTCAAATCATCAGAAGATAAAACCTCAAGGTTGAAGACATAAAGTCTTGAATTGGAGCGTAACAAGTAAAGAGTAATCCAAAATTTACAACACTTAGTGAATGTGATCAACCCTAAACGAATAAGTAACAAAAAACGGCGATCAGTGAAGCTAAATAAATAAATCAACAGAAAATATTGTTTGTTGATGTTCTCGCTCTCGTTCTTCAATTTCTTCATGCACTGCATAACATCATCAAATCAAATAGAATCTCATATTATCGAAATCGACCAATTCAATACAATTCATCGCTTATGTTTGTAGTGCAGTGTCGAAATTCCTCCAACAATTCTTCTCTAAAGGAAAAAAAAAAAAAACATATTCATTAGATATTAGCATTATGTTGAAGCAAACATTAACAATACCATTTACATGTGTCACTTGTTAAACTTACCCATTCTGTTCAATCTCCGAGCCCACGTGATCAATCTTGACCTTAATTTCAGCCATCCCGCCGCAAAACAAGAGTGCAATAACATAATGAAATAGAATATGAATCAGCTTAAATAATTAAACGAATTCATCTAGATTGAATATCGATATTTTAGAGTTATTCAGTTATATAAGCCATAATAGCTAAACAAGTAAGTTGTGCAATATATGATTACGAAATACCATGGATGCACGGAAGAATTGTTACTCTTCACGAATTTCACTCATCTAAAAGCTCGATGTATTGGACAAAATAAGGAAATATATAAAAAAAAAATAAGTCAATCACCACGAAAGTTCATCATCTATTTTAAGAAGATATCGTCGAGATGCCTCACCTGTGTTATTTGCATCGCTACACACCACACGAGATCGAAAGTTTGAAACAAAAATTGTGGTTTAATCGACTTGGAGATATCCAAATCACTCACATCTTTAGCCTCTTTACTACCCTCATGTAATGATTGTTAAAGACGAATGTGTGCAGGTTGGTAAGGTCGTCTTAGGACATTGTTATGACATGAGCTTCTCATTCCAAACCAACATATTATACTCATTTTTTCATAAGTAAAAATCATCAAGACAAAGCCTGATGTTGAAAACATAAAGCCTTGGATCGGAGTGTGACAACTAAAGAGTAACCCAAAATTTACAACAATTAGTGAATGCGATCAACCCTAAATGAATAAGTAACAGAAAACGACAACCAGTGAAGCAGAATAAATAAATTAACAGAAGATATAACACAAGAAGGCATCGAACTTTAGGGTTTGAGCAATTCGAATTTCGAATGAACGAGATTACTTTATGCATCCCTCAATAGACGAATCAACACGATTAGTGAATTGGAAGAAATATAGCGAATGGAACGTACCTGAACAAGATAACACCGGGTTTGAGCAATTCGAAAATTGAAGGAGACCTGAACACAAGAGAGTATCGTACTTTAGGGTTTGAGGCACTTTAGGGTTTGAGCAATTCGAATTTCGAAGGAGTGGGATTACTTTATGCACCTCTCAACAAACGAATCAACACAATCAGTTAATAGGAAGAACTAAAGCGAATGGGACGTACCTGAACAAGATAGTATCGGGTTTGAGCGATTCGAAAATCGAAGGAAACCTGAACACAAGAGAGCACCGCACTTTAGGGTTTGAGCAATTTGAATTTCAAATGAGCAAGATTACTTTATGCATCCCTCAACAGACGAATCAACACAATTGGTTAATCGGAAGAACTAAAGTGAATGGGACGTACTTGAACAAGATAGCACCAGGTTTCAGCGATTCGAAAATCGAAGAAGACCTAAACACAAGAGAGCACTACACTTTAGGGTTTGAGCAATTTGAATTTCAAATGAGCAAGATTACTTTATGCATTTCTTAACAGACGAATCAACACAATCTATGAATCGGAAGAAATAAAGGGAATACGACGTACCTGAACAAGATAGCGCCAAGTTTGAACCATTCGAAATTCGAATGAGACCTGAACACAAGAGAGCACTACACTTTAGGGTTTGACCAATTCGAATTTCGAAGGAACATGATTACTTTATGCATCCTTCAACAGATGAATCAACACGATCAATGGATCGGAGGAAATAAAGCGAATAGGACGTACATGAACAAGTTAGCACCGGGTTTGAGCGATTCGAAAATCGAAACAGACTTGAACACAAGAGAGCACCGCACTTTACGGTTTGAGCAATTCGAATTTCAAATGAGCAGGATTACTTTATGCATGTGCGAATCAACCGAAGACAATGAGGAGCTACCGCGACACGAATCGCCGACGGTGAATCATGATGGTGGTGATCGAAGAGGGAGCAGCCCTCCGAACTAGAGCGGTAAAGTGAGACTTCGAGTATATTTCGTGATTTTGCTCAAGCTTCTGTTCCGTCACATACTTCGTTTCTTCAAATAGAGTACAAGAGCGGGGGAGAGGGGGGGCCGGGCCTCTTTGGGGCTTAAAAAGCAAATTTCGAGTGATGGGCTTTAGCCCATAGGCTAGTTATGCATGAGCTAGGTTTTTTTCTATTTTGGCTGGCTAAAATCGTGGATATGCGAGATGGGCTTCACACTCATTTATTCATTTTTTGGTCATTTTACTATTATTCACTTCTTTTTTCATTAATTTTTTTTATTTTTCATTAAATAATTTAAGTGCCAACAACTGTGCGAATCCACAGCCCACAGTTGTTCAAGTTCTTGACTAAAGAAAATGTCGATCAGTTGAACACGTTGCTCCTCCGTAGAATGACGAAAGGTAAAATCTCTTCGTTGAGTGTCCACTACTTAAATCACGTTGGTCTCTACCGTAATTGATTAATAGTCACAAATATTGTACACCAAGCTACACATACCTTTTTATTCCAAGAATGGGTCAACAAATAGAGTCTAATCAAGATACTTCCCCTCAAAGATGTACTGAGATCGATGAACGATTTTGCGCTCTCCAAACTAGAAAATGTCACCCAATTGTAGGAAAATCTGCATTGCTTCCCTGCTTGTCGACGGCGAACGACAGAGAGGAACTGGGGGAGACGAAGAAGAAGAGAGGTGTTTTTGTGGGCCGGCGCAGTCCAAGCTTATCAGGTTCGGAAAAATTTGAGCCCGATCAATGAGATTTGGCCCACCAATAGAGTTAATTACCGGGTTCACCAGCACCACGCAGAAGGCAAACCCCCCGGTTCTACTCTAATTATACATGTAATTACGTCGCGACCGACTCAGCAAATATATCAACTGATTGGCAGCGCTTTCGCAAATTGTTCCTTTATCATTTAAATAAAGATTTTAATCAACTCATGCCATCTTAATTGTCACGGCCCGTGTTTAGATAGTGATGGCCGGGTTCATGGAATTCAATAAGAATCCTTTCTCTATTTTATTCAAATGCATGAAAAAATTAGATTTTCACATGTGATGAGCCAACAAGGCGAAATTTTGCTCGAGAACTCCTCAATATAAATCTTAGATCGAGATGAAGAGCACGTGGGAATGCAGCCCGATATGCATCCTCTTTGTTAATCTCTTAATTATTAAATAATAGAATCGAATTAGAAAATCGGATGCTTTACCCGGACTAATACAACATCATACACAAATTCCACACTATCAAGTAAAACTCGAATTTAGAAAATCACGAAATTTCTAAAATTAGATCTCACATTGCAAGAACAGAGGCATACTGCCCCATCCGGATTCCGGACGATGACATTTCCATATTACCGTTCTCGCAGTAGATGTAACAGAACTAAGGGTATAATAAGTATAAGAGTTCTCGCGTTGCTAGCATTTCTAGGTCCACACTAACAAAAGTTTCAAAGGAATTAGCGAATGATCGTACAGGTTGTATTCAATTCAGATCAAATACATATAGGTGCTTTGCCGCCATTCAATTAAGATAAAATGCGCAAGACTGATTCTGAAGAGGAGGTAAAAAATAAAAGGAACATCATAATTCTCAACCTATCTAATTGAAGCCAAGGGGAAAAAACATAGGTCTATAGGAAACTATCGCCGCAATGGAAGGCATGATATACACTTTCGAAGACGAGACAGCGACCCCCATCTGGCTTGTGAAGCGAAACAAAGCAAAACGGAACAGAGCAAGCTCTCAGTGAACTTCAATTTGTCTTTCATCAGCGTTCTCATGCTCAACCTGCCAATCAAAAGAATGGGTTTCAGACACTGACATTGGCATGAGATTTTTCTATAAATGGTGCACACGATGATATAAAGCACAAGCGTAGAAATAATAATCAGCTTTTGTTATTATGGTCGTGGTTATCATTGTTGTTGTTGTTTGAAAGAATATGCATTGTGACATGTCAGGCAGAAATCTCAAAGAAGAGTCCAAAAAACTAATTGAATGTTACGTGGGCATTTACTGCTTACAGTGGGGTTAGTAATCCTGGACTAAGACAGCACCAATTCAATATCAACCTATGAAAGGAACAAGCCATTTCCATGATGAACTGAACAATTTCCCATCCAAGTTAGCTAACCACATATAGATGGCCAAAAAAAGCCATAATTAGAATTTGCCCTCAACCCAATGACGGAGACTCTATTCATTTAACTATCCTGACCACATGGTATGTGCTCAACCGCCCCCCTTTCTCTCCTTTTTTTCTCATCCCCCTCAAAACTTCAAATGGAGAACCCCACCTGCGCTGGTTCATGCGATGGGAAAACATCCTAAGATATGTGACTTGTGCCATCCCAGCACACTAGATGAGATCGAAGAAGACCCCAGTGTAAAACGTCAAAACATGCACCTCTTAATAGATAATCAAAGTTAACATGACCAGAAATTCTGCTACTGCACCATAAACTATCAAAGCTATTTTTGCACAGAACAGTAGTAAGCACCATCCCTCGCATCCTTCACTATACGTCAGAATAGAATAAGTTGCCCATCTTTTGCAAACTCCGTATCCCCTGCCCGAGCAAGCCTGCAGACACAGCAATCCACGTTAAGACTCCTTAACCAGTAAAATTTATTCACGGCGTGGTTACTAGAAGAAGGGAAAAGAAAGAAAGTCGGAATACACATCAGCATCCGCAACATAATGAACGTCATTGATGGTATAACGCCCTCCTTGAAGAAAAACGGCGCAGATGATACATGCGTCCATCTCACCAAGAACAGAAACAGCAGCATCAGCCTCCTGAATGTATCAAAAGTACTTGTCACAATCCGAAGCTTCTTAAAACGTAGGGCTGCTGAAAACAATTCTAACAAAGATCTCATCCTTGCCTCTGGAAAATGACCTCTTGAAGTGGAGTCACCTCTTAGAACTACCGTGTAGTCCACATTCTCCAACAACTTTACTGCTGTTTGCAGATTTTGGCAAATATCTTTGATGAGTGCACTGGCCTGTAGCAAATGACATTTTGTTCAGGAACGAGTATTAATATAAACTAAACCTACTAATTCCATAGGGCAATTGCAATTTCCCACAATCCTTCCTTTCTATCTTGATTAAGCAGATCTTTGATTTTCCTCACTGCTTCTCAACAAGAAACAAATCCATAAAGATCCATAAGTTCATTAATACCAGAAAAAGAATTATAACTTGCCTTGTCGGAACTCAGTGACCTAGAGTTAGTCAACATGTAAAAGCATGTTGGTTTTTTCTTGAACTGCTCAACAAGTGACTCGACCATCCCACACTGTCATGATAACAGTTAGGACATAGTACCATTATGGTCACAGATAGTAGCACATAGTACCATCATAGATAGTAGCATAACGACAATTATCTAGAGGGCAGGAGCCCCTATTACAAATCCCTATTACGTTGTATTCATTTCAACAAAATATTCCAGTGGTAATCCTGCAAGATCAAATTATCGAGCAAATAAAGGTAATTCTTGCCCAAACTGTCAAGGAGAAGTAATATGATAAGGTGAGATCACTTAGGGTTAATCGAATCACTTGGCCATATAACTACAATGGTTGTGCAGAATGACTTGCCAAATAACCTCATTGTGCTGCATCTCTGACTAATAATTTATTCTCCAACCCAATTATTAGTTACTCATTTTGCTTTAGAATTTAGTGTATGAGGTTCTTCAGTATAAACTTCTTAGCACCTCACCTTGCAGTTGGAGGTCAAGAAACGTGCAACGGCAGATATGCCCTTCTATCAGTAGATCACAACGGAGTCCTTGAAATAGGTTGAAATCAAGTGGAATTAAGTGGAAAAAGTTATTTCCTTATTTGGCCAAACACCTTTTCTCCTTTGCCCACAAGTTTCTCTCTCCCTCTCTCTTTCTTTCTTTTTCTTTCTCTCTCTCTCTCCCTCTCTCTTTTCCCCCTCGTGCGAAATGCCTCCCACCGACTGCCCCCCTTGCTGTCTTCCCCTTTGCCTCCTCCACTTTTCCATTTTATTTTTTTTTTGACTTTTCAACACTTATCTTCTCTCTGTTGTCTTATCTTCTTCTCTCTCTCGGTACTCTCTCTCCCCCCTTTCTCCCATGGAACCCGACGATTTACGCATTTGAACCTATTTACTCGGTTGAGATTCACTCCGTATCTGATCTATGATATTATTATGGCAGTCTCTTGATTCCGAGTGGGATTTCTCTACGGAAAAGAAACCACCACGTGGCGCGTCAGAAACAAAAACAAAAGATACCGTCTCCGACTAGTCGACCGCCCACACCAATCACATCACAACTTCACTTCAGACAAAATGTCATCCGACTACTTTCCCCAGAATTCTCTCTCCTCAAAAGTATATACATAACGACAAATTAATCAAGACCCTATTGACGATCAGCCACTCAACGAGTGTCCGGCGCGAATTTCCCCTCCCAGAAAAAGAGCAAATCGAGAAATCCCACGATCCCACTAAAGTTTCTCTTTTTCGTCAAATAATTTTAGTACGTTGCTCCAATTACACGACCTTATCGTGTTTCTGACTTTTTCGTTTTCCTTAAATTAATTATTGTCGTCCGGAGATTTTGATGTTTGACGAGTGTACATACATACATGCATACACATGGGAACAGAGAGGCTGAGAGATGCCATCGCCCAGAGCACCACCGTCGATGTCGATGATGGAGAGACTGCTGGGCCTCCTTAGGATCCGGGTCAAGCGCGGCGTCAAAGATCCAATGATCCCTACGTCGTCGTCAAGATGACTGTACACAGGTCCGCCTCCTCCTTTAGTCCCTCTCCGTTTTACTCTCATTTTTTTTTCTTGTATGTAACACTTCACATACGATGATTTGACTCTATTTTGCTCAAGTTCCGATTTTGGGGGAAAATGAAGATAGGGGCGTGCTTTTACATCCTTTCAGTGACTTGGGTCGTTGCCCAAATGATCCGGTTGAAGTGACATTAATTGAAGATGTCTCCTGTCAAGAGTTTCCATGCGTTTTTCGCCTTGATAAGTTTTGTATCCACTTTTGCCAATGAGGACATTGGTACTTTATCTGCGTTGGTGATTCGCTAATGAATTACTTTTCACTAGATCTTGCCTTAGCAGCCCCGATTGAAGAACTTGCTATTCATGCCTACATTTTAACAAACTTTGCTAGATCATTGGAGTCGCTTCTTCACCGCATGAGACCTGGAAAGTTTTTGTAAACTCTTTTTCGCCTTTCTTCAGTTCCTTTAATTGCCTTGATGGCATATTATCTTCTTGTCCTGCGGATGATTAACCTTCAAACGTCATTCTTCACTCATTTTTGCCTTTTGCTGTTTAAGACAACGATCCGATGGATCCAATTAATCATTATGTTCAAGCCTTTGAAGTCTACTACCCTTTCACAGAGAGGGTGGGATATATCCATGTACTCTCTCTCTTTCTGAGCATATGTGCGTTTTGCTCACTTTTGATTCATTCCTGAAGTTGAGGCTAGAGGACCACAAATCCTTCCATGATCGTACGGGCTTCTTGATGTCACATCGCGCTTCACTATTCCTGTGTGAGGAGCTTACTTTAGTTGGATATGCTTCTATATGGCTGTTACTATTTGAATCAATCTCCCTTATAAATCCTCTAGTTAAAGGAGGAATAAATGAGACAGAAATTGAAGACCCCATCTTATGAAGAAGGAGGTTAATCCTGAGTGGAACGGAGATCCGACTCTCTCTTTCCAATTCTACCATTCCAGTCGAGCTGGTAAGTTCTCTCTCTCTCTCTCCCCCTTCGTGACTTAAGTCGGATACATATGAATTATTTTCACGATGCTCCGTGTTCATTCGCCTCTTCGTTTGCTAGTCTTTTCATCACCAGTGTGCCTAAGTTACAAACTATCGAAAGTCGTCTGACCGCATCTTTGGATGCTGTATCTTGTACTAAGACCGGTTTTTATGTAAAAGACGTCATCATTAAGTTTAGCATACTTGCACACAACTTTAGGGGTCGTGCTGAACTATATTACAAACATGTTACGTTAGGTTTGGTTAGTTTGTATCTCAACTTACCAACAGTTCAGCTATGCCGAGTGTCCATACAAATTTCATATCGCACGAAGGGAATTGCATTAAAGGATGTAGTCCCAATGTCTCTTAAATTTTCCTGCATTCATTAACGGAGTGTGAAAACAAAAGTAAGAGTTTACTTGTGAGTTGCACATTCATTGACTCTTCCGCTTTCGTGTAACTAGCCGTGGAAAGGACATTAAAGCGAACAAGAGGCCATGTCTTTAGGGTGCTGAATGGTGATGTATGTGTCGTTTAGCACAAGACCAGTTGCTTTCTTGGCTTGGCTTCTTTAAAGAATGGTTACCTCTTTTCTATTAACCGTATCACTTTTCACTCCCCGTCTCACATTTGTAATGTTAATGTTCCTCCTGCTTATTATTTTTTCAAAGGATATACATGCAAGTTTCCTTCAATGCAAATTTCTCAGTCTCTGCCTCATCAGTCTGCTCAAAGTTCGGTCATTGCAGACAGTGTAGCTCTTTGATATGGTTAGACTTCCTTCTCATCTAGAATCGAGGTTGTTCTGACACCATTCCAATCGCCCTTAGGATCCACAGCGTGATATGAATAGCCTAGCGCGGATGAGAGTAGCTCATAAAGTAAATGCCAATTTTACCACTGTTAAGAACTCAGCAAGCTCCGACCCATCGTAGCTTGCAAGTAGGAACCTGTTTCCCGCTTAGGTTATTTAATGAACACTTGATTCGTCAACCTGAAAGAAATTAAGATGGCGCCATTCTGCATTACTGAAGGTTTTTTTTTTTTTAATAGGGGAAGATAGATGTTGATGTATCCTCGTGGCAGACTGTTTATGACCACAATCCGTTCAGCGAAGATGACAAAACGGGAGATGATGAGTTCGACATAAAACCTTTCATAGAAGCTCTCGAGATGAATCTGCAAGGCCTTTCCAGCGGCGCTGTCATGACGAGAGTGCAACGTCTTAGACGAAACTGCCCCGCTGAAGAAAGCTGCATCGTCTGGATTGAAGGACGGGTTGTCCAAGACATGTGCCTCGGACTGAGAAATGTCGGAGTGCGGAGAAGTGGAGATTCAGCTCCGGTGGATCGATCTTCCCGATTCCAAGGGCTTATAAAGCACCACGCGCTTGCCCCGTGATGCGGTTGCCCCGTGTTCTGTACTCGAACAACCTCTCTTGTTCATACCATCCTGCAAAGTGAAGTTGTTGCATCTGTACTTTTGCCCCCTCGGGACTTCTCTGTACGTGCTCGGTGAGGTAGCGACGTCGCACATGCTCCCGTCTCACATGATCTATAGGTTAAGCTATTCGAAACAACATGATCACAGCACGATACGAGGCGATTGGATATACACAAGAAGCACTCGGTGCAGCCCTATCTCTTGCCATTTCTGGCAATCTTTGAACTTGCTTTTGGGGATTTTCGCTCACGCTTTGGAAAAATTTCTACTGGAATTAAATCGTCAGAAGCTCCCCTTTGGCTTATGTATGGGTAGGAATTGAAGATCTTCTCGTTCACAGGTCATGCGATGCAAAAGAGCACCAAACTTATCATGGGTGGATTGATCTTCCTTCCGAAACTCCGTACGAAATTTCCGTTTTTGGTGCACAAGGCTATTCAACTTGGAGAACCCTTGCACTTTAGACTGTAAATCCCAGCAAGTGAGAAATGTGCTCTATTAATGGTGCGTCGAGCATTGCATGCGCAATAGAAATCGCTGAGCATTAATTTCCATATCAAAGGAAATTTTTATAGCACAAACTTCCAAGCCAACCCACCCAAAGAAAAAGGATTAAGTTATTAAAAAGGAAAAAGCCCTCCTTTCATCATTTCTATGGATAGTGAATGGAAGAGAAAAATTATTACAGATATACATTTGATACGTGTTCGCATAAGAGCTATATAACCAATTCTCATAGATAAAACTAAAACCGCAAATGCAGATGAATTATAAGTGGAGACCCTATTCAAATGATGGCTAAACTGATGAAATGGTCTATGCGGGGACTCAAGGTTCGAAATCCTGCCTCGTGGACCCGATCCTTGCGCAAGGGGGCCGATCTGCCCAAAAGGCAAATCGAGCAGTCAGGCGCAAGTCACTCCCTCGGCAGAAGAGTGAAAAGATGCCAACTTTCGTTGAGCGGTCTTGCGTGAGCATGATTTTTTTTTTTTTTTTTGTTAAAATGTCCGTCTGATTTTACACGAGTTTATTCAATATCCTGACTCGCTCATTGTGCATGTTTTTTTTTTTACTAGAATCGTTTGAAGGTAATTTAATAGAATTGTGTCATCTTCTCTTTCGGGATGCACAATGTCCAGAGCTGCGAAGCGAGCAAAGAAAGAAGAATTGTTTATAAAGGGAGCAGAGGAGGGCGAGATGTGAGTAGATTTGGACATTTCCAAGCTGATTGAAATAATTTCTGATTTTCACTTTTGATTCCATGAATTGTGCAGTCAAACACAGTCCCGAAGAGATGACAGTGTGCAATACATTATAATGGTCCATGAGCAACTATAGATGTGGTTCAACTTCTTTTTCTTTTTCTTTTTTATATATATTTTAAATTTTATTTCCTTTATTTTGTACTCTTGTTTTGTGGAGAGATAGCTGAAATGAAGTTGACCATGGATCAATTGCAGTTAGATCTTGAGATAAATAGGTAAATTAATAAGTTACACGTACAATAATGTTAACCTATGCTTGAGTACAATGATTTTATCTAATGACTTTTTTCTTTCTGTAGAAAAAATTTGGTAGATACGTTGAAAAAAAAAATCTGAAGAAGTAAGTGAGGAACCTATAGTATTATTGATCTCGATAATGTGATTTTGTCCAATTTAACTTGATTTGACGTGATGTGCAGTATGAAAATAATTTGAAAGATGAGAATAAGAAGCTTGAAAAAATCTACGAGGAGATTAACAATTACTGAGACAAATCTAGAGGTACATTAATTGGGTAAATTTTTCTCATTATAAAGTTCTTGGTTAGTGTCATGACTCATTTGGTTACTTCGGTAATGTACTTATCTTTCCATAGATGTTTTCCTTAAATTTGAAGAGGAAATGGAAAAGTTTAAAGAATCGAGAGAGAAGGAAAAGGCTTTGGTGGCAGCAATGAGGGAAAACATTAATGAAGCCAATGAATACATAAGAATGAGGAAACAGGTGATTTAATGTTTCAAGAAACTTGTGTTTTTGGAGTCTTGGTGCATGTTCACATGTGGACATTCTTTTTTTCGAAATGCAAGACATAAATATATGAGGAAATTGACGAAGATTTTCAACTTGTGAAAGATTAGGACTGAATTTTTTGCTGGAGGATGGTTTGGAGACGGTCGCCATGTGATTGTGGAAATTTCTGCACATAATGGTTTGATTTCTCTGTATTTGACTTGTATTTTATGACCTGAGCAACTAAAGTTTTTTGACTTCGCGCGCATAGCATGACAATGGACGTAAAATAAAACTTTACTGGTTAATCAAACTTTAGCTGAAATGCTGACTAATATACCCTGTATGGCTTGTGGGTTAGGAAGACAAATACTGTGATATACTATTGTCATACTCCTCATCATGGTGTGAGGAAGTTCATTGCCTGAGCATGACGGCATTTCATTTTAGGGCATTTACTATTTATTACAGAGCAATTGCCACATGAAATTGTTAACTACGTTAATATTGCATCAGCTAACCGAAGTCCGGATAGTTAATTTACAGTAGTGTCTAAGCAGCGAGAAATGTTGAAGAATAAGTGATCAGGTTCGCGTAACTTCTTGCCAAGTGGGTTAAATCTTAGGACGCCACAGATTGACTGGTTATGATAGGGTGTTTTGGGTGATTCTATTGCAAGTAGATGGTCAAGCAACAAGGATTGAAGCTACTTTGCTCCATCTTAAAAAAGAGCAAAGTCATTGAAGAAGCAAACATGAAGCTAGGGAAGGGAGGTAAACAAAATTTTGCTCGCTTCCTTCTCTTTTTAGGGGGTAAAAAATATTATCTTTGGAGGGAGGGAGAGATTCACGCCTTACTTGATCGTTTGAAGGTGATTGAATAGAATTGCGTTGTCTTCTCTTTCGACGTTTCCTTGTCTTCAACAGGGTTTTGGATTTTTTTGGCGATGGGTTCATCGTGAGCGTTTGTCACTTGTGCGGTCGGTCATTTAGTATGGGATTTTGCGAGACTTTGAGGAGCTGTAGGATTTTGATGGCATATGAATTGATTGTAGCTAAGTCTGCTGTATTGCAATTGTTGTACATAGTAGAGGAAATGGAAGTGAGAGACTAAATATTTTTTTTGAACTCCCATATAAGAGTGGGGAGCATCATACTACAGTGTTCAGCTGCTGTTGTAATTGCTTTTTGAGAAGTATTAGAATTAAGAAAATGATAGCATTTGGTAGCTTCCATGTCTACTGCACTGTGAAAAGTTCTACACTTTTTATATCTGCTGCATTGTAACCTTACTCGGTTGTTACATAATTGAAAAGTAAATGTAGAGGAGTATACAGCAGGTTATTCAAGCATAACCAGTACCACTAGTCTTTGCGTTTGTAAAAAGGTGTAAACTAAATCCTCAGGCCGGGCACAGCCGAAGAGCCAGTGTCTTGATCCCCTTGCACATCCTGAAATGTGTGTACTAATCAAACAGCATGAGCTGCGGAGATTATGCGGCTGTCCGGCTCTTGGTGTTGTGCATGCTCTGCATGTCTTGCTTTGTGTTCCTAGAGTAGTCGTATTTAAGAGGCGGGTCAAAAGGATCGTAATTTACTTCAGATCTTTGAGTGGTCATACTCAGGTGATGCTTTTGTTTTTGCTGTAAACAAAATGCTCTTCAACACACCAGGCAAATACGAGCAAGTGCAGTCCCTGACTTAAGGATGCTTTGTGCTTTGTTCGACAGGGCTTATGCTTATCAGTATTTGATCGGTCCATGCGATGGGCTGGAAGGTTTATATCAGTTCATTGTATGCCGTTTTGCAAGTAACAGAACAAGTGGGGTTGTTTGAAACCCGCCTTCCTCCCAATGGAATTATGATAACAATAATTCATGCTTGATCAAGCAAATTGAAGTGCTGCAAACTGGGTTAAGAGGGAGATAGAGAAAAAATTGATACGTTTGCCAATCCATAAGGGATTTTTTTCTTTTGATTTTTCCCCAGATTCCCCATATTCAATTTGGGCTCTCCTTCCTGGCCCATCCTCCCCCGGCCCCCAACAACGCCCGCATGCGCGCGTGGAGTGATGTCGGGAGTGATGTTGGGGGTAGCTAGACCCCTCTCTATTCTGCTGCCTGTGAATTTGTGCTGATAAGTGGGTAAACCCCTCAATTCTGTTGCATGTCATGAATAACATCATTGTTAGAGCTTTCCAGACATCTTCTATTTGTATTTTTCACAAAGGTTTCTCTCTCTCTCTCTCTCTCTCTCTCTCTCTCTATTCACCCAGTTTGCAACACTTGATCAGGTTCAAAGAAAAATGAGAATTCTGTCGAAGTTCCGTTCGAGTAATTATCCATCTTTGTGCTCATTTAACTTTCCAGTCATGAATACATACATATGGGGTATCTTAAGCTAGATCAAATTGTTAATTATTAAGGCAGGTTTATGCAATCTACCAAAACTATAAAGACACCATTGATATTTTAAGCTAGATTGCTCGCCTATTATCTTCTAGGCAACTGTACTTTGCTCTCTTTTCTCTTTGTTTGTGTGTGTATGGGTGTTCAATTTGAGTATTTGAATCGAGTCAAGTTCGATTATCTGATTTTGTCCATTCAACTCCACTAGATTTTAACCTATTTGAAGGACTCCATTGTGATCTACTGATAGAAGGGCATATTTGCCGTTGCAGGTTTCTTGACCTCCAACAACAAGGTGAGGTGCTAAGAAGTTTATACTGAAGAACCTCATACACTAAATTCCAAAGTAAAACGAGCAACTAAATAATTGTATTGGAGAAGAATTATTAGTCAGAAATGCAGCATGAGGAGGTTATTTGGCAAGTCATTCGGCACAACCATTGTAGTTGTATGGCCAAGTGAGTCAATTAACCGGAAGTGATCTCACCATATCATATTACTTCTCCTTGACAATTTGGGCAAGAATTACCTTAATTCGATCTTGCAGGATTACCACTGGAATATTTTGTTGAAATGAATACAACGTAACAGGGATTTGTAATAGGAGCTCCTGCCCTCTATCTAACAGCCGTTATGCTACTATCAATGACCGTGATGATACTATGTTCTAACTGTTATCATGACAGTGCTTTTTTTTTCTTCTTTTTTTTCAGTTCTTCCATGTCTTTCAAAATCCCTAAAAGTAAATGGTATCAACAAACTGATTTTGACATGAGATTTCCAGTTCCAAAGCTATTTTAATAGCTTCGGGTCAGCAATTTATTGCATTCTGTTTTGATTTTAAAGTAATTCCAAGTATATGTTTTCTTTGTCTACTATGCAGATGTCTTTTACTTGGTATATGAAATCAATAGAAAGGGCTCAGATGCCTGACAAATTGTGGGAAAGAGTGAGGCTGCCGAGAAATTATGAGAAGGTCCTTGAGATTATTGATGAGCATCTGGTATTGGCAATTTAGCTTTGCAGTGAAACAGGTTGCTTTGCTTTGTTCTGGCATTTAACTAATTGCTTCAAGTCCTCTGTTGGCAGATGTATTGGCCAAGTTTCTTGTTCATAAGACCAAGAAAAGGTTGACCAAAATGACTCAAATGCGCATCCGAATGAGGAAGGTTGCTCTGAAAACTAGGTTCAAAATCCTTCATGCATTCAGCTGCTCTATCATAGAACGTGTTTTCATGATAAACCATATCTCTTAATCTTCTGTTTTGCTATTTGATGGCACTTGTCAGTTTGATCAGTAATGTGGCGATTATAGTTGTGTCATCTAGAATTTGCTGTTGCTCTTTGCTTTTACCTTTGGATATTTTTGCCTCAGATGTGAATGTAAAGAACTATTTGTTCAGGTGAATGCTTTTGTGTCAGATTTGGGAATATGAATCTCTTGTCAAACAATTTTATCTTAGCAGCAAATATCTCTAGGTTCCTCTATAGTTCTCTTAGTAAGGTTTCACTACAACTCTCTTAAGTCGATTTCAGCAGTATGTTTATTTTCTCCAAAGTTTCTATACGGTACATATCTTATTTGTTGGCTTATGTGTATCATGATTGTAAAATCGCAATTCACAAGGTCATAGCATTTGCATTTATGAAACCTCCTTGTTCAAGAACACACAGTGGACATTGCTTTGACCAATGTCTGGGATGGTCCTTCAGGGCATCTCCTTTGTTTCAGCTTTATACTTAAACGTGCCTTTCTTTTATAATAGGGAAAAGATCATGATGACACCAAGGAAAGAAAAAGAAGAGAGAGGCTAGAAGGGAGGAAAAAGCAGAAAAGGTGGCAGTTTTGGATAAGGTTTGTTGGGTTCACCTTTACAACCATGGAAGTGCTTCACCCATTGTATCATCCAAGATTTTTACTTAGTGTTGGCTCTGCTGCAGAGTGTTGATAAAGAGCTATTAGAATGCCTAAGGAAAGGAGTGTGTGATGATATCTACAATTGTCTGTCAAAGAGTATGGAAAAGTCCTTGAGATGCATACGTTGCAGGCTGCCTATGAAGATGAAGAGGAGGTATACTAAATGAACCCATGTTATTTCTGTTGTTTGAGGAGGAACATGTGGCTCTGTTAGAACAGTATTTCTGTATGAAACATGTAGAAGTTTTGCTTCTTGCTAGAGTTCATCATTTGATGATTTTATGCAATCTTGATTCTGGAATTAGAAGGAGCCTCAGATAGAGTATGTGGAAGGTTACGTTGAACTTGAGGAAGAACTAGAAGATGATATTCAAGATTTTTATGGTCTTGATATGAATAGAGTTTGTGCAATTGGTGACAATGATGAAGGTTCTTTCTATACATAGACACATATGAGCTGTTAACTTGTTTTTCCGTTCTTTATGGTTTCTTGCTGTATTTACGTTATGCTTTTCTTCATTCCCTTTAAAATCATGCAAGACAAGAAGCTTCTAGAGGACTTATGTGCTTCCTGGATCCAAGTAGTGGAGCTAATGAGTTTTGGTTCAGATGAAGACAGTGACAGTGATGGTGATGAAGATGATGATGTGGAAGCTGATCGGAAGAGAGGAAGAAAGGAATCCTCCTTGGCTTTGAGAAATGTTGAGAAAGGTGATGCAGGTTCTAAGCCCAAGAAAAGAGCCAAGGTTCTCATTGAGGTGAGTGCATGATTTTAAATTTTCAGATCTGCTGTCTATATGAACTTTGCGTGTGATAAGCATGTGCTGTGTATTAGTAGTGACAAATTTAAGTTCAGCTTTGCAAAGGAAGGAATGAGAATTTTCTATTAGTATTGAAAAATTTATAGTTCAGCTTTGTTTTATACATGGAAATCACTTTGTGCAGAAGTGGTGGGTAGTCTTGAATACTAGAGTGGCATCGTGCCGTGACCAACCTACATCCTCTTCCGATGCTTTCTCATCAGTCATATACACATCATGATTGTGGTTGAGTCTTTGTTTTTTTCTTTGTGTTGTCTCCTTCTTTAGCAGAAATGAAAGCTTTTCAGGTTATGATTCCAATAATTTTGATGACATCCTCTTTCCTGTGGACCGAAGTGGCAAAGGGACTTAAGCCCACTCCTTCGAGAATGTCTTGATAGGATCATGCCATGCACATGTGACTGGATGGGCTAATTTTTCAATGCTGACGTCTAGTGAAGGATGCGAGGGATGGTGCTTACTACTGTTCTGTGCAAAAATAGCTTTGATAGTTTATGGTGCAGTAGCAGAATTCCTGGTCATGTTGACTTTGATTAGGCTGTAGTAACTTTGATTAGGCTATTAAGAGGTGCATGTTTCGACGTTTTACGCTGGGGTCTCCTTCGATCTCATCTGGTGTGCTGGGATGGCACAATTCACATATCTTAGGATGTTTTCCCATTGCACGAACCAGCGCAGGTGGGGCTCTCCATTTGGAGTTTTGAGGGGGATGAGAAACGAAGGAGAGAAAGTGGGGCGGTTAAGCACATACCATGTGGTCAGAATAGTAAAATGAATATAGTTATGGTTATCTGACATGGATGGGAAATTGTTTTCTTCAGTTCATCATGGAAATGGCTTGTTCCTTTCAAGGTTCGCATTGAATTGGTGCGGTGTTGGTCCAGGAATACTAACCCCACTGTAAGCAGTAATTGCCCACGCAGCATTCAATTAGTTTTTCCGACTCTTCTTTGAGATTTCCGCTTGACATGTCAGAATGCATATTCTTTCGAACAATGACAACAACGACAATAATAACAAAAGCTGAATATTATTTCTGTGCTTGTGCTTTATATTATCCTGTGCACCATTTGTAGAAAATTCTCATGCCAATATTAGTGTCTGAAACCCATTCTTTTGATTGGCGGGTTGAGCATGATAACCCTAATGAAAGACAAATTGCAGTTCACTGAGGGCTTGCAGTGTTCCATTTTGCTTTGTTTCGCTTGGTAAGCCAGATGAGGGTGGCTGTCTCGTCTTCAAAAGTGTATATCATGCTTTTCACGGGTGACACATAAAAAGTTACCACAATGTTCTGAAAACCAGCATCCAGTGGATGCATGTTGCGGCGATAGTTTCCTACTGACCTATGTTTTTTCCCCTTGGCTTCAGTTAGATCGGTTGAGAACTATGCTGTTCCTTTTTTCTTGACCTTCTGTTCAAAATCAGTCTTGCGCATTTTATCTGAATTCAATTAGATAGGTTGAGAACTATCACAGTAATTTAGAAAGATGCAATGAACGTCCTCCGACCATTTCGACAAAATGAATTTGTTGATGTGGACATAAGGATGTTAGTTTTGTCGTTAAGTAGTATTTTGTATTTGTGGAAGGGATTGCAATAGTTCATGTTCTGATCTAAGAAGTTAAATGAGTCCCCGTACCAAAAAAGTTCCATGTACATTTTCTGCGACAGAATCATCAAATCTAGAACTGAAGTAGTGGACAAGGAAACCAGTATACTGTTTGTCCAAATAAGCATTTTGTATCCATGTCGCACTCATGAAATAACTTGACGAATTTTCCCTAAGAAATACGAGGATTGTCTTGAATCAAAAGAAAATAAATTGACAAGGACGTTACTGAATTTCAAACAATGAGTGTAAGAACCAGATTGATGTGATTCCCCACCAAAAGACAGCATTTTATCAAGATATTACCTTATAAATTAACGTGCGAACACGAATTCCCCATCTTAACGGGGGTAATTGGTCCCATGAACGGTTATGGAAGCCTATTGATACTAGGCAAGTGATGCATATATTGCCCTAGTGGCCACCTTTCCAACTTGAAAAGAGGTGGGGGGTTCAAATCTCCATTTTCTCAAGGGATATTGGGATGGGGATGATTTCATTTTAGGAGTGGGTTTCGACTCCTGCAAGAAGGTAAGACAAAAGTCTGAGAGTGAATCTTAGAATATGGTTAGAGTAGGACCGATAAAAAAAAAAGTAATGTATATATTGATGACCATTAATCAATGTGGGGAGACATTACCACTTTGCTCAAAGTATTTTGAATTAAAAAAAAATTAATAATTTTCTTGACAATAACACAATTACATTCGATAATTGAGTAATTGTCGGTGAAAGTTTGAGTTCGGGTTCGATTTGGTGCCTCTCTTTTTCTGAAATGATTGATTCTCTTGTCGGAAAGAGCTTTGTTATTTTGGACTTCTGTGACATTGCTATTTGCAGATAGTCCAATTAGAAAAACTCGCGTCATCAAACCAGTGGCCTCTTTTCCACTATTGACGACTTTCTAAAGGAAAGATGCATAGTGAATACCTACACTGTACATTTAAACCGATAATTCTATTCCGATTAAAAATGTACATTAAGATAAAGTTATGATTTTTTTTGTGATTTTACTTAACCTTTTCCTCTGTTAGCATTTCAAACATTACTTTTAGTCAATATCTAACACTCCCTGTGACATACCCACCCCATGGTGGGTGAGTTGGTTAGGGCACACACTGGCCACACGAAAGGTCAGGGTTCGATTTCCTGACTCGTCACGTTGCTACTTCGTCATGTTGCGTGACTTAACTGGTGGCTGCCGGCTGTGATATAAGTAGGAATATTAAAAATCATTGGCGCGAGTGATTTTTGCCCAAGCAAATTCTCTTTGCAAGAAAATGCGTACAAGCAAGTGTATGCAGAGGCATCTGAAGATCCGACTCCTTTTGGAACTAAAGTGTTTGGTTCCGCAAGCACTGGGCAGCTTTGCCTGTACAAGCTCCTGCCAATAAGCCTAAAGATATATTTGGTTATCTCTCATGAACCTATTCTTCATGAATGTGGAAGGCTTTAGGAACAGTATGATCTCGCACGTGTAGCAATTGATTTTATTTTCCACTTTGAGCCCTTGACCAACCCTCAATCCCCAAATAAAAATTACTGCTCTAATTGAACCTTGAGTTTATACAGGCAAATTTGAATTCCACTCTCACAATGACCATAACAAAGTCATCAAACAAAAGATTGTGTTTTGAGTAGGAATCAAATCTTTAGACAAGCCAAAGAAGTCATGGCATAGGCCAGATCGTCTAAATGTTCCAAAAACAAGTAGAAATCAGAGGCAAGGTATGTACAACCCAATCAAAATGAAGCCAAATGGTTCCCTTAAATTAACAACTATATGAGGGCAGAACTTAAGATGCTGTTGTAGTTGTGATTGTGCGATCTTGACCCCCTTCTTCCACAGACATTGATGCCTGATGCCTTTCTTCATTTGACGCTTGAAACGTCACCAAAGTCCTGCAATCCTCGAAGACCTGTATTTTGCGGAAAAAAAAAAATGTCCACATGTTACGCATCGAGCAACTCCAAAAGCACTAGCCATATCTAGAACCATTAAATTACCATCATCTTCTTTTTGACATTGTCATTCAATCGCTCAATTTGATCATGAATTGTTGCTAGCTTATCCTTCTCCTTCTTTCTTAATTCGACAAGTTGTGCCATGAAATTTCGCTTCTCGGCTTGGAACTTACGAAACTCATCTATGCAAAAATAGATGATCAACATAACTAAATCAATTGTACCACTAGCTTATTGGGAAAAACTCATAAACTTAAGAGACTAACAAATAAAGTTACCTTCATAAATCTCATCACCAGAGGTTTTGTAATTGCATAAATCTTGATATAGTTTGTTGAGGTTCCCACCCTCGTTCTTCAATTTGTTCTCATATTGTATAACATCATCAAATCAAATAAAATCACGATATTATTGAAGTTGACTAATTTAATACAATTCATCGCTTACCTCTGTAGCGCGATGTCGAAATTCCTCCAGCATTTGTTGCCTAAAGGAAAAAAAAAAAAAAACCTATTCATCATACATAAACATTATATTGAAGCAAAAGTGGTTACATGTATCACTTGTTAAACTTACCCGTTCGACTCAATCTCCGAGCCCACTTGATTAATCTTGGCCTTAAGATCAGCCATCTCACTGCAAAATGAGAGAGTTCAATAAAACAATGAAATAGAACATGAATCAGCTTAATTAATTAAACGAATTCATATGGATTAAAGATTGATATTCCAGAGTTATTCAGTTATATAAACCATAAATAGTTAAACTAGTCAGTTGTGCAATATAGGATTACTAAATAACATGGATGCACGGAAAAATTGTTACTCTTCACGAATTTCACTCATCTAAGAGCTTGACATATTGAACAAAATTATGAAAACATATAAAAAAGAAAGAAGTCCAATTACCTCGAAAGTTCATCATCTATTTTAAGCAGATATCGTCGGGATGCCTCTGCTGTGTTATTTGCATTACTGCACACCACACGAGATCGAAAGTTTAAAATAGCAATTATAATTCAATCGACTTGAAGATATTCAAATCACTCACATTTTCATCCTCTTTACTACCCTCCTGTAATGGTCATGATCGACGAATTTGTGTGGGATGGTGAAGTTGTCTTGAGACATTGTTATCAATGCAGCTTTTCATTCCAAAACAACATATCGATTAGCGGCTCATTCTTCCATAAATAACTCAAATCATCAGAAGACAAAGCCTAGAAGACATAAAGCAACGTAACAGCTCAACCCAAAATGAGTGAATGCAAGCAACCCTATACGAATGAGCAACGGAAAATTGTGTCATCAGAAGACAAAGTCTAGAAGACATAAAGCAGCGTAACAAGTAAAGAGCAACCCAAAATCGTGAATGCAACCAACCCTAAACGAATGAGCAGGCGATCAGTGAATTCCAACACTTGAAGACAGCTTTGAAACACCTGAAACCGCACTTTAGGGTTTGTGCGATTTGAATTTCGAAGGAACAAGTTTATGCATGCTAATCAGCAGAAGAGGTACCGCGACACGAATCGCCGGCGGTGAATTGTGATGGTGGCGATCGAAGAGGGAGCGGCCCTCCAAAGTCCGAACTGGAGCGGTATTTCGCGATTTTGCTGAGGCTTCTATTCCGTCGTTCTGGGTTTATTCGCCTCCGTCGAAAGTGGTGGCGTCTTTGTCAATTTCAATTTCAGGGGGGCGACGGGCACTGCGGTGTTCGGCCCATGGGCCCTCTTCATCGATACTGGGCCGGACGGATTGGACTGAATTAAATCACTTGATTCTAGACGGTTTCTTTTGGAACTGGGACGGAGGGAGATGAAGAAGAAGAGGGTTGTGTTCGTGGGCTGACGCGGTCCAAGCTTGTCGAGTTCGGAACAATTTGAGCCCGATCAATGAGATTTGGCCCACCAATAGAGTTAATTGATTGGTTCACCAACACCGCACAGAAGGCAAACCCCTCGGTTCTAATCTAATTTATGCATGTAATTACGTCGCGACCGACTCAGCAAATATATCAACTGATTGGTAGCACTTTCGCAAATTATTCCTTTATCGTTTAAATAAAGATTTTAATCAACCCATGCCATCTTAATTGTCACGGCCCGTGTTTAGATAGTGATGGCCGGGTTCATGGAATTCAATAAGAATCCTTTCTCTATTTTATTCAAATGCATGAAAAAAAATTAGATTTTCACATGTGATGAGCCAACAAGGCGAAATGTTGCTCGAGAACTCCTTCTAAATATAAATCTTAGATCGAGATGAAGGGCACGTGGGAAAGCAGCCCGATATGCCATCCTCTTTGTTAATAATCTCTTAGTTATTAAATTGTTATAAATAAATAATCGAAAATCGAATTAGAAAATTGGATGCTTTACCCGGACTAATACAACATCGTACACAAATTCCGCACTATCAAGTAAAAGTCGAATTTAGAAAATCACGAAAATCTTGAACTGCTCAACAAGTGACTCGACCGTCCCACAAAGAATCATCCACCATATCTTTTGAGGGGCTTATTAGCTACAAACCCTTTTAAATTTAAAAACTTATTATTTACAGTAGAATGAGTGAGCAACATGCACACTGCTCGGTTATGTAGAAAGAGAGCCAAAAAGTATCATAACAGACTCTTCAAACATATCAGAAAAGAAGAAGGTAGCAAGCACATGCTGAAGCTTACCATTCTGTCAATACTCAATATCATGAACAGTTTATGTTCCAGTAGGATCATCATCCAGAACAACCACGGTCTTTGAACTGTGACGATTGAGTCTCTGTATGTCATCAACTGGATCAACTAGCCACTCAGGTGGAAGAGATTGCAAAATGACTTCTTTCATAAGCATATGAAGTTTCCCTTGGACTTTGACACCGATCTGTGTCTCATACACCTATGTTGCACGATAGAAAATTAATCCAATTATACATTGTCTGGCCATTTGTTCAAAGTTATAATTTTTGAAATTTTGTTCGCTATGATAGAACAAGACAGAATCGTGCAAAGAACATCAGAGAGCTCATTATTGAAACTTCAGAGAATCTAAGTAGTAAATCCATAGTGGACTAAATTTTAAATATCTAAACAACTACATGATCATAAGCTATGAGTGTAATATTAACACTTTGACGATTGCAAGAAAACTTATGGTAGTGAGGCCAAAAGAATCCCTAAAATTGCAATCGAACTAGTTTTACCAGAACTAGTTTTACCAGTTCATTCACAAAGGGAGGTAATGTCATGTTTAGTAGTTCTAATCCTATTATTAAAGTGTCTCACGTCGATTTTCTATGGAGTGCATATGGCTTAAGCTTGTAGGTTTGATATTCTAACATAGCATAAGAGACAGGTTTCACCCCATATTTATTCCGCATGTGAGGCTCCCCAACATCAATTCCACACACCGTTCTCAATTGGGTTCACACATGAAAGGGGTATTGAAGTACCCTCTGATCAGCTCGGCACCATCGTCTTCATCACCGTCACCATCTTCATCTGAACCAAAACTAATTAGCTCCACTTCTTGGATCCAGGAAGCACATAAGTCCTCTAGGGGCTTCTCGTCTCGCATCTGAACCAAAACCAATTAGCTCCACTTCTTGGATCCAGGAAGCACATAAGTCCTCTAGGAGCTTCTCGTCTCGCGTGATTTTAAAGGGAATGAAGAAAAGCAAAATGTAAATGCAGCAAGAAACCATAAAGAACGGGAAAAAAAAATAATACGGCTCTTGAAAAATGTGTCTATGTATAGAAAGAACCTTCCCCATTGTCGCCAATATTGCACAAACTCTATTCATATCAAGACCATCAAAATCTTCAATATCATCTTCTAGTTCTTCCTCAAGTTCATCGTAACCTTCCACATACTCTATCTGAGGTTCCTGCTAATTCCAGGATAACGATAGCATAAAATCATCAATCGATGAACTCTAGCAAGAAGCAAAACTTCTACATATTTCATAGAGAAATACGTTCTAACAGAGCCACGTGTTCCTTCTCAAACAACAAAAGTAACATGGGTCCATATAGTATACCTCCTCTTCATCTTCATAGGTAGCCTGCAATGTATCCATCTCAAGGACTTTTTCGTACTCTTTGACGGGGTAATTGTAGATATCACCGTACACTCCTTTCCTTAGGCGTTCTAATAGCTCTTTATCAACACTCTGCAGCAGAGCCAACAATAAGTAAAAATCTTGGGTGATATAATGGGTGAAGCACTTCCAAGGTCGTAAAGGTGAACCCAACACCTTATCCAAAACTGCTGCCTTTTCTGCTTTTTCTTCCCTTCTAGCATCTCTCTTCTTTTCTTTCCTTGGTGTCGTCATGATCTTTTCCCTATTATAAAAGAAAGGCACGTTGAAGTATAAAGCTGAAAAAGAGGAGATGACCCGAAGGACCAGTCCAGATATCGGTCATACCAATGTCCACTGCGTGTTCTTGAACAAGGAGGCTTCACAATACAAATGCAATGACCTTGTGAATTGCGATTTTACAATCATGATACACATACATAAGATAGGTACCGCACAGAAACTTCAGAGAAAATAAACATACTGCTGAAATCGACGTAAGAGAGCTGTAGTGAAAACATACTAAGAAAACTATAGAGAAACCTAGAAATATTTGCTGCTAGGATAAAATTGTTTCACAAGAAACTTATATTGCCAAATCTGACACAAAAGCATTCACTTGAACAAATAGTTCTTTTACATTCACATCTGAGGCGACAACATCCAGAGTGAAAAGTAAAGAGCAATGACAAATTCTAGATGACACAAACTATAATCGCCATATTACCGATCAAATTGAGAAGTGCCATCAAATAGCAAAACAGAACATTAAGAGATATAGTTTATCGTGAAAACACGTTCTTTGATAGAGCAGCTAAATGCATGAAGGGTTTGGAACCTAGTTTTCAGAGCAAGCTTCCTCATTCGGATGCACATTTGAGTCATTTTGGTCAACCTTTGCTTGGTCTTTATGAACAAGAAACTTCGGCCAATACATCTGCCAACGGAGGATTTGAAGCAATCAGTGAAATGCCAGAACAAAGCAAAGCAACCTGTTTCACTGCAAAGCTAAATTGCCAATACCAGATGCTTACCAATAACCTCAAGGGCCTTCTCACAATTTCTCGGCAGCCTCACTCTTTCCCGCAATTAGTCAGGCATCTGAGCCTTTTCTATTGATTTCATATACAAGTAAAAGACATCTGCATAGTAGGAAAAAAAACATATAATTGGAGATTACTTTAAAATCAAAACAGAATGCAATCAATTGGTGACCTGAAGCTATCAAAATAACTTTGGAACTGCAAATCTCACGTCAAAATCTGTTTGTTGATACCATTTACTATTAGGGATTTTGAAAGACATGGCAAAACTTAAGAAAAAAGAAAAAAAGGAAAAGCACCGTCATAAGAATAGTTAGGACATAGTACCATCATGGTCATGGATAGTAGCATAACGGCACTTATCTAGAGGGCAGGAGCCCCTATTACAAATCCCAATTACGTTGTATTCATTTCAACGAAATATTCCAGTGGTAATCCTACAAGATCAAATTGCAAGCAACTAAAGGTGATTCCTGACCAAATTGTCAAGGAGAAGTAATATGATAAGGTGAGATCACTTAGGGTTAATCAACTCACTTGGCCATATAACTACAATGGTTGTGCCGAATGACTTGCCAAATAACCTCAATGTGCTGCATCTTTGACTAATAATTTATTCTCCAACCCAATTATTAGTTGCTCATTTTGCTTTGGAATTTAGTGTATGAGGTTCTTCAGTATAAACTTCTCTGCACCTCACCTTGTTGTTGGAGGTCAAGAAACCCGCAACGGCAGATATGCCCTTCTATCAATAGATCACAATGGAGTCCTTGAAATAGGTTGAAATCAAGTGGAATTAAGTAGACAAAATCAGATAATCGAATTTGACTCAATTCAAATACTCAAAATTTTACACAAACAAAGTGGAAAGAGAGCGAAGTATAGTTGCCTAGAAGATAATAGGCATGCAATCTAGCTTAAAATATCAGTGGTGTCTTTATAGTCTTGATAGATTGCATAGCAACCTGCCTTAATAATTAACAATTTGATCTAGCTTAAAATACCGAACGGAGATTTAAATGAGCACAAAGATGGATAATTACTCGAACGGAGCTTTGAAAGAATTCTTATTTTTCTTTGAACCTAATCAAGTGTTGCAAACTGGGTGAAGAGAGAGAGAGAGAGAATCGATATGTTTGGGGATCGATAAGTTTTTTATTTTATTTTTCCCGAAATTTGATTTCGGGTCTCCTTCCTCATCCGTTCCCCTATCGCCTGATCATGTGCTTAGTGGCTGCCAATTGACAAGTTTTTCACCCATGCACATGCCACACATGTAGGCGTCATCCAAATTATGTGTTGCAAATTCTCATCAATCATCTTGTTTGTAACACTCAACTTGAAGTCACATGAAAAATATCAACCTTTGTGAAAAATACAAATAGAAGATGTCTGGAAAGCTCTAATAATGATGTTATTCATGACATCACTCCACCCGCTTATCAGGGGGAGAATAGGGGGGTCATGGAGGAAGGGATGGGCCAGGAAGGAGAGCCCGAATTGAATCTGGGGAAAAATCAAAAGAAAAAAATCCATTATGGATTGGCAAATATATCAATTTTTTCTCTATCTCTCTCTTCACCCAGTTTGCAGCACTTCAATTTTCTTGATCAAGCATGAATTATTGTTATCACAATTCCTTTAGGAAGGCGGTTTCAAACAACCCCACTTGTTCTGTTCCTTGCAAAACGACATACAATGAACTGATATAAACCTTCTAGCCCATCGCATGGACCGACCAAATACAGATGGGCACAAGCCCTATCAAACAACCCCACTTGTTCTGTTACTTTCCTCCCCGGTGTCATTCCGAGTCTCTTCTTCTTTCGCTTCTGCTACAATTCGTCCGCTTTGGGAATTTCTTGAGTTTTGCATTACTTCCAATTCTTCTTGTCAGGATCAACATCTTCCCTGTTTTTTTCTTTTCCAAACTATATTAAACTGTGTGAGCAATCTGCGTTAACTGTGTCGCTCTTGGAATTAAGAAATGGGCATCATGTGAGTTCTTTTCACCGATTAAGCTATGTTACTTAAATGGTCATGCTGATTGAGTTGGGATTTTATTACGGGACTACATTAACTTTGGTCCATCAGTAATCAATATTTCTTATGAAAGCTTGATGTGAACGTACATTCAACTGAGGTAAAATGCTATTTAACTGATTCTTGACAGCCGGCATTAAGAAGCTGTGAGTCTAGGATGGAATTGGTTCTGACTTTATATTCGGGTGTTGATCACCACTTAAGTTTTGGGGTTCTGTTATCATCTAACTTAATTTTGTACACTAACCTTGCAAATCATGACATGAGGTTTTTGGTAAGTATTATCAATGATATTTGATTTGTTGCAATACGTAGTGACCAATTACAGTAACAGTACATTCCTCCCTTTTCTGTGTACTAAAGTATGCATTCCTTCCTTATCTAATTGTCTGTTCAATTTAGAACTGGTTTCCTGTGACAGGCGTCCTTATTTAACTGCATTACTTGACAGCAAACTCGGCCTCTGATAAATGCTTTTGTGAAGCTTGGGGGAAGCCAGTGCGACTCCCCTATAGGATGAGGGAAAGTTAAGGGAAACGTTTCTCTGTATCGTTTTGGTTACCCGATCAGTGTAGTTGATAGTGCATAATGATTTGGTTTTATATTCTAGATGATTATTTATAGTTTGATACTGCATACTGACTTCCATTATTGCTAAAAAAATTTTCCCATTTCCTTGAATGCTGGTATTACAGCTTTGATCGTGTTATTATCTCGTGCTGATGATATAAAAT
The DNA here is from genome assembly GCA_016097595.1 of Eucalyptus pumila. Classification (NCBI taxonomy): domain Eukaryota; kingdom Viridiplantae; phylum Streptophyta; class Magnoliopsida; order Myrtales; family Myrtaceae; genus Eucalyptus; species Eucalyptus pumila. The sequence goes on from CM027851.1 coordinate 68,311,625, forward strand.
AACCTGTTCTTCAGTTCAGCGGGCATTTGTAAACGTTTCTGAAGTTTCTCCTCATGATATTGCTGATTACATTTTGGCCCTTGAATCATTGGAATTTATGATCTTTGTAAATATTTTTTGTCATGATATTGCAGACACTGTTGTCATCCTTCACTCAAACATTTTGCTGTCACATTTGCAGAACTTAGAGAAGCATCTAACAGGCCATAATTCTTTCCATCTTTTATGCAATGCTAATGTCGTGAAAGTTAAATGTATCAGAAGTTTTTACTCTGGTATTTTTATTTGCTGACTAACTGTTCAAGAACCAGTTTATTCTGTTTCTCCTTTTGTAATTTGTGGCTATGAACAATGTTAAATGACACAAGTTTTTGTGTATCACTCAATAACACCTACCTCCACTTTGATTCTGACCAAGATCCTTATTTTTCTGAAGTTTGAAAAGGAAAAGGATACTTTTGATCTTTGTGAGTCATATCTTTCAAATGCTATGTAACTGTCTAGATAGGTACCACCATTCTTTGAAATGGCTACGATTTGAAAGTGAAATTGCCCATACCATATTACTCAAGCTTGGTGCTAACTAGGGCGCAAATGCACCTCTTAGGTGGTCTTCCATATGTAATCTGGCATCTTCTGCGATTCAAATTTTTCTAAATGTCATATGGACAGTGTAAACATGTCATCTTTGCATGCATGTATATGCATCTGTATTTGGTAGAAATGGAAAATGATCCTGAATGATTTTTGAAATGGATATGGGTAGTTAATGAGTTAGGTCAAGGTGTTAGTGTAGAAAATGCATGGCATTGAGCAATTTGGAAGCCAAGTAGAAATGTGGAGATTTTAGATTCCCTTTATACTGTAAATGAACATGGAGTAGACACTGTTTCAGAATCCCGGTTACTGTTGCCTGCTTTTGACAAACTTGATCTGTCTAATTCATGCAGAAAATGCTGAGGTCGCCTTTGTAGTAGATCCGTATGTGTCGAGGGGAACATTTGAGCATATAAGTGGAAAGTTCGTGGTAGTCTAACTTTCTCTTTTTGACTATACTGCAGTTTGCGCATGTGGAGCCACACTGTCTATTTGTCTAGTTGGTTAATAATTAAAGTGCTGCTTTTGATTTTTCTTTCTTCTCCCTTTGCTTTTCCTGTTGTTGTTCAGATCTCTTCATCAGGAAAGTCAGATGCCATTGCTAGGGCGAGGCCTATCCTCTCTGGTTTAACCTTTCTTCCTCTCTTGACATTATGCTAACTATTTGGGTTATAAACATATAAAACTGTTTATTGGATTTTGTTGTGTACGCAGCAATGTCTGACAAACTGTACATATTTGATGGAGAAATTGGAGCAGGAAGGTCTACTCACCTTGACCTCAGAACACTTGCATATTTTGATGAAACGTTTACTTTTGGTTATTAAAAGTATAAATTATATCCTGCAGTAGATGATGTTCTTTTCGTGCTGTTAGATGAAATATTTGTAGAAATTCTATAAATGTCTCTAACTATGTCCTGGATGAGCCTCACTGAGCAGTAAATGGTGTTTAGAGTCCTTTATTTTGACTGACAGACGTATTACACTAAGTGCGGGATTTACATTGCAGTATATATAAGTTGGTTAATGATTTGCTTGAGGGAATTCATCTGGTTGCTGCAGTAGAGGCATTTTGTTTGGGCATCAAGGCTGGTATTCATCCTTGGATTATCTAGGACATTATTTTCAATGCTGCTGGAAACTCATGGTGAGAGCATACCTTTTGTGATTTCACTTCTGGCAATCATAAATATAATTGAGTACAATGTAGCATAGATAAATGACACTTTTGAGTCTTATCTGTTCTCTTTGTCATTTTTCTATTGCAATTTTGGAAAACATATATCATGGCACATTGCCCTGAAGATCACATCAGGCAGTCATTTCAAGTATCTTTTGAACTATCTAAAGGATTGGGATCGTCTCAATTACTCGATTCAATATAGACAGCCTGGATCATGCCTTATTGCGTTGAAACCCAAATGAGTGATTGAGATGCAATTCTAGGAGATGCGGCATGAATTCTAGAAATCCTAGTTATTTTCTTCGTAAGGATCCAAGTTATTTCAAATGTTTTGTGAGGCCAGAAACTATGGTACCTTAAGGGCTCTAAGTTTTATTACCCTAAAACGTGTGAGTATTCTTTCCAGGCAGGATTTTCCAAAACCGTGTTCCTGGACTATTAAGGGGTAATGGAACTGAAAAATACCTCCTGGATTTCATCACATCCCCATAACTCCTCCAGCTGAACATGGACATCAGTTTATCCTGGTAGTCATTTTTATTCAGGAGTTGGTACGACATTGGGGATATGTAATAAAGCTGGATCTAATCTCTTATTTGGGCCCTCAATCTATTTCTATGACGTTGATTGCTTATCATTCTGCTTATGCTATTACTCTGGTTTGTATCATTCATGTTCCGTGGCACATATTTTTCCCTTATAGCAAATTTGATCTTATAGATGTCTAAATTGTTGCGATCATATCAAGGAAACATATTAGTAGAGTGTCTTTAATCTCTATTTGGTTGTGAGGTGCCGGTCGTCCAATAATTTGTTTTTGGACGACTTGAGAGTTTGTGTGGTAATTACTTGTTGAAGAGGAGCTGACTAGAAACTGTTATCCTGTGATTTCAGGGTACTGTTCTTAATGCGGCTAAGTTGCAGACTTTTCCTGTCCCTCTGCTGTCAGTCGCTCATTGGCAACTTATTCTTGGTACCAATCTAATGTATCAGCTAGTTTTATAGTGTTTTATCACTTCATATTCTTATCAGTATGCCACAAGCAGCCCATTCGATCTGTCAATCCATGTGAACTCCTTTTTCAGCTTCTGCTCATGGTCACCGAGGTAATGGAGATGTGAACCTTGTTAAGGTTAAGAAGTATTTCATAGTGCATAACATTTTCTTTTTCAATACTTGGATGACAGTCACCTGTAAAATTGCACTCACTCACTGACAGATTTGGGAAGAAGTATATGGAGTAAACATTATCAGCACAGCCAATGAAGAAAAGTATTTTCTCGAACAACTAGCAGAAGAAATTGCTGCAAATTCAGACATTGTCGGTCGAATTGGTTTTATTGGTCTTGGTGCAATGGGATTTGGCATGGCAACTCACCTAGTGAAGTCAAATTAGCGCGTTTCTGGATTTGATGTAATTTCTCACATCTAGCTTTCTCCACGGGTGGTGTTGAAAATGTTAAAAAACCAGAGGAGATTCAGATTTGTAGATATGCACAAGAGCAGCGTTAAAACAGAGGAGAACAGAGGAGATCTTTGATATGCACAAAAACAGAGAAACCGTCTGCAAAACCACACACATACACAAAAAAACTGACACCATAGCCTTTATATAAGCTTTACAAAAACAAATAACCACCACACCCCACTAACTTCGCACGTACATCAACCAATCCACATAATAGAAGTGCTTAATAGACTATTAACACATAAAAAACAAACCAGAAACATTGACTCGTTCAACATTCCCTCCCTTAAACTGATGTTGGAAACAATCAATTTAAAGGACCCTCTCTCAATTTGGAATATCCAACAAACGAACACCAAGGAGCTTTCTCAGTTTCTGAAACATGAACAACTTTAGGGGCTTAGTGAATATATCAGCCACTTGATCTTCACTTTTACAGAAAACTAGCTCAACTACTTCATCATTTGTAAGATCTCTTAAGAAGTGGTACTTCACATCTATATGCTTGCTCCTCCCATGTAGAACTGGATTTTAGATAGCTTGATAACTGAGCTGTTGTCACAATAGATTATAGTTGTTTTTTGTTGTTTGAACTGAAACTCTTCAAGAATCTTCCGTAACCATATGGCTTGACAGGCGCATGAAGTTGCAGCAACAAATTTTGCTTCAGTTGTTGATAAAGTAACAATCGATTGCTTCTTTGAAGACCATGAAACCGCCCCTGAACCAAGCATGAATATATACCCTGAAGTACTTCTTCTATCATCAACATCTCCAGCATAATTGCTATCTATAAACCCAAATAAATCTGACTTTTCTCCATTTTTATAGAATAGCCCAAATTTTTTAATTCCTTGCAAATAGCGAAAAATCCTTTTTGCAGCTTGTAAATGTAACTCAGTTGGGTGCTCCATATACCTGCTTATAAGGCTCACAGCATACATGATATCTGGTCTTGTCCCCGTCAAATACATCAGGCTTCCAACAATTTGCTTGTAGAGAGTGCTATCCACCTTGCTTCCATAAGGATCTTTCAAGAGCTTTAATCCAACTTCAGTTGGAGTAGTCACGAGGTTACAATTATTCATTTGAAACCTGTCCAAAATTTCTTAAACATACTTCTTTTGAGACATAAAGATTCCAGTTGCAGATTGAATAACTTCTATGCCCAAAAAATAATGCATCAATCCAAGATCAGTCATCTCAAATTCATCCATCATAGACTCCTTGAATTTGTCAAACATGGCACTATCACTCCCAGTAAAAATAAGATCATCCACATATAAGCATACAAGAAGCAACTTTCCACCATCACCAATTTTAATAAAGAGTGTATGCTCATATGGACATTTTCTAAAACCTTTCTTCAAGAAATAGGCATCAATGCGACTATACCAAGCTCGGGGAGCTTGTTTTAACCCACATAGTGCTTTTTTTAATTTATAAACTTTATGTTCACTACCGAGCTTCACATAACCAGAAGGTTGATCAACAAATACCTTTTCTTGAAGATCACCATGCAAGAATGCTAACTTCACATCTAATTGGAAGATAGGCCATGAATTCTGCGCTGCTAATGCAATTACCGATCTGATTGTGTCAAGTCTTGCTACAGGTGCAAATACTTCTTTGTAATCCACTCCAAATTCTTGCTTGTAGCTTTTCGCCACCAAGCGCGCCTTATACTTATTAACACCATTCTTGTTCAATTTTGTTTTGTACACCCACTTGACTCCGATTGTTTTGTGTCCTTTTGGAAGATCTATTAACACCCAAGTGTCATTCCTCTCAATAGCTGCAATTTCTTCATCCATTGCTATCCTCCAATTTTCTTTTTCTACTGTTTCATCAAAAGCTGTTAGATCACAATCTGAAAACAAAGCAAAATGGATAAGTGGATCTTCATATTGATCAACTCCTGTTACTTCATAATCACTCATCCATGCAAGCCTTCGTCGAACACGATGAGGTCGATCTTCGTGTTCCGTAGCTACTTGCTGTACTTTGACACGCTGCTGTGGCGATTTGGGTTGTTGTGGATTGCTGCACCAGCTCATTTTCATCTTCAAAATTCGTTGGAATTTGCTTACCAACACCTTGCTCACCCCACGGCCAAGTTTGTTCTTCATCAAAAATCACATCACAACTGATAATGATTTTCTTGGTCATAGGACCATAAAGTTTATAGGCTTTTGATTGATCACTAATGCCAAGAAAAACACATTTGACTCCCTTGTCATCTAACTTCTTCCACTTTTGGTCAGGAACATGGGCGTAGGCAATACACCCAAAAATCCTGAAGTGATCTACTGCAAGTCTTTGGCCGCTCCATGCTCTTCCGATGTCATATTTTGAACAGCTAGAGTGGGACTTCTATTTAAAATATGAATGCTCCAATTGACTGCTTCAGGCCAGAAACTTTTTGGAATTCCACTTCCCCTCAAGAGACTTCGCATCATATTTAGAATGGTACGATTCTTCCTCTCACATACGCCATTTTGCTGTGATGTATAAGTTGCTGTAAGTTGTCTCTTGATGCCATGCTTCACACAAAAATCTATAAACTCAAGTGAGTTATACTCTCCACCACGATCCGTGCGAAGGACCTTTATTTGATTTCCTCCATCCTTTTCAACAAGTGCTTTGAAGTTTTTGAAAGTTGCAAAAGCTTCATATTTTTCTTGCAAAAAATACACCCAAATCTTCCAGCTAAAATCATCGATGAAGGTAATGATATACCATTTACCTCCATTGGAAATTGGAGATATTGGTCCACAAATATCTGAATGAACCAACGCCAACGGACTTTTTGCTCTTCACGATTTTCTTTGTGGAAATTGAGCACGATGTTGCTTGCTAACAACACAATCTTCACAAATTTCCAAAGGAGCAGAGCTTTGAGGAAGAGCCTCCACCATCTCTTTTTTATATAGTGTTCGCAACCCACCGAAATTAAGATGCCCATAGCGAAAATGCCATAACCAAACTTCTTCCTTCAATCTTGCAGAAAAACATGAATTCGTAGTGTTGTGGAGATACAATGGAAACATCCGATTGCCCGTCATTTTGACTTCAGCAATTAAACCCAACTTCTTATCTTGGATTCTGCAAATCCCACATTTAATAAAGATTTCATATCCCTTCCCTTGCAGCTGACCAACACTTAACAAATTAGTCTTCAATTCAGGGACATACAATACATTTGAGATAGTTTGTACCGAAGTCCCTTTTAGATGAATTGCTATTGTTCCTTTCCCCATCACCGACACAATGGAATTATCACCAAACTTTACGTTGTTTTTGTACATCTCGTCTAGATCAAAAAACATTTTCTTGTCTCCACACATGTGATTGCTACAACCAGTGTTGAGATACCACATGTTTGGTTGAGTTTTTTCCTTCTCATGGCACACTATCAAAAGAGATACTTCTTCTTCTTTTTCAGTAAAGTTAGTTCTTTCAACTCTTTGTTTATTCAAATTAGTTCGACATTCAGATTTGTAATGCCCATACCTGTGGCATCTAAAACACTCCACTTTGGATTTGTCCGCTGACCTTGGCCTAAAACCAGTTGAATGTCGTCCTCCATGACCTCTTCCTCTCCCTTGGAAATCACGATAGGAATAGCTTTCAGACTTTTGATCAAAGCTGAAGCTGCTGCGATCGTTGTTCTTCCTTCCTCTGCCTCTTCCTTTGTTCACCCTTGCTGCTGACGAAGAATGATCTCCAGTTGAGACCTTCAAAGCTTGCTCTTCCGTCTCTTGTTGTAGGAGTTTTTGTTCATGAACTAACAAGGACCCTTGAAACTCATCAATGGAAAGTTCAATGTCCTTGGCTTCTTCTATGGAACAAACAATAAAGTTGAACTTTGGTGTCAACGATCGAAGAATCTTTTCAACGATGATGACATCCTCCGTCTTGTCGCCATGAATCCGCATCTTATTAACTATTGCCACTGTCCGAGAGAAGAAATCTGTGATTGTTTCTCCCGACTTCATTCGTAGCATTTCAAACTCCCAACGAAGTGTTTGAAGCTGATGCCTCTTTGCTCTTGCTGAGCCTTGATACTTTTTCTTCATGGAATCCCATATTTCCTTGGAGGTATCCTTGCAAAGAATTGTCTCCAAAATGGATCTGTCAATTGCTTGGAAAAGATAATTTTTGGCCTTGAAAAGATAATTTTTGGCCTTGAGATCCTTCAATTTTAATGCATCCAAAGCCATTCTTTGCGCTGCCGTTAACACAACTCCTTCATCAGGTTCGGCAACTCCCGAAGAAATAACATCCCAATACTCCTTGGACTTGAGAAAATTCTCCATTAGCATGCTCCAATGATCATAGTGACCATCAAAGTGTGGAATCGCAGGTTGTACAAATGTTTCTGAGGCCATTACTGCTGCTGCAAAATATAATCACCACAAAAGCAACCTGCTACTGCTACAAACGAAAATAACCTGCTGCAATACTCTCCCTTGACTGCTGCAAACGAAATACTTTCACTTGACTGCTGCAAACGAAATACTCTCCCTTGACTGCTGCAAACGAAAGTACTTGCTGCAATAAAAACTCTCTTTTGGTTCTCACCTTTTTACAGCACTCAAACACACACTTTTTTTCCTAACCTGAGCTCTGATACCAATGTTAAAAACCAGAGGAGATTCAGATTTGCAGATATGCACAAGAGCAGCGTTAAAACAGAGGAGAACAGAGGAGATTTTTTATATGCACAAAAACAGAGACAGCAAAACCACACACATACACAAAAAAACTGACATCATAGCCTTTATATAGGTTTTACAAAAACAAATAACCACCACACCCCACTAACTTCACACGTACAACAACCAATTCACATAATAGAGGTGCTTAATAGACTATTAACACATAAAAAACAAACTAGAAACATTGACTCGTTCAACAGAAAAAGTCCATTGCTAGCCTAGAGCAGAAACTAGGCTCATGAATATGTTACTATCATCTTATATTAGCCGTTGATGCCTCTGTTTCTATATATGCACAGATTTTATCTGTCCAAAATTCTTCTCACTGACATCCTCATAGTGAGAATGCAAACTTTATAGGATCATCATTGAGTATCCTCGATTGTAGTATACAACAGATATGCGGTGATCTATTTTAGGAGCTATTTGTTAAACCAAGTGTCTAAGAGTCTTAGGAATGTAACAGTTTTTTGTCCCACTAAATGCATAAGCAATGAAATTTCACGTTTGTGTTGGAAATAATTGGTTTTGTTTTATTTGGGAGCAACATTTTGCCTTATTGGTCTATTCCGTTTCCACTGTCGTGAAGATGGTTAACCAATTGCTTGCAAGAGTTCATATTGCATCATCAGCTAAGGCAATGGCTTTTGGAGCTCGCTTAAGTCTTAACACAAGAACATTTTTTGATGCGATAATAAACAGCACGGGAAGCTTGTGGTTTGTCATTTAAGAGAAGCTTTTATATGCTGTCAGCAGCAAGCAAATAGGATACTGGAAGATAAAGTTATTGCTTTGGCCGCTAACATCTTGCTTTTCTGGAGAATTAATCTACCGTAACAATCTATTTTATGAAGGAGCACTTGATTGCAACCATACAAGTTATATTCAGTTGCCACTATTGCCTATCCAAATAGATGAATAAAAATCGAAAACCTCCTCATTGGCCTCTGGCAATCACTTCCCGCCTTGTTCATTCATCCATTCCTAAACCCATGCATTCAGTAAAAAGGGTTCAACTGTTCCGTTAGGATATAAATAATTTCTGCACGGTTCTCTAATAGCTCAAGCTATGGACCTTTCAATATAGCATTAGAGCTCAAGACTTTGAGTTTGACTCTGCACACTCCCCTTTCACCCATTTTTTCCCTTCTTTGCACATCTTGGGTGTCTAATAGCTTATGCTTTTATGTTGGATTTTCTAACATGTTACTTGTCTTTCGACAGGGAAACTTAACCTAGGTCTTGGAGTCACACAAGTGTTTCTAAGAATATGGAACTGCATTTACTCACTCGAATGGGCACCCATTCCCTTGTCAAGTTAAAAGATGCTTGATCATGTGTTCTTGTCCTCTGCATGATATTTGAAAATCAGTTTCCCCACATGCTGGAAAATGATTATAAACCATTCTTGGCACTCGATATATTTGTGAAGGATCTGCTTTGGCATAAGTGTCTTGCTCTTTGCAATCTTTTGAAGAACTTGTGAAACACTACATGGACAATCTTATAATTTCTCCATGGTATTGTTTCCCGTGAATGTTCATCACGTAAAGTCAACTGTGGCACACCAACTCTACTGTATAGCTGTTATTTTCTCTATCGAGTTTGAAATAGTTCAAATGCTTATGTAACTGATAAACAAAAGAACGGTCTTGGCCGCAGAAGATTTCATTTCGTCTTCATTTAACCTTGTGGTGGCTGACTCAGGTGACCAAGGAGAGCAGGGCTGCAGGAGTTCTGGAGAACTTTAAAGAGGGTGAAAAGTATGCTGAGCATTCTCTAAGGAAGTTCGTTCGAAACAGGGCTCCAGAAATCATGCCATCCATCAACAGCTTCTTCACAAACCCCGATCGTAATTAAATCTACATAAGGAAAACTTGAATTCTTCTATTGGATGGAGTAAAACCCAATTGACTTCATCATGACTGTGGTGATGTGATTGTAACATTCTCATACGATGGATATGACTGCTCAAAAAAATAAGCTCAGCAGAACTTTTTTTTTTTTTTTTTTTAATGTGATACTATCAATGGGTCAACTATTGTCTACGGAACATGGCTTTTATATTCTTCTCGACATGGATTGGTGCATATTTTTAGCTTTTCGGCTTCTGTATGTCCGCAGTAATTCGGCATATGCTTTACTCAGTTGCTTTACTGTTTTGTTATTCATATTCCTAGTTTTCCATTAATCTTATCAGCCAGAAACCTTAGTTTTTTACCCGGATTTCCCAACTGATTATTCTATGAGAAATTTCAGAATGTTCGTTGGAATGATTTGATTTGGGGTTTAACAGTTTAATTCTGTGGAACTTCCATGTGGATGTAACTACACAGTAGGCTGACCTCCCAAGTGTTCTTAGGAGCTTTCACAAACCTGCACATTCTCCTTTTTCCGCCATTTCACTTGCTTAGAGATAAAAAGGAAAAACAAATTAAGCAAGAAAGCCTGGGGATATCAGATCGTTCTTAGCACCTGCTTAGCTGAATTCACATTCGGGTAAAAACTCTCCCATCGTCAAGTAGTTTGCTGGGAGCCAGGTTTTTCACCTCATCTTGTACAAGTACAATGAACAAGGAGGGTTTCATTTACCCTGCAGCTAGAAACAGCCGAGCCGATCCAATTTGGTTACTGCTGTCGTGATAAGTCATGGTGAGAAATTGAAGTATGCCGATCTTTTTAGTTCTCTCTAAGCATGGCATTATCATTAGCATATTGTCAGCATGACAGGCTTCTCACTTGTACCACCTGAGATACCAGAAGGAATCTTGAAGAATTCTTAGTCCCATGTTTTGCTCTGGCAATAACTATTTGGATCTAGAGGGACCTTTAAAACAACATTCAGATAATTTCAATGGTCAAATTGTTCCATCTAAAAGTTATCCATATCGACTGCCCAGCAACAACACAGGAATTCTCCCCCAAAATCCCTTTTGATGTTTTTAAGGTTACAACAATCTAATAAGAAACAATTTGAAGGAAACTGAGCTGCCTAAGATTACAAAACTGCTATGCTGAGAGAATTCTCCTTATCATCCAAACTGAATGATCTGACTCCACTTGAAGCCTCCTTTGCAACAAAAACGACTTCTTCTCGGTCCTCACATAAGAGTTTCTAGTGGAAAGCATATATCCACCAGATTTTTACCCCATCTGGAACTTAGGATAGAAAGTAGAGGCGAAAGGGTAGAAGCAGGCACATGGGCCAGCCAGACAGATGTGCAACAAGAAGCTTCTTATGAGATTGACATGCATACAAGTAGAATGATCAACTATAAAATCTCCAGTTATCTAGATGGTTTCTCATAAATGAAACATCATGATACAAACTGTCAAAAATTGACCAATCTACCACATACCTAAGAAACCAAGGGCCACTTTCTCTCTTCCAGAAGTATGCAGTAAATTGGCACAGAAAGTTACAGCAAGCAGCTTGCGCAGCCTTAAGGATTCGTCATCTTTTGGGAGGAGATCCCGTATTTTTTTATATCCTCAACACAATGCCACACCTGCTTTGAAAATTTCACAACTCCATCTTTTATCGGTAATGTTATGGAGGAAAATGCTCAGCACTCATTGAAGGAAAACCAGATTGTGCCATTTTCATTCCTCGTAGTAGACTCTTTGCAGTCTCTTTCTCCTGTATTTGTAAAAACAAAATAAATGAAAAAGATCAATCAATAATGATAGCAAGCAATATGGTCTTCCAATATACAGCCAGAGCAAAGTAAATAACTTACTGGGCCAGTATAATCAAGAAGACGTGTGCAATACACCTCTGCCTCCTCAAATCTCTTCTGGTCTTTCCAATGTGTGGCAAGAAAAAGCAAAGCTTCAACCATATTAGGTCCGTCCCTCTCTTCAGCTTCCATCCGCTCCAGATCCTTTTTGTAGTAAAAAGCAGCTTCTTCTAAACGCCCAAGTTCACGATGCAACTTTGCTAGCCGATGAAGAGCAATTGCTTCCCTGTCATTGGAATTCGCTGCCCTCCTGTAACACTTGATTGCCTCTTCTAGCATGTGAAGTTGCTCAGTTTCATAACACTGAGCCATAGCAATCCATAAGCGAGAATCACTTGGCTGCAAGAATACAGATTTTCTGAAATAATGGAGAGCATAGAAAGGCATCCCCATCATCTCATAGGCCTGTCCTAAACCATACCAGGCTCGGTACTCACATGGATTTATATCTACGGCTCGCCGATAGGCTTCAACAGCTGCTGGAGTGTTATTCATCTCAACGTATTCATGACCCATAAGAGTCCAAGCAGATAAACAGTTCTTATTCAATTTAAGGGCCCTCCTAAAATACATAACTGACTTCTCATGTTGGCCTTTCAAGCTATAATAATTTCCCATTATACAACAAGATTCTGGTCTGTACTTATCAGTCATGAATACCCTGTGGGCAAGATAACTCAAGGCAGAAAAGCATTCCTTAGCATAGAGTACATTGGAATACATATCCATGTCCTCCACTCGGTAAGGATCATTTCTCAGGAGTTCTTCAAATATCACTTCTACTTGTTCAAATTCCCTTAGACTGTACTGCACTTTTGCAATTTGTGCCTGTATGTAATTACTGAAACTGAAGGTGCCTTGCAGATACTCGTATTTTGCTAAGGACTCATTGTGCATTCTGAGTTCTTGATATGCACCAGCAAGAAAGAAATCCTTCATCCAATGGTTATTCAGAGGTAGACTGTGTAATATGTCGATTGTAGTGCACAAGGATTGTAACTCTGACCATGCACTCCAGTTCCAAGGATAGCTATTCACAGATTCCACAAGAAGGTTACGTGCAAGGTGTTCACTGCCTTTCTCTTTAAGAACAATACCATACAAGTACAACCCAAAGGGATCAATGGACCCATTCTTACGTAGCATTGACAACTGCCTCTCCAGAGAAACCAATTCCTTGTTAACAGCATCACTCTTACCTAAGGGCCCTTCAAGTTCTATATTCTCTTCGTCTTTCCGCTTTTCTCCAGCCTACATAAAACAAATGATAGGTACAACTTATAAGACTGCTTAAGTGGGACTATGGACAGTCAGGAGTTTCTTCAAATTATGCAGCCTCCAATGCGATGTATGTTTACACAGATCAAAATGGCTAATGAAAATCTGTGCAGAAACTTGGAGATACAGCTCCATAGAGCAAGCAGGTAATGCTGTCGTTCTCTAGGTACCAAAGTATAAGCAAGTCATCCAGAGAAAAGTGAAAGTCATCCAGTGATTTGTCCAACAGTAGTAAATTCATACCATACAAACCTTAAGCTACATATGTTGAATTTTTTTTATCACAAGAAACTTTTAAATCTCCATAATATCAATTTTCACCTATATACTTCAGCATCCAAGCACGTCTTAGGCAATGAAGATTGTAACGACATGAACTGCTCATTGTGATGTAGCCACGGTCAACATGCTTATTTTAAGTGCATAAGTCTAAACTAATCAAATCTTTTGTTGGGTGTGCAAGTTGATTCTTGCTTTGAAAGGATATAACATGTTGTGAAATAGCTCTCAACAGAAGTCTCGAGTGGCAAACCAGATAAAGAGCATAACATTGAAGGAAGACGGCTTTCTTCCCAGACTGATCCCGAAGCACATGAGCAGCCCTCCTATACTCGCGGCAGTCAAAGTAAGACTTGGCCAGAAGATAAAAGTCACCATCAACTATGTCGTCTTCCTCCATGACTGGAGTACTCACATACGACACCCCAGCAATTGGCGTCGACGTGATCTCGTTGGTGCGGAATCTCCTGTGGATACTGGAGCTCCCACGCTGGAATCTGGTGTTTGAAGGTGTGAACTTTACTGGGTCTAGCTCGATTCCCACTAGTTGTTCCGCCGCCCTGCACATAATTATACTCTTCATGAAACTAAGGCGAAACATATTGAACAGAGAACGAATCCAATTTCTCCTCCATAAGACAAAGTAACTAGGAGCAGATAATGATGAAGAACATTCATGCTGTGCGTCTTTGATCAAGGGTTTGACCCCACCATAAGCTTCTAACACTAGAAATTGGAGCGTGCGGCTCAAATTTTCGCAATTGCAGAGTAATGCTCACACTTCCGGCAGTTCATTCGACTAATTCAGAAACCCCATTACCCAAAACAAGTCTAAGAATCAAGAAAGTGGACAGCACCCACCGTTGTCCGAAGTAAAGGCAGCAACGTATGACCCCATAAAGCATCTCTTTCTTTTCCTTTTCAACACTACCGTCTCTCCCACGTTCTACCCAACAGGGAAGTGCTTGAAATCGGGGCTAGGGTTTTCGGGGACGCAATACCATTTGGAAGCAGAGTAGAGGCAGCGATCGCTGAGCTGGCGGACTGCAATCCGGAGCTCGTTGCGGCAGATTTCCTTCGAACCCATCAAAACTCTCTCGAATCACGGAATCTACGACCTGCGCGCGACCGAATTCAGTGGGGAAAGAAGTTGAGGTCGCCGAAGCTTCTACGGAGCGGCGGCAATAGGAGTGGCGGCGGCGGCCGGCGAGGAAAAGCGGCTGTCTTTCTCCGTCGTCGTCGGCGGCTTCCTCCCCTCCGCTTCCCCCTCTCAACACGTTGTTCGCGAAGAAGTCGAAAGTCGAAAGAGACACTGTAGTATGGGTAATTTTCGGTCTTGCCCTTAATTTGAATTGAATTTGATATTCTATTTTTCTTTTCTTTTCTTTTCTTTTTCTTCTTTTTTTTTTTTTTTCGTTTTTTAGCAGAAATGTAATTGTAAAAGCCACAAGGGCTATAAATTATTTGTCAACATAATTTATTTTCTTTTCTTTCTTTTTTTTTTTTTGGCTTATGCACAAAATGTAATCATAAAAATCACAAGGGCTATAAATTACTTGTCAACATGATTTCTTTTTTTTTTCTTTTTTGGCTTCTGTGCAAAAATGTAATTGTAAAAGCCACGGGGGTTATAAATTATTTGTCAACATGGTTTCTTTTCTTTTCTTTTTTTTTTGGTTTATGCACAAAATGTAAATGTAAAAGTCATAAGGGCTATAAATTATTTGTCGACATGGTTTCTTTTCTTTCTTCTTCCCCCTTTTTTTTTGTTTGTTGGCTTCTGCGCAAAATGTAATGGTAAAAGCCACAAGGGCTATAAATTATTTGTCAACATGGTTTATTTTCTTTCTTCTTCTTTTTATTTTTCATTTTTTTTTCTTTTGCACAAAATGTAATTGTAAAAGTCACAAGGGCTATAAATTATTTGTCAACGTGGTTTCTTTTCTTTCCTTCTTTTTTTTTTTTTCATTTTTTGGCTTCTGCAAAAAATGTAATTGTAAAAGGCACAAGGGCTATAAATTATTTGCCAACATTATTTCTTTTCTTTCGTTTTTTTTTTTTCGTTTTTTGGCTCCTGCAAAAAATGTAATTGTAAAAGCCACAAGGGCTATAAATTATTTGTCAATGTGGTTTCTTTTCTTTCGTTTTTTTTTTTTTTTTTGGTTTTTGGCTTCTGCAAAAAATGTAATTGTAAAAGCCACAAGGGCTATAAATTATTTGTCAACATGGTTTCTTTTCTTTCGTTTTTTTTTTTTTTTTTTTTTCATTTTTTGGCTTATGCAAAAAAATGTAATTATAAAAGCTTCTGCAAAAAAATTATGTAATTGTAAAAGCCACAAAGGCTATAAATTATTTGTCAACATGGTTTCTTTTCTTTCTTTTAAGTTAAATGACTTCTTCTTCTTTTTTTTTTTTTTTTTTTTTATGTTTTTTGACTTCAGCACAAAATGTAATTGTAAAAGCCACAAGGGCTATAAATAAATTATTTGTCAACATGGTTTCTTTTCTTTCTTCTTCTTCTTTTTTCGTTTTTTGGCTTCTGCACAAAATGTAATTGTAAAAGCCACAAGGGCTATAAATTATTTGTCAACATGGTTTTTTTTCTTTCTTCTTCTTCTTTTTTTTTTTTTTTCGTTTTTTGGCTTATGCGCAAAATGTAATTGTAAAAGCCACAAAGACTATAAATTATTTGTCAACATGGTTTCTTTTCTTTCTTCTTTCTTCTTTCTTTTTTTTTTTTTTTTTTTTTTTTTTGGCTTCTGCGCAAAAATGTAATTGTAAAAGCCACGAGGGCTATAAATCATTTGTCAACATAGTTTCTTTTCTTTCTTTTCTTTTTTTTTTTTTCGTTTTTTGGTTTCTGCGCAAAATGTAATTGAGCCACAACGGCTATAATCAACATGGGAAACAAAGGATTATAATTGTCTCGCTACATTAAGAGGTAAACATACTTTAATATAAGGAGGAAACAAAGGATCAAAATCCAATCATTTTCTTCGAGGAAACGATGACAATATATAATCATAAAAAATTTACTGAACTCAATATTCGATGTATTAAACTCGTTTGGAGATAAGCTCAATATGTTTTCATTTTTGGACTAATGTTGCTTTTTGGGGAAAATGGAAGGAAAGCTTGCTTCTTCTTTTTATATATAGAGTCCATAAAAAGGACAAAATTTATCTATTTGAACAAGTAAAAGATGGGTTAATAAAGAGTTTGAGCGGGCATTTGAATTTGATGTCAAATTTTCAAATTGTTTTGTATGATTGTAATATATTTGTCATGTGACAATTCTTAAGTGGATCTGATTAGAAAATTATGAGTACCGTGATCTTTTGATATCAAATTGGATAAATATAATCTGAGTGAGCGATTCTCACTCTAAAATTGAGAAGTGTCCACTAAAGACTGATTTCCAAAAATTGAAATTGGAAACGGTTTATTGGATTCATGGAACCCTTCCATAAAATTTCGTGCACTCAGTGCAACGTCTTTTGACAAAAAGAACTTCCCTATTCTAAATTGTAAAATCGATAAAAAAAAAGAAAAAAAAAAGATGGAGATTACTTAAGGAATATAACGAGCGCCCAATTGTTCTTGCTTCTCCAGCCTTGTCGCCATGAGGGTCTCCTGCTGCACGCTTTTAAACTTGTCGTGGCTCGTGCATGCTTCAAAACTCCAGTAGTTGTATGTTTTAGACAGCAATTCAATGAAGAAAATCATTGGCCATGAATTTGCAGTAGTGGAGGAATTATGTTGGTGTTTTGCGGAAGCGTGTGTGTGTGCAAGTGTTATGTGTGAATAATAAAAGGACTACAATGGCAAAGGAAGAATTGATAAAAAAGAAGCTTTTATTTTGAAAGGTTTTATTACAAAAGGAGGAAGGAGTGTGTGTGGTTTTCTCGGCTACAAGGAACAACAAACATCCAACTCCTATTTATAGGCGTGCGCACCGCCTTCCTCCACCGACTTTGAGTACAAGAAAGAATATAAAATTCAGCTTGTTGCGGCTCCTTCAGGGTCTTCTCGTTGCTTCTCCCTTTTTCTCCATTTTTCTATTCTTAGCCACTCTTCTTGACTTTTCAACCAACTTCCAGCTGGCTTTCTTTCTTCATACATGTACTTGCCGCCCACGTACACCAGAAATTTCTTCAGCATTGTAGAGTCTTCTAGGCTTGTCTTTTGCTGGTTTGTTTTGGCCAGCTTTTTCTCTAGTGTAATCTAGAATTTTCTGAAAAATGGATCACTTTTTTTTCAACACTCCTCCTTGATTCATTTTTGAAATACTCCGAGCATACTTCTCAATGTCTCGAATTTTGCTGTTGGTAATGCTTTAGTGAATATGTCCGCAATTTGATCTTCGGTGTTACAATACTTTAGCTCGATTTCTCCTTTATTTTGTGCCTCTCGTATGAAGTGATATTTAATGTCTATATGTTTGGTTCTTCCATGGAATACTGGATTTTTTGATATAGCGATTGCGGACTTATTGTCGCAAAGTATTGGAGTTGCTTCCATTTGTGCCTCTCCAATGTCTTCTAGAATTCTTCGTAGCCATATTGCATGACTAGTAGTTGTAGCAGCCGCAACATATTCTGCTTCAGCAGTAGACTGTGCCACTGAGTCTTGTTTTTTTGATGCCCATGAGAATATTCCAGAACCCAGTGTGAATGCATAGCCAGTAGTACTTTTCCTATCATCAGTTGAACCAGCCCGGTCGCTATCGGTGTAGCCAATGAGCTTGGTGTTAATACTTGGGCAATACTGAATGCCGTAATCTATAGTTCCTCGTAAATATCTAAGAATTCTCTTGGCAGCTCCAAAATGAATTTGACTTGGACTCGCATAAACCGTGATAATAAACTTGTCGCGTACATAATATCTGGCCGTGTAGCGATAAGATATAGTAGACTCCCAATTAAACTTCTATAGAGGGAGGCATCGGCTTTTTCAGCTCCATCATTTTTCAATAGTTTCTCATTCATCACTAGTGGTGTTGAAACTATTTTGCAATTACTCATCTTGAATTTCTTTAGGAGGTTTTCGGTATATTTCTTTTGCGAGATGAAAATTCCTTCATTTTGATTGACTTCAATACCAAGGAAATAGTTCATCAAGCCCAAGTCCGTCATTTCAAATGTCTTCATCATTTCTTCTTTAAATTCTCGGATCATTGTCTCATTGTTTCCTGTATATATAAGATCATCTACATATAGAGAGACAATGAGAGTGTCGGACTTACCTTGGGTCTTGATGTAGAGTGTCGGCTCACTCATACTCCTCCTGAATCCTTGCTTGATGAAGTGCTCATCAATTCTACTATACCATGCACGTGGTGCTTGTTTTAACCCATATAGGGCCTTCTTAAGCTTTAAGACTTTTTCTTCTTGGCCTTTGAGAATAAAGCCTTGTGGTTGTTCTATGTAGATTTCTTCTTGAAGATATCCATTTAGGAATGCCGACTTCACATCTAGTTGATAAATCTTCCATTCTTTTTGTGCCGCTAAGGCTATAAGTGCTCGAATAGTATCAAGGCGAGCAACGGGAGCAAAAGTTTCAGTATAGTCAATACCTGGTTGTTGCAAGTATCCTTTCGCCACAAGCCTTGCTTTATGCTTCTGGATTGATCCATCTGCATTGAGCTTTGTCTTGTAAACCCACTTAACGCCAATAATCTCTTTGTCTTCGGACGATCAACAAGCTCCCAGGTTTCATTTTTCTCGATCATTTTAATCTCTTCCTCCATAGCTTTTATCCAAACTTCATCTTTGGATGCTTGTTCATAATTTTCTGGTTCCAAAATAGCAAAGTTGCACGTGTCATAAATTCTTTTAAGGGCTTTTACCCTTAGTACTGGAGACTCTGGAGTAGATTCTTCTTGCACTGGGCTTGGAGAGGATGGTGGTGTTACTTCTTGAGTGGAGGAGTCTGGTACTTCTCCTTCTTCTTGTGACGTTGACTCCTCTTGAGCAGGTGGTGTGTCTGGCAAGGTGATGTACTTCTTCTCGATCTTCTTGTCTTCCCAATTCCAGGCAGCATTCTCATCGAACTCGACGTCTCGACTAATCATTAGTTTTTTAGTTCTTAGGTTGTAAACCCGATAGCCTTTTGATTGGTCACTATAGCCAAGGAATATTCCTTTCTCTGTCTTTTCATCTAGCTTACTCCTTTTTTGAGCAGGGATGTGGACGTAGCAAATGCATCCAAACACTTTGAGATGCTTTGCTGAAGGCTTCCGTCCACTCCATGCTTCAACTGGTGTTTTATTTTGAATAGCTTTAGTTGGACACCTGTTTAATAGGTATACAGCAGTATAAACTGCTTCTGCCCAGAAAGTGTTGGGAAGGCCTTTCTCTTTTAGCATAGACCTTGCCATCTCCATGACGGTTCTATTTTTTCTTTCAGCTACTCCATTTTGTTCCGGGGCGTAGCCAACAGTTAGTTGATGATGGACTCCTTCGTCTTCACAAAATTTATTAAATTCCTTTGAATTGTATTCTGTGCCTCTGTCACTCCTTAGGACTTTGATTCTTTGGCCACTTTGATTCTCGACGTGGTTCTTGAATTTTCTAAAGATAGAGAAAACCTCAGATTTTTCTCGAAGAAAATATACCCACGTCATTCTTGTATAATCGTCAATGAATAAGATGAAATATTTATTTTGACTAGGTGTAGGTGTCCTCATCGGACCGCACACGTCCGTGTGGACAAGTTCTAATGGCTTCTTAGCTTTCCATGCACCTCCAGATGGGAAGGACTGTCTCTGTTGTTTTCCAAGAAGACAGCCTTCACAAACATCTGAAATTTCTGTGATGGCTGGAAAATCTCTCATCATATTTTTCTGATGGAGAATTTTTAGCCCAGCAAAATTGAAGTGGCCAAATCTTCGATGCCATAGCCATGAATCATCAAGTTGAGCTTTCATGGCTATATCTTTGACCAATTTCCATTGAATAGGAAAATTGTTATTTTTCATCTTAACAGAGGCAATGATATTTTTATATTTATCATAGATAATGCAGGTATCTCTATTAAAATATAGAGAATACCCACTTTGTATCATTTGGCCCACACTTAAGAGATTTTGTGCAAGACGAGGGACTAAATATACATTACGTATATATTTTGGGCCTTTATTCGTTTCCACGGCGATGGTGCCTTTTCCTTTGACATCTACTAATGCACCATTGCCTAACTTTACTTGAGATTTCACCGACTTATCAATATGAGTGAATATAGATTCGTCCCCCGTCATGTGATTGCTACACCCACTATCGATGTACCATGTTTCATTTTTATTGTCATTTGCCGCTTGGCCTGCGTAGAATGTATTCTCTTCACGTTCTTTTTTTTCTACATAGTTTGCTCGATTATTTGTTTTCGAGCGACAATCTTTTCTACGTGGCCATATCTTTTACAAAAGCGGCATTGTTTTTTATTTTTAAACCAACAATCCTTCTCCAAATGATTTGTTTTCTTGCAAATACTACAAGGTGGATAATTTTCTTTTTTTATAATTTCTCCCCCTCTTTTGTTTTTCCATGAGCTCCTTCCATCATTTCTAGTTTGATGAGACCGTATATTTACTTTGGACTGAAAGGCACTTTCGACCGAATCTTCATCTTGTGCCATTAGTCTTTTCTCATATGCTTCTAGAGAGCCAATTAATTCACTTATTGATAGGGTCGTCAAGTCTTTAGTTCCTTCTATAGTTGTAACTATAGAGTTGTATTTTTTTTTGTAAGTGACACCAATATATTTTCTCAACAACCCTTTGATCAGTTATCCCATCTCCATAGGCTCTCATTTGATTAACGAGTTCCTTTAATTTTCCACAATATTCTTGTACGGTCTCATAATTTTTCATTTTAGAATTCTCAAAATCTCTTCTTAGTGTTTGAAGACGAATAGTGCGTACCTTTTCCGATCCTTGAAATTCTTCTCGTAGTATATCCCAAGCCTCTTTTGCAGTCCTCGCTCCAATAATTCTTGGAAATATGGTTTTTACGAGAGCGCTTGTTGGATAAAATATAGCGCCCTTGCATCTTTTTGTAGTTGATCCTTCGAAACACTTGCACCTTCTGGCGGAGCCTCGTGACCTTTTTCCACGATGTCCCATAAGTCTTGGGCCATCAAGAATGTAGTCATTTTTATGCTCCAAAAGTCATAGTTGTTCCCATCAAAAATGGGAATGGGAAATGAGGATGAGGTAGGGTTGGCCATGGTTTAATTAGTGGGTATTTGGAAAGGGTAGTTTTAGGAATTGGTGGGTAGGACAAACGCCTGACACCAACCAAAGATGTGGCTCTGATACCACTGTTGGTGTTTTGCGGAAGCGTGTGTGTGTGCAAGTGTTATGTGTGAATAATAAAAGGACTACAATGGCAAAGGAAGAATTGATAAAAAAGAAGCTTTTATTTTGAAAGGTTTTATTACAAAAGGAGGAAGGAGTGTGTGTGGTTTTCTCGGCTACAAGGAACAACAAACATCCAACTCCTATTTATAGGCGTGCGCACCGCCTTCCTCCACCGACTTTGAGTACAAGAAAGAATATAAAATTCAGCTTGTTGCGGCTCCTTCAGGGTCTTCTCGTTGCTTCTCCCTTTTTCTCCATTTTTCTATTCTTAGCCACTCTTCTTGACTTTTCAACCAACTTCCAGCTGGCTTTCTTTCTTCATACATGTACTTGCCGCCCACGTACACCAGAAATTTCTTCAGCATTGTAGAGTCTTCTAGGCTTGTCTTTTGCTGGTTTGTTTTGGCCAGCTTTTTCTCTAGTGTAATCTAGAATTTTCTGAAAAATGGATCACTTTTTTTTTCAACAAATTAATTGCTTCAAGAGTATTCTCACGTCTTGAATATATACTCCCGCAAAGACTTCCACAACTAATGTGCATTTGCGATCGCACTTTATTCCTTTCCTCAAGGGGCAATCTTCGAAATATCCTGGTTCCCTCGTCTCGAAAAGTCGCCGTTGAACACGAAGAGTGTAAGGGGATTCTTACACTGTTCGAGAAAGCTAAAAGGGTGTTTGATGAGATGCCTAGAGAGGGGAGTCTTTACTTCTGTTGCGACTTATAATGTCATGATTCAGGTTCTCTGTAAGAAAGACAATGTGGAAAATGCAATTCTGGTTTTCGAAAAAATGTTGAGGAAGGGTTATGTGCCCAACTCGATCACTTACAATTTGGTGATTAGGGGAGCCCTGGCTAGACTGGGCAAAGCTCGACCTCACCTAGATCTGGCAAGGTCGAGCCCCACTGGCGGCTAGGCGAGCTTGGTCTCCCTAGATTCAGGTGAGGTTGCTCACCCAGCCAAGGCTCGAACCATGAGGGGGCTACGCCCCGATCTGGGGTGAGGGTCACAGCCCTCCTCCAAATCCAACAAGGGTTCGGGTGAGGGCTGCCAACCCTTGACGCTGATCGGCTGGGGTCGTCGGCCCCCGACTAGGGCTCGGCGGCCCCAGTCGACCCTCTTTCACCTTTTGGCTATGGCCTCGTGGCAATGGAAACCTCTAACAGGGCCATATCATCCTCTAACCTCTCTACAGTGATCAAGAGCGTCATGCGGGGCATACGGATAGGGCTGTGCAATTTATGTCGAGAATGGAGGAGGATGGTTGCGAACCTAATGTTCAGACGTACAACATCATAATTCGTTACTTTTGCGATGCTGGAGAAATAGAGAATGGCATGCACCCGTTTGAGAAAATGGGAAGCGGGGTTTGCTTGCCAAACTTGGACACGTACAACATCCTTGCCAGTTCCATGTTTGTTAGGAAGAAATCGGATAATTTGGTGCTGGCAGGGAAACTGTTGCTTGAGATGGTTGACAGAGAATTTGTGCCAAGAAAATTAACTTTCAACGGGGTCTTGGATGGTGTTTTACTTACTGGAAACCAAGGTTTTGTAAAGGAGATCCTTAGAGTGCAAAGCAAATCTGGTCGTTCATCATTTCAAGTTATAGTTTGAGCTCTATGTTGATCTATACTAAACCTGCCGACGAAATTCATCCCCTTTTCTCAGCTCGAGTTTTGGCTTTTCAGATCTTACACAATATATCGGCGAGCAGCAAACCTCCAGGGGACAGATTTTGCCATTGTAAGCTCCTACAGATGTAACAGATAATCTTTCAATTTTTTATTTTTTATTTTGAGACTGTCCTTGTGACCCAGTGGTCAGAGATAGCTGGTAGATGCTGTTCCGGACATACTTCTCCAGTTGAAACTTGGATGATGTTGCGAAAAAATCGATATGGATTTTGGCAGAAAGAAATCCTGGGCTTGGAGTGCAGGCTTATCATCTCGAAGGACAAAACTTTGATCCTGTCTACTTGCTTGACATTGTGCAGTTGGCAAGGAAGAGTGGCTGCTGGAATCTGTGGCACTTCCGACGTCTTCAGAGCCTTTTTACATGTAGTAATTCAAGTAAGTTAGGCACAATCTTGCAGAAACACTCTACGTTGTCACCCATTTAAGTGCAGGTCAGATTGATGTCCCTTGATCAGGCTGCAAGGTTTTTAAGGGCGATTTACCACTCGAATTATTTATCAAGGAGAACCCAGAATTCCTTTTTTTCAATTCTTTGAATGAATCTGCTGCAGCTTAAAATGCTTAACATTCTCCTCCTCCATGAATGTCATTGGGAAGGTATTGCTTTCATTGATGGAAATGATGTTCATTGCGTTTTAGCTGTCCTGATTTTTCTTCCAAGCCAATTTATCTTGTTTATTAGGGTTTGTATTAGAATATAAACATGCGCGGAAGCATGGTATAGTTTATATTTGATAGAGTATGGACAAGGGATGAGATATTTTGAGAAGGTTTATGAGACAACGATAGTTTCACTAGTTTATAAAAATAATTTTACAATAGTTGAAGGAGATGTTGGTGAGAGAGTGTGGTTTTTATGATTAGTGGAGCACTTGCTCCTTTATATAGGCTGCCAAAGTAGGTGGAGGAAGTCTCTAGACTTCTCTACAAATAGCTACTAACATAAGATAGAGAATCTAGACTTCTCTTGAAGCATTCTAGAATTCTAGACTTCTCTTGAAGCATGGACTTCTCTAGACTTCTCTTGCTTGTTCTAGGATTTTCTTTGATGCTTGGCTTTTGCTTGCTTGCATTCCCAGATAAATCTTTTAGATTCAACTAGCAATCTCCATTCTCAACAATTCTAGAAGGTTCTCACTTTCATGATTAAGTTAGTAATTTCTAGATATTTTTAGAGAAAATTGATCACAATTTCCAACAGTTTGCCATGCTACAATACTCCGGCTTTGGGTGATTGCTGGTGTGTGGTAAATTTAAGAGCAAATCCTCCACTGCTTCTTCAAGTTCGACAGGCTGATATTTGGGACGGAAGCAAGTGATTGGCTTGAGAGCTATTCTGTGGCTACTCACCTTCAGATCAAGGACTAGAAAAAAGGACTGAAAGCAATTGAAAGCTGGAATGAGAAGGATGAGATTCGGAGAATGCAGTTGGATGACACAAATATAGTGCAATCTATCAGCTTTGTTCTAGTTTGTGTTTTTCTTCTCTGTCACTGAACGTGTTGTTGCTTCTGAGACTTGAGAAAAGGGAAAAACACCATAAGTACTGGGATCATTTTCTTTTATATATGCATTTAGAATCTAATTTTAAATTAAATCTGCCAATTCTAGATACCTTAATGCTTTACATTCTCCTCCTCCATGAATGTCACTGGGAAGGCTCTTTTACGATGGATGGACATTTACAAGGTTGGGTTGTAGCGTCTATTTGCTAAATTATGCAGGAATTTCTTGTATCGAAAACACTGCCCTTCGAATGGGCAGCATTGTCGTAACTCCCTGAAATGACTCCATGCAGAATTTCGACAAATCGCACCTCGCTTATTAACTTTGTTTTCATGTAATGCAGTGCTTAAAGAACATACTTTGGTGAGATAAGCCTCGGATATCGCATGAAGAAAATGTAAGGATGCAGTAGCTGGGCATCGAACTAGCTTTACCCAGTCCATCAAGCAACAGCATATATCAAATTCTAAGGAGGCAACCATCCGGCAGAGCTCTGGCTTAATAATGGCAGTGTTGAGAAAGTAGCAGTGACTATGCATTAATATGGTCTTCATATAAACGCACTCATGAAAATTTGCACAAGCTTTTGTAAATATAGTACAGTACTGAAATGCTAATGAGTAGAAATAAAATGATAAACAAGATCCGCGATCTTGTTCGACTTTTTCCCCATCCATTCTATAGTCTCTATACAATGGCCTCCAACCCTTTTTTTAGTAGTTGGCACAAGGAAAACATCCTGAGCTATACCTCAGTAGAGTTCACAGCTTTGAGGGAGATTTATACCATCCCCATGGTTCACTGGATATGTACTGTGTAACCTGCTTCACGCTCATATAATTATCAGTCCCCTGCAAAAAAAGGCACAATCATCTGGTCAGTACGAAGCTATGATCATCAAATTTTCTCAGTGCAATGCAAACCTAGTGAAATAATGCACTAAGCGGTTACAACTTTGCAGACTCATAAGTTATAACTACCGTACAAGACAAAAATCATTCGGAGATCAGACTCCCTTTCTCTACTAGATCATTTTTCTGTTCTCCTTTAAGTTCTGTCATTCATTTGGTCATAGAGAAGCCGACGATACCATCCTCCTAACTCCCGACCAAAACCACTCCGTTTGTTTCCTCCCCAAGGGGCCTGACAGAAGCATGGCTGTGAACAGGTGATCCACACAACGCCTGCCTGGAAAGCCTGCAATTCACCACCAAGATATGACAAAAATCAAGTAATCCAACAACGTAAATACGTCCCATCTAGATCTTTTGGTCATCTGAGGACCAAAAGTTCACATAAATGTACATTGAACGTCACCTTGGTCAGGTGCTCACACCTTTCCAAGTCATTTGACAATACAGCAGCACTTAGTCCATAACCGCAAAGCATCGATTAATCGTGAGATTCTCATAATGTCCCAATTTCAAGAAGTCTACCCAGGCCAGAATGGAGTAACAATTTCGATCACAATAAATGAGCAGGTTCTCCACCGTATTCTGAACACTATCGAAAGAATGAATCAACTCACTGGGTGTCATTTGCTAATTCAATGGCCTCCTGCCAAATGTTTTAACGCAGAGAACAAGTCCAAAGACCTCCTCTCTCCAAATTTGCATTGATGTGGTGACATCTGTTATGATGGTTGGCTCAAGGAAGAATCCCTTCTTCAAATGCTATCAATTGTTTGAGATGATACACAGAAGTCAGGAAAAGCATTTTCAGAAGCAGAAGGGTTCTTCACGAGAGTACTAAAAGTGACGAGCTAGAGCCCTGTACCTCGGGACGATCTCCACCACACAAAATAGTAGCCCCCTCGCTCTTAGCCGTGGAGATGAACTTCAGTATTTTCTCATACTGAAGCAAAGAAAATGAAATTATCATTTCGACATCCAGGTGACAGATTTGATGCTAAACATTGAAAAGTGAAAAGAACCAATGGTAATTAAAAATCCCAGACTAAAGCCATTTCCCATGATTTCTTCCAAACACATGGCACTAATGGGAGAAATTATCGCCTTCATTCCACACGTTACCTCAAAAATGATCATTTGCCCCCGATTATAGTGAATGAACGGCGTAGATTATGCCCAAGATACAACTGCTGCAATGGCTATGGGACAAGGGCTACACTTCTCCCAAAAATGTGGAAGTTATGTATTCTAAATCTTCACTACTATCTCCAGTGGTTGGTAAACTAATCCAGGAATTTGTTATGAGCGAAAACCCTAGAGAATGCATCTTCACAAATGGGTAAGGGTCGTAAGATAATAACGGACTCATATACATGCACCAACTAGTATACTACAGAACTATACAGTACCGAACCTGCAGGTAATGAATGATATACCTGCCCCTCACTCACGGGCCAAGCCTGCAACCCTCTTCTAAGGGATCAGATATTTTTATATTTTTGCTCCACTGAACAAGCTTCTCGATGAACTGAGCAGCAATGCTTTCCTGAAAAACTTGTGATATACCCATTCAATAGAATGCAAAACATATAATATAATGGTTTGAAAGAGAGCAATCACTTCAAAAGATATTATGCGCACCTAGCGAACAATTATGGTCATCTGACATCTGACATTTTATTTCATTTAGGCATGACTTTTGTGTGCCCAAAGTTCTCAGTTACTTCTTCGCAAATTATATGCACAGTTTTCTCAACTAAAAGATTTTCTCGACTCCTTCCATAAAGCTGGTACAGAGGGTTGACTTGACATTAGTTCCACCTCCATGTTCTTATGAATGTCTCACAAGATCTGACTACTCAATTCACAACTTCTCTCAATAAATTGATTTAAAGCTCCCGAATCTTCAATAACAACAAAGAAGATTCTCGCTGCAGTTTGCTTTTCTTTTTCACATTACATATGGATCTCCAGGTTGATGCATGATATCTCATGCTAATTCAGGAATGCAACCATATGCATGATTAGGTAGAACGAAGTAAAATCAATCCAGAAGTTTTACCAAGTGCAAGTGCCAGAGGTAGGAAATAAAAGAAACACGTACAAAATGACCTTGCAATGCGGAGATAACTTACACGCACGATAACTCTAGATGTAGCACTACAAATTTGACCATTCGTCCAAAAGCATCCAAAAATTGTTCATTCAGCAGCTGTTTAAAATACAAATAGTAAGGCCTATTGTCAGCAACATTGCATACGTAATCAAGCTTATTCACATAGAAATCACCCAAGAATGAATGCACCATCGCAACGAACTTCTGAAGGAAAATAGCAATTGTATCAGTCTTATTGAGGGGTATGTGCGCCAGAATGGACCAACCTTTTTCGAGATCAACATCCTCAAACGCAACAATGGGGCTTTTTCCACCAAGTTCCAGCGAAACAGGCTGCGAGGTCATAACGTACACATGCCAGAAAGGTTACTCTCACACGAAGACTTTCCTCTGTTGAATTAAACAAAGACATGAAAAATAGCTGCACCTTGACAAGTTGAGCAGCGGCGGTCATAATCTTGCTCCCTGGAGCTGAGCTTCCTGTAAATGCAATCTGTTGATAAGACCCAGCTGAGGTGGGGTAGACACATACTGATATATGTAAAAATAAAATAAAATAAAACCAATTTGCAGAATGTGTCAGAAAAAACTTCACAAAATGTTAATGAAGAGATGATGGGAGAATACAGACCTTGTCGACTTGGGGATGAGATGCCAAAGGAGCTCCAGCTTCATGGCCAAGTCCAGTCAGAATATTGAGGACACCAGGAGGAAGACCCACCTCCCTACACACCTCAGCAAGCTCCAAGCATGTCCTGAAGTTTCAAGAACACACTCAGGTGCATTAAAAAATAATAAGGAAAATGAGTGAATTGAGTTAATGATGCAAGTGAAGATTAACACATACGCAGATGCCAACTCAGAAGGCTTCAGTATCGCTGTACAACCAGCAGCCAGAGCAGGAGCTACTTTCCAAGTAGCCATCAAAAGAGGGTAGTTCCTGCATTGCATGAGATTCATCCTCATAACCAAGAACTTTTATCATTTTACTCCATCAAGGAAGGCCATTGAACGTTCAGAGCAAGAATTAAAAATCATCATCTCCCAAATGACACAAAAACTCATGTTGCTACCAAAACAGCAAAGTCTAACAAGAGCAGATGAGAATCTCACAAAAACCACAGGCCATCATTTAGTTGCTACAGGCTGATGATAACATGTTGATCCAGTCAATGATATCTAATGGTTAGAAAGAAAAACTATGATATTTCTAGGTGGCGCATCTGGTCAGCAGAATAAAGCACCATTACCATGGAGTAATTAATGCAACACCAACTGGTTCCTTGAGAACATTGCTCTTAAATGACTCCATAGGAAGAGAGACAGGAGCCTTTTGCTTAGCACCCAAACCTTCAGCAAGATCTGCGTAGTACTCAAAGCAACCAGCTACATCGTCCTGGATGGAATTAAACCATATTAGTGAATTATATGGGAACAAAGTAAAATGTTGCACAACCTTTACAAATGGCACCATGTCTTATGCTGCTTCGTCCAGAGGTTTTCCACAGTCAATTGCCTCCAGTTTTCCTCTAATTATGTGGGAGTTACAAGTAATAATTCTTCCACCATCATATGATAAAACAGTGGAATAATGGAGAATTATAGAGGAAGACTAAGGGTCTTCTTTCACCTTCTATGAAGAGGTAGGGCTTCTCACAAGCAAATAACATAGGACATATAAAACACTGAAAAATAGTCCCGTCATTCTAGAGGAACCCAACTCTTGCTCGAGTAGTATGAGTTTGCCAATGAGTTGTTTACGGCTTCGAAGAAATATTACATAAAGATTGTGATTTTAACTAGCAATGTAAAATAGTCCCGTCATTCTAGAGGAATTGATGTTGAGATTGCAAGAGATATGTAGTTAAATAATCGTGCTACGTTTCTGCTGCCCATTCTTCAATGTTGGTATCAAAGCGAGTAATGGACTCTATTCATTTTGAATGTTAGAATCACTAATTTAGAGTTTGATAAGTAGCATATGATACTTTTGTTTATATATGTTATTGATTTAATGCTTAACATCAATCAAGAAAGTGTACGGGATAGTTAAGTGGGAGTGCGTTTTTAGTTAAGTGAGACTTATTAGTTTTCTCCTACAATTTATTTCTACGCATATTAAACTACATATAACCATTGAGTACTTGGGCGCAAGAGATGATCAAGACCATTTGCAAATTTTTGATCTTGTGACTTGCATAAAATTTTTATTATGTAATTTAGATTAATGCTGCAAAATAGTGATATGTGCTAATTATTAATATCTCATGCGCATTTCTTGAATGTGGTTGAAAATGGCTGCAAGAAATTTTTTTGATGATATGAACAGAAATGAGAAACTAGATGGCGAGAACTATAACATCTTGCTCTGAAAGATTCAATATCTCCTTGATGAGCAAGAGGTGATGGAAACCCTAGATTGTTGCGATCTTGAAGGAGGTGGCTTGCCTGAATGTTGCCGTGATCTTGAAGCCTACCAAAATTGGCGGAAGAAAGATCATTAATCTGGTTGGAGCAATTAAATGTGAAAGCAATTAAACTTAGAGCAAGTTCTGGGGCTAGGTTCCGATGGAATCGATAGCGAGCAGACATGCAGTGGAATGATCGGATTCCCGTTCGCATCCGCAATTCCTGATCTCCACTCTCGATTGGAATTTGCCATAAATCTTTTTTCGAACCCTGGCTCTCTCTTCTTCCCCCAATATCTTTCTCAACTTTTGCATGGCTTAAAAGGGAGATGATTTTTTGGGACAAAAGTGGCCTCACCCAATTGTAAGAAATGCACATGTGACTGTCGCCGTGGTCATCGTAAGTTGTCTTTTACAACTGGCGATGAGGTGTGGATCGTTTAGAATATGGTGATACACTTTGAGGGATATTCTTTTTTTCTATAGAAAAAGTCCCCTAGCTCTCTCTTCTTCCCCCAACATCTTTCTCAACTTTTGCATGGCTTAAAAAGGAGATGATTTTTTGGGACAAAAATGCCCTCACCCAATTGTAAGAAATGCACATGTGACTGTCGCCATGGTCGTCGGAAGTTGCCTTTTACAACCGGCGATGAGGTGTGGGTCATTTAGAGTATGGTGGTACACTTTGAGGGATATTCTTTTTTCTTTAGAAAAATTCCCACTCTTTAAGGGTCTTTTGAAAAAATATGTACAATCTAGGGGTCTTTGGAAATTTTCCCAGGATGTTTAGGTAAAGTTTATCAATAGCAATTTTTTTTTTTTTGCAAAATATAATAAGCTCAATTAAGTTTGCACGCGTTTTAGCTGAAAATTTGGCGAGCTCAACCTAAAATCGAATTTGAACATGTGTATCATAATCAACCCATCAAGCCTGAGTTAGTCTCAAGACATTGCATGAGCCAGCTTCATTCCCGTCTGCAAGCGAAATTAACCTCACAAAACGTAGGACTCAACTAAAAACACAACCCTAGTGGTGAGCTCTTCAACCTGAAACTCTAGCTTGCCTCCATGCTCTCGTAAGTTACTTTGAACTGAAGTTAGTTCTAGGGTCAGACAATTCCACTTTGATAAGATATTTACAAGATTCCTCTCTTTGCTCTTAAGACGTTAAGCCACTTATTACGGAATGTAAAGACCTCTTGGCCATTTTTCAACAATCTTGAATTGGCCGATTGCACTCGAGAATCAATTAGATCAATGGACTTGGTCATAAAGGCATCAAGATGTGACGTGTTTTGATGTCCCTCGCTCTTGTATTTTGGCTCGGTTTTAATGAAATGAAGGTCTCTTTTCTGACCAATAAAACAAAACAAAATTAGAAGCACAACCAGGCTCGGTCCACTCGTACTTAAGCCCACATGGTGTGGATTCTTCACCAGCTTTTCTGGCCCCTCGCTCCAAAGTGTTCCTTTTCAAATCTTCATATATATATAAATACTCGATGAGTTAAGTTGCAAGCTTAATGTCAATGCAATGTCCCTGCCAAACATGTGCCAACATAAGATTAAAAAGGATCGGAAAAAGCCATTGGATAAAGCAGCTCTTGACTTTAGTCATTACCGCGGTTCCATCTACTGTGTGCCAAACCATCAATTGATTTGCAACACGAGATGAACGCATGTGTGTCAGGTGAATACAGTTGATCACAGGCTGAATACAGTTCATCACAGGCTGTGACTCAATCAGAAACGCGCATGGATCGTGAGCAGTAACTGGGATAGGGGCGAGCTTAGAGAGGAGAGGACTTCACCTAGACTGCTCATTGTGTAGTGCATGGCTCACATGCTGAGAATTGATATTACTGCATTCACACCAGAGATTTCGCATTCAGATATGCCACATGCATCTCGTCGTCGATTCTTCTTTCAAGGTTTCGCATTCATGGTTCAGTTTTCAGAGAGAGAGAGAGATGGTTTTTCTGTAGGTATATTCTTACACGTGGATGAAGCTACCTTGTCTGAGGAAAAAAGAAAACACTCTAACTTTCCTTTATCCACTGAGGGAAATACTTATGTTGGGATGATTATAGTGTTTTGTTATAAAAAAAAAAACATTTTTCGTGCTAGTAGAAATTTGAAATTTCTTCTAAGTGTTAAAAGATTGTTAATTAAATAAGTTATTGATCACCTAATTTCCTGATAACTTATTCATAATAAAATCACTGGATCTTTTTGACAATTTACAAGTTCTCAAGTTTTCTCACTAACTTTTACTTATCATCTTTACTACCGGCTTAAATTTATTAACTCCCACATGAGTTTGTCAATCTTTCTTTTGACGATTTACCAACTTTCCTTTGACTATAATTACCAACTCATTTTGGGTTACTTCTTGTTTAAATTACTTACTAACTCTTTTATTTATTTATTTATTTTAAAAAATTATCAACTCTTGTCATCATTTCCCCACTTTTTAAAGGTGAGGGAGCTATTAGGACGAATTAGTAAATTTTAGCAGATTTTTCAATCTCAACTTTTTTTTTTTCAAATTCGACTTCACAAAACCAATGTCGTTTAGTTGACCCATCTATAATGAATTTTCATGAGGAATCAAGTCATACATCGATATTCCAAATTGTTTGCCAAGTGTGTTTCCATGTTCGTAATTATCTAGAATATTGAACGGAAGTTGACGAAAGAAAGATTGGTCAATATTTTTTATGACACAAAAACTATTAGAGATGAACAATTTATGATTTTTTCAAGACACAAAACTTAAAAAAGGATCAATATAGCACTAGTTTTTTGTTGGAAAAATTATCAAAACAATCGTAAATTTATCGTAATTTTTTCAATTTTGTCCTAAACCCCCCTTTTTTTTTCCAATTTAGTCCCTCCCTCTCCCACAACAAGGCCTCACCCACTCTACTATTCTAGATTTCCAACCTTTTAATCTAGCAAGGCTTGTCAATGTTGGAAATTTTTTAAAAGATTGACATGTAATGTTGGTTTCCTTATACATTCGGCCAAAAATGGACTGAATTGACACAATTATAAAAGGTTTAAAACTAAATTGATAAAAAAAGATTTAGACTAAGTTGGAAAAATTACAATAGGTTTAAAACTGTTTTGGTAATTTTCCCATTTTTTGATATTAAACTCAAACTAGTTGATAACTCACTTAGAGAAAAGTTTGATAAATCATTTGATTAAAGGGAATAACTTCATATAAGAGTTAAGAAATTTAAGGTGTTGAGCGACAAGCTGGAGTTTAGGGATGGAGGGTTTAAGCTCCTTTTGCTATGAAGGTTAAACTAGGGATGAACGGCAATGGTATTTTGGCTAAGTTGAAGAAAGAGATGGATGTGGATTGATGTTGTCATGTCACTAGAAGTCTTTGCTTTGTTTTTTTATTTTTCTTTTTTGGTCATACTAGTCTTTAATGTATATATCTTTTCTCTTTTGAAGAGTTGCGCCAAGGAATTGGAAAAGTTGACCTTGTGGAGTCTTTTCCTTTAATCGGCAAGCACGCAAAGCCTTTTCTCCTTTTTTTCCTTCTTTTTCCTAATTAGAGGGTTCATATTGATCTTGTCCGTGATTGCATATTGGTAATAGTCAAAAGTTTCTAAAAGGTGTTGGTGATAATGCAATCAGTGAACTTCCTTTGGACGGTACTTGGCAAACCTCGTTTTATTTGCACCATATAAAAATATTATCTTTTTACACCTAGCAAGTGAAGAATTGTGCATTGAAAATTATAAATTTTCGTTATTTGATTGCTTCATAAATGGTTAGACAGCACTTTTCGTCATAATCCCCTCTTTAATTGTTTTTCCTTTTCCTGTCATTTCCTTTTGGATTTGTTTACCTTTGAATATTTAGAGTTTCACAATCAAGACTTCTTATTCATCGGTTTTTCCTTCAGGGAAAATGCTTTTGATTACTTTTCTTCCGCTGCCTAACCATCCCTCTCATGGCAAAAAATTTCAAGTGCGAAGCATTTAAGCCTAAGTATGGGGCCATATTAATTCATTTTCTCCTTAATAAAATAATTGCGTGATCTCGACACCCAATTTTCCATGGTCACAACTTTACTTGCAACCTTTTTTGGATGGTAATGGGCAAACTTTTTTTCCCGTTCCTGAATTTCGTGTGCCTTGTTTTATTTGTATTATTATAAAAACCTTATCTAATTATACATGAAAAGTGAAAATTCTTCTGTTAAACATTATAGATTTTTGTTATTTTTTTTTTTTGGTAAAGAAGATTTTTGTTATTTGATTGCTTAATAAATGGCTAAATCGACACATTTCAATGTAATTCCCTTTTTAATAGTTTTTTCTTGTCATTTTCGTTTTGAATTTGTTTATCCGTGAGCTTCTGGAGTTTTCACCATCAAGATTCAAATTCATTGGTTTTTTCCTACGGGGAAAATGCTTTTGTTTACTCTTAACTCCAACATCTAACTATCTACATTATGGAAAAAAAATGGAGCATTGCGAATTTAAACCTAAGTGTAATGCCATTGTAATTCATTTTCTCCTTCGTTATAGAATTACTTGATCCTAACGTTCATTTTTCCCGTGGTCGTAACTTTAATTGCATTCTTTTTGTTTTATCAGTTTTTCGATATTTGACTCTATCATGTCAATGTTATTGCTTTTACCTCGAAATATAATAACTTTTGGTGTTATACAAATTTAGTTTGAATTGGAAGTTTATTAACATTTTCTTTTGGTGCGCGAAGTCTACCCTCTAAGCAAGTGAAATAGAACTTGGCAAAATCCAAAATTTTGAGAAATAAAATCTTTGAAAAAGAGAATGTTCCATACGACCGACCTCTATCCAGACTTTTTCTTTTGGTAGCTTCCTCTGAATTTAATGTTACAGAATAAGCGGATGTCATTATATATATATATATAGATATCTCTCTCTCTCTCTCTCTCTCTCTCTCTCTCTCTCTGATCTGACATCAGTCCATTTCTTCAACCTCCGTCATCGGAACCTCATCAATCGCGCCGCGCCGGACACTGCACTCCACCTACAGGAGGGATGAAAGGAGAGAGAGAGAGAGGGAGGTCATCAATCATGTCATCAAGCATGTCATTGCGGCCGTTCCCAGGACAACTTTTGTTATTTCCCACTTATGAGGCGCAACTAGATGTACTCTAATTAATTCTGGACAAGCGCATCTTTTTCCCGGTCTTGACTTAATTGATTCCTTTTCGATCTTGTACCCTTAACGACGGCAACAAAGTATTGCACCTCATTTGTCCTCACTGCCTTTTCTTTTATAAAAGTTCAACACTCTAATGCCAAATCCTACTTCTTTAGCATAATTGTTATAAAATGCATAAGCCTCATCATAAGAATTAAACTCCATAACTATGCAAGTTTCGATTTTCACGTTCTCTAGTTTTCACGTTCTCTAGTATCGTGACGCTTTCATGATTAGCATCTTCAGTTGCATTGTCCATTTCGTCTTCATCACCACCATTATTTTCATTGGCAAAGTTGCTTTCGATACTAGCTCCATCCATCCGAATGAGATGTCAAGAAAAAATTGAGAATTATATGTCTAAAATATATAGATTCAAACTAAAATTCGACAACAACGAATAAATACATCTTACTTTCTTACAATAAGAAAAGTAAAGATTGATGAACCTTTCTCCACAGTTATGAGTTATTCAATTACAACATTGTACAACAATCGAAATTCAAAATGTACAAGGTAAATACACATTCTGCCCCCCCCCCCCCCAAAAGAAGAAGAAGAAGAAGAAGATGATTACATTCCTATTTTTGAGTTATTAAGTTTTTTTATTTAAAAAATTTGAGAACAATATCTACATAATCTTTTTCTTTGAGTAGAGAATAATATCCACTATCTTAAATGTTGCCACTAAATTCTTCATATATTTCTTATTATTTAAATACTATTGTAAGATTTTTCTTATTGTGTGAATATTATTACTTTGATTTGTTTCTCAATTCAAGCTTGCAATAAAGAATTATTCAAATATCGAGAAAAAAAGGGGTAAAAATGAAACTGGTAAAGGAAGCCGACATTTCAAGCTTTTTTATTTTTTAAATTTAATAGATTTATATAATAACATTAGTGATTTCAATATTTTTTACTTGTAATTATTTATATTTTGGTAACCAATTTATTTTTTTCTTTCATTTTATTCATGAAAATTGATTGTGCAGCCCTTTAACGATTTTATCTCTCAATTTAAGTTTATATATAGTCTTATGTGCACTAACCTGTATTATCTGTTTTCGTTCAAGGACGAGTAGGATTCACACTAATTCTTTCTTGGAAAAGATTAAAAAAAAAAAAAAGGTGTAAAGGATGGAAACCGGTTGAAAAGGTCGACCAATTCCCATTGAAAATGTGCGGTTCTTAGCTAACTGTCACTCCGTCAAGGACAGTCAACAAAGACTTTTCCTAAAACTATTGTTTACGTGGTGTGGGCTTAAGCTTTGAAAATTGGGGCGTCTAATTTTTTCCATAATTGGTGCTGTGTATGCGTGTGAGGTCAAATTTTGGCGACCGAAATAATGTGAATTGAGACGGTCTTGTACAAACTACCATGTTCCTATGCGTTTTTTGAATTGCAGAACTCTATGTAGCGGTTGATAATCAAGGTAGAAGAGGTCATTTTAAAAATCTAAGAAATAAGTGCATTGGAAGTTCTAAAATTTGTCATGAAATATAATCGAGCTCATCAACTTGGTCCAATAAAAGTCCTTCTAGTGATTACAATTTTTGAAAATTTAAAGAAATAAGTTTTAGGATTTGATTACACTTTCTAAAAGTTTTAAAACTCAATTTGGACTTTTGTGACAATTTTTAAGATTTCAAAATACCTATCCCTAAATTCAAGCCAATAAAAAGAGGGTGCCTGATCGTTCGATTGGCAAATCATTCGAGCAGGCCGGCTGCATATAAACTAGCTCAGATACCTCATGGCGATGGCCATGGACTAGAAAAGTCAAATCTACATGTATAAAAAATCAAGGGGGAATCTCATCTAAGGCCAAATATGATCATCTAAAGTCAGATTAAAGGTCGATGAATTTTCTATAATTATGAACATGGGTTGGCCCCAAGTTGATACAAAAGAGAACCTTCCGATGACGAACCTTATCGACCAAACCTAACCATGACTGTGCAAATATAAGATTAATGATACCTAGGAATGATCGATTTTGGGTTTTGTACAAGTTTTGCATGGAGCCTATCCTGCATATTCTATAACCTATCCTATTACAAATTTCAAGATCAGTTCCAAGTTCCATATATATTATTGATTGAACGATTGTAATGAACCACCACCTTTAATTACCATCATGCATAACTATAATGCATTGGTCATAACTTATATTTAGATATATGAAGAATATGAAAAATATGAAAAATTAATAAAGTAAAAGTTTCAATTATAAATGGAAGCTTGGATTAGTGATTTCATATTACACACTCATCATTAAATGCCTTAAAATACTGCAAAATCACGTGAAAATATAGACCAAG
Organism: Eucalyptus pumila; assembly: GCA_016097595.1. NCBI lineage: Eukaryota > Viridiplantae > Streptophyta > Magnoliopsida > Myrtales > Myrtaceae > Eucalyptus > Eucalyptus pumila. The sequence continues at coordinate 68,349,430 of CM027851.1, forward strand.
AAAAATATAAAATCTCATTCCAAGTTTTATGTTTCATGTTCATCCAAACAAGCTTCCTCAACTATTTAAATATGGAACTAGATAGGTTCTCATTAGTCTAGTTTTTCAGTTATAGTTTTTACTATGAAACTATGCTCACCCCTAATGGTACTTATACTAAATTTGATGCGATAGAATAATTGCTAAAAAAGAAAGAGCATAACAATTTTCAGGCTACTGTGATAGGCTTGTTAAGAGTCACAAATTTTTTAATGAATGAATTTCACAATAATTTATTATTTAATTGTTTTCATAATAATAATAATCATCATCATCATAAGAATAGGTTAAATAGTACCAACTAATCATTTAAAAAAAAGAAAGAGCGACATGGACATCAACATACGTCACCCTTGTCATTTTAGTCGTTGCAGATCTCTCTTTCATCTTGACTGGCCTCAACCCAAAATATTCTCGAACTTGAAGGGCGTGTTTGGTAACGTTTCTGTTCAAAAATTGTTCCAGGAAAAAAAAAAAAACTACTTCGCTTTAAAACAATTTTTGAAAGGAAGAAGGCGTTGTAGAACTTGTTCTAATAAAAAATGAACAAAAACACGCTTGGTAAATTTGTGTTCTTTTTTGTTTTTTTTAATTTTTTAATATTTTTATTTTCTTTTTCTTTTTTTCTTTCTTTTTTCTTTTTTCTTTTTTTCTTCTTTTGGCCGGTCGCTGGCCTTGGCCATGGCCGGCGACCGGCCGATGAGGGCTGGCGGCCTCACCTAGCCATGGCGAGGCTCGCCGGCCCCCGGCGAGGCTGAGGTTGGGTGAGGCTCGGCCTCGCCTTGGCTGGGTGAGCTCGGGCTCGCCCAGATCTAGCGAGCCCGAGCTCGCCCAGCCTTGCCCCGCGCTGGCAAGGCTCAGCCTCACCTTGCCAAGGGCCAGTGACGCTCCGGCTAGGTCGTTGGCCCTCGACGGCCGGTCGCCGGCCATGGCCGAGGCCGGCAACCGATCAAAGAAAAAAGAAAAAGAGAAGAGAGAGAGAATTTATTATTAGAAATTGTTAAGAACAAGAAAACACGTTTTCTTGTTTTGCTTGTTTTGTTAAATGTGTTCTTTAAACAAAAAAATAGATTTGGAACAAAAATGCAAACAAACACGTTTTTGTTCTTTTTTTTTTCCTTATAAAAAAATAGAAATTTTATTCATAAATAGAAATAAAGAACATTAACAAACTGGGCCGAAAGGTCTCGGAGCCCCATCATTCTCGCCTTGTCAAACACTGCATTCCACCCACTCTGAAAGAGAGAGAGAGAGATAGTGTGTGGAGAGAAAGACATGTCAAACACTGCATTCCAACCATCATTCTCGCCATGAGAGAGAGAGAGAGAGAGAGAGAGAGAGATAGTGTGTGGAGAGAAAGACATGTCAAACACTGCATTCCACCCATCATTCTCGCCGTGTCAAACACTGCATTCGACCCACTCTGAGAGAGAGAGAGAGATGGTGTGGGAGAGAAAGACGTGTCATCACCGTGACACATTCCAAAAAGCTCTACTGTAGCATCAAGAACGCAAGGGGTGACGTGAGAAACGGGACCCGAAAGTCAAGCATCAGTCTGTCGCTTCGATCCCGCCTTGTGTAGCCCATCGGTCTATTGCTCATATCCGTCCCTCTTCTTCTTCTTCTTCTTCTTCTCTCTTTGAAGAGAACTAAGTGAGAGGGAAAATTTGATAACCCACCATATCTCAAGCAGAGCCCATGATGTTGAACGGGGCGAGCCCATCAATCGCGCTTCCTCTGCTCGCACTCTCCTCGTTTTTCTTCCTCTCTCCATCTCTGATCCTCGAATCACCGAAGCAGGCCGCATCTGCGAGAACTCCACTGGGATCGTCGCCGAAAACGTAGTCTCCAACTTCATCGCCGTCATGAGGGAGATGTCCAACAGCGTCGCCGACCAGCGCTGGGTCAATTACTCCCTCACCTCGCCGCCACCGGCAGTGTACGGCCTCGCCCAGTGCCACGGCGACTTGATTAAGACCGAGTGCTTCCTCTGCTTTACCGAAGGCCAGACTTGGAACCCCCCCACCATCCCCAACTTCGGCCGGCTCTACCTGGACGGCTGCTTCCTTCGTTACGACCATTACGACTTCTACAACGAGACCGTCGATCCAACGCATGACATGCTCAAGTGTAGCTCCAATTCGACGGTCCCGGCGGAGAGAGTGGCCGAGTTCTCAGATAGGGTAGACCGGGTGCTGAGGAATGTCTTGGCAAGCGCAGTGCTGAACAAGGGCTTTGCAGTGGCTGGGGAGGACGGAGTCGGAGGGGTGGCCGGGGCATATGCTTTGGCACAGTGTTGGAGCACGCTTGATGCCGGCGGTTGCAGAGTCTGTTTGGAGAATGCAACTTCGATGGCAAGAAGCTGCACTCCTAGAGAAGAAGCGCGTGCCATGAATGCGGGATGCTTCCTCCGTTACTCGACCACAAAGTTCTACAACGTCCACGTTAGCGGAGGTAACAACTAGCCTCCTGATCACTGTTTACCAACGTAAAGGATGGCTTCCTCGCCATTAAAGAAAAACTGAGGCTCTTCTATGTCTACTGTCAGATTTCGATTTTTCCAATTGTGGTTTCCTCCATTTTGGTTGATTAAGGCTTTGCTCGTTTCGCATAAAATATAATAATTCTAAAAAATGTCTTCTAAAAAGCCACTTTCTCAAAAAATGATAATATTTTCCGGTATTCTATTAAAACTTGAAAATGAGTTAGAAAATATACTCCACCATTTGGTATAGATTTTCCTTTGAGCACTTCTTTAATGATTTTTTCTTTTCATTTTTTAAAATATCGAATTTTTAATTATTTTATTTTATTTATTTTTTCCTTTTTTCTTTTTTGGCCAATCACCGGCCACAGTGATGACTGACAACTGACCTCAGGTGAGGTCGAGCTCAAGTTTTTGCTAGATTGGTGAGACTCGAGTCTTGTCAAAGGTTGACAAGACCTTGACATTGCTAAAATAGTGAGCTCATCCCTTGCATATGGCTGATCGTTGTCCATCAATTAGCCAAGGTAGAAGCAAAAAAAAAATGAAAATGAAAAATAAAATTAATTAAAAATTAATTATTCAAAAAAGTAAAAGTAATTGAGAATTTGATTTTTAAAAATATATATATTTTAAGAACGAAATTTCATTAATTAAGGACCTTAGCCTAAGGACTACAGCTACAGCATCGAGGCCCAAGCCTGACCTTTAGGATGCTTGCGCAAGTGCCAAGGCATATGGCACAAGCACCAAGGGTTTGACCTCCGCCTCGATGGACCGAAGCCTAGGTGTTGAGAGCTCGGGTATAGGAACTAGGTCTTGAGCCACCTTGTCAACTTGATCAAGATTATTAGTATTTTTGCAATTAGCATCCAACCTCAATTGACCTAGGTCCAGTCTCGATGAACTTGTGCCCATGCGTTAGAAACCTGGTCTTGGCCTCAATGGATTCGGGCCTAGCCTTGATGGAATTAGCCCAAGCGTTGGAGACTCAATAACTAACATTGGGGTTCCTATATTTAAATGTAGAGTTTCAGGTCAAAGTGCCAATACCTAATATTATTTTGGAAAATGTTTTCCAACCTTTTCAAAGGGGAAATCGTTTTATTGAATGTAAGCATAGTTTTCTGTTAACTAGAAAATATTTTCCGTTGACTTATTTTTCTAAATGAACTGAAGAAGATGAAAATGTTTTCTTGGAAAATATCTTCTATAAAACGAACAGAACCTGAGAGTGCATATGTTGGAGAAAAAGTGTTTGCCTGAAATTAGCTTCCAATTTTTCATGATTAATCAATCGAAAATACTTTCCAAATCAAGAAAAATATTCATATATAAATTAGGAAGTGAATTCCTAAATTTAAGAAGGTGAAAGCACTTTAAAAATTGCTCCTCTTGAATTTTTTTAATATTTTATTTTAAAAAATCGATTTTTATAATATTATTTTCATTCTTCCTCCTTCGCCAATCATGGGGCTTCAACAACTGGCCATAGGAGCGAGCTAGTGCGAGCCAACCTTAGGCAAGCTCAAGCCTCGCCAGCCTCGCCGCAACAACCCAATATCCGGCAAGCTTGACCTTGCTCGAGGTTGGTCCAGTTGGCCCTTGTTGAGCCCCAGCGATAGCACCAATGGCCTATCACAGCCATTGCCAAGGCCTAGTGATTGGCGGAGGAGGAAGAAAGAAAGAGAAAGAAAATGAAAGAAAAAAAGAAAAACATAATTATTAAAAAGTGATTTTTTATGAGATTGAAATCATTTTCCAAATAAGATTTAAACACCAAAAAATATTTTCAGTCATATATTACTAAACAAAGGAAAATTAACCATTTTTTTTAAATAACTTTATGGAAAACATTTTCCTTTTTTATGAAATTTTCTCCAAATAAACACACCTAAGTATGACTTTATTGATCTTATGATTCAACATCGCTAGAGTTTTGGAATTTCTAATGAACTCTCTCATCTCAACCTGATGCTATCTTTATCACTTTGTAGGGTCATCTTGGGTCCGCATCACTATACCAATAGTCTCATCGGTTGCTGCGGTGACTTCGCTTGTTCTCGTGGGTGCGTACATTGGATATAAAAAGTACTCCAAGGAGAAACGAGGTAAACAATTTGGTTCAAATGCGTAAAATGATCATCTTGGTAATTCTTGAACATAAGCTTGATGACACGAATTTCATATTCATCCATTTTTAGTGCAAAATGACATCATGCAATTACGGGCAAGCATGAGCAAGTTTAGCTTATATTTCAAGTATGAGACGCTGGAGAAGGCCACCAACTTCTTTGATGACTCGAGGAAGCTGGGGCAAGGTGGGGGCGGTTCCGTGTACAAGGGGAATTTACCCGACGGGAAGGTCGTCGCAGTTAAGCGGTTGGTGTTCAACACACAACAATGGGTGGATGACTTCTTCAACGAGGTGAACCTGATCACTGGGATTCAACACAAGAACCTTGTTAGTCTTTTGGGATGCAGCATCGAAGGCCCGGAGAGCCTCCTTGTCTACGAATATCTTCCTAATGGAAGTCTTGATCAAATTCTTTTTGGTAAGTAGCTGGTTTTTTGTATAACTGCATAACACACTTACATAGTCATCATTCGATGTCTAGAAGAGATCCACCCATTACGACAAGCGTCTTTTCAATTTGCATTCTTAGTAATTAGCTTCTTGTATTGCAAGCAATGTTTCCATCTTATGATTTCAAAAATCTGCTCCATTAGTGTCTTGCCTTCTTGTATTGCAAGCAATGTTTCCATCTCATGATTTCAAAAATCTGCTCCATTAGCGTCTTGCCTTCTTCTGTGATGTCTGTCACACTCTGCTCTGCTTGTCTTTCTAAATTAGTGAATAGAATTTGTTGTTCCAGTCAACAATGCGACCCCCGCCCTAACTTGGGAGGAGAGGCTATACATCATCACAGGAATAGCTGAGGGCCTCGCGTATCTTCATGGAGGCTGTGGAGTGAAAATCATCCACCGGGACATAAAAACTAGCAACATCCTCCTTGACGAAAATCTCACGGCGAAAATCTCAGATTTTGGGCTTGCCCGATGCATTGCTCTAGATAAGTCTCATCTTAGCACAGGAATCGCCGGCACACTGTAAGAATGCCTTTTAATTACTAGCCTTCTTGTAACCATAGTCAACACTTTCAATTTCCTTAATCTACAAGTTTGGCCAGTCAAAGTGGTTTCACGTATCATCCTTCTCTTCACTTCACATCTTCTCTGGGCTAAGCATGGTTCATATCTAAAAGATGGTCAACAATGCAGTGGTTACATGGCACCTGAATATCTTGTGAGGGGACAGCTAACGGAGAAAGCTGATGTTTATGCTTTTGGGGTGCTGCTTCTTGAAATCTTGACTGGTAGGAAGATCACCATATACACACGAGGGTCGAGCTCGATATTACAGTTGGTAAGATTGCTTGTCCCTACAATTAGGAAGAACTTAGACCGACATTGACTTTCTTGGCCACGCCACGCAAGGATTATCTAACTTTTCTTTTGATTTTCCCATCAAACCCTATCATTGCTTTCTGCATTAGTGTCACTATATAGGAAGCCATGGAAATTTCATGATTGCTTTGCAGGTATGGAAGCACTACAAATCGAATAATTTAGCTGCGTGTATCGATCCGGCCTTACAAGGTAAATTCCCTATCTTGGAGGCGTCAAATGTGGTCCAAATCAGCCTTCTGTGCACTCAAGCCTCCATGGAATTGCGGCCGCCCATGTCTGGAGTTGTTGAGATGCTCCACGATAAAGACTCTGTAGTCCCCCAACCGAACCAACCCCCGTTCCTCAACGCTAGCGCGCTGTTCGACAAATCTGGCAGCGGAAGCTCTACATGCACACATGGCTGTTGAACCAGCTCATGGCATTCGAGGTCCTTCTTCTTCTCTCATGGCATCCGAGCTCTCTTCCCCTGTTGAACCAGCTCATGGCATCCGAGGTTCTTCTTCTTCTCGGATATATGAATCTAAGTGGGATGCGATTGCTATATTATTATTTTTTTCATAGTTTTACGTCCCGATTGGAGAATCACACCATGTTGGCATGTTTCAATTCCGGAGTCAATCATAGTTCATGTGATAAAAGGAAAGAAAAAGAGAAAAGGGAACAAATGTGAAAGAAGATGAAGAAAATAAAGAAGAGGAAATCTGGAGATTGAAGACGTAGAGAGATTTGAGAATTTGTGTGTATTATATTGTCTTCGATGAATAATCTGATGTATAGTACAAGATGAATGAATGAAAGGAAATAAAGAATCCTATAAATCAATCTAAATCAATTTAGTCTAGATCTAATCTTAAATTGATCTGTACAAAATCGTAATCGGATCACAATCGGATCAAATCCTCTGTCAAAGCCGCATATCTTCCAACAAAATGTCCTCCTGTTTTCTCATAGTTTTTTGTTGAAATAGTTTTACGTGGCTCCAAAATCCGCAGCTGTCTCGATTACACTTTGCTGCCAACGCTTCGGCGCATCGTCACACGTCCTCTTCGGCATTGATTTAACGAAAAAAATGATGACGAGAATGAGAAATTCTGCTTTCCCAAAGGTGATGATTGAGAGGGACACGGACTCTGAAGAAAGCTATTTTTCCGACGATAAAGGTCAAGATGGCCCTGAACCAAAAGCCTCATAAGAAGAAAAAAAGAAATTCCGAAGAATGAAAATGTAATATTTGAATTTTTTGAGCAAGTCAAAAAGGAAAAGGAAAAGAAAAGATGAACAGTGAACAGTGGATGCTCAGCTTAATAAAAAGGGGGCCAAGACACACGAATGGGAAAGAAGAGAGAGAGAGAGAAGGATAGGGAAAAGAGGAAGGTTCTGCGGCATGGACCTCGCCAAGCCAATTTAACTCCAATTCGCAATTTCCAGTAAGTGATCAGACCTTTCGTTTGTCTAATTGAAGTAATATTCGAAATTGGAGCACAAATTTGAGGTTAAGTAAATTTTAAGCTTCGAGGTTCAATCAAAGGGTCATTGACCTATATATGGTGTGTGTGTATATAAACAATAGGTTATGGCATTGTGGAACTGTAAAATATCATAGAACTTGATTTGAGTTTACAATTTGTTCGAAACAAAATTTTGAGGTTTTCGCGCATGATTAACAGTGCACATCCAGTAACTTGGAGCCGAATTTCAACAATTTTTTGCTTCATTTTTGGGTTGGCCAAGTTAGGTTCTTGCATTACGTTGAAAAGTCTTTCAATTGATTGTAAGTACAATGGAAACAAGGTTTGGCGGAGAGAGTTATGGCATGAGTAAGTTTTGCGCTCAAAATTTGCGTTGCAAAGGGCTTTGAATAATCACTTTGGACAAGCAATTTGTAGGCGAGTTTGAGTTGTTTTATTAATGTTTAAACTTAGTTTAGTTGAGTCATAGTTGATGTAATGTTTTACTTAATTTTAACTTGTTTCTTGGTCATTTGTTATTTAGTCATAGGCGTTCCTAGATAAGTGGTGCCATCTCTTCTTTAGCCATGTCTTGAAATTGTTAGGATGATGTATGTTATGAGTTAAATAAGCATTAAATGATTTGATACTCCAAAATAAATAAAAGTGGTGCTCAGGGCATACTGGATGCATAAAATTAAATCAAGCATTTACTATCCTTTTATCTATTGGAAATGGTAAAGTATATTTAAAACATAAGTTGACTTGGTTGTCATGAATGCTTTGTAAAACGTTTTGTTCACAAAACGTTTTGAGAAACTTTCTATGAAAAACATTTCGAAAGAATTTGGTTTATGAAGAATTCTGAATTATATGAGAAATATCTTATAAAATGTGTTCATTTTCCCGAAAAGTCAAGCCAAACCATCCACTGCTAAATGTTGCAACCTGCTAGGTCCTACTTAACAACAGAAACGATGCGATGAGGTTGAGTGCTAAGCTTCCCCCTCTAGCCGGCCCTAAGGGAAGGGGGGAAATTAAAAAAAAGAAAAAAAATCAAAATATTATTAAAATATTATTTAAAAAATGTCATGTCAGCTCTGGCTAATCAAATTGATCATATGAATTGAATTGACATAAATACAAAAGGTTTAAAATTGAATTGGCCAAAAAAATATTTATGACTAAATTGATCAACTTTTTTTGGTAATTTTCCCTAGCAATGATAGCTAGATTACTATGTTAGTGATTTTTTTTGCGAAAATTGATCAAGAGCTACATCAAAATTGTAAGCGAAATTTTAGGACTAAATTGGTAAAATTAAAAATTTAAAATGCTAATTCAACATTTCTATAATATGTTATATGATTGATTAGGCAATTTCACTTGCAAAAAATTTCTGCACATAAAATATATGTTTTTCTTAAGGCGCAACAAATGCGTGCAGATCATCCTATCCACGTTCCTTGAATAAGGCAGGTTTCACCCATAGAATGACCGCAACGACATTGTGATCGAATAATTTTAACGTTCAATTGAAGGGCTTCTATTTTGCCAAAAATTTGAAAGCAATTTTGGGGATTTCGTGACAATCACTTTATCAGTCTGGGAAAAAAATGGTCAATAATACCTCGATGCAAATAATTAACAAGGTAAAGCAAGAAGGTAAAGAGGTGGGACGCTTGGAGTGGCAAGTGATTAATCAAACCAGTTTGATGCAAAACCTTTTCTTATTGGGCGCCTTCATATGCCTAAATGCAACATCTGTAGCTTTTGATCCCTCGAACTTCATTCAATTCAGCAAAGTAATAAATAGATCTGGGAGTTCATCCTTAAGTGTAGACATGTAATTCTACCAGGACTGTTGATGAATTCGACACCTCGTCCCGTCGTCCGCCCAAGTCTGGAGGAGAGGAGCGCAGATTAGGCTCTCTCTCCAACTCACATTTTATCTCTCGGTCTGTTGAGCTGCCAAATTAGAATCTAAGAAGGCCTCTCATTGATGCCTCCTAATCAGTGTGTTCTCTTCACTTGGCAGATTTCTACTAAATGCCTATAATATAAAGGAGAAGGATGCGAATAGTTGAATGTCCGGTTAAATAATCAGCTGACCGTTCAGAAGTTGCATAGTACCGGACAAGAATACTTAAGTTGCAGGTAAGTTGCAGGTAAAGCATACACGGTCCTCATAAGATTTAACTATTGCCAGCAAAAGAATACAGAATCTTCATTTATGGAGGCACAAGATTGGACTTCTACAGCAAGTAACAAGCTCAACAGAATACGAATTGTGTGCACCTTTCATTTTATCAAATTAGTCCAACCCCACAGAGCTGCCTCGCATGCCACCATTGTCCCATCTAGCTAATTCAAACAACTTAGATCAGCTGGCGATTGCAATAATCTTCTCTACTCTGCATATGGTACTAGTACAGTCAATCATATCACGAATGCTAGGCTAATCTGAGCGCCATTTTCTAATGCTAATAGAACAAGTTAATTCCTTGTTGGGAAAGAAAGGGCACAATAGCAAACAGAAGGAGAAACGTGCGCCACCATTGCTCAATTGCCTTGCAACAAGAACTGAGTCTACCCCTAAATCTTCATGTTGAAAGACATGGAAGAATGTCTGGTGTTGTGCTTCAAGCAAAAGTATATCAGGCACCACCGTAATTACATATTTACATGTCCAACAGTAGAAGTGCAAAGTAAGAGATTATACAATGTCATTTTCTTATTTATAATGTATGATAGCTTGTTCATGTCGCCAAACCCAAAATCTTCATGTCGAAAGACCTGAAAGAATGTCTGGTGTTGTGCTCCAAGCACAATTATATTAGGCACTACCTTATGGTGGGAACCTGAAGCAAAGTGTCTGCACCAAAATTTTGAATTCTTCATGAATCTGCATTCCAAAAAGAAGGTCCATATGTACCCGTTATTGTACACATCCACAGAACTGACTCAAAAAATGTAACCTGTATTTTGAACAAATGACTTACCTCTTCTTGTATTTTCAAGGACTTATCCAGTTTGGCGACCTTATCAGCAATTGCAGATATCATAGACTTCTCCTTCTTTCCTGTTATGAGCAAGTAATAGACTTAGTATGACAGCAATAAAATATCAGGTGAGTTTGATTCAGTTTTAAGGGATCGAAATTAATAGAAGAGAATCTGAACTCACTTATTTGTTCATATTGCGTGATAAGCCTTTCCTTCTCCTCCTCAAATTTGGAACAAATATCTATGGAAGCAAACAAATGACGATATGATGGGGAAAGGACATGGCCAACATAACCAAATATGCCATCAGACTAGCCAAAAACATTCTATTGGGAAAAACTCAAAGAAAACACAATCATGGTCATTAGGTATATTTCTTTTAAGATGAAGGTGCATATGTTACAAGCTAATTTATTAGGGAAATATACAGTTTTTCAAGCATTCTCTCAAATTGTGAAACCTTATCTCTATCTTCATTTTCATTGTATTAGTAAGATCCCAATGTACATGGTTTTTGCCTATAAACAGCTTGCAACCAATAAAGTTACCATCTAAAGCCTGCAAAGGGGCTTGCTGATGAGAAGCTTTATCCTCACAAAACTTCTCATTAAGTTCATGGAACTTGACGGTTGCATTCCCGACACTATTTTCACACTGTAAATCATCAAACATCAAGTGAATTCTCTCTAGGAAAAAATCACGTCACCAAGGTAGACCTTGTTCAAAAGAATAAAAATATTATATTTTTCCTCACTTACTTCTCCGAAACTCTGTTGAAGTAACTCCACAAGAGATTGACTACATAAAGAACGTATCCATTAGATATAAACATCATACCGAAGCAAAGTTAACAATTGCATGCATCGATTTGAATTTACCTGTTCTTCTCATGTTCTGACTTCAATTCATCATACATTGACTTGATCTGAGACATCAAACTATCCGGCCAAGGACAAATAGCAAGAAAGTAATAAATAAGAAATGATCATTATAAAATGATCAGGGAAACCTCAAGAAAAAAGAGTTCAATATACCGATGCAAAAAGAGTTCTTGTCATTGGAATAGAACATGTATCGGCTTAATTAATTAAACAACCCTATGCAAATTGAACAAATATGGTAACCCATGATTAAGCTAATATAAGCGTATGAGAAAGCAGGTGGAGCCATTTAAGCCTCAATCAAGGGCGTCTTTTATTAAATGATAGGTATAAAGAGAAAAGCCAGGCGATCATGCTCTCACACGATATCTGAATCCAAGAAGAAAATGAAGCAAAGGATTCATTCAGTATTCTCCGAAGATTAATGTTATCAGCATGCTTATTATCGAGTATTCAACTAGTGGAGTCTGATTCAGCCTGCAAAGGGAAAGATAAGAACAAGCATCCCCGACAGCAATAGATAAAATCTCGAGAGTATGGTCAATAAAGAGCAATGCAAACTCGATGTCTATTGAAAGGTGAATTGATTCAACACTGAGCTTTTGAGCTTAATCAGAACAAAATTTCCCCACACTCGCTGACAAACATAATGAACCAACATGCATTCAACTTTACCAGTCACTTAATACTGACAATACTGATAAACTCTGAACAACTAGTAAATTAAATCATCAGTTAACTCGACAAGTTTTATAGAAGTTACGTATCGACAATATCAGTAAAATTTGATAGGCAAGGTTAAAATTCAAATCTCAACTGGTCAAGCTAATTTCATTGATGAAAGCTGCCCTGGGACAAGCACCTGTGACCTAGTAGATTCAGAGACTAAATGCACCAACAGCCAGCAAATGTTTGAGCGAGAGAAGATTTTCTCTCAGGATTTGGATGGGATTTCCACAGTATCCATCGGATTGTTCTGACAACTTTTGGGGGCCATATTTCTTTTGATTTTGTATAACTTTTCAAGAGAAATCTCATCAAAAATACAAACTTTATGTGAACTTGGCTTCGGAAAAGAGACTAGATTGTATAAGAAATACATACGTTTTCTTGGGTAATATGAGGCTTCCTAAAAAGAATAAAACCATGAGAATTTAATATCCAAAGCAGATAATACGTGTACAGTGGAGTTCGGGTCTTTACAATTTGGGTGGGATTTCCAAAGACAACTTTTGGGGGTCATATTCTGTTGATTCTATCTAACTTTTCGAGAGAAATCTCATTAAAGATACAAACTTTCTGCGAACTTGGCTTCGGAAAAGAGACTAGATTGTATGAGAAATAGTGTGAACGGGGTACAGAACTGGGACTTTCACAAACTGCAACCTGTCGGCGAAATAAAGACTCAATCCATCGGAAGAAAATCAACCCATCAGTGAAATAAACCCCACCGAGAGCTCAATCTATTGGATGAATATCAAGCAAAAGATAAAGGCATAACAAGTTGAATCACCTCCATATACACTCTACGTTCTTCTTATAGAACTTCCGATTTTGCTCTACCATGGACTTTAACCGGCTCAGAAGACTGCACACTTCAAATTTTCACGTCAGATTTCAAATCCAGAGTGCAAAAACAGAAATTACTTCAGAAACTTACGCCTCGATCGGTTCATCGGAGATATCATCAGAACCCACTTCGCTCGCCTCTCTCTCCATATTTGGCAGAGAGCTTGTGAATCGCAAGGCTTTAGAAGAAGAAGGGCTCTCGTTTCGGACGCAGAAGAGCGCGCAAATCTGCTTTTGCGGGATATTGACAAGCTTCCTCTTTTCCGAATTTAAAATAGGGCAGCACTATTTCCGTCTAAATTCACCCAACAACATTAAAAAAATAAATAAATCATCCAACATGAAAAAGACAAAATTATCCCCAGTAATTCAATTACAATTTGAAGTGATGCCCCCATATTTGTTACTTTCCTCTTTTTGGCTTTTTCATTTTTTATGTGGGATTTAGTTGCATAATTAACATTTTTGGATGTCCATTTTTTTTTTATTGCGGGTGTCCCTTTTATTTTTATTGTTAAATTTTACTTTCATAGAAGTTAGTTTTGTGGAAAAGAGAAATTTCCAAGAAACTTAATTCTTTTACATGTTGTCAAGTAAATTTATGAATCAATAATCAAGTGTAATCTAAAAAAAATTATAACATAATTTTTTTTTTCACATAGTCACTTGTTTATGAACTTTCAATTCCATCTTTAAAGATTTTCCAAAATAACATCACAGGTTACCTTATTGACTATGAAACTTTTAAAGATGAAATTTAATTATATTAAGAAAAAACAAGAAATGTTTAAAAATGCTAAGACAACAATTTTTTTATTGAACAAGAATGTATTAATTACAAAATAATCTCAAAGAAAAAAACTTGCAGATCGAATGACTCATTTATTGGCCAAAAACATATAAATCTGAAATTCTTAGATCTATCGGTATCGGTACCAAGTCCTGAAATTTTCTTTTGCTAATTCATTGATGAGAAAAGGGGGGAGAAGCAGCATCAAGACAAAATTGAAATTTTCCTTTTTGAGCTTACTTTAGAGGCTACAAAACAAGATTGAAAGTTGGCACCATCATAACTTTGCAGACTCCTAGATATATTATGGTACTAACGTGCAGATTCCACTCACCGAATGTATCTTTGTTATTTTATTTAATTTTTATTTTTGTTTACATTAAATAATAATAAAATGTACACTAATTACTAATTTTTATTTGAGTTAATATCATAAAAGAAAAACTCCAAATTCATAAACTACCCTTATGCAGAAACCCAACTTTTGTTTTCTTTCACCCCCAAAAGAAAAGAAAACCGTAAAAAAAAAAAAAACAAAAATGAAACCCCCCTACGAAAAGAAAGAAAGAAGAAAAGTTTTTTTTTTTTTCTGAATTTTTGACCTCGAGACTGAGAACAATCCCGAAAAATAGAACCCCTCTTGTGCGGCCGTATATTTAATGTGTGACCCCCCGAAAAATCTACGCGAACAACCATTTTATAAATTAAGGATTGGGTTTTTATTTTATTCTTCAAATTAATATCCACAAAGATTTTTTTTCCGCACGCAATATTACTTTTTATTTTCCACCATCTCCTCTAGATTTCCTTTGCAAACATGAATATTCTTCACCGATTTTTCAAAATTGCAATAGGATGTTTCTCAAATTTGAAATATTGCAAAGATGAGTCCACAAAATCTTCTCGATGATATGAGCTTAGGCCAATTTGCTCTCTCCGCGAGCTTGCCAAATTAAAGTTTAGAACCACCAAGTGAAACCTATCCGTCACCAGTCCAATGTAAATGCACCTAAAATTATATGCTATGCAATTAATTAATTAATAATTTTTTTAGGGGTTAAAAAATTAACCTCTAATTTTTTTATGTAATAAATAAATAACTGGATCACCAAAATTTAGGTGTCAATAAAGATTAAATGGGGCTTCACTTGTGTCCTTTAAGCGTGTCCTTTAAGCAGTAGTCTAAGTCTAGAAACTTTCAATAATGCTAAGAGTTGATGATTGTGCTCATTTTGTTCTAACTACAGATGGGTTGACAATCACGTGTGCATGTCTTATAACCAAACATCTACAGGAAAACCTCCGAGGCTCTCGAGTCATTTGATTATATCACGAGCAATGGTAAGACATGGTTATGATTATTTATGTGAAGTTACAACTGATTTCGATTTACCTTCCTCTCCAAGATGATTAATTTGTCTGGCAGCAAAAGAAGGTGATTGATAAGTTGCATGCTTTGCTCATTTGGTAGGAGGATGTAATTTTATATTTCTTCACTAGGAGGCAACAAATGCCTCTTCATCCTGTCTCTGTAACAGCTCATGTATACGACCCACGAGAGTGTTTGTCGGGCAAGACTACATATAACAGTAATTGCTGAATAAGTAGAGAGGGTCATCAAACCATTGTATGCAAGTTTCTATATGATTGACGCCTAAGAGATTGTAGTTTATATGTGGAGATGAATGATGGAGCCAATCACATGATTTTTCTTTGGCATGTGATTTCTCATTGGTACTATTTATTATTGCTATTATAGATGAAATTGAAATAGAGTCCGTGGAATAAAAGCCATGCTGAATTGCTCACTGACAAAATATGCCATTTTTCTGTATGAGTGCATTATATGGCTTGGCTCTTTGATAATATATTTCCTTTCAGTCAGTTTTATTGAAGGAATTCCATCTAGGGTTCTTGTCTATGATTGACATTGTTCT
This sequence comes from Eucalyptus pumila, assembly GCA_016097595.1. Classification (NCBI taxonomy): domain Eukaryota; kingdom Viridiplantae; phylum Streptophyta; class Magnoliopsida; order Myrtales; family Myrtaceae; genus Eucalyptus; species Eucalyptus pumila. The sequence continues at coordinate 68,365,055 of CM027851.1, forward strand.
AATGGAATTAACTCCTAATGATGTAGATAGGTGGAACATGCATAGTTTGGAAATTAGATGTAAGTATCATTGGATGATCGCAAAACGAATGCAGTGGTACCTGGTACCTGCCTTTCAGATTGGCTTAATGGGTTTGTTTTGCTCAAATACGGCCATATGGTACTTGGCCCAAATATATAAAAGGTAGATGTGTTTATGCAATTCTCATCATAATGTGATCATAACATAAGTAAAATATAGCCATGAGATTGGATTGGCTTAAATTTTAGATTTGTTATGTCTAAGAAAGCTGAAACGTGATATACTGACACATTGTAATGGACTGATATATGTAATGTGCTCTGGCCTGCTGAGGTGATTTCACCTTTCCTGTTGTCAAATGTGTTTTCTTTTGTTTCACGTGGTCATGCTGCAAAACAGGAGATTTTTTTTCTTGGGGGAAGTGTGAGAAAAAAAGGACTTAGTTAGGTTGATTTGCTGATAAGGCGATTTGCTATCTTTCAAATCCAATTTGGTTGTTTTGGTGTTTAAAATGTTGAATGCTCAAAGTTCATTATATTGGTATTGCTTTTCAAACATGTACAGAAGGTGGGTTTTTAGTGTCATCCGTCTATTTGCAATATTGAATGTTCAATAATGTTTTTCAGCTTGTTGTAAGAATCCTACTGTAGAACCAGCTGTATTGGTGCTTAGATTTACACATTCCGTGATTCGAGGTAATTTCAGCTTCACTGAGAACAGACCCAATTAAGACCCATATATCTCAGCTAATTTAATTTCAAAACTCATTATGGGTGTTTTGAGAAATGAGGCTTAACCCATTAATGACCCATTTAACTAAAAATGGGTCCATAAATGGGATTTAACACCTCTAATTTTACATACATGATTATTCAGTACAACTGAAACAATGGCCTTTCTTGTATATCAGCTGTTTAACTGGAAAGGGGGTAAGTTTTGCCATGACCCAAGTCCAAAGATATCTTACCAGCCTTCTTCTGGGCCGAAATTTATGGGAAACTTTCAATTGTTGATCCAGGCTCTAGATAAAGTTAAACCATTCTAATAGAAAAACAAAAAATGTCCGCGAGACCTAAAGGTTTAGTAGCTGGGACGGACCTAAAGTAGACACACCCATAAATTTGTACGGTCGGAATGATGAATGTACCATAGTGAGAGCCCTAAGTACGATCACTGACCAAACCTCTAGTACCCCATGGCTCCGCGAACCGGGGACATGGCTTGCATCTTGGACCAAGGACTTCATTTTCATCTATCGCCTCCTTGAGAAGCTTGAGAATCTCCAAGTTTCCGATCTCCATTGCCAAGTACGGTCGGCATTTGCTCTCCTTGTTCTCCGGATACACCGCTCTTGAGCCTCGACTCTGGAGCAAACGGGTCAACTTGGAATAACCATTCTTCACAGCCTCATGCAACGTGGTGTTCCCCGCGTCGTTTGCCATGTGCACAATGCTGCCACAGCCAAGGAGGAGCTCAGCCGAGCGGATCCTGCCAACTCTTGTTGCGACGTGGAGTGCGGCGTTCCCCTCGGTCGTTGGCCTCGGCTGCGAGCCACTTGTCAAGGATGACCTCGAGAAGGGCTCGGAGGATGCCGGCATTCTTGATACCCGCTGCGATGCAAAACAATGAGTTCCCGGTGTTGTAATTATGGTTATAATTATTATTAATAGATCAACGAAAGCTAATAAATTAAGATACGTTTTTTCTGTTTACGTATCTTTTTTTTTTGAATTCATGATTTCCTAAATGTTTCTATTCACGTATCTATTGAATTCATGAATTTCCTAGATTTATGTATTTTTTAGTTCATGTATTTATTGAGTACATTAATCTCTTGAATTCATGTATCTCTTGATTCATGAATTTCTGATACATGCATCTATTTAATTCATGTATCTCTTTAGTACATGAACTAAAATTCTCTATAAATAGAGATGAGCATAGAGCTTCATGGGAGTGTTGGTTTTTGGTCTTTCGACTCGATTCCAAAAAGCTTTGATATACTTTTATACTCTTCCATTTTTTCTGGGTGTGCTGGTTCAATTGAACGATTTGACAGAGTCCTATTTACATAGTGCTAATCCAAAACAGTGCTAATACAAATAGATTCGAGGTATTGTATCTTGGGAGGCATAGTTCGTGAATATGCAGAGCACCATTGGCAGGAACTAATCGCCTTAAGGAGATTCGGATATCCGTACCTCACATTCAATTTTATATTATATTTCAATGATATCTTATTTTCTTCTTCTCCAAGATTGGTAAAATGAAGGATATTATAAAGTTATTATCATATTCTTTACATTGATATTCTGATTACAACAAACAGTGTGCTTTCTCTGGATATAATTTCCAACACCCGGAAGGACCCTGTATGTTCATAATGTTGGACAAAGAGACCCTCTCTTTGGCAGAATACTTTTCAAGGGCCTCAATGAACTTGTTGACATTGCCTACTTTAACAACGGCGCGGAGCAGCAGAAACACACGTTATTTGAATTCTGCTTGACGTTGTGTTCCATTCACGGACTCTAGTGCTTTCGATCTGGCCCTTCTCTGCTCCCAGATTTCATGATCACCAATATTTATGCTCACATGATCACCGTCCATCTTAAAACTCTGAAACTTGAATATCGTATTCTCCGAAGCTAGATGACGATTTGTTGAACTCTTTCGCGGTGTCTCTTCTCCAATATTGACTGCTCAGCCACAACTTGGAGATAGTTTCTTCTTTAGCTGTCAGTAAACATCTTGTGGCCAAGAGCATTTCTTCGAAAAAGAAAATCTTTGGCGCTCGAAAACATCCACTGCAGAGTTCTTCCCTAAACATTCTACTGGATTCATGTTAAGAACATCGTTGGTGCAGACTATTCTAAGCAAGTAATTCCTGAACAACTATTGGTGCTGTGAAATTGTACAAGGCGTGAATTTAATATTCAGACGATTCGGAAGAACAAATGCAATTCTGTTTCGACCACAAAATGATTGTATTATCAAGTCTGTCTTTCTCAAATTAAGATGGATTTGCGAAAGGCATGTCATCTCCTGAGAGAAGTGTTCTGAGATAATAATTAACAGCAATGTAAGTACTGCTTGAAAATTTAAAGAAAACTAAACTACTTGGCTAGCAGTGGCAGAGCGAAGATTGTTTTTTTAGTGAGGTCAATAAGCAAAATGCTAAATTGTTTTTGAACGGGAAAATTTATACAGAATTCTGAAGTTTTGATCATCTATAAATTTGTAAACATCGACATTTAATTTTTTAACTTAAAAACAAATTTGATCCACAATCTTCATTTTTATTGAATATATTTCACGATTGAGCTAAGTTACAACATACTTGTTACCTAACCGTACAAATACTCTAAAACTAACTTAGGGGCGTCCTTTAAACGTAACGCGCACACAATGACAGCAAATTATATGCACATAAGAGTCACTAAACATAATTTTGCAAAACAATTCAGATCATAGCTCTTGCGCATGATTGAACTAGATCACACATCACAATTACATTATTAACATAACGTTGCCCAAAGCTCGAGTCTTGTTATTTGTGAATGACTGACTATGAGACACTAGTTAAATATACATGATAAAAAAAAAAATGTTTCAATTTTCAATGCCTTCATTACACAATACAGAAATAGTGCAATGAAATACTCGAAGTACTCATTAATAAGATATAACTGAAAAATACCCTTCAGATTTAGCTCAGTTGAATGTATAGTAACGTAAATTCAATGCTAATGAGAACCAAAATCACAATCACACAAAATGAAATTTTGAGAACTCAATTTCAAGTTTTATTATAATTAATTTTGTCCTAGTAACTTGAATTTATCTAGTTGGTTTTCAAGTTTGACCCTTTTTTTTTAATTGTGTCGTGGGTTTTTAAAGTTTTTGTGAGGCTAATTTTGTTGTTCAAAAATATAGTTCATTGGAGTAAAAAATATAGAAATTAGTGGGCTCAAATTTACGGACGGCCAATAATAAAAATATCTGCAATTTGACTAGGATAAATTGTCCATGCTACTGCCGACTGAAAATAAAGAAAATTAAAGCGTGAAACTGAAATTAAACTGCTGCAATCGAAATGAAATTGTAATTTAAATTGAACTTGGAATCACAACCAACTGGAATCTAATGGCCCTCAACTTATGACATTTAGTAAAACATGGAAATCATATTGACAGGATGCGCAGGGAGAGGAGAAATGAAATAAAAAGAAAAAAAAGCTAAAAGTGAAATTGAAAAGGAAAGTCGAAATCAGACCCAGAAAAAAAAAAAAAAAAAAAGTCGAACAAAAATTCGGGAAAGTTCTAGCATAGTCGAGGGTGTCATCTTCTTCCACTTCTTAAAGTATTTTAAGATATTGAAGCTCTGCGACGATTTTCTCCTCTTCCCATTAATTTCTTCACGTTCTTTATAGATTTTCCATCTCCCGTACTGCTCTTCCCATCCTAATTTTGGTGCTTCACGTTCTTTATAGTCATTCCATCGGCTCCATCTCGATCCTTACATTTTATTAAAATTTTAATATAGTCATTTAAATTTATGACATTTGTGCCATTGGCGATAATTGGATTATCGCACATTTGAAGCGAAAGCAAAATTGCCCTTGGAGATCGAGGGACAATTTTGAATAATATGATGTCCTAGGAGAGGGACACACCCGGTATACGATGTCCTCGTGCAATTTGTGATTAACATGCAAAAGCAAAATTCCATCTTCAAGTTTGTGATTAACATGCAAAAGCAAAATTGCCCTTGGAGATCGAGGGACACACCCGGTATACGATGTCCTCATGCAATTTGTGCCATACATTTGAAGCGAGAGGAACCTGACCAGTGTATATCCAACTGCGACAAGAAGGAGAAGTAGATACAAACACGTTTGTTCTGCACATTAGATAGATTCTAAATCACAAAGTACTTTTGAAACTTGTTCTCAAATATTCTCTTTTATTTAGAAGACTCACAACAGTCTACAGAAAAATAGTGGAATTTAACGCCAATTGTTTAGATGGAACATTAGGTGTTTAGTAATCAAACACGAATGATTGTTCATGCAAGACACTACCTTTATGCCGACACTTTGGCAATGAAAGGAAAAAGAAATCAGCAAAATCTCCAATGCAATATGTGTAGGTAGACAAAGGATTCTTGGTCGTGGTAGAATTTAATTTGATGTCTCGAGATGTTCTATGTTAATTCTAGCTATCCACGAGCTTTTACCCGTGAATGGTGAGGTATATATCCATGCATATCCACGGGATGAGAAGAATTCAAGTGAAGATGTCAGTTGCACACACACATATAATAAATATATATTGGGTATATGATTCCTCTACTAGAAGGTAATTCGACACTTGTGTTATTATCTAGTATTATTTTTTTAATATCTAGAAAGTTATTTGTTTAAAAAAATAATCCAGAAAAATCGACATTAATGTTTCCTGACAAAGGATGTGCAATCCAATACTAGGACGAGAGTAACCGACATGGTCAGATTACATCCCTATCAAGGCAAGACATATATCCGTTTTTGACAGAGCTACTTAAAATAAAACTTAAGTTCCAAAGTTAACGTGAAATCTCTCCATTGATATGCCAAATGCTTAAAATAAAACTTAGGCTCCGACGTAGGGATGCCAAATATAGCTTCATAACAGGGTACAGATTTTCATGCACGTCTTCTCAGTTTTTCAATCCTCGCCATCGCTCTTTCACCATCCACATGACCTTCGATGACTTCAAGAGGGTACTCAGGCAGCCGCGGCTTGCTGCTAGTTTGTTGACCAAGGCGTGGTTTGAGCAATTTATGGGTCAACCTTTTAACAATCAATATGCCAACTTTCCAGAGATTGAGAGTAAACTGAGGGGTAAGGACAATGTGAAGACCCAAGATAACGAAGAGGGCAGTGATTCCAGCGATCAAGGCAACAATGGCGATCCAAGTACGTTTGCTTACGGTCACATAGACACCCGCCATGAAGGCCACAGACATTGTGCCAAGAGCCGTGACCACTGGTGGCCTTGACAAATTAAGGACACGAACCGGGTCACCCTCCGCCCAATGAAGGATTGCTACGGCAATTAATGAGCTGTACAAGCTGATGGTGTTGCAGATCACGAAGACGTCGTACATGGGTTTATTCAACAGTGTAGCATATCCTGCATCTGATCCAGAGCCATTATATCCTCCAGGAACGGAAAACCCAGCAGCAAATGTCGCAGCAGCAATGAGTGTCGCCACGACCATACGGGTTTCGACCACGCCCTTCAGTCTTTCGAATTGCTCAGGCTCCAAAGCTCTCCCCGTGTCTAAGCCTTTTGGCTGGGAAATTGCTTTGTAAACGCTTTTGGGTGCTCCAGTAGTTAGTAAGATACCGTATATTAAAATCTGGTGAAGCGTAATAGAAAAAGAAAATGACCGTTATTATCAATGAAATGGACTAATAATCAAAGATTTAGGATTAAAATAAAATGAAACTCATCTCTAGCTATACACAGGATTGCAAATGCCATTCTTTTCTGAGCTTACTGTACAAACTTAATTCCAGTCGATGACTTCTGAGGGAGTTTATCGGGTCAAAATGGACTCTATTTCCTTTCGTCTCTCCCAGAAAGGAAGTAGCTAAAACAACAGTGAAAAACAAAAGCAGATAAATTGTTAATCCATTCTGTAGATACCATTACCTCACGTAGTCGACCAAATTGGTTTGGTTGCTCATGCGCAATATCTCGAGCCGTCAAGTTGTTGTCGTTTATGAGCTTAAGATCAACTTTACCGTGAAAAACAAGACACAAAAGAACGATGGATTGCAACTGCAATGTGGCCACATGTAGAGGCGTATTTCCTTCTCTGTCTTTTGCATTTATAAGCTTCTCAAGCTCGGGCTTTATGAGTATGTACCCCACTACGTCAACCTTTCCATACTTCGCCGCAATGTGAAGTATATTTTGCCCTTCCTTGCGATCTAGCAACTCTTCCGGATTTGGCCAATGTTGAAGTAGCTTTCTCATTGTTTTGTAATGACCCATCTTACATGCAACATGGATCGGAAGATAGCCCTCATTGTCAAACTCAAAGGCGCTCCAAGCAAACTTGTCGACCAAGAAATTGACTCCCTCACGGTAATCCATTAATGCTGCCAGATGAAGGGGAGTACCACCTCCAGCATCTTTTAAATTAAACAGATCTTCATTCTGCTCTGACATCTCTTTCAGCATATCTACATTGTTAGAGAGCGAGAAAAGAATGAATTTGTGTCATGCTCATGACGAAGGGTCTAGTGACTTTACCTTTTGACAATTATATTTTTCTTAAGAGAAAACAAATATGCGATATTACATAGACTACACAATTGAAATCCTTACTTTTGGGGGATAAATCAGTATAGACATTAGAGAATGCTTCCAATTATAGAGACATTCATTTCCAAGAAGTAGTTTACCACACCGGGAGTAATCAAGGACAGGCATGGCATGAGTCTCTTCCCGTTTTAGAAAAGGTCTTTGACAATTAATATAAGTAGTATAGTATCTACAAAGGCTTATACCATGGGTATCGACTACTGAAGTATTCAATTGATGACATTCTTTAGGGGATAAGTCTTGCTACGACCCAAGTCCAGACATATCGTAACCGCTTTCTTTTGGGACAAAATTTATGAGAAGTTTTCAATGATCGATGGAATCTCTAGACAAAGTCAAACAATTCTAGAAGATCAAAAACTGTGAATGAGAGTTACAGGTTGAACGGCTAGTATGGATCCAAAGTAGACACGCATATACAAACAATGTAAATAGTCCGACTAATAAATTTACCCAAGTGAGAACCGTCAGTATAATCACTAACCTATGTTTTTGTGAATCACGGCTCCGTGAACCGGCGACATGTCTTCATTCTGGGAGGGAATAACCTGCCCTACCACATTTTCCATCAAATACTTGAGACCATCCAAGTCCCCCATCTCTACTGCCAAGTACAGCGGGCACTTGCCCCCCTTGTTCTTCTTATACACCGATTTCGAGCCCTGGCGCAGGAGCAGGCGGGTCAAGTCGTGGCAACGGTTCTTCACAGCCTCATGCAATGCCGTGTTTCCTGTGTAGTTTTCCATGTCTAGAATACTGCCGTCGTACCTAAGTAGGAGCTTGGCCGTGCGGATTCTGCCCTTTCTTGCCGCAATGTGTAGTGCAGTGTCCCCTTGGTAGTTCACCTTAGTGGCGAGCTGGTTGTCATGGATGACCTCGAGGAGGGCTTGGAGGATGTCGTCCGTCATGAGACCTGCTGCGACATGAAGCAACGTGTTCCCAGAAGGGCCACGCATGTCCAAAATGCTGGACAAGCAGACACCCACTTTGTGGGAATATGCTTTGAGGGCTTCGATGAACTTGTCCACGTCTCCATCTTCCGCGGCGGCCTGTAGCTTTTGATTCAAATGAAATTTGAATTTTGCTTGGCGGCGGGTTTCGTTGACCGGCTCTAGTGCTCTCAATCTGGCCCTTGTCGGCTCCCATTCATAATCAGCAATATCTACTCTCGCGATATGGCTATCCATCTTATAACTCTGAAATGGGAATGTTGTCTTCGCCAAAGTAAGACGATAGTCTGTTAGAACTCTTATTGCCGTGTCTCTTTTCCAAGATTAAATACACGATAAAATAGTCGGTATTCCTTGCGTGCCTCTTTACACAAATCACTCATGGGTTGTCGGCACAGGCCAAATCAATTCATTTTCTTATTTAACATGTAATTATCAAATGAGATCCACTTTACAAAAACTCCGTTGGACTGAACCTGCAAAATACATAATTATTCGCGTCATCTAACTTTATTCATAAACCACAAACGAGGCTACGAATTTCTTTTTTGTTTCTTTTCTCATTTGTACGATACATATTCTCCTTCTAGTCTTGACCCACTTTGCACAAAGTTACTATATCGGACCTAGCATGGTACATGACTGAGCCCCATCCTAACTTGATCAAAAATCATGAACAAACTTCGAATATCATTATGAGTTGCTCCCTCTGTATAGTACATACGGTCCTCCTATTCTTTACTTCGAAGGAAAAAATATCGGTTGTCGGCACTGGCCATATCAATTAATTTTTTTTTTATTTAAGATGCAATTATCAAATGAGATCCACTTTACAAAAACTTGGTTGGACTGAACCTGCAAAGTACATAATTATGCCCGTCATCTGACTTTATTCGTAAACCACAAACGAGGCTTCGAATTTCTTTTTCGTTTCTTCTCTCATTTGTACAATACATATTCTCTTTCTAGTCTTGACCCACTTTGCACAAAGTTACTATATCGGACCTAGCATGGTACATGACTGAGCCCCATCCTAACTTGAAAAAAAATCATGAACAAACTTTCAATATCATTATGAGTTGCTCCCTCTGTATAGTACATACGGTCCTCTTAGAGCGCGTTTGGTAACGATTCTGTTCCGGGAGCCGATTCGACTAGAAATTATTATTTTTTATTCGTTCACGGAAATTGATTCTGAGTAAAAAAATGCGTTTGATAACTGTCCAAAATTTTTTTATTCGGAATAGAATTGCGTTTGATATCGTGGTAATTGATTCTGTTTCAAATTAATTTATTTTAATTTTTAAATAATAATACTTTTTTTTTTTACTTTTTCCTTTTTTCCTTTTTTTTTTTCCCTTTTCTCCTATTCTTCTTCTTCTTCATTTGGATAGTCCCCGGATCAGCGACCAGGCCCGGATGAGGGCAGCCCTCGTCGGGCGAGCATCGCCAACGGTTGGGCGAGGCTCGACCGGCCTTGCTTGGTGGCCGGGCGGGGCTAGGTGAGCCTTGTCGGTGGGCTGAGCAAGCCTCGCCGAGGCCGGGCGAGGCCCGCCCGGCCACCGACAAGGCTCGCCGATGGCTGGACTTGCCTCCAGCGAGCTCGCCGAACCTCACCTTGGCCTGGCGAGCCTCCGGCGACCGGCAATCGGTGGCGAACAGCGGCAGGCGGTGGTAGACGACAATCACAGGATGTCAGAAGGAAATAAGGAGACTTTTACTGTTTTGATTCTTTTTTTGTTTCTCAGACGAAGAATTATATATATATTTTTTTAATTCTCAATTCTCTTCCCAATCTGTTCCCGGGAACAAAAATTTTACCAAACACGATTCTCGTCCCAAACTAATTCCGAGAACAAAAAATCATAATTAAGCACTATTTGGCACATTGCCAAACAGGCCCTTATTCTTTACTTCGAAGGAAAAAATATCGATTGTTGGCACAGGCCAAATCAATTCATTTTCTTATTTAAGACGTAATTATCAAATGAGATCCACTTTACAAAAACTTCGTTGGACTGAACCTACAAAGTACGTAATTATTCCCGTCATCTCACTTTATTCATAAACCACAAACGAGGCTTCGAATTTCTTTTTCGTTTCTTCTCTCATTTGTACGATACATATTCTCCTTCTAGTCTTGACCCACTTTGCACAAAGTTACTATACCAGACCTGGCATGGTACATGACTAAGCCCCATCCTAACTTGAACAAAAATCATGAACAAACTTCGAATATCATTATGAGTTGCTCCCTTTGTATGGTACATACGGTTCTTTTACTCTTTACTTCGAAGGAAAAAATATTGGTTGTCGGCATAGGCCAAATCAATTCATTTTCTTATTTAAGATGTAATTATCAAATGAGATCCACTTTACAAAAATTTGGTTGGACTGAACCTGCAAAGTACATAATTATTCCCGTCATCTAACTTTATTCATAAACCACAAACGAGGCTTCGAATTTCTTTTTCGTTTCTTCTCTCATTTGTACGATACATATTCTCCTTCTAGTTTTGACCCACTTTGCACAAAGTTATTATACCGAACCTGGCATGGTACATGACTGAGCCCCATCCTAACTTGAACAAAAATCATGAACAAACTTCGAATATCATTATGAGTTGCCCCCTCTGTATAGTACATACAGTCCTCTTATACTTTACTTCGAAGGAAAAAATATCGGTTGTCGGCACAAGCCAAATAATTTCATTTTCTTATTCAAGATGTAATTATCAAATGAGATCCACTTTTCGAAAACTTGGTTGGACTAAACCTGCAATGTACATAATTATTCCCATCATCTAACTTTATTCATAAACCACAAATGAGGCTTCGAATTTCTTTTTCGTTTCTTCTCCCATTTGTACGATACATATTCTCCTTCTAGTCTTGACCCACTTTGCACAAAGTTACTATACTGGACCTAGCATGGTACATGACTAAGCCCCATCCTAACTTTTACAAAAATCATGAACAAACTTCAAATATCATTATGAGTTGCTCCCTTTGTATAGTACATACGGTCCTTTTATTCTTTACTTCGAAGGAAAAAATATCGGTTGTTGGCACAGGCCAAATCAATTCATTTTCTTATTTAAGATGTAATTATCAAATGAGATCCACTTTACAAAAACTTGGTTGGATTGAACCTGAAAAGTACATAATTATTCCCGTCATCTAACTTTATTCATAAACCACAAACGAGGCTTCGAATTTCTTTTTCTTTTCTTCTCTCATTTGTACGATACATATTCTCCTTCTAGTCTTGACCCACTTTGCATAAAGTTACTATACTAGACCCGGCATGGTACATGACTGAGCCCCATCCTAACTCGAACAAAAATCATGAACAAACTTCGAATATCATTATGAGTTGCTCCCTCTGTATAGTACATACGGTCCTTTTATTCTTTACTTCAAAGGAAAAAATATCGGTTGTTGGCACAGGCCAAATCAATTCATTTTCTTATTTAAGATGTAATTATCAAATGAGATCCACTTTACAAAAACTTCGTTGGACTGAACCTGCAAAGTACATAATTATTCCCGTCATCTAACTTTATTCATAAACCACAAACGAGGCTTCGAATTTCTTTTTCGTTTCTTCTCTCATTTGTACGATACATATTCTCCTTCTAGTCTTGACCCACTTTGCACAAAGTTACTATACCAGACCCGGCATGGTACATGACTGAGCCCCATCCTAACTCGAACAAAAATCATGAAAAAACTTCGAATATCATTATGAGTTGCTCCCTCTGTATAGTACATACGGTCCTTTTATTCTTTACTTCAAAGGAAAAAATATCGGTTGTCGGCACAGGCCAAATCAATTCATTTTCTTATTTAAGATGTAATTATCAAATGAGATCCAATTTACAAAATCTTGATTGGACTGAACCTGCAAAGTACATAATTATTCCCGTCATCAAACTTTATTCATAAACCACAAACGAAGCTTCGAATTTCTTTTTCGTTTCTTCACTCATTTGTACGATACATATTCTCCTTCTAGTCTTGACCCACTTTGCACAAAGTTACTATACTGGACTTGGCATGGTACATGACTGAGCCCCATCCTAACTTGATCAAAAATCATGAACAAACTTCGAATATCATTATGAGTTGCTCCCTCTGTATAGTACATACGGTCCTCTTATTCTTTACTTCGAAGGAAAAAATATCAGTTGTTGGCACGGGCCAAATCAATTCATTTTCTTATTTAAGATGTAATTATCAATTGAGATCCACTTTTCAAAAACTTGGTTGGACTGAACCTACAAAGTACATAATTATTCCCGTCATCTAACTTTATAAACCACAAACGAGGCTTCGAATTTCTTTTTTGTTTCTCTTCTCATTTGTACGATACATATTCTCCTTCTAGTCTTGACCCACTTTGCACAAAGTTACTATACCGGACCCGGCATGGTACATGACTGAGCCCCATCCTAACTTGAACAAAAATCATGAACAAACTTCGAATATCATTATGAGTTGCTCCCTCTGTATAGTACATACGGTCCTTTTATTCTTTACTTCGAAGGAAAAAATATCGGTTGTCGGCACATGCCAAATCCATTCATTTTCTTATTTAAGATGTAATTATCAAATGAGATCCACTTTACAAAAAGTTGGTTGGACTAAACCTGCAAAGTACATAATTATTCCTGTCATCTAACTTTATTCATAAACCACAAACGAGGCTTCGAATTTCTTTTTCGTTTCTTCTCTCATTTGTACGATACATATTCTTCTTCTAGTCTTGACCCACTTTGCACAAAGTTACTATACCGGACTTGGCATGGTACATGACTGAGCCCCATCCTAACTCAAACAAAAATCATGAACAAACTTCGAATATCATTATGAGTTGCTCCCTCTGTATAGTACATATAATCCTTTTATTCTTTACTTCGAAGGAAAAAATATTTGTTGTTGGCACAGGCCAAATCAATTCATTTTCTTATTTTATATGTAATTATCAAATGAGATCCACTTTACAAAAACTTGGTTGGATTGAACCTGCAAAGTACATAATTATGCCCGTCATCTAACTTTATTCATAAACCACAAATGAGGCTTCGAATTTCTTTTTCGTTTCTTCTCTCATTTGTATGATACATATTTTCCTTCTAGTCTTGACCCACTTTGCACAAAGTTACTATACCGGACCTAGCTTGGTACATGACTGAGCCCCATCCTAACTTGAACAAAAATCATGAACAAACTTCGAATATCATTATGAGTTGCTCCCTCTGTATAGTACATATGGTCCTTTTATTCTTTACTTCGAAGGCAAAAATATCGGTTGTCGGCACAGGCCAAATCAATTCATTTTCTTATTTAACATGTAATTATCAAATGAGATCCACTTTACAAAAACTTGGTTGGACTGAACGTGCAAAGTACATAATTATGCCCGTCATCTAACTTTATTCATAAACCACAAATGAGGCTTTGAATTTCTTTTTCGTTTCTTCTCTCATTTGTATGATACATATTCTCCTTCTAGTCTTGACCCACTTTGCACAAAGTTACTATACCAGACCTGGCATGGTACATGACTAAGCCCCATCCTAACTTGAACAAAAATCATGAACAAGCTTTGAATATCATTATGAGTTGCTCCCTCTGTATAGTATATATGGTCCTTTTATTCTTTACTTCGAAGGAAAAAATGTGAGAGAAGGGGGAAAGAGTAAAAGGAGAGAGAGAGAGAGAGAGAGTAAATGGAGTAGGTAAAGGGAGTAGGTATACTGTGGAGAGGGGGAGGAAAAAGAAAGAAGTTGGTAACACTATTTGCGATTTTTCTGAAGCCAGAAATAGGAAATATTTGTTTACTGTGCAGGGTTCGATTCAAGCAACATTGCGCACAGTGGGTTACACTTGACATTTACATCATAAATAAAAATATAATGAATTGGCCTGAGTTTCCTAATGAACGGATTTACAAAAATCTCTTCCAGCACTCTAGGTACACAATATTTTCTCTAAATGCAGAAGAAATTGACTTCCTCATGACTTTTAGCTGCAACTTTCAACACCTCAACGCCTATCAATCTCCCCTTGCAAAAGGCAAACATTTTCTCATTCCCCATCTTTAGCTTTATAAAGAATATCAGCTCCGGAACCACCCGTTGAGGTGGCGTCGCTGGAGTGAGCGCTCTTCCCCTCATGAAGGGGAGGCGTTCGAATCCCGGGCATCGCATTGACGCCTTGCCCGGGGCACATGGTGGTGGTTTCCACGTGTCCTCCCCAAGATTGGCCCGCCGGTTGACGGCTTACGGGTCTCCTGGGTCACCAAATATATATATATCAGCTCCGCTTAACCAAAATTGATCGTATGAATTGAATTGACATAAATGCAAAAAATTTTAAAATTAATTAGCTAAGTGTCCCGAATCAAGCTTATACACGCATATGGGCAAATATGGCCCGTGTGGCAGCAAAAGATTCTGAGTTGTCCTTCATTCCTCCTACTTATGTGGATGGTAAGCCGGTTGTTAAGTTGGCCGATGAGGTGTTGGATGCGATTGACCCTAAATGGCATGAATGCCTAGTAGGATACTATGTAGGGAGAAGACTCCCCTTCGGACTTACTGAGCAATCTTTGAAGAGAGAATGGGGTCCCAAGCTTGTGGAAGTCTTGGCCAATGATCAATGCTTCTTTTTCTTTCACATACCGGATTTGGTATTTCGAAGGAGACTCTTAGAAGAATGTCCCATTACGGTGGCAAGGATTCCCCTCATCCTTCATCAATGGCAACCGCTCATGGATCTCAAGAAGGAGAACCAAACCTCAATCCCGGTGTGGATTCGATTAAGGAATTTACCATTCGATTGCTGGTTGGTACCGGCAATGAGTGTTATTACTAGTGTGGTGGGTAAGCCACTCTATCTAGATGAGCGAACAGACCAATTAAAGATGGTGTCATTTGCTCGGGTGTGTGTTGAGATCCAATTAAGCCACCCGAGATGCAAGTCCATTGAAGTGGAGTTGAAGGGAGTTTCTAGATCTATCGCCATAGAGTATGAATGGTTGCCTCCCGAATGCCCGGTTTGTGGGACTTTTGGCCACAAATGTGAGAACCTTCCTCATGGGCCTTCTAACGCCAAACCAGCTAAAGTTCCAAGGCACTCCTAGTTGGTTCCTTCTCTGTTGCCCCCTGCGGCGGCTCCCAGCCCAAGCCCAGTCATAGCGATTGGAGGCCCACAGCAGTCCCATGCTAATTCAGTTCCACCGGCCCCTGTTGTAGAGCCCATCATTGAAGGTCCACAACAGTCCCATGCTGATGCAGGTCTATCGATCCCTGGTGGAGAGCCCATCTTTGATCCGATTGAGGCAGACCCTCCTGTATTAACGGAGCGGCCGTGGAAGCAAGTAAAAAGTAAAAAAGAAAAAGCACTTGTCTTTAAAGGAAGGTGCGTCTTCCAGTCAAATCAGCTCAGGTGACGAGGGGCACTCTCGCTAGTTGAAGACCCTTGGTCCGCCCAAGACTATGCAGCCCCCTTTATCTAGAAAACCGTCAAGGGGATTAAGTGCCCCTCCAAAGGTGGTGCTTTCTCGTTCTAGCGTAGGTGTGGAGTCTTATATCGAGGTCCCAATATTGGTCAATGATCAACGTGTGGATTCAGATGTCTCAACCAATTTATCTTGCTCGAACGAGGATTTACTATCTCCTGACCCTTCCCTAAGGGTAATCTCCTCGAAGCTGGAGACGATTCAGGATAGACTGCTTACTCTTGCCCCAAATCTGCCTCCTAAGAGTACTCCCGCGGCACCGGCGAGTTCTTGCCAAAAGACATACAAGTGGAGGTAAGCCTCCTACCTTCTCTTCTTATTTAGTAGGTATTCTTTACATACATACATACATACATATATATATATATATATATATATATATATATATATATATATATATATATATATTCATATGTATTTTGGAGTTTGGAATATAAGAGGTCTTAATGACCCTTTAAGGCAAGCCAAGGTTAGAAACCTTGTTCATTCCAACGGGCTCTGTTTGATTGGGTTACTGAAGACCAAAGTGCCGGAGGATCGATTTTGTTCCATTTCCACAAGAATCTGTTCGGGTTGGAAATGGATTGCAAATTATGATTTCTCTAGTAGAGATAGGATTTGGGTTAGATGGAACTCTTCTGTGGTGAATTTTGAAGTGAGTTCTTCTAAGAGTCAAGCAATTCATGGTAGGGTGAAGCTCCTTATGTCTGGTTTGTGTTGCTACACCTCGGTGATATATGCGAAACATACTTTTGTTACAAGAAGGTCGTTATGGGCGAACCTAATTCAAATGAGTGCTTACCTCCAAAATGAGACCTGGCTGGTGGTTGGGGATTTCAATGCCATTAGGGACTCGTCTGATCGGTTTGGGGGCTTCGACAACTAGATCCCATCATTTGATGAGTTCAACCAATACTTATTTCAGGTTGAGTTAGAAGACCTAAGGTATGTTGGCTTTTGCTTTACTTGGTCCACTTCTTCCGGGGTAAATCGAAAGGTTAGAAAGATTGATCGAGTTTTAGTGAATGCTAAATGGAGCCTAGATTTCTCTTACTCGGAAGCGTCTTTTCTGACTCCAGGTATTTCTGACCATAAGCCGATGGTGGTTAAAGTTTTACAACCAGAACTTCGTAGGAAACCTTTCAAGTTCTTTGAATTTTGGATGGAGCACCCGTCATTCCATGACATAGTCTCACAAGTTTAGGATAGCTCGGGTGAAGGGGTTCCTATGTACAAATTAGTAAGCAAGTTGAAGGAGGCCGTCTGAAACAGCTCAATAGCGACTCTTTCTTTAACATCTCTAAAAGGAAAATGGAGTCGAGGAATGCTTTTAAGTTAGCTCAGATTGCCCTCCAACAAGACCTGATTAGCGAACTCCTCGTAAAGTTGGAGAAGTCTCATCGGAGGACTTTTGTGGAGTTGAGGACACAAGAAGAATCTTTCTTCAACCAAAAGTCCAAGATCAGATGGCTCCAAGAGTGTGACAAGAATACCAAGTACTTTCACCACTCAGTCATTTCAAGACATCTAAACAATAGGATTATTTCGGTTCATGATGCCTTTGGTAATTTGGTCTTCAAACCGAGTCTAATGCAACACACGTTCGTTTCTCACTTTCAAAAGCTTCTTGAACCGCATACCCCATCATCCATACCCTCCTTTAGGATCTTCAACAAGTTATTCGTTGCCCTCTCAATGAGGATCATATCAATCTTCCATCTTGTCCCTTCTCAGAAGAGGAGATCCATGATACTTTGTTTTCCCTTGCTCGTGGGAAGGCTCCTAGGACCAAATGGATTTGGGGTAGAGTTCTTCAAGAGTAACTAGGAGGTGGTTGGGCCTTTAGTCCTTAAAGTAGTGAATGATTTCTTTGCCACGGGGAGACTTTTAGGAGAGATCAATAACACCATCCTTGTTTTGATTCCAAAAGTCCCCAATGCGACTTCGGTCAATGATTACAGGCCTATTGCCTGTTGTAACACTATTTAAAAATGTATCACCAAGGTCTTAGCCAATCGTATATCTACAGTCCTTCAGGATATTATCAGCCTTTCTCATAACACATTTGTCAAAGGGCGTCGTATAAGGGACAATATTCTTCTTGCCCAGGAGTTATTTGTTGTCTTCCATATTCAGCCTTATATTCCTAAATGTGTTGTTAAGGTGGACTTTCAGAAAACTTATGATACAGTTGATTAAGACTTTCTTGAACTGGTTCTTCGTGCATTTGGCTTCTCGGACCACCTTACACGGCTTATCATGGTATGTGTATGCACACCCAAGTTTTCTATCTCATTGAATGGGGAATTACATGGATTTTTCCCTAGTGGTCGAGGTATTCGTTAGGAGGATCCCATGTCTCCCTACCTTTTCACTTTAGTTATGGAGGTCTTCTCTGGGATCCTTAGTGCTCGTGCTACGCAACCCGAGTTCAATTTCTTCTAGCGATGCAAGGCTACCAGGTTATCTCATATGTTCTTTGCAGACGATGTATTTTTATTTTGTCGAGCGGATTTGAGGTCAATCTCTCTCTTAAAGGATGGCCTGGATACCTTCGCGGCATGGAGCGAACTGAAGCCAAATAATAACAAAAGTGAAATCTTTATAGCTGGTGGTTCGAATGAGTTGTGAAGTGAGATTATTCTTCGCTTTGGCTTCGGTGAAGGGAAGCTATCGGTATGCTACTTAAGTGTTCCTATTATATCCTCTAGGCTCAGCCAGGCAAATTGTGTGTCCCTAGTTGATCGAATAACGGCCAGAGTTCAATCATGGACGAAGCGATTTCTCTCCTTTGCTGGACAACTGCAACTGATAAGGGCAGTCCTTCATGTGATACAAGCTTATTGGCGAGTGTTTTTACTATCCCCTTTGCTGTTTTGGACCGTATTGAGCATATCCTCAAACAATTTCTTTGGAAGGGTCCGAGTCTTGGAAAGGGTGGAGCCAAAGTTTCATGAGATGATGTTTGCCTTCCAAGAGAGGAAGGTGGGCTAGGGATTTGTAGATGGAGAGAATGTAACAAAGCGGCAATGCTCAAGCACATTTGGATCCTCTTTACCAATAAAGAATCTCTATTGTGCAGATGGATTCATTCTAATTTCTTAAAAAGCAAGAGTTTCTGGGTGGTTAAGGAGCCTACCGTCTGCTCTTGGGCTTGAAAGAGAATCCTCCACCTCAGGACTGAATTTCGTTTATCTTTCTGCTGGAAGGTAGGAGATGGCCAGTCAGTCTCCTTCTGGTTTGATCATTGGCACCCCAGAGGTCTATTAAATCTTATTTTCTCGGACCCGATGATATATAGGTTTGGTCTATCTAGGCAGGCTACGGTGGCTAATCTTTTTTCACCGGCTGGGCAATCCTTACGGATAGTATTAGAGTCTTGGGATCAGCCTATTCCTATCTTATCCCAGGCACTAGATCATTTTGTTTGGATTAATAGCTCTTCCGGCCTCTTCTCATTTGCCTCAGTGTGGCATACTGTCAGAAGGAAAAAGGCTAGGGTTTATTAGGACTCATTTGTTTAGAGTAATACTATCACTCTGAGATACCAATTCAATCTTTGGCTTATTATTATGAACTGTCTTCCCACCCAAGCCTTGCTCTTGTCATACAGTAGGATTAGGAATGCAGTTTGTGCTTTTTGCAAGCTCACACCTGATTCAATTGATCGTCTCTTCTTTAGGTGTTGCATCACAACCACCTTTGCTTATTCCTAGGCGGCTAGATGTAATCTCCCTTGGCACAATGGGACCTGGTCTGAGAATCTTCGATGGGCGATGAAGTTTCTTGTTGGTAAGGATTTCTATCATTCAATTGCCTGCTTTTCGTTTGGTACTCTCTGTCATATCATTTGGAAATTCATGAACAAAATCCTGTTCAAAAATCATATTTTGGTGATTCCGGCCGTTAAAAATCATCTCATTAAAGTTGTCAAGGACAAGGCTTTAACGTTCAAGAATGTCGATGACAACCCGAGAAACAGAAGATTACAACGCAACTGGGGAATGGATCCTTGCATCTTCTCTTCTACTCTTGCGAATCCTTTTTAATCCTTAGTATGGAGGCCTTTGATTCCTCAGTCATATGCTGCTTCATAGGCTGCTGAACCTATTCTCTTCATTGCCATCTTCCGATCTTCAAATTGGTTACGGTTCGTCGTCTGCTGACGCTTCTTCTTTGGGTTTATGTTCTTTTGTTGCTGTTTGGTAGTGCAGGTTTTGTTGGAGAAAACTTCCTTGAGTGTTTTGAAGCTGACAAAATGTTTCCATCAGTCTAGTCTGAAGACCTCCGGACTGCCAGATTCAAGACTCAAAGTCTATCCTCATTGACAGTTTCTAGTCCGTTGAAGAAGACTTATTCAGAACTGGATGTTTCGTCAAGGATTTGACTTTATCGACTGGAGAAGATCTCTTAGCTGGATATAGCATATCAGAATCCATTATTCTAATCAAGATTGATCTGGGAAATATGGATCCGTTGATTGGCGAAATATACTTGGAAGGTTTTCCTTATGGAAACCAAGATCCTGATTGTATGGGCGAGCAGGATTGATGGGCTATCATCATGTTCCTTAAATAGCTCGAAGATCTTTCAAATTGATTATGTCCAACGGGTAAATTGGAAGAATTCCTTTAATAAGTGCCAACGGGTATGATGGCATAAAGGAGTATATAAGGAAGACGTTCCAGTTGTTCGAGTGTGTGCACGATAGAAGAATTCCAAAGTCTGAATCTCCTTGTTCTTAGTCAATTAAACTGTTGAGCGAAATCTTGTACACAAAAGAGAGTCTATATTATTGAGAGACCTTGAGGAAGTGTAGTAGAGTCTCTACACTGTGGAATCAAGGAAGAGCCTAACTGTAACAACTCTTTTGTTCATAGTGAAATCCAGCCGGTGGGTTGTCAGTGCGGAAGAGTGGACGTAGGCTTGGATTAAGCCGAACCACTATAATCTATGTGTTTATATTCTTTTCTCTACACTCTTTTACTTTGATCGTAACTCGTTTTGTTTACAAGAAAGAATTTTCTTTTCATAATCTATTGTTGATTAGCACTGCACATATCTCGCAAAATTGTTTCTGCACCTATTCACCCCCCTCTAGGTGCTCATACTAGCTTTCACAGGTTTCACCTACCTTTTCCTTGTTTGCCACCTTATTGTGTGCGGCTTTTTGTATTCGGCTCTCTTCCACTCAAGTTGACTTGTTGTCTTCTTAAGTGCAAGTTTTGTAAAGCCAAATCTTGTGTATATTATTGGTTTAGCTCAATATATTATTACCTTCCACAAAATAATAATAATAATAATATAGGCTATCTTCTAGCTAATTACACTAGTCAAATGCCTAACATGTATTATTAAGTCACTAATTAAATTACTCTAAACTAATCTAACAACCTAATTACATTTAATTAAATTTAATCAACCTTTAAGCATAATTAGCAAACTAAGAAAGCATTAGTGAACAAAACTCACTTGTGCAAAGCGAAGATCGGATCATCGCGACAATGGCGCAACGCAGCCGAAATCCAAATTTTCAATAGCGTCGGTGGACACTTGGACCAGACCTAAAACGGGCCCAACAAATCTCAGTCCAAATTGAGATTTGTTACTGAAACGGGCTAGGCTTGAAGTGGGTTGATCTCACGGGCTTGTGCTTCAAATGGGCTTGCTACAAGTTGGGCCGAAATAAATGAGCTTCGCTGAACTGGGCTGCTGAAATTGAAGATGGGTTGAATTGCTGCAGACTTCTCGCTCACGAGCTAGACTGCTGAAAGAAACATAAGCTGGGCTTGAAGTGGGCTTGACATGTGAAGATAGGCTTCAAGTATGGGCCGTAAATGCTGGAATTTGTTGCTGGGCTTGCTGGGCTTCAAAGACTGGATTGAAGGCATGCAATGATGGTTGATTGGCATCTCGGTGGATGCTGGCGAAGACAACGACGAAGCCAGCAAACGTTGGCATGGAGTGGCAAGGGCGTTGGTGGCAAGGGAGCAGACGATCACGAGTGGGCTTCACTGGCATCTTCGATCGTAGGAGTTGAAGAAAATGAGCAGCCTCGGTGGGTTGAAGAAGCTAAAGACGCGTGGAGGAGCAGCTTCGCTGGCTTCGGTCTTCGTGGGCTTCAACTTGGATGATTCACAGTCTGCTTTGGTCAGCCGAACAACACACGAGGAAGGGAGAAGCAGCTTCGATGGGTGAAGCTGGCTGCTGGCAGGAAGTCAAATGGGACAGGGGTTGTTGACTTCGATCTGTTGTTGGACAAAATGGCCGCGTGTGAGTGAGAAAGAGAAGCGGAGGCGCACGGCAGCTAACGCACGAACGATGGAGAGGATGGGAGCAAGCTTGTGTCGTTGGTAGCTTGAGTCTTCGTTAGTGGGCTAGGGGTTTCTTCAGTTGACCTTTGAAGAACACAGGCGGGTGGCAAAGGAGGAGATTTCGGTGGAGTTAGGCGCTGCATGAAGGAGAGAAAGAGGCGAGGGAAATGAAAGCGAAAATAAAAGCAAGAGGGAGAGAAACGTGGAGTTGGGGCCGAGTGAAAAATGAACAGAGAGAGGAAGAAATCGTCCGAGCAAGGAGATGGGAAGGGGAAGCCGTGCGAGAGAAGCCAAGCCAAGAAATCCACAAGCTTAATCCCTTCCATTAAATGCATGTTCCATTCTTTCCAACAATATAAATTCATAAATCAATTCAAATGGAAGCCAAAATTGAAGCCCCTCTCATAATTTCGAATTTTCACTTAACTAATTTCAATTTCCTCACTCGATTTTCCAAATCGACATCCAAAATTTCCAAATCAAGGTCCAATTTCAGTAAAAAAAATCTTGAACAATTTTCTATAAGTCCACGACACTCGAATACTCGATTTAGAGGTCCCAACTTCCATCGATTTAGCCCATCTGAATTTTCGCTAATTTTCTGCAACGTCCGTATCGATTTTCGGCAAAAATCCTGGAATCTGTGAAAATTTTTCGGAGGATGAGTCGACATTCCTAAAATAGCTCGTGACACCACAAAACTTTCAATTTCTGAGATCGGGTTCAAATTCACTGTTAATTTCACTCCGGTGCGCTTTAACGTGACTTAGTCTACCGGATAACTTTTATGAATTTTTGGTGCAATTGACCTGTGATCGATTATCTCGAGTCACAAAGTACATCTCCAACACATTGGTGACTCTCGGTTGTCATGAAAATCTCGAGATTTGAAATACGGCCACCGGGTACCAAAATGACAGAAAATCAATTTAGTGTCGATCAATGAGAATTTTACAATCAGGTGGAATCACCCACATTTTGATCACATATCTCAGTCGAATCGGCCTATCTCTGATCTCTAATCGATCTCTAATGGTGCTGTAATGACCCTTGTAGATCAACACGGTCGAGGAATCGATTCCTAATCGAATTCTCAAGTCCAATTGCATTAAGATTCCTTAATTGCTTCCCCAGATAGTCTAGTTATCTCATGAGTGGCCAACTCAGAGAAAAGCACTATAGTCGCATCGATGAAAAGCCCAACTTATCCGATCAAAATTAGAACCTGAAAATCAAGATGTCACAATTCCCATGACTAAAAGGACCATGCATGTTCGAGGAAGACCTCTCAAGATCACCCAAGATTTCTCACAGGAGCTTCTGGAATGTTCCATTAACGGGCGAGATGGTAATTACACCAAGATCTAAAACTCTCGCAACATAAATGCCAATAGCTGGTAAGTTAGATGATATGATCTCGTCCGCCGAATGAAATCTCGATCAGTGGTTGTAATTTGAGGGCTTCAAGTATAAAAATGGATGCATTCCCCTTATTGTATCCATGCAACCATTTCATAATCAAAGTTTTGTTCTTTCAAAGAATCTCTCTCTAGAAACTTTTTCTCTCTAAGATTCTAGGTGAGTGAGCGAGTAAGCAATCGATTCGAGAAAGGCTTGGCCTAGGCACCCAACAAACCCAAGCGATCCAAAAAAGCCTAAATCACTGCATGGTCTTGATCCCAAACAATTGGCCCGTAACATATGCATGTACATATGAAGGATCGAACTTGATTACTAGATCCCAAATAATTGGCCCGTAACATATGCATGTATGTATGAAGGATCGAACTTGATTACTAGAGAGTGGAGATAGGTCTTCAAACATATAAATCAATTACATGAAAATCAAAAGTAAATCTCACAACTTGAGGCCGTAAAAGTTTCCACCAATTTTGGGTGTCCAGACAGGGGACAAATTCAAGATGAACCCATCATTTAATTGGGTTAACAAGGATCAAATCCACAATATCTCTTATACTCACAATCTCTCAAAAATCATTTACAAAGTCATGTTATTTTGCAATCACATCATTAACAAAGTCATTTATGATCAAAGTAGGGATCAAATGGCGAGAGTATTCCCTAGAAACAAATGGAAGAACAAGAGGCAAGGACCTATCATCTAGTGGAATCTTAATGCCTTTGATCCCGTCCAACCAAAGCCTCACCATATGCCTCATGTTGCACATGTGAACAAGTATCAAGCGACTCCAAAAAGCACAACCCGAAAGTCATCAAATTCTTCCCCAAATGCTACTAGCATGGCCTTCTCCTTCTCTCTTGCTTTATTAACTGATGCAAACAACTTTTGTTTTTCATCCTCGAGCTTAACAAAGGAATCTATAGAAAAGCATATGGTCAACATAAACAAATCGGTTTGACAGTAGCCAAGAACCTTGTATTGGGAAAAACTCATTAACTTACCTGGCTAACCAAATAAAGTTACCTTCATAATTTTGAGAATGAGAAGCTCTATCCTAATATATTTTCTCTAGCTTCTCATCCTTGCTCTTTAATCTATTTTCATACTGCATATCATCATCAAATCAATTAAAATCCTTTCCAAGGAAAAATTATATTATCAAAGTCGATTAATTCAATACGATTCATCACTTACTTCTTCAAAGCTTCTTTGGAATGAATCTACAATTTTTTTTGTCTACAACATATATATTCATCAATGATATCGAATTGAAGAAAAAGTTAACATTACCGATTGCCTATATAACTTATTTGTCACGTCCAAAACCCTTGAGCACGTGAGTATCCCTCAACGATCGATAAAGTTGTGATGTCCTAGGACGCGTCGCCGATCCATTCTTTTTACTCTTTCGAGTAAACGCAAGCGGAACGTATTTTAAACACCTAATCAATCAACAAAAAGGAGTAGTAAAAATATCTCAACCAACTTATCCAAAAGCATTTCTTCTATTTATAAACTTGTTAATCCCAAGAAATTTAATAATTATAAACCCTTACAATGGCAACTTCTAACCAACCAACAAAGCCAATAGGAAGTCAGGGTTAACCTAAACTTCACTAATGCTAAACCCTAAACTTCATTAACACCACGCCATTCTCTCGCCTCCAAAGAGACCCCAAACCAAACATGATGGTTCTCCATGCTCCATACTATAGGCTGAAAATAATAAACAACAATAGAGTGAGATATAAATCTCAGCGAGTTAATAGCTTAAGCCTTGATTAGGATGCAAATTTGTCTCTGAGGCATCCTAAACATGCAATGGCATTTAATCTTACCTCATCTTAACACACTGCACATTAATATATCACAAATGTCCATATCAATGCAACAAGCATAATCAATAACTAGAACACATAACTCTCATGCGCCAAGTATCCATATGGGTCCCAATTATAATGTAAAACCCGTCTTGGCCCGTCCTATACCGCGCCTCACAGTTTTACCCCATAATTAGGTGCAATGCATCATAATCATTCACATGTGTTCTGATTGTTACGATCCCTTGGGCCATGTCCAACACCAAGTTAGCAATCTTCCGGAATGACCAAGTATCATCCCGCTCCATCAAGCACAGCATTATCTAGAACCCCCACGTAGATGGCATTTCATAAAAGAACATCGGTCTGGCCTCGTGACTCGGCATCTGAACTCCCGCAAGGCATTCGATTATCTTTGGGCATCACCCCTAAACTCATGTTGGGTTGACGGGTTTGATTAAGTGACCATACAAGCATGCCAACAGTCAAGCTAATTTTATTTGTCATTAATTAACCTAGTATAAAAGAGTGCATGCTCAAATAACAAGTTTTAGCAATTTTTACTCTTAGAATTGTGGTAAAATATTTGCATATAGTCACATATTTAAAATCAACTCGCCAAAATTTGCACGCTTTCATTTTAAAAAACCATTACCCCATTTAACACGAAAAAATCGGCGTCCAAACCTGACACATCAAAATATACCATTTTCTTGTCCATAAAACCTTCTTTGGAAATAGTAAGTAAGGCAAATATATTAAACATATCAATAACACGGCATAACAAGTTCAATCAATCGGAATTACACATAAATCCAACCAATAAAACAAGCAAAAATTCTACTTTATGACTAATCCATCATTAATTTTCACTAATCATGATTAATTAGGTTAATTGTGATTAATTAATATCATAGCAATTAACTAGACTAAACTCGATGAATTAAGCTAACTATAATTAATTAAAACTTAATCGTCGTTAATTAAAATAATTACAATTAATCAAACAAATCACGTTTAATAAAGACTAACTGTAATTACTTAGGCTAATTTCACTTGACTTTAATCTAAACCGTCCTTAATTACAATTAAGGCTAAACTAAAATTAACTAACACTAACCGCCATTATCCTTAAACTAAACCCATCCATAAACGTAATTAACTACCTAATCAATGATTAGGTAACGGCTCACAGAGACGGCAATGTGACGAGCCCACAGAGACGGCAATGTGACGATGTCAAAGGCGTGACGCTTGCAACTTGGATGGTGGCAGCAAACAGCGCGGTGGCAACGGCTCCTCAAGCTCATGACTTGCCTACTTGAGGGTTTAGTGGAGGTCCAACGGTGGCGATAATGGTTTGAGGTGATGACAATGGCGGCGGCAACGGTGACGGCTTGGTGGTCGGCAAAGCGTTGGGCCACGAACGATGGTGGCAGCAAGAATGGTGGTTTGGTTGTAGGGGGCTCGACTTGGGCGGTGGGTGGCAGCTTGCAATGGTAAGGACTAGCGAGTAGTGGCATATTGTCGAATGCCGGAGCAAGCAATGACAACAGCTTAGCTTGGTGGTCGAGCGGTGAATGGCCGCCAACAATGGCGGTGAGAAATGGCGTTGAAGAAGAAAAATGAAAGGTGAAAAACAAGAAGCTGAAGAAGAAGGTGGGGTGAGAGGAAAATAAAAGAGGAAGTGAAGGAAATGGGAGGGAAAGGGTCGGTAGGCGGAGGAGGAAATGGAGGGGGTGCATGAGAGAGAGAGGGAGAGAGTCGATTTTTCTAGGATTTTTCCTAAAAACCCATCATTTCTCTTCACTCACTCTCCCTAAAATCCTCTTAGGGTGGGTTTGGTAACTCTTATGTTCTCGAAACAATTTGAAGCCATTTGGTAGCTGTTCAAAATTTTTATTCTTGGGATAGAATTGTGTTTGGCACTGTTCTCAAAATTTCTAATCCAAACCATTTTCTTCTAATTTTTTTAATAATTTTATTTCTTTATTTCTTGTTTTCTTTTTTTTTTATTTCTTTTCTTTTATCTTCTTCCTCAATCAATCACCAGCCTTAGGATGATTGGCGACTAGCGACCTCGCTAGAGGGTTGTCGACCCCTAGCAAGGCCACGCCTCATCAACCCCTGGTAAGGCCACGCCTCGTCAACAAAGCCTTGCTAGTAGCTGGGCAAGGCTCAACCAAGCCCTACCTGAGCCCTGCCTAGCCCAGCCAAGGCTCGGCCTAGCCTCGCTAGTGGTTGAATGAGCTTTCAACGAGCTTGTCGAACCTCACCCTAGCCTAGCAAGCGTCCAACGAGCTTGTTGATCCTCACCCAACCAATCATCGGCAATCGATGGCAATGGAATTTTTTTTATTTTGTGATTTTTTTTTCCATTTTTTTATTCTTGTCTTTTCCCTGTTTCCCCTTCTTTTGCCCATCTTCTTCAACCTCCAGCCGTTCCTCCTTCTTCCCCAGACACTCCATCACGCCTGCAACTTGATCTTCTAGGACCAGAAACACACTATGTCGCGCCACCTCTGCCCGAGTCGTCGGCATTCACTCCGCCGTCAAACCACCATCATCTGTCCGCCGTCCGTCCTGACCGGCGATGACAGCGCCGGCCGCCCACTCCGGCGATCCCGAAATTTCACAAAAAAAACTCCCGTAAACTACGGTTTTTACACCAGAAATTCCAGAAATCAAACAAACACAAAGGCACTAAAAAATGGGGAGATACGCCGACTCAAACGGCAACCGTAGGGGTCGCCGGCGGGGGAGGCCAGCTCCGGCGAGGAGGTGTATGCGAGGCCGGCTCAGACGGTGCAAAGTCACATGAAAGCACGTCAAAACACGAAGAAATCAGACGAAGTTCAACCATATATGAATAATCAAACGTTAAACTGAGCTTCAAACGTCGATCGGATAAAATATATTTTGGGATTTCATTGAGGTATTTTGTCGAACCGTTGGGGTGCCCTACCAAATCCTAAGGTCTCGAGCTCAACCGAGACCCGAATGTGCACCAGAGGCATCGACGCATGGCATACAAGGACTATGAAAACAAATATAAAGGTGACGAGGGCCGGAGCACGCGTGAGCGTCGGCCCACCCTTCAAAACGGGAGGAGAGCCAGAAAACGGCAGGACGTCGCCGGAAGGTCGTCGGACTGGCCTTTCTTCTTGCTCTTCTCAGTCGCTCGGACCTCTCACTTCTCACTCTCCGTTCGCCGTCTCTCACCTCTCTCTCTGAACGAACCTCGAGCGTTCTCTCCTCACCCTTCAAAAACCAGAAAACCCGCAAGCGCTCCTTTCTTCTTCTGCCAAAACCAGCCCCCTTCCGCTTTTGTGATCTGCTCTCCTCCATCTTGCCAAGCCTCGCCTCCCCTGCTCACCACGCTGCTCACGCCTCGCTCCTAATCTTTTCGGTTTGGCGTCCTCATCACTCACTTTGGATTTGCTTGTCATGGGCCCTCTCCTCACCCGCGCCTCTTTTTTTTCCTCTTCACGGGCGTTGACTCATGTAAGCAGAGAGGAAGAATTGACTTTGGGCTGGGCTCTTGTCTCTCTCTGACGGGCTAAGGAAAAAGAACGAAAAACAAAATAATGGGCTCAGAGAAATAAAAAGATGGGCCGCGGAGTATTTAAAAATGAGCTGGGCACATGGGCTCATCTGACTCAAAAAGTCACAGGCCTTCTTACCCGAATTTGTTGTCTTTATTTATTTGTTATTATTATTCTTATATTTTCATGATTCACATATTTTTTTTTTTTTTTTTTTTATAAATTTTTATATTTTTGCAAAATAAATGGATACTTAAAATGTCAAAAATTCTGGTGTCAATAATAACAAGGTGTTATTTTCACTAGCCCAATGACCATTATGCTATTAAAGCCTTTCGGAATTTTCTCCGTCGGTCATGCTTCTCTCTCTTCGCGCTTGTTTTGGTCTTTATTCTTTTTTTCATTTTCTGATTTTTTTTATTTCTTTTTTATAATTTGGATCTATATCCTAATGTTGGTTCCCATTAAGCACCATGTTTCCCTAAACTATACTAAAAATTGCATGTCATGGGGTCCAAGCCCAATTCCTCCTATGCAAAAATTTTGATATTATATTTGATTCACGATTTCTCTTGTGAGTTTCAAAT
Organism: Eucalyptus pumila; assembly: GCA_016097595.1. Taxonomy (NCBI): domain Eukaryota; kingdom Viridiplantae; phylum Streptophyta; class Magnoliopsida; order Myrtales; family Myrtaceae; genus Eucalyptus; species Eucalyptus pumila. The sequence goes on from CM027851.1 coordinate 68,394,623, forward strand.
GTATCCATTGAAGCGAAAGTCAGATTTCTTTAAAATTTTCCCATAACTTTGGAAAGTAATTAAAATCAGCTAGCATTTTCTGGCACTCTAATTGAATGGTTGTAATAATTGAACAGGTTCTAGGGATTTAATGGCACATTTTGAAAATTTTATAACTCAAATGCACATTCATGACAAGATTTAGGATTTTTAGTACACTAATCCCAATAAATTACTGAGAAATGATTGCGTAACACTCTTTAATTAATTTTAAAATAATAATCTATTATGGACCATAAAAAATTAAATAACACATAATCATAAATTATTGTGGAATCCACTCTTTCAAGAATTTATGTCTTACAATGCCCAAAAGGCAAAAACTATTATGTTAGCAAAGCCCCACAAGACCAATAAGGCAACTCATCAAATAATCTATCATACTCAATGAAACAATTCGCCTTTTTTTTTTTTCCCTCGAAGCTTAAACAAATAAGCATTAGCTTTTGAAATTATTGAATGTCAGTTGAGAAACAGCATCTCTCTCTCGGTACTTCACCATTCGTCATAGATAGATTAAGAAGCTACCAATGTCCATTTCTCAGTTTGTTTTCTATTTTATTTAAGCCCATACAAAGAGTTGCAGCTAAATTTGTTTTACAAATGTTCCCTGAATTTTAATTCAATATACAATTTGATCCTGAACTTTAATTTATTCAATATAATCCATCAACTTTAACATGTATTTAATATAATCCCATAACTATGTGAAAATATTTAATATCGCCCTTCCATTGATTCAAATTCAAGGACCATATTTAACATTTTCATATAATTTATGGACTAAATTGAATATATATCAAAAGTCAATGGACTACACTAAACAATTTAAAAGTTTAAGAGCTATATTACACATTAAATCAAAGTTCATAGATCGTTTGTATCATTTTCCCTTAGTTAAATACTACATCATGTTAATTTACTTTCTTTCAAAGGAAAGACGGCCGTAGGCAATTTGCATGAGCTAACATATCTTCCAGCTCAGAGTGTAATCAATTTTACCAGCAATAGATGAAGCAAGTTTCAAGTCATTAGTCTGCGATAATGTCTTGTTTTATGTTTATTTGAGTCCATATAAAGAGTTTGAGTTGAATTTGAACATTGAAATGAACCCAAACAAATAAGTGAATGATTAGTGAAATGAGACTTTTACCGAATATAATATAGCGAAATAAGACTTATCACTCACCTTCTCCATCTTTCCAAGTTCCACACCTTCAAACTTCTTTGATGTCAAAACCAGCGACGATGTGAACCTGAAAGGAGCCAATTAGATCTATTACGATTCAATGCAGCCTTTCTTCACTATGACATTTACATAAGACTTATCAAACTAAAATAACGAGCAACAGAATTCTGATGTAGCCAGTTTATAGTTGCACCTGGTCTTGATGTCGGCGTCTTTGCGACCGAGCCTCAACGTATCGACAGCGACTGCAATGGCGTTGAAGCCAGCTGTTTGAGCTCTCCTCACAAGCTGAGCTACTATATTTTTGTCTCTATAAACCTTATTTCATGAACACTAAGATCACTGGTTAGCATTTGACCACTCAAATTTTTAAAGGGCCAGATCAAACCCATGTATTGGAAACTGTAGTGTGCACACTGGGCTTACATAAAGCTGGAAAAAGCAGACAGCAGGTCCAGGGGAAGCACTTCCTGAACACAGGAAGTATTCCATGAAGATAATGTCTGGCGCAAATGTGAAGATTTCATAAGCGAAGCTACTTGAATACATATCAAAGTGTCCTAAAGCTAAAATTGTTAGGAGATTTAGGGTCCATTTGTTTGAATGAATATTTATTTCTAGAAAATTTTTATCCGACTTTCCGATGTTTAAATGACGAAAAACTAATCAAATTATGAATAATATTTTCCATAAACTGAAAATAACAAGCTTAGTTTGGGAAAAAAATAACTTCCTCTCCTGGTAAAAAGGACATCATCTTCCCTAAACCAATAAACAAATGAAAGTTAATCATTTTTCTTGAAAATAATTATTTTTATTATGAAATTTTCATCGAAACAAACACACCTTTACTTAATTAATTATTTAGACCTCATATTCCAACAAACACCAAAGAGATGGTGAAAAGATTTCATGTACTTAAACAACTCGATAGTATTAAGAAACGGTTAGAGCCAGTTTTGACAGAGGCACTTGGTAGACCCGTCGAAACTGGAGCTGTTCAAGAAACTCTTCCATTGTAGTCCCAGCTGCTGATGGAGCTCTTGCTGTTGGATACTCCCTTGGATAGATATCAGAAAACCATCAGGCGAGAAGTCTACTCCTCTGTAATATAAGTCAAGACCTAATAGCAAATTACAAGCTTCATTACAAAGGACTAGACTTTCTTCTGCTAATACAAGATATAAGTTAGCCTAATTTGCTCTATTGTCAGTGCACTGGAAAGGGAAAAGGTGCTTGAGTATGCTCTCAGCTCACTTTTGATACTTGAGTATGTTGACAAAGTGGGGCAATCATGATGGGCATGGATATCTTGAATCCCACGATAGTGGTAGTCATGCATATCTTGCTCACGTTAATCGGTGCACGGGTGGGAACCTTATCTATGATATTTCTTTAGAACTCAAAATTTTATCACTTAGAAAAGACTACCAACATGATAGATTGAAAATGACAACCACAATGGAAATAGTTGATGTCAATATCGACCGTCACAATGACGTTAATTTTGAGTAATTGATTTGAATATTTTGCAAGCCTAATCTCAACATAAATTTACCAAAAGCTTTTGTAAATTTGCACACAATTGTATTGGTGGTTACATTTAGCATTGAGCAATTTGACATATTTTCAACTCAATCTTCTTAATCGGAAACTTTGTCTCGACAACCAAACGCAATGTGAGAAGTTTCTAATTGTGTGGTCAATTGTTTTTGTCACGTTTGTTAAGAACCCAATAGAAAAATAAAGAAATGCTACTTTATAGGACGCTCTAGTCCACAAAAGCTCAATTCTTCTTCTTCTTCTTATATATTAATTGTGAAAAATGTAGTATATATTTATGTCTACCGATCCAACGAACCTTATAAACCAGAATTTTATATATAAAAAAATATATTTAATACCGTAAGGAAAAATGTGGGCCCTTTTCAATGATGTTTAACGAGCAGTTCTCAATTCATGGGACACAGTGCAAAAGAAAAGGTGCCAAGAAAGAGGCGGCCACCCAAATAATTTACATAAAATACGACCAAATTTTTTTACATAAAATAAATAAAGCCCTCAAAAAAAAAATTTCACTAAAATAAAGATGATTCGTGTCAAATGACAGTCGGTGAATTCCTGATTCTTCAGATAAAAAAATATTCCGGATTCTATGAGATAAGAGGCAGTCAAAACTCGAAGTCAACTTACTATCTGTTTTACTTGGGGATCGAAATCGTAATGACAAAATTAGTTTCGACCCAGATGTCCACGTGGTAGGTACAAGAAAATAAATGGTAAACTGAAAATTAGCATATTGAACTCACAAGGTTTGCACAGTTGTCGCAAAACAAATTGCGCGTACAATTTCAACATACAACACCGATTCAATATCTCATGCTCTTGATTTGCAAATGATTTTATTCGTGCCTTATCCGATCTACAATATTATCATATCACTTAATTAAGGGAAAACCTTAAATTAGTATACTTCTAATAAATTTATCACAAATTAATTTTTTATCATCCAATAACTCCAAACTAATACATCTATGATAAATTTATCCTCTGTTAATTTTCGTTAAATTTTATCGTTAAATTATTGAATTGAATGATACAAGGCAATTAACAAGTGTACTAATTGTGGGAAGTAGTGTGTTGTCTTTCGTATCGCAAACATATCAATTTATGGTCATTTGTAGTAAAAAATTAGCTTGATGTAAATTTATCACGGATTATAAATATATCAGTTTGAGATTTTCTAGAGTATTGATCATTTAGTAACTCAGAATTTAATCTATTTAAGAATTATTATTATTATTATTATTTTTGTCTTTGGAGGAGTTTTGCAGTAAATGATAAATGCATAAATGACCACCCTGGCCGACACTTAAGTAGGAGGACCCACCACCCCTAAGTCACACTTAATACACCTAGCGCCTTCCCTGGGTTTTGAACCCTTCACCTCTTCGTTGAGGATCAATAGAGTCTTAGCCAGTGAAGCCACCGTGGCCGGTGGTGGATTATTATTTTTGTCGTCATTAAAAAAAAATTTACGTAACGTGGCCACGTTTAAAAAATCAGCAAAAACAAATGTTGACTGGACAGAGGCGCCCCACGTTCAACCTCTCCCACTCATCATCATCCCCCAACAAGTCAACGCTCCCTCTCAAAATTGCCATCCAGAACCTTTCCCTGCCGCTGACCGGAATTACCGGCCACCTTCCCCCTCCCTTCTTCTCCCTCCAAGAAAACACAAACCGAAAAAAACTCCATCTTCGTCTCCCGCTCGAAGCAATCCGGCCGCCCCTTCGACCGTCATCTTCTCCAGGATTCCCCTTCTCGAAAGATAACAGAGTAACGAGAAACCAATCGAGACCCGTTTCTGAATTTTCCCGCTCAGGAAAGGGACAGATCAAGAAAATCCCACGAAAGTCAACCGAGGTGGTGTCCCACCAAGGTCGGGATCCTTTTCGGGCCGGTGATATCCGAATTGAATAATGATAAACGTTACTGCAATCGCACGGCGTTGTTGGGTTTCTGGCCTCTCTTTGCTCTTGAATTTATTCGTTTTTCATTTTTCATTTTTTGGAGATACTGACGTTGTCGCGTCGCAGGAGGGGAGAGTGACTGGACGGGTCCACGCGTATAAATAGGGGAGACCGGGGACAGAGGGAGGAGATGTCGTCGCCGACGAGAACGCCACCGTCGCGAGGGGGCCGATCTCCGATGTCGATGATGGAGAACCTGCTGGGGCTCCTCAGGATCCGGGTCAAGCGCGGCGTCAATCTCGCCGTCCGCGACGTTCGATCCAGCGATCCGTACGTCGTCGTCAAGATGGCGAAACAGGTCATTCTTCCTTTTTTTCTAGCGCCTGCTCTGTTTTCCGCCTCCCTTCGCGTGCAGCGCTTGAGATGCGGTGATCTGACCCTTGTTTCGGCCGCGTATCGATTTGAGGGGGGAAATGGAAATGTGGGTGTGCTTCTGGATCCCTTTTGGTGACTTGGGTCGTCGCCCGCTGATGCGATTGAGGGGGGAAATTAGCTGGTGATGTCTCGCTGATTGATTGTTTTGGGTGGATTCTGTTTCTTGATTATGGAGTTAGGCGTATCGAAGATCAGTGACTCTCTATTTACTCCTGCCAACAACCCTTGAGCTTTCCTCAAGTTGCATTGTGAACTCTGTTCCACCGGATGTGTCATCTGAACGAATGAAGCACTGAGCAGAGAGGCGAGATCTCGATCCAGTTGATGTATAAGCAAATGAGGAGAGAAATTTTTCCACAGTTTTTTTAACTGTATTTGATGAGATTATCTCACTTTTCATGGAGCCTGGAGTCCGTAATCTTCGTTGCCTCTTGAAAATTGCATGATGCTGCCTTGAGTTTCCCTGCGTTGCCCATATCGATTGGTTCTGGATCGATCTCTACGGATAAGGATATTAGTACTTTTTTCCATGTCGGTGATATGTTAATAAATCATCTGTACAAGCTTTGACCTGCTGGTCATGCTAATAGATGATTTTTTCACTAGTTCTTGCCTTAGCAGTCTCAAGTGAAGAACGTGCAATCTTGCTAACACTTTAATGAACTCTGGTAAATCATCAAGAGTTGCTTCTTCACTGCATGGAACCCAAAAAAGTTTTTAGCTTTTGTAACCTTTTTTGAGTTTTTTAATGCCTTGATGGCATATTATCTTCCTGTCCTGTAAATATTAACCTTCAAATGTCAAACCTACCTTTTTTCTTCCCTTTTGCTGTTTAAGACAACGATCCAATGGAACCAATATGAATCATTTTCCCATACCAGGCTCAAGCTTTTGAAGTCTACCCTTATGTAGAAAGGAAGGGTGGGATATATCCACTGTACTCTTTTCTTTCTGAATATAAATGCATCCTGCTCACTGTTAATTCAATCTTAAACTTAAGGTCAAAGAACGTCAAATACTTTTAGTTTCGGCTTCTTGATGTCACATCATTTTTCACTATTCCTATGTGAGGAACTTACTTCAGTTGGATGTGTTTTTATATGGTGGTTCATTGTCAAATGTTTTTTGTTGCATAAATCATCAGAGTTGCTTCTTCACTGCATGGAACCAAAAGAAGTTTTTAGCTTTTTTAACCTTTCTCGAGTTCTTTAATGCCTTGATGGCATATTATCTTCCTGTCCTGCAAATATTAACCTTCAAATGTCAAACCTACCTTTTTTTCTTCCCTTTTGCTGTTTAAGACAACGACCCAATGGAACCAATATGAATAATTTTTCCATACCAGGCTCATGCTTTTGAAGTCTACCCTTTTGTAGAAAGGAAGGGTGGGATATATCCTTTGTACTCTTTTCGTACTGAATATAAATGCATCCTGCTCACTGTTAATTCAATCCTAAACTTAAGGTCAAAAAACGTCAAATACTTTCAGTCTGGGCTTCTTGATGTCACGTCATTTTTCACTATTCCTATGTGAGGAACTTACTTCAGTTGGATATGTTTTTATATGATGGTTCATTGTCAAATGTTTTTTATTGCATTGATCTCTCTTAGAGTTCCTTTAGTTAAAGACGGATTAAATGATGCAGAAATTGAAGACCCGTGTTATAAAGAAGGATGTTAATCCTGAGTGGAATGAAGATCTAACTCTCTCTGTTTCAGATCCTAGTGTTCCAGTCAAGCTGGTAAGCTGTGTTTATAACTAAGTTGGATAGATATGAATTATTTTTTCAATGCTCTTTTCCTCATGAAGTTTAGATGATGTATCTTGTATTAAGACTAGATTTCATATAAAAGACATCATCATTAAGTTTAGCATACTCGCAAGAAATTTTATAGGGTCATCACGAACCATTTTACAGACATATGACATTGTAATTTATTTTTTTCTGTTTTTCAACTTACCTAGACAGCTTAGATATGTCAAGTGTTCATGCAAAATCCAGGTCACATAAACGGCAATACATGGAAGGATGCAGTCATAGTGCTTCCTAAATTTTCTCACATCTGTTAGTGGAGTATGAAAACAATGAAAAAGAGACTTCACTTTTTATTTGTTTATTTATTGGCTCTTTCACTATTTGTGAATTTAGCTGTGGAAAAGACATTAAAGCAAAGAAGTCATGGCTCAGTGATGCTTTTTAGGGTGCAGAGTACTGACATATATATATCATTTAGCGCAAGACCGGCTGCTCTCTTTTCTTGCTTTCTCTACCTTTTTTAACAGTATCACGTTTAATCGCCATCTCATATTTATTATGTTCATCCTGCTTATTAATTTTTCAAAGGTTTTAAATGCAAGTTTCGTTCACTGCAAATTTCTTGGGTCTCTGCCTCATCAGTATTCTTGAAGTTCAGTCTTTACAGATGCTGCAGCTCATCATACAATTAGATTTACCTCTCATCTAGAATTTGGGTTGTTCTCAAACAATATTGATTGTCTGTAGGATCCACAATGTGATAGGAATAGTATAGAACAAATGAGATGACCTCATAAAGTAATCGCCATTTTTACTACTGTTAAGAACTCGGAGAGTTCTGACACCCATAGCTTACGTGTAGTATCCTGCTTCCGCACTTTGGTTCTTTCATATACTTTCAATTCGGCAATCTGAAAGAAATTAGGATGGCATTATTCTGCATCTGGTTGTCATTATAGTCTCAAGTTCAGTTAATGAAGCTTTTTCTGATTAGGAGAAGACAAATATTGATGCTTCCTCGTGGCTTCAATTTTTTAGGCTGTATTGTTGTAAAATGCACCAACTACAGCAATTTTTTATCTCTCTCTCTCTCATATTTTGTTTTGTTTGGATTCCTTCTTTAAGTGCAGACTGTTTATGACCATGATACGTTCAGCAAGGATGACAAAATGGGAGATGCTGAGTTTGACATAAAACCATTCATAGAGGCTCTCAAGATGAATCTGCAAGGCCTTCCCAGCGGCACTGTCATTACAAGGGTGCAACCTAGTAGACAAAATTGCCTTGTCGAAGAAAGCCGCGTTATCTGGAGTGAAGACCGGGTTGTCCAAGACATGTGCCTTAGACTGAGAAATGTCGAGTGCGGAGAAGTGGAGATTCAGCTCCAGTGGATCAATCTTCCTGGTTCCAAGGGCTTATAAAGCACCTTGACGCTGGCCTGTGTTCTGTACTCGAGCCTCTCTTGTTCATACCATCCTGCAAAGTGAAGCTGTTGTATCTTTTTCTTTTGCCCCACTCGTGACTGGATTGTATGTGCTTAGTGAGGCGGTCATGTTGCAAATGCTCTCGTCTCACATGATTTATAGTTAAGCTATTTGAAACAACATGATCACAGGGTGAAAAGTGGTGATTCTGTATTTGCAAGCACTCTTGCAGCCTCATGTCTTGCTATTTCTGGCAATCTTTGAACTTTCTTTGGGGATTGTTTACTCATGCTTTGGAAAATTTCTACTGGGATTGAATCATCGGAAGCTTACCTTCGGTTCATGTATCAGTAGGGCTACGATGGTATTGAGGAGCTTTTTGTTCACAGGTCAACAAGCGATGCAATGGGAACTGAACTTTTAGTGCGCAGATTGATCTTCCTCCCGAAACACCGCATGAAATTTCTGTTTTTTCATGCACAAGGTCATTCAAATTTGAAAACCGTCGCACTTGACTGTGGATCCTATAAAGTGATAAATTTGCTCTAGCTATGGTGCACAGGGGTACCTGTGGCATGAATGTCTAGATTAACAGCGCATCGCTGCATTTTCAAGGGGTACCTGATCTATTGATTATGTTCGGATTGTATCGCAGGTCGTCTTTCTTGTATTAAATTGATTGGTCCACCTGCACAATTTAGTTTAAAACAAGCCTTCAATGCCCCGGACAATGCCCAGATCACGGGTTTCCTGAGGAAATCCTTCCTAGTACACGATCTACATATAAAAGATTTATGCCGAACAAGAATCAGATGCAAGATTTCATGCTTGACAGGATGATTTGAACCAAGAAATGCGCGCTGTCAATGCTCTTGAAATTACAGAGGTCTCCTCTTTGCAATGTGTGAAGTAAGCATGGTGTTTGGGGGCATTCTTAGTTTGGCGTGACTCCCACGTCTCTCCTTCTTAAATTCACTCCAAAAGCCACGCAACTTTTTCTTTCCATGACTTCTAAATATGACCTTGACGTCGCATCAGTTATCCTTTCCTGGTTGTTTTCATACTGGACTTTTTTTAAAATTTATTTAAAAAATCGTATTCTCCATGGCAAAAAGCTAGAGAGAGAGAGAGAGAGAGAGAAGAAAGGTCTTACTTTTCGGAAAGAAGACTAAAAAATCAAACAAGTCAGTGCTGCCTTGGACTGAGATGCATCGACCGCCAGCAAGTTAATGGCGTTAGGCACCGGACATCTTTAGGGTCCACGTGAAGGGCAAAGAACAAAAAGACAAAGCGCAAGCCGCTATGGCCTCGGGTATATATAAGATGCTTTGAAAGCTTTTTTCTCCCAGTTGCCTCCATTTGATGTGCTTTGTATAGCTGCACAGGCCAACTTGCCATGTTACATCGAGCCATCCCTTGACTTGACCCCACCTCAAATCCATTCAGAATTATCAGATTATTTATCACGAGAAAGCAGGGGGGAAATAGGGGACGTAATAGGAATTTAGCAAGATTGTGACCCTTTAGGATCGATAACTAGTTGTGATAACTGTCCAAAAATCTTAAGTGGCGATCAATTTTATCCTAAATATTTCAATTTAGCCACTTTATTTCTAAAACTTTAGACGACTTGTCAATATAGATATTTCAACCAATTTTGGCTAAATATCACTAATGTGAATACTTGTTGACCTCAAGACACAGGCGAGGGACGCAAAGCTTCTCGTGGCACATTTAGTATTCATGCCAACAATTTCCAATCCAAATTATCCCGAATGGCTAAATAGGCAAATTATCAAAAAGTTTAAGATTAAGTTGATCAAATTAAAAAGTTTAAGATTGAATTAGCTATTGTACAATAAATTTAGGACTTCTCAAACAATTTTACCATGAGAGATATTTTTATGTTTAATAGCTATTAGGAATTTACACACAAGCACTTATGAGCTAATACATTAAGAGTGTATTTAGTAACCATTATGTTTAGAAATTGTATTTTCTAATTCTATTCTTAGAACAAGTTTCTGAATATGTAAAGGCATTTGGTAACTATATAAAATTTCTATTCTCCAAATAAAAAAGCATTTGGTACGAGTCTCAAATTTTTTGTAACTTAGAATTTTTTTTTAATTTTTTAAATAATTTTATTTCATTTTTCATTTTTTTTTCTTTTTCTTCTTTTGCTTCTTCCTCTTGCTCGTTGTTGGCCTCGACCATGACTAGCGACTAGCCAGATGAGGGCCGGCAACCTTGCAGGCCTCGTGGGAGCCTCGTGGGAGTCTCGCGGGTCCTCAGCGAGGTCCCTCAACTTGGCTAGGCAAGGGTGACCCTCGTTGGCGTCTAAGCAAAGCTCAACCTCGACAGGCATCACCAAGGCCCATGACTAGCTAGAGGAAGAAGAAGAAAATGAAAAGAATAAAAGAGTAAAAAGAAAAATAAAAATGGCTTGATTCCGAAGTTATTCTCGAGAATAAAGAAGTAACTTTTTTTTACTTCTTCATTCCGTTCCAAATCTATTTTCGAGAACAAAAATGTTACTAAACGGATTTCTATTTTTTTATTCCGAAAAAAAAAAAATCATGCATTATTTGGCACGTTACTAAGTAGTAAATAGGCCCTAAATTTGTACAAGAAGTAATGGCGGCTGACTTGTAGTGTACTTGGACTTTTAGTTACATCCACTAGATCAATTGAACGAGCTAGTCTAATAAATTGCGTCAACCACATGTCAAGCTGCGACCCCATCAACATTGCAGGTTTCCAAACTCCACCCGTCTCTCTACATTTATAATTCATGCAGTGAGTCTCTATTCAATGTTTTCTCATCGTAAAAGGCGAAACTACAGCAAAGGTAGCTAGTAAAGATAATGTTGCTCCTATGAACACTTACACTGCACATGCATAGATTTCTTTAATTACCTATGTATATATAATACTAGAGAACATTATTTCACCAGAAATTCCTATCCTACGCTATCGAGTCTTGAACTGCAGTCTCTAGGTCACCACAATCAACCCCGCACAAGGAGATAGGTGGGGGTGACTCACCTCGCATCTTTGCGCGCGCGCTCGAGAGAGAGAGAAAGAGAGAGAGAGATCCAATTGGTACTGATGGTCGAGCAGTAACAGTTGATCGACGCACCAAGCGGTGACGAGTGTGGCACGCAAGGCGGTTGTGTGGCGGTCGTGTGACGGTCGGCGGCAGCGAGATGTAGAGAAAGGGAAAGGGGATTTGTGTTTAATGAGGGCTTCCTACTCTTGAGAGTAAAGTTTTACAAGTCAAGTTTGCACATGGAAAGTGAACAGGGTGCATCCGCTTTTTCGACATCTTTTGCTCCCTAAAAAGGAAGAGAGGGAACAGAAGAGTCAAGGAAAAGGCAAAGGCAGCTCAAGCAAAGCCAATGTGCCATTCCCAAGCTCTCTCAAGAGCCTGAAACGCGTGCCATTTAAGCCCCTCCTCCTCCTCCTCAAGTTCACCGTCCAAACGTCTCCCTCTTCTTGATCAACCCCGCGAGGCACGATGATCACAGGGTCGGACTTTTACCATGTCATGACGGCGATGGTGCCGCTGTACGTGGCGATGATCCTGGCCTACGGCTCCGTCCGGTGGTGGCGCATCTTCACCCCGGACCAGTGCTCCGGCATCAACCGCTTCGTCGCCCTCTTCGCGGTCCCCCTCCTCTCCTTCCACTTCATCTCCTCCAACAACCCTTTCACCATGAACCTCCGCTTCCTCGCCGCCGACTCCCTCCAGAAGCTCCTCATCCTCCTCGCCCTCGCCCTCTGGTCCCACCTCTCCCGCCGCGGCTCCCTCGACTGGTCCATCACCCTCTTCTCCCTCTCCACCCTCCCCAACACCCTCGTCATGGGCATCCCCCTCCTCCGCGGCATGTACGGCCCCTACTCCGGTGACCTCATGGTCCAGATCGTCGTCCTCCAGTGCATCATCTGGTACACTCTTATGCTCTTCCTGTTCGAGTTCCGCGCCGCCCGAACCCTCATCTCCAACCAGTTCCCTGGCACTGCTGCCGCGTCCATCATCTCCATCCGAGTTGATCCTGACGTCGTCTCCCTTGACGGATCCCGGCAGCCCCTTGAGACCGAGGCTGAGGTAGGCAGTGATGGCAAGCTCCGTGTCACCGTCCGCCGCTCCAGCGCCTCGCGGTCAGACATCTTCAAGCCCGCGGCATGGCTCTCTCCACGGCCGTCAAACCTGACCAATGCTGAGATCTACTCACTGCAGTCGTCGCGGAACCCAACGCCAAGGGGGTCCAGCTTCAACCATGCCGAACTCTACTCCGTTGCTGCGGGGCTCGGAGGCGGTGGGAGGGGATCAAACTTCGGGTCTGCTGACGTGTACGGCCTATCAGCATCGTTCGGGCCAACGCCGAGGCCATCAAATTACGAAGAGGATAAACCGAAGTTCCCATATGGCAGCGGAGGCAGCACGGCCGGTAGCTACCCCGCCCCAAATCCGGGGATGTTCTCACCAAAGAACAACGGGGGGAGCGGAGGGAAGAGGGCGAATGTCCAAGGAGGGAAGAGAGGGGCTGAAGATGGTGGTGGTGGTGGTCGGAGGGATCTTCACATGTTTGTTTGGAGCTCAAGTACTTCTCCAGTTTCTGATGTGTTTGGGAACAACCATGACTTGCCCACCGGTGCAACTCATGAGAAAGGTAAAATGTTCTTCCCTTTTGTGATTCTTTTTCTAGTGAATTCTGTTTGTATCCTTTCATTGGGTAATTTGCGGTGAATCATCAGTGGATCAGAATCATATTAAAGAAGGTGATCAGCTGGAGAGAGATGAGTTCAGCTTCAGGAACAGAAGGCCGGAGAATGTCGAAGCGGGCGGCGGGGATGCGATGCCACCAACGAGTGTGATGACGAGGCTCATCTTGATCATGGTGTGGAGGAAGCTCATCCGGAACCCTAACACCTACTCCAGCTTGATCGGCATCACTTGGTCCCTCGTCTCGTTCAGGTTACATCAGTTTGAAAAACACTTCCCCTTGACTTTTTGGCTTCTGGGGTCTGCAAATTTGCATGCTCTGCTGACATATCTTCTCATCGGCATCCATTTCTTCTCGTTTTGGTTCGTTTAGGTGGCACATCGAGATGCCCGCAATCATAGCCAAGTCCATTTCCATACTGTCAGATGCAGGACTTGGCATGGCCATGTTCAGCCTTGGTCAGTCAACTTTCTCTCAACATAACTCTCTCTCTCTCTCGACTTTTATGTTGATTACACTTTCTTTTTCTGGGTCACGCCCCATTCCTCCATCATTTATGCTAGAGAGCACGCTTTAGTTTTTTCTGCAAGAACAAGCAAAGTGAAGCGTGGGGTGGGGTGGGGTGGGGAGCAGGAGAGATTCTTGATGTACCCTTCACACGTGGACTCAGTATGTCTCAAGCCTTAAATCAAGGGCTGAGTCCATGCAGATAACGATGTAAATAGGGTTTTCTGTGCGTTACAGGACCGAATATTCGCCTTCTATAAAGCTTTGCACGTGCAGATTTATCGACTTCTTTTCTTGGATCAGGAAAGATATGTGGGGTGTTATAATGAAATGGCTGACGGTGAGGTTTGATGAATGAATGACAGGTCTGTTCATGGCGTTGCAACCCAAGATCATAGCTTGCGGGAATTCCGTCGCAACTTTTGCTATGGCCGTCAGATTCCTCACCGGTCCGGCAGTCATGGCCGCTGCCTCCCTGGTAATCGGCCTCAGGGGTGATCTCCTCCGCGTCGCCATCGTACAGGTATGTCCCATACTCACAGAAAGCATCAAACAGATGCAGTGTATGAACTAAATAGAATCCGAACCGCCAAATTTAGTGTTGAGCGGTCTCTCTTGAAGAAACTTGATTCGACCTATGTAGATCTCTTTATAAATATTCTCTTACAGAATTTGTGCATGCTATGAACTAGAAGTGCTTACAATGCCCTAAACAAAATGTTACAGGCAGCTCTTCCTCAGGGGATCGTCCCCTTCGTCTTCGCCAAAGAATACGGCCTACACCCGGACATTCTTAGCACAGCGTGAGTACTGTATTCGTACTTGTAATTGCCATTCTAATTTCACTTTTGCTTGGTTTCTAATTTACGCAATTCCCTTTCTAATAAGCCACTTGATTGATTATATGCAGTGTCATATTCGGGATGTTAATCGCCTTGCCAATTACACTCGTCTACTACATTTTGCTGGGCATCTGAAGAGCGAAGAAAAACCCAAGAATCTCCGAGAGATGATGAAGAATTTGGCTTCTTAATTTGATCGCCAGTCCACAGGATCCTGCAGAGAACATGGAGAACAAATCATAGTGCAAATCAAGCTTTCTTCTCCAATGGTATTTCTAGGAAAATTGTAAAATCATGGTTGTAGTTAATAGAAATTATCTAGCCTGTTCTTTTGAGCTATAAAGAGAAATCTAGGAGGAGGGAACGTTATCCCACTCCAAGGTCAAAGCATGCCGCAAGCCTACATTTAGGTCTTACAGATCGTCTACCAACAAGGACTGCTGGCAGTGGGAATCGAACCTACGCACGGTCGATGCACAGTACTTTATCGTTACCAATTAAACCTCCCAACATTGGCTCCTTTTCTTTTCTTCATTTTAATTTGGATCGATATGAAAAGCTAGGAGACATAAGGGAGGAAAAATAGGAAAAGGAGATAGGGAGACAGAGAAAGAGAGTGCTTATTATCATGTGATTACTCCTTCTGGTTTTCTACATTTAAGAATTGATATGTTAAAGCTTCCCTATTTTGTTCTCCTCTCCATTTTTTGGGATTGGGATTATCCCACAAGCTTCCCTATATGTTAAAGCTTTATCCAAAGGGTCAAACCAAAAATAGTATGTCTATGTTCAAGACGATATTAAAACTTGGGATTGGGATTGGGATTTAGGTTTCTTGTCAAATTACTTAACAAGAGGTGATAATTACGTCACCCGAGGAAGGTCAAGTAGTGTTCGGGTGAGTTTTCAAGCATCTCGACTAGTCCACCTCCATGAGCGATCCTAAGAATGCACTCCCTCACATCGGTCTATTGCATTTGGTACTTTACTCTCAAAATGCTCCCAACAAGACTTGAATCCAAGATCAGAAGGAGATGAGAAAACTCCTTTTTCATCTAAGCCAACACCTTATTGGTAAGGTGTGAAAGCAAAGTAACTTTGCGGATGGATAACCCAACTCCTCTTTATGCAGTGACCTTAAAGAGAGCTAATCCGGTTTATCTTGTCTCCAACTATACCCCACAGGGAAATTGTTGCATCTCTTTAAGCATCATACGACGCTATAGTAAAGCAAAATCGCCAGGAGAACCAAACTTTAGATTCATCTATGAATATGGTAAGGTTTGTAGCTTGATCAAACCCTTGAATACAAGTCATCGAGTTAAGATGTTGGGCAATGGGATTGGTCTAGTTCATCCAAAGCTCAAAGGATCACTATTGTACCGCAATCATGTAGCGAAATGCTTTGATTACATTAATGGACTAATGGGTTGTCATTTAAGTTGGGAAAAAAAAAGGGGAAAAGGGAGATTGTAATCTTGACGGACACCAAAACATGGGACCGGAGAAATTAGGTAAAAGGAGTGTCCAACATGTTGGGAAGATGCTCTCGTGGAGACTGTGTGCTTTTAGAAAATGTCCGTATACAGTGCAAACGAGGGTCCATTCGCCCATCATCATCTCGCCCTCTGTTCTTGACTTTGTTTTTTTCACTGTTTTGGACTGTGGTTAGTGGTCTGGTGTGCTTGATTAGATACGATATGTCTCTTCCACGGGTAATTTCGATGTCAATCTCGAGCTACTTTATTTAAATTACCATGAAAATGTCACCCTCTCTGCATAAAGTAGGCAACTGATGTCAAGTTAGTTGATAAATGGGGTCGATGGTTGTCAATTTTTTGCATTAATGAATTATATCTGATCTTGTATAGTGACTAATCTATAAAATGACTAATGGACCATTATCATATTTTTGTGCAGAAAAAAAAGGAAGAAGGTTTAATTAAGTTTGCGACTTACTTCACTTATTGCTAAAATGCAGCAAACTTTTCATGGACGAACTTGTCATTGTAGCCCTACTAGGTGCTAGTGGGGAAGCTCAAAATCAGCTTATAATGAAAACGAAAATAGACTGGAGAACATGACATATAACCTTCAATTTGCAAATCAAGTCTTTTATCACCTGATCAACCACCAAACTGGCGACCGGACTCTTATTATCATAGGGAATGAATGGGCATATTCAATTTACCCCTTTGGGAGGTTCATTGCATCTTCTCGGCTTTCAAATTGTGCTACCCACCCTACGCCCCCACGAGCATAATCATTACCATTGCCATTGAATTTAAAATTTCACTCTTAGTGAAGTTTGCAGATAGAGAAGCAACCACCCAATAAAAAAAGGTCATATGGTGACAGTGCTTGCATGGGGCCTTGACGAGAGCATGGCATCACTAATTAAGATGTCTCCATTCATTGCAAAAGTTACTGAGTTTCCCCTTCCCCATGATCATCGATGGAGCTTGTGAAGAACATCTCCATGTCCTGCTTCTTGCGTCCCTACCATCGCAGTTTCTGGTTCAGTGATGCTGTTGTCCATCCAAATTGATTGCCAACTGCGAAGTATTTTCTTTATTCTTTTTCTTTTTTTATTATTAGAAATGGTGGAGAAGCACGACCCTGGAATCGAACCATAATCGCTCGACCCACTAAGAGCTTGAAGGTTTGAGATTGCAAGAGTGTACTGCGGTGCAACTGGCATACTACATACGGGTCATTTTCTTCGCACGAGGTAGCAAATGCATGGCCAAAGCAAAAGTTAGCGGGAGATTCACTCGTAACAAGGCTATCTCATGAAAGATAATGTGACCCTTCACTATTATACTGCCAAGCTCAGCAGTAGGTGCCCGACATTATAATAGGAAGAAAGTAGAGAAGTTCACAACATTTGGAGCTAGGCAATTTGTTTAGGTGAACAAAATCGACCATGATGGGATCATAGGCCTCCAGCTGATGTCGCAATCCATCCAAACTCTTGACATGAAAAAGGGGTAATTGTAAGATTTATGACTAATTTGATAGCGATTGAAGTTCGTTGAAAGGCCCCAAATGGCATAAATTAAAGATTCATTGTTTAATGAAGACATAATGTGTCAAGAGTGCACAACAATCTCTTTCGTTATACCCATTTGCAAAATACTTTTCCTTGGGCCTAATACCCTAAAAAATTCCAACTTTAGCTCTTTTCCCATTGTTACCTTTTGTCTTATAAAAACTCACCAACTTTAGCCAGTGTCCTAATTCTACTATAATATTTTTTTGTCCTAAACCTTTTTTTGTCTCCTAAAAAACCCTCAAATTTAGGTCCAGTATCAATTCTACCCTAAACTTTTTTTTTTTTTTGCCTCATAAAAATATCCTAGCTTCAAATCCAATTTCAATTTCACTCTAATTTTTTTATCTCATAAAAAATCACCAACTTTGCTCTCCATTAATCCTTTGTAAAAAATCTCCCTTATTAATTTTGCGTTTGTCAATCTTTTGTGCTTGAGAGTGTTCCATTTTCACGGTCAAAGAGATCACGCTCGAGATGCTCGAACAGCTCATGCTTAAGAGTTTTCCATTTCTCAATTGTCAATGAGAAATTTTGAACAAATGATTAATGGAGCCAAATTTGTGACTCAAATAAAAGTTTGTGGCTTTTTATGATACTGTAAAAATTTTAGGTTAAAATTGGGACAAGACATAAAGTTGAAGGTTTTTCATAGGATAAAAAAAAAGTATAAGGTGAAATTGGGACATGGCCTACAATTGAGATTTTTTTATGGGATAAAAAAAATTATGATAGAATTGGGATTAAAGTTAAAGTTGGAGATTTTTTTATGAGATAAAAGGATAAAATTGGGACAAAAGCTAAAGTTTGAAATTTTTTAGGGTACTAGGCTTTTTTCCTTGTGTACAGTGTATGAAAGGATCGAATAAGATTATACCTACGCATGACATACATGAATAGTAAATAGGAGACGCTATGATTTAAATACCGAATTTAAAATAAAAATGTAAAAAAAAAAAAAAAAGATCACGCTAAGCTCCTATCATTTATGGAGATATTATGCACATGAGACAGGGAGAATTAATATGTCCCAAACCATGCACGCACTTGTATGGGGACCTGTGGTATTACGTACAGACATCATTCTAGACATTGCACTAAAACTTACGGTTTTGGGCTGTGGTTAGGGGTCTGGTGTGCTTGATTAGATATGATATGTCTCTTGCACGGGTGAAAATGATGTCAATCTCGAGCTACTTTAGTTAAATTACCATGAAATTATCACCCTACTGATGTCATGCTAATTGATTAATGGTGTTGATTGTTGTAAAATGTTTGCACTAATTAAGTGAATTCAACTTGCATCGCAACTGTACTATATAATGACCAGTGGACCATTATTGTATTCTTGTGGGAAAAAAAGAAAAACAGAGGCTTTCAAATAGGTTTGGGACATACCTCACTATCAACTAAATGAGTCTGTCATTGTAGCCCTACTGGATGTGAGTGGATAAGTCAAAGGTTGAACACCAATACTTAGGTTCATCCTTTGCAAAAGTTCTTCTAAAATCGAAAATAACCTAAAAATCAAGTCTTGAATCATTCGACCAACCACCTAATTAGCCACTAGAATCATAATAATATAGGGGATAAATCCAGATATTCAATTTAGGACTTTAATGTTGAAAACTAACAAATTGGATATTTCTATTATTAAAAGAAAAAACATGTGATATTATATATACATTTAAATAGATATATCCAAGAGGCCAAAAGAAGAAATTGAAGAAGGATAGGTGGTGACAGTGCATGCATGGGGCCTTGAAGAGGGCTTGGCATCACTGACCACGATGCCTCCATTCATTGCTAAAATGAGTGGGTCTTCCTTTCTCATCATCATCGATTCCATACCGTGGTTCTTCTGTCCCTACCATGGCAATTTTTCTGGTTCAATGATGCCGTTATGCATCCAAGTTGATTACCAATTTTGAATTTTTTTCCCCCAAGGGACAATTTCCAGAGCTGCATCTCTTGGAGTTATCGTCAAGATTCAATACTTTTTAGAATGTTTGAATTGAGTTATAACTACTTGTTTTATTAAGAGCTTGAAGGTCCGAAATTGACAAGCATGGTACTATAGTCCCATTGGCATACTTGAAACTAGTAAGTCTCTTCATATGAGATATCAAATGCCTATCTAAAATAAAAGTTGCCAGAGATTCGCTCATGATAAAGCTCGAACCCATGATCTCATGAAAGATAGCATCTTCATCGTGGACTACCAAGTTCAGTGGTAAATGTCCAACATCATATCCTGAAAGCAAGCAGTGATTTGTTCGGTTGAACTGAATCGGTCATGATGAGATCCTCCATCCCAATTAGTATTTTCACTCGATCTATTTTCACTCAATCTCACCATTTATCCAAATTCTTTTATTAAAAAATGATTAAGTGTAACATCAATAACAAAATAAGTAGAGTTTGAAGTTTGTCGAGAGACATAAGGTTTAGAGAGCAGATAAAAACTTCTTTCCTTGTGATATGGGGTATTCATGAATCGAATTAGATTTCACCCACACATGACAGAAGTAAATTCTAATTTGGAGACACTATAATTCCAACACGAAATTTCAAAAGAAAAACAAGAAGAAGAAAAAGGGTAAAATGGGCCCCCCCAATTGAGATATAATGCACATGAGACAGAGAGAATTAATATATTCTAAAGCATGCACGCACTCGTAGGGAGGATCCCTTTGCTCTTTAAAGTACGTACAGACATCATTCCAGACATTGAACTACAACTAAAGGTTTTGCACGACAAATCAAAAGGCAAGCAAAGCTGTGTCCTCTTTCTTTATCCTTTTTCTTTTCCCTCTTTCTATGGATAGTCTCTCCTCCACAAGACAACTTAAATATTATTTAAAGAAAAAGATTTGATAACGGTCTTAAATTTATTATTAAAATATCAGTCTATTTTAAACAATAAAAAATTAAATAACAATTTATTATAAATTATTATGAAGTCCACTCATTTAAAATTTTATAACTCACAATAAACTATTATTCTCATAATAATTCGAAAAAATATTATGTTAGCAAAACTTTTATTTAAATTGTACATATGATAGCAGTATATCACATGAAGAAAATTCGAGTATTACCTAAATCAAAAAGGAAAAAGGAAAATAAAGGAAGAAGGGATAAAGAGAAACTCTACTTGATGTCTCCCACTAGTTTGTGTCGGGCCGGCCATTCCAACGACATCGCTTTGTGGACTTTTGTACCCCTCTCTCTCTCCCTTTGTATATTCTTAGCCCTAGGAGATTCATAGTAGATTTATATATGGAGAGATAAGGATATATGTAGAATATCTCTCCTAGACTAATCAAACATTCTTCTGCAATTTTCTAGACCTAGAATGATAAATTATATGAATACACGTGAAAAGTTGAGCTAGACCCACTAGGGTTTCCTTAAGAAGGCAAGAGGCTTGCCTTCCTTTAATGCAAAATCATCTTGCCTTCGAAACATCGCAAAAATTGAAGTTCATACGCCCAAATTGTCATTGGAGATGCGGTCATCGCCTCAATCACATCGTTTTTTTATTGTAATCTTACCGATCATGAATCTCAAAGGTGATTCGGTGAACCATATTGCCATACGATAAACATCAAAGGATATCTTCAATGTTATGAAACTTCTTTTATCGTTACGCGATCTGATTATGACAAGTTAAGTGTTTAAATAAGTCAATAGCTATTATGCGTGGGGCCATGTTCGTTTAGCACGTTCCCCTTTCATCCCATCAAGTCGCCAAGTGAGAATAGAAATTGATGGAGAAGTTGCGTGTCTTTAGCCTCAAATGACCTTCTAAGCTGAGGTCAAAAACAGTGCACAAATCGCCACGAATCCGTCAAGAGGAGAAGCCAAAGGGAATGCGGAATCGAAATTAGTTAGGCCATCATTGAAAATGGGAAAAGATGGCCATGCGTTTTCCACAATTGGGCCACGGTCATATCAGCTACCGACGGTATGGAATAGGCATGCCGCGTAAGGGCAATATGCCATTGATTCGATTGATTTGCCCTTGCGCGCACTCGAGGGAAAAGCAGTCCAGTGATTTAGAGCAGACACTGGAAGTTGTCAAGCATGAAAATGCAGTCAATTATAACAGAAAAGACAACCACTCCATTTCAAAAATCAATTTCTGTTTTAGATAGATATTTTTATTTTTTATATTTTGAATAAATTTCTGAATAAAAATACTTGTTTGATAATGATATAAGTTTTTTGTTAAAAAATATATATATATTTGATAAAAATATAAAATTTCTTCCTCTTAACAGACAGTAGGTGATCGGTGGCAATTAGGGACTGGCAGTAGCGGGCAATGGATGATGGCGATCGGCGGCACATGGACAATCGACTAATAATGAGAGTGAGTAATGAGAAGAATTTTTATTTTACATTTGTATTTTAAAAACAGAGAAGTATGACAATTTTTACTTCTTAGTTTTATTCCAAACTTATTTCTGGATTAAAAAATTAATTCAGAAATTGAAAAATGAAATTTCATTACCAAACGAATTTATTTCAAATTTATTATCGAGAATAAAAAAAATAGTTCTTATCAAAAATAAAATAGTTAGTATGAACACAAAAATTACATTTGCTCAGTCATTTGGTCATACTGCCACAAGGAAATTTCCAGGTAAGGTTATGAATTTTGCATTCAATTTTCTCGATAGAGCCTATAGAGTGGATTTCGTCTTAAATAAGACTTGAGAGTAAATAATTTAGTCGTACAACGCATCTTCGTCCCATGAGCACGTGTAACTCACAGGACACTTTCCGCGACAATGACAAGCATTTTCTCTAGGGAAATCATGTTGTATTTTCGTCGTTCTCCTTCTTCTCTTTCTTGTTTTCTTATGCACGCCTCCGTCTTCTTCGCCCTCACGCCCCCGTCTTCATCCGTCCTCATCCTTCTTTTCGCTTTTTCTCTTCTCCATCTCTAAATGCCGTGTCCCAGCCGTCGTCTCGCCTCTAGTGCTGCCACTGTCGGGCCCCGACCACGGAGCCGAGCCCCCACCACCGCAGCCGTGGTGGTAATCGACGTCATGCGGCCACATTCGAGAGTGGTTGCACGAGGCACGTGACTGCGTCGGAGCAAGCAGGGTGGCGGGCCTCTCTTTGTTGCATTACAATCTCGAAATCAAACTAGGCTGAACCTTGACACCAGGGCCACAAAGGGGCTGTTTGTTTAAATTTGTTAATGTTCCCCAGAACACAAATTTGTGTTCTTTTGTTCGGAGAAATAAAAAAATAATAGAAATGCGTTTGTTTACATTTTTGTTTTCGGGAATAAAAAATCTATATTTTTGTTAGAATAGATTTAGAACGGAAATAAGAAATATAAAAAACGTGTTTCTTGTTCTCGGGAACAATTCCAAAAAACACTTCTTCTTTATTCTTCTTCGTTTTTTCTTTGGCTAGTTGCCGGCCCCGGCAAGCCTCATCGTGGCTAGGCAAGGTCGCCGGCCCTCGTTGGCCGGTCGCCGATCGCCAGCCATGGCCGAGGCCGGCCAAAAGGAAGAAAGAAAAAAAAAAAAAAAAAATAAAACATTTAAAAATAAAAAAAAAAACAAAAAAATATACAAGTTTACCAAACGTGTTTATGTTTTTTTTCTATTTCGAAACAAAAATTTTGTGCGATTCTCTACCAAACGCGTTAACATTAAAAAATTATTTCTCGTAACAAAAATAATTTTTTTATTTATTTTTTAAAATAATTTTTATACAGAAATGTTACCAAACGCATTTAGAGTGGCTGCTTCCCCCGCACACGCAAATCTATAGCCGTGCAGGCCATGGTGAGGAAAATGACACGCACGTGGAAACTTTGCCAGCAAAGATTCGGCCAGCCGGTGAACCGAGACGTGTTTCAAAACTAGGTTGCTCACTCCAATTCTTATTTGAACGAGGTCTGCTCTGCGGTCACTCTGTAAGGCTCTATTTAAAAAATTTCCCGACGCCAACCACGACGGGAATCGGTCCAAAATCAGATACTGTTGTACTATGATTAAGTGGAATTATAAAAGTTCAAAGAAAAAGAAAGTTAAAAAAGGGAGTGGTGATTAACGGACTTCCGTCGCTTCGCCCATAATGATCTGGTTTTGGGCCTTTCTCACATCTATTTTCTCTGGCATCGGCTCATGAGGAATCATTCTTCGTGGCCCAATGACTTGATTGGGCCGCGTAGAAGACACTCATCACCATCTCCTCTTATTCATACGCCTGCAAGGTGCGGTTATGCGAGTTCCACGGCTCAAGAAAGACCGGGTTTTCACCAGTATGGAGGGGGGTTTCCAATGGTCGTGTCCGGATCCCGCCATGGATCGAAGAATAGCTCCGCCTGGAGACTCTAATCGGGGTGTGTTATAATAGGAGCATGGATCGTGTTAGAGTTGCAGGGTAACTAGAATAAGGAGTAAGCATGATTTTGAGATAGAATCGAGAATTGGTCCGATTCCAACTTCTAGTGGAACTCGGTCAAGCTCCCGGCTGCTATGCAATTTCATTCTCAGCTCCCAGGTAGGAATTAAACCGGATCAAGTTTAGGAACTGGAGAATCGGACCACCTACGGAATCCTAAAATAGAAATTTATAAATATTATATGGTATCCGTAAGCCGGTGGGGCAGATTACAGTTCACTCCATGTGATTCACGATCTTTTCCTACTCAAGAAGAAGCTTCTCCTCAGTTGAAGCAAATGCAGATGAACGGCCAATTGGTAAGTGAAGTCCAAAAATCAGTAATCTGTGTCACTCGCAAAGGATGACATTCTCATGAGCAAAAGGATGTTAGAAAGTAATATTCCATCAGCAATAGTGACGGCATTATATTGCCTCCATTTTCATTTTACTTTAGTAAAAGTAAAACAAAAAAAAAAAAAAGAAATTTATTTGATGTTACTAAAGAGATGTATATTCTTTTTTTATTCCGTAGAGTAAAAGATTAGAAAAAAAAAATAATAGAAACATTGTCAAACAGATCCTAAAGAGTTGAGCAATCAAGGTTATGGAGTAATCGGTATGCATTTTTAAAGAAACAACCATCTGAACATAAGATCATGGCATCATGGGAATATGGGCACAAAATTTTCAGAGGTAAAGGAGCATGGCTACTACTGCAAGAGAACTGTTCAAAGATGGTTATGGCACTACCATTATAAATAATACAAATCAAACAAATTTGCTATCTTTCAATTATCTTTACTTACCTATACTGTATTTTTTATCTTTCAAACTTATGTTGTCAATCAAATTTTAGTGTATATCTTTTATCTAGGTTTCAAATCGTTAATTAAATTTTGATATAGCATTTTCATCTTCTCAAATTTTGTTGTCAACTAAATTCTAACATAGTTTATTTACATTCCATGCTAGAGTTTGAATTTTTCAAGTCCTGTCGTCCATTAATTCTGGCACGATTTGTGTTTATACAGTTTTGTTGAAAATAAAGTTGTTGATTTCCTTCTTACTTGTGACATTTTCTATTCGGAATCGGCAGAACCTATCTTCTTCAAATAAAAACCGAAGGACAACTTTCAATAAAAGTATTTTGTCACAGAAGAAGTTTTGACGAAACGAGTCCGGGTCGCAGCATGAATCGAAGACTAGCTCCGCCTTAGGAGACTCTTGTTGCGGTGTGTTGAAGTTAGAGCGGTGGATAGTCCGAGCACTGCAGGGTAGCTAAAATTACCAACAAAAAAAAAAAAAAACTCCCCTATTTAACTTTTTATAATATTATAACATCTTACCTTTCGGCTATGCAAAATAGAAATCATCGAAGGCAATACTTTGGGTCGAAAAATCATATCATCGTCATCGGCGATTAGGGCAAGCGGCCTTGACTCGATGTAAATTTAATCCTTGAATTAAACTTATTGTCAATGTAAATTATTAATCTTGGGAGTATGCATATGGAAATTGAATTGTCTCTTCATTTTTCATATAATCACTTTAAAGTCCTAATCTATTGAACTTCTTTTTTTTTTGTTAATACTATAAAAAAACTCCATAACTGATATATCTGTAATAAATTTATACAAAAAATCATTAGTTGGTACACATTTGATAAATTTAACCCGAACTGATTCACTTATGATAAATTTACCCTTTATTAATTTCCATTAAATTTTACTATTAAAGTATTGAGTTGGATAACGCGTAATAGTTGACTGGTGTATTAGTTTAAGATTTTACTATATGTTTATTACAGTTATACCATTTTTGTGGTTTTTTGTAATATTAATACAATTGAATGAAGAGTATATTCATTATAGATATACTAGTTTGGGGTCTTTGGTGGTCGAAAAATTAGTGTAGGGTAAATTTATTAAATGTGTATCGGTTTGAGATTTCGTATAGTGTATTAATTTTTGTTTGGATTATAAATTTTTGAAGTTTTTTTCTTTTTTGGTCGGTAATTTTGTTGAAGTTAGGCGGGGCACTTTATTATCTTCTTGATTCGCTGAAATCAGAGCAACTCCTCGCAACCTTTTTTTTTTTTTTCCTTATTTTTGTTTAATATAAGTTTTGAGCTTGGGAATCTTACCAAATATATTACTGCACATGGATCTATCATTTATTTTTCGAAAAGATAAAAAATAAAAATACCAGATAAATTTTGAGCTTGGGATTACCAAATATATTTTATTGCATTGGGATCTATCAAACTTTTTCCAGAAAAAATAAATAAAATAGCAAAATCAGATCTACCATTTTCTATTTTTATATAAGAAACTCTTACCTATGATTTATTCTTTTCTTATTTTGTATGGTGCGTTTTTTCCCCTTTAATTTCTTTTGAATGAAGCAGGTCATCTTTTTCGATAGGTGCACTTGTTAAACATACTAACATTGGCGCGACCAATTCACAAATCGCGTGATGTGCGAATTATAGTTACCTATCAATTTCATCCACTTGTTTAGAGCCTTACTTTCACTCCTCCCAATCATTAAATCACCAATCTTCATCGTCGTATCTCTCAATCCTCTATTAACATATTGAAACAATAATTTCCAAAGTCACAAAATTTTATGCAAATAAAAGAATGATTTATTTATGGAAAACGATATTTTCTTTTTCATGATAACGACATGAATGGTTCATAAATTTTAGTATGATATGGTCTTTAAGTTTTTAATCTATTCAATGTGGTTCATGAATTTTGATACATGTTCTATCTAATCAATATACCAAATGAAAATATTCAACGTTATTCCTGAACTGAATTAATTAAATGTCATCTCATGAGTGGCCGACCTAAGCGGGACCCACTGAATGGTTTGAGTATCTCAGGCACTAGTCGCAAATCATCACTCCATATCTAATTCCGGTTTAAAAAATAATAATAATTAAAGCTTAATTAAACAAACCATTTCCTTGTTCTGAATTATTTTCGTTCTTTAACTCCAAGAAACTCGTAGGCCCTTCCTCGCTATTTATAATCATGCATTAAAGAACGAGTCAATTATGGAGTTTTTGTCGTTAAAAACCTTAAACCGGTGCCCCACGACACGCCTACTACAAACTAATTTTCGTCTCGTTGAAAATTTCAAAATGAGAATCTCATGATATATTTATCCTAAATTAATTTTGATCTCATGAAAAATTTCAAACCAATATCCCTAATCCAAAATCTACCTTCCACGTCAGATCCCAAACAGTACACTTGAGTTGAGTATATAATTTTGGATTATTCACGAGACCAAAAATTGTTTATGACGATTGCAATTCTTTGAGATGGAAATTAGTTTGAGCTAAATGTATTAGGAGGCATCCATTTGGAATCTTTGATGATCAGTCCGTGATTATACATGTGTGTGAGCTTTTTTAAAATTAAAATGCAAAGTTGATGGGGATGTCCAATAATATACCTTATGAAATGGGTTTAGACCAATTTCTAAAGCCAAATGTAATGACTTGAGTTGTTATATAAATGAATTATATTCATTAAATAATTTAGAATGGTAAAACCTAAAATAATATGATGTTCAATGGGTTCATAATTTATTTTGACACAACTCATTTCTATAACTCTCTCAAACTCACTTGATCTCACACTCACTTGCTCATCGCCCTCATCTTAGTTTGGGCTAGTTAACATGGGTAGATGGAGTCAAATATGGATCGAATATGCATGATAATAAATCAAAATAGGTTAAATTGGTCAATTGGAGGATTATATTCGACACAACTCACCCATTCGATGGGTGCACCGTTTATTAGGCGTGTGATATGATTAGTCAGTATGTGACGTATGAATTTCTTTAATCTTAGATGGACATGTGATCTCAGGCAAGAGATTCGCGCTCACCATGTAGTTGATTCTTTTCTTAATTTAATATCAGGATCAAGATACACCCAGAAATATCTAGGACTTTAATACAGCCCGAATGCGGACAAAAAAGATTCGAGCCACTATTGGGAGATTGGTTAATGTCGTCATTCCGAGGATATGGCCAAGGACGATTCATTTTCTTTTTTTACTGATTAATAATTTAAAATTATTGACTGGCGACTTTTCAAGATTTTAGGGCACGGGGGGAATAGCGACAAAGGTTGTTGGGTGGTAGACCCGTTAAACGGGTGGATTGGGTCATAAATGGTCCGACCCAATTGACCCATTTAACTAGTTTATAACTCATACCAAACTCGACCCATACCCGATCAATTTAACTAAACCTAAGAAAATTTATTTCTTATGATTTATTTTTAAAAATGATATTGCTAAGATACTTTTATGCAACAAAAATTTAATGGAAAATTTTTATAATTTTTTTTAAATATTTTAAAAATCGAATTTTAATTATTTTTAATTTTAAAATTCGATTTTTTAATTAATTTTATTTTTTATTTTTTAAGAATATAATTTTTAATTTTTTTTTCTTTTTTTTTTCTTCTTCTTCGGCTGGTTGCCAGCCAGGACGAAGAAAAGGACGTCACGTGGCAGGCTCGCCCATTCTCATGTCCTTTCTTCCCCTTCCTTTTTGCCGTCTTCGGCCCTTCGCTGCTTCCTGGGTTGAAAAAAGCCGATTGCTAAGTTTACGAAACGAACTACAGAAAAAAAAAAAAAAAAAGTTACCGACCAAAAAAAAGAAGCTCATGAAAATTTAATGCATGAAGGTATATTTCATAACATTATCGGACATTGAATACAACTCGCTTATTGAAATGACAATTTATTGTCTTTAGCATTGTATAAGATCGCTAAAAAATGAATTGCTTGATCGGTAAGAAGTATCTAGTTTGACTAGCCGATTGCTAAGTTTACAAAAAGAAAAAAAGTTTCCAAAAAGTTACCAACCAAAAAAAAGAAGTTTACAAAAAGTTGATGTGTGAAGGCATGTTTCATAACATTATTGGACGTTGAACTTGACCCACTTATTGAAACAACACTTTATCATCTTTTGCATTTCATAAGATCGCTCAAAGATGAATTGCTTGATGCGTAAGAAGTCCCCAGTCCAATCGGTGCATATAGACATATTGAGTTACTTGTGAAGCTCCGGTTGCTTCGGTGTTTGTAAATATTTCGGTAGAGATGTCTCGTGGATTATTGGAATGAATTTTCAATGTGTAGACTCGAAGTACCACATGGGATCTGGCTTCGTTTGCCATTATAAATAATCCATCTTGTGTTTTCATAATGCTAAGCCGGTTTCTCATTCACGTTTTACTTCAACATGATGGGAGAATAGTAACAATTCGAACAATATCAAATCGAGGCAGCGGAATAAAATAATCTCCCCTCCTGTGTAAACCTAACATGAATCGATATAGTAGAGTAAAATAAATATCAAGCACACAAACATAAGACAATTTTTTACGTGGAAAACCTCCTCGATGTGAGGAGATCAAAAACCACGGGACCGGAGTCCATCCAAAATTCTTCATTATCAACAAAATTGGATGAACAATGTTCTTCTCTAGCAAATACTAGAGGTACATGGCAGCAAACACCTCAAGAACATAATTCTTGGCAATACACATAAACTTCACAAGAGATCAAAGATAAATTTGACAAAAAAAATGCAAGTTTTGATCAATCCACGAAAAACCTGATGTAGGAAGCTTCAAATGAAAATCAAACTATTCATATTCGAGAAAATTGCGCCACGAACATGCTGAAAAAATTTCAGCTCAATCGAATCACGAATCAACCTCTAATGCCAGCTTGATATAAATAAGATATTGCCCAAAATCCCAGATTTTCTGCTTTCACTTTTTCTCTTGTTACTGTTTCCTTTTGTGGCTATCACTTTATATAGATAGAGAGAAACTTTATTTCTCCACATAACTTATTATATGAGCTCAAGCCTTTTTTGGGCTTGCAACTCATTGGGTTTCCTCCACATAGGAGTGAACCCAGCTAACAAATCTCCCCCTCACGACAATGTGGAGAGATTCACCATCCCTTCTATCAATTGGCAATGTTCAACTTCTTTTTTGGTAGAGTATTCATCATCATATCAGAGCCATTATGATTTGTATGAATTTTCTCAAGTTCCAACAACTTTTCATGTAGAACATCTCTTATCCAATGATATCTAACATCAATATGTTTCCATTAGAATGAAAAGATGAATTCTTACCAAGATGAATTGCACTTTGATTATCACAAAATAGCATATACCTCTTTTACTTGAACCCAAGTTCTTCTAAGAACTTCTTCATCCACAGCATCTCTTTACAAGCTTCAATCGTTGCAATAAATTCAGCTTCGGTTGTAGAAAGTGCAACACACTTCTGCAATCTTGACTTCCATGACACAGCTTCACCCGCAAAAGAAATCAAATAACCAAAGTAGATTTGCAAGTATCAATATCTCATGCCAAGTCAGAATCTGTGTATCCAACTAACTCAAGAAATTTGAAGTTCCCCGAAGAGACCTCATAATCCATTTCACTGCATTCAAGTGCTTTTTGCCTGGATTTGATAAATAGCGACTAACAACGCCAATTGCGTGTGCCAAGTCTAAACAACGCCAACTGCATGCGCCAAGTCTAGGCGTATACATACCATCGCATACATTAAGCTTCCTACAGCTAATGCATATGGAACACTTTCCATATCTTTCTTCTCTTTATCAGTCGTAGGACTTTGCTTCATATTTAACTTAAAGTGAGCAACAAAAGAAGTACTAACCACTTTAGCCTTGTCCATGTAAAATTTCTGAAGTATCTTCTCGATATATTTCTCTTGGGACAAAATAACTTCTTAGCATCTCTGTCTCGAGTAATTCTAATGCCAAGAATCTGCTTCGCCAAGCCCAAGTCTTTCATGGCAAAAGACTTGCTCAACTGTTTCTTCAATAACTCAATTCTTGAAACATTCTTGCCAATAATCAACATATCATCAACATAAAGCAAGAGAATAATAAAGTCATCATCAGAAAACTTTTGGACAAACACACAGTTATTCGAGGAAGTCTTCTTATAGCTCTGTTCTATCATAACTGACGCAAACTTTTTGTACCACTGTCTCGGTGCTTGTTTTAGGCCATAGAGACTTTTCTTCAATTTGCACACATAATCCTCTTTCCCCTTCACTTTAAAACTCTCAAGTTGTTCCATGTATATCTCTTCCTCCAAGTCACCATGTAAGAAGGCTGTTTTAACATCCATTTGCTCAATTTCCAAATTTAGGGTAGCTGCTAAGCCTAGTACCACATGAATAGAAAACATTTTTACTACCGGAGAAAATATATCATCAAAATCAATACCCTTTCGCTGACCGAATCCCTTAACAACTAATCTAGCTTTGTACCATGGTTGTGAAGTATGTTCATCTTACTTCAACATATATATCCACTTGTTCTTCAAAGCTCTTTTACATTTAGGTAACTTTACCAACTCAAAAGTATGATTATCATAAAATGACTGCATCTCATCTCGCGTAGCATCAAACCAATTGCTTTTGTACTCATCTTCTATTACTTCTGCATAGCACTCTAGTTCACCTGCATCAGTCAATAATACATACTCATCTTCAGAATACCTAGTGGAAGGTCGTCGGTCTCTAACAAATCTCCGAACTTGAACATCCGTGGAACATCTAATTGAGCCTCTGGTTCAAGAATAGTATTATCTGCTTCAACAAGTTCAGGAACATGTGCGTTATTTGAAACATTGACTTTCTGTTGCTCTTTATCAACCTGTGTAGGAATATTTGTAAGAGGAACTGGATCCAAATTAACCAAATTATCACTAACCTGTGGTGCTAAAATTATCTCCGCTTTCTCAATATCCTCTATTGTTTGATCTTCCATAAACACAACGTCTCTACTTGTTACAATTTTCTTTTCAACCGGATCATAAAATTTGTAGCCAAGCATATCTTGTCCATAACCAATAAATATGTACTATTGTGTTTTCACATCAAGTTTAGACCTCTCATCTTTGGGAATATGCACAAATGCTTTGTACCCAAAGACACACAAATAATCATAAGAAACATCTTTGTCTGTCCAAACTCTATTAGGAACATCAAACTCTAAAGAAATGCATGGAGTAAGATTTAATACATGCACAACTGTACTTAAAGCCTCACCCCAAAATGATCCAGGTAGCTTTGACTGTGAAAGTAAGCATCTTACCCTTTTAACCTTTCAACCAGTGTTTTGTTCATTCTCTTAGCTAAGCCACTTAACTGAGGCGTCTTGGGAGGCATCTTTTGATACCGAATACCTTGTTGTATGCAATATTCATCAAAAAGTCCAATATACTCTCCCCTGTTATCAGTTCTGATGCATTTCAATTTCTTTCTAGTCTGTCTCTCAACTGAAGCCTAAAATTATTTAAAAGCATCTAACACTTGACCTTTAGTTTTCAAGGTATGAATCCAATTTTTCCTTGAAAAATCATCTATGAAAGTAACAAAATAAAGAGAGCCACCAAGTGATTTTGTTTTTATAGGACCGCAAACATCAGAATGCACTAAGTCTAGTATACCTGACTTTCTTGAAGGAGGGGAGCTTTTAAATGTGACTTTATTTTGTTTTCCTGCTAAACAGTGAGCACACTTCTTTAGTGTTGAACTTT
The DNA here is from genome assembly GCA_016097595.1 of Eucalyptus pumila. Classification (NCBI taxonomy): domain Eukaryota; kingdom Viridiplantae; phylum Streptophyta; class Magnoliopsida; order Myrtales; family Myrtaceae; genus Eucalyptus; species Eucalyptus pumila. Next base: position 68,427,122 of record CM027851.1, read on the forward strand.
TCAATCTTGAAATGAGCTTCTTCTTGGCCAATATTAACAAACCATTCTCTCTGATGTGACTGAGCTTCTTATGCTATAACTCAGCTGCATCTTCGCTGTCTACTGTATTAATTTTGTTTGTGGACAACTTTGCTTGCATAATGTACAACAAAGAATATTTTTCACCTCTAGCCATAACAAGAGAACCTTTGGTGAGCTTCCATTGACCATTGCTAAAGGTGCTGCAATACCCCTCATCATCCAATTTACATGTAGAAATCAAATTTAAGCCGATATCAGGTATATGTTTAACATTATTTAATATTAATCTTGTACCATTGCTGGTTTCTAGGCACACATCATTGATGCCTATAGCTTGAGCTAGCCCATTGTTTCCCATCTTCATATATTTGAAGAAATCTCTATGAGACGTAGCATGAATGGATGCACCACTATCAATTACCCAACTAGTCTCATGAGATGCAAAATTCACCATATCACCATAAAAAATAGTGAGAAAGTCTTCTTTAAGTATAGCAACACAATTATCATCACTGTCGTTATCACTTTTCTTCTCTTTACCTTTCTCCTTTTGTTTCTCCCTTTTTAACTGGCGACAAAACCTCTGAATATGTATTTTCTAATGACAATAATGGCACTCAACATTAGCAAATTTATTATACTTACCTCTGCTTTTATCTCGACTTTTATCTCTATTTCTCGGACCTCGAAACTCACTTCTTCCCCTTTTCTCAACAACCAAGGCATCAGAATGTAAAGATGACGATCCTCGTGTCTTCCTTCTCATCTCTTCATTCAAATACTACTCTTGGCCAAATCCATGGTAATCATACCATCTTGGGCAGAATTAGACAAAGATGTTCGAAATGTCTCCCAAGAGTCCGGCAAAGTACCAAGCAACCATAGTGCTTGTATCTCATCATCAAACTTGATTCCCATCGCAGTCAACTGATTTATAATTTCTTGAAAATAATGTAAATGATCAGTCAAACGAGTACAATCTTGATATTTCAGAGCTATCATCTATTTTATCAAAAATAACTTACTATTCACAATCTTTCGAGCATATAATTGTTCGAGCTTATCCCATAAACTGCGTGCATGTGTTTCCTCAATAATATGGTTCAAAACATTATCATCCACCTACTGCCTAATATAACCACACACTTGACAATGAAATATAGACCATTTAGCATCAGTTTTATTCTCTGGTTTCTCCTCGACAAATACGGACAAATAAAAATCTTTCACATATAAAAGGTCTTCCATCTTCCCTTTCCAAATATGATAATTCGAACCATTCAGTGTAACCATTCTACTCGTATTCGTTTCCATTATTTAACACGAAGCAGAAAAATCAAGTAATAACCAGATGCTCTGATACCACTCTGATGGGAGAACAATAACAATTCAAACACTATCGAATCAATGCAGTGGAATAAAATAATCTCCCCTCTTGTGTAAACCTTATAGAATCGATATAGTAGAATAAAATAAATACCAAGCACGCAAACACAAGACAATTTTTTACGTGGAAAACCTTCTCGACGTGAGGAGATCAAAAACCACGAGACCAGAGTTCACCTGAAATTCTTCACTATCAACAAAATTGGGTGAACAATGTTCTTCTCTAGCAAATACTAGAGGTACATGCAACAAACACATCAAGAACATAATTCTTGGCAATACACATAAACTTCACAAGAGATCAGGATAAATCTGACCAAAAACGCATGTTTTGATCAATCCACGAAAAACCTGATGTAGGAAGTTTCAAACAAAAATCAAACCGTTCAAATTCGAGAAAATTGCGCCACGAACATGCTGACAAAATTTTAGCTCAATCGAACCACGAATCGACCTCCAATGCCAGCTTGATGTAAATCAGATGTTGCCCCAAACCCCAAATTTTCTGCTTTCTCTTTTTCTCTTGTTACCGTTTCCTTCTGTGACTATCACTTTATATAGATAGCGAGAAACCCTATTTCTCCACATAACTTATTATATGGGCTCAAGCCCTTTTTGGGCTTATAACTCGTTGGGTTTCCTCCACATAGGAGTGAACCTAACTAACAAATCTTCCCATCACGACAATGTGGAGGGATTCACAATCCCTCCTATCAATTGGCAATTTTCAAGCTTCTCTCTTGATAGAGTCTTCGTCATCATATCAGAGCCATTATGATCTGTATGAATTTTCTCAAGTTCCAACAACTTTTCATCTAGAACATCTCTTATCCAATGATATCTAACATCAATATATTTTGATCTAGAATGAAAAGATGAATTCTTACCAAGATGAATTGCGCTTGATTATCACAAAATAGCACATACCTCTTTTGCTTGAACCCAAGTTCTTCTAAGAACTTCTTCATCCTCAGCATCTCTTTATAAGCTTCAATCGCTGCAATAAATTCAGCTTCGGTTGTAGAAAGTGCAACACAGCGGTGGCTTTCCATCTTGCATTCGCCGATTCTTGTGACCTTTCCACCCTGCCCTTTTCGTTGTTTTTAGCCCTTTGCTGCTTGCCGAGTTGAAAAGCCAATTGCTAATTTTATGAAAAGAATTGACCAAAAAAAGAAAACCGTTTCTGAAAAAGTTATTGGCTAAAGAAAAGAAGTTCATAAAAAGTTGATATATGAAGACATGTTTCATGATATTATTGAATGTTCAAGGTGACCCACTTGTTGAAATGACATACTATTATCTTTTGCATTGCACGGAATCGATTCCGTCATCCACACTTAAGATCGCTCAGTCATGAATCCATCGACACATATAGATGTATTAAGCTACTTGTGAAAGTCCCGATTGCTCTGTTATCCATAAATATCTCGAGGTGTAGATTCGAAGTAACACGTGGGGATCTGACTTTGCTCTTCATTAAAAATAAATCCATCTCGTATTTTCATAATGCTATCCCGGTTTCTCATTCGCATTTTACTTGGGCAATGTCTTTCCATCTATAACGTTTAGGTGTATGGGTCAATCAATGGATTTTGCATACAACTAACCTCTTTCCACTTAATGATTTAAGGTTATTACATTTGATATTATAATATGGTATTAAAGCACGTCCCTTTCCCTGAATATGGTCCTCAATTTCTGCGTCTAGCTAGAAGTGCTATTATCAATTATTGGCAAATAAATTATTGGAAAGAGTTAATGGCAGACAGCTAAGCATATACGACCCATAGGCCTTCACATTATTTGATATTACCTAGCAACTAACATACGTCAGCCCTCTCCATGTGAGGGTTGTTGACACCCGAAATTTTTGTCGACATTTTAAACATTCAATTCGCAAAAGTTAAAAAATTGTTTGAAATGAAAAGAAAAAAATTAGAAATAAGGAAAAAGAAGAAAAAGAGAAAAAAAAAAGAATAAAGAGCCCAAAAGATTTAAAAAAAAATGGATGAAGGAAAACATAAAAAAAATGAAATGAAAATGAAAACAAAACAAAATGAAAAAAAAAAAAAAGAGAGAGAAAACAAAACAAAACAAAAAGAAAAAATGAAACGAAATGAAAAGCAAAAGAAAAACTGAAAATGAAAAAAGAAAACAAGAAAAAAAAGTAATGAAAACAATAAAAGAAAAAGGAAAAGGGGGGGAACGGGTCACGCTCTCTCTCTCTCTCACGGGCTCACTCCGCACGAAAGCTCTCTCTCGGAGGATTCTCTCTCGGGGATTCTCTCTCACGGGGACTTTCTCTCTGGCGAGGAGGGAAGCTCTTTCTCTCCCTTTCGGATTCTCTCTGGGGAAGAGTTCGCTCAATCGCAGCGACATCACTGACGCTCTCTCTCTCTCCACGGACTCTCTCTCTACATCTCTCTCTCCAATTTTTCTCTCCGCACTCGGTGGAGCAAAGGGAAGAAAATAACGGACGGCTCTTGATCCCTTTTCTCGGCGAAGAGCTCAGGAAGACCCGAAAAAAAAAAAAAAAAACGCCCAAAAAGGATCGATCGATCGACTCCACCATTTCTTGGGAAGAGAAGCCAGAGGAAGGAGCCGGGCCGTCGCCGCCTCTTCGCGGCAATCGCCGTCCTCGCGATTGCCTCTCTCGCGATCGGTGTCGGATCCGAAGCCTCTGACCACCGTTTCTTTGATCTGCCGTTTTGCCCTCCAGCTCTCATCGGAATCTCGACCTCTTTCTCTCGCATTTCGGGAACCCTAAAAGACGGTGCAGCGGCGGGTGGAGGAGCTCGAATCGCGAAGCTCAGCCTCGAAGATAGAAATCTGAAGCTCAATCGATGACGGTGGCGGCAGCGGTTTCCGATCGCCTTCTTGTTCATCAACTACCGTCGGGGATTTTCTCTCGACTCTGTCTCTGAGGATCGGAATCTCTCGATCTAGCTGGCTTGAGCAACTACCGGTTGAGGAAGTGGAGGTGCGAGGCTCGGATCCGCGCTGAGTTCGGAGAAGGTTCAACGACGATTTTCCTCTGGATCGAGTCACTTCCGAGGATTTTCCTCCGGATCTCGGCAAGTCACGTTCGATTACCGATTCGTTTTCTCTAGTAAAGTTTTTTTTTTTTTTTTTTCTAGAGTCATCTAAATCCTCCATCCCCTGTCGTTTTCTTTTGCTGGTGCCGAGCATGTATTTCCTTTTGCTGATTCAACCATTGAAATCGCCGGCTGTCCATTGAAGTTGCCGATTCAATCAAAACCTCACAAGGTGTTTGGATCGGTCATTACTCGAAGAACATCTTCAACAATTGGAAGACAGACGCAGCAAAGCAGAGCCGATCTTTTTAGAATTCTTGAAGAGAATAACTGGCAAAGCTGTTGAGGTAAGAATGTTTGTGCTTGAATATATCAAGAACTTCCTGCTGTGAAATCCTTCTAGAGCTTAATCTTCTCAAATAATTGGGGCCTTATGCGATTGACTGCTGGATTATGATGAGAACGTGAGAAAGCAAATTGTCACCGTTATTTGCGGAGTGTGGCTTACTTGAGTTTTGTTTAGCTCGATGTTCACCTTCTGTTGAATAGAACTATTCTATTCTTCTCTTTTCAAAAGACTAAAAGAAACCATTTATACCTGTTCATACTGTTCTTCAATAGCAAGCAATCGTTCGATCATACTCATACCAAATGTTTGATCCCGCTCAGTTAGTCTTCACAAGCTGCAGATAGCGTTATTTGTCTACTGTGTTTTTTCATCTGGTTTAACTGGCAAATCAAGAACAAATTCCAATTGGTCCTTTCTAATGAAGAGTTATCCTAGTAACAAGTATTAAAAAGGTGCTATGGCCTCATTCCCCCTTTAGTTTAGGTTTTTTTTTTTCCTTATGTTTTCATCAGTGCAAATCAAGCTGCGCAAGCTAGACATGCACCAAAAGAATGTTGACTCGTTTAGTAGAAATTAGTCCTATGCTGCTGCTGTGTTCTTTTTTTTTAGAATTCCTTGTTCATAATATTAAATGTGTTCTTTGCTAGAAAGTTGTGAGTTCATTGGTACACTTCAATCTGGATTGCTGTCTGTATTTTCCCCCTTGATGAGTTTGTAGTTGTCGGTAGACCGGTATGGTTGTGCTACCATTGGAAGAGTTTTTTTATGCTCCTTTCTAGAAACTGCTGTCTTCTATCGGTTGGGGATAGTAGTTTGAAACATGGCAAGCAAGCTACTTTTTTTGATTTGGTTGTGTGTACACCCAGTCGTGATTTGTTCATTTCTTTTGTGCCTTTTTTGATTTGATTTGTGTAAATGAGGTGTATATGTAATGCATGAATGTTATATAGTTTCAATGTAAGACATGAAGAATCAGCATTGTTGTAACTTTCTGTTTTGGCTGAAACAAGGGTGTTAGATAAGGTTTTTTGACTTCGAGCCCTTCTAGACATATAAAATAGACTTCTCAAGCTTCGATTTGATATGTCACATGCCCATAATTGACGTCGTTTGCTTGCTGAAAACCACTTACAAAGTCTGTTGATTCTGCTCTGATATTCTGTTTCTTTTGCTGATCTGACCTTCTGTGCAAATGACTTAATATGAGCTGGTTGTTGTGGTTTTCTGTGTTCGAAGTCTTCATGAAAGTCGAAGATGGTTCGAAAATCTTTCCAATGAGCTATAGAATGCCCTGATTGAATCTCATTTGATATGATTTTCACATGTCCAAAGTTCAGTCCAGAATCTGTCCTGTTTGAGACCTGATGCATGTGTTCAAATTTGAGTTAGTAAACATGTTTTGCTGGAGTTGAATCTTTCATGAGAGTCATTATCATATTTGAACCCGTTTGATGTGAATATCATGCACCCATTTGGCTAATTGCAATTGATATTTGTTGTTCATGCGTGAATTTGCTGATATTGAAATTTGGAAATACTCTTGATTTAGAATACATGCTTTGTTTTTATAGCTTCAAATACTTGTGAATTTGGTATGAATTTTTTGTGAGAAGTTTAGGATTAGGTCCTTCATGAAAGTTGTCCTTCACATAAAAACTGCATAAAAAATGGTTGTATGTTTGCCTTGCTGCTCTGTTCTACTTTTGATTGACCTTGATCTCTTCCAGGATTTTATAAATTCACGTGCTTTTTGTTACAATATATAATGAAGTGCTGTCTTTGATTTTTGAAGTTGGTTCGATTATAGAAATGCTATCTTTTCTGTGGCTAGTTGCTGTTAGTCTTAAGATGAGATAGTAGATTTGTCAAATTGCTTTCAATATGTTGTAGAATGACGGTGTGACATGTTACTATGCTCTATTCTGGATTGACTTGTTTTTTTTTAGATTTTTTTAGAAATTCATGTGTTGATATGATGATAGTGTCTCTATGAGATTTATTTGGGATCACATAGAATTTGATTCAGAGACCTTGTGACTTTAGTCACTCTTTTTTGAATATAAAAATGTCTTGCTTTTGATTGTTTTGATGCGTTTGCTCGTCTCTTTCCATTGTATGCATTTAGCTAGAAGTTTCCTAAGCTAGGTTTAGATTAGGACCCCAAAGATGGAGAAGGCATGAAGATGGTGGAGGTCGATGTCCACTCCGACTGTTATCATGTAATGCTCATTTTCCCGACATATGTCTCGGGTTTTATGCATTGTATAAAGCCCGACGAGTTGCGGGTTTCCTTTCTTTCTTGATTGTTTTCTTTTTATATATTCTTTAGAATTGCATGATTAGGTTTACTGTTTTCTTTGATTGTTTACTTCATGTCTTGTGCTTTCAATTTCATTGATTGTTTTTTCTTTTCTTTTTTTTTAGAAATAGAATAGAATGAAAATAATCTGCCACGCATGATCACTTAGTCTAGGAATTGATGATCCTGAAAAATGTAAAAAAAATGCGCATGAACATGTTAGGAAAAACACAACATACTGTTTAGGTACCGAAAGGGCGTTAATAGCAATATTAGCGTAACTCAAGTCCCCGAACCTAGATATTTGGTTGCGTAGGAATCGAGGGAACACTCCCGACCCTCGATTGGGTTTCTAGCCGACCCCCAAAATTGAGGCTAGTGGCGACTCCCGTCTATTTTTTAGATTGTCATAAATAAATAGATCGTATAAATAAATCCGTTGTCACGCGGGGTATGAGTTTCGATGAAACTCACTATGGTTTAGCATACTCGATGTGGGAGTAGCCCAAAGGATGAAGTGATGCCATCCTAATGGGCGAAGCGTACTATCGAGAGGGCTACCATGGTAAAAGTACTTAAATTCGATATCCACATTCGACTCCTTTTTTAGGTGTGTCGCTTATGTGGGTATGGATCGCGACATTCCGCTGTCACGCGGGGTACGAGCTTGGGAGAGCTCGCGATCTCGTAGAGGGAACTCATGAGAGGCTTGATCCAAAAGGCGAGGTGATGACGTCTTTTGGAATGCAAGCCGTGAGGGAACTTTCGTGATCAAGTACCCCTAAACCCGACCTTTCCCATCCTTGGATACATTTCGAGGGGCGGCGAGATCGGGTCGCGACAGGCTTGGCGACTCCGCTGGGGACTGGTTACTAGGTTAAGAGGACTTGAAGCCGTTTAAAAATGGTTGTTGTGTTTTAACTGACATGTCTCTTGTAGGATCGTCTGCATGTCAAAGTCGCGTGGAAAATCAGGTTAGTCACTAACCTCGTGTTAAATGGTTTTGTAGGTGGGAGTTATAAGGGGAGGCGTGCTTGTAAACCATTTGTTTTGCAGGTGGTGTAAGGATGAATGAATATATGTGGGTTTATATTGAAGTGCTGGATGTTTAAATTTAAATGCATGTTTACCAGCTTTAGCATGACACCGCACACACAACCGCGGTCTAAAACCCCGATCGCCCAATCTAGGACCTTAGGAGGGTTTATGGTTGGAATGTGCGAGTGGATGCTCGTGGTAATCCATTACTTACATAAACCCGCTCATCCCAACTGATAAAAATAGCACTGACTGACGATAGTAGCGGTGGGTAAACTATTTTTATCCTTTGGGATGAGGACCTTGAGCCTTTAGCACCCTTACCTTAGGCGTCAAAACCTCACAGTTTCATGCGACATGTGACTTGTGTTTGCCATGTGTTTTGTGGGTAAGTAATCGTTCCTTTTTTATCGTCCTTATCTTTTTACTTTCCATATTTCAATTATGCGTTTTATATTCCAACGACGATATGTTTAATCATGAGTGCCCCTTTAAGTTTAGGTTTAGATGGGTAAACTTGAAGTGGATGTGATCCCATGCTTGGGAATCTCAAGACTATTGGTGAATCTCGACCCAAGACATCAAGACTGTGGAAAAATTACCCGAGCCTCAGGGATTTCAAGGAGCTCATATTATCAAACAAGAAGACGATGCCTTGATCGATGAGGAACGCTTGGCCCATGATAACAAGCGTCTCCACACGATCCCACCTAGTTCTTAGGTTTCGAATTCATATTTCTTTTCTTGTAAAGGGAATTCTTTTGTGTTTCCCTCATTTCTATCAAGGTTTCCCTGTATTCATTTTTCATATTCCTTGTAAAATCAAACTACTTTATAAGCTTCAAGAAAGCAAGGTTTTGTTTCCCTTGTAATTGTTCGATTGGAATAAATGAAATTCATGAACATTTTCATGTAATTTTTAGAAAATGGGCATTCTGATTAAATATTTGTCGTCGTTCCTTTTCAATTGTATAATTTCTTTTGAAGAAATTTTGATAAGAGGAGGTTATATGATACTGGGATCATATACACTTCTTATCATTATTTCATCTCAAGAAAATATAAAATTGACTAGGATTTGTACTTTAATGGTTTCTTTTGATTGGTACTAATTCGAGTCATTTTCTTTTACAGGAGGTTTTGAAAAAACGGCTGAAGAAAGATTTGTTATACGAACTCGCCGCCAAACAAAAATGGAAAACGAAGATACCCGAGCCCGTGTCATTAATATGGAGAATCAAATGGCACAAATGATGACATTATTGGCCGATCTCTCTAGCCAAGTCAAAAACTTGACATCTACTTCTTCTACCATGAATATTCCTACCGCGCCCCCTGAAGTGCCGGTAGTAGAGCCCATGGCAAAAGGGCCTGTGGAAGAGATCCCCACTGCAATCCCGATAGTTATCGGTCCAAAGCCTCCATCTAAAGAGATTCCAACTTCGCATTTTGATGAAGAAAATGCAAGGCGCCTCGCCAAGATCGAAGAACGCCTTTGCATGCTGCAAGGCTATCAGTTGCAGGGGTTTGATAAACTGTCGCCCTTTGCCAAAATTACGGTCCCTGAATTTTATAAGGAGCCGGAGTTCACAAGGAAATACGACGGCATCGGATGTCCGAAGACTCATTTGAAGTACTATCTGGGCAAGATGGCCCGTTATTCAGATAATCCCCCACTCTTGATCAATTCATTTCAGGACAGCCTGGTTGGTCATGCGTTAAGTTGGTTCATAGAGTTGGACATGGAGAAAATCCGTACCTGGGAAGATCTCGTTGAAGAATTCCTCCAGCAATACAAGTTTAATACTGAAATCGCTCCGACTCGAGAGGAATTGGTTCGGGTCGAAAAAAGAAGAACTGAATCATTTAGGGCCTACGCTCAAAGATGGAGGGTCACTGCATCTCAAGTAAAACCGCCATTATCTGAGAAAGAGACCATGAAATTGCTACTTCAAGCTATGCCCCGTGATCTTTTTGAGAAGATGTACAACCATACTTGTATGAACTTTGCTACATTTGTAGAGTTGGGAGAACGCATCGAAGGGATCATGCGGGAAGGAAGGTTGATGGAGAACACAAACCGTCGATATAATCCGAATAGAGATAAGGAATCGACTGTGGAGATCGCTTATGTACAAAATTCCTCTTCTCAGAAGCCGTATAATCCTCAAGCTCATAAACCTGTCATGGAAGTAGGGGGATCTTCCAGAAACTTTGAGCGTAAAGGAAAGGCCCCTCAAAGGCAATTTACTCCATTGCCTAGACCCATGTCACAACTACTTCCAATGCTGATCGAAAATCATCTTGTGGCGAAAGAAATCTCGAGAGATAATCCGCCAAAGTTTGTCGGATTCGACCTTAATAAGACATGTGAGTATCATATGGGTGAAAAAGGTCATCATGTGGACAACTGTTTGATGCTTTGTTATAAGATCCAAGATTTGCTGGATAAAAAGCTGCTCACCTTTAAGGACTCGGGACCGAATGTCCAACAAAATCCCCTTCCAAAGCATTCTGAAGATGTCAACATGGTTGGCACTATTGATGGAAATGAAGAACCTACAATTCCCACTGTGTAAAAGATGTTTCTAGTTCTTGCATTTAATTTTTAGTTGTATTCGATTCATTTCTCTCCTGTGAGGGAATTTCATTCATTTCTCCCCTGCGAGGGAATTCTGTTCATTTCATTCGTTTGTGCTTGTAATTTCTGGATCATAAACTTTCTAGATCCAAGATGATATACGTTGTAATGCAATTTTCGCATATCAAAAAAATTCATGTTTTATTAATAGACGTGTGAGGCCTAAATCAGTCCTATGATGATGCTTTGAGGCCTGAGCCTTCACACGATCTATAGTTTCAAAATGTTTTGGTGGAACGAAGACGTCTAATGACATGAGGGGCTAGTTCCTAATAAATTTCTTCAAAAAAAAAAAAACTTGAATTTGAAAACAAGTTTTTCATGACATTTACATACATTGCATTCATTTAGATGTACATATACTAATCATTTTTCAATTGCATCTCAGGCATGACATTTCACATCATGATATTCATTTGCATGGCTCGGATTCGCATTCAAAAGACTTTGACGAACCCGATTATTCCGACTCAGAGAATGAAGATGATCCTCGAGGTATTGAAAAAGAATGGCTCAGACATGAAGAGTCCAAACCTCCTACCACCGAACAGCCGGTCACCGTAAATATGGGAGATTCAAACAACCCTAAAGAAACCAAGATTGGGGCAGGTCTCTCTCAAGCGGATGCCAATGGATTAATTGGGCTCTTGAAAGCAATATATGAAGGAGAGTGTGGCACTCATATGAACGGTCATCTCTTAGCTAGAAAAATTATGAGGCTCGGCTACTATTGGTTGACCATGGAAGCCGATTGTATTCAACATGTGAGGTGTTGTCATCGATGCCAAGTCTATTGAGACAGAATCAATGCTCCTCCTGATGAGCTACATCAAATGTCCAAGTCCTGGCCTTTTTCGATGTGGGGCATCGACATCATCGAACCGATTAATCCTAAAGCAGCGAATGGACATCATTTTATCTTGGTAGCCATTGATTACTTCACCAAATGGATTGAAGCCAATTCTTATGCCCATGCTACTACAAAGAGTGTGGCAAAATTCATCCGTCGTGATATCATTGCTCGATATGGAGTTCCTGAAGCGATCATCACAAATAATGGATCAAACTTGAACAATAAAGTGGTGGATGATTTATTTGGAGAATTCCACATTCGCCATTTGAATTCTTCTCCTTATCGCCCACAAATGAATGGAGCTGTGGAAGCGGCAAATAAGAACATCAAGAAGATTTTAGCCAAAATGGCAGAAAATTATCGTGATTGGCATGATTGGTTGCCATATGCTTTGTTTGCTTATCGAACTTCAATTCGTACTTCGACTGGGGCAACACCGTTCTCATTGGTTTATGGGATGGAAGCTGTACTACCCGTGGAAGTGGAAATTCCTTCACTGAGGGTACTTTCTCAAATCAAACTCTCTAAAGCTGAATGAGTTCAACAAAGATTTGAACAACTTAATATGATTGATGAAAAGAGGGTAAAAGCCTTATGCCATGGACAAAGCTATCAGAAGAGAGTAGCTAGGTCATTTAACCGTAAGGTTAGACCAAGGCATTTCGAGATTAATGATCTTGTCTTGAGGAAGGTTTTACCTATCATTCCAAATCCTTGTGGGAAGTTTACTCCAAACTATGAAGGTCCATATATTGTAAAGAAGGTGCTACCTGGTGGGGCACTAATTCTTGTAGAAATGGATGGTCATGAATTGCCAAGACCTGTAAATGCTGCTGCTGTCAAGAAGTATTATCCATGAATAAAGAGAAAGGCCTTTGAGCCATTTTTGGATTGAATCTGAGCCATTTTAGGATGTTTGCATCATGCATTTTCATGCATACATATTGCATCTGCATGTTTGTTCATTTTGCAGGATCTCTGATGAAGATTCTACCTATCCGCAAGAGGTTCATCTCAAGAGTGCAAAACTTTCAAAAGTGTCCATTCTTCTTTAGAACTTAGAAGTGACAATGTTCCTTAGAATGCCAAAAGAGTTGGTTAGAACTCTAGAAGTACAGTTAGAACTCTAGAAATGAACCCATGTGCTAAGCAAAGCTTGTTCTGTCTACAAATTTTTATCAAACCTTACTTTCAAAAATCTCCCCAATAGGGTCAAGGAAACATGTCTTTTCAGACAAAATTTCATTATATTTTCATCTCCCCAAGGAGTTGAATTTAACTAAAGTGTGCTTTGGAAAACCCGAAAAGGATTGTTAAATATGCCAAGTGGTAGTGCCTAAAATGATGAGAGGCAACACCTTTATCAAACACGTCCTTATACACTCTTTGAGAGAATTGAGTGGAAAGAACCATGTCTTAGGGCATAGGATTCATTCACGGTGAATACATGATTTGAAATGATAAAGGCATTTCATTTCTCAATCCCAAACACTATTGATATCCCTTGCAAGCCACTTTGAGCCAAATATGGAGCATTTCAAAATAACCCTGTCAAGAACAACCCCACATTGGGGCAAAATAGGGGGTCTTGGTTGAAAATTATGGAGCAAAAGATTAAGAAAGATTTTATTGCTTTCACTTGTATCAATCTTCTTGTGCTGGCTTCAGGTGATTTCTTATCGAAACTTGAAGCATCCCGAAGTGACGAAGAGCATTTTGTTCACTACCACAAACACAATTATCCCTTGCTTAGCCAATTTGAGCCATATGCATCTTTCATAACCCCAGGTGATGATTATCTCCCCACACTGGGGCAAGGCACATGATTTACCAACAAAATTGAGAATATTGGTAATGTTTGTAAATGCCACTCGAGAGTCCTAGATGCTCAAAAGAGAATGAAAACTAGGGGGCATGAAAAAGCAGTGTGCCTGGTAAAAGCAAGGCCAATGCCCATGAAAAAAATGCAAAGAAAAGCAAGAATGCAAAAAAGAGCGAAATCCATGATCATGCAAAAGATCATTCATTGAAAAACAAAAGAAATATCTTGCAAGAGAAAACATGTATTGCAAGCAATATCATTAGAACAAAGAGCGAAGCTCTCATGTCTCAAGACAAATTACCCAAAGGACTCTCGAGATAGGTTAAATTTCAAGAGTCGAATTTTTGAGAAGTCGTGTGATGGTAATGATGCCAAGATAATCACTCACTTTTTAACCTTTTGATATCTGAAAAATTTTCAAGCATTTCTAAGCCTTACCCGAACCAACATTACAACCCTTATCCGAAGTCTCTTCCGATTGGGATGGTTCAAGTTGAAATGAGAATATCACATTGGAGCTACTGCTAGAAGGAGTGGAAGCAATCCTATCTTATCTTATCTTCAAGGTTCTTGACTTGTAAACCTGATGAAGATATTGATTGAATATTCATTTCTTGGCCTCAAAATACATACCCTTTGTGTAAGCCCATGACCAAGCTATCATTACGGTCCATTTAAAAGACCTTTTGATCAATGGATTGTATTCACTGTGAACGTTTCCGAAAGCCATAGACATAGGTTGAGTGAGACTTCTCTAGTGAGGATTAAACAGTTTTCCCATATCAATGGTTGGGAACAAAAGCCCTTTTTGAGAGTCAGTGTGAAAGACCTTTTTTGATTAGGATATTTCCACTTGGCATATTTGACTTAACCTTTAGATGGTTAATCAAATCTCTTTTTGTTAAAATCCTCTCTGAAAGGATTTGACAATTGGCATTATTTTGCAAGATTGGCTCTCAAGGAATCTTGAAACTCTTTTTCAAAATTTTTGTTCCTTAGTGAACCGGTTTTTGGTCATCCTAAACCATATCATTGTCTCTTAGGTTCTAGGTCATCTTAAAACCTTGTCCCCAAGTTCTAGGTTATCTTAAAACCTTGTCCTCAAGTTCTAGGTCATCTTAAAACCTTGTCTTTAGGTTCATGGGTCCATCCTTAAACCACACTAGGTCAACTTAAGTTCTAGGTCATCTTAAAACCTTGTCTTTAGGTTCGTGGGTCCATCCTTAAACCACACTAGGTTCGTGGGTCCATCCTTAAACCACACTAGGTTCGTGGGTCTATCCTTAAACCACTAGGTTCGTGGGTCCATCCTTAAACCACACTAGGTTCGTGGGTCCATCCTTAAACCACACTAGGTTTTCCCTTGTCTCTTAAGTCGAAACCCTTTAAACACATCTTGTGAGACATCCTTCCACTAATATCCTTAAACCACTAGGTGAGACTTTTCTTCCATCCTTAAACCCGTTTTTACACGGTGAGACATCACATCCTTAAATCCGTTTTTAGGTTCGGTGAGGTCCATCCTTAAAAACCCGTTTTTACACTAGGTTCGAGACATCACATCCATTAAACCACACGGTGAAACTTTTCTTCCGGTCGAAACCCGTTTTTACATGAGACATCACATCCAATCAAATCCGTTTTTTACACGGTGAGACATCACATCCAGTCGAAACCCGTTTTTACACGGTGAGACATCACATCCAGTCGAAACCCGTTTTTATACGGTGAGACTTTTCTCCCAATCTAAATCATATGGTTTGTAGGTTATCCTTAAGCCATTCCTTTTCCACTTAGTGATTTCATTGTCTTCATTCCATTCCACGAGAGAGAGAAACAGAGATAGAGTGAATAAACCCCAACAAGAGTTCAGATACCTTGATGAGCAAAGGTAAGTATCGTGCGTCCTCTAACCAACCATCATTGCTTTTGTCATTTTCTACTTTTCAAAGCCGAGTCGACTAAAAATTTCAGGTATCAATTTTGTCTTTGAGTGGAACCTCTTCGAACTCCCACTCAAAGAGGGGCAGCTGTTGACACCCGAAATTTTTGTCGACATTTTAAACATTCAATTTTTGCAAAAGTAAAAAAAATTGTTTGAAATGAAAAGAAAAAAAAATTAGAAATAAGGAAAAAGGAAAAAAAAGAAAAAGAAAAAGAAAAAAAAAAAAAAAGAAAAAAGAAAAAAAAAAAAAAGAAAACAAAAACAAAAAATGAAAATGAAAATGAAAATGAAAACAAAAAAAAAAAAAAAAAAAAAGAAAAAAAAACAAAACAAAACAAAAAGAAAAAATGAAATGAAAATGAAAAAAAAAATAAAAAGAAAAAAAAGTAATGAAAAAAAAAAAAAAAAAAAAAAAAAAAAAGAAAAATAATCTTCTCAAATAATTGGGGCCTTATGCGATTGACTGCTGGATTATGATGAGAGCGTGAGAAAGCAAATTGTCACCGTTATTTGCGGAGTGTGGCTTACTTGAGTTTTGTTTAGCTCGATGTTCACCTTCTGTTGAATAGAACTATTCTATTCTTCTCTTTTCAAAAGACTAAAAGAAACCATTTATACCTGTTCATACTTTGTTCTTCAATAGCAAGCAATCGTTCGATCATACTCATACCAAATGTTTGATCCCGCTCGCTAGTCTTCACAAGTCATTGAGATAGCGTTATTTGTCTCCGTGTTTTTTCATGTGGTTTAACTGGCAAATCAAGAACAAATTCCAATTGGTCCTTTCTAATGAAGAGTTATCCTAGTAACAAGTATTAAAAAGGTGTTATGGCCTCATTCCCCCTTTAGTTTAGGTTTTTTTTTTTTTTTCCTTATGTTTTCATCAGTGCAAATCAAGCTGCGCAAGCTAGACATGCACCAAAAGAATGTTGACTCGTTTAGTAGAAATTAGTCCTCTGCTGCTGCTGTGTTCTTTTTTTTTAGAATTCCATGTTCATAATATTAAATGTGTTCTTTGCTAGAAAGTTGTGAGTTCATTGGTACACTTCAATCTGGATTGCTGTCTGTATTTTCCCCCTTGATGAGTTTGTAGTTGTCGGTAGACCGGTATGGTTGTGCTACCATTGGAAGAGTTTTTTTATGCTCCTTTCTAGAAAATGCTGTCTTCTATCGGTTGGGGATAGTAGTTTGAAACATGGCAAGCAAGCTACTTTTTTTGATTTGGTTGTGTGTACACCCAGTCGTGATTTGTTCATTTCTTTTGTGCCTTTTTTGATTTGATTTGTGTAAATGAGGTGTATATGTAATGCATGAATGTTATATAGTTTCAATGTAAGACATGAAGAATCAGCATTGTTTGTATCACTGTGCTTGCTGCCATTTGTGATTGTCTAACTCGCCACGAATATACATGTTACATTGTGGTAACCTTTTTGTGTTTGTACCGATGTGTGATGAGCTGTGTTGCGAATTGTGTCAATTCTTTGTGTGTTTGCTGTTTTGACTTACTGTAACTTTCTGTTTTGGCTGAAACAAGGCGTTAGATAAGGTTTTTTGACTTCGAGCCCTTCTAGACATATAAAATAGACTTCTCAAGCTTCGATTTGATATGTCACATGCCCATAATTGACGTCGTTTGCTTGCTGAAAACCACTTACAAAGTCTGTTGATTCTGCTCTGATATTCTGTTTCTTTTGCTGATCTGACCTTCTGTGCAAATGACTTAATATGAGCTGGTTGTTGTGGTTTTCTGTGTTCGAAGTCTTCATGAAAGTCGAAGATGGTTCGAAAATCTTTCCAATGAGCTATAGAATGCCCTGATTGAATCTCATTTGATATGATTTTCACATGTCCAAAGTTCAGTCCATAATCTGTCCTGTTTGAGACCTGATGCATGTGTTCATATTTGAGTTAGTAAACATGTTTTGCTGGAGTTGAATCTTTCATGAGAGTCATTATCATATTTGAACCCCGTTTGATGTGAATATCATGCACCCATTTGGCTAATTGCAATTGATATTTGTTGTTCATGCGTGAATTTGCTGATATTAAAATTTGGAAATACTCTTGATTTAGAATACATGCTTTGTTTTTATAGCTTCAAATACTTGTGAATTTGGTATGAATTTTTTGTGAGAAGTTTGGGATTAGATCCTTCATGAAAGTTGTCCTTCACATAAAAACTGCATAAAAAAATGGTTGTATGTTTGCCTTGCTGCTCTGTTCTACTTTTGATTGACCTTGATCTCTTCCAGGATTTTATAAATTCACGTGCTTTTTGTTACAATATATAATGAAGTGCTGTCTTTGATTTTTGAAGTTGGTTCGATTATAGAAATGCTATCTTTTCTGTGGCTAGTTACTGTTAGCCTTAAGATGAGATAGTAGATTTGTCAAATTGCTTTCAGTATGTTGTAGAATGACGGTGTGACATGTTACTATGCTCTATTCTGGATTGACTTGTTTTTTTTTTAGATTTTTTTAGAAATTCATGTGTTGATATGATGATAGTGTCTCTATGAGATTTATTTGGGATCACATAGAATTTGATTCAGAGACCTTGTGACTTTAGTCACTCTTTTTTGAATATAAAAATGTCTTGCTTTTGATTGTTTTGATGCGTTTGCTCGTCTCTTTCCATTGTATGCATTTAGCTAGAAGTTTCCTAAGCTAGGTTTAGATTAGGACCCCAAAGATGGAGAAGGCATGAAGATGGTGGAGGTCGATGTCCACTCCGACTGTTATCATGTAATGCTCATTTTCCCGACATATGTCTCGGGTTTTATGCATTGTATAAAGCCCGACGAGTTGCGGGTTTCCTTTCTTTCTTGATTGTTTTCTTTTTATATATTCTTTAGAATTGCATGATTAGGTTTACTGTTTTCTATTGATTGTTTACTTCATGTCTTGTGCTTTCAATTTCATTGATTGTTTTCTTTTTTTTTTTTAGAAATAGAATAGAATGAAAGTAATCTGCCACGCATGATCACTTAGTCTAGGAATTGATGATCCTGAAAAATGTAAAAAAAAATGCATGAACATGTTAGGAAAAACACAACATACTGTTTAGGTACCGAAAGGGCGTTAATAGCAATATTAGCGTAACTCAAGTCCCCGAACCTAGATATCTGGTTGCGTAGGAATCGAGGAACACTCCCGACCCTCGATTGGGTTTCTAGCCGACCCCAAAGTTGAGGCTAGTGGCGACTCCCGTCTATTTTTAGATTGTCATAAATAAATAGATCGTATAAATAAACCCGTTGTCACGCGGGGTATGAGTTTCGATGAAACTCACTATGGTTTAGCATACTCGATGTGGGAGTAGCCCAAAGGATGAAGTGATGCCATCCTAATGGGCGAAGCGTACTATCGAGAGGGCTACCATGGTAAAAGTACCCTTAAATTCGATATCCACATTCACTCCTTTTAGGTGTGTCGCTTATGTGGGTATGGATCGCGACATTCCGCTGTCACGCGGGGTACGAGCTTGGGAGAGCTCGCGATCTCGTAGAGGGAACTCATGAGAGGTTTGATCCAAAAGGCGAGGTGATGACGTCTTTTGGAATACAAGCCGTGAGGGAACTTTCGTGATCAAGTACCCCTAAACCCGACCTTTCCCCCTTTTCTCTCCTCGCGATGATGAGGGATTTGAGGGGCGGCGAGATCGGGTCGTGACAAGGGTCAATTGGGTTGAAATCTACAAATTTGAGAAAAAATCAAATAGAGTTATTATTAAAATGAAGATCGAATTAATGACCAATCAAATCGATTGAACCAAATTATCTCGTGCGATATCCAATATACTAATGTACAAAAAAATTCACTGTCCCTCTCTCCAAAAAAAAAATAGAAGAAGAAAAATATTTTGAATAAAATGCTTGTAGTGACACCGTTTGGAGATGAGTCTCACTTCTAAATCACTCCTAAAGGTTTCTTGCATCTTATATATGACCCAAGATGTCATAAGCTCTCACACTTAAGGCATTGTCTATGTCAACATAGACTGCTTGCTAATAGATTTGATCAGTTTGTAATTCCGAGCTTAATATATTACCTACACCAGCCATCACGAAAAAAAGAAGAAGCAAAATACAAGTTGGGTGAACCTGGCCGACCTTATGGTTTTGTAATTCCGAGCTTAAAATATTACCTACGCCAACCCATCACGAAAAAAAATAATATAAGCAAAATGCAAGTTGCGTGAACCTGGCTAGCCTTATGGTTACAAGGAATTTAAGGGGGAAAAAAAATAAAAATGGACCCTCATCTAGACTCGCCTAAAACTGTTTTTGAGTCGGACCGTTTTGGAGATATATCTTACTTTTGATTCACTCCAAAAGTTCATTTCCATCTAGTATGCAACTCAAGGTGTTATAATCTCTCACACTTAAGGCATTAGTGCATTCGTCGATATCAACATATATTATTTTTTAATAGATTTAATCAATGAGCAAGCCTAAACTTAAAATATTACCTAGGCACAGTCATCATGAAAAAAATGTTAAAATATGTAATATATTTTATTATTCTAAATATGATTCCAATATTATATTCCCAATAAATACCCAATCAATTCCCTATATAAATTCCAATTATTGCCCAATTTATTACCCACGTGTATTAAGTGATATTTGTCCGTTATTACATTACCATAATGGTCTTGATGGGAGATACCGGTAACGTAACCAACGGAATAAAAACGTCAGGTCGTCTAGATCAAACCCTTACGATACAGAAAAACACACCATCAGGTTTTGTGAAGGGGATTGACTAGTAGAACATGACGTGTGTTTTCTATATTGCAGATCGCTCGTGCTGTGTGGATCCATCAAAGATTTTGAGGTTTCCCACTTCTAGATTTCATCAATGGCTGGAGGTATGTTGATATTTATGTTTCCACTATTCGATCCCGAATTAATATTATGAATTTACCTGTTATGGGCAAATCAGGATCTCCAAGTTTTGTTTATATGCAATCTCTAATAGTTGGTATCAGAGCCCTTATTTGCAATCTCTGCCTTGGTGAAACCTTTTGGAATTTATTTTATTGAATTATATGTGGATAAATTTCGGATTTGTATATGGCTTGGATCGGAATTGAGAATTCCGACCAAATTCGGGCCACCCACCATGCGATAATGGATCTGATTGATCACACCGCCATTAGGAAGAGAAACCCCTAAATTTTTCGACATATTATTGATCGTCGAAGGTTTAATCGAGCGGTGAAATTTTGGTGGTTAGGGTTTTATAGGGCAGATTGTTTTTTGGCTTAATTCTGGTCCATACATGGTCGTTTTTTGCTGGATCTTGAATCTATTCGTTTGTCCTGGCGTTCTCTTCGAAACCCATCAACCAATTTGGTCGGACATGGGCTGTGGGATGAGACCCAGACGGCGGAACAGAGGCGGTCGCGGCGGAAGAGAGACCGAAAGAAGACCTCGGGCGCGTGCGTCGGGCAGCAGCGGGAGCGTGCAACGCACGCACTCGAGGGGCTGAAGCGGGCGCGTGCAAAAGCACATGTGCCTATGGTTTCTCAATTTTGCCCCTCCGCCTTTAGGAAAATTGCAATTCTGCCCTTGCTTGCAAAATTCTCAATTTTGCCCCTCCGCCTTTATGAAAATTGCGATTCTGCCCTTGCCCGTGCAAAATTCCGATTTTGCCCCACTGGGGTGTGTAAACTTACAATATTGCCCTTTTGGGCGTGAAATTCATGTTTTACCCCTTAAAAGTAAAATTCCAATTCTGGCCTTGCGTGCAAAATTCCAGTTTTACTCCTTTTCCACGTGATTTTACTGTTCTACCCTAAAGTGCAATTCTATGAATAAAATTAAATGTCTAGTGATCCGTATATATTTAATTAATTAAGGATTAGCCACAGCATCTTTGATTATATTAAATTATATACATTAAGAGCCTTTGGATCACATATAGTTAAAGACAATAATTGTAATTATTCACATTAATATTATGAATTTTATCCCACAGGAATTTTCAATATATTAATGTGATTAATTAGGATGAAATATTATTTTATCTTTCTTAATTTACCCACAAGGATTAAGGAAGGGAATATAATTTGATAGTTTCATCATGAAGTAATTATGAATCAATTTAAATTAGAAACTTAACCCACAAGTAGTTTTTGATGTTATGTGATTCATATTTTAAAACATGTTTTACATTGGTAAAATATGATTTAAGTTTATTTGCCTCAAATATATTGATACATAAGTTTCCTTTGATTATAATGCAGTTTTACCACCTACGATTAGTTCTGGTATAATTGTTCCCGAGCTTACGGGAAATAACTTCAAAGAATGGAGATAATTAGTTCTTTTCCAATTGGGGTGCATGGATCTTGATTATGCTCTTAGGTCAGACGAACCACTTGAACTTACTGAGAGTAGTACTCATGCTGAGCATACTCATTATGCTCAATGGGAGCGGTCCAACCGTCTCAGTGTGATGTACATAAAGACAAAACTCTCTGTTAGCATTCGTGGTTCGGTCATTCAGCATAACAATGCCAAGGAATTGCTAAAGGCCATTGATGCACAATTTGAGTCTTCAGAGAAGGCGCATGCCATGACCATAATTATGAAGTTCTCATCATTGAAGCTTACCAGTGTAAGAGGTGTGCGTGAGCACATCATGAAGATGAGGGACATTGCAGCTCAGCTGAAGAATCTTAAGGTTGGGATATTAGAATCCTTTCTTGTATACTATATCCTAAATACTCTCCCACAAGAGTATGCTCCCTTCAAGATCTCTTACAACACACATAACACTAAATGGTCAATTAATCAACTCATGACCATGTGTGTTCAAGAGGAAGAGAGACTACTAATGGAGAAAGGAGAAAGTGCTCATATGGCAACACGGGATAAGTATAAAGGGCAAGGCAAGCAAAGGGGGAAGGGTAAGATGCCTCTACCTCCCAAAGCTGGCATTAAGAAGGAATCCAAGTGCTTCTTCTGTAAAAAGAAGGGGCACATGAAGAAGGATTGCGCCAAATTTAAGGCGTGGCTCCAAAAGAAAGGTAACCAACTCACATGTGTATGCTATGAAACTAATATGGTTGATGTGAGTCACAACACTTGGTGGATTGATTCTGGTTCTACAATCCACATTTCGAATTCCTTGCAGGGTTTTCAGAACCAGCGGAAACCATAGGAAGTGAACAAGGCATCTATTTAGGAAACAAGATACGTTCGCATGTGGAAGCTATTGGGATATGCGGATTAGTTCTCAGTAGTGGTTTTGTTTTAATTTTGGAAAAGACCTTTTATATTCCTAGTTTTTCTAGTAATTTAATTTCAGTTTCAAGACTTGTACCTTTGGGATACTCCTTTGAATTTTCAGATTTAACATTCAATTTATCGTATAAATCTGAAATTGTTGGGAGTGGTATTTTGTCTAACGGTCTCTTTCGAATTAATTTACAAGACAATACCGTTAATAATGCAATGCACGTTCATGATAATGCTGGGATAAAACGATGTGTTGTGAATGAGAATTCCTCTATGTTGTGGCACCAGAGGTTGGGACATATCTCCATGGATAGAATTAAGAGACTAGTAAATGATGGAGTACTTAATACTCTAGATTTTACTGATTATGACACTTGTGTGGACTGTATAAAGGGAAAACAGACCAACAAGTCAAAGAAAGGTGCTAAGAGGAGTGCAGAAATATTAGAAATCATACATACAGATATTTGTAGTCTAGATATGGACTTAAATGGTCAGAGATACTTCATTTCTTTCATAGATGATTATTCACGATTCATGTATCTCTACTTGCTTCGTAATAAGCACGAAGCACTGGATGCCTTTAAGGTATTTAAAACCGAAGTCAAGAAATAATGCGACAAGCAAATTAAGATCGTGAGATCGGATAGAGGTGGAGAATACTATGGTAGATACACTAAAGATGGACAAGCACCTGGTCCATTTGCGAAGTTTCTTGAAGAGCATGGGATTATTGCCCAATACACTATGCCTGGTTCACCGGACCAAAATGGTGTCGCAGAAAGAAGAAATCGAACATTATTGGACATGTTGCGGAGTATGCTTAGCAACTCCAAACTTCCTAAGTTTATGTGGAATGAGGCTCTTAAAACGGCTAAGTACATATTAAACCGAATTCCAACCAAGGTTGTTCCAATGACGCCTTTTGAATTATTCAAAGGTTGGAAACCGAGTTTGCGACATGTACGTGTTTGGGGATGCTCATCTGAGGTAAGAGTCTACAATCCACAGGAAAAAAAGTTAGATCCAAGGACTATAAGTGGGTATTTCGTTGGATATGCCGAAAAGTCCAAAGGATACAGATTTTATTGTCCATCTCACACCACTAGGTTTGTGGAATCAAGAAATACTAAATTTCTTGAAAATGATCTGATTAGTGGGAGCGATCAATTCAAGGACTTTGTCCCCAAAGAAGTTCATTCAGATACTCAACCTTCCACCTCAAATACTGGATTAGTTGTTGCTTACAGCGCCCCTTCAGTTCAACCGATCGCTGAGCAACCAATCATTGAAGATCCACAACCAGCTGATATTGATCCAGTAGACCAAACTGTTCAGCAATTACCAGATACTGTTGAACTTCTAGTAGAACGGCATACTCCTTAGGAGAATGTTGATGCGACATTAAGAAGGTCTACTAGAATGAAGAAATCAGCGATTCCTAATGCCTACATTGTGTATCTACAAGAATCTGACTATAATGTTGGAGCTGAAAGTGATCCTGAGTCGTTTTCACAAGCCATGAGTTGTGATAAATCTAATTTATGGTACAATGCCATGAAGGAAGAGATGAATTCTATGGCATCAAACGAAGTCTGGGATTTAGTTGAGTTGCCTGATGGTGCAAAGGTCATTGGTTGTAAATGGGTCTTCAAAACTAAGAAGGATTCATCAAGCAATATAGAGAGATATAAAGCTAGACTCGTTGCCAAGGGATTTACTCAAAGGGAGGGAATCGATTACACGGAGACGTTTTCTCATGTATCTAAGAAAGATTCTCTTCGTACTATTTTGGCATTGGTTGCTCATTTTGATATGGAGTTACATCAAATGGATGTGAAAACAGCGTTCCTCAATAGAAAATTAGAAGAAGTGGTTTACATGAAACAACCAGAAGAATTCTTCTCTAATGCTAGTGAGCATTTGGTATGCAAGCTTAAAAAGTCTCTATATGGCTTGAAACAAGCATCCCGCCAATGGTACTTAAGATTCCATGAGATCATCTCTTCATTCGGTTTTAAAGAGAATATCATGGATCAATGTATATACCAGAAGGTCAGTGGGAGCAAAATTTGTTTCCTTGTGCTATATGTAGATATTTTACTTGCAACCAATGACAAGGGGTTGTTATATGAAGTGAAACAATTTCTCTCTAAGAATTTTGATATGAAAGATATGGGTGAAGTATCTTATGTCATTGGCATTAAGATCCATAGAGATAGACCTCGAGGTATATTAGGACTATCTCAAGAAACCTATATCGATAAGGTCTTAGAGAGGTTTCGGATGAAAGATTGTTCACCAAGTATAGCACCCATAGTGAAGGGTGATAGGTTTAATTTAAACCAATGCCCGAAGAATGATTTTGAAAGGGAACAAATGAAGAACTTCCCATATGCTTTTGTTGTTGGAAGCTTGATGTATGCTCAGGTTTGCACTCGACCTAACATAACCTTTGCTGTGGGAATATTGGGAAAATACCAAAGTAATCCAGGTATGGACCACTGGAGAGCTGCAAAGAAGGTGATGAGGTATCTTCAAGGAACAAAGGGACACATGCTTATGTACAAACGGACGGACAACTTGGAGGTAGTTGCTTACTCGGACTCAGACTTTGCTGGCTGCATTAATTCCCGTAAATCAACATCGAGATATATTTTTATGTTCGCTGGCGGAGCTATATCCTGGAGGAGTGCAAAACAAACCTTGGTTGCCACTTCCACTATGGAGGCAGAGTTCGTTTCCTGTTTTGAGGCCACCTCACATGGTGTGTGGTTGAAAGGTTTATCGGGGCTTAGAATTATGGATTCCATTGCTAGGCCATTAAGAATATTTTGCGACAATTCAGCTGCAGTTTTTATGGTTAAGAACCACAAAAGTGGTAGTCTAAGTAAGCACATCGACATCAAGTATTTAGCCATCAGAGAACGTGTTAAAGAGAAGAAAGTGGTCATAGAACACATAAGCACTGGATTGATGATAGCTGATTCTTTAACTAAAGGCATGCCACCAATGAGTTATAAGGATCATGTTTCTAGAATGGGCATTGGTCCAATCATGTAAATTTTTCTTTATATGGAAGAATTTATGAGACTTTTATTCATTTATAATGTTTTTCTCAATACAGTTGTATACATTCAGTTATTATGAGAAAATTAATTACGTTTGACCTGGAGTAAACATAAGGTTTATTCATTAAGTTATTTGATCACATATGGGCTGATGAAATACATTGTGATACACGGGAGATAATACTCACTTTAAGAGAACTCATCGCCGTGATTCATGTGTTTTATTTCAGTATGAAGTTTTGTGGGTTTGGGTTAATAATTCATTTGAAGGAATATTGGGATCAAGTGGGAGAATGTTAAAATATGTAATATATTTTATTATTCTAAATATGATTCCAATATTATATTCCCAATAAATACCCAATCAATTCCCTATATAAATTCCAATTATTGCCCAATTTATTACCCACGTGTATTAAGTGATATTTGTCCGTTATTACATTACCATAATGGTCTTGATGGGAGATACCAGTAACGTAACCAACGGAATAAAAACGTCAGATCGTCTGGATCAAACCCTTATGATACAGAAAAACACACCATCAAGTTTTGTGAAGGGGATTGACTAGTAGAACAGGATGTGCGTTTTCTATATTGCAGATCGCTCGTGTTGTGTGGATCCATCAAAGATTTTGAGGTTTCCCACTTCTAGATTTCATCAATGGCTGGAGGTATGTTGATATATATGTTTCCGCTATTCGATCCCGAATTAATATTATGAATTTACCTATTATGGACAAATCGGGATCTCCAAGTTTTGTTTATATGCAATCTCTAACAAAAAAAAAAAAAAAATATATATATATATATATATATATATATATATATATATATATAAACTTTATCTAGACTCACCCAAATGTCCCCACTTTTTGACTTTATTTTATGTCTGCCGACAGTCGTGAAAAAATAGTGAACGGTAGTTGACCACCACCCTCTGGTACACTTAAGTAGCTTTAGCCTAAGAAAACTTTCTCTAGTTTTTAAAAACTGTTATCACTCTAATCTATGGGCCATAAGGAAAACCTTATGCTGCCCACCATCGAAGCCTTTTCCGCTTGTTTATAATGGAGGAACCCTCCTAGAAAGATGGGAACAATGGCTTAACAATATTTTTCTTACATAGGGCTAACAAGGCGGATCCCTTTTTCTTTGCCTCTACAAGTTGAACATCGGAACCGCCTTTTGGTCAACAAGGAGAAAACATACATTGCCTAAACCATGTCATCAAGTTAAGGGTCGAAATAGGACTAAAATCCTTACTTAGATCATGTACTAGAAAGAATGAAAAATGCTGTTTAACTATTGGAGTTTAGTTGGCACGTTTTTGTTTGGATCAAGGTTCACATGGATTATAACCATCATAACTATTTGATCACGCGAGTCTCACATAAAAGTTCTACATGATAATCGACCGCGATTGCTTTTTGTTAATAAAAGTGGGTTTTGATAAGAGTTTTCCCATTGGAGAGGTCTTTTTAATACTAACTAGGAGCACAACCGTAGCATTTTTTTTTTTATGTCTAAATTGGAATATATATTTAAGTAATTATTAATTCAATTCTATCCCATTTCACATGAATCTCCCTCTTCTGAACAACGTAAAAGTGAAATACCTAGTTCGTACTATATATCAATGTAAAATTTAGGCACTCAATAACAATTAGAAAATTCCCATTTGCCACATGCAATCAATGATATTATTGCCTATTTTCATAGAGAAAATAAGAAAAAAAAATCCTCCAAGGGAAATGAATACGTAAAGTCACTTTTTTTTTTTTTTGATCGAAACGTAAAGTCACTTTGATAGGCGATTTTTTAGCAAAAACAAGTTGATAAAGATAAAGCTTAATACATGAAAAACTCAAAACTAATACACATATGATAAATTTAGCATAAACTAATTCTTTAACCATAAAAATCCTAGTGATAAATTTATCCTCTTGTCAGTTTCCGTTAAATCTTTCAAACAAATTGTTAAGTTGGATAATATGTGGTAGGGATTTCATAGATGTATCGATTTATTGTTGTTCATAATATTAATTCAATTTAACATAAACTAACAAATGGTAAATTTATCACAAATATATTAATTTGGGTGATGATTTGAGATAAATGTATCATGCTTATTCTAGTTTGGATTATTTTCGTAACATTAATCTAATATATATATATATACACGTTGAACTATTTGCTAACGAGTCTTCGACGGCGAGAAAAGTAAGGACAGAAATAGAGAGAGAGAGGCGAAGGGAGAAGGAAAAAGCGGTAACACTTTCGCGGACTTTGCTAAGCTAGGTGTGGCGCTGGGTCTTGCCCCCACTATAAAAGCAAACGCATTTGCGGCCAATGCCTAAGGCCATTCCCATTCCCCCCATCGTCGTTCTTGAGACGCACGACAGCAGCAAGAGAGATCGCGAGGCGGATGCAGCAGAGAGGGAGAGCGCACAACCGCAGATCCAGGAGCTTCTCTAGGTGTCGCCTCGGACAGAAATGAGAGGGAGAGAGAGAGAGAGAGAGGAAGAAGAAAGAAAAGTTCCTCAAAGATGAAAAGGTCCTCAAAGATGCCTGGACTTGCTACGAGAGCATGAAGGAGGAGCAGAAGCAGGAAGCCGAAAGGCTTTTCGCGGCCATGGACGCTGACAAGAGCGGCGGCATAAGCATCGATGAGTTCACGGCCTTCCTGAGGTTTGCTGGGTACCAAAGCGAAGACCTCGATTGGCTCTTCAAAATTCTGGACGCAGACAAAAATGGCGATCTCGATTTTAAAGAACTGCTCACCTTCGTCTACATGCTCGGCAACAAAAAGTGCAGAAAAATATTGAAGTCCCGTGCAAGCAACGATGCAGCCCGAAGAGAGGTAAACATTATAGTTTAAATTAAAATCATACATAGATATTCGATCTTGATAATTCTAAATTTAGGAGGGATACTTAAATCGCATCCACGCACCAAATGCGACAAATAAGGGTGCCTCGCGGTGGCTAAGCAAGCCTCGCCCAGCCCGATGAGCCTTGCATGGCCACTAGCAAGGCTCGACCTCGCCTAGGCGGTGCAAGACCTAGCCTCGCCATGGTTGACCTTGCCCAACCTAGGTGAGGTCGTCGGCTCTCTCTTGTCTGACCAAGTCTCTCGTCCGACCAATTGCCAATCATGGCTGAGGCTAGCGATCAGCCAAAAGAAAGAAGAAGAGGAGGAGGAAAAGAGAAAAGAAAAAAAATTAGATTTAATTCTAGGAATTGTTCATGAATAAAAATTAACATTTTTTTTTTTTTTTTTTTAATTCTATTCCAAATCTATTCTCAAATTAAAAAATAATAATAATAATTTTTCTTTCTAAAAACAAAAAAATTTACCAAACAAAATTTTATTCTTTTTTTTTTCGAGAAATAAAATAATAGAATTAGATCTGTTTGAAGTGTTACCAAACGAAGTGCTAAGATTCATCCACAAGATTAATAGGCATGGCTCACACAATTATTTCAAGCAGATATAGTACAACGAAACAGTTCACGATAGAGGAAATTAAAACTCTATATGCATGGATTGGGATTGCAAGTTGGTCTAGAAGATAATCACGCGTTCTGTAAAAAGCGATTGTTGAGAGCCGAATCAATTTGTTTATCCAAATTTTAAAACATGACATTCACCCTATAAAATTCGTGCAAAGGAAATTTAGTTCCGGCGTATGAGAAAAAACTAATTTACGTCCTAGCAGAAAACAATGATCATTCTGGAATGTATTTACCTACGAACACTTCGTCATGCAGCTGAGACCTGGCGACCAGACAAGGCTTTCGAAGTGGGATAAATGGTTGAAGCTGTTCGAAACGACATTGCAAGCATTCGAGTGTGCGCTGTCGCTGATCCAAGAATTCAACTGATTTTAGGAAAACTACGAGCATTGTCACCCCTTGGAGGCTTTCTGGATTGCCAAATGCAAAGGGTAATGCTTGCATAACAGTGTATCGTCATGATCATACCTCGACCATAAGTATTATGAATAGTAAAACCAAGAAACCTGTCACACAGTTATACTAGAGGTGCTCTTAATGTATTATGCATTTACTATTGAAAAAAAAGAAGCATGGCGATCTTTTCTTTTCCCACCTCGATCATCAAATACCCTCTCGTGCAAAAACTTCTAATCCTGCGAATTGTGCCGACATGTATACCTAAACGTCACAGATGGAAAGCCATTGCCGAAGTAAAACGCAAATGAGAAATTGGGTTAGCATTATGAGAACATGAGATGGATTATTTTTAATGGCTAAAGAAGCTGGATCCTGTTGGAAATTATATCCAGAGAAAGCACACTATTTGTTGCAATCAGAACTTCAATGTAAAGAAGACGATAATAGCTATATAATATTTTTCTTTTTATGTAAACTTACAACTCTTGGAAAAGAAGAAAATAAGATATCATTGAAAAATAACATAAAATTGGAGGTGAGGTACGAATAACCGAATCTCCTTAAGGCGATTAGTTCCTGCCAATGGTGCCCCGCAGATTCACGAACTATGCCTCCCAAGATACAACACCTCGAACCTGTTTGGATTAGCACTATGCAAACAGGACCCTGTCGAACCGTTCAATTGAACCAGCACACTCAGGAAAAATAGAAGAGTAGAAAGGACATCAAAGTTCTTTTTGGAATCGAATCGGGAAAACCAAAAAACTCCAAAAACTCTTATGAAGCTCTATGCTCATATCTATTTATAGAGCTTTTTAGTTCATTAACTAAAGAGATGCATGAATTAAATAGACGCGTGTATCCACGAGATTCATGAATAAAGAGATACATGAATCCAAGAGATTCATGTATCCAAAGATACGTGAATTCAAGAGATTCATGAACTCAATAAATACATGAACTAAACGATACATGAATCTAGGAAATTCATGAATTCAATAGATACGTGAACATAAAAGTATAGGAAATTCATGAATCCAAAAGAGATACGTGAATAGAAAAGACGTATCTTAATTTATTGGCATTCGTTGATCCATTAACCATAATTATAACCATAATTACAACAATCCCCCACATTAATGGATCAACAAAACATTTTTGACTCGAATGAATCTGAGCATGCCTGTTGAAATAAACCGCATCAAGATAGGTAGCTTTTGCTTTGAACCTTCTTTAGTGAAAGCTTATCGGACTTACTTAACTAGTCGATGGACTAAGCCTTGAATCGCCAGTTGTTTGTGTAAGCCTAGACAATAAACCTCATACGGAGTATTTCCAATTCAAGATTGGTTCTCGGTTGTGTTCGTTCTTTCGGCCCTGAACCTCTCGGGATTCGTGCGTGCTTTAGAAAATCTAGCCTTTAAAGATTTTCATAGAGTCGGCCAGCTCCACGCATATAGGTACATTCCTATTAAAGATATCCTACCATATCTCACTTGGATGTTATATTCCAAGTTATAGGAATCATTAAACGCATAGCGTACCCTTAATAACGCTGTAGGAGAGCACTGTTGCATCATAGGAATAGGAGACAGTGCTTACACTAGAGTTTCCAAAATTTGCGTTGTCCTATTGAACCTAGTCCATGGGATCTCCAATCGCATAGGTTAGGTTTCCACCCTGGAATCTCTTTATTGGGTTAAGGCTCTTAAACCCATTCCCCTCGATGCGCAGTTTATTTGCTCTTTCGACAAACCTTTTGTCAGCAGATCCGCAATATTTTCCTTTGACTTTACAAAGTCTAAAGAAATTATTCCATTTGAGAGCAACTGCCTTACGGTGTTATGTCTACGATGGATATGTCTAGACTTACCGTTATAGATCACATTATGTACCCCCACACTTTTAGAAAATTGTAGGATGGCAATTTTTCATTCCATAACTCATATGGAGTTTTACCTTGCCTTTTGTGGGGTATTTTATTAAGGATAATATTTGCAATTAAAATTGCCTCCCCCCACAAGTTCTAAGGTAAACCTGAACTCAAAAGCATGGCGTTAGCCATCTCCTTTAGTGTCTTGTTCAATCGTTCAGCAACTCCATTTTGTTGTGGAGTATAAGGTGCAGTCGTTTGGAGAATTATTCAATGACTAGCACAAAACTCTTTCAAATTGATTGAACTATATTCTCCTCCTCTATCAAACCTAAGCACTTTGATTCGTTTATCAAGTTGATTTTCAACTTCATTTTTATACTTGACAAACATGCTCATAGTCTCATCTTTGCTAGTTAGTAAATAAACATAGCAAAATCTAGTACAGTCATCCACAAATGTGATGAAGTACTTCTTTCCACCTCTACTTTCTACAAATTTTAAATCACATAGATCACTATGGATTAATTGTAGAGGTTCACTTGTTATTTCAATGGATTTGAAAGGTTTCTTGGCAAACTTGGCCTCAACACAAGTCTCACACTTGTAACGGGCATCCAACTCAAATCTTGGAATTAACCCCAAGTTTGCTATTCTCTTCATTGTACCATAGCTTACATGTCATAATCTACCATGCCATAGATAAGGAGACACAACAGTGTAAACTGAAGACTTTTCTTTATTAATAGTCTTTGGGTACACATACTTTGAGTTTACATCAATGACAGCCACATTGGCCTTAAACAGGTCATTACATAAGTACCCTTTCCCCACATACATCCCTCCCTTGTCATATTCAAATACAACTTTGAAACCCTTATTGACAAGTATAGAGCCAGAAATTAGATTTTTCCGAATCTCCGGTACTTGCAGCACATTCATCAGGGCGACCTCCTTGCCAGATGTAAACTTCAGGATCACCTTTCCTCTTCCGGCAATTTTTGCTGATGCAGAGTTAGCCATATAAAGCTTCTCATTTTCTTCAGCCTTCTCATAAGATGAGAACATGTGTTTATCTACACATATGTGATTTGTGGCACCTGTATCTAGCCACCAGCCACTAGTGTTCGACACTAGAAATGCTTCGGACATCACCACAACAGACAATCTCTCATTAGCTGTAACTGGAGGTATTGCCATCACAGTAGGCAAGGTTCATTGAACCATCCCTCCGTAAACAGAGCCAAAAGCCATTTGGCCTACACTTCTGAAAAACAGTCCGGGTATACCAGTCATATGACTTGTACCCGCACCACCAAAATTGGTGTTGGCCCAAGGGCCCGTAGCATTGGCTATTACAAATTCAAACCCTGAGGGTTGAATATCTTCCATAGCAACGATCAAGACCATAGGAACACCTCCTGAAACATTCGGGAAATTGAATGGCACTTGATTGTTTTTAGCCATCTCAATAATCTGACAAGAACAACAAACAGTGAGTGAATAATCGCCTTAAGATTGTTGGAAATTATATCCAGAGAAAGCACACTGTTTGTTGCAATCAGAACTTCAATGTAAAGAAGACGATAATAGCTATATAATATTTTTCTTTTTATGTAAACTTACAACTCTTGGAGAAGAAGAAAATAAGATATCATGGAAAAATAACATAAAATTGGAGGTGAGGTACGGATAACCGAATCTCCTTAAGGTGATTAGTTCACTGCCAATGTGCCCATGCATTCACGAACTATGCCTCCCAAGATACAACACCTCGAACCCGTTTGGATTAAGACTATGCAAACAGGACCCCCGTCGAACCGTTCAATTGAACCAAAGACACTCGGGAAAAATAGAAGAGTAGAAAGGACATCAAAGTTCTTTTTGGAATCGAATCGGGAAAACCAAAAAACTCCAAAAACTCTTATGAAGCTCTATGCTCATATCTATTTATAGAGCTTTTTAGTTCATTAACTAAAGAGATACATGAATTAAATAGACGCGTGTATCCATGAGATTCATGAATAAAGAGATACATGAATCCAAGAGATTCATGTATCCAAAGATACGTGAATTCAAGAGATTCATGAACTCAATAAATACATGAACTAAACGATACATGAATCTAGGAAATTCATGAATTCAATAGATACGTGAACATAAAAGTATAGGAAATTCATGAATCCAAAAGAGATACGTGAATAGAAAAGACGTATCTTAATTTATTGGCATTCGTCAATCCATTAACCATAATTATAACCATAATTACAACAGATCCCACATGGTACTTCAAGTCCGCACATTGAAAATTCATTCCAGTAATCCACTAGTCGTCTCTGCTAGAATATTTGCGATTACATAAGCAATCAGAGCTTCACAAGCAGCTCAATATGTCTATATGCGCCAGTTGGACTCGTGACTTCTTACCCATCAAGCAATTCATCTTTGAGCGATCTTATGAAATGCAAAAGACGATAAAGTGTCGTTTCAATAAGTGGGTCACATTCAATGTCCAATAATGATATGAAACATGCCTTCATACATCAAGTTTTTGTGAACTTTTTTTTTGGTCGGTAACTATTTGAAAACTTTTTTTCTTTTTGTAAAATTAGCAATCGACCAATCGGACTCGAGACTTCTTACCAATCAAGCAATTCACTTTTCAGCGGTCTTATACAATACTAAAGACAATAAATTGTCATTTCAAAAAGTGACTTTGTATTCAATGTCCAATAATATTATGAAATATGCCCTCATACATTAACTTTTCATGACAATAAATTTGTTACTTTTCAAGGACGGGGAAGAACCGACCGAGAAAAAAAAAAGACGGGGAAGAAAGGTCCCGAGAATGGGCGAACCTGCCATGTGACGTCCTTTTCCTCGCCAACTACCCACCAAACTTCGTCGCTATTTCCCCCCGCGCCCTAAAATCTTGAAAAGTCGCCGGTCAATAATTTTACATTCAGGGAAAAAAAAGAAAATGAATCGGCCTTGGCCATATCCGCGGAATGACGACAATAAACAATCTCCCAATAGCGGCCCGAGTCTTTTTTGTCCGCATTCGGGCCGTGTTAAAGTCATAGATATTTCCGAGCGTACCTTGATCCTGATATTAAATTAAGAAAAGAATCAGCTGCGTGGCGGGAGTGCGATTCTCTTGCCTCATATCACATGTCCATGTAACATTAAAGAAATTCATGTGTGACGTACTGACTAATCATATAACACGCCTAATAAACAGTGCACCTATCGAATTGGTGAGTTGGGTAGAAAATAGTCCTCTAATTGATCTATTTAACATGTTTTGATTTATCATCATACATATTTGACCCATAGTTGACTCGACATAATCCATATTAACTAAATTTAAGAAAAACTCATACCCAAACTAAGGTAAGGGTGATGAGTGAGAGAGCAAGCGTGAAATCAAGTGAGGTTGAGAGAGTTATAAGATGAATTGTGCCTAAATAAAATATAAACCCAGTAAACGCCCATATTATTTTAGGTTTTATCGTTCTAAATTATTTAGTGAGAATATAATTCACTCATATAACAACTCAAGTCATCATATATGACTTTAGAAACTGATCTATAACCCATTTTGTGAGGAAGAGAATCTTCCTGGAATGCGCGGGAGAATTCAGGACGGCGAGTTGCTCTGCCATGCAAGAGACAAAGCAAGACCGATCATCTTGTGAGGAAGAGAATCGAGAAAGTAAGGAGAAAGATGTCTAGGCAGGCATGCACCACTACTACCTAATCGATTGCTCCATTGGATTACCAATTCAAGGTTAGGATTGTAGCGCTTATGAACGATCCTGATCAAATGTAGGAGCTCTCGTACTTTGAATTGACAAACGATTATGCATCAAAAGGAATGAGAACCTAAGATCGGGTTCCAAAATTGATGAAATGAATCAAATTAATGATACCACGAATCTCTCCGAAGAACAAGAGCCGGTGTTTAATTTGCCAAACAAAAATAATCAACTGCAATAACCAGATATAAATCACTTGGAAAAGAGTGGAAATAATTTGCAAGGGAATTAAATTGTTTTTCGGATGTTTGAGCGTGTCTAATGCTCTTCAGATGCGATCCTTCTATCATGCATGGGGATTGACCTCTCTCAACCATCGTTCCCACTTATCATATACTGGACATCCCCATTAACTTTGCATTTTAATTTAAAAGAATGCTCACACACATGTATAATCACAGACTGATCATCAAAGATTCCAAATTGATGTCTCCTAATATATTTAGCTAAAACTAATTTCCATCTCAAAGAATCGCAATCAGCATAAACAATTTTTGGTCTCATGAATAATCCAAATTTGTATACTCAACCCAAGTCTACTATTTGGGATCTAATGTGGAAGGTAGATTTTGAATAAGGGTATCAGTTCGAGATTTTTCATGAGATCAAAATTAGTTAAGAATAAATGTATCACGAGAATCTCGATTTGGGATTTTTAACGAGACGATAGTTTGTGGTAGTTATGTCTTGGAGCACTAATTTGAGGTTTTTAATGACGAAAACTCCATAATTGACTCGTTCTTTGATGCATGATTATAAATAGTGGGGGGGGGGGGGGCTTGGAGTTAAAGAACGAAAATAATTCAGAACAAGGAAATGGTTTGTTTAATTAAGCTTTAATTATTATTTTTTTTAAATCGGGATTAGATCTAGAGTGATGATTTGACACTAGTGCCCGAGATACTCAAATGACTCAGTGGATGGTCTCCGATCATCAGGGCTGCAGTTGAGCCCCTCGCTCCACTGGTGTGCTCTGTAACTTCTCGCACCTCCGTAGAAGCTCTCGTTTTTGCTCCAGCCATCCTCCGCAGTAATGACTGCTAATTATACTCAGTAAATAGGTTATACATATTAGGGGCAAGTATGATTTTAGGATAAAACTTGAAACCTAAAGATTAGATCGGTGGAAACTTATCTGGTTTCAAATTCTATAGTATGTAGGGTAAATTATATGTTTCAAAAATTTTAAAACCTATTTTGACGGGTAAGTTATAGATTTTAATCTAGAATTTGAAATAAATTGTTGTATTTTTCTTGATTTATGCCTTCATGTGATTTGCAATATTTTATGGTATTTGACGATGAGTATATAATCTGGAATCCTAGTCTAAATTTCCATTTTATGATTGAAACTTTTGCTTTGTTAATGTTTCATATATTTTCGCATGTCTAAATATGAGTTATAGTCAGTGAATTGTAATGGCAAATGATGATAATTCACTATAATTGTTCAATTAATAATATATATGAACCTTGATAAACTTGGAATCGATCCTAGTACCTGTGACAATGTAGGTTCTAGGTTTTGTGGAATGCATGATAGGTTCCTGATTCCAAAAAATAAAGAATCTATTTCAACGGGTATATTCCAGGTTCTATATGAAACCTATATTAAACCTATATTAAACCTAAAATTGCTTGTCCCTAATATTAAATGGGTCAACCCTGGACCAGCCCAACCCTGTCAATCCTAGTCCAGTTCTCAGAGAGACTGAATAGGTCATTGGTCCTAGAATTCCTAGACCAGCACTATGTGGGTCGATCCTAGATTCTTAAAGTTTTGAGTCGGTCCAACCCGACCAACCCTTACTACACATATAATATTATTTATAAGTTTTTATATAAGGAAATCCTTAAAATAAATGGCATCAACAACATTAAACAGCTCTTTAGTGAGGAGTTCAAGTAATTTTACATTATTCTTTAATAACTTAGGTTTTTAATGTCTTTTATGGCGTCAATATCATAATTTATAAATGAGGAAAATATTTTTGTGAGAAGTTCTCACGGCATCCAAAAATGCACATTATGGCATACTCCTCTAATATTCGTTCTCTTCTGTCTTATTTGTCCTCTTAATTTTCAATTTGCTAAAATTTAAAAAAAAAAAAAAAAAAATTCTCCACTTGCTATTCGACACTTGCCTTGCTCGCTTTGGGTCACTCATGCCACTCACTGCTTACTTGACTTGTTGCTCTCCGCTCGACATTCGATGCTCATTATGTTCAACTCTCACCCCATTTGACCCTCATTGCTTGCCTTTTTTAGCTAATCTTGCTCATCATCGAACCCATTGGATCGATATGATCCTTGGTTACCCTTTCAAGGAGTAAAAAAAATAAAATAAAAAAATTATTGAGTTTTGAGTTAATCTTGAAACCGAACCAAACTTATTGGGTTAGTCCGATTCTCAATCGTTTTTTTAAGGAGTACAAAAAATGAAATAAAAAAATTATTAATTGGTCTCGAGTTGACCCTGGAACCGGACCGAACCCATTGGGTCGATCTGGTCCTCAGTCCCAAGCTCAATAGGGTCGTCCTCGGTCCCAAAAATTGAGAATTAGTATTGTGCGGGTTAGTCCTAGGGTTAGGGAGTGGACTAGTCCAACCCAAACCATGCTCACCCCTACCCTGAATGCAAGTAGGTGATAAGTTCAACTTAACTAAATCGGTCACAATGAGATCCCTTACCCCAATTTGTATTTTCATCTGATCTCACTGTCCATCCAAATTTTTTCTATGAAAAATGAGTAAGTGTAATATCGCCGACTAATTTAGTAACGTCTTATCGAGAGACATAAGGTTTAGAGAGGACAAAAAAACTTCTTCCATTGTGATATGGGGTATTCATGAATTGAATTAGATTTCACCCACACATGACAGAAACAAATTCTAATTTGGAAGATACGACGTCGACACCACCTCCCCCCCCCCCCGCGGCGAGGGGCGCGCCCAATTGAGACATAATGCAGATCTGCGCATGACAATGTATATTCTAAATCATGCACGCACTTGTACGGAGGATCCCATTGCTTTTTAAAGTACGTACATTGAACTACAGGTACAACTGAAGGTTTTGCAAGACAAAACAAAAGGCAGGCAAAGCTGTGTCCTTTTTCCTTATCCTTTCCCTCTTTATATAGGCAGTCTCTCCTCACATGACAACTTAATTATTATTTAAAGATAAATGATTTGATAATAATTTTTACTTTCTTATTAAAATAATAATTTATTTTGAACAACAAAAAATTAAATAATGAATAATTATAAAGGGGTCCACTTCTTTAAAAATTTGTAACTCATAATAAGCTGTTATTGTCATAATAATTTAAGAATTATTATACTAACAAAGTAATAGCAGTATATCACAATATCACCAAACCAAAAAAGAAAAAGGAAGAAAGGATAAAGAGAAACTCTATTTGATGTCTCCCACTAGTTTGTGTTGGGCTATTCATTGTAGATTTATGTAGGGATAGATAAGGATATATGTAGAATATCTCCCTTAGACTAATCAAACATTCTTTTGTAATTTTCTGGACCGAGAATGATAAATTATCTGAATACACGTGAAAAGTTGAGCTAGACCCACTAGAGTTTCCGTAAGAAGGCAAGAGGCCTGCCTTCTTCCAATGCAAAAATCTTCTTGCCTTCAAAACATAGCGAAAATCGAAGTTCATATGCCCAAAGTGTCGTTGGAGACATGGTCGTCGCCTCAATCGCATCGTATTTGATTGCAATCTTCCCGATTATGAATCTCAAAGGTGATGGCGATGAATCATACCACCGTACGATGGGTAATCGTGATCTGATGACGACAAGTTGAGTGTTTAAATAAGTCAATCGCTCTTATGCGTGGGGCCTTGTTTGTTTAGCACGTCCCGTTTCGTCTCATCAAGTCGCCAAGTGAGAATAGAAATTGATGAGAAGTTGCGTGTCCTAGCGTCAAATGACCTAGGTCAAAAACAGTGCATAAGTAGCTACGAATCCTTCAAGAGGAGAAGCCAAGGGGAATGGGGAATCGAAATTAGGTTTGGCCATCTTGCCACCATTAAAAATCGGAAAAGATGGCCATGCGTTTTTCACAATTGGGGACCACTGTCATATCAGCTACCGATGCTATTGAATAGGCATGCCGTAGGGGCAATATACCTTTGATTCGATTGATTCGCTCTTGCGCGCACTCGCGCGAAAAGCAGTCCAGTAATTTAGAGGAGACATGATAGTCATGAAGCATGAAAATGCAGTCAATTCGAACACGAATTATAACAATTCTATTTCAAAAATCAATTCCTATTCTTCTAAATAAGTTTTTTTTTTTTCATTTTCGAGACAAATTTCTAAGTAAAAATATATATAATTTTTTTCTTACAATAGAAATTCATTTAATAACGACACAAAATTTCTCCATATTAACCGACATGAACGATGGACGATCAGTGGCAACTGGGGACTAGCGGCAACGAGCGATGGATGACGGCGATCGGCTACAATGGACGGCAACATATGGACAGTTGGCTAGTAGCGAAAGCGAATAATAAAAAGAATTTTTATTTCTCATTTCTATTTTAAAAATAAATAAGTAGACGCTTTTTACTTCTCCATTCTGATAGGAAAATGAAATTTCCTTAGCAAATGAATTTCTATTTTGAGCCTACTCTTGAAAATACAAAAATAATTTAGAATGGTCATCATGAATACAAAAATTACATTTGCTCAGTCATTTGATCATGACGCCAGGAAATATCCATGTAAAGTTATGAATTTTGTGTTCATTTTCTTAATAGAGCCTTTAAAGTGAATCTCATTTTAAATAAGACTTTAGAATAACCAATTTGGTCATAAAACATGTCTTCGTCTTGTGAGCATGTGTAATTCACACGACATGACACTTTTTGCGACAATGACAACCATGTTCTCTAGGGAAATCATGTTGCATTTTCTTTGTTCTCCTTCTTTTCTTTCCTTTCTTCCTATTCACGCCTCCGGCTTCTTCGCCCTCACGCCTCTATCTCCTTCCATTCTTTTCCTTCTTTTCTCCATTTTTCTTCTCCGTCTTCAAACGCTGTGTCCCGACTGTCGTCCTGCCTCTGGTGCTGCCACTGTTTGGCCCCAACCATGGAGCCAAGCCCCACTGCTGCAGCCGTGGAGGTCGTCGACGTCGTGTGGCCACATTCGAGAGGTTGCACAAGGCACGTGACCTCGTCGGAGCGAATAGGGTCGCGGGTCTCTCTTTGTTGCATAAATAATCGCGAAATCAAACTAAGCCTTGATACCGGGGCCATAAAGTGGCTGCCTCACGCGACCACAGAGCTATGGCCATGCAGGGCTGGTGATCTCTATCGGAGTGAACCGACGGAGGTCGTGACTTCCATGGACATAGGCGGCGAGTTTTGCACTGAGAGAAAAAGAGACGAAGGTGTAGCAAACGACTCGAACAGCTCTCAATCCGTAGCCAATTTGCGCATCACTTGCCGGTCAAGCGTGCCACATTCGGATTTTGTTGAGATGGCTATTTGAGCGACTTACATGAGACCAAAATGACTTGGATAAAAATGCCCCTGCCATGGCGAAGAAAATGGCATGTGAGACGCACGTAAAAATCTGCCGGCAAAGATTCAGCAAGTCGGTGTTAAAATCTGCCGGCAAAGATTCAGCAAGCCGGTGAGCCGGAATGTGTTTTGAGATTAAGTTGCCCACTTCAATTTTTATTTGAATAAGATTCACTTTGCAGTCTCTTTTAAGAAAGTGACCACTCTTCAGGGTCTTATTTAAAATTTTCCCCAATGCTAACTATAATGGGAATCAGTTCAAAATCAGATACTGTTGTACTACTCTAATTAACTGGAATTTTAGAAGTTCAACTAAAAAGAAAGTTAAAAAAGGGAGTGTTGATTAACGGACTTTCATCGGTTTCGCCCAAGTCCTCCTTAAAATAAAATTCTTAAGCCCATCCATTAAATCATTTCCTGTTAAAATATGTCTCGAATATAAGCCCAATGTGAAAGTTTTGAACATTCCGAATTGGATATGTCGCGGACTTTTGAAATCGAGTAAAGAAAATCCGAAGATCAACTTTCCAAAATTTGAATCTACATTGGAGAATTTGGGCGCTAAAATAGGAAAATCCAACTTTGACTAGGACTTGGATTTTGTTTAAAATATACAGATATATGTTTTGGATAAAATCGTTTAAGATAGAAAACAGAATCCTATGAAAAGTAGGCAAAAGAATAAAGGTCTCACTTATATATATATATAGACTTGTAGCCGTGAGTGGTAGAGGTTGATCATGAAGAATTGGTCTTGAAGCGCCGTCTCATCGTCAAGTGCTTGGGAGGGATTTTTCTTTGCCGTTCTTGTTCGTGAATTGCATCCAAGAATATTTAGTGTTCAAGCCAATTAAATATTGTGGTAAGATTTGCGTGTAATTCCTTCGTGAGATTAAGAGTATTTGAGTGACTCGAGTGTGTAATCTCCTTATATTACTTGATTCATAGTGAAATTCATCACTATTCTCCCTGTAGACGTAGGTCTTTACGACCGAATCACGTAAATCTGGTGTCTAATTTATTTTCTTCTTTTGTCTATGTTATTGTTCGATCACTCGGCTTATCGCAACATTTCCTTTGAAATCCCTTTCACTTAGAACTAGATTTGCCTATGGCTGGAGAGAATATCGCTCATATTGCATCGTTTTTCTTTTTTTTTTTTTTTTTTTTTTGAGTAAGAAGATATCATACCTATGTCAATATCTGTTTAGTAAAAATCGTAAAAATACATAAGCTAGTTAGTCAAGACTAGCATTTCGGTAAAAATTCAAATGCAAAGTGAACTTCCCTCCATCTCTTTTTCGACCGAGAAACAATCGATCTGCTCCTCCATATTGGCAGGTCAACACAACTAGGGGTGATCAAGTCCAGGGTAGGTAGGGTCTAGATCTGGACTTGTACCCGACCTTGTTATAACTGGTTTTTTTTTTTGGGACCCTGTACCCGACCTTGTTTGCATTGAACCCTGTTCCCAACCCACCCTGTTTTTCCGGTCCAGAAAGAGGGTTAACCTTGTTTATATTGGAACCTATTTTGCATAAAAATTAAAATATGACAGGAACTGAGTTGCAATTATTGAAGTACATGGCTTTTTAACAACAGTGGAGGCTTTTCTTCTTGACTAGCTTGATAAACATTATTATCGTTTTGCATCACAGTATTATGCTTTTGTAATCTAGGTTTTACTGTTTTACCTAATGAATCAACCAGGTTTCATTCTGGTCACATAAAACATTCATTCAGCAGTTAAAAAGTAGTCACCGAACTTCAGCATACTCCTCGAATCAAAACTTTTGAGCTGTACCACATATCTTCCAATTCGGTCAACAGGATAGATGGGGCTATAAACATTACAAGGGTTAACAATATATAAAGAATACATCGTAGCTAGAAATGTGGTGGTCAGCCAATGTGCATTAGTTTCCAGCCAAATACAGCGTGAAAAGCCATCGAGCTAAAAGTACTACAAAGAACTTAACCTCATATAGTGATGCTGAAGATATAATGTGGCCAAGGAAAGCTTTGTACAACAATTTTATTCAAAATTTATTAACTTGTTATGTTACCTTTGAATCAAAT
The DNA here is from genome assembly GCA_016097595.1 of Eucalyptus pumila. Classification (NCBI taxonomy): domain Eukaryota; kingdom Viridiplantae; phylum Streptophyta; class Magnoliopsida; order Myrtales; family Myrtaceae; genus Eucalyptus; species Eucalyptus pumila. The sequence continues at coordinate 68,470,074 of CM027851.1, forward strand.
TCCTGGACATCCTCCACCAAATTAAAGCAGAGATTAAAGCAGATTGCAACAAGATCAGTGAATTCACTTTGCAAGAAGTTTGCATCTTCAATGTGTGAACACAAGGACCTACAGGCTGCCAACTGCCATATTAGACAAACAACTTCAGATATTAGAAAGTACTCTAATACAGTTGATTAAAGATTTTGTCAAATAAAAAAAAAAAGTAGGAGACATTTCATATCTGTGAATTTTCAGTTAGGCATCATACCTTGACTACTAGGTCCTTGTGCTGAAGAAGCTTTATCAAAGCACAGTGCACTGGTCTTTTTATATCATCTTTGATCTGCATGCATCCATTAGAAAATCATCACAAAAAAAAGAGTACGGATTGTAGAAAACGCATAAAGGATAGACTTCACAAAGAGTAGCTGAAATATCAAGATCGAATATGTGATAACAACATCCTCGAGAAGACCTCTTATTCTAAGAAAGTATTCACTTCTCCAAAAATCTGATGCAAACCATCAAACACTTTTATAATACTCAAAAAAGACCATAGTGCAAGATTTCTTTTTAATTTCCCCTCCATTCTGTTATGGGAACCAATGAATTAGGATTCTCTGGCCTCTCTAAGCCAATGCTGACATAAATTATCCAACACTTGCCTAAAGATAAGCAATTGTCCAGGAAATGGCACAAGGAGTTGACATGATAGATTGAGAAAAAAGAACATCATAAAAGCATCTCTGGTTTTATCTTAACTTCGTCACCAGTGGAACCAGTAAAACTGATTAGGAAGAAACACGAGCTTTATAAACTTCAAACTACTCCAGGCTGGAATTTGCTTATCGCTACACACCCTATGTAGGGAGACACCCCCATAAAAAAGCACTTCTATTAGATCATGTTTCTACCTTCAGCACTTCTAAGACTTCACTGAAAAGCTCACATGCATCCCAGACTCCCAGCTCCCAAAGAATATGGATGTAGTGACCAGCACAAACATGCATACACGCACATCGCATAAGCATCACATTGACTTCGACCAACATTTTCATGAACAATCAGAACACATGCAATAAACTCATGAGCAGGAACTTGCCTTAGAAATGGGTGCGCGGCGGCAACATTGGCGAACCCGGCGACGGCTCCGGCGATGGCGTTCTCCCACTGACGGATCATCCATATCAGCCCAAAGCAAACTCCAAAAACTCGACACAAGCCAGAAGCACCCAAGAGAGACCTTGGAACCGGGTGAGGAGTCTGCGAACAACGTCGCGGTGGCGACGGTGGCGAACCCGGTGACGGCTCTGGCGGTGGCGTTCTCCCATTAACGGATCATCCATATCAGCCCAAAGCAAACTCCAAAAACTTGACACAAGCCGGAAGCACCCGAGAGAGACCTTGGAACCGGGTACGGACGACGTCGAGGGGGTGCGCGGCGGCAACGGTGGCGAACCCGGCGACGGCTCCGGCGGTGGCATTCTCCCACTAACGGATCTGGCCATGGGGTGGGGCACAACGAAGGAAAGCAAGTCTACAGGTGTGAGTCGTGACCGTGTGAGTGTGAGAGGTAAAGAAGATAGAAACGAATTAGGGTTTTTGATTTGGGGCTGCCTTAAAAGAACTGGTTCCCAAACCGGTCCAGTCGATCCGGTTCCTGGGTGGGTAATCCCTCAGAATTGGTTCCCAAACCGATTCAAACAGGGTCTGAATTTTGGGAACCGGTTCCTAGACCGGTTTCAACCGAAATTGGTTCCCGACCCTGTTTTCCAAGTGGGCCGGACCGGGAACCGGGTAAACCCGGTCTGGTTGCACACCCCTAAACACAACGCTTGTCTAGTATGCTTTCTCGTCTAAAAGACCCATCACTCGAAGCACACGCGAATCGTGCATTAGACACGAATCATGGAGCTCAATGACCGGTCTGAGTGGCAGGTTCCCCTTCATTAGAGGAAGGGCGAAAAACCGTAAGCCAGGAACTGCAATTGAAGACGAGAGGTGCTACAAAACCAAGCCAAACGGGTGCTTGATAGTTGATACTATCAACCGCTGCTTACAAATCACATGGGCCCTTTAATCATCTCTCGGCCCATAATGATCTTGTTTTGGGCCGTCCGTCACATCTATCTTCTTCGGCATGGGCTTATGAGGAATCATTCTTCGTGGCCCAATAACTTGATTGGGACGTGTGGAAGACACTCTTATCAGCATCTCCTCTTTCTCATTCACCTGCAAGGTGCAGTTACGGCAGTTCGACGACTCGAGAAAGACCGGGATTTGACCGGTATGGAGGGGGTTTCCAGTGGTCGTGTCCGGATCTTGGCATGGATCAAAGAATAGCTCCGCCTTCGGAGACTCTTATCGGGGTGTGTTATAATAAAAGTGATGGATCATGCTAGAGCTGCAGGGTAGCTATAATTAGGAGTGAGCATAATTTTGGGGTAGAATCTCGAACTAGTCCGGTTCTAAATTCTAGTGGAACTCAGTCCAGCTCCCAGCTGTGATGCGATTCCATTCCTGGCTCCCGGGTAGGAATCAAACCAGATTAAGTTTGGGAATCGGAGAATCGGACCATGTAATTCTAAAAAAGAAATTGATATATATTATATGGTATTCGTAAGGGCCGTGAGGCAGATTAGAGTTCATGTGATTCATGATCTTTTCCTACTCATACCCCAGAAAAGCTGTTTCTTGCATGAGTTTGAGATCGCTTGCTTCGTTCGCTTAGCTTTTGCACTCGGCTTTTTCAATTGGCAAAGCTAGCGACACCCGCTCAAGCAAGAAGAAGAAGCTTCTCCTCAGTTGATTGATGGGTTCTCAAGTAGACCCCGAAACTGATGACAAGGTAGGTTCTAGGTTTCAGGGTATGTAGAGTATATTTCAAGTTCTAAAAATTGGAGAACCGGATCCAACAAATAAGTTCCAAGTAAAACCTTAACCAACCCTAGAATTGTAAAATCATTGGGGTTACCACACTTCTCACATGGGAAATAAGAGATATGGAATTTAATTCCTCACCTTTTTAGGGGGTTGAGAGTGGGGATATTTAGTTTTTGATGTGGAGTTTAACTCTCATGCTCTACAAAAAAAGAAGCAAAAGCCAAAAAGTGAATATAGAGTTAGAATAAGATGCTAAAAAAAAAAAAAACTAAAATTGCAATAGAAGAATTTCTCTATTAACTCCTTATAATATTCTCATATCTTACCTTTCAGATATTCAAAATAGAAATCGTCAAAGGCGATCAAAAAATCACATGATCATCGGCGGTTAGGGCGAGCGGCCCTGCCTCGATGTAAATCTAACCCCTAATTAAACGTACGCCTACGTAAATTATTCATCATGGGAGTATACATATAGAACTTGGAATGGTCTCTTTGTTTTCTTCCATATAATAACTCTGAAACCCTAATTTGTTGGAGTTTGGTGGGGAACAACATTATCGTCGTGGCTTGCTGAAATCAAAGCAACGCCACGCATCTCGAGGTGACATCTTCTGCCTTTGTTTAATATAGGTTTGAGCTTGGGAAAGCGTAGAAAGGGCCTCAAGGCGCAGTAACAAGTTTAAAGCCACTAAAGAACTGAGTAATCAAGGTTATGAAGCAACTGGCACGTGTTTTTTCAAGGAGCAAATCTGTAAGCGAGATCGTGGCAATACAATAACATGGGCACAACCATAATAAATAGCCCAAATCAAACAAAATATTTTTCGATTATCTTTACTTTCCTACACAATACTTTTATCTTTTAAACTTGTGTCGTATCTTTATAAGGATTTCACGTCATTGATTAAATTTCGACATAGCATCTTCATATATTCAAGCTTCGTTGTCAATTAAATTACATCATAGTTTGTTTACTTTTGGTTTCATTATAGAGTCTGTATTTTTGAAGTCCTCTCATTGATTAAATTCTAGTATAGTCTATGTTTGTACAATTTTGTTTAAAGTAAAGTTGTTGATTTCTTTAATACCTATTATATTTTCCATCCAGATTCGACACGGAACAAGTCTTTTTCAAATAAGAACTTGAGAACTACTCTCAACACGGGTATTTCATCACAAGAGAAGTTCTTGCAAAATAGGTCCAAATCACGATATGCATCGAAGACTAGCTCCTCCTTGGGAGACTTATCGGGGTGTGTTATAGTTAGAGCGATGAATAGTACGAGCACTGTAGGGAAGTTAAAATTACCAAAAAAGAAAAATTCCCAATTAATTATAATATTCTCACATCTTACCTTTTACCTATTCAAAATAGAATTTATCGAATGCGATACTTTATATTAGAAAATCATATGATCGTCAGCAATTAAGACAAATGGCCATGACTCAATGTAAATATAATCCTTGAAATAAACTTACGTCAACGTAAATTATTTATCTTGGGAGTATGCATATGGAAATTGAATTTCCTCTTCGATTTCCATATAATAACTCTAAAAACCTAATCTGTGGAAGTTTTTATTTTTTTATATCAAAATTTGTTGAAGTTACGTGGGCAAAATATTATTATCTTCTTGATTCGCTGAAATCAAAGCAACTCCACGCATCTCGAGGGGACATCTTCTGGCTTTGTTTAATATAAGTTTTGAGCTTGGGAAAGGACATAAAGGATCTCAAGGCGCAATAACAAGTTTGAAGCCATTAAGAATCCGTTTGATAATATTTCTATTTTGAGGAATGATTTTTTTTTTAAAGTCATTTTTTATTTATTTTTTTAAATAATTTTGAGTAAAAGAACGTATTTGATAACTAGACAAAATTTCTATTTTTGAAATGAAAAAAAGAATAGGTTTGCATTTGATATGATCTATAAATTTTTTAAAAAATAAAATTTTTTTAAGTTTTTTAATAATTTTAAAGATTTTTTTGGTACTTTTTTATTCTTCTTTGCCACCGCTGACCGTTACTCGCCACCGACCGATGGTCTATGATCAATGGTCGAAGGCGATGGCGTTCGGTAACCAACGACGGCCAACGATGGCTGGACAACAAGGGGCGACGGGTGGCAAGGAAGAAGAAGAGAAAAAAGAAAGAAAATAAAAAATAACTTATTTTTAGAAATTATTCTCATGAACTAGAAGTTATTTTTTTTATACTTCTTATTCTTGTTCTAAATCTATTCCCTAACTACTTTTCTAGTTCGAAGAATAGAAAAATTAATTGACGTTACCATATGGATTTTTGTTTTTTGTTTATTCTGAAGAGCAAAAGAATAGAAAAACAAAAGAATATAAGCATTGCCAAACAGGCCCTAAAGAACTAAGTGATCAAGGTTATGGAGTAACTAGCACATGTTTTTAAAGAAACAACCATCTAAACTAAGATCGTGGCATCATGAGAATATGGACACAAAATTTTCAAAGGTAAAGGAGCATGGCTACAACTGTAGGAGAACTGTTCAAAAATGGTTATGGCACAACCATTATAAATAACACAAATCAAACAAATTTACTATTTTTAAGTTATCTTTACTTACCTACATTGTACTTTTATTTTTCAGACTCATGTTGTCGATTCTGTTCCAAATCTATTTCCAGAAACAAAAGAATAGAAATTATTACTGTTTGGCAAGTTGCCAAACAGGGCCTAAGATGATAAAAAAAAACTAAAAATTACAAGAAAAGAATTTCTATTTTAACTCCTTATAATATTCTCATATCTTACCTTTCGGATATTCAATATAGAAATCATCAAAGGCGATACTTTGGATCAAAAAATCACTATGATCATCAGTAGTTAGGGCGAGCAGCCCTGACTCGATGTAAATCTAACCCCTGAATTAAACGTACGCCAACGTAAATTATTCATCATGGGAGTATTCATATAGAACCTGGAATGGTCTCTTCGTTTTCTTCCATATAATAACTCTGAAACCCTAATTTGTTGGAGTTTGGTTGGGGGGGGGACAACATTTTCTTCATGGCTCGCTGAGATCGAAGAACGCCACGCATCTCGAGGTGACATCTTCAGCTTTTGTTTAATATAGGTTTGAGCTTGGGAAAGGGAAGAAAGGGTCTCAAGGCGCAATAACAAGTTTAAAGCCACTAAAGAAGTGAGTAATCAAGGTTATGAAGCAACTGGCACGCGTTTTTTCAAGGAGCAACTCTCTGTAAGCGAGATCGTGGCAATACAAGAACATGGACACAAATTTTTGGAAGGTAAAAGAGCGAAACTACAGGTGCAATGCTCAAAGATAATTATGGCACAACCATAATAAATAACAAAGATCAAATAAATTATCTTTCAATTATCTTTACTTTCCCACACTGTACTTTTATCTTTCAAACTTGTGTCGTATCTTTATATGGATTCCATGTTATTGATTAAATTTCAACATAGCATCTTCACGTTGTCAAGCTCCATTGTCAATTAAATTTCATCATAGTTTGTTTACATTTGGTTTCATTATAGTTTATATTTTTGAAATCCTCTCATCGATTAAATTCCAATACAATCTATGTTTGTACAATTTTGCCGAAAGTAAAGTTGTTGATTTCCTTAATACTTGTGATATTTTCTATCCAGATCGACACATAACTCATCTTTTTCAAATAAGAACTAAAGAACTACTCTTGATAAAGGGTATTTCATCACAGGAGAAGTTCTTGCAAAATAGGTCCAAATCGCAATATGGATCGAAGACTAGCTCCTCCTTAGGAGACTCTTATTGGGGTGTGTTGTAGTTAGAGCGATGAATAGTACGAGCACTGTGGGGAAGTTAAAATTGCGAAAAGAAAAATCCCCTATTAACTTTTTTATAATATTATCATATCTTACTTTTCAGCTATTAAAAATAGAATTTATCGAATGCAATACTTTATATTAGAAAATCATATGATCATCGGCGATTAAGGCAAATGACCCTGACTTAATGTAAATGTAATCCTTGAAATAAACTTAAGTCAATGTAAATTATTTATCTTGGGGGTATGCATATGGAAATTGAATTTTCTCTTCGCTTTCCATATAATAACTCTAGAAACCTAATTTGTTGAAGTTTTTATTTTTTTTTATATCAAAATTTGTTGAAGTTATGTGGGCATAATATTATCTTCTTGATTCGCTGAAATCAAAGCAACTCCACGCATCTCGAGGGGACATCTTCTGGCTTTGTTTAATATAAGTTTTGAGCTTGGGAAAGGATAGAAAGGATCTGAAGGCGCAATAACAAGTTTGAAGCCATTAAAAATCCGTTTGATAATGCTCGTATTGTGAGGAATAATTTATTTTTAAAAATAGTCGTTTTCTATTTCTTTTCTTCAAAATAATTTCTAAATAAAAGAACGTATTTAATAACTAGATCAAATTTCTATTTTTAGAATAAAAAATAATAGAAATGCGTTTGGTATGATTAATAATTTTTTTAAAAAAACATAAAATTTCCTTTAATTTTTTAAATATTTTGTAAGATTTTTTTTTGTTTTTGTACTTTTTTTTCTTCCTTGCCACTGCTCATCAATCGACGTCGCCGATCAAGCATCGTCGCCACCGACTAATGGTCAGAGGTGGCGGCAATCGATGGCCAATGGTGGCCAACGATGGTTGCACAACAAGGGGGCAGTGGCGAGGGGCGATAGGCAGCAAGGAAGAAGAAGAGAAAAAAAAGAAAAGAAAAAATAACTTATTTTTAGAAATTATTCCGGTGAATAAGAAGTTACTTTTTTATACTTCTTATTCTAGTTCAAAATCTATTCTCTGGCCATTTTTCTAATCCGAATAATAGAAAAATTAATTGATGTTAAAAAATGGATTTCTATTCTTTTGCTATTCCGAAGAGCAAGAGAATAGAAAAATAAAAGAATATAAATGTTGTCAAATAGGCACTAAAGAACTGAGTAATCAAGGTTATGGAGTAACTGGCACATGTTTTTAAAGAAACAACCATCTGAACTAAGATCGTGGCATCATAAGAATATGGGCAGAAAATTTTCGGAGGTAAAGGAGCATGGCTACAACCACAGGAGAATTGCTCAAAGATGGTTACGGCACAACCATTATAAATACCGCAAATCAAACAAATTTATTATCTTTCAGTTATCTTTATTTACCTACACTGTACTTTTATTTTTCAGACTCGTGTTGTTGATTAAAATTCAGTGTATATCTTTTATTTGGGCATCAAGCCGTCAATCAAATTTTGATATAGCATTTTTGCCTTCTCAAACTTTGTTGTCAACTAAATCCTAGCATAGTTTATTTACATTCCATTGTACAGTTTGAATGTTTCAGTCCTGTCGTCCATTAATTCCAGCACAATTTGTGTTTATACAGTTTTGTTGAAAGTAAAGTTGATTTCCTTATTACTCGTGATATTTTCTATTTGGAATCGGCAGAACCTATCTTCTTCAAATAAGAACCGAAGAACAACTTTCAATAAAAAGTATTTCGTCACAAAAGAAGTTTTGACGAAACGGGACCGGGTCGCGGCATGAATCGAAAACTAGCTCCGCCTGCGGAGACTCTTATTGCGGTGCGTTGAAGTTGGAGCGGTGGATGGTCTGAGCACTGCAGGGTAGCTAAAAAAAAATCTTTATTAGAACTTTTTATAATATTATAACATCTTACCTTTCGGCTATGCAAATAGAAATCATCGAAGGCAATACTTTGGATCGAAAAATCATATCATCATTGGCGATTAGGGCGAGCAGCCCTAACTCGATGTAAATGTAATCCTTGAATTAAACTTATGTCAACGTAAATTATTAATCTTGGGAGTATGCATATGGAAATTGAATTGTCTCTTCATTTTTCATATAATAACTTTAAAATTCTAATTTGTTGGAATTTTTTTTTTAGTTAATACTACAAAAAACTTTAAATTGCTACATCTGTGATAAATTTACCCAAAAAATCACAAATTGATACACATTTGACAAATTTATCTTGAACTAGTACATTTCTAATAAATTTATCATTTTTTAGTTTCCATTAAATTTCACTATCAAAATGTTGAGTTGGATAACGCGTAATAATTGACTGATGTATTAGTTTAAGATTTTACTCTCTGTTTGTTACCATTTTTGTGGTTTTTTGTGATATTAATACAATTTAATGGAGAGTATAATACTAGTTTGGGATTTTTTGGGGTAAAAAAAATTAGTTTAGAGTAAATTTATCGCAAATAAACCAGTTTAACATTTTTTGTGCCCATTTAAGGTAAATTTATCATAAGTATATAAATTTAGAGTTTTTTTGTAGTTAAAAAATTAGTGTAGAGTTTCTTACCTTTTACCAAAAAAAAAAAAAATTAGTGTAGAGTAAATTTGTTATAGGTGTATCAATTCAGGATTTTGCATGATATTAATTTTTTTTGGATTATAAATTTTTAAAATTTTTTCCTTTTTTGGTCGGTAATTATGTTGACGTTTGGTGGGGCACAATATTATCTTCTTGATTCGCTGAAATCAGAGCAACCCCACGCATCTCAAAGGGACATCTCAAAGGGACATCTTCTGGTTAACTTTTTCTTTTTTTCCTTATTTTTGTTTAATATAAGTTTTGAGCTTGGGAATCGTACCTAATATATTATTGCATGGGGATCTATCATCTCTTTTTCGAAAATCAAAAAATAAGAATACCAGATAAATTTTGAGCTTGGGATATGTACCAAATATATTTTATTGCATGGGGATCTATCAAACTTTTTTCAGAAAAAATAAATAAAATAGCAAAATCAGATCTACCATTTTCTATTTTTATATAAGAAACTCTTACCTATGATTTATTCTTTTCTTTTTTTGCATGGTCCTTTTTTTCCCCTATAATTTCTTTTGAATGAAGCAGATCATCTGTTTTGGTAGGCACTCGTTAAACATACTAACATTAGCACGACCAATTCACAAATCGCCTGATGTGCGAATTATAGTTAGCGATCGGTTTCATCCACTTATTTAAAGCCTTACTTTCACTCCTCCCAATCATTAAATCACCAAACTTCATCGTCATATCTCTCGATCCTCCATTAACATATCGAAACAATAATTTCTGATGCCACAAAATTTTATGCAAAAAAAAGAATGATTTATTGATAGAAAACGACATTATGATTTATTGATAGAAAACGACATTTTCTTTTTCCATGATAACAACATGAATGGTCCCTAAATTTTAGTGTGATGTGGTCCTTAAGTTTTTAATCTATTCATGTGATTCATGAATTTTTTATACATGTTCTAACTAATCAATGGACGAAATGAAAATATTCAACATTATTCCTGAACTTAATTAGTTGAACGTCAATATCGAATATTTTCATATAATTTAATGATTAGTTAAAATATATACAAAAAATTCATAGATCATATCGAATAAATTAAAAATCATAATTCTAATTAAATCAAAATTCATGATTTTTTTTTCTTTTTTCTTGCTTTTCTTTTTTAAGCTACCAGACGCACCCACTCAAATAATGCGCGCTTGGCCTTTTCCCTAAATTTTCAGGTGGGCCAGGGGAATCGGACGATTCATTGAATCGGGCGGCAACCGGACAACCACATCGGTACGCGGAGAACGGAGACCATCCATTAAAAAAATCACGTGGGTGGCCTACCTAAGGGGGGGACCCACTGAATCATTTGAGTATCTCGGGCACTAATCGCAAATCACCACTCCAGATCTCATCCCGATTTAAAATAATAATAATTAAAGCTTATTTATACAAACCATTTCCTTGTTCTGAATTATTTTCGTCCTTTAACTCCAAGAAACTCGTGGGGCCCTTCCTCGCTATTTATAATCATGCATTAAAGAACGAGTCAATTATAGAGTTTTTGTCATTAAAAATCTCAAACCGATGGCCCACGACACACCTACCACACACTAATTTTTGTCTCGTTGAAAATCACAAATTGAGAATCTCATTATACAGTTATCACAAATTAATTTTGATCTTATCAAAAATCTCAAACGGGTACCCTTAATCCAAAATCTACCTTCCACATCAAATCCCAAATAGTTTATGCCGATTGTGAGTCTTTGAGACGGAAATTATTTTGAGTTAAATGTATTAGGAGGCATCAGTTTGAAATCTTTAATGATCAGTCTGTGATTTTACATGTGTGTGAGCTTTTTTAAAAATAAAAAAATAAAAAGCAAAGTTGATGGGGAAAGTTGATGAGGAAGTCCAATAATTTATCTTATTAAAATGGGTTATAGACCAATTTCTAAAGCCATATATGATGACTTGAGTTGTTATATGAGTGAATTATATTCACTAAATAATTTAGAATGGTAAAACCTAAAATAATATAGGTTTTCAATAGATTTATAATTTATTTAGACACTACTCATATCTATAACTCTCTCGACCTCACTTGATCTCATGCTCGCTCGCTCGCTCATCAATCTCACCTCAGTTATGAGTTTTTCTAAATTTAATTAATATGGATTAAATCGAGTCAAATATGGGTTGAATATGCATGATAATGAATCAAGATAGGTTAAATGGATTAATTGGAGGATCATTTTCGACAAGACTCACTCATTGGATGGGTGCCCCGTTTATCAGGCGTGATATGATTAGTCAGTACGTCACACATGAATTTCTTTAATCTTACATGGACATGTGATCTCAGGCAAGAGATTCGCGCTCTCGCCAAGCAGCTGATTCTTTTCTTAATTTAATATCAGGATCAATGTACGCTGGGGAAAATCTAGGGCTTTAATACGGCCCGAATGCGGACAAAAAAGATTCGGGCCTCTACTGGGAGATTGTTTATTGTCGTCATTCGGCGGATGTGGCCAAGGACGATTCATTTTCTTTTTTTCCTGATTGATAATTTAAAATTATTGACTGGCGACTTTTCAAGATTTTAGGGGGCGAAGGGAAATAGCGACGAAGATTGGTGGGTGGACGGCGACAAAAAGGACGTCACGTGGCGGATTCGCCGATTTTCGTGACCTTTCTTCCCCGTCCTTTTTGCCGTCATCGGCCCATCGCGGCTTCCCGGGTCGTAAAAGGCCGATTGCTAAGTTCATGAAAAGAACTTACAGAAAAAAAAAAAATCCAAAAGGTTACCGACCAAAAAAAAGAAGTTTGTGAAAGTTCATGTATTATGAAGGGATGTTTCATAACATTATTGGATGGTGAATGTACCTCACTTATTGAAATGACAATTTATCGTCTTTTGCGTTGTATAAAATCGCTCAAAGATGAAGTGTTTGATGGGTAAGAAGTCTCGAGTCTGACCGTGACCGGCCATTGCTAAGTTTCCAAAAAGGGAAAAAGTTTCCAAAAAGTTACTAGACAAAAAAAAAAGAAAGAAGTTTACAAAAAGTTAATGTATGAAGGAATGTTTCATAATATTATTAGATGTCGAATGTGACCCACTTATTGAAACGACATTTTATCGTCTTTAATATTCCATAAGACCGTTCAAAGATGAATTGCTTGATGGTTAAGAAGTCCCAAGCCCGATTGGCGCATATAGACGTATTGAGCTGCTTGTGAAGCTCTGATTGCTTCAGTATTCGTAAATAGACTGCTCATCGATTACTAGAATGAATTTTCAATGTGTGGACTCAAAGTACCACATGAGATATGGCTTTGCTGGCCATTAAAAATAATCCATCTCGCGTTTTCATAATGCTAACTCGGTTTCTCATTCGCGTTTTACTTGGGCAGCTATGACATTTAATGTATTCCGATTACTTGCACATGGGTCAATCAATGGATCTTGCATTCGCGGATTCGCGGATTCCCGTGAACCTTCCTCCCCGCCCTATTTACCATCCTTGGCCCTTCGCTGCTTCCCCAGTTGAAAAGCCAATTGCAATTATATGAAAAGAATTGACCAAAAAGAGAAAAGGTTTCCGAAAAAGTTACCCACTAAAAAAGTTCACAAAAAGTTGATGTATGAAGGCACGTTTCATAATATTAGTGGACGTTGAAGGTGACCCATTGATTGAAATGATACCCTATCATCTTTTGCATTGCATGGAATCGATTCTATCATCACACTTAAGGTCACTCAGAGATGAATTGCTTGATGGGTAAGAAGTCCTGACTCCGACTGGCGCATATGGATGTATTGAGCTGCTTGTGAAAGTTCCGATTGCTCTAGGGTCCATAAATATCTCGGCAAAGGCGGAAGGTGATCCACTTATTGAAATGACACCCTATCATCTTTTGCATTGCATGGAATCAATTCTGTCATCTACACTTAAGATTACTTGGAGATGAATTGCTTGATGGGTAAGAAGTCCTGACTCCAACTGGTGCATATAGATGTATTGAGCTGCTTGTGAAAGTTCTGATTGCTCTAGGGTCCATAAATATCTTGGCAAAGGTAGCTCATGGATTACTAGAATGAATTTTTTATGTGCAAATTCGAAGTAATACGTGGGGATCCGACTTCACTCTCCATTAAAAATAATACAATCTCGTGTTTTCATAATGCTAACCTGGTTTCCCATTTGCGTTTTACGTGGGCAATGTCTATCCATCTATGACAGTTTAGGTATATGGGTCAATCAATGGATCTTGCATGCGTCTAACCTCTTTCCACTTAATGATTTAAGGTTATAAAAGTTAATATTGTAATATGGTCTTAAAGCACGTCCCTTTCCCAGAACATGGTCCTTAATTTCTGTGTCTAGCTAGAATTGCTATTTATCAATTATTGGCAAATGAATTATTAGAAAGAGTTAATGACAAATAGCTGCATATAGGACGTACAGGTCTCACATTATTTAATATGACCCAGCACCCAACATATGTTAGCCCCCTGCATGTCAGAATCACATGATGAAAAAGTGGAACATCGCGGGAAACGACATTCTGTAAAAATAGATCATGTGATTACGTGAAATATATGGTTATCCCATTCAAATTCAAGGATTTTCTTTTCTCCCTCTCTGTTTTTTTCTTTTTAGTAGGGTAAATTTTGAGGCTCAAGAAGACATATAACTAAAAAAAAAAAAACACAACTCTTAACACATTGATATATGCTTTTCGGTGCTGGACCTCGTAGATTTTCATAATTCTTTATCATTATTCTATTTTTATTGTAATTTGGAATCGGATTAATAAGTGATAGGCTATTGAATTGGGTTGAAATCTGAAAATTTGAGAAAAAATCAAATAGAGATATTATTAAAATGAAGATCGAATTAATGACCAATCAAATCGATTAAATTGGATTATCTCGTGCGATTTCCAATATACTAGTGTAGAAAGAAATCTCTTGTCCTCCTCTCCAAAAAAATTAAAAAAAATATATATAAGAAGAAAAATGATTTGAATAAATTGCTTGGAGCGACACCGTTTGGAGATGATTCTCACTTTTAAATCACTCCTAAAAGTTTCTTACATCTTATATATGACCCAAGATGTTATACGCTCTTACACTTAAGGCATTGTCTATGTCAACACATAATGCTTGCTAATAGATTTGATCAATTTGTAAGTCCGAGCTTAAAATATTACCTACGCCGGCCCATCACCAAAAAAAAAAAAAAAATTATAAGCAAAATGCAAGTCGGGTGAACCTGGCCGGCCTTGTGGTTATAAGAAACGTAAGGGGGAAAAAATTATAGACCCTTATCTAGACTCGCCTAAAACTGCTTTCGAGTCCTGGCGTAGGCCCTTAAGCTGCGAGGGTCATGATTAGGTTTATTTAAGGATTACACCTCAATTATATGGGCGATTCACTCCATCTCCTTCCCTCCTTCCCCTCCTATAAATCTGTTTGGAGCATGGCTTTATTTTACTAGGGCCCAATCCATCCTAGTGTCACACATTTACTAGAATTTAGAAGGCACATTCTTGTTTGGAGCCGGGTCCACATGGATCAAGTTCACCATAATTGTTTGATCATGTGAATCTCACATGTTGGTCCTATGTGATCAACGACTTTGATTTGCTTTTTGCTCATAAATACAAGTTCTAATGAGAGTTTTTCTCATTAGAGTGGTCTTTCTAATTCTAATCGGAAGCATAACGTTTTCATCGGTGTGATATTGGAATATATATTTTAGTAGTAATTATTAATTTACTTCAATCCCATTTCACATGAATCTTCCTCTTTTGACCAACATACAAGTGAAATAAGTTCATATTCTATATTATGGGATTCAATGAAGACCATACGTAATCGATAATATTAAGCGATGTTACTGTGTGAGCTAGGCATGAGGTTCGTGTTCTCGCCAAGCAGCTGATTAGATATAGGATTAAGGAGATTTATTTTTTAAATTAATCTTGCGATTAAGAGGAGGTTGGAAATATGAAATATATAGGACCTTAATATGACCCGAATGCGGACTAAAATGATTCCAGCCACGCATGAGATTGTTTATTATCATCATTCCACACGTATCGCCAAGAACGATTCATTTTCTTTTTCATTATTAATTAAAAATTGATCGGTGACCTTTAGACCTGTCAAAATAGGTCATAAATTCAGTTCTTAACTCATTTTTGATAGTCTAGGTTATTATATATGTTAATTATATTCAGTAAATGGGTCATAGATTTGTTACAAATGGTAAAACCAAAAATGTAATGAGTATAAAATGGGTCTATAACTTATTTAGACCCAACCTATCTCGGTGATTATATCTTTACTCTCTTTCAACCTCATTAGATCCCATGCTCGCTTACTCCGTGCACTCATATTAGTTTGGGTACGAATTTTCCTAGATTGAGTTAAATATAAACATGTTTTAATAATACGAGTTAAGTCGAGTATGAATTGGCATGAGTTGAGTGGGAATATGGATCAATAAATTTGTATTATATGAAAATTGATCAATTTGAATTGAACTATTTTCGATCCGACTTATTAGTTTTAACATAACCTGCCTCCACCTAATAATCTTAAGTTTTCATGTTGGATATTTTAACATTGTACTGGAGCATGTTTGCTCCCGATTTATTATTAATCACTTTATAAAATGGTCCTTAACTTTTGTGTTTAACCAGATGTACAATTTTTTTCTAACCAAACAAAAAAAAAAAATAGATGTACTATTGTCAATTGTTGGCGAATAAACAATTGGAAAGAGTCACACAAGTCTGGGTGGTGTAGTCGGTTATCACGCTAGTCTCACACACTTTCTTACCTTTACCAAAAAAAAAAAAAAAAAAAAAAAAAAAAACAAGTGGAAAGAGTTTGTGGCAGATAGCTGCGTATATAGGACAACATAGGCCTCGCCTTATTTAATATGACCCTCCATCTAACATATGTCAGCCCTTCATGTACGAATCACATGATGAAAAGGTAGTACATCAAAAGAGTTTGATATTCGTGTAAAAATAGATAATGTGACTACATGTAATTCATGATTACGCCCATACAAGTTCAAGTTCATCAAGGGGAAACAAATTTGTGGTGGGGAGGGGGGGGGGGTGGGTGTTGTAAATTTTGATGTTCAAGTAGACATTTAACTTTAAAACGCAACGCTTAACTCATTGACATATATTTTATGGTGCTAGACTTGTAAATTTTCACAATTTTTTTAGCATTATTCTATTTTTATTACAATTTAGAATTGGATTCCTAAGTGGTAAGCCGATCGGGTTAAATTCAACAAATTTGAGGAAAAATCAAATGGAAAGAGTATTAAAATGAAGATTGAATTAATAACAGATCAAATTGGTTGAATCGAATTATCTCGTACAATTTCTAAAATTTTGATGTAGAAAGAAACCCACCCCTCCACCTTAGCTGTTCAAATAATTGCTTGAAGTCAGACCATTTTTGGAATGAATCTCACTTTTGAATCATTGCATGAGGTTTCTTCCATCTAGTATGCGACTCAAGATGTTATAACCTCTCACACTTCACACTTAAAGCATTAGTGCATTCGTCTATATCAATATATATCTTTTTTTTTAATAAATTTAATCAATGAAAAAGTCTGAACTCAAAATATTACCTAGGCCCACTCATTATGAAAAAACACATAACTTTGTCTAGACTCGCCCAAAAGTGCTTCCAGGTCCTTCTGGTGTAGGTCGATTGGACAAAAGCCTATTAGCTACCCACCCATGGTCATGTTTGTCTAAGGATTATGATTCAATTAGAAGTGCGATTTGCTCCACCTCCAGCCCTCCTTCACTAAATTTCACCATCTTAGAAGCCTACTTGGAGCATGACTTTATTCCTCTAGAACCCACACTGTCATCAAGTCACGCATTTACTACCGTTTAGTTGGCATTTTTTTGTTTGGATCAAGGTTCACATGAATTATATTCGTCATAACTATTTGATCACGTGAGTCTCACATAAAGATTCTACATGATAATCGACTATGATTGCTTTTTGTTAATGAATGTGGGTTTTGATAAGAGGTTTTCCATTGGAGAGGTCTTTTTAATACTAACTAGGAGCATAACCATTGCATTATCTTTTTTTTTTATGTCTAATATTGGAATATATATTTTAGTAATTATTAATTCAATTCTATCCCACTTCACATGAATCTCCCTCTTCTGAACAACATAAAAGTGAAATATCTAGTTCTTACTATATATTAATGTGAAATTTAGGAACTCGATAACGATTAGAAAATAAGAAAAAATCGTCCAAGGGAAATGAATACGTAAAATCACTTCGATAGGTGACTTTTAAGCAAAGGCAAGTTGTTAAATATTAATAAAGATATGAGTTAATATTATGAAAAACTCAAAACTGACACACATGTAATAAATTTATCCTAAATTAATTTTTTAACCATAAAAATTCTAGTGATAAATTTACCCTTTTTGTCAATTTCCGCTAAATTTTTCAGACAAATTATTAAGTTGGATAACACATAGTAGGAGTTTCACATATGTATCAGCTCATGGTTGTTCGTAATATTAATTAAATTTAGTAGAAATTAACGGAGAGTAAATTTATCACAAATACATTAATTTAGGTAGTGATTTGAGATAAATTTATCACAATTGTATTAGTTTGGATATTTTAGTAATATTAAGCTCAAAAAAATATATTTGTTGAAACCACGCCCGCGGTGGAAGCGTTGGTTAGGGGCAAAACGCTAAGGGTTCGAAAAGCGATCTTCAATATAACGCGCTTCTTACTAGCTTGGTTCGAACTATTCTTTCCTCGCATGAAGCGTTTCGGAGGTTCCCTGGTCATCAAAAAAAAAAAAAAAAAAAAATATATATATATATATATATATATATATATATATATATATATGTTGAACTGTTTGCGCAACGGGTCTTCGACGCGAGAAATGTAAGGAAAGAGAGAGAGAGAGAGAGACGAAGTGAGAAGGGGGGAGGAAAGAACGGAAAGACTTTGGCTGGCTTTGCTGTATAGCTAGGGGTGGCGCTGGCCGCTGGGTCTTCCCTCCTCTATAAAAGGGAACTCGTGCGGCCAATGTCTCTCACACCATTCCCATTCCCGCATCGTCGTTCCTGAGACGCACGGCAGCAGCGAGAGAGAAAGAGATCGCGTGGCTGATGCGGCAGAGAGGGAGAGCGCACAACCGCAGATCCAGGAGCTTCTCTAGGTGTCGCCTCGCCATTCAGGGCTGCCGTTGAGCCTCTACCGCTCCACCCTCGCCCCCCGTAACCTCCAAAACCTCCCTAAAAGCTCTCATTCTGCCTCCAACCTTCCTCTCCCACAATGGCTGCTGCTCAAGGTACCCGCTCCTCTGGCCTCGCTCTGTTTTTTTCTTTGTGCTCGGAGATTGTTGGGTCGGCGTTTTTCTTCTTTTTTTCCCATTTGTTTTAATGTTGATGGAGTTTATGGGCTTTGGATCTCGTCAGGAGACGAACGCCAGGTGCAGAAGAGCTACTGGGCCGAGCACTCGGCGAGCCTGACCGTCGAGGCCATGATGCTCGATTCCAAAGCTTCGGATCTCGACAAAGAAGAGCGTCCTGAGGTAACCCATCTGCACTATCTCTCTCTTCTCTCTTGAAACGGTGGCGGTTTGAGTTTTAGTCGTGTGGGTGGAAATGGGCTGTCGTCGGTTTTGTGGTTCTGGTGGCGACGCCCGCGTAATGTTCGTCGGAATCTCCCAAGGCAATTGTCACTGTGAAGGTTTCGGTTGATGTCTCCATTTGGTTCTTTGCTTTAGAGACAAGGATCCACTTCCCTTCCTTTTATCTCCCTTTGTTTTGTTATTATCGTTATTATTACTACCACTGTTGCTGCAAAAATCGCCAATGCACCCTGGAGGCTGTTGGACATGTTGCCATTTAGGCGTGACAGCTTCAAGCAGACAACTTTTACCGGACAGTACTCAATCCTAGGGACTATAATAATCCCCTTGCAGGCGGAGATTTTGCCAGTAACTTGAGGTTGTTCTTTTTCTTTGGGAAAAAGGAAGGCAACTTTGTTCACTGGGCTCTGTTATACACATCATACAGGCATTTGAGGATTGGGCTCCCGTTGCTCCATTAACACTCTTTGGATTTGGGTGGAACTTTTCCGTACCTTATACTTTAAAGGATAAAGAATCTACTTCTGTCTCTAATCCTGGTAAAACTGTGCAACTTTGCTTTCACAACCCAAAAAGAATAAAGAAAGAACAATACTTGCTTGTGTTGAATTGAACTACAATGTGAGATTAATCATCTTCAATTCCTCGGTTTAATAATATGGGGAAAGAATAAACGTGTGAATATTCACATAAAGAAAATACTTCACTCGAGCAACTCCTGCAGCAATGCTCACAATCAGCCAAGAGATGGGTTTTTCTCCGTGTACCTCAGTAGTTAGGCATTCCCATATTTGTTGACTTGAGGTGGCAGCCACAACGGTAGTCATGTCCAGCTGGACCAACTTTGCTGGATAAAAGAACGCTATGATCACCATCAACCATGCTGAGTGGGATATTCAACAGTGTTAAAATGGAGCAAAACGTCTGCTGTCTGCTTTATTGCTCTGTGTTGCTTAGCTTCACATGATTTTTACCATAAACTTATATGGCTGGTTGGGTTGTAGATCCTTTCTTTACTCCCACCATACGAAGGGAAAACAGTTCTGGAACTTGGGGCTGGCATTGGTCGATTTACTGGCGAGTTAGCCCAGAAAGCTGGTCAACTTTTGGCTCTTGACTTCATTGATGGTGCAATCAAGAAGGTAACGTGCTCTAAATGAAAAGCTTTAGATAATGCATTTCTTAAAGAGCCATACTGTACTCTATTGCGTGGATTGTCTGAATGCATTTTTCAAATTTTGTTTTACAGAATAAGAGCATCAACGGGCATCATAAGAATGTCAAGTTCCAATGTGCCGATGTGACATCCCCGGATCTGAATATTGCAGAAGATTCTGTAGACTTGATATTCTCAAATTGGTTGCTTATGTACCTTTCAGACACAGAGGTGATAGTTATTTTCTTCATGTATTCTTTTCCTACATAAACTGTTGATAACAGAGCAAGCCTGCAGTAAGAAAGTCGGTTACCATCATTTACCATGAAGTCAGTCCATCTTGTAAAAATACTATCAGGGGTATTTTCCCCTGGACAGAACTTTTTGTGAGTAATCATCGCAAGTTCTATATGTGATCCAGTGTAATGATTGACCACATTCTGTATTTCTCTTCATTTCTAGGTGGTTAGGTAAAATTGAAGAAAGATCTTTCTGAATGTTTCCCTTGAAGATATCCTTCGGTTGTTAGACTCATTTGGTTCCCAGTTATGTGTAGTCATCATGGTTTGGCTGCCTGTACATGTTGTACAGTTTAGTGCTCCTAAATGTTGAGTAGCTCTACGTTATTAAATTTAGGCATGACTGCTGCCCGTATGGCTGTATGTTGACTATGCTTTTGTTTGTGCCACCTTTAACCCGGTGCTGTTGTTACAACCAGTTTTATTCTTCTCTGTGTAATATTCGTAGCTGAATAGGTTTGTCCCTTGTTGTCTGAAGTAAAGAAGGATTATATCTTTTCCCTCTACATTCTTTAAACACGTGTTGTGTTGTTACAGGTTGAGAATTTGGCTGAAAGGATGACTAAATGGTTGAAGGTTGGTGGATATATATTTTTCCGTGAATCTTGCTTCCATCAATCCGGAGACTCTAAGAGGAAATCTAACCCAACCCATTATCGAGAACCCAGATTCTACACAAAGGTTTGTCCTTGGATTAGTTTTTTCAATGCTTCTAAAAGAGAAAGACATTGATATTGACAATTTATGTTCTGACAGATCAGAATTGCCCTGGAAAGATCATATTGCTGAAAAAAAAAAATTCCAGTTTGCGTCTCAAATTTTTGTTAATCTTATCATATTCTTTTTCTCCGAAAAGCTCCCTCTGTAGAAACCATATTTTCAAAAAAAAATTCTTCACTATAGAAACAGGGGGGAGACATGACGTAAATATGTTTTAGACTTGCTTTGATGCGTGATTCTGTTGCACAAATTCAAGAATTTTTTCAAGGGATTTGTAGAACTTTTCTAGTCCCTCTATGCCTGGTTCCAGTGTACACATTTTGAAGTAAATAAGTTACTTTTCCAGAATCCATGCTAGATATTTTAGCGGATATGTTAGTGGGTGTTTTAGTTTGTTCACATTCTATTGCAGGTTTTCAAAGAATGCCACATGCGTGATGCATCTGGAGATCTGTTTGAACTTTCTCTTGCTGGTTGCAAGTGCATTGGAGCTTATGTGAGAAACAAAAAGAATCAGAATCAGGCAAATGATACTCACAAAACTTGATTTTCAGCTTTTTGATCTTTTTGGTTTTTTCCAGTTACAGCTTTGTGGATAGTAGATATGATGATAATAACACAGAAAACATGATTTTCGATGCAGATTTGCTGGACATGGCAGAAAGTCAAGTCAGAGGACGATAGAGGCTTTCAGCGATTCTTGGACAATGTTCAGTATAAGTGTAGTGGCATACTACGTTATGAGCGTGTCTTTGGGCTAGGCTTTGTGAGCACAGGCGGAATTGGTATGCTTCAGAGAGGGGGAAAAAAAAATCTATTATAATATCCAATTTTATTTATTTGGTGTGAAAATTCAAGGAGAACTTACTATATTTAAAAATAGGATGAATATCTGCCTCCATTCCACAACTGTTAAGAAAGTGGAAGCTTTCGCCTAGAATAGTTCTGTACCTATCAGTCCTTTGATGAGTAATCATGAGTGAAGTGATCTTCGTAGGAAGCTGTATCACCAATGCTCTCAGATGTGACATAGTAGTTTGGAACATTAGCTTTATGATTTCTAGTGGGCAGTACCGGTTTGACACAGAAAAGATAATGCTTCAGTTTGACGAATGCATAGTAATCAAACAAATGTCACTAGATCTATTTCTTAGTTATTTCCATGTCAAGACACCTTGGCTTCCCATGAACTTGACCAAATTTGATAAATCTCTGGCATTACTTAAATGTGAGGTCTCTCTTTGGTCTTTGGTTAATTAATTTAAGCACTATTGTTTATAACAGATACAACTAAAGAATTTGTGGCAAAGCTGGAACTCCAGCCTGGTCAGAAAGTTCTAGATGTGGGGTGTGGCATTGGTGGAGGAGACTTCTACATGGCAGAGAAATTTGATGTCGAGGTCGTTGGCATTGATCTTTCCATAAATATGATCTCCTTTGCTCTCGAGCGTGCCATTGGACTCAAATGCTCTGTTGAATTTGAGGTTGCCGACTGCACCAAGAAAAGTTACCCAGATAATACATTTGATGTGATCTACAGTCGCGACACAATACTGCATATTCAAGTAAGTTTTCTTTTCCGAAGTAAAAAGAGTAACTTCACTCTCTCTCTCAAGACTCTAGTAAATCAAGGCACTTATTTATCTATTTTTGTCATTTGCATTTTTTAATGCAATTTAATGAAGTCACTCGATTTATAATGATTCGTGGAGAAACATTTTGGTTGAGATTATTTATGGATGCGGAGTACTTCTTGTTAATTCGTCACCTCTTATGTAGAAGTATGCATATGCGTCCTCGGTGCTAATTTCAAGTTGTGTGTTATTTTCAGGACAAACCTGCCCTATTCAGGTCCTTCTTTAAGTGGTTGAAGCCTGGAGGTAAAGTTCTTATTAGTGATTACTGCAAGCATGCTGGAACTCCTTCACCAGAGTTTGCAGTATATATCAAGCAAAGAGGGTATGATCTCCACGATGTAAAGGCATATGGTCAGGTATGGTTAACATAGACATTGTGCTTTGTACCAACTAATTTATCCTTAACAAATGAAGCTTACTTAAACTGTTTTTTTCTCACTATATGCAGATGCTTAGGGATGCTGGATTTGCTGAGGTCATAGCCGAGGATCGTACTGACCAGGTCTGTATAAATTTCATGTGTTGCCACATTGTGCAAACTGTTTTCCATTCTGACACAAATCCATGCTTGTGCTTTCAGTTTATTAAAGTTCTGGAGAAGGAATTAAATGCTGTTGAGAAGGACAAAGATACATTCATCAGTGACTTTTCTGAAGTATGTTCTCCATAACCTTCTTGTCTTCTTTGCAAAAACCCTTGGATTAACTTGATATGGTGTTAAATTCTGTTTCCTTGGCGGTCCTAAAAAATGCAGGAAGACTATAATGACATAGTTGGGGGCTGGAAGGCCAAGCTGATGAGGAGTTCATCGGGCGAGCAATGCTGGGGTCTCTTCATTGCCAAGAAAAAGTGATGAGTTGGTTGCTAAAATAAGGCAATCAATTATCTGCTTAGTAGATAGAACTTCAATTGTTGTTGGCCTTTTCGGTCGCATCCCTTCCCTTGGTCTTGCTTGTCATTCAGTTGCTCCTGTCTCTTATATGCTGTGTACTCTTCTCTGGATTTTGATAATAAGATGTTGTCTTGACTGATTTAAAGTCGCCATACTTGCGGCCACAATGATATTTGATCTTGATTTGGGGTGATCTCTTGATATATGGTGCTCTTCAGTAGCATAATCCACTTGGGGTTGTTGAGGATTATTATGAGCATTTGACATTTGAGCTTTGAATTGTGCTTCACGTTTTGGAAAATGACGAGTCGTTGGTTCATCCATGAAACCAGTGGCCAATTACACGATGATGGCTTCTGTTCTTTCCATTATGTCATTAGATCAACATTCAATTTCTCGAGCTCGATTTGATTCGACCCCTAAAAGACTTAGGATCATGCAAGAATTGGGGTTGCCTATATGAGAGTTAAGAGCTCAAGGAGGAAAGTTTGCTTCCTTTCAAATGTCATGATCAACGACACCCTCAAATCATTGGATGTTGTCGAATGTTACTTATCAGACACCCATGGATTGATCAAGAACTGTATGATGGACTTACACATGGTATCTTGGGTGGATTTCATGTGTTTTTTATGGTTAAGCTTGGAATCAAAGTAAACCCTTTTCATTTCAAATGCTCATGTAAATGACAATACGCCCACTTCAAGAGGATTGCGTGTAGGTACATGAATACGTGCTTATGCCTTTGAAGAGGACCAAGGACTACAGAAAACAACAAGCCTTCCAAAAAGAACACAACAAAAGGAAAGAAAACAGCATTGGGCCTCGGTCCAATACATACTAGCAAAAGGGTAATTCACATTTCACCTCACACGGCGGATATACAAGAAAGCTCCAGACTTCCTTGCAGCTAAAAGCGAGAGAAGGGAGAGAAGAAAAGGGAAAGGGAAAAGGAAGGGGGGTTTTCTCGGGAAGAGAAGAGAGGGCAGACGTGGCGGGCCCCGAAAACAGGTGTCCACAGGCGTGAATGGATCAGAGCACAAATGACGTGGCACTGTTAAGATATGCAGTATTTTCTCAGGTATCAGAGTTATTATATGGAAAAAACGAAGAGACCATTCCAAGTTCTGTATGTATACTTGCATGATGAATAATTTTAGATTTACACCTCCATAGTAATTTCATTTGATGGATCTTGCATACGTGTAACGTTTCGCTAAACAACAGTGCTCGTAGTTTTCCTGAAGAGAGTCGCATCATTCGACTATCAACTGTGCAAGCGACAGCATACAATGGAAGGCGTTCACTATCACATCGAACAGCCTCACCAGTCGGTCTCAATTCCAACGCCCTTCCTGATCGACAGGTCTCCGCTGCCACAAGTAAGACTCATTTATAAGATTATTCCAAGCAGATATAGGACAACGAAATGGTCCACGATAGAGGAAATTAAAACTCCACTAGAATTTGCATTTCGATAAAAATTACCTCTGACGAGGAATGTTCACCTAACTTTTATTGAATCAAAACTAATAACACGATCAGAAGTACTATCTTCGACTTTAAAAAGATTTTAAGGCCCCTTATACAGAAATTATGTATGGATTGGGTTTGCGCAATTTGGTCCGGAAGATAATCACACGTTTTGTAAATAGTGGTTGTCGAGAGCCGAATCATTTTTTTTTTCAAATTTTAAAACATTATATTCACGCCATAAAATTCGTGCAAAGGAAATTTAGTTCCGGCATACCAGAAGAAACTAATTTCCGTCTTAGCAGAAAACAATGATCATTCTACAATATGAAGGACAAGTATCCCTCCGAAATTTAGAAAAATCAAGATCGAATATCTATGTATTATTTTAATTTAAACTATGATGTTTACCCGTCCATTGGATCCGTTGGTAATTGGAGGGGCGTTCATTAGCTCTCTGAACTCTTCCTGGCCAAGCATGTAGAAAAAAGTAAGCAATTCTTGAAAATCGAGAGCGCCATCGTCGTTCTCGTCCAGCACCTCAAAGAGCCAAGTAAGATCTTCGCTTTGGAACCCAGCACGCCTCAGAAAGTACTTGAATTCGCCGATGCTTATGTCGCCGCTATTGTCCGTGTCCATTTCCTCGAAAAAAAATTCAACTGCTCGCTGCCTGTCGTCCGTTAGGCCCTCATAATAAACATAAGCATCTGCGCGGACCCTTCTGATATCCATCTCTCTCTCTAATTGATGTTCATGAAGGCAAATCGGCCATTTACAAAACAGAATGTGATGCAAATCAACCTAAAAATTACTATAGAATCGATGGATTTCGGAGGTATTTTCTGAAGACCGAATGATATACTTTGAGGCGTGTGGAAGTCTATTTTCAAACAGTTACTCCATCTTAGAGATACAAAATTATAGATCAATACAAAATACAAATCAAGTTCAATCAACCTCAAGTTCATGATCAATAGGGCTGTCAATGGATCGGGTCGGATTTTGACGTCACCCGACCCAACCCGACCCGACCTGAAAAGCATAATACCCAAAGCAATAATGTGGGCCAGGCCGGGCTGGGTCGGGTTGGGCTGGGCTGGGCTGGGCCAGGTTTACATTTTTTCCGGAACAAAAAGTTCCACTAAAAAGTAAACCAAATTCTGCATCTTCAAACCCAGAAACCCAGACTGAGAGGATGTAGTCCTCAATACAGATGATGCATCAAGATCATCCAAAAAATCAATCCTCTACATATTGTTTCAAAGCAAGAAATAAGTTCAGTAAAAGGAAAGTCATATATGTATCCAGGATGAGATCACCTTATCACAACTCGTACTCTTGAAGAAAGCCAAGAAAGAATCGAACAAAATTACACTTTCGCCAAGAATCCACAGATGGTGAATTTGTTTAATTTAACTGAAAAGGAACAAAAGAGACGAAAGAGGAAAGAGTTTATTCAGAATAGAGGAACAAGATTTTGCAAAACCAACAAGCGAAAAGAAACAAACTTTTCTGCACAATCCAAAAAAAAAAAACCACATAAAAAAACAAACACGGAATGATCGCCCGCGAAGAACACATGGAGTTGGAAGCAAAGCACCGCGAGATTCAGTGTTGTTCTCACTTCACAAGCATTGGACAGAAAAACAGAGCAAGCTTCGAGCTTTCCAACAAAGGCCCGAAAATTAGGACAAATGGCGACGAGAAAACAAAAACCCACAAGAAGGAATGACAGAAGTCGACTGGGAAATGGAGAAAAGGTTTTTGTTTTGTATTGATACATTCATTTACAGTTACATTGTATACATTTATAATGTAAGAAAGAACGAAAGTGAAAAAGGAAATAATATACAACAAATAATAAATTTCCTATTTGCTAAATAGATCCCACAAATTACTCTTTCTCCAATTCAATCAATCCTTGATTAGGATTACCAGCAGGTCTGGTTCTCGGAATCTTTGATATCTTTGATACTATCTCCAACACTCCCCCTCAAGTTGGCAGCCCGTATATATCAAGGACACCTAGCTTGCTCAATAAGTATTTATGTTGTCTTTGACATAGCGGTTTAGTGAAGATATCTGCTGGTTGATCCATAGTTCCAATTCCTTTGGTGACAAGAATCCCTTCTTTGATCTTATCTTGGGTAAAGTGACAACTTCTATATGTTTTGTTCTTTCATGATAAACTGGATTTGCTACCAATTTGAGTGCAGCATCATTATCACAAAACAAATAAGTTGGTCCACTGACTTGTAATCCAAGATCTGAAAGTAATCCTTGTATCCAGATCACTTCGCACGTAGTCTTTGCCATGGCTCGATACTCTGATTCGGCTGATGACAGTGACATAGTTGATTGTTTCTTCGTTTTCCGTGAGATTAATGACTTTCCTAATTTAATGCAAAATCCAATAATGGATCTTCTAGTCATTGGGCAAGTAGCATAATCTATGTCACAGAAAGCTGTCATCTTCATGCTGCAATCACGAGATAGAAATATTCCAAGCCCTAGACATCCCTTCAAATATTTCACAACCTTCAAAGCCGCATTCATATGTGATTGCTTTGAACTATGCATGAATTGACTGAGTGTCTATACTGCATAACATATATCAGGCCTTATCATGGTAAGGTATATTAATTTTCCAACAAGTCGATGATATCCAGATGGATCCTTGAGTAAAGAATCCTCAACAGACGAAGAGGAAGTCAAGTCATATTCATGAGAGGTCAGCTTGGTGTTCTGTTCAATTGGTTTGACAGCTGGTTTGCATCCAGATAATCCTGCTTCATAAATGATTTCTAGGATAAATTTCCTTTGGCTAAGGTTGATACCTTTCTTGGATCGTGCAATCTCAAATACCAAGAAAATATTTGGGAGGTCCCAAATCCTTGATATGAAAAGTAGGGTGTAAGTATTCCTTGAATTTCACAACATGAAGGTCGTTTCTCATAACAAGTATATCATCAACATATATCAGTAAATAAATTGATGAATTACCTGAATTCCATGTAAACAGGGCATAGTTGTGCTTGGAATTTTGAAATCTCGCACTAGTTAATGCAGCAGTGAATTTGGCATACCATTGCCTAGATGCCTGTTTCAATCCATACAGGGATTTGCGTAGACGACACACCCGAGACTCTCCCTGTCTGTGTAATCCCTGTGGAAGTTCCATATAAATCTCTTCATCAAGATCACCATGAAGGAAAGCGTTGTGAACATTCATCTGATGTAGTGACCAGTTTCAAATAGCTACAATGGAAAAGAATGAATGAACAGTGACTTCTTTAGCAACGGGAGAAAATGTCTCATGGTAATCGAAACCTTCTCGTTGGGTGAATCCTTTAGCCACCGGTCGAGCTTTATAGTGTTCAATCGAACTGTCTGCCTTAAATTTGATCTTATATACCCATTTACATCCGATTGGTTTCCAATGTGGAGGAAGTTGCACAATATCCCAAGTATGATTCTCCATCAATGCCTTGAGTTTTGATTCCATTGCGCGTTGCCACCGGGGATCACGTGATGCTTCATAAAATGAGGATGGTTCCTGCTCTTCTGATAGACTACTGATGCAACACATATGTCTCGGTGATAACTGATTAAAGGAGACATATGAAGAGACAGGATACTTAGTACCTGGATAGCGGGATGCAGAACAAATATAGTCATTGGTCCATGTAGGTGGGCGAGTTTGCCGTCCAGAACATCGAGGTGGCTCAGCCACTATTTCTGCAGGCACTGGGGAAGATTATGATGTAGTCGTAGTGGGAGTCAAGACTATAGAATCTTCATATAATTCTAGAGATAATTTTGGTAAGTGTCCTTCAGAAATTGTTGTTTCCTATGGAATAGTTGCATGTGGTTCTGGAGCAACAACTAGATATTGTGAAGGCATAGATAGATCTTCTTCACAAAGAAAAGGTCGGTGGCCTTTTGATGGAGTCGATGTAGATATCATATCTTTGAATGGAAAGACATCTTCATCAAAAGTGACGTCCCTGCTTATAAAGAAATGCCCCGTAGAAATTTCCATAACTCGATATCCTTTCTAGGCCGTAGGATAGCCCATGAAGACACATTGTGTGGCACGAGGACCCATTTTATCCAAGGGACTCACATTTGTTGCATAACATAAACAACCAAACACTCAAAGGTGATTATTCTCCGGTCACTTCTTGTAAAGCATTTCAAAATGAGTTTTACCATCTATTATCCGACTAGGCATGCGGTTAATCAAATAAGTAGCTGTGACAACACAATCTCCCCAAAAATCTTTAGGAATGCAAGCTTGGTATTTTAATGCACGAGCTACTTCCAAAAGATGTCTATGTTTGCGCTCAACAATTCCATTTTGTTGTGGAGTGTAAACGCAAGAGCTTTCATGAATTATCCCATGAGAAGATAGGAATTCTGTGCAATCAGAAGTGAAAATTCCCGCCCATTATTTGTACGAATTCGTTGCACGGATCTTTCGAATTGATTCTCAATCAAAGAGATAAAATTGGAAAGATGAGTGGATGTTTGACTTTTGGATTGCATAAAATAAACCCAAGGTCCTCGTGTAAAATCATCAACAATTGTTAGAAAAAATCTGGACCCATCACGATGAGGAGTGTGATAAAGACCCCAAATGTCCATATGAAGTGTAAGGAAAAAGCTCTATGTGCTCGAAATGTACTTGTTGGGAAGGACGTTCAGACTACTTAGCCATAGGACATATTGGACACTTAGAATGAGGGAAACATGCACTATGACCCAATCTTTGATGGAAAATGAGATTTTTATTTCGACTAATAGCATTACAAGAAATGCTTTTATTTAATGATTCTAAATTTCCCGGGGAATCAATCCAGAAATACAGTCCTTGCGCAACACTACCCAAGCCCATTAGTTTCCCAGTCAAATGGTCCTAAAAGAAACAATTGTCGGAATTGAATATGACACGACAAGAATTATCTAGGCAGACTTTGGAGACAGAGATTAGATTGAATTCAAAATTGGGGATGCACAGAACATTTTGGAGCACAAAATTTGGGCTAAGATGCACAATTCCAATCTTTGTAACATGGGTGACATTTCTGTTTGGAAGTTGCACTGACAAGGGGGATTGTGATCCTTTGTCGACATGAGAAAATAAACGCTCATTGCATATTATATGATCACTAGCCCCTAGTTGATTATCCATGTATTCACTGGAAAATTATTCTCCTTGTAAAGAAAAGTACTTGAAAATCCTACACTTTTGTATTCAATTTTCAATTGATTTAGAATTTTCACAACATTCTGGTACTAATGCTGAGTAATTGCCTGTTGCGCTCCGTCGATCCTTTGTGCGGATACCTGATAAGTTGATGATTCTTTTTCTTTTTTTAGTTTGTCAGTGGGCCTTCCATGTAATTTCCAGCAAGTATCAACGGTATGATGTGGGCGTTTGCAAAAATCACAATATTTATTTTTAAATTTACCATTTTGCCCATTGCCCCTCCCTGATGATGTGGCGCCTCATGGACCATTAGATCCTCTATAAATTGGAGCAGACGTGGCTTGATATGGGCCATCCAATCCAGCGGAGATGATGGGCGTTCGAGGGCCGTCCGATCTGCCACGAAGATCCCAGCCGCTTGATTTTTCAAGCAAATTCTAGCCATCTGATCTCTTGCGGTGATCTTGTCCGTCCATGCCAAAATAGCTAGGGTTCCCTTCATTCTTCCTTCCCACAACAGCTACATGACCAGAGGCTTCGAGGGTTCCGCCTCTTCCGATCATGGCTCCATCGCTGCTAACCACCATCTTCCCAGAGCCGCCACTAGTCGAAAAGGTAGTGAGACTCAGACTCTCTCCTGTTCGAGTGTGTCCAGCGGAGCCAAGTCGCTAATTTTCTTCTTGGACGGCTAATTGGTATATTCGGTTGAGAGACGGTGGAGGTTCCATGGCAAGAATCTGAGACCGAAACGTCGAGTAAGACTCGTTGAGGATAAGTAGAAATCTTGTGGTGCTTTTTCTCTCCCTAATTTCTTTATACTATCTTAGGGTGCTTTTGGGTCCCTCTAACCGCTCTTCTACTGATTCGAGTTCATTCCACAAGGATGAGAGACGGTTGAAGCAAGCGGTAACCGAGAGGTTCCCTTGCTTCAACTCAGTCAGATTTTGGGTTATATTGAACAGCCGTGCTCGGTCGAGCCAGCCATACATCTCTCTGATGCTTCCCCAGATCTATTTGGAATCTTCGGTAGGCGGCAACCCAGCAGTGACTTCGGGGGCGGGGGTGTTCCTGATCCAAGTGCGAACCAGCTAGTTGCACTTCCGCCAGAGGCGCTGGAGACGCTCATCGGTCGAGAAGGGGACGGCTCCATCAAGGAAGCCATCCTTGTCTTTCGTCACGAGAGCCCGCCGGAGATTTCGAGTCCATGAAGAATAAGTCTCCGGTTCGGTAAGCTGGTTGCTGATGAGGCGTAGTTCCGGACCATCCGCGGCGATGTGTATAGGGGATCGCCGGGCTCAGGCTGGCTGCCGCTAACCGGGAAAACAAATGGCATGTATCCGGGTGGAAACGCCGAGTAGGGATTCGTCCCTTGACACGACACAGATCTGGATTCTTGACCTGGATTTGATTGCCCCAACGCTTCAGCTGAACCTGCTGCAGAGGCACAAAGCCAGATGGGTATTGGGTCCACATTTGATACCAATTAGCTGGAGCAAAATTCAGAGGCCACTGGGTTTGGGCGGAAGTCTGATCCAAGGTAGGAACCGGTCTTGTAGGATGAATGTTTTCTGGTTGCTAAACAGGGGTTCGGTCTTCGCCAGAAAGAACAACCGGATCTGAGGTCATTGTCTCTTCTGTTGAGGAGCTCTCATTGTTCTTGGTCATGATAAAAAAAAAAATTATGTGTGTGGAATTCCTAATGATTTGCCGATCTGTTTCACAGGTGAAAATCGTGCGACAACAGCTCAGAAAAAATACGGTGGCAATTCCAAATGTGCGAAAGCTAGGCCAAGAGCATCTGCTTTGATACCATGGCAGAAGTCGACTGGGAAATGGAGAAAATGTTTTTGTTCTGTATTGATACATTCATTTACAGTTACATTGTATACATTTATAATGTAAGAAAGAACGAAAGTGAAAAATGAAATAATATACAATGAATAATAAATTTCCTATTTGCTAAATAGATCCCACAAATTATTTTTTCTCCAATTCAATCAATCCTTGATTAGGATTACCAGCAGGTTTGAATCTCGGAATCTTTGATATCTTTGATACTATCTCCAACAAAGAAAAAAAAAAAAAAAAAAAAGGGAGGAGAGGGCGGTGCCTGTAATAACGATCGTAAGGTGAGACGATGAACCGCAAGAGCTTGATTCCCCGGCTACAAATTGGGGACGAAGATGACTCGAAAGAGGAGTGACGGCGGAGAACTTTCTAGATCTGCACCTAGCGTTCGTCTCCTGACGAGATCCAAAGCCCAAAAAAAAACTCCATCAACATTAAAACAAACGGAAACAAAAAGAAACAAACGCCGACCCAACAATC
This sequence comes from Eucalyptus pumila, assembly GCA_016097595.1. NCBI lineage: Eukaryota > Viridiplantae > Streptophyta > Magnoliopsida > Myrtales > Myrtaceae > Eucalyptus > Eucalyptus pumila. The sequence continues at coordinate 68,502,679 of CM027851.1, forward strand.
TCCGAGCACAAAGAAAAAACAGGGCGAGGCCAGAGGAGCGGGTACCTTGAGCAGCAGCCATTGTGGCAGAGGAAGGTTGGAGGCAGAATGAGATGGGAGGTTACGGGGTGGGGGGGATCAACTGCAGCCCTAAATGGCGAGGCGACACCTAGAGAAGCTCCTGGATCTGCGGTTGTGCTTTCACCCTCTCTGCTGCATTAGCCACGGATCTCTCTCGCTGCTGTCGTGCGTTTCGGGAACGACGACGGGGGGAATGGTAATGGGAATGGCGTGAGGCATTGGCCGCAATTAATATACAGTACGAACTACATATTTCACTTTTACATTGTTCAGAAGAGGGAGATTCATGTGAAATGGGATAGAATTGAATTACTAATTACAAAAAATATTAGACATAAAAAATAAAGAAAAGATAATGCAACGGTTATGCTCCTAGTGAATTTTAAAAAGACCTCTCCAATGGAAAACCTCTTATCAAAACCCACATTCATTAACAAAAAGTAATCATGGTCAATTATCATGTAGAACCTTTATGTGAGACTCACGTGATCTAATAGTTTTGATGAATATAATCCATATGAACCTTGATCCAAACAAAAACGTGCCAACTAAACTAAATTGTAGTAAATGCATGACTCTATGACAGTGTGGGTTCTAGTGGAATAAAGTCATGCTCTAAGTAGGCTTCTGAGATGGTGAAATTTAGCGAAGGAGGGCCGGAGGTGGAGCAAATCGCACATCTAATTGAATCATAATCCTTAGAGAAACATGACCATGGGTTGGTACCTAATAGACTTGTCCGATCGACCTACACTAGAAGGATTTGGAAGCACTTTTGGGTGAGTCTAGACGAAGTTATATGTTTTTTTTCATGATGAGTGGGTCTAAGTAATATTTGAAGTTCGGACTTGCTCATTGATTAAATCTATTAAAAAAAGATATATGTTGATATAGACGAATGCACTACTGCCTTTAGTGTGAGAGGTTATAACACCTTGAATCGCATACTAGAGGGAAGAAACCTCATGGAATGATTCAAAAGTGAGATTCATTTTGATAATGGCCTGACTTCGAGCAATTATTTAGATAGCTAAGGTGGAGGCATCAGTTTGGAATCTTTAATGTTCGTGATTATACATGTGTGTGAGCTATTTTCTTTTTAAATTAAAAAGCAAAGTTGATGGGGATGTCCAATAAAATACCTTATCAAAATGGGTTATAGAATTAATGACTTGAGTTATTATATAAGTGAATTATATTCACTTAATAATTTAGAATGGTAAACCTAAAATAATATGGGTGTTCAGTGAATTATATTCATGCTCGCTCACTCATCACTCTCACTTCAATTTGGGTATATGTTTTCCTAAATTTAATTAATATGGATTAAGTCAAGTCCAATATGAGTCGAATATACATGATAATGAATCAAGATAGGTTAAATGGATTAATTGGAGGACCATTTTCGACACAATTCACCCATTGAATGGGTGAGCCGTTTATTAGGCATGTGATATGATTAGTCAGTACGTCACAGATGAATTTCTTTAATCTTACATGGACATGTGATCTCAGGCAAGAGATTCGCGCTCTCGCCACACAGCTGATTCTTTTCTTAATTTAATATCAGGATTAATGTACGCTGGGAAAAATCAGGGACTTTAATACGGCCCGAATGCAGACAAAAAAGATTCGGGCCGCTATTGGGAGATTGTTTATTGTCATCATTCCGCGAATGTGGCCAAGGACGATTCATTTTCTTTTTTTCCTGATTAATAATTTAAAATTATTGACTGGCGACTTTTATTGCACGTTGAATATAATCCACTTATTGAAACAACATCTTATCATCTTTTATATTCCATAAAATTGTTCAAAGATGAATTGCTTGATGGGTAAGAAGTCCCAAGCCCGATCGGCACATATAGACATATTGAGCCGCTTGTGAAGCTCTGATTGCATTAGTATTCGTAAATATTTTGGTAGAGATGGCTCATGGATTACTAGAATGAATTTTCAATGTGTGGACTCAAAGTACCATGTGAGATCCGGCTTTGCTGGCCATTAAAAATAATCCATCTCGCGTTTTCATAATGCTAACCTGGTTTCTCATTTGGGTTTTACTTCGACAGTCATCTGCAACATTTAATGTATTCCGCATCACTTGCCCATGGGTCAATCAATGGATCTTGCATTCGCTGGTTTCCATGAACCTTCCTCCCCGCCCTATTTGCCATCTTTGGCCCTTCGCTGCTTCCCGAGTTGAAAAGCCGATTGCTAATTTTATGAAAAGAATTGACCAAAAAGAGAAAAGGTTTCCGAAAAAGTTAACCACTAAAAAAAGTTCACAAAAAGTTGATGTAAAAGCACGTTTCATAATATTATTGGACGTTGAAGGTGGCCCACTTATTGAAATGACAGCCTATTATCTTTTGCATTGCATCGAATCGATTCCATCATCCACACTTAAGATCACTCGAAGATGAATTGCTTGATGGGTAAGAAGTCCCGAGTCCGACCTGCACACATTGATGTATATCTCAGCAAAGGCAGCTCATGGATTTACTAGAATGAATTTTCGATGTGTAGATTTGAAGTAACACGTGGGGATCCGACTTCACTCTCCATTAAAAATAATCCATCTTCGACAATGTCTTTCCATCTATAACGTTTAGGTATATGGGTCAATTAATGGATTTTGCATACGTCTAACCTCTTTCCACTTAATGATTTAAGGTTATTACATTTGATATTCTAATATGGTATTAAAGCACGTCCCTTTCCCAGAATATGATCCTTAATTTCTGCATCTAGGTAGAAGTGCTATTATCAATTATTGACAAATAAATTATTGGAAAGAGTTAATGGCAGATAGCTTTCGAAAAAAAAAAAAAAAAAAAAAAAAGCAGATAGCTGAGCATAGAGGACACACAGGCCTCACATTATTTAATAGGACCCGGTACCTAACGCTAACATATGTCAGCCCCCTCCATGTCAGAATCACATGATGAAAAAGTGGAACATCAAGAGAAATCCCATTCGTGTAAAAATAGATCATGTGGCTACGTGAAATTCATGGTTATCCCAATCAAATTCAAGGATTTTCGTTTTTTTCAGTAAAGTAAATTTTGATGTTCAAGAAGACATATAACTATTTAAAAAAAAATAAAAACACAACTCTTAACACATTGATATATACTTTTCAGTGCTGGACCTCGTAGATTTTCATAATTCTTAATCATAATTCTTTTTTTATTGCATTTTGGAATCGGATTAATAAGTGATAGGCCGTAGAATTGAGTTGAATTCTGATAAATTTTAGAAAAAAAAATCAAATAGAGATATTATTAAAATGAAGATCGAATTAATGACTAATCAAATCAATTGAACTTAATTATCTTTTGTGATTTCCAATATATTAATGTAGAAAGAAATCTCCCACCCTCCTCTCCATATATATCTATATATGTATGTATGAGTCTCACTTTTAGTGATACCGTTTGGAGATGAGTCTCACTTTTAAATCACTCCTAAAGGTTTCTTGCATCTTATATATGACCCAAGATGTTATAAGCTCTCACACTAAAGGCATTGTCTATGTCAACACATAATGATTGCTAATAGATTTGATCAATTCGTAAGTCTGAGCTTAAAATATTACCTATGCTAGTACATCACGAAAAAAAAATATAATATAAGCAAAATGCAAGTTGGGTGAACCTGGCCGGCCTTGTGGTTATAAGGAACGCAAGGGGGAAAAACTATAGACCCTTATCTAGACTCGCCTAAAACTGCTTTCGAGTCCTGGCGCGAATTAAGAGGAAGTTGGAAATATGAAATATATAGGACTTTAATATGACGCGAATGCGGACGAAAATGATTCCAGCCATGCATGATATTGTTTATTATCATCATTCCACACATATTGCCAAGAACGATTCATTTTCCTTTTCATTATTAATTAAAAATCGATCAATGACTTTTAGACTTGTGAAAATAGGTCATAAACACATTTCTTAACTCATATTTGATGTCTAGGTTATTATACATATTAATTATATTTAGTAAATTGGTCATAGATATGTTACAAATGGTAAACCCAAAATAATAGGGGTGTTAAATGGGTCTATAACTTATTTAGACTCGACCTATCACGACGACTATATCTTTACTCCTTTTCACTCTCATTCAATCCCATGCTCGCTTACTCCATGCTCTCATATTAGTTTGGGTTCGAATTTTCCTAAATTGAATTAAATATAAACGCTTTTAACAATATGAATTGAGTCGGGTATGAACTGATATGAGTTGAGTTTGATGAGTCAATAAATTTGCATTACATGAAAATTGATTAATATAAAGTGAATTATTTTCAACCCGACTCATCAGTTTTAACATGTCTAAATCATACATACATCTAACCTGCCTCCACCTAATAATATTAAGTTTTCATGTTGGATATTTTAACATCGTATTGGAGCATGTTAGCTCCCGATTTATTGTTAATCACTTATAAAATGTGTTGTAAAATATCGCGTGGCGAATATATAATAGAGAAGAGATTAAAGAAGAGAAAGCAAGTGAACACTAGAGATAATAGCAAGATGAGAGAGCTTTATTTCTAGTATCTCACTGTCGTGTTTCTGTGTGATTGTATATTGTACATCAAAACTAAACTCCTATTTATAGGAGAACAAGAATGTACTTATCATTAATATCAATGTATCGAATGATACATGTACGGATAAGGAGATGAATGTTCATTGTATAGGGAGATGTACTTAGAACATTTGATACAAATGTACCATAATAAGTATATTGGATAAGATGAATATAATGAATATTCATTCACGTATTCTATCCATTCATGTATTTCATAACACTCCCCTTGAATATTCATCATATTCATTACGAATGTGCATCGAATGATACTTTGCCTCATTAAAAACCTTAAGCCGGAAAAACCCGGTGGGATAAAAACCGGACAAAAGGGAAAAAGAGTGCAGAGCACAAATGTTATGATCTCTCCCTTTTATGGATGCATTAATTGTCTCGTTAAAAACTTTAAGCCGGAAAAACCCTATGGGAAAAAAACCAGACATAAAGAAAAAAGAGTGCAATGCATATATAGCCACTTCTGGGGCTAATCATTATTGCATCGTGTGAACTAGCCACATATCAATGCTGCAATGTATAATTCATAATATCTCCCCCTCAATTGAGCCATATAGCCACTTCTGGGGCTAATCAATCTTACATCTTATGAACTCGCCACATACCAATGCCATATACTAATTTCTCAAAGGTTGATGTTGGCAATGATTTGGTAAAAAGATCTGCAAGATTATTTATGGATCGAATCTATTTAACATCAATTTGTTGACTTTCTTGAAGTTCATGAGTATAGAAAAATTTCGGCGAGATATGCTTGGTCCTATCACCTTTGATATATCCTCCCCTGACTTGTGCAACACAAGCAGCATTATCTTCATAAATTATAGTGGGAGAATTGGTAACCGGTATTAAGCAACAATAATTATGAATATGTGTTATAACGGATCTTAACCAAACACACTCTCTTCCAGCTTCATATAAAGCAATAATCTCAGAGTGGTTAGAAGATGTAGCTACTAACGATTGCTTCGTAGAACGCCAAGAAATAGCGGTGCCGTTATAACAAAATAAATACCCGGTTTGAGAGCTAGCCTTATGTGGATCGGATCTATATCCAAAGATCAAAGATATCCAACTAAACCAGAGTTAGTGGAATCCTTGGAATAATATAATCCCAAATTTATGGTTCCTCGGAGATAACGGAAAATATGTTTAACTCTATTCCAATGTCTCCGAGTTGGCTCAGAACTAAAACGTGCCAATAAATTTACCGCAAAAGCGATATCTGGTCTCGTACATTGTGCCAAGTACATCAAAGCCCCAATTGCATTGAGATGTGGTACTTCAGGACCAAGTATCTCTTCATCAGATTCTCTAGGACGAAATGGGTCCTTTTGGGGATCCAGAGACCTTACAACCATAGGGGTGCTCAATGGGTGAGCTTTGTCAATGTTGAAACGTTTAAGCAATCTTTCAACATATGCTGATTGATGGACAATTATTCCATTTGCTTTATGCTCAAGCTCTAGACCAAGACAAAGTTTGGTTTTACCCAAATCTTTAACTTCAAACTTCCTTTTCAAATATTCAGCAGTTTCAGCTAACTCTTCTAGAGTTCCAATTAAATTTATATCGTCGACATAAACTGTTATAATAGCAAATCCAGTTTCTGATTTCTTAATAAACACGCATGGGCATATAGGATCATTTTTATACATTTCCTTAATTAGGTACTCACTTAGGCGTTGATACCACATGTGACCGGATTGCTTTAACCCGTACAAGGATCTTTGCAATTTTATTGAGAATAAATTGCGGGAGTGCATGCTTCAGCATTTTGAATTCCTCAGAATTTTCATATAAATATCGAGTCTAATGAGCCATATAGATATGCCGTCACAATGTCCATAAGACGCATTTCCAATCTTTCAAAGATTGCTAGGCTAATGAGAAAACGAAATGTAATCATATCCATCACAGTGAATATGTCTCATTATAATCAATCCCGTGTCTCGGGAGAATCCTTGGGCAACGAGTCGGGCTTTATACCCGACAACCTCGTTTTTCTCATTTCGTTTTTCGGATAAATACCCATTTATATCCAACGGGCTTTACATTATCGGGGATACGAGTTACGGTCCAAAAACCTCTCGTTTAGTTAGGGAAGCTAATTCAGCTTTAATTGCTTCCTCCCACTTATGCCAATCTTGCCTTTGACGACATTCAATAATAGATTGTGGTTCACAATCATCATCCATAATTTGATGAGCAACCGAGAATGCAAAAGCATCATCAATGATGATTTCATTTCGATCCCAAATTTCATTACAATATGTAATGGAATTCTCAGTATTCCCGAGGCTAGTGCTCCTTTCATGGGTTTGCGCCTCTTCAGGGGCAATAAGCTCTTTGGGAGCAAGCACAACGTCAGGCTCTTCTGGAGCGGATTCTTGATTCTTTCCCCTTCGTTTTCGAGGAGCAATATCTTTTGATCCTATCGGTCTGCCACGCTTCAAGTGCGGGGGATTTTGATCCATTTTAACCTGTTCTTCGGGAACAGCTATCCTAGCTGGAGCATTTGCAGCTGGAATATAAGACTTCGTTACCTTAGTAGCATCATTAAATGCGTCGGGAAGTCTATTGGCCATAGCCTATAAATGGATTATTCGCTGCACCTCGTTTTCACATTCAGGAGTCATTGAGTCTAATTGAGATAAATTTTTCTCATTTCAGGAAAAAAACCTTAACTGGTTTTTGTTTTGCAGTCATGGAAGTTGTAGGTATCCCAATTGATGGAAACCTAGTCTCATCGAAATGACAATCTGCAAACCTGGCAGTAAAAAAAAGATCACCAGTAGTTGGTTCCAAGAACCTAATGATAGATGGTGAATTAAACCCAACATAAATGCCCAAACAGCGTTGGGGACCCATTTTCGTCCTTTTTGGCGGTGTTACAGGCACCTGTACTGCACAACCAAAGGTGCGTAGATGTGAAATATCTGGTTCATAACCAAGAACCATTTGAAGGGGAGATTGTAAAATACTAGCAGTGGAGCGTAATCTTATTAGAGCTGCCGCATGCAAAACTGCATGACCCCATGCTGTATCATTGAGATTCGTTCTCAATAATAGAGTGCGGGCAATAATTTGGATACGTTTAATCAAGGATTCTGCCAATCCATTTTGAGTATGAACATATGCAACCAGGTGCTCAACCTCGATTCCGAGTGAAGCACAATATGTATCAAAACTCTTTGATGTAAATTCACCAGCATTATCCATCCTTATGCTCTTAATTGGATAATCAGGGAATTGTGCCCGGAGCTTTATAATCTGCGCAAGTAAACGTGCAAATGCGACATTGCGCGTAGATAGTAGGCAAACATGGGACCATCTACAGGATGCGTCCACTAATACCATAAAATATCTAAATGGTCCACTTGGTGGTTGTATTGGTCCACAAATATCACCCTGAATTCTTTGCAAGAATAAAGGAGATTCAAAATTAACCTTTGTTATAGAAGGTTTAATAATGAGCTTTCCTTGTGAGCAAGCCTCACAATTATAATCTTTGGACAACAATACATTTATATCCTTTAAAGGGTGCCCTTTATATTTTGAATTATCCTACGCATCATTGAAGCGCCAGGATGACCAAGGCGATCATGCCACAGTCCAAACTGATCAGGGCTTACCAATCCCCAAGATGTGGTAGCGTAGGTTTCAACAGTTTTAATCATGACACAATACAAACCCATAGAAGAAGCTTCTAGCTTCTCATGGATGGTCTTCAGGCCCATCTTATAAGAGGAAATGCCAATGTATTCCTTATCTTGCTCATAAATAGTCTCAATATGGTACCCATTACGGCGTACATCTTTGAAACTGAGCAGATTCCTTTTTGATTGAATGCTTAGAAACACATTCTCAATATGCAGGATTGTGCCATTTGGCAAAATAATTGCAGCATTCTCAAAACCATCGATAATCGGAACAGGACCTGATATTGTATGGATTTGTACCTTACGCAATGTCATACTCGAGAAAAAGTGTCTACTACAAAATATAGTATGTGTTGTTGCACTATCAAGCAAACAAACATCTTCCTTTTTCTCAGTATTTTCCATTTGCATTTATATTGACAACTTCAGGTGTCAAGTATCATAAAAGTTGCATATTAGTTATATAGTCAAATAAAATTTCAAAGATAAATATTATATAAGGTTCAAAAGTATTTCATAAAGAACAATAAAAAAAAAAGTAATACATCATAAATTTCAAAGTTCAAATTATTATCCACCAATCTGATTCATCAAAATAATCAGAGGTCCTCAAAGAAATCAGAGACATCCAATGATGCATTTGCTACTTCAGGAGCAAGAGGAGTCCCACCAACGGGGATATTGTTGGCTTCAACAGTGGTTGTGACAGTAGGATTGATTTCAATGGCATGAGATTCACCACGCTTGCCCGTATGCTTTAAAGATGCCTGGTATAGGTCAACAAAATGTTTTGGCGTACGACAGTACGTGACCAATGCCCAGTCATGCCACAAATGATGACAAATACTTTCATTAATCACCTTCTTTTGCTTCTTTTCTTTGCCATGATTCAGGCCAAAGTTTGATTTCCTAGGGCGGTTAAATTTCTTGCCATCCCTTTTAGGATTATATTCTTGCTTGCGCTTATAGCCCTTAAAATGGCCAGTATTTTTCTCAAAGTTAGCATGTGCTTCAGGCAATACTTTTGAGCCAGCAGGTCTAAGATCATGATTTTTGAGCAACAATTCATTAGTTTGCTCGGCAGTAAGAAGCACTGAAATTAATTCAGAATATGTGGCAAACTGACGTTGCCGGTATTGCTGTTGCAATACAATATTCGAAGCATGAAAGGTGGAGAAAGTTTTCTCAAGCAATTCTACATCAGTAAGTTTAATACCGCATAACTCAAGTCGAGAAACGATATCAAATAAAGCAGAATTATAGTCAGACACTGATTTAAAATCTTGCAGTCTGAGATTTTGCCAATCATATTGTGCTTGAGGGAGGATAACGGTTTTTGTATGATCATACCTATCCTTCAACCTCGTCCACAAGATATGCGGGTCTCGAACGGATAAATATTGAGTATGCAGGCTCTCATGCAAATGACGACGAATAAAAATTAGCGCATTTGCTTTATCCTTTTCATTTGAGGTTTCATCCTCTGTAATTGTATTAGCGAGACTTTGCCCTTGGAGGTGCATTTCCATGTCAAGACGCCAGGATAGATAATTCTTTCCACTCACTTCCAGAATGTGGAATTTGGGCTTTTCAATATTTGCCATAATCCTTACAAAAATAAATCCTTAAATTAATTAAAAGGATTTCCAAATATCCACCGCTACTTCAGGAGCAGAAGGATACTTTTAGATTTAAAAGTTTGGCTTCGGGCCAAGAAAAATAAAAATGAAGAATTGATAGAAAAAGATGAAGTATAAGTTGATCAATAATAAGAATACCCACCTTGCAAAAATTACTTACTCAGTCGATAGATCTTCGTGCTTGCAAAAGTTACTTACTCAATCGGTAGATCCTCGTGTTGATAACGTGTTGTAAAATATCGCGTGGCGAATATATAATAGAGAAGAGATTAAAGAAGAGAAAGCAAGTGAACACTAGAGATAATAGCAAGATGAGAGAGCTTTATTTCTAGTATCTCACTGTCGTGTTTAACGTGTGATTGTATATTGTACATCAAAACTAAACTCCTATTTATAGGAGAACAAGAATGTACTTATCATTAATATCAATGTATCGAATGATACATGTACATGATAAGGGAGATGAATGTTCATTGTATAGGGAGATGTACTTAGAACATTTGATACAAATGTACCATAATAAGTATATTGGATAAGATGAATATAATTAATATTCATTCATGTATTCTATCCATTCATGTATTTCATAACAAAATGGTCCTTAACTTCTGTGTTTAACCAGATGTAAAAAACATTTCTAACCAAAAAAAAAAAAAAAGATGTACTATTGTCAATTATTGGCGAATAAACTATTGGAAAGAGTTCGTGGCTAGCTGCCTATCTAGGACAACATAGGCCTCACCTTATTTAATATGGCCCACCATCTAACAAGTGTCAGCCCTCCATGTACGAATCACATGATAAAATGGTAGTACATCAAAAGAGTTTGATATTCATGTAAAAATAGATAATGTGACTACGTGTAATTCATGATTACACCCATAGTTCAAGGTCATCAAGGAAAAAAAAATTGGGGGGTTGGTGGGGTAAATTTTGATGTTCAAGTAGACATTTAACTTTAAAACACAACGCTTAACTCACATATACTTTATGGCGCTAGACTTGTAAATTTTCACAATTTATTTAGCATTATTCTATTTTTATTACAATTTAGAATTGGATTCCTAAGTGGTAAGCCGATCAGATTAAATTCAACAAATTTGAGGAAAAATCAAACAGAAAGAGTATTAAAATGAAGATTGAATTAATAACGAATCAAATTGGTTGAATCGAATTATCTCATACAATTTCTAAAATACTGATGTAGAAAGAAACCCACCCCTCTACCTTAGCTATTCAAATAATTGTTTGAAGTCAGACCATTTTCAAAATGAATCTCACTTTTGAATCATTCCATAAGGTTTCTTCCATCTAGTATGCGACTCGAGATGTTATAACCTCCCACACTTAAGGTATTAGTGCATTCTTCTATATCAATATATATCTTCTTTTTTTTAATAAATTTAATCAATGAGCAAGTCCAAACTTAAGATATTATTTAGGCCCACTCATCGTGAAAAAACATATAACTTCATCTAGACTTGCCCAAAAGTGCTTCCAGGTCATTCTGGTGCAGGTCGATTGAACAAGCGTATTAGCTACCAACCCCTTTGTCTAAGGATTATGATTCAATTAGACATGCGATTTGCTCCACCTTTGGCCCTACTTCACTAAATTTCACAATCTTAGAAGCCTACTTAGAGCATGACTTTATTCCACTAGAACCCACACTATCATGGAGTCATGCATTTACTACAGTTTAGTTGGCACGTTTTTGTTTGGATCAAGGTTCACATGGATTATATTTGTCATAACTATTTGATCACGCGAGTCTCACATAAAGGTTCTACATCATAATCGACCGTGATTGCTTTTTGTTAATGAATGTAGGTTTTGATAAGAGGTTTTCCATTGGAGAGGTCTTTTTAATACTAACTAGGAGTATAACCGTTGCATTATAATTTTTTTTTGTCTAATATTGGAATATATATTTTTGTAATTATTAATTCAATTCTATCCTATTTCACATGAATCTCCCTCTTTGAACAATGTAAAAGTAAAATATCTAGTTCGTACTGTATATTAATGTAAAATTTAGGAACTCGATAACGATTAGAAAATTTCCATTTGTCACATGCAATCGATGATATCATTGTCTATTTTCATAGAGAAAATAAGAAAAAATCATCCAAGGAAAATGAATACGTAAAATCACTTCGATAGGTGACTTTTAAGCAAAAGCAAGTTGTTAAATCTTATTAAAGACATGGGTTAATATTACAAAAAACTCAAAACTAATATAATTCTTTGACCACAAAAATCCTAGTAATAATTTTACCCTCTCGTCAGTTTCCGTTAAATCTTTCAGATAAATTGTTAAATTGGATAACACGTGATAGGGGTTTCTCAGATGTATTGGCTTATTGTTGTTTGTGATATTAAATCAATTTAGTAGAAACTAACGGAGGGTAAATTTTTCACAAATGTATTTAATTTGGGTGACGATTTGAGATAAATTTATTATAATTGTATTAGTTTGGATTTTTTCGTAATATCAATCTAATAAAAAAATATATAGGTTGAACTCTGGCTGGCTTTGCTAAGCTAGGGGTGGCGCTGGGTCTTCCCCCCTCTATGAAAGCGAACGCATTTGCGGCCAATGCCTCCTCACGCCATTCCCATTCCCATTCCCCCATCGTCGTTCTTGAGACGCAAGACAGCAGCGAGAGAGATCCCGTGGCTGATGCGGCAGAGAGGAGAGCGCACAACCGCAGATCCAGGAGCTTCTCTAGGTGTCGCCTCGCCATTCAGGGCTGCAGTTGAGCCCCCACCCCGCTCCCCTCTCGCCCCCCGTAACCGCCCTCGCATTCTGCCTCCAACCTTCCTCTGCCACAATGGCTGCTGCTCAAGGTACCCGCTCCTCTGGCCTCGCTCTGTTTTTTTCTTTGTGCTCGGAGACTGTTGGGTCGGCGTCCATTTGTTTTAATGTTGATGGAGTTTTTGGGCTTTGGATCTCGTCAGGAGACGAACGCCGGGTGCAGAAGAGCTACTGGGCCGAGCACTCGGCGAGCCTGACCGTCGAGGCCATGATGCTCGATTCCAAAGCTTCGGATCTCGACAAAGAAGAGCGTCCTGAGGTAACCCATCTGCACTATCTCTCTCTTCTCTCTTGAAACGGTAGCGGTTTGAGTTTTAGCCGTGTGGTTGGAAATGGGTTGTCGTCGGTTTTGTGGTTCCGACGACGACGCCCGCGTAATGTTCGTCGGAATCTCCAAAGGCAATTGTCACTGTGAAGGTTCCGGTTGATGTCTCCATTTGGTTCTTTGCTTTAGAGACAAGGATCCTCTTCCCTTCCTTTTATCTCCCTTTGTGTTGTTATTATCGTTATTATTATTACTACTGTTGCTGCAAAAATCGCCAATGCACCCTGGAGGCTGTTGGACATGTTGCCATTAGGTGCAACAGCTTCAAGCAGACAATTTTTACCGGACAGTACTCAATCCTAGGGACTATAATAATCCCCTTGCAGGCGGAGATTTTGCCAGTAACTCGAGGTTGTTCTTTTTCTTTGGGAAAAGGGAAGGCGACTTTGTTCACTGGGCTCTGTTATACACATCATACAGGCATTTGAGGATTGGGCTCCCGTTGCTCCATTAACACTTATTGGATTTGGGAGGAACTTTTCCATCCCTTATACTTTAAAAAGGATAAAGAATCTACTTCTGTCTCTAATCCTGATAAAACTGTGCAACTTTGCTTTCACAACCCAAAAGGAATAAAGAAAGAACAATACTTGCTTGTGTTGAATTGAACTACAATGTGAGATTAATCATCTTCAATTCCTCGGTTTAATAATATGGGGAAAGAATAAACGTGTGAATATTCACATAAAGAAAATACTTCACTCGAGCAACTCCTGCAGCAATGCTCACAATCAGCCAAGAGATGGGTTTTTCTCCATGTACCTCAGTAGTTAGGCATTCCCATACTTGTTGACTTGAGGTGGCAGCCACAACGGTAGTCATGTCCAGCTGGACCAACTTTGCTGGATAAAAGAATGCTATGATCACCTATGTAGCACGAACACTCTCTAGAAGCTTTGGTGTCGTGTCCGACATTCCGACACATGTCCGACATGCTCCGACACGTCCCGACACTCTCCGACACGCGGTCAATGAGTGTCGAAAAATCCAACACGTGGTCAACTCTTTCCGACATGCTCCGACAGTCGAGTCCAGAATTCTGACACGCGATTCCGACACGCACGGGGTTAATTTTAAAAATTTCTAATACTTGAGGGGTCAAAATATAAATATACACAAAAGAAGTAATAAAAGAAGTAATAAAATTGCTATAAATATACATGAACGGCGTCAAAAAAAAAATTAGTTTTGTTTTTTTAGAATTATTTTATTTTTTTAAAAGTCTTTTACTATGAAAGAAGTAATAAAAAATGCTCTATATGATAAATAAATAAATTTAAAAATATCATTTCAGCATTTTTCTTTAAATAATGTTTTTTTCCTCTAAGTTTTGTGTATTATTGTAACAAATTAAAATAATGAATGATATTATTTAATATTTTTCGTGTAAATTAATTCTAGGCTATTATTATTATTATTATTATTATTATTATTATTATTATTATTATTATTATTTATGTATTTATATATAAAAATATATTTAATATATAATGTGTTGGAATGCGTCGAAATTCTCTATTTTTAATAAATGACGTGTCGGCGTGTCACGGCGTGTCGTGTTGTGTCGCGTGTCGTGTGTCACGTGTCTGTGTCGGTGCTACAGAGATGATCACCATCAACCATGCTGAGTGGGATATTCAACAGTGTTAAAATGGAGCAAAATGCCTGCTGTCTGCTTTATTGCTCTGTGTTGCTTAGCTTCACATGATTTTACCATAAACTTATATGGCTGGTTGGGTTGTAGATCCTTTCTTTACTCCCACCATACGAAGGGAAAACAGTTCTGGAACTTGGGGCTGGCATTGGTCGATTTACTGGCGAGTTAGCCCAGAAAGCTGGTCAGCTTTTGGCTCTTGACTTCATTGATGGTGCAATCAAGAAGGTAACGTGCCTCTAAATGAAAAGCTTTAGATAATGCATTTCTTAAAGAGCCATACTGTACTCTATTGCGTGGATTGTCTGAATGCATTTTTCAAATTTTGTTTTACAGAATGAGAGCATCAACGGGCATCATAAGAATGTCAAGTTCCAATGTGCCGATGTGACATCCCCGGATCTGAATATTGCAGAAGATTCTGTAGACTTGATATTCTCAAATTGGTTGCTTATGTACCTTTCAGACACAGAGGTGATAGTTATTTTCTTCCTGTATTTTTTTCCTACATAAACTGTTGATAACAGAGCATGCCTGTAAGAAAGTCGGTTACCATCATTTACCATGAAGTCAGTCCATCTTGTAAATATACTATCAGGGGTACCTTCCCCTGGACAGAACTATTTGTGAGTAATCATCGCAAGTTCTATATGTGATCCAGTGTAATGATTGACCACATTCTGTATTTCTCTTCATTTCTAGGTGGTTAGTTAAAATTGAAGAAAGATCTTTCTGAATGTTTCCCTTGAAAATATCCTTCGGTTATTAGACTCATTTGGCTCCCAGTTATGTGTAGTCATCATGGTTTGTCTGCCTGTACATGTTGTACAGTTTAGTGCTCCTAAATGTTGAGTAGCTCTATGTTATTAAATTTAGGCATGACTGCTGCCTGTATGGCTATATGTTGACTATGCTTTTGTTTGTGCCACCTTTAACCCAGTGCTGTTGTTACAACCAGTTTTATACTTCTCTTTGTGTAATATTCATAGCTGAATAGGTTTGTCCCTTGTCGTCTGAAGTAAAGAAGGATTATATCTTTTCCCTCTACATTCTTTAAACACATGTTGTGTTGTTACAGGTTGAGAATTTGGCTGAAAGGATGACCAAATGGTTGAAGGTTGGTGGATATATATTTTTCCGTGAATCTTGCTTCCATCAATCTGGAGACTCTAAGAGGAAACATAACCCAACCCATTATCGAGAACCCAGATTCTACACGAAGGTTTGTCCTTGGATTAGTTTTTTCGATGCTTCTAAAAGAGAGAGACATTGATATTGACAATTTATGTTCTGACAGATCAGAATTGCCTCTGGAAAGATCATATTGCTGAAAAAAAAATTCCAATTCGCGTCTCAAATTTTTGTTAATCTTATCATATTCTGTTTCTCGGAAAAGCTCCCTCTGTACAAACCATATTTTCAAAAAAAAAATTCTCCACTATAGAAACAGGGGGGAGACATGAAGTAAATATGTTTTAGACTTGCTTTGATGCATGATTCTGTTGCACAAATTCAAGAAAGTTTTCAAGGGATTTGTAGAACTTTTCTAGTCCCTCTATGCCTGGTTCCAGTGTACACATTTTGAAGTAAATAAGTTACTTTTCCAGAATCCATGCTGGATATTTTAGCAGATATGTTAAGTGGGTGTTTTTGTTTGTTCACATTCTATTGCAGGTTTTCAAAGAATGCCACATGCGTGATGCATCTGGAGATCTGTTTGAACTTTCTCTTGCTGGTTGCAAGTGCATTGGAGCTTATGTGAGAAACAAAAAGAATCAGAATCAGGCAAATGATACTCACAAAACTTGATTTTCAGCTTTTTGATCTTTTTGGTTTTTTCCAGTTACAGCTTTGTGGATAGTAGATATGATGATAATAACACAGAAAACATGATCTTCGATGCAGATTTGCTAGACATGGCAGAAAGTCAAGTCAGAGGACGATAGAGGCTTTCAGCGATTCTTGGACAATGTTCAGTATAAGTGTAGTGGCATACTACGTTATGAGCGTGTCTTTGGGCAAGGCTTTGTGAGCACAGGCAGAATCGGTATGCTTCAGAGAGGAAAAAAAAAAAAAAACTATTTTAATAACCAATTTTATTTATTTGGTGTGAAAATTCAAGGAGAACTTACTATATTTAAAAATAGGATGAATATCTGCCTCCATTCCACAACTGTTAAGAAAGTGGAAGCTTTCGCCTAGAATAGTTCTGTACCTATCAGTCCTTTGATGAGTAATCATGAGTGAAGTGATCTTCGTAGGAAGCTGTATCACCAATGCTCTCAGATGTGACATAGTAGTTTGGAACATTAGCTTTATGATTTCCAGGGGGCAGTACCGGTTTGACACAGAAAAGAGAATGCTTCAGTTTGACGAATGCATAGTAATCAAAGAAATGTCACTAAATCTATTTCTTTACTTAGTTATTTCCATGTCAAGACACCTTGGCTTCCATGAACTTGACCAAATTTGATAAATCTCTGGCATTACTTAAATGTGAGGTCTCTCTTTGGTCTTTGGTTAATTAATTTAAGCACTATTGTTTATAACTGATACAACTAAAGAATTTGTGGCAAAGCTGGAACTCCAGCCTGGTCAGAAAGTTCTAGATGTGGGGTGGGGCATTGGTGGAGGAGACTTCTACATGGCAGAGAAATTTGATGTCGAGGTCGTTGGCATTGATCTTTCCATAAATATGATCTCCTTTGCTCTCGAGCGTGCCATTGGACTCAAATGCTCTGTTGAATTTGAGGTTGCCGACTGCACCAAGAAAACTTACCTAGATAATACATTTGATGTGATCTACAGTCGGCTACACAATACTACATATTCAAGTAAGTTTTCTTTTCCAAAGTAAAAAGAGTAACTTCACTCTCTCTCTCTCAAGACTCTAGTAAATCAAGGCACTTATTTATCTATTTTCGTCATTTGCATTTTTTAATGCAATTTAATGAAGTCGCTCGATCTATAATGATTCGTGGAGAAACATTTTGGTTGAGATTATTTATGGATGCGGAGTACTTCTTGTTAATTCATCACCTCTTATGTAGAAGTATGCATATGCGTCCTTGATGCTAATTTCAAGTTGTGTGTTATTTTCAGGACAAACCTGCCCTATTCAGGTCCTTTAAGTGGTTGAAGCCTGGAGGTAAAGTTCTTATTAGTGATTACTGCAAGCATGCTGGAACTCCTTCACCAGAGTTCGCAGCATATATCAAGCAAAGAGGGTATGATCTCCACGATGTAAAGGCATATGGTCAGGTATGGTTAACATAAACATTGTGCTTTGTACCAACTAATTTATCCTTAACAAATGAAGCTTACTTAAACTGTTTTTTTCTCACTATATGCAGATGCTTAGGGATGCTGGATTTGCTGAGGTCATAGCCAAGGATCGTACTGACCAGGTCTGTATAAATTTCATGTGTTGCCACATTGTGCAAATTGTTTTCCATTCTGACACAAATCCCATGCTTGTGCTGTC
Organism: Eucalyptus pumila; assembly: GCA_016097595.1. Taxonomy (NCBI): domain Eukaryota; kingdom Viridiplantae; phylum Streptophyta; class Magnoliopsida; order Myrtales; family Myrtaceae; genus Eucalyptus; species Eucalyptus pumila. The sequence continues at coordinate 68,520,936 of CM027851.1, forward strand.
AGTTTATTAAAGATGCAGTTGAGAAGGACAAAGATACATTCATCAGCGACTTTTCTGAAGTATGTTCTCCATAACCTTCTTGTCTTCTTTGCAAAAAGCCTTGGATTAACTTGCCATGGTGTTAAATTCTGTTTCCTTGGCGGTCCTAAAAAATGCAGGAAGACTATAATGACATAGTTGGGGGCTAGAAGGCCAAAGCTGATGAGGAGTTCATCGGGCGAGCAATGCTGGGGTCTCTTCATTGCCAAGAAAAAGTGATGAGTTGGTTGCTAAAATAAGGCAATAAATTATCTGCTCAGTTAGTAGATAGAACTTAAATGGTTGTTGATTTCCTCCAGCTCGTGACAGGGCCTTTTCGGTCACGTCCCTTCCCTTGGTCTTGCTTGTCGTTCAGTTGATCCTGTCTCTTGAATGCTGTGTACTCTTCTTTGGATTTTGATAATAAGATGTTGTCTTGACTGATTTAAAGTCGCCATACTTGCGACCACAATGATATTTGATCTTGATTTGGGGTGATCTCTTGATATATGGTGCTCCTCGGTAGCATAATCCACTTGGGGTCGTTGAGGATTATTATGAGCATTTGACATTTGAGCTTTGAATTGTGCTTCACGTTTTGGAAAATGACGAGTCATTGGTTCATCCATGAAACCAGTGGCCAATTACACGATGATGGCTTCTGTTCTTTCCATTATGTCATTAGATCAACATTCAATTTCTTGAGCTCGATTTGATTCGACCCCTAAAAGACTTAGGATCATGCAAGAATTGGGGTTGCCTATATGAGAGTTAAGAGCTCGAGGAGGAAAGTTTGCTTCCTTTCAAATGTCATGACCAACGATGCCCTCAAATCATTGGATGTTGTCGAATGTTACTTATCAGGCACCCATGGATTGTTCAAAAACTGTATGAGGGAGTTACACATGGTATCTTGGGTGGATTTCATGTGTTTTCTATGGTTAAGCCTGGAATCAAAGTAAACCCTTTTCATTTCAAATGCTCATGTAAATGACAATACGCCCACTTCAAGAGGATTGCATGTAGGTACATGAATACATGCTTATGCCTTTGAAGAGGACCAAGAACTACAGAAAACAAGAAGCCTTCCAAAAAGAACAAAACACAAGGAAAGAAAACAGCATTGGGCCTCGGTCCAATACATACTAGCAAAAGGATAATTCACATTTCACCTCACAAGGCGGAGATGCAGGAAAGCTCCAGACTTCCATGCAGCTAAAAGCGAGAGAAGGAAGGGAGAGAGAGAGAGAGAGAGAAAGTAAGTAGGGAAAAAATTTAGACATTATATTCTTCTGCGATTACTGACCTTGTGGTCATGTTTTTGTTTTTTTTTATTATTTTATTCTAGGGGATGGGGGTGACTTTCTCACTTTTCCGAGAAGCAATAATTGTTCAACGAGTTATCAAGATTTGACACTTTTGTGTAATATGCATTGGAAATTAAAACGTGGCAAGAATTTATCATACATCTTTTCAAAGAATTAAAACAGGCAGTAGTAGATGTCATCTAGTCACTCGAAATGCAAAATCATCTATCTACTTTCAATCGATTTAGGCCCGTCTCATATTTTTAAAAAGATTCACCGATTGTCCTCATGACATTTCAACACGAAAAAAATTCATCAATGTGGACAAAAGGACATTAGCTTTGTCGTCTCGTTTGGTTCTAATTTTAATTTGAGAAAATTATTGAAATAGTTCATCTTTTGACCTAAGAAGTTAAAAAAGAAGAAATCACTGCATGAAAATGGTCCGTCTACAATTCCTGCAACATAATTATCATATCTAAAATTGAAGGAGTCAACAGAAAAGAATTTAGTATATTGTTTGTCCAAATGAGCATTTTGTATCTATGTCGCCTTCTTATGAAATAGCTTACATATTTTTCCTAGAAAAGGTACAACGATTGTCCTTAATCGAAAGAACATGTATAGACGAGGACGATTTGGAACTTCAAGCAGGAGTCACGAGAACCACTGATGCCATTCTCCTCTTCCTAGCATGCTCAACAAAAATACAACATTTTGTAGATATATTATCATATGAATTAGGGCAAAAGTCAGCAAAAACTCCAAATTATGCCAATTGTGACATATTTACCTTACGTGTTTTTCTGTGATTCCAAAAATCCAATACTTGTACTTATGTGACACATTTACCTATCAAGAATCTATCAATTAACATGGGTTTCAGAAAGCAAATGGTGTCAACATAGTGCCGACATGATTTAAGTAAAATAAATATAACATTTTGACTGAAAAATCATTTAACAGAAACTTGACGGAAGATAAATATATCACATAAGTATAAATTTGGAGTTCTTTCTATCACTAGAAAAAATTAAGATAAGTGTGTCCCGGTGAGCATAATTTGGAATTTTTTATATCACAAAGAAAAAAAAAATTATGATATATATGTCATAGCAAACATAATTTGAGATTTTCGGTAGCGTTTTCCCTATAAATTAACCTGTGAACACGAATTCCCAATCTTAACATAGATATCTCAAGTTCACCAATTATGAGAATCGATATGGTGAGCCTATTAGTAATGGACCAACTAATATGTAAACGGTTTCAAGACCACTTGTGGCTTTCTAAGGAAAATGCTCAGTGAATACTTCCGTCATCCAATTTGCCAGATATTGGAAGCTAATTAGATATAAATACTTTTCTTTTCTGATGAAAAATGTACGTTTAGATAAAGATCTGCTTTTTTTTTTTTTTTTTTTTTTTTTTTTTTTTTGCTAAGCATTTTTGTATGTCATCCTTAAATATATTACTTTCATGCAATATTTAACAACCAAAATCCCTATACAAATGTACGGGCGAACATTTCAAGGATAAATAAACTCGGAAGCCAAATTTAGAATCAAGGCTTTAGGGAATTTTCAATTTAGGAATCAAGAGTTACATATTTAAATCCCACCAAATGCATGCAAAATTATTTGGATCAAGGCCAGCAGCACATGTCGAAAAAACTAGAGCTTTGTGGAATTTGTTGTGAAATTCTCTTCCGCGAGAGAATGTGTACCTGTATGCTGATGTTAAGATGAATGAAATCATATCTAGCACACATGGATGATCAATTAGGTTACTTATGACTTTGACTTCGAGCATTTCAAGATTGAACCGTTTCGGAACTAATGTTTTGGATTTAGCAAGTACTCAACAACGAGCACTCACGCCGGCTCCCCTAACAAGTCCAAGCCCACATCTCTCTCTCCCCCCTCCCTAGTGGACTTATAAAATGAATGTAGAAGATACTTCAAAAATGGGAAAATTGTTCAAAAAGTTCTAAACCTATTGTACAGTGGTTAATTTAGTCATAAACTTTTTAATTATGTTAATTGAGTCCTAAGTCTTTACCTTCAGAAAATTTTGCCAATTTAATCTTAAACTTTTCGGTTGTAGGAATTTAGCCCAAACATTTTGATGATTTGCCAATATAGTTCTTTTAGGCTAAATTTCCAAAGAATAGGTTTAGGATTATATTAGCAAATTCTCAAAAGGTTTAAGAATTAACTGACAGATTTAAGACTAAATTGACACAATTGAGAAGTTTATGATTGGATTGACTACTGTACAATAAGTTTAGGAATTTTCGAATAATTATCTCCTTTAAGAACACCACGATCTTTCCAATGCAGTGATGGATTTTGTTTTGCTTCTTGAACCTCTCAACCAACCATCAAACCCCAAACAAGAACTTCTTCTCTACTCGAGGCTTGAGTTAGATTTACCAATTTAACCTTAAATCTTTTAATTGTGCTAATTCAGTCCAAAGCTAAGCATTCAAAGAATATGTTTAGGATTACATTAGTAAATTTTAAAAAGGTTTATTAATAAATTGAAAGATTTAGGGTCAAATTAATTTTCTTATAACGGCTCTAGGAATTTCTGGACAATTATCCCCTTCAAAAATACTGTAATCTCTCCCAGTGTATACTTGTATTTTGTCTTCCCCCAATCATCAAATCCCAAACAAGAACTTCTGCTCCAACCGAGGCTTTGAGTCCACACAGGCAACTCACGTTCCACTTCTCGTCCTCCTCGTCCGACCAAGAACACCCAGTGGACAGCACCAACGCAAGGTCCGCCTTCGCATGACGACGAAGACGTCGGCATGTGATCTTCCTTGCACGTAATGTGGACCTTAGCCTAGCTCGAGTCGTGCTGTCTGATTTCAATACCTGGATCTGAAGCCGGACCCATTTCGGGGGCATGCATGACGCCAGATCGGGGAGCTGTTGATTCCATTCATGTCATTGATGCTCCTGCTTACCCTGTGGCACGACAAAACCTAAACGAAAAGACACAAAAGACAGAAGGGAGCATCAAAAATTAACTCCCCTTTGGTCCCGAAAATAATTTCAGCAGCCGTGCAATTTAATTTTCCGGGATACGTAAAAGAAAAATAGCATTTAGCTATTCGCCAAGATATAAATAGCTCGCTCCGTGAACATGGTGTCAGTTTATTTTCTTCTTCTTCTTTTTTTGCAGCTTATGACCAGTCAATTCATTTCACTTTACTGTGGTGGCTCGCGATGACGTCGTTGCGTGTTCCATGTCCACTCGCCGTGCTTTCCTTAATAGAACCCACTACATGATACGAGTGTTCGCGGGGTTTATGTCCATCATCTTGTTGAGGCTCATACGCCCTATCAAACATTGTTATATTGAGCTGGTTCGGGACATATGGTACATGAATCAATGCTAATCGTACTAAGGTGAAGAAGTGACATCACACAAATGTTAATCGTACTAAGGCGTCGCCTTCAATTCAAGAAGACTAATGTAGAGAAGTGATGCAAGCTCACGTGTGAGTATGACCCTAGCAATGTACACATTTATTGGTCACAGCAAAACCCACAAATCCGTTGCCCAGTAATTTATCAATATGACATCACCAAGAAATTGAATTGTCACCGGCTGCTCTGCTCCTTCATGGACCATATGTTCCATCCAATATATATCGCACAACAAAGTGGGATTGGCCTTACCATTCTGATTAAGAAAACCATGACAAAGTTAACCTAATAGCAGTTTGCAATTTTGACTAATCAATAATCATGGTTTTCATTTTCCCTTGCTGCATAAATAAAGTGAGTACAAAGTGGGCCCAAAAAAAAAAAAAAAAAGACATGGTGGAGGAATGTTCTGGTTGGATTGAGCTGGATATATATAAAGTCGCTTGGTAAGTAATTTGCTCATCCAAAAGGGAGGGGGGACTAGGTTTGTTCAATCTGAAATTATGGAACAAAATATTACTTGGCTACATGCTTGGGAACCTCATTAATTATCCATTTTCTTTACTATGAAGTAATTGGGGTTCACAGCACCAAATGCAGCGGCACTCCAGTTATGTAGCTCAACATTAATGGTAGTATGGCCTGGAGTTAGTGAGGTCTTCTTAAGTTGAGACCTGCTCTTTTGGTCATATATGGTTTTAAATATTGTTGTAAATAGATTTATGACAGACTTTGACAAGTAGGGCCGATTGTGGAGTGACGTAACCTAATTTGGACCAGATTTCATTGGCTAGCTTCTTGGTAGAAATTGTATCACGATGGACACATTCAGTCAATATCTACAACAATTTCTATATGATCGATATAGAAGAAAAAACATATTTGTTCTTTCGATGCAATTGCATTGGAAGTACATGGCATAGTATCCTAGTAGAACATGGGATTTGGCATCCTTTAAGAGGATGGAATAATGAGCTTCAATGGACGATAAGGGCTATCAGAGACAAAGACTTGGCTGCAAGGGTCCTCAAGGTATCATTCTTAGCAACCATTTATTGCATTTGGATGGAGCACAATCTTTTACATTTTCAAAGCAAGTCAAATGATATCCACATTACTTCGGGCTAAGGTGCGTAAAATCGTTAGAGACAGTTTTTCACTCTACTAAAATTTTAGACCTTGCAAAGCTAATGTTGTTTTAGGTACCGTGCGGAGATTTTCTATCTCCATCTTTAGTATCAGTACTACTTGTAAGACTGGGATGCCCCTAAGCATATTTCATCTGCTAAATGATACTTACATTTTACCCAAAAAAAGAAAAAAGATTCCAAAAGATGTTAATTGTAGATAAGATTAATTATGGAGAAGAAAGAGAGATGGATTTGCATTCACATATATAAGAATTATAGCAACAAGAATATATATTAATATATATTAATATATATATATATATAAATATAAGGTAGATGTCCCTGGAATATCTACTTAGATATTCTGTATATGAGGGAAACGTCTTAGAAGAAAGCAGCAATTGAAATATAAACAACGTGATTGAAATATAAATACAAACAATCTAATTGAAGTGTAAATAGTTGACAGGTTATAACAAATTGAAAGATTGCAAATGACCGTGAAAGGATAGAGAGATACAAAAAGTGTGATCAATTAAACACAATTGTAAGTTTTGCCGATACAAATGAGAGTCTATGCTATTTTATAGCATAATGTGATTGCTACAGTATATACATATTACGTTACAGTTTGTTATAATGATTGTCCTTTTGATTCTTTATTATTGTGATTTACGTATATTTTTCGAAGAGTTAGATCGAGCTTGATTACTTGAGATTGGTGATGGGTCTCCAATAATGCTAATTGCACCAAATTCAAAGTAAATCTGGCGACTTGGGAATAGTATAAGTTTCCCCCATCTTTGGGTGTCCAAACATGGGGATGATATCAAGATGAACCAATCATTTCATTCGATCAACGAGGATCAGATCCACAATACTTTTTCCCCTCGCAGTCTCTCAGAAATCTCCTTTGACAAACTTGCATGCCAATACACCCAATCATCTCCAATAACCTCTCATCCATCAATAGGCAGCTTGGCAAGAGTCCCTCCCAAAACACCACATGAAGCCAACGTTCAAGAAAGTCAAAATCTGGGTGCGGGCTCCTCAATGGTTTGGAGGGGGAAGATGGTTTCGTGTTGAATTGCTGATATGGTCACCTTTTTGGCTCAAGTTAATTACTAGAAACTAATCAATGACTTGTCTAGGTGTGCTTGTATCGATAAGATGAATCTCTTCATGGTGTTCTCAACACGCTATCGTAGCATGATTAAAAAGAGAAGAGAGTTAATACTATTAAACATCCTGAACCGTTACCTCCACGGTAAATTTATCCTAAACTAATGTTCATCTCGCAAAAGAACATCTCAAGATGGTACCTTGTGACATTTTGTTTTCTTCCAATCAATTTTTGTCTTATTAAAAATCTCAAATTGATACCTATGGCCAAATTGACCATACATTGGCATTCGGCTCAATATCCCATAAAAAATGCATACGTGGCACAAATGTGGTGGATGACTGCAATTTGGAGAATGACGAATTTGACATGAAAAGTCCATGTGTTAGTATTCACATCAGTATATGTAGATTTCAACATTTGATCTGTCATTCTCCATGTTGGATTTGTCTTATAGTCATCTTCCACATGTGTTAATACATATACATTTTCATGGAATATTGGACGAAATGCTGAAGGATGGTAGATTTGGATAAGGGCACCAGTTTATGATTTTTTTTATTATTTTTTTTGTGAGGCGAAACTTAATATAAAAAAAAAAATTCTACAAGGCATCAATTTGCAATATTTAGTTGTCCTGATGTGTAGCTAATATTTTTTCAAACTAGTTTTAGGACTGATAGGATAGAGAGTAATGTTGGAGGGTGAGGAACACGTGAACTTACCTTGAGAAGAGAGAGATAAAATTCTCGTACTCGATTTAGAAGTACGCTGGTCCCTCTCTTGGATCGGCGTTCCCAAACGAATCTGCAATGGTTTCAAAATCAAACCTCTCCCAGATGACCGACACAGCAACTTCCCTATTTGCCTGATCCTCCACTTTGAGTTCCAAGAAACTTACTATTGACGAACACACTTGTGAGGAGGACCATCTTATCGTTTCGGAGTCGCCAAAAGATCATATGTGCCCAGGTTCAGGTCTCTCGGGATCCCCATCTGTCACTACTTGAGGAGCTACATGCGATTTCTCATTTCGGTGTTTCGGCCATTAGGCTCTGCGTCGATTCCATGAAACACAAGATATTCACACTTAAACAAAACGATTTACCGATCAAACTGAACACTGTGTTAAGTTAGAAATCAAATTGTGTTTACGCATGCGAGGATGACATTACATAAGACAAAAGAGTCATGTTAAGGAGCGCCTCCAGGGTACTTTTCAATCATGCTTTTTCTGGACTAATCCAGTTTCGAAAGTATTGATTGGTGATCGCATAAAATAAGTCCGCACGATGAAAATTGCTCATAGGCATCCGGTTCATATAAAATCATATAATAAGCTGGGACCAAATCCAGATGTGAGGGCCCTTTTGTACCTTCATGAGACAACTCTAATCCAACCCTAGGACATAGGCATGTTTCAATTAAAGTAACCGGTTCCTCGGCTTCTCAAAACATCACCGCCAATAACTCTTAATTGTCCTCTTCAGCTTTCCCTTCTCGATGGGAATGATCATTGGTAGCATGTTAGGGGTTGACCAGCCAATTGGGCAAGGGCAAAGAACCCTAATAATTAATTTTGGTGGGTGTGTCCACCGCCTGATTAGGCCTTGGCTGAAGAGAAGGCGCTTGTCAAATTGCACTATATCCGCACAGTCAACATCCTAGTATTCCACCTGGTACATCTCAAAAGGTGCTCCTAGACATTAGTTAATAAGCTTCAGAATTTCAACACTCCTGATAAGGAATTATTTGATTTGTAGAATATTTTTCTCACTAATATCAGAATATAAAAAAAATAATCACTAAAATAAGTAAAATGAGGGTTAGTGAAGGGCACCTTTTGATATTTCCAGGGTTTGCTCTTTTAGTCCTTTTACTATTTTTTTTTGGTAATCAAGGACTCCACCACAGAACCCCCGTGCCCGAACGGCTCCTGAGGCCGGGCCCCTATACCTCGGAGGAAACTAGCCTAACAACCCACTCCCAAAGTCCTCCACTTAAATCGCTAGCAATTGCGGGTTTCGAACTCTCGACCTCTGCGATGAGGGAGGGACTCTCAACCAGCGCAGCTACCCATGGATGGCTCTCTTTTACAATTTGTTAATTCAGAGTGCATTGATTAATTTGTAGTTAGCTTCATTATCTGCATTAATTGATATGTAACCAGCTATACTACAGCTAAAGAAGGAAACCACTAAATCAATCTAGAGATTAGCTCAGTACGGACATTAATACAATGAACAAGGAAGAAGGGCCTATAAGAAACAGTTGCGTGGATCAACAAGCTACAGCTCCCCAAGTAATACTAATTAATGCCAATAATAGTTGACATGGTAAGTGGAGACAAATCTCCCTTTCTATAATTAATTAAAATGAAATTTCTTGTATGAAATTAGAATATTACGAACTGTTGAAAAGGTTCCTTGCACATTTTCTTCCACCATAACATGGCGACATAAAATTTTGTGACATGGTTTTCATCTAATATTTGATGTGACTTAACAAGTTTTTTCGAAGTATTCCTTTTTAAAAGAAAAATGTGAAATCGACTGCACCGCTACTCTCGAAAGAGTGACAGTGCAGTAATCGCGCATCACACATTGTCCCAAGATTTGTCCGGTTTCCATGAAAAGTCAAGAATTCATGCAAATCGCACCAAGTGAGATTTTCCTTAAATAACAAAAACTTGCCCTAAGTAAAAAGGGAAAAAGCCTAAAATTGGTAATGACCTTCAGATAATCACAAATATGAAACAGTAGACATTTGATCTAAATCTTATATTACATTTTAAGGCGACATTTCTTTTGTTTTGTTTATGTCAATCTTTTACCACATTTTAAAGAATTACACTTTCATTAATGTAATTCCTTTCATACGAGTTTAAATCATGAATGCCAAAATATAACGATTATAATATGGTGTTCAAGTACAATATACTTGTGTGTGAATAAAGTTAATAACGGACTAGTAAACTTTCTTTCTCGAAAAGGGAAACTAAATTTTTTTTCTCATTGCGTAGATGAAAGAACATAATCGTTGCATATGTGACATGGAAATATTAAAATTTTCAGAGTCCACCATTTGTATAATTCTCATACTCAATGTTTACTTTTCTCATTTATCAATTCTCAAATTTTATTTTTCGTTCTCTTTTTTTCCTGCAATATTGACCTATAAATTATCTGATATGAATTACAACATGTTTGATACTAGCCTTTGATATTTAAAGGATTTGGGTAGTGTTTGATAGTTAATGTATCTCAACAATTTGAAACTGATGCTCCATTTGTCGATTCTATGCAAAATAGAGTGTGTGGTCCTATTGATATCGTTACTAATTGGCTGTAACAATGTCGTTATGCTTCACGAATACTTGTTAAGACATACTTGATGAATATCATTTCTATTTCTAAAATTTTTACTACATATAATATGACAAAACAGTAAATGAAATAGTTGTAAGTTTTCCTTGAATAGTTAGTTAAACATTTGTTGTGGAGGCACTTATTACAAAATCCTCATCGAAAACTTAATAAGGTATATTCATAATTTGCTCGATACTCTATGAACATTTAGCAGTTAGAGATATTGCAGGTTATTTCCAAGACACTGACTAAACATATTCTATTAAGAATTTTTTAAACTTTAAGATGTTGTTAAATTCCCTACAAAACTGTTAATGCAATGAAACTATTGTGTTTCTTGATTAAATACTTCACGTATTTTCATGATGCTCACTTTTACTAAATTCCTTTACAAATATGAACAAACTTAATTGCATTAAGGGACTGACCAAAAAAAAATTGCATTAAGGGAAAGCCATCAAAATGTCATTTTACAATAATATCCTTCAAACTTGGACCGGGATGGCACTTATGTAGAAATTTGTTTGAATGCGCTAGATTTGACATTAGAAAAAAGAAAACTTATGGAGTGATTTATAAGTAAATGATCAATCCTCAAATTTCATTTCGTGAATACTTTATATGACAAATTTCGTTCATATATAATGGATAGGGTGATTACATTTGCCCCCGACGATAAAACATTCGAGTCCTCAAGTAAAAGAGAATGTGAAAAGTCAAGAATTACTAACTCATCGTACAAGAGACAACAGGGCTACTAAACATTCAAATCCAGGGGTTTGCCCTCACGTTTTCCTTTTTATTGAACTCTTTATTACAAACACCAAAACAATTCTCTGACACCCCTACCATCATGCATGATATCACATCTCAGTCGAGCCACTGCACTTCACCGTACACGTGGCCAAATAATCACCAGCACCATCATCATCACCATCATGACTTTGTTGTTCTGGATACCTTGAAGGGGAGTTTCATAATTCAATCTTTACATCATTTCACGCATTTCTTGACGTATCCACGGCATAGAAATTATTGAATGTGCAGTGTGGGTTGCAGTCAGCCACTGAAGAAGACATCAAATCTTTTGGCCCCATCTCTCTCTCTCTGTCTCTCTCTCTCAACCAAAACTTCCAATTATATAACAATGATGATATGAAATTTCTTTCTGGTTTTCCCTTTCTTGGCTAGAGAGAGAGAGAGAGAGGGAGATGGGACATTCGACAAATGAGATGGACATGGGACAAGGCCTTGGTGAGTTGGAAAAATGAATATGCAAGAGGGGGCATTGAATGAGGGAAGAAAAGATTCAAGGTGAGTACACAATCTCTGCATGGAATAGTGATAGCTCGTAAAAGAGAGGAGGTTATTTCGTTCCTATTACCACTATGTGAAAATACTAGTACGAATACCTAGAAATGGGTGAATAGATGTTTAAAATAAATCTTGATAAATAAATACAGAATAAAATAAATTTTGAGCAAAGTTTGAATAATGATTAAAGTCTGATAAGCGAGCCACCAGATTTCTAGTAGATGTTCAAAATCTATTATATGATGGAACGGACTTCTGAAATAACTTGTGAATATGTAACAGACTTAAATATGAAGAGTTAAGGAAAGATAATATTGCACATGAAATTTATAGTGGTTCGGCTTAGATTAAACTTATGTCTACTCTCCCACGCTAACAGCCTTCTGGTTGGATTCCACTATGCAATCAACGAGATATTACAACTTTGAGTACAAACACTCAGTGGTAGATCACACTATCTCACTAGTCACTCTTTTGGTATTTCTCTCACGATCACAAACGTTTAAGCTCACCAAAAACAAGTGTATGATTGAATATCGCTCAGACTTTGAAATTATAATTTTTATGCTCCGTCTTTTACTTGGTCATTGATCATTGATCTCCTTAAATACTCAATTTCCAAACTAGTTGTTGGACAGCATCTAGAGGATCTTCTTCCAATCTACCAATTGGACAGATTTGTATTTAGAAGATTTAGTAGCTGTTGAGTGATAAAAGTAGAATTCCAAATTGATTCTACTTGCCCATACAAACAGAATTTTGATTTCCATAAGTGGAGCTTCTCCGTTTAGAAAGTTCTTATCTTCAAGATCCAATTGTCAATCAATTAGATTGAGTCAATCAAATCTATCTTGATGTAAAATTTGAACCAGATCAGTATCCGTTATATGTTTGGGGCTTATGTAACGTTTTGTTAAGTTATCTTGTTTTGAACATGCTTCGTTCTAAATCTGTTATGTTTTAAACTTGTGTCTCGTTTTGGACCTTGTCACGTTCTAGACTTGTGTCTTGTTCTGGATATAAATTATGAGTGTGTTCTGTTTGAAATATAGTCTGAGTGTTTCTGTTTGAAATAAACTTTACAATCTGAACGTAAGTCTGAACATATTCTGCTTCTGAACATATTTAGCCTTAAGGTTTAGATACAGTCGTAATAAGTTCAGCTTCAGCATAGAGTATGTCTTTTGATTCTTTCAAGTATAGACTTCGACAATATCATTTACACATTCTATCATATGCATAGTCTATTACTCAACCATTAAACACGTTAGTAGGTTTTGATTTATTTTGTCATCTTCAAAACATCATAAGAGATTTCCCTAACACTATGTGACGCAAAGAGGGATGATAATTTGCGGCTTGGAATATCTAACAGACAATGAATAATTAATGAGGAGGGCACAAAGAAAGAAAAATGTACATTCTCTTTAACGATATGTTAGTATTGGACAATCATGTCATGAGACATAGTCATAGATTCGTATTTTCCTTTGAATCGTTCTTCTTATTGATGGATTATATATATTCAAACACTATTGGTATTTATTTTCAATTGAGTTTGCATGTGAGCGATATCTATGTTTATAACTTGTCAATCAAAAAGTCGGTTTGAGGAAGCTTTTCTTCTGATCAGGAATTGAGAAGAACAGAAGCCTAAGACTGTACATAGGAGGGGAAGATAAAAGAGTTGTTAGGATGGAGAGTATATTTGGCCTAGCTGTTGAAATGTCAAAGGACATCTCAATTTTTTGGTCACAACAAAAACCCTAGACATTAACCGTGTTTCTTGGCCAAGAAATGCGAATGAGATGATGCAATTTCGTAGAAAGGACATATTGTGCACTCGAGGAAAAACACCGCTGAACCTTTGACCCGAGGACCCTATGGCCGAAGCAGGGCGATCGAGTTCAACAAGTTTTGGATCAAGACTCCAAATAACTAGGAGAAATCCTAACTTTAGCCCACATCCTTAAAAAAAAAAAAAAAAAAAAATTTCTAAATTTTAGGTTATTTCCTAATTTTGCCTTGAAATTTTTTTCTCATAAAAAATCTTCAAGTTTCACTTTGGTTTCAAATCTACCCACACGTCTAAAAATCGCCACTAATTTACTCCAAATTATTAACATTAGAACTAGTTAGAAATTCATTATTGAACTTGCACTTTCATCAGCACCCTCACCTTGTAAAAAACACTAGCAACCTCTTGATATTTGATAATATTGACAAAATTAGTAGCAATTTCTTCATGAAATAAACAAAAAGAAGATTAGGATAGATAGAGATTGAACCTAAAGTTTAGGGTTTTTAGGAAATAAGCACCCTAACTTCAAACTCAACTGACATACCAAACCACTAATCGTCTCTCTTATTCTAACAATATTTTTCATCTCGATTGCCATAATAATAAGATAAATTATTCAAAGGGCTCTGACCGGCGTATATATACTTCACATTCAATTGCAAGGGGGATGTAGCAAACGAACAAGGACTCTTCTCTTTTTCACGGGGAGAAGAAGAGCAAATACGCCAAACTGCAAGGGGGTTAGTGCAATTTCACCCATGAAGCGAGTACGAAATGTGAAGGTTGTCTCCTAGTGTAGGAAACATATGGAACACAAAAGCGTGTGGTGAATTGAAATTGAAATAGTCGGACAAAAGAAGATGTTGGAAAAGGGCCAATGAACCGTACGATCTGGTCAGAAAGAGAGATGTGAATTTCTTGTTCTATTTTCTGGATTTTGGCAAGAAGAAACGTATTTTGAAATTCTGCTAAAAATTTCATTTTTTGTTCCTTGTTCGGCTAGAGAGAGAGAGAGAAAGAGAGAGAGGGGAGAATAGACAAAGGAAAAGGCAAGGAGCAGAGGGGGGAAGAGGGGCAGTTCGGATTGAGAATAATGGTGAAAGGCACGAGACATGAGAAGACCCATTAATATGAGAGAGAGAGTGTGTGATGAGAGGCTTATGCTGGGCTTATGCCGTATATTTCTCTCTTCATTATTCACTCGCTCTCTCTCTCTCTCTCTCTCTCTCTCTCTCTCTCAATCATCGTCACGTCGTTTTTGGTTCGCTCCTCCCGATAATCCCCCCAGAATTCCACGCCTTCCCTCTCTCTCTCTCTCTCTCTCTCTCTCTCCCTCCCTCTGCCTCGAACGACAGCTCTATGGCCTAGTCAACCTCACATATGTCCGTATGCTACGTGCTCTCGTTCTTGAGTTCGAGCAAATGTTTTGCTTGCACTAACTTCTACTCAAGAACGAATTAAAACCGAGCCAGAAAACACCACGATGTGAAATGAAATCTTAGGTGCTTCCCTATGCATGCGTGTCTCGCTCAACTATCCTCTTAATCTGATAGCACATGAGTTCGATTTATGCATATTAAGAACACTCTAAATATTATATGCACTACTCTTTAAGGTTGTTCTAATTCCGTGTAATATTGACTTCCGCAAATCCAAATAATTCATGAAGGTCTAATATAATCAAAAGCCTTTTGTTTCGATGAGAGGTGTGAGCAAACTTCTACTCCGAATACATATATAGGGTAAATGATCGATTGATCATAGCATATTATGATGTTATAAAAAAAATTTACATAAACTTATCGTTAATTCGAGAGGGCCAATAATTATCAACCTCGAAAAGTGGTAGGGTAAAAGGGCGTATGTATATTTTCTAATGCAGGAAGGTACATGCACTATATTTCCATATTAAATTTTTCCAACTTTTGTTTTTGCTATATTAGACCTACTAGCTACACCTACACCTACACACATCATTCTCTCTCTCTCTCTCTCCCCCTCTCTTGGTCCAGTCTTCTATCTCTTTCTAGTGATCAATCCCCTTCCCTGAAAATCTGAGAAACTCAAATTCCCACCCCCCCCCCCCTTCTCTCTCTCTCTCTCTCCCCCCTCAACTGTTCAACCCCAACTAACCACCCATTTTTTCTTATATATTATAATGGTTGCAGAAACCCTCATCGTCTCCCTTCGTAGGCACAGCAACACATTCCATATTTGAACCATATCTACCTTTTCAAAGTGAGGGCTCTACCATTTCTGTTTCTTGAACTCCCCCGCCCCCCTCATAAAGCTTTGGACCCTCCATACCCTTCCATTCCCCTTCTTCACTCGAGCCCATAACACTTCACTTCACTCCTCAAAACCACAAGAACCATCCTTTTCCTTTCTCCCTCCCTCCCTCCCTCCCTCCCTCTCTCTCTCTCTCTCTCTCTCCCTCCCTCTCTCTCGCTCTGTCTCTCGTGTGCAACGAAAAAGCTTCTAGTTTCCGAGAAACCCTAGCGTTTCGGCATTGAACTGTTGCTGTCAAGAAACATGTATATGATGGGTTGTCATGATGATGGAGATCTGTACATGGCCGACTCCTTCAACGGCCGAAAGCTCCGGCCCCTCATGCCTAGGCCGGTCACCAATCCTTCCCCTAATAACGGCGGCACCAACGCTGCGCCGCCTTGCTTGAGCCGTATCCACGGTGCCGACATTTTGGCACTGAATCACCATCTCGGTATACAATGATCTCTTCTCCTCTTTCGTCTTCTTTAGCTTTTCATAGAATAAGAAGCATGTAATCTTCTATTCATGCTTTTGATTCCATAAGTGATGTTTATGATTAGTTCCAGCTTATCAATTTGCTTTTTTCTTTCCCCTCTTTTTCGATGAATATATTCATTTTCCTCAACTAGTACCACTGGCATTTTTTTTTTGCAGCGACTATGGCTGAGCAAAAAAGAGAGTTCAATTCGCCACAGGTAGTGGTGAGCTCGCGGTGGAACCCCACACCGGAGCAGCTACGGACCCTCGAGGAGCTATACCGGCGCGGGACCCGGACCCCCAACGCCGACCAAATCCAGCAGATCACCGCGCAGCTCCGCCGGTACGGCAAGATCGAGGGGAAGAACGTCTTCTACTGGTTCCAAAACCACAAGGCCAGGGAACGGCAGAAGCGCCGCCGCCAGATGGAGGCAGGCCCTGAGGAGCCGAACCGTGATGCTGAAGAATCAGAAAGGAAAGAAACAGGTGACACTGCGCTCCCGCATTTGGCTCTTGAGTTATAAAGGCAAAAGGGTCATTGCACATACAGTTCATGTTCATGTTCATGTTCTTGTCTATTTTTCATAGCATTGGAGTTCCCTTCATTCCTGTTGTTATCATTGATCTATCATGAGAAACCTGGGTTTTTTATTTTTTTTTTTCTGGGTGAGGGTCACATGGAATGTGGGAGACAGGACTAGAAGAGAGAATTATGGGGTTGTTTTAGTCCTATTAGAGTCTTCTGATATGTTGCTTTTTGTGATATATTCTGTTTGTTGGGTTGTGATGTAAAGTTGTGTTCTTTCTGTTTTTCTTTTTGTCTACAGGCGCGAGTAGGACAGGGCTTGAAGTTGAAGAGACCAAGAACAACTGGGCACCCCCTATAAACTGCAGTACACTAGCAGAGGTCCTTAATTTCTCTCTTCTTTTTAAGTACTTTCTTTGTTTGTAGTCATAAAACTTCTTTCATACTGCTCAAAAAGACCATTCTCTCTTGAATTTGGAACATCCTTTTTCGAAATCTCGGTATCTCAAAAGGGGCCCCATGAAAAGCGATTAAGGGTTACTTATGTTCATATGATTAGGAGATAATTCAAGCAGAGAGACTCATGATAGAAAGGAGATGAGAAAAAGAACGTTTGTTTTAAGGGATAATGCAGAGAAGAGAAGGCGAAAAAGAGAGGCTTTTCTTGTGTTTGTTGGGAAATGAAAAGAGTCGTCCAAAAGCTGCAATCCTTCCTTTCTGTCGGGGCAGCTGTTATGAAACTTAGCTGGGCTTTCTGGGGGTCTGTGCTATATTCATTCACCGATTCCGTTCATCTCATTCTTGGCCCCCCTCCCTCTCTCTCTCTCTCTCTTTCTCTCTCTCTTTCTGATACAAGCACGCCTAATGATATACACAGACATGTATACATTTTCCTCTCTCTCTCTCTCTCTGTGCAGATCTTGATACAATGCAAGTCTGGGAAAATGAAATATACTTCATATCTTTCCTTTACCCAGAAGAGAAAAGCAGAACATATTCTATCGAAACTTCAGCATAAGTCAAACCCATGGTGCAGTGGTTGTCCCTCCTTTTCCTTCCCTGATGATAGCGTTCATTTTCTCTAAAAAAGTGCGCGATATTATGGATAATATGATACGAGATAGCTGGAGACACCTCGGTTTTATAAGTCAATCTCAGCGTACTTAGCGTCATTGTTTAAAGATACAATGAAAGCTTAAACATCATTTTGGCATACCAATGGAGCAAAATACTTGGTAAAAAAGAGTTGGAAAAGACAGTACAAACCCTAGGCATAGCTAGTTAGTACAATCTTCTGGCCTCTCACGTCCAATGTCAAGGGTCCTTTCTGGGACTCGAATGGTACACTCAACTTAGATTCCTAGGTGGGGGCAAATCATGAGTGGTCTCCTAATTTCTGTCATTTCAAATCGGTTGTTGGCATGCACGTAGTTTCCAAGAATTGTCCATGTGTTTTGGCCAATTAAATCTTGAAAGCTAAGGAAGTTTTTCTTCATGAATTATTTTTTTTTCCTTTTTTTTCTTCTTTGCAGGAACCCGCAGGGGCTACGACTCAGAAGGCACCAAAAGCAGGATCGGCAGCAACTTTGGCAGAGCGTAGAACGAGATCGTCGTCGTCTGATCAGTGGATCAAATTCGACGATGGAGAATTTCAGTGGACGAGAAGGCACAGCGCCAGCAACTTTCTGGAGAGGAATGCCACGTGGCAGATGGTGCAGCTGCCCTCTTGTCCTCATCCCACCCACCTCATAAATACCACAGCCCCGTCCACAGTCGCACCGCCTGCCACCCCATCTCTCCTCTCCGCCGCCGCTAGGGCATCATCGATGGACCCTAACAAGATCCTCAAGGCTCATGAACTCAGGAGCTTCTTCATGTCCTCGCCGTTCCGAGACGACCACGATCTGGCAAGCGGCGGCGGCAGCGGCGGCCGAGAGTGCGAGGAGGACTCCCAAACCCTTCAATTGTTCCCGCTCCGCAGCGGCGACGACTTCGATGGGAAGAGCGCCAGCCCTCCGTCCCATCATCAGCACCAGTTCTTTGAGTTCCTACCTTTGAAGAATTAGGGCATGTTGCATGGACTTGTGTTTCTAAAAGCCTGTGCCCAGATCATGATGATCTCATGGCGTTTTGTGCTAGGGTTTGATTCCATTATAATTATCATTATTATTATTATGTATGGTATGATATGACGATCTCCGGTTTGGAAAGTGGAGAGAGCAAAGATGATGTTGACCCTTTGATGTTTTACATTTCATGGGAGAAGCGATGGAATATTGGGTGGGATTGCGGTGTGAGAGGGAGGGTAAATATTGCCCTAAAGTGAAATCGACCCACGTTGGTTCTTTCAATGAAAAATGAACTATATTCAATGAGAATTTGACTGAGATGTGTGTTAACTTTGACAGGGTCATACGTTGTCCGAAAGAGAGAGAGAGAGAGTATTTGTGGGAATTCTATTCAGAGAGATTGATGTGGAAAGGGAGCGTCTGAATGGGGAATCCGGATGTGAGAGGTCCGTTTGATATTGAAGTGACTTAGGAAAAAGGCTGGTCTGCTTCGTGGGGGTAGAGGTTTGTTCTCCATTGCATTTCGAGAAGAAGAGTGGCATGTTGTTCATCAATTATTGCTGAAACGAGGGCCTGTGCAGATGGAAACGGAAAACAAGAAAGCGGACAATTTCTTCCTCGGTGAAAAGGACCATGGAGACGAAGCTCCACTACTATACATTTCGCTGATTATGTCTTATTCACTCAGAATTCAACCAACCATCGAGGATAGAAAAAAATCTGAAATTTGAAAAGTGTTCATGTGCCAACTGGATTAGACATTATGATATGATAAAAGAATTGGGTTCTACATTAATTTTTTCAAATTTCACATGTCATTCATAATTTCACTTGCGCATGAAATAAGATGTTAAAGTATCTCACATTTATTATCTTCAATATTTATATGCTCTTTACATATTTGTCCCCTTCAAAATTTCACGTGTCATTTCTAATTCGACTTACACATGAAAAAAGATGTGAAAACATCACATATCTCATTCATATACTCTTTAGATATATCGTCTCCCTCCAAATAAAAGTTTATATTGTTGCTTGGACATTCTCAACAAGAAGGAGCTAAACTTGTTAATTTTGTATATGGGTATAGGATATGTTGGAATTAAGATATCCATGTTGATTGTTGAATCAAACGTTGTGGAGTGATGTCTTGAGGAAATGCTAATCATTGTAAACTTTGACCCCCTCTTCCATAGTGTTGTGTTTACGATGAGAGAGCCAGGTTTTGCTGTCGGTGCACCTAGCTTTTCCTCATCTAATATTTCTCATCTTGAGCATGAGCAAGCGAGTTGGGATTTCACTTGCTTCTTCAGACAAAATAATAAGGACCCGAGTCATGCCATAACGATTCTTCTTCAAAAAGATCATGTCAACTAATGAGCAAAGATATCTTTAGATTTCTTCTAATGATTAGATTTTGCCCTTAAGCTGGTGCATCGAGGACTTAAGCTTCTTTGCAGACCATATTATTGCACGGCGTGAAATGGGATGACAAAAGGATCTGTTTTTTGTGAATGTACCATAGTGAAAAGACATAGTCATTACTAGAGAAGGTGTAAATGATAGCTAACAACATGAAATGTCCTCTTTCATCTTTAGTAAATTTTAAAGCCACGGTAACATGTTAACCCAAATTCTAAATAAGATCAGGTTAAGCAAAACTCTCAAGTCTTGGAACTCAACATGCGTCCAAGTAGACAAATTTTAGAAAAGAATTAGATCAACTCAGGTGGAACCGAAAATTTGATGAAGCCCAATTAAAGCTGGAAAATAATACTAGTTAGCTTAGCAACTAAAAATACATAATATACCTCGATTATGACGGCATTACTAATGGAACCGAATGGTTTACATGAACATGAATGCCAAAAAATTTTATAACCCTAGACTAGACTACTTGTGGAAATATAAAATCACTTTATATGATGCAGATACACGTATGACTAGGTTAGTAGATATTTTCATCTTTAGCAATAAATTGGGTAAGGTAAAATTTAGGGTTTGCGAACAGAATTGACTGAGGTAGACCTCAGACTGCCAAAGAAAGTGACCATACCTAAGACTGCTCCACATATGGAGACAGGCCCCAATCGATGGACCAGAAGTTTCCTCTTACATGAAATGCCCACAAGACATCATGTGACCTCCCTTCTCTCTCTCTCCCCCCCCCCCCCGTCGCTCTTGTAATAATTTGGTAATTATAAATTAAATATATTTCCCCTCCATAAAATAAAAATAAAAAATAAAAAAAGAAAGAAAATGTTGGAAATGTGTTGATTTCCTCTTTCTTTCTTCCCTATCTATATCATGAGGTCATCATAGATTCTGTCTCTCAATCCTTGTCTGACAGTGCAGTTAATGTCTTGGGTGAATACTTTTGTCTCGATCTTATTCATAATTTTCCCCTGTCGCTGTCTTTATTGGACATCATAAACCCCTGCTCCTCTCTTTTATTTTTTTATTTTTGGGTGTGGCCAGAAATTCTATGTGAATGATAGAGAGTTCAAGGTGGAAAAAAACGTAAATCTGCTGGTGGAATGATTTGGTTTGGAAAGGAATCATCCAAGGTATGTTTTTAGATGCAAGTATCTTTCCATCATTTTAGGCAAGTAAATTCCTAGTATGTTTACTGAAAAATAATAGATATGATTAGTGATGATTTTGGTTAAGGAAAAATGCATGATCATGATTTCCTCAAAATTTAGAGTAAATGTATCATGTAAATACAAGTTTAAAGTTTTTGGTGTTATGAAAAAATAACTTGAGGTAAATATATCACACAAGTATAATTTTGACGTTTCTTGTGTCATCAAAAGAAAAAATTGAATAAATATGTCACATAAGTATAGATTTGGAGCTTTTTGGGACACAAATTTTTTTTTAAAGGTAAATATGCCATTTTGGGCATAGTTCAAGCTTTTTTGTTGCCTTTTCCCTTTATTTTTAGTAGGTATATGTAGCAATAAAGAAATTTCATGCAATTTTTTTTTTTTACATCCTCTTTTATATGTATATTCTACTCTTGGTTGGATTGAGAAACTTATCTTCGCAACTAATGCCTAATTCTAGGAAAGTCAATGCTTTGTTTTTTCTTATAATTTAGGGGTGGGCATGTAAAGTTGACTGCCTCAAGGCTCATGAAATACCTTGCAAGTCCAGTAAATGGTTAAGTCTAAGCATTTGGTTGGTGCAGGTTATCTCGACCTAGACCATACTACATGCAATATGTGGAATCCGAATAAGTGATGTTTAAATTTTTAGTTAGAAATCTCCCAACGCTCCAATCACCCACGCCCCTAAAGGATCATTAAACACCCTGCAAGCCCAATAAATGATTAAGTCTAAGCATTTAGCCGGTGCAAGTGACCCTAACTCGAGACAAAATGCATGCAATATGTGGGATTTGAATGAGTGATACCTAAATCATGAGTTAGAAATCTCCTATGCTCTATCATACTCTCAAAAACTCATGAAACACCTACAAGACCAATGAACAGTCAAGTCCAGCAATTTAGTCAAAGTAGACAAACTCGACCCAGAATATTATGCGTGCTTATGGGATTTGAACGAGTGACGTCTACATCTTTGAGTCACAGATCACCCGACACTCCATCTGACCACGCCCCCTAGGAAGTCGAGCGTCGATGTTCTATGCGTGCCTAGTACTCCTTTAAGACACAAGAACAAATATTCAAAACTGAATAGAAGAGCAATGTAGCTTAGCGTGCTGTGTACGGAAACCAACGTTGAGGTCGCTCAGAAACCAAACCATATGTTACATGTGTCCAGAAATTGCAGACGAGACATTAACGAGAAGAGTGCAATTTCCATCGCCCTTTGAAGAGCCGAGGCCATGCATTGCGCCGGGCCCAAGCCCACTCTGAACGTCGGTGTGTTGTGCGAAGTCGTGAACACAAAGCGTCTCCTTTTCTTGTGGGGGACAATCCAGCTGCATTTCAAAGCAGACATCGTTGAAAATGTAAAAGTGAAGTAATAATGCTAGTTGTACCATAAATGATCTGCGGAATTAGTGTATTCGGTGACGTAGCAGTACGAGAATTCAGACGAGGTGGGTCATATTTCAAACGTGCAATAAAAACCTGTCGCATTATTTAATACATCAA
The DNA here is from genome assembly GCA_016097595.1 of Eucalyptus pumila. Lineage (NCBI taxonomy): Eukaryota > Viridiplantae > Streptophyta > Magnoliopsida > Myrtales > Myrtaceae > Eucalyptus > Eucalyptus pumila. Next base: position 68,543,907 of record CM027851.1, read on the forward strand.
TTTGATTAAATTTACACATTGATCTTAATATATCTAGCACGTTTTGAATTGAAAATACGCTTCACTAATGGCTAATGCTTCTCGATCATGTCATTTTAGGGGTAAAAGAAAACCAAGCTCTCATTCTTGCATTCATTTCGAATTAAACATGTTCAAATCAATTGTTGAGTACGTCATGCTGGCTTCGCTACTTCACTAAATCTTACCCATCTCAAATAAGATGAGCAATCCCCATCTTCTTGTGACTTGTTAAGACCTATCAAAATGGACCATAAACCATTTTTTAATCCATATTTATGGGTTGAGTTTTTATATTACTTAGTTATATTAAGATAAATGGTAAAATATAAAATAATATCGATGTTATTATTGTTCACAATTTACCTACACATTACTCATCTTTATGAATCTTCATCGCTTTAACTTGATCTTGCACTTGCTCACTCACTCAATGCTCTCACATTAGTTTGAGTATAAGTTTTCCTAGACCGACTTAAATATGGAAGCGGCTTAACCATGTGTATGGATTGGGTAGAGTATGTGTTGGGCATGGGTTGAGTTAGATACAGTCTACCAAATTTATATTGTATGGAAATTGATCAGGTTAAATGAGTCAACTTGGGCTTAATCATTTGTTGACCTGACTCAATCTATCCATCAACTCTTCCAAGCAATAAATTAAAAAGTGGCTATAAACGTTGTCTTAGGACTTAACCATTTCCACAAGCGTTCGCTCAACGCAGGCCAATTATTGCAATCTAGGACCACCTTAGGGAAGACTTCACAGTACAAGGTCAAAGCAAGTAATCAATTGGGCTGGGCCCCCGGGAAAGGAGTTCTAGAAGTTGGGCTCTATCCGGGCCTCATTAGTGTTTTGGACTTGATGGGCCTTCTCAATTTGGGTGATTTTGGGCCTATCTTTCCCCTCGCAATCCAAAAACTTTTCCGCTTATTGGGTAAACAACGAAATCCCACAATGCTTACCAAGTCGAATCGAGCTATGCAGACCGATCGAGCGGTTTTCCTAAGACGGCGTCGACGAAGCCTACCTCGAATGGCAAACTTCTGGACCTGCGAAATACTCCACTAACCACATGGATCGAAATCAGTGGTGGCCATCTTTCTTGGAACAAAAATTGGCCCAATCACTTGTGTGTTTTAGCTCGGTCCATGCTTTTGGACTAGATTTCCCCCACCATCCAATCTGGGCCCATTGAATAAACTAAACTATTTTTCACTTTATAAATTATTTTTAGGGGCAGAATTTTTTCTCTTTAATGAGGATCCTTGCACAATGCATGTGATATAATATTCTCATCAAAATGCATCCTTATCTTGATAAATTAAATTATTTTAATTTTTTGTAATTTTTTCTTTTTACTTTCGAAATGAGGAACCTGTAAAATGCATATCATGTAATTGTCCTCTATAGAATGCATTCACATAAATCTGTGCGTATGATCTCAAAGGCAATTTGGCACCGTAAAAAACTCCTCCCCAACCAACGAAAAATAATTAAAAATGAACTTTATACTAAAAAAAGGTTTAAACCGAACATGTCGGATAACTTTTTGCAACATGGAGAAACATAAAATGTTACGGTGGTAGCATGATGTAATCGAGAATGTGACCCGATATTTTTTTTAATGTAATTCTTAAAAATTCAAGCAAAAGGTGGAGAAAGTAATTCATCACGTAAGATATATTCTCTTAAGTCGCAATCTGAAAATCCCCCTCTTTTTTAAGGGACGCTTCAACCGACCATCACGGATTTTTCTCTTGGGAAGCAAACGACGTCGCGTTTAATGTACTCGATCCCTGTACCTGGCCATTAGACGACAACAATTCCAATCAAGGAATCTCTTTCCCCCATGTCATATTCGCTGCCAACAAAATTTTAATAATTGTATTGTCTCCCTCTTCTGCACCGGTAAATGGGCTAATCGCGTTAACAATTCCCTTTAAGCGATGGGATCGCAGATCCGCCGCGGCGTGTTTTGTATAGTCAGGTCAAACAGGGATCGGATCGGTTTTGGATCGAATCGAGAATAATCCGACTCAAATTAACTCATAATACTCATACTTGACCTGACTTATATTTGACCCCGTTAGAATATTTAAATAATACATTATGCATTCATCTAATAAAATAATTAGTATTGATCCCATAAAATCTCACATTGTATAAGAGTTAGAGGTCTCCATTTCAAATTTTTCCATGCATTATTTATCTTCTCAATTAAATTTCCACATTTTAGATTAAACGTGAGGGGGAGTGTGAAAATATCTAAATAATAAAGCACGCTTTTATGTAATAACTTAAGCTTTTAAAACAGTTTGTTGTAGTCCTATCGGATTCTCACATTGTATCAAAACTTAAGGTCTAATCTCCATTTATCTGCTCAATTAAATTTCAACGACTAATACTAGGCAAAAGACTAGACTAAACATGAATGAGAGTGTTAATATATTTAAATAATAAATCATGCCTTCATCTAATAGTTTAAATTTTTGAAATAGTCAGTAATTTCACGTGGTATCAGAGTTGGAAGTTATGAGTTTGAACTTTATAAATCTCATTTGTTGCTCCATTTTAATTTCCACATCTAATAATAGACAAAAAAAATCATACTAAGCGTGAGGAAGAGTGTTAGAATATTGTGGAAAGCCCATCTGTCACCCCATTAAATTTTATAGGCTTAGTACTAGGTAAAAAGATCAAACTAAGCGTGAGGAGAAGTGTTAGAATATTATGGGACCACTACCACAAAAGGAACTATGAAATGAAGGACTTTGCCTTTCTCCTTTCAGGCACTTTTCTTTCACTGTGTCATCAAGCTTAATTTATAAGTCAAGGGAGAAGCTAGTTGCCTCAATAGAGGAACTCATCCTAGAAAGCCTTTGATTCATAATACATGGGACAGCCCTTTTGCTGCTCCTCTCGATACCACAAAATCCTAGCCCAAGGATACAACATGCGAGAGTGTTGGAGTATTATGGGACCATCGCTTGGGGAGGAACTATGAAATGAAGGACTTTTCCTTTCCCCTTTCAAGCGCGTTTCTTTCATTACGTCATCAAGCTTAGTTTAAAGGTCAGGGGAGAAGTTAGTTGCCCCAATAGGGGAATTCATCCTAGAAAGCCTTTGATTCGTAGTACATTGGACTACCCTTTCTTCGCTCCTCTTGATACCACGAAAACCTAGCTCGGGAACACAACACCTAGCCACTCTATTTTTAACTTCTCGAGACAATGCCATCCCAAGTCAAGCGTAAAAAGACCATGCTAAGCATGTGGCGAGTGTTAGAATATTGTGAGATCACTATCAACTGTTTTAAAAACTTAAATTATTAGATGAATACATGATTTATTATTCTAACACTCCGCCTCAAGTTTAGTACTAAAAGCTCAGTGTGGTCTTTTTGCCTAATTTAAAGGGTGGAAATTTAAGTAAAATGGCAAATGGAGCTTGAAAATATTCGAACCCGGAATCTTCAACTCTGATATCATGTGAGATTTTAGGAGACCATAATCAATTATTCTAAAAGCTTAACCCATTAGACGAAGGCATAGTTTAATATTTAATTATTTTAACACTTCCCCTTACACTTAGTTTGGTCTTTCTGCCTAGGGCTAGACCTAAGTGTGGACATATTTAATTGATGATGCAAATGGGACCTGAAAAAATTTGAACTCAAGACCTCCAACTTTAATATCATGTGAGATTTTGGTAAGATTACAGCCAACTATTTTTAAACTTTAAGCTGTTAGACGAAGAGGTTATTATATTCTAACAGACTTGATCCATACTACTAATTATTATACTCAAATTTAGGTGAAAGCACAAGCAAGCATAAGGGTGGTTAGTTCTTGGTTCCCAATGGTGCTCGATTCCTAATTCCCAAAATTGGGAGCCAAGGACCAAGCTGGTTGGTCCTAGGATCGGAAATCAAGTTGGACCATCGATCCGATCCGATCTAATAGAACTAGTCTTCTTTTTCTTTTTTTTAATGGCAACCAACCTCCAAGAGAAGATCACAAGCTCCCTACAACTTGCATTGTCATCTTGGCTTTGCTATGTTTATTCCCTCTTAGCAACTCGATTGATTTCTTCAACTTTTATGCCATTTTCAACTTTGGCAACTCCAATTCTGAGATGGGCATTGGCACGCTCTTTGCTAAGGATGGGAAGTGACGATGGTTGGTCGATCTGGTCTGGTCTAGTTCCCGATCTAATTCCCCATTGGAACTGGGAACCAAACCGTCCGAACACGGTTCTACTTTTAGGGACTGGAAACTGAGCCGACACTCTTGAGAATCAAATTGAACCACTCGATTAGGCCCAGTCCGGGCGGTTTCCAATTTGAGCGGTCTATCTTGCACACCCCTAAGCAAGCAAAGAGATCAAATGAGGCAAGTAAGAGTCATAGAAGTGGATTAGGTGTAAATAAGTGATGAACTGATCTTATTGATAATCTATTTATTGAATATAACGAACACTATTAATAACTCAACCCATCGAATATGAGTTAAGAAATGAATCGATAGGTCTAGTCCCATTTGAGTCAAATTCGAGATTAGCATGGCCTTATTATGATATCGGCCATTGGGAAATCTCTCGCATGAAGTATATTAGAGCTAAATGGAATGGAACGAGCGTTTTTATCGAACTCGTGATCACGTGAAAACCAGCGACCATTCATTATTAGGCTGAATCCTCTGCCAGACGGTATTCAGAGTACCGTTGATATTCCCTCTTTTGGCTGGGTCCCCCCAGCCTTCATTCATCAGGAGCTCGAGGAATCCCTATGTTTTCGATCAACGGCTCTGGTCGACGTGGAAAGCACAAGCAGCCCCCGGTCAACCGCTCCGATTTCGGTGCTCCCCACTGGTCTCCTGAGTTACCCAGTACACTGCATTTCTCTTGGTAATATCGATAGAAAGCCAATAAATAAAACTGGATTGGACTATGATCTTTGCTATTGCTTTGTTTTTTTGTTTTTTCAGTATAAAGCTTGATCCGTCCATTGTTCCATGTGAAAATCTGGAACATGAATACTCCAAATGGTATGGGAAAGGATCATCTGGATAAATATAGTCATCCTTACAAATTTCTCGAAGTTCTACATCCTCAGAGTCCATCACCACCGAAAGATATCAAATACCCTCTTTTCTTTTTTGTGAATTTTCAAAGTATAGAGTGCAAAAGTGAAGGGCTTAATTTATTAGAGGAAATAACAACACCGTATGACACGACGCGACATAATTTCATGATTGAACCGACTTCTAATAAAGAAGCTTACTTATCGTCTCTTATGTTGGGACATCGATCGGCTGGCGGCAGGTTCCTTCTTGAAGTATCAATTTTAGGATTTCATGTGAAAATAGGACTTAGGTCTCCTATGTGACGAGTGTGACGCACGTGTGGCAATGTAAGACAAATCACGTCTCTGGTTTTTTCTACCTATTGAATTGAAAAAGGACCAAGGATGACATGGATTTTTTTCACTTTTGCAGCCCTAGAATGCGTGATTGCCGTAACTTTAAGCGTGATTGCACATGGGCGACGGGTGCGCAAGCACACAACTTTTTCTCACTACGGAAGATGGACGAGCAGCGTGGATGTGGGTTTTGTGTGCATGCAGGCAGGGGACGCTTTGATTCTCTCCGTCACATGGAACGCCAACGCCAACGCCAATCGCCTCCTCCTTCCTTTCTTTATAAGCAATTTCTTGGTCCTCGAATGCAGACAACTATACTCCACTGACCCTTCTGACGTCCTCGATTCACGAGCCAAACTTTTGCTTCACTCTCTCTGTTCCCCTCTCTCTCTCTCTTTCTCTCTGAAAAGTAATTGACAGGGGAGAGATGGATGGAAGAAGGGTCATCTCTTTAATCACCAGCAGAGACCCCACGACTTCTACCCTCTTCGTTTTATATCATTATTCACCTCACTCGGGGGAAAAACGAGCAGGAAAGGAAAAGAAGGGCCAGCCGTTTAAAGTGAAAACCCTACTGATGCTTCCATCTCTCTGTTTTTTCCTCTCTATATAAAGGCACTTACTCAGTAGGATGTGAAGAGAGTGGAGAGAGCCGAGTGAAGAAGCTCCTTTCCTTGAACTCTCTTTTTTGGTCCCCTTCGTTTGCACTGAGTCTGGTTTGCTGATTGGAGGGTCCTCCTGAGCTCGACAACAATGGCGGCAACCCTGAGGCCTGCGCTTCCTCTGCTCCTGTTCGCGCTCCTCTGCTTACACATTGCAGGTATACGCACATGCACTCTCCCTCTCTCTCTCTATCTTCCGTCTCTCTGGCCTGCTGTCTCCACATTGCAATGCAGGGGAGGTACATGCACTCACTCTGCTGACAGCACTGTAGAAACCCATCATTCTTTCTCATAGGCATTATTGGCTCTTGCCTCCATTTTAGGGAGATTTCTTGAACCACGAAGGCGAGACACAGATTTCGGGGAAAGAACTTAGATCTGTAGATCTCTTTTTAGCCATTTTCGTTTTGCAACAGGGTGCCAAGAAAGAGGGTCACATCGAGTAGCATCAGGCGATCGAAGTTTCTGTTCAAGAGCACGTTCGTTTAGGCTTTTGCTTTAGGCAAAAAGTACTCATACACAACTTGAGATATCTAGTGAACTCGTGTCCTTTTTGTGCCAAAGTGAAATCTAAGAAAGTTCATTCGGTGTTTGAATTAAAGTAAATTTGCGAGAGCCGAAAAGTTTGAAAAAGAAACATTAAAATACAAGTCGCTCTAAACATTCCGTAAATCTAGAAGCTCAACTTTGTCGGTAGTTTCATAGGATTCTTTGAGAAGAAGTGCCTTTTCACTTTCGATGATGCAGAATGAGTGGTTTTTCAAGTTTTGTATCAACTTGCATTGTGACATCTGGACTGTGTGAAGCATGAATAATGTAGCGACACTCCCAATTCTATGAACATCGAGGCTTGATGCAGATGTTGCTGGTTCTAAACAATCCAGACCGCCCCATTTGCGACTTGTTAAATTTTAGCGGTTTGTAAGTGAGACGAAAACGCTGGGCTGTGCTGAACGTCCTGCTTTGCATTGTTGTTGTGCAGACGAGGCGTTGGCAACAACCGTAACCTTCGTCAACCGCTGCGCTCACCCTGTTTGGCCAGCCATTCAGCCTGGTGCCGGCAAGCCCCTCCTCGCCCGTGGCGGCTTCACCCTCCTGCCAAACAAGGCCTCCACGATCCGCATGCCGGCCCTCTGGTCCGGCCGCTTCTGGGGCCGCCATGGCTGCACCTTTGATGCCAACGGACACGGCCGATGCGCCACTGGGGACTGTGGCGGCTCCCTCCAATGCAACGGCCTTGGCGGCACCCCGCCTGCCACCCTCGCTGAGATCACCCTAGGCAACGACCAGGACTTCTACGATGTCAGCCTCGTCGATGGCTACAATCTCGCCATCTCCATCACGCCATTCAAGGGCACTGGGAAATGCAGCTATGCAGGTATAATGATATGAGCAATTATATGTTCGATATGCAGAGCGGTGCTCTAGCTGTGGCTAGGATAATGTTCTGCGAATTATATCCTGCGTGTCAAAGTAATTAGGAAGCGTGTATAAACTAATTCGCGTAATTGTTGCAAGATACTTGAACACGGTAAGAGAGATAAGAGTTAGACGACGAACATGTTGTCTAAGCACAATCAAGCTGAAACAATATCCTCTTCCGGCTCGCAGGTTGTGTGAGCGACCTGAACACGATGTGCCCAGTGGGACTCCAGGTCCGGGGTCACGACAACAGTGTCGTGGCCTGCAAGAGCGCCTGCTTCGCGTTCAACTCTCCGAGGTACTGCTGCACAGGGAGCTTTGGGAACCCACAGTCCTGCAAGCCGACGGCCTACTCGAAGATCTTCAAGACGGCCTGCCCCAAGGCATACTCCTATGCGTACGACGACCCCACGAGCATCGCGACCTGCACGAGGGGGAACTACATCGTCACCTTCTGCCCTCACCACCGCCGCTAGAGAGAGGGACGGGCGACCCCGGCTCGCATATTGTGTTTCGACTTCCGGTCCGACCGTGGTTGGTTGTTACCTAAGTAAAGCGATTATATTGTAGTCGGTTAATGTGATGGTAATTGGTAGTAAGCGGGCAAGTCCAGGAGGACTTCTAGTGGGGGAAGTTGGTATGGCTGTTGCTGGAAATTGGAGTTATGTTGCTTTAGTAGGTAGAGATGATGTGCTTTTTATTGGACTTGGGCACTGCACTATATTAGTATATCACAGAGAACATTAGTGAAGGTTGTGTTGAGAAAGTGAGTAGTCGCTTTTGGACTGTGGTCACTTACTTGGAGGGAGTTGGTCACCAAACTCCCATTTATTATTCTCGCTTTGATTGCTGGAGTTCCGATTGCTTCTTGCTGCAAATGGGCCTGATCATTCAGACACTTCGGGGGGCGTGTCGGTCCGGGGTCGGTCGAAACCCAGGTTTGGGCTCGGGGCATGCCATACGGTACTCTCGGGCCATCTCGCCGGCGCTCGATCGTTGATGCGCATCTCATCGACGTGCACAGGACAGTTGAGGATTGCAAGATCTTGGTCCATGCACGAGTCTAGTAAGCATTTTCAAAGTCATCTGGCCATGGCCATTAATTGAAAAATCTACGTGATAGTCTTGAGCTGCTCTCATTTCAAAAGTTAGCTCATGAACCTGAAAGGATGAGACTTTTTCTTATTTTTCTAAATCGTCATATTTACAAACAGAACTTTTTTTCACGATTGGTATGAGATGGCCTCAACAAAATTATCTAAAATAATTTTAGGAGAGAGGAAAGAGGGGAAATGGGTCTTGATGGGGGTCCGGCTCAACGAGAAAGGTGTTTTGCCTAGACCTCGAAAAAGCAGAATTGGGCCCATTCTAGCACGTGCTAGATAGGCAATTACATCGAGCGGTCAAGTCTATTATTAGGTCTAGCAGGAATATTTTGAAAAACTAAAAGAGGAGACGATTTCATTATTTACCCGCCATCCGAAAAGGCCGATTAATTACATTCTATTCTATACAAGTACAGGAACTAAAATTAGCTTCCAACTTCTCAATGGCTATTTGGAGCGCCCTTTTACTTAACTGGTGAATTCCAATTTACTCACGATGCACGAATTAGGAGAAAAGCTACAACAGATTTCAAATCATGTTGATAAGGATATATTAATCTTAACTTTTTATAATATGAAAATTTTCAAATTTTTACATATATAACACATTTACCTTTCTTTAAAATCCTTATATGGACTCTGAAAAACAAATTATGTTAACATGTTTTGGTTGAAAAATCATCTAATGGAACTTTGATAGAGGTAAATGTAAGTTTAGAACTTTTTGTGTCACAAAAAAAAAATTTAAGATAAACGTTTCATAATAAATATAATTTGAAATTTTTTGTGGTCATTTCCCAAATATTTAATATTGAAGTTTGATGATATTTTGAAAATTTTCAAACAATTCTTTTTCTTCCACAATTTTCGGAAAAATAAAAGGCACAAGTTGATAGACCGTGACAGAATTTTGGGAAAATGACAATTCAAGGGCAATTTAGCAATTTCCCTTGGGCCCATTAAATAACAGATTGCGACATATCAAAGCTGGCAAAAAAGGACACAAAAGGAATCCTCACTTTAACGCGAGGTGACTACGCCTTTGCGGCTTGTCTGAATTGAACTGCGTCAATAATTTTCAGATTTATGTTGCTTGGCAAATGATAATAACCTGAGGTTACATATGTCACGGTTCTTTGTTTGCCAAGACTATAACATATGAAGGATCTTTCTAGACATTTGTTTATTTTCTGTTATGCAACATCATCGTATTCTTTGTTTCTTCTCTCTCTTTCCCCTTTCCCTCGTTTGCAAAAACTCAATGACCTACGGGTGTTAGTTGAGTTCAAAAATTAAAAATTTTAAAAAAATAATGAAAATGAGGATTATCGTCTAGCCTTATTCGCTAGGTTGTGGTATATGTTAATCTCAAATGCTAGTCAAGACATAATCTCTAAACTTATTACCAAAATCCGTGCTCTCGCCATCTCCCCTGCTACCTCGACCATCGACTAAATTAGTAGAAGTGTCAACGGTTCGGTTCAGTTCGATTTTTTTGAAAAATCGAACCGAACCAAACCGAGCCATTAGAAAAATCTTCCAAACCGAACCGAATACGAACCGAACCGAAATTTTGGTTCGGTTCGGTATTTCAGTTTTTCGATTTTTGGTTTTTAACCTTTGGTTTTGGTTTTCGTTTTTTTTTCTGTTAAACTCAGATTTCTCCACTTTTATTTCTCTACTTTTATTTGTTGGTTCAGTTCGGTTCGGTTAACCGATAAAAACCGAACCGAAAAAACTGAATTTTTCCATTCGGTTCAATTCGATTTTTAGTTCGATTCGATTTTCGGTTCGATTATTGATACCCCTATAAATTAGAGCCATCGCACCATCCACAACACTACTCTAGCACCACCAAGCGCTGTCGGTTCTCCGCCACCCTTCACTTCCATCATCCTCCATTGTCTCTCTCTCATGGACACAACGTGTCCTTTGTGTTCTTTTGTCTTTAGTAATTTTGGATGGTGAAAATTCAACAATTATAAAGACCTTACCAATTATGATAAAAGCTGTAGGGTAATAATTTTTTTTTTTTTTTGAGAAAATCATAGTTAGGTCGTATTAGTAGCTTTTCATAAGACCCAAGATATTGATAGCGAAATTGAAATGGACGGAAGGGTTCTTAGTTATTATTATTTTTATGGAATCAAACAAGGTTGGCCCAGGTAAGGCTTCGCAGTTAACACCACAATGTACCTTAAGAAGGACGACTCCAAATTAGGATGGATTCTTCCACGGTCTTGTACGGTTGTGGCCATAGGTGTTTCACGCGACCACATAATATGTGGTCCGACCGACATAGCCCTTGGCCCATGAACGTGGGTGGGCCGTGTTCAACTATATGTTCATGGGCAATGAGTGCTCTACCAACATTACGAGATGAATAACACACCCTATCAATTCTTAGGTCACCAATCAATTATTGACTTTAATAATATTTATTGAGAGCATGTAGTAGAAGCTAATACCTTCAATCAGGAGATCGTAAAAAAGGAGCCCGAGCCCATTAACACATATAATTAGACCCACATTCACTTAAAAACTTAAATCAATAAATTATGCGTCAACTAAGATATATTAACTACTACACAATGTACCAATTCTTCCATGTGAAATTTCTTTAATACTCCTGGTATAGCCAAACGGTAAGCCATACAACTACCCAATGTATGTAGAAACCCGCGATCCTCTTTCACCGAGAACATAAAGAGGCAATACCTGAAGTTGATTTTCCTCGTGATGAAAAACTTCATCTTTCGACTTATGGAGAAGAGATCTAGCTTTTATGGGGATAATGTAGACGTTAAACTCTCTACTTTTGTTTGAAAATCCAAAATCATCCATCTAACTTTCTCTGATTCAAAAGGGTCCCTCTACTTTTTGAAAAATGTCGTTGTTAGCCCCTCCGTCGTACTTTTTCAACCGATTAGTTTTTGCTGATATGGACTGCCACATTACTAACATGAATGCTGTGATACACGTGTCATACAATGATTCGCTCTCGAGATTTGCTCACCATTCGACGATATTATGGATCCTAACTGGGCCGGGTGGTTCGGGACGGCATGCTGGCGGATGGGGTTTGAACATGGCACCTTCGGTTCCCTTCCCATCCTGAACTAGGGAAATGTTGCCGTCCAGAGGCATCATGGGTGCACATCGAATGTGATCAAGGTTTCTAAACTCGTTGCACGAAGGCCGATTCGAGACCATCAAGGTCGTTGGACTGACGATAAGAGAGAATGCTCAGGATGGTGGCCAACCCGAACCCTGCGGCGCATCATCATCGCCAACAGGTTAGGTGGGCCATCGAAATTGAAGAGTATGAGGATGAAAATGCGGATGATCCATCGATGGAGGCTCTCTCTACCGAGCTTTCTTCCCTTTGGGGAGAAGTTCATAGGGTCGAGATGCAACAAGGATTTGCAAATAACACTGTAATTCGTTGTTTAATGTGATGTTTATGTAGACATTTGAACTTTACTAAGATGGATAACATAGCTCTTTTATTTACGCCCCTTAAACCCTTCTTGATGATTATCACAGAATGGGAGAGAATGTGAATGAGAATGCATGTGTTGCTTAATTTGATAAATAAACATTCTTGCGGTGGGGCTTAGACTTAAAAAAGTTATTGATTTCTCCAATAATATGTTCAGAGGGAGTTTCTTGATTAGAATGTTTTATTTAAATTAATGAGGCTTTGTCATCATAAAAAATAAGGAGATTATTAACCCAAATTTCGATTTTGAGATGTTATTGATTATTGCCAAGTTTATATATATATATATATATATATATATATATATATATATTTGAGTGTTGTTTTCAAGACTGACTCAGTCCTGAAGAATAGGGCAACTACCTACTATGGAGCATTTCTCTATAACTACTCTTTTGTTTGTATGCATATCATGTGTTTGTTAATTTGCCTCTCATTTTGTAGTGTGACGCATATTCTACATATTTGGGCTAAAAGTGTTGGAAGATATGCATTAGATCGGATCCCGGAGATATGCTTGGAATCTCGGTTGATTATAATTGTGCATAAATTAGTTAGGAAATTAGATTATGATTTTATTATGATTTCCAAGATATATTTTTTCCAGAAATTGTATCTAGTCCGTATTATAATTACAGGAGAAATGTACAGCAGAATATAGAATGATAATACAATTCTTTCACATTCCTCTCGTCTTCTTCCAATATTTCGTCTCCTTTCATGGTATCAGAGCACTTTGGCTTCTGATTTTTTTCGCTTCCGCTTCTGATTGCCCACCAGAGGAGTTCTCTCCTGCAAAACAGAACTGCCATCCGGTAGTGGAATCACCTTTGAGGAAGAAGATAAGAATTTTTTTTACCTTCAATGGCTGACGATCAGTCCATCGCAGAGAATCCTTTGCAGACGCAGATCCAAAGCTCACCTGCCACAACACAACAACAACAGCCACTCCAGACCCAGCCCATACAATGGATACCCACGCAAGCTCAGTTTAATCTGGGGCAACCCGTTTCGGGCCAACCTCTCCAGTGGGTACCTTACCCATGGTACCTTGGGCCAAGCCCAACTACATCATCGCCTGGCTATGTAGGGCACCAAGGAGCCCATGTCCAATCCGAAGGGAGCCCACCAGCCGTAAGTGGGGCAAGCCCGACCTCCGGATTGGAGCAGACGAGCGGGTCGGGAGAACCGGGTCGGGGCACAAATCCCTACCCGGGAATTTTCAATGCGGGGCATCAATACGGATCGGGCGAACCGGGTTCAGGGTCAAATCCCTACCCGAATTTCGCACCCGGTCTCTTGCCGTTCCCAATCGGTGCCGTCACCGGTCGACCGGAGCTTGGAGACCCTCTGTTCGTCTCGACAGACGACGGTCCTGAGTTGCGGTTGATCAACCTACAGTTAACCGGGCCGGAAAAGTACTCCAAATGGTCCCGAGACTTCCGGCGAGCCTTGGTGACGAAAGACAAGGATGGGTTTCTAGATGGAACTGTCCCGATCCCCGCTAACGACCGACTGGCGCGACACTGGAGGAAATGCAACCAGCTCGTCCGCACTTGGATCGGCAACTGCATCTCCCCAGATGTCGCGGCCGGCCTTCCACCGACGGAAGATTCGAAGAGCATGTGGGATAACATTAAACAAATGTACGGCAAGTTAGACCGAGCACGAATTTTCTCTTTGATGCAGGAACTCAGTGATTTGAAACAGGGAAATATGACGATTTCAGCATGTTACAACAAACTATCATCCCTGTGGAATGATCTTGAAGCCGTAGAAGAGAAACTCGAGGGTCCGGAGGAGACACTCACACAATTCCGATCAATGAGAGAAAGGGAAAAGGCAACCCGTTTTTTGTTGATTTTGAACGATTCGTACCTGACTTTTCGTTCTCAGATCTTGGCCATGGATCCGATGCCGCCTCTTGGACGGATTTTTCAGTTGGCCGTCCAGGAAGAAAGCCAACGGCTTGCATCTTCGGATTCGGTGAGAGGAAGAGAGAGTTTCGCCCTAGCAAGCCGCGGCGAGAGGCGGAACACGGGACCGAAAACCCTAGCAAACGAAAAAGGGGCACAGGAGGAAGGGTTAGGGTTTTCGTCTGAGGATGCTCGACTCCTTAAAAAGGGAGGAATGGGCGGTCCAGATCTTTCGCGCGGAATGAGCGGCTCAGATCTCTCACGCGGAATGGGTGGACCAGATCCCTCGCGCCGATCGGACGGTCCAAAGGGCTTCATCCACTCGAGTGGATCGGACGGTGGTGATGAGTCCCATGGACGAGGATCCAACGGTGGTGGATTTATCTCAGCATCTGCAAAAAATTTTAATTTGAGAAAAGGTAAATTATATTGTGAATTTTGTAGACGTCCACATCACACAATAGAAAATTGTTGGAAGCTGCACGGTAAACCCGGAGAAAAGGAAAAAAGGAAGGAAATTTCTACAGCTTATCAAATCAGTGGTGCTAATGCTGATCGGTCTATCAATGAACAATACCAACAGCTGATGCAAGCACTACAGAAATTAGACACCTCAAGCAAGGGAGGAAATTTCTCAGGTATTTCTCGTTGCCTGATTAATAATATCTCAAGGAAATCCTGGATAATTGATTCTGGGGCAAGTGATCATATTGTTTGTGAAAGGGCATTATTCTTAGATATACATGAGAATTTGGATTTTCCTATTACTGTGCAATTACCCAATGGGAATGTCACTCATGTTACAATCACTGGCACAGTCAAACTCAGTCCACAAATTATACTCAAAAATGCTCTTTATGTCCCAGAATTCCGGTTTAACCTTGTTTCTGTGTCCAAAGTCTGCAAGGGAAATTCCTGTCGTGTCTTGTTTGATTCTGACACTTGCTTCTTTCAGGCCCTTTCGACTGGCAGAATGATGGGCTTAGGTAGTCTCTTTGAAGGGCTGTTCCTTTGGACAAATTTTCCAAGTAACCTTGATTTAGTGCCATCTCTTTTAAATAAAATGTCATTGTGTAACACGACTACCAATGATAGAGATTATTTTATGCATTCAAGATTGGGACATAGTGCTTTATTTCCTTACTCTAAGTGTCAAATATGTCCTCTTGCCAAACAATCACGCATTCCCTTTCCTTCTAGCAAAAGCCGTGCCAATAACATTTTTTCCTTGATTCATATGGATGTCTGGGGCCCTTATCATACCCCACATCATGATGGGTCACGTTATTTTTTGACAATTGTGGACGACTATTCTCGTGCCACACCGGTTTTTCTAATGCAGTCGAAGGGACAAGTTTTCTCACATTTGAAAACTTTTATCACCCTATCCAAGAACCAATTTGGGAAATCTATTCAGCGCATCCGGACAGACAACGGGAAGGAATTCTTCAACAATGACTGCAACTTTCTCTTATCATCTCATGGGATTCTCCATGAAAGTTCATGCGTCTATACCCCACAACAGAATGGAGTAGTAGAACGTAAACATCGCCATCTACTGGAAGTTGCACGAGCATTGAAGTTTCAAGAGTCTATTCCGAAGCTTTACTGGGGCGAATGCATAATTACTGCAGCCTATCTCATCAACCGGATGCCAACTCGAGTACTCGATGGCAAAACTCCGTTTGAGTTGCTTTTCAAGAAGAGACCAGCATTGGAACACTTAAGGATATTTGGATGCTTGTGCTTTGCATCTATCTTGGGTCCCCGTGACAAAATGGGTCCTCGAGCTCGACGTTGCATCTTCATTGGCTATCCGAACCTACAAAAGGGATATCGTGTCCTTGATCAGTCAACCTGGGAATTCTTCATTAGCAGAGATGTCATTTTTCATGAAGACAATTTTCCTTTTCATGACAAGGAATTTTCGGGAGAAAAACAAGATAATTTCATGCCTCCTGATAGCTCCCTATCTTTAGAAGAATCGACTCCATGCTATTTCCTGACAAAGACTCCAGAACAGCCTGTTCCAATAATAAGTCCAATTTCTACTAAGGATGTTACACCAGAAGCTGTTGTGGATACAATTGAAGGAAATTCTCAAGACCCTTCAAATGAAATTAATGTTGGAACAAGATCTTCTCCATCATCTACTTCACCACATGGAGATCCCCCTCAACGATCAGGTCGTTCTACACGACCACCAGCTTGGACAAAGGATTATGTTTGTGCATCCATGAACTCACCAGGTATTCACTACCCGATTTCATCTTATGTTTCATTTCATAGACTTTCGCCAAAACATAGATGTTGCGTTAGTCGAATATCAGAAGATATCGAACCATCCAGTTATGAAACAGCAGCTAATGATCCACGATGGCAAGAAGCTATGGGAGCTGAATTACAGGCATTAATTGCCAATCAGACTTGGGATTTGGTCTCTCTACCTCCGAATAGAAAACCTATTGGATGCAAGTGGGTCTATAAGATCAAATACCGAGCTGATGGGTCCATTGAGCGTTACAAAGCTCGGTTGGTAGCAAAAGGATTTACTCAACAGGAAGGTTTTGACTACCATGAAACCTTTTCCCCAGTTGCTAAAGATGTCACTGTAAGATCCTTTCTGTCTGTTGCATCTATTAATGATTGGGCATTGCATCAAATGGATGTGCACAATGCTTTTCTGCATGGAGATTTAGATGAGGAAATCTATATGGATATTCCTCAAGGATTACGGAGACAGGAGGAGAATAGAGTATGTCGTCTTCGCAAATCCCTCTATGGTCTCAAGCAAGCTTCCAGGCAATGGTATGCCAAATTTGCTGATGCTCTCACGTCTGCAGGATTTAAACAGTCCATATATGATTATGCCTTATTCACATGGACTCAAGGTATGTCATCTGTTTACTTGATGATATATGTTGACGATATTCTCATCATGGGCAATGATAGTACTGCAATAGAAAGATTCAAGAAGTATTTGCATTTTACCTTTCATATTAAAGACTTGGGGGCACCAAAGTACTTTCTTGGAATCGAGATTGCTCGATCTGATGGTGGGATTTCTCTTAGTCAACGTAAGTTTGTCCTGGAAATTATATCAGAGGCTGGTTTATCGGGATGCAAACCTTCGGTCATTCCAATTGAGCAAAATACAAAGTTGACTACCAAGGATTATGATGTTGGAACATCTGAGAATCATGACCCTATTCTCAATGATCCTTCAAGTTATCAGAAGCTCGTTGGGAAACTCATATATTTAACCATGACTAGACCTGACATATCATATGCAGTACAAACTCTGAGTCAGTTCATGCACAGTCCCAAATTGTCTCATATGAATGCTGCTTTGAAAGTCGTGAAGTACTTGAAAAGGTGTCCAGGATTGGGGATTCTTTTGTCTAGGAAATGTAATATGGAAATGTCGGCATACTGTGATGCAGACTACGCAACATGTCCTATGAGCCAAAGATCTATTACAGGCTTCTGCATTAAGCTTGGAGAATCTCTTCTTTCATGGAAGACCAAGAAGCAAGCAACCGTATCATTATCCTCAGCCGAAGCAGAGTATCGAGCCATGGCAAAGACTACCTGTGAGATTGTATGGATACGGGGATTACTTTAGGATCTCGGGACAAAATTGAAGGGTCCGACAAAATTGTTCTGCGACAATGATGTGGCGCTCAAACTTGCAGCGAATCCCATAGTGCATGAAAGAACGAAGCATATAGAAGTGGATTGTCATTTCACTCGAGATAAAATTCAAGAAGGGATAATTGAGACAAGAGGAATCGGAACAGCAGAGCAACCTGCTGATGTTTTTACCAAGCCTTTATGTCAAAGACAACATGCATATCTATTGAGCAAGCTAGGTGTCTTAGATATCTACCGGCCACCAGCTTGAGGGGGAGTGTTGGAAGATATGCATTAGATCGGATCCCGGACATATGCTTGGAATCTCGGTTGATTATAATTGTGCATAAATTAGTTAGGAAATTAGATTATGATTTTATTATGATTTCCAAGATATATTTTTTCCATAAATTGTATCTAGTCTGTATTATAATTACAAGAGAAATGTACAGCAGAATATAGAATGAGAATACAATTCTTTCACATTCCTCTCGTCTTCTTCCAATATTTCGTCTCCTTTCAACGGTCAGGATATGCAGCTGTTTTTATATTTATTTTTTATATTTATCAGAAAGTAGATCATATAAAACAAACAGCCGCCGCCACCCCGGGCAGCCCACTCTGGTGGGGGGCTGCCCGGGCCTCTTCATTTCCCTGAACCTAGCTTAGTATACTAGGAGAAGGGTTTCACGGGGATCTAAGGTGGGCTCCCCTCCCTTGGAGGGGTTGGCGGGGAAGCCCAATGGGGACGTTATCCCTTAATCCCAGTTAAACTTCCTATAAATGGGGGCTAACTGAGCACCCTAGGATGCCCGATTTAGGGTGGAGCCGTTTAAGGACTTGCTCAAGTCCATTAAATGAATAAGAATGATGTCCTATGAAAGATCAACGGTCAAGATATGCAGCTGTTTTTATTTTTATTTTTTATATTTATTAGAAAGTGGATCATATAAAACAAACGGGTAGGATACGCAAACGTTTTTCTTCGGAAATCAGGATCGTTGACTGTGCGTAAGGCGCACCTTCTTTTACGGTCGCCTGCTTAAACCGCATTCTATTTCGAGGACCTCTCCCCCTCTCTTTCTCTCTCTCCGTAGTTCAAATATTTTAAGATTGTATGTTGCTTGGTAGATGATAATGGTAAGGTTATAAATCATGGATTTTTGTTTTCCTAGAGACTATATAAATAAAGGTTCTTTGTGGATATTTGATTTATTTTCTATTATGTAGCATCATCGTATTTTTTTTTTTCATTTTTTTCTCAATGACTTACAATAGAGGTGAGCATCGTTCGAGTGGACAGTTTTCACTTTGGACCTAAAAACTGCCTATTAAGGACCGGTCTTGAAAAATTAGAATTAAGAATTGTTCGTTGGTTCCATAGATCCTTTGAGAACCAAATTGCCAGTCCAATCTAATTTTCGGGCAGGTCCATAGAACTTATTAAAATAATGTCTTGAATTTGAATTTGGATAACGATTTGTTAAATCAAATTTCGTTGATAAAGATTTTTCAAGTAGAAGAAATAAAGATGGAATAATAATAAAAAAAGCTTTCTCCTCCCTTGCAGTTACGAATTCCCTTGAAAAAGGGAGTCAGGCCGTGGGCCCAAGTGAGCACATGTATAAAAAGATGCGAATTTCTTTTTCATATGCAGAAGCCTGCCGAAAAAAGCCAAAGTGGGCCCAGGTCCAATATTTGACCTTTGGGCACACGAATTTCCCCTTTGGCGTGCGGCGGCTTAAAAACCCTACGAAAGAAAATGAGCTAGATGTAAAAGCCGCACACGTCAAGTTGCAAGAGAGCCGTGCGCGTTCTTGTTTCAAACTTGAACGCACAATAATTTTGTATCATGAGTTTATATTCAACTGAGTTGTTTATATGCTGCTGGCTCTCACTGTGGACATAGGTACAAATACTCAAATCAAATCACGTAAATTTCTGGTGTACTTATTATTATTCTTCGTTTATTTTTTTAGTGATTTTACATTAACGTAAATTGCAAGATTCTGTCATTTTCTGTGTATAGTATTCCAACAGAACCGGTCTCCCAATCCCTACAAAATTGCATTTACCAATTAATATCAAGTTGAACCTAGTTTTTATTTTAGAGTACTGAAACTTGTTCGGCCTTATATTTGGCTTTTAATTTCATATCATGACAATAAAGCGCCACGGCATTTATAGACATCTCCAATTGGTCATATCCTTCCTCTTCGTTCATTTATTTTGTTTTGGTTGAAAATGCAAGTAAATGGATATTAGAATGAAAAAAATAAGTAAATGATTAGTCCTATTACATACTCAAGAGATAAAATTAGTCAATAATATTTAATAACTACAAATATACATACATGTACATATATATTTGGTCGAAATACTACAAAATAATAAGTAATTGTGATGGAATTTTTTTTTAAATATATATACTAATCTGGTTTAGGTGGATGAGTGGGCGATTTCATGCCTAAAACTAGGAATTGGACTGGCCTCCATGAAAACCGCTAGTTCTGATCAAGTTTGGTCCGATTTGGTTCCGGCTATTTGGGCAATTTTTGATTCTTTTGCATACCCCTAGCTTACAAGTGTTGGTTGAGTTGAAAAAATAAATAATTTAAAAAAATTAACGAAAATGAGGATCATTGTCTCACTCCACTTGTCGGATCGTAGCATATGTTAATCTCAAATGCCAATCAAGCCATAATCTCTAATCTTAATAGCTAAATATGCACTCTCACCATTGCACCATCCCCAACAAAGCTCTAGCGCATTGCCAAGCGCCATTAGCATTGCCAAGTAAGGGTGTCAAGAACCGAACCAAACCGAAAAATTCGGTTTTTTGGATTCGGTTCTCATTAAAAATAGAATTTTTTTTTATCAATTCGATTTTTATCGGTTAACTGAGCCAAACTGAACAAAAAATAGAACCATTAACCAAACCGGCAAACCCTAATTCTATTTCTCTCCCGTCTCCTCTCCTCTCGTCTTGGTCAGCTTGAAGGTGCGACGGCGACTGTGATTGCGACGGCGACAGGGAGGGCGACCGATTGAGGGATGGCGACAAGGACGGCGACGGCGCCAGATCAGTTCAGCAGAAGCTGAAGGTCCAGTGCGAGCTTGAAGGCAGGGTGAACGGCTCCGCCTTCCCCTTCGACCCCGACTCCCGCTTCCCCACGGTAGGTCTCGGCTTTATTTTCTTTTATTTCTTTCGGGCCATGTTGATTTCCCGAGGATCCTGGCTCAGAGGTGTGCGAGGCGACTGGACATACTCCATTCTATCGAGCTCGCCCTCATTCGCCAACCCGAGCCGGGTAGGGAGCACCGCCGACCCCTTTTTCTCTGCCCTGTTTTGGCCCGTTTCAGACTCGCAGGACTGGGATTCATCGTGGTTCGGCTCATGCGAGTTCTGGTCCCGCCGGATTGTGCCCGGTCCTTTTTAGTCTTGGCTTGATGATTGTTGTGAACCCGAATGCAAATCCGAGTCCCGAATTTGTTGGCGTTCACGCTTTAGTCGATGCACCCCACCTGTTTGATGAAATGCCTGAACTAGATTCACATTGTCTTCTTCGATTCTCGTTCTGTCTATAGCGTATTTTGGTCATTAGAAATGGCTTTGTGAATTTTCACACTGTTTTGTTAGTTTCTTTGTGTGGCCCTTGCTATGTGGGTGTTCGTCTTTAGTAAAGGGATGATAAATCGGTTCCCTTACTCTTTGAGGTTCAGAGCTCTGCAGGGCAATCGTGGAGACCCGCCCCTAATCCACGCCTTGGTTGTTATGGCTGAAAGAGAGGGTGAGTGGTGAGGGTTTACTGGCTGAGGAGGGGGGTGAAAACCAAAAGCTAAAAACCAAAAACTGAAAAATCAAACTGAACCGAAATTTTGATTTGATTCGTATTTGGTTCAGATCTCATTTGGTTCGGTTCAGAAGTTTTTTCTAATAGTTCGGTTCAATTCAATTTTTCAAAAAAACCGAATTGAACCAAACTATTGACACTCCTACAGCCAAGTGCCGTTGTTTCTCCGCTACTCTTCACCATCACCTCCTCCCTCCCCAAAAGGAAAAAAAAAAAAAAATCATCCTTCATTATCTCTCTCTAGTGGACAAGCACGTCTTCGGCCCTCCATCGTCCTCAATAATCTTGGATGCTGAAATTTCGACAATTATGGTGAAAGTTATAGGGTAATAGAATTTTTTTGAGGATGTCACCTAGTTAGGTCCTATTGCGCTTTATATAGAGCGACTGTATGTTTGAAATTGATTATTCACGAGACTCAAGATATAGACAAAGAAATTGAAATAGATGAAGGGTTTAGTCACCATTATTTAATGGAGTAAAACAAAGTTGGCTTAAGTCAAACAAGGCAGCTACCTCATATCCTTAGCTTGGTTACAAGAAAATCCTCGTCAAGGTAGGGGAGTTTCCTCCTTACAAGAGCCCCCTTCACTTGTCTTGTAATTCAACAGGTCATGAGGATGCGTTCCTTATTTTTATACACCGCATTGGTAAAGTATCTTTTTTGAGCTCTTTACCTAGCTGTATTCTCTCATTGTTTAATATCTTAGAGAGGTCGAGGTCCACATTAGGCCCTAAACGAAGCAATTTAATGTCGTATTCGAGACATGTTTTGTTCGGAAGTCTCCAATCACTATCTTTCTTAATGCATGTGAGTTGCCTCTACCCTGTCGTTTTTTCATCCTTAAGAGTATCAGGACACTAACCCTCGACTGATCTATCCCACCATAGGAGTAGGTCCCGTCATTGAATTAGGAAGCCTCGTGCTTAGGACTAGGAAGAAGTGTTTAGTCATTATTATTTAATGCAGTCGAACAAGGTTGGCTGAGGTAACGCTCGGCAATTAGCACGCCACGTTGTACTTTTTCTGTAGCACACCACGTTCTACCTTAAGGAGCACGACAGTCCAGCACACCACGTTGTACCTTTAAGGAGCACGACTCCAGATCAAGGCTGACTCTTCCGTAGTCTCTTGTACGGTCGTGGCCACGCCTCTTTATGTGAAGCAACGAGGATTTGGGGATCTTGGGGGAGCTAATCGAGAGAAGGGTCAATCGATCAACTAGTCCTTTAAAAAACCCTCATCTCTTCCCATCCCATCCTCCTCCTCCTCCTTCTCCTCCACCACCTTTTAGCTCTTTACATGTTTATGTAGACATTTGAACCTCATTATGATGGATTCCTTAGCTCTTTTCTTCCATGCCCCTGAAACCCTTCTTGATGTTATCACAGAATGGGAGAGAATGTGTACGAGAATGCAAGAGCCCTTTAATTTGATAAATTAACATTCTTGCAGTGGGCTTAAGGTTATTGATGTCTCCAATATATGATTAAGGGGAGTTTCCCGATTAGAAGGTTTTATTTAAATCGATGAAGTTTTTTCAACATAAAATATAGGGAGATGATTAACCCAAATTTCAATGTTAATGATTACAAAACTCACTCTAACATTTTATTAATTATTTGAAGTATATGTGTGTGTGTGTGTGTGTGTGTGTGTGTGTGTGTGTGTGTGTGTGTATTATATTTGGGTGTTATTAAATTGGATTTCAAGACTGTCTCAGTCTTGAAGAACAAGGCAGGAATCTGACCAAGTATTGGTGCTAGACACCGAGCTCCTGTAGTTCAAAGTTAAAATTGTTCACCAAGTTCAGTGGATGTTCGAAGCTTTTTTGACCGGACACCCGGAAACCTTAACCATCAAATTCTAGCAAATTTGAAGTGTGTCTAACGGCAAGGGTTTTTTTTTTTTTTTTTTTTAATAAATTGGGTTGTCCATAATCTTAAGTATGTAGAGAACACTACAAACACTTGCAAAAGATTCTTATGTACACTTTGCAATCTAAACAACTATGTTTGGTAATTTGCCTAACATTTTATGCAATAAGTACAACCCAGACATTCGCACAACCTGACACATATAGGGCTGCCCTGAACAAGGCAAGTTACCATGGCAGAACGACTGCCATTAAAATGGAATATCTCTGGCTGGATTAAGCATCCTTTATTTAGAAGAAAAGAAAAAGGGAAAAGGAAATAATAATAATTATAATAATAATAATTAAGAAAGGGAAAGAGAGAGATCAA
Organism: Eucalyptus pumila; assembly: GCA_016097595.1. NCBI lineage: Eukaryota > Viridiplantae > Streptophyta > Magnoliopsida > Myrtales > Myrtaceae > Eucalyptus > Eucalyptus pumila. Next base: position 68,567,690 of record CM027851.1, read on the forward strand.
CGGTTAGGATGCACGGCTTTTTTTTAATATATATTTTTCAGAAAGCGGATCGTAAAAAAATCCAAACGGTTAAAATACGCAAATATTTTTCTTCGGAAAATCAGGATCGTTGACCTTACGTAAAGCTCACCGCCCTTTTCGGGATCCCCCGTTTCCGCATTCCATTTCCAGAATCCCCCTCTCCCTCTCTCTCTCTCTCTCTCTCTCTCTCTCTATCTAGAATTCAAACGGCCCGCCCAGCATCCATGGCGACCCCACCGACTCCGACCCAAGCCCCGACGCCGCCGGCGGCAGCGGCGGCGGCAGCGGCCCCGCCCCACCTCCCCCATATGACCGACGAGGAGCTCCGCAAGGTGTTCGACCAGTTCGACGCCAACGGCGATGGCAAGATCTCCGCCGCGGAGCTCTCCCAGGTCCTCGCCGCCATGGGCTCCGCCGTCCCGCCCGAAGACCTCGACCGCGCCATGGCCGAGATCGACGCCGACGGGGACGGCTTCATCAGCCTCCCCGAGTTCGCCGCCCTCTGCCGGTCCGGCCCCTCCCCCGACGCCGACCTCCGCGACGCCTTCGACCTCTACGACCAGGACCGGAACGGCCTCATCTCCGCCGCGGAGCTCCACCTGATTCTCAACCGCCTCAACATGAAGTGCTCCGTCGAGGACTGCGCCAGGATGATCAAGTCGGTCGACGGCGACGGCGACGGCTACGTCAATTTCGAGGAGTTCAGGAAGATGATGGCTTCGAAAGGCCCTGGTAATTGACGACGGATCCGTTCCTTCCTGTTCTACATCTCTCGATTCCAAATCCTGATTGATTTCAATTCTATTCGATCCGCACAGCCTAGAAACGATACAGATGAACTATCATATGACTGTTTTTTCGTTATGATTTACGCCTAATCTGGAACGACTATTCAATTGGATTCTTATAGACCGTAGAAGATCGGATGCATTGCTTTGTCCTGAATCGAATCCTTTTCTCAATCGATTCCCACTTTTCGTTGCTGTTTTTCCGTGAATGAGCGATTCTTTGGTTCATCCTTCCGATCCATTCGTACTAGCAGGTTTAAATTTTGAACGCTGTACGATGTATGATCGAATGCATGTGGAGATCGAGCACCGCATGATTCTTAATCTTAATGCGATGTGAATAGAGTCGCCGGGAACCAGCCTTCGCACATCGCACGTCGGCCCCCGTTCCGGTCGACCGGCCGAGCTCCTGAGTTTCGAGCCTGGTTTTCAGGCATCATTATCATGGTATCGTCAGTATGAACATGGGAAGGGAAGGCTGTGTTGAAATGGCCGGTTGGTCACATGGCCGTTGCCGTTTATGGGACTTCCCTGGCCTACATGCCATAAATGTGGAACATGGTGGACACGATTTAGGTGGATTACACGCCAATTTCTCCATCCTCCCTGTGCATTCTCTTTGCTAGAGTTAGGACTTTTTTGTCGAAATGATTTGACGGATGCCCAGGGCTGCCGAATCAATGACGACGCAGGATAGCGATTTAGCTTTTGTTTGTTTGTACATTTTTAGGTTTTGAGGTTGGGATCAGAACCTCGGCAAAACACCCCCTGAAAAAAAGTGAAATTGTAGGTAGAATGGTGATTGGTACATTTCGATTTAGTTTGGAGGACGAGGGTAAAAGCCTTACATGAAATTTCATAAATTATAACGAATAGTGAATATTATTTATTCGATTGTGGTGGCATGCATGTATTCCATGCCATTTTTTTGGTAGGACTTCCAGTGGTTGCATGTGATCTTCTAGAGTTTTGCTATTCAATCTAATAGAATTGCGGAGGCAAAAAAGAAAAACGCAAATCAGTTTTTTTATTTTATTTTATTTTATTGAAGGCAAAAGTTATCCTCGTTTCAGATGATTAACTTTTGAAGTGGACATGCACTAGAGGGATATTTCTCGAAAAAGAAAAATGTAAATTTTTGCTAATCAAGCTAATAGAATTGCGGAGGCAAGAAAGAAAAACACTGAGTCATTTCTTTTTATTGAAGGCAAAAAGAAAAAAAGTAAATTTTTGCTAAACACGAATTGCGGAGGAAAGAAAGAAAAACACTGAGTATTATCCTCGTTCCTCGTTTCAGATTATTAACTTTTGAAGTGGACGTGCAAAAGAGGGATATTTCTCGAAAAAGAAAAAAAGTAAATTTTTGCTAATCAAGCTAATAGAATTGCGCAGGCAAGAAAGAAAAAATACTGAGTCATTTCTTTTTATTGAAGGCAAAAGCTAAACACGTCTGTATTATCCTCGTTTCAGATGACTAACTTTTGAAGTGGACGTGTGCAAAAGAGGGATATTTCACGAAAAAGAAAAAAGAAAATTTTTTCTCGAGAAAATATCTTACCAAACGCAAGATTAATGAACTTAAACTATGGGTAAATGCTGACAATACTACGTGCCGCTAGTTGTAATTTGAAGGAACTAATTATTCTTTTCAGTTAAGTAAGGATTTTCAATACTGCATTTGACGAATTCTCATGCACGAAAGCAACAAATCTGGCGTTATTTAAATTTCGGGCATCCAGCCTATTAAAAAAATAAAAAGATTATGGTAAATAGAGTCTCATGGTATTGTTCACATTAACGTGGAATATTAAAGATGTTTTTTTAATAAGTCCATATTAAAGAAGCAAGTTATATGCAACTTATTAATATTTTGCACAGGATTTTATTTTTTACAATTTGATTTATTGTTTCGCTTATTTTGCTCTCATCAAACAACTAGGAAAGTAATTGAGTTACACTACACGCTATATATATATAAAGATGAGAGAGACAAATAGTCAATATGAGGAGCGAGATATAAGCGCAAAATAACAATACATTGTCAATACATAAATCACTAAATTATAATTCAATAATAGTTCTTCTATAGTTTGTATGCCCATAATAGTCATCCAGGGAAATTATAGATATAATCTAATAGTAAAGAGACTTTGTTTCTTCAATATGAATAGGTAACATAAAACAACTAGTGAATTCCACACGGTAAAAAATTGTAAGATTGCAAAGCACTTTGGGCAAAAGTAGTGTAAGAACAATCTCCAGACATATTTGTTTATCCAATTGGGATAAATTTAAAGACTATTTTCGAATATCATTTCATGAATAAATTATTATTAAATATATCTATCTATGCACTGTCCAAAAGGTTTCGAAAATGTGCCAATGACAGAACAGATCTTTGTTACATTGTTGACAATTCATCTAAAAAAGAAAGAGAAATACCATGATAAAATGAGGGACATGTTTGAGTTGAAGCATTTTTTATCTTTCGGGGAAAAAGTGTTAAAAATCTTTATTAAACTTTTTGTATTTGTGCCAATTTAGTCTTAAACTTTTTTTTTTTTTTCAAGTTAGTCCTAAATCTTTTTACTTAGTGCCAAATCAATCATTTCCCACTAATTTGGGCCGGATTTTGCTTATTGGGTGCCAGCTGACTAACGTGCACGATCAACGCGACGTGGATAATTTTTAATAATATTTTAATACATTTTATTTTTAATTTTATTTTTCTTTTTCTTTTTTTCCTTATCCTCCTCCTTCCTCTAGCCGATGACTAGCTACGAGGGCGGCCTCACACTAAGCGACAAGGCTCGACCCTCACCAAATCCAACAAGGGCGAGCCTCGCCAATCCTATGCGAGGCCCCCCTCGTGGCCTGGGGGGCCTCCAGCTAGCCTTGCGCTAGGTGATGAGGCTTGCCCTCACTGGATTTGGCAAGGGTCGAGTGAGATCTAGTGAGGTTCGAGCCTCGCTAACCGTCACCTTTGGCCGGTGGCCAAGGTACAGCGACCAGCGGGAGGAAGAAGGAGGAAAAGGAGAAGAGAAAAAAATTCAAAAATATTATTAAAAAATTGTCCACGTTACCGCTAATCATGCCATGTCAACCGATTAGCATCCAGTCAGTAAAATCCGGCTACAATTAGCCGAAAAGAATTGAATTGGCACCAAATAAAAATGTTTAGTATTAAATTGGTACCAGAAAAAAAAAGGTTTATAACTAAATTGGCATAAATATAAAAGATTTAGGACTTTTTAAACATTTTTCCCTATCTTTTGGAGTCTTGTTTATTTCTTATCCAAATAGGGTCTTTTCACTTTCACATTTTAGTTAGCTATCCCGTCAAGTTCTGGCTCATATAACCCCAAATAATATTCATCGTAGGTAATGTGAGATCCACGTAACTAGCGGTGCATGAACAAATATACTCCATATTCTTTTCAATCCTTGCCCTTTCATTCAATTCTTATCAGTGACCCAACCAAATTTATTAAAGGATGTATCGCCGCTTCCACCGCTACACTTATTCCCTCCTTTATATTTTTGCCTTTAATTAATTAATTTAGACGTGAGTCTCATTTTCATATAAAAAATTACAATAGAAAACGTCACATGAAAAGCTTGCAAAGTTTTATAATAGGTGAAGAATTGTCAAATTTGAATTAAACTCTTATGATACTCAAAAGCATTCTAACAAACAATGGTACAATGCATATTTCAACAATAAAATGTGAGTCTTACATCAAGTGTTTTCCAAAATAACCAAATTGTCCAAATCGCACGATAAAATATTAAATTATCACATCTTTTAATTATGGCGTCGAAATGTTTATGACTTGCTCCGGTTGATTCCACCTCAGGGAGCAAGTCATAAGCTTTCTATGCCACAAAAATCATAGTAATCTTATTTTTAAATATTGAGGTTTCATTATAACTATCTATTTTGTGCAAGTTCCAAAAATTTGAGGTACATTTTAAAATTGAATTGCATCTTCAAAATTGAGGGCGCAAGCTTTCTGTTAGTGTAAAAATCGAGTCAACCACACATTAGATGGAAAATTTATGCCGAGTCAAAGTTCGATCAATTTTTCTTAGATTAAAGTAAATAATAATTAGAAAATATCATGTTTCTAAAAAAAAAAAAAATGGCAGCTAAGGCTGACTAACCTGCAGTTGAGCTTGAAATATTGATGAAAGGAAATTGCAATCTCATCATCTCACATCTCAAAAACGCGAGTCTTAATAATTAAGAGTCTTCGCCAATATATTGAAGTCTTAACCATTTTGTGTTTCATAAAGAAGATCCACATGTACTAATCACTTTTACTAGATGAGAAGTTTCAAATACCATATAAGTTCCACTTGAACTTGAAATCTACTCGTTGGAATCAGTTTCCTCATTTTTTGGAACCTAAATCTACCGTCTATACTTTGGAATTTAGAACCTACCTTATTACGAGGTCCAAGATCTACTCAATTCCACTTGTATTATTAATTGAACTATTGTAATGAATTATAGCCTAATCGCTACTACAATTAAAATCGCTATGTCTATAACTCATTACTTTTGGTCACTAATTATTTGTAACTTGGCCATAATAACTAAATTTGAGACTTCATATTTTTTTTTTGGGTGAATCGAACCCAATTGAGTAGGAAAAGACAAGTAACCGGGTTAGCCTAGATGGGACTATACGCAAGTTGCCCCTCAATTTCTCTAACTCCTGAGAAATCCATGTCACAACACAACCTGGCCTTAAGTACTCTAAACCAAATATTAAAAAAAAAAAATATTGCCAAAATGACAACAAAATTTGAAAGGAAGAAAGAAGTTGAAGAAGGCATAAAGCAGAGTCGAACTCATGGCATCGGCGAACTCGAGAATGGGATCAGGGAATTTATACTCAACGGCTCTACAAATATTGTTGGTGTGACAACTTTTCAATGCAAAGCGGTTGAAGGAAAGTGAGCTTCGATTCTACAAAGTAGAGCGTGTGTGGATGAGCTTGAAGAGAACACTAGATGTGGTTGGCGTGACAAGATTTCGATGCGGAGTGATTGAACGTCATAGGTTCTAAGGCCTACTCAATTCCACTTGTATTATTAATTGAACTATTGCAATGAATTATGACCTAGTTACTGTTGCAATTAAAATCGCAATGTTTATGACTCACTATTTTGGTCACTAATTGTTTGTAACGTGGCCATAATAACTTAATTTAGGACTTCACAATTTTATTTTTTTGGGGGAATTGAACCCAATTGGGTATAAAAGACTAAGTTACCGGCTGGCCTAGATGGGACTATACGCATGCTCCCCCCTAAATTTCTGTCTCCTGAGAAATTGTCACAACACAACCCAACTTCTAGCACTCTAAACCAACAAAAAATAAAAAAAAAATAAAACTCATTGAAATGACAACAAAATTTGAAAGGAAGAAAGAAGTTGAAGAAGGGCTGAAGCAAAGTCGAACTCATGGCATCGATGAACTTGAGAATGTGGTCGGAAATTTTTACTCAACAACTCTACAGATGTGGTTGGCATGACGAGGCTTCAATGTGGAGTAATTGAAGGAAGGTGAGCTTCGGGCTCTACAAACGCTTCTGGAGCGTATGTAGATGAGCTTGAAGACAAGATTTGGAAGTGATGGATTTATGAGATGGGCCTAAGTTGGCCCGTCCGCCCATGCTGGGCCCAAAAGGCCCGGCCCACGGAATAGGGCCCGTGGAAAGGGGAAGGTATAAAAGGGAGGAGAGAGAGAGAAAAGGCATCGTTGGAAATAACGTACGCTTTTTCTCCTTACGCTCTCTCTCTCCCAAAACGAAGAACAGTAATAAGCATACGGCGCACTTTTCTTCCCTTCAAGTCGTCATCGGATCGAACAGGACCAGAATTTCTTCCTCGATCTTCAGCATTGGTGTTTAATCTGTGGCTAACAAGGTACGCTCGAATCAGAGCGTGGTGTCTTTACGATCGGTGATACGTGTTTTCCCGGGCTTCGTCTTCCGCATTGATTTAGGGTTCGATTGAGTGTCGAATCCGGTTTTCGAGGATCAGTCATTCCCAACATTGGTATCGAGCCTGTTTCACGTTTTTCCCGATCAATTCTGATGTTTTTGATTGATTTTTCGCGAAATCACTTCGGCCGTACGGAACCGGGCCAAAATCCCGACACCCGAGTGCTGTTCGGCCATTTTTCTAAGTTTTCGTAAGTCGAAATAAAATTCTGAAGGCACTGGGAGAAGCGCGACGTCGAGGCGAGTCCGGCGATATGTCGATCGCCGCCGGAAGCCGCCCGCCACGCCCACACGCGCGGCCGGAAGAAGCGCTGCTAGCGCGTGGGCGCGACGCGCTGAAGCGCAACCGCCCGCCCGCGTGCGCCACGCGCCGGTGACGAACCGGCACGTGCGCGCCGGCGGCCGGCGGAAAGCGGCACGCGCCGTCCGCGGACCGGCAGCGTCTTGGCGTCACCCGGCGACGTCATCGTGGCGTCACCAACGGTCGATAACAGCGTCGGGGATGACGTCATTGATGACGTCGCCGCCGACAACGCGGTTGGCGGCGGTTTCCGGCGGCGAACCCGACCCGGCGGCGACCGACCCGACTTCGCGAGCGAAGCAGCGCCCAGCACGTGCTGGATGACGTCTGCGTGGCGTCATCCCCGCCGCGCTTGTGGCACGCGTCGTTCGGTCCGTCGGCGGTCCGACCGCCGTCCGTCCGACCGGTCCGACCGTCGCGACCGGTCCGACCGGTCCGACCCGCCCGCCCGTTGACCCGACCCGTTGACCTTTGAACGACGACCGTTGACCGTTGACTTGACCGTTGACCGACCGTTGACTTTGACCGTTGACCGAAAAAAAAAAAAAAAAAAAAAAATTGTTTCTTTTTCAATTATGTCTGTGTGGGTTGTAGGTAATCCATTTTTATTCTGCATTTGTTGCATGAATCATGGAAATTTATGTATTTTCCATTTTGTTTATTATGGATGATAAGTGATCCATTTTTAGTTACGCATTTGTTGCGAAACTATGATGCTTAATGCACGGATACCCTTGCAATCCCGAAACGGACGAAGGAAGAGCTAGACTGAAAAGGCTGATGAAAGAGTTAGCTGATTTTCGGTGGCTTGATGGTGATTTAGTATCACATATGGTCAAGGTCAATCGATGATACAGAAATCATCTATAATGGTTATCTTATGCGGATTTTGAGAAGGTGCCGGCTTTGTTGAACACTCTTCCACCTGAATGGCAAGCGGCGTGTTAGATCGGCTATGGGAGGTCAACGTGGTCCGGGTTATAGGAGGCTGGTTGAAGCTTTTGTAAGAGAGTACTATAGGATTGAGTTAGCCAAAACTTCAACCCTTAGATTGTCTTTACGTGGCGCGAGTGAATGCGCCTTGGTGGCGACATGAAAACTCTCCAAAAGTTTTTCCATGGTTGGCAAATGTACCTTCAGATTTTCTCGGATGTTTTGGGTGATAGATTAGAAGGGACATTCCCTAATTATTTCTTAGATTAATTATGAGATGTTTTATGGATGTAAATATCTCTTTCCAAGTTGATATTTTTTCTTTGTATATATTGCTTAGTGTAATGATTACTACCTGATTGTTGTTAATGTAGCAACCGATATATTAGTTGTATCATGTGAAAGCATTGTTATTTTATTGGATGTTAAGATTTTTATTTGCTTTCTCGTTATTGCTGGTTCTTTGTGGGTAGTTAGCTGTGGGTAGTTATAGAAGTTTTTGTAACTTCATAGAATTGATTTTGCATATGACAATCATATTAATGATAATTTTAAGTTAGGATTTTTGGAGGATGATTGGAAACATTGTGACCTTTTGATTCTGAAGCCTTACTTAAAATTATTTATTAATATGATGGGTCTATGCAAATAGGGATGCATAAATGATAGGCATTAATTATTCGTGCATGTATGTCGATGTGTTCGTATCGATGGTTTCAGCAATTAAGAATGTGATTGCTGATATGAACGGCTACAATTGTGAAATATTGAATATGAAAATTCAATATGTGCTGGAAAAGCAAGAAGCACTATAAGCTCTTGACCATGTTATGGAAGATCTTGAGAATGTTGTGCGCCACCTTAAGCTGGTAGAGGACCGCTTAACGGCATGTGAGCTGAGAATAGATATTTGCAATGCTGGTTCTAGCTCATAAAGAGTTTTGAGCTCTAAGCGCAAGCGTATTGATTCGTTCAATATGTGGGAATGCAAAAGATCAAGTCCTTATTGCAAGAGATCAAGAGTTAACCAACACAAGAGAGGAAAACGTCCTCAATTGAAGAAAATGTCAAGAGTGAAATGTTACAACTGTGACAAGAAGGGTCACTATGCTCGCGACTGTCGTGAGCCAAAGAAGGCATACACCTCTTGTACATTTGAGAACTTTGATTATGTGTCAAGTTCTGAATTATTGGCTGAATCCAATCCTTTGTGGACTATAGATTCAAGAGCAACAGACGATCTAGCGAAGGATAAAGGATCCTTTGTGGAATTCCGACGAGTACCAACTGGGAACCGAGTGGATCCATATCGGAAACAACTCTAGAGCTGATGTAAAGGAATTGGCACCAACCAATATAGAACATGCATGGTGGACGCATCTTGATGTTCTATATGCTCCGGAGATTCGTCGAAATTTAAATGTCTGTTTTGATGTTGGTTAAGCTTGGTTTTAGAATGAACTTCCATAATAAAGGTGTAGATTTGTATTTAGGTACAAACTACTATGGTTGTGGTCACTTTCTAAATGGTTTCATTGTACTAAATGTTGACTGTGGTGATGTCAATATGTTATTCCCTTGTTTCACGTCTTCTATCTTATATGATAATGATGTGAATATGATGGCATGCTAGACTTGGTCATATGGGCCAACAACATATGAAAAGACTAGCCAAAAATGGCTTATTGGGCAATATTGAAAAAGTTGATTTGTCCATATGTGAGCATTGCCTAGTAGGGAAAATGACAAGGAAACCATTTGGAAAAGGTAAAACGTTCCTCTGCATTTAATCCATTATGACGATTGTGGTTCAATGAATGTGAAAGGAAGGCAATGGGCTGTTTGTTTCATCACTTTTATAGATGATTCTACTTGATTCGGATGTGTCTACTTGATTTCTCATAAATCTGAAGCATAAGTTGTTTTAGAAGGTTTATGAACCTAGTAGAAAATCAATTAGACAGGAAAATAAAGGTATTTAGATCCGATCAAGGATGAGAATATTTATCTGATAAGTTCAGAAAATTATGTGATGAAAAAGGAATAGAAAGATAGTTGTCTATTCCGTATACTCCTCAACAAAATGGTGTTGCGTAGAGAAGAAACAGAACCTTACTTGGAATGGTTAGGTCCATGAAGGCGCATGCTAACTTACCCATCACTTTTTGGAGTGATGTGCTGTTAACTTCTGCCTAAATACTTAACCGGGTGCCTTCCAAATCAGTTAGTTCCACTCCATATGAGTTATGGATAGGTAGAAAACCGGACTTAAGTTTACTTAAGCCATGGGGTTATGCTGTCTATACTCATATGTCCTCTCACAAGTTTGGGAAATTGAGTCCCATATAAAAGTAGAGTATTTTAATGAGATACTCCGAACACTCAAAAGGGTATGTGTTCGTAGGTGAGCAGGAAAGTGGGAGAATAACTGAATTTGAATCACAGGATGTCACATTCTTAGTGGATGAATTTCCTAAGAAGGGCAAAATAGGGAAGATTACTTCCTATTTGAAACCTTGGATTAAGATTATAATATTAGTGGTGTTTATCCAAGTGGGAGTAATATGAGATGTGATGAATTGAATTCAACTCATTCTCAATTACAACCACCTGATGTGGCGACATCATCATTACCTAATCCAAGTGGGAGCATAATGGGGAATGATGTGCTAAGTGTACAATCTCCCATACGGTGAACAAGTCACTAAAGTATTCCCCGTCGATGTTTTGACATTGAAAGGGAAACTTCTATGGTTGCTCCACAAGATGAGGATGAGCCAAGAAATATTAATGAGGCTCTGAATTGCCCTAGTAAGAAAAAAAAAAATGGATTAATGCAATGGAAGAGGAAATGGAGTCAATCAAATCAAACCAAGTCTGGGAACTGGTTGATCTGCCAAAAGGACGCAGAACTATTGGGAACAAATGGGTTCTCAAAATAAAGCGAAAGGCTGATGGCTCGATTGAAAGGCATAAGGCTTGCCTTGTGGCGAAGAGGTATAATCAATAGGAAGGAATTGATTATGAAGATATTTTTTCTCCTATAGTAAGATTTGCCTTGATTCGCATAGTTACGGCAATAGTGTTTAGTATGGATCTTGAATTACATCAAATGGATGTAAAGACTGCTTTCCTCAATGGAGAATTAGAGGATAAAATATATATGGAACAACCTGTTGGTTTCATAGTGAAAGGCCAAGAAGAAAAGGTATGTCGACTTTGGGGGTCGATATATGGCCTTAAGCAGTCGTCAAGACAATGATATATACGTTTTCATAATGCCATAATGGCATATGACTTTACAATGATAGATGAGGATCATTGTGTATATATCAAAAGATCCAAGGATCAATTTGTGATCATATCATTATATGTTGATGATATACTAATTGCCGGAAGCAATATGGAGCTAGTCAATACTTGTCAAAAGTTGGTTGTCTTCCAAATTTTGAATTGAATGATATGGGATTGTAAACCCATTGACGCTCCTATTGCAAAAAGGTGAAGGATTGAGCCATAGACTGTGTCCAAGGACTCCACAAGAGAAGGAACAAATGAAACATGTTCCTTATGCTAGTGTTGTTAGAAGCTTGTTGTACGCTATGATGTGTACAAGACCGACGTATGTTTTGTAGTTGGAATGGTGAGTAGTTACCAATCCAATCCAGGTCAAGCACATTAATAAGCCGTTAAGAGAATACTTTGAGGTATCTAAAGGGGACTAGCTGATTATACGAGTTATTATGGAAAAGGATCTCTGCGACTCTAAGGCTATTCGGTGTTGATTGGGGAGGAGATTTAAATGAAAGGAAATCTACCTCTAGGTTTGTTTACTTACCGAATAATGGCACCATGTGTTGGAGCAGTAAGAAACAAAAGTATATAGCCTTGTCCACGATGGAATTGAGTTCGTGGCATTATCAGCAGCAGTATAAGAAGATGTTTGGCTTAAGGGATTTTTTGGATCATTTAGGTGTTATTGGGAGTGCTGCAAATTCATTGTTGGTTAACTGTGATAGCCAAGCAGCAAAAGTGTACACCAAAGATCCAAAATATCATGGCAAGACCGAACATATAGATACCAAGTAGAATCTTGTCAAGAATATGGTTGCACGAAAAGATGTGAACTTAGAGTACATACTACGCATGGAATGGTAGCAGATCCTATGACAAAGCCAATACCTAGAGATGTGTTTTTGTGGCCATGTGAAATCTCTAGGATTGCGTAGAGGATGATGTACTGAATATTGTAATTTCCCTAAGAGTTCACATTTGATGAATTTGTGTTTTCATCATTAATGCCTATGAATCTTTGTTTGATCTTTATGCATCTTAATGCTCAGTGCATTACTTTAAGTTAGAAGAAGTATGTCGGACAGATGAGATTAGCCCACTCACACGGGTAATCGCCTCTATTTACTTGTGTGATAAATAGAGATGAGACTGTTTTTAAGCTTATTATCTAGGTGATAATTGAGAGCTCAAGCTTAAAACACGTATGTCGCCTTAACTGGATGTTAAGATGAGGACATAATACTTACTATGTCCGAGAGTAAAATACCCCACATATTTTACTTTATCTGTCTATGATGCCGATGTGAGTTCGATGAATTTAGTGAATGAGTAGATACGTGAACTCAAGTTAGACATTGGGTATGTCCGAACTATCATCTGTACGGTATTGAAAGGTGTAGACATACGCTCCATGGGAAAGGAGTTAATGCCGTAATCGTATTTCATACTACGTATGCATGAGACGACCAATAAGAGTGGCAAAAGTTTGATCTCAACTTTTTATGTCGTAGAGACTCTTGAGGAATAGAGTTCCTCAATTTTTTTAGTCCCCTCATGACTCTTACTTATTCTCAAGATTTCTATTTAGTGTTTGCTATCTTAGGATGTTGCCAATGGTCATGAGTTTGATTCGATCTAATGGGGCATTTCTAGAAAAGCAAGCTGAACTGAAATTGAGAGTTTGAAGGAAAGAGGAAGATCGATTTTGGAGAATCACATTGAAGTTTTGTATTCACCCGGTTAACCAATTATGACTGTCTTTGTGATAATCATAATTGTGAATACAATGTATATATCATTATTTAAAAGAGATCAAGAGAGATATAAATGTGATCAATCGATCTAAGTGCAGACGTATACTAAATCTACTCGGGATTATGATGCCCATTATGAGCTGTTATATATTCCTAACGAGATGTATGTAACAGAACGAGCTCTCAAAGTATCTTTGGTCGCACGGATTATTCACCGGTATGAATGTTGAAGAGAGTAAAGAGAATTCTGTTTGGCCCACCATGTGCGAGTGGGAGATGATGGATTTATGAGATGGGCCTAAGTTGGCCCGTCCGCCGGGGCCCAAAAGGCCCGGCCCACGGGAATAGGGCCCGTGGAAAGGGAAGGTATAAAAGGAGGAGAGAGAGAGAAAAGGCATCAGTTGGAAATAACGTACGCTTTTTCTCCTTACGCTCTCTCTCTCCCAAAACGAAGAACAAGATGAACATACGGCTTTTTCTTCCCTTCAAGTCGTCATCGGATCGAAACGGGACCAAAATTTCTTCCTCGATCTTCAGCATTGGTGTTTAATCTGTGGCTAACAAAGGTACGCTCGAATCCGTGGTGTGCTTTACGATCGGTGATACGTGTTTTCCCGGGCTTCGTCTTCCGCATTGATTTAGGGGTTCGATTGAGTGTCGAATCCGGTTTTCGGGGATCAGTCATTCCCAACAGGAAGGAGAAGGAAGAGGAAGAAGAGCATAATAAAGTCTAGAGAAGGAGCAAGAGGAGAATGCGAATTTTAATAAAGGTGAAGGAGACAATCCAAAGCATCATCTTTGTTTCTTCTCTCGTGTGTCTATCCAACTGAGAAACAAGACCAATTTTAATTTTGATTTTTTTTTCAAATAACACACTAAAATGCGTTCGTTTTTAAAAATGAAATAATAGTTTAGAATAAATGTATATTAAATAAGGCCTAAAATAGCAACTTAATCTCAAATAAAGGCATTAACTAGAATCACTACATATTTCGTCATTCACCATATCAAAAATGAAAAATAGAAATTACTTCAATCAATTTAGAGATGTCCAAATCAACTCACTACTTTCTCTTCAAAGCTTTAGGTCAAGACTATTCTGTTGGTGGAAAAATCGAACCAACTAAACATCGGATGCACAAGTTATACTAGTCAAAGTTCAATCAAATTGAGATTCAAGTAAATAATTCTAGAAAATATTCATCTTTCTTAAAAAAAAAAAATGGAGGCTTAGATCAATTGCCTTTCGTCACTGGATTTCCTGCGTCGACTGCTTTACGGATAAGGAATTACTAGTCTTGTAGAATAACAGCTCTTTTGAATGCATAACCACTCTTTGATAGATTTGCAATCATAGAGAAAAAGCCAAAAGAGATGTAAAGAAGGGACTCCTCTCTCTCTGGTTGCTTCCGTACGCATCACACTATTACGCTTTGACCAGCCGTGAACAGTACTTGGGCTGCGAAGTCCTTTCCTCACACGCTACTGCTTGCCCTAACGTTCCGGTTGCTGTCCAACAAGTTCCAGCAACTCCAAAGATCCACTTGTACCTTAAGATGCAGTTGAAATTGAAATCTTAATTGAAGGAAAATGGATTTTATTGTACAACATTTTGAAAATGCAAGTCTATATGATTTTATTCATCAATGTAAAAGAGCACTCAAAAAGTGCTACTCGTGATTTGGATTAGTAAGTTACCTGCTTTTTTCTTTTTCAATGAATCCTCTAGTTTAGCAATTTTATGCACATGCTTTCATTTTGAATCTATATACACGATTTCATTCCAAATCATTTAATATCGGATCATCCAAATCATCAATTGTTATTGGAGCCTCATTTTGTATGTGTCTTATTTTGGAAATTACATCAAGACAGTCCATTTGGCCCGATTTCAAGCAATCCAACACATTTTTAAAAATTGAATTGCATTTTGAAAGTTTGGATGACAAGCTTTTCATTGGTGTAAAAATCGAGTCAAAGCAAAAATGAAATGGAAAGTTATATCGAGTGAAAATTCATCAAGTTTAGGTTGAAGTAAAACATAATTAGAATATTAGAAATTTTAAAACTTGTCATAAAAGTGCAATTGATTCCTAAAATTTTCAAAAAATGCAATCAAGTCTTAAAATTTATTAAATTTGTACAGTCAAGCCATTTCCATAAATTTCATCCAACTTGGCTAAAAAATATAAATATCTATATATATATATATATATATATTTTTTTTTTTAATTTTCTCTTTCCTATGTATTGACATGACTAAAAAGATGTTGTTTTGGTCCAAAATCGATTTATTAATACAAAATTTAAAATTTTCAACTTAAATAAAATTTGTAGTAAAATCAAATTTAGACCAAAATAACGTCGTTTTAACTACGTCATCGCCACTTTAAAAAGAAAACATATATTAAAAAAAGCCAAGTCAGCACTTTCCAAAAGTTAACGGAAATACTTCATTGCACTTTTTCTAAGTATTAAAACTCAATTGCTATTTCGTAACAAGTTTTAGAATTTCAGATATACTTATTACTAGAAAAATGATGGCTAACGACATGGCGTGCACTAACCCATAGTTAAAATTGAAATCTTTATAAAAGGACATTGCAATTTTATCTATTTCAAAAGTGCCTGTCTATATGATAACAATCTTCAGTTGAACCTTCACCGTGAATATGCATAAAGCAATTGCAAAATTTCAATGAATAAATTACCCGTTTCTTCATTTACGAGTACTCATGCATTTTAGCAATCTTGAGAACAAATGCAAATATCACAGTCATCTCCCTCGATCCTATTATCATCAAGTAATAGCCTTAGCAAGATAACCATAATATAAGAATAAGCTTAGAGATCGAGAACTGTGGAAATTTTGAATCATGTTGCATGAAGATCCTTTCCTTTTCTTTCTTTGATTTGGAGGCATCTAGGAAACAGAGGAATGACGGCATGACAAGAAAAGAATATGACCAAATAAGCAATTGGATTAGCCAAGAATATTTTATTGGGAAGGGAGTTTAATTCTAGTTCGAAGTACTTGTTTGGGGACAAAAGTGGATCTGTGCGTGCAATTTTATAATGTAAGTGCTTATCTACATATTTTGTAGGGGTGTGCATGGTCCGGGCGGGCGGTTCCCGACCTAGAACCAGGAACCGCCCATTAAGGACCGGTTCCGAAAAATTAAAACCGGGATCCACCCGTTTATTGCATGGATCCACCCGGGAACCGGACCGACGGTTCGGTCCGGTTCCCGGGTGGATCCATAGAACCGATCTTGACATGAAACAATTTTGGTTTTCAACATAGAACGACTATGTGACATCAAAGCTAGCCAAAGAAAGAAAAACCAAATTTAAGTACATGGAGATGCGGACGGCGGGAGAAGTAAACGCAGTGAAATTGTGATAGGATTAGGAGCCGAAGACGAAGGGAGTGAGATACGAAGGGAGTGAGATGAGATCTAGGGTTTGTTTTAGTAATTATTTTTTTAATATTAAAAAGGTTTCGGTCCGGTCCGGGTGGGCGGGCGGCGGATCCGCCCATAGAACCGGGAACCAGACCGGGTACCCACCGGTTCTCATAAATGGAACCAGGAACTAGACACAGGTTCCTCAAAAACCGTCGGTTCGAGCGGTTCGGTCCTTCAGGTTCGAGCGGTTCGGTCGATTCCGGGTATTTTGCACACCCCTAATATTTTGTATTGCAAGTGAAAAAATTCGTGATGTTTATAACTCAATACCTTTGGTCACTAATTATTTGTAAGTTGGCCTTAATAATCGAATTTGAGACTACACACAATATTTTTCCTTTTTTTTTTTTTTTTTTTTGCAAAATCGAACCCAATTGGGTACAAAAGGCTAGTCAATCGGGCCGGCCCAGACGGGACTGTGCACGAGCCGGTCCGGCCCATGCCTCCATTTTAATCGGTCTCTATCGCCGGCACGTGCGAAACACCGTCCCTTCTCTCTCCCTGCTTGCCTCTCTCCATGCGCGCGTGTAGTGTGGAAAAACCGAAACGACATCCACGCGGCAGCGTCCGAGCACCACCCGCAACCCCTCCTCGACGGTGACCGCCGCCAGATCCCGCGGCGGCGACCGCCGTCATCCGCCACCGCCCGGCGGCAGCGAACCTGCGCGGTTCTCCGTTCGGATCGCCCTGCGCGCTCCGAGCCATTGACGAGCTCCCGTCCGCAGGAGCGGCAGCCGCGAACTTGAGCGCGCCTCCGCCGTTCGGCCCCTCGCCTCCGCTCCGCGACTCGATTCCGTCGATTCCGCGGGCTCCGGCCGCCATGCGCGTGCCGCATTCTCTCTCTCGTCTCCTTCTCTAGCCTCTCCGTCGCCGCCGCCGGTGCCGTCGCCGTCGCTCGCTCGCTCGGCTTCCATCTGAGCTCGGGGATCCGAAGAGGAGTGCGTTCGTCGCCATGTCGGACTGGTTCACCTCCAAGCTCAAAGCCGCCGAGAGTATTCTTCAGAAGGTAATGTCGATTTTCGGTGTTCCGTTTGGTTCATCCGCGTGTCGGAAGGTCGATCTTCCTCGATCTGGACTCGAGTTTTGACTTCCGAGTCGAGTCAATTCGGTTCCGGATCTCTCCCGATTGCCGTTCGTTTCTTGCTCTTCCTCGTTCCCGTGCTTCAGTTGATGAATTTACCTGGTTTCGTTTGAATGTGAAATGTTCTTTCTTTGAACTGAATTGGCTGTTGATCTGGTGATCAGATCGATCAGCAAGCGGCCGAGTCGCTCCGTAAGGATGAGAGGCCTCAATCTGATGGTTTAAGCGTTGACACTGTGACGAGGACCGGAGGCCCGGTGCCTTTGAAGGATCAATTGAAAAAGAAATCGCCGGATAATAGTGACCATGGGGGTAGATTATTTAGTGATTTCAGCAGTAGCACGATTAGCCAACATGAAAGTAATAAGGGGATTGTGAGCGCTTCGAGCCAAAAACCCAATACGACACCTAACTCCAATGTTACTGATGGTGACTGGACTGAGCTGTTGAGCTCGCAAAACCTGCCATTGGCCTCCCCTGTGAAACGTGGCAATGGGTTGCCTGGGGTCGTCGGCGGTAAGAATAGCTACAGGAGGCAGGGGAGCTTTGGTTCTAATTCGATGTCGATGGAGCTGAAGAGGAACCAAAAGACCAGTAATACTGTTGCGAAAGTGTCTAGGAGGTCAGGCAGTCTCAGGGACAACAGGTTGAATGGGAAACCTGCTGATGCAGAAGACTCTGGCTTATCTGATTCTACAGGCATGAGCATGACTCCAGATGTTAATTCAGCAAACAATGGGAAGTCCGTGGAGCAACAAGCTTTGCATCAGAAGGTTGCAAAAGGAAATATGATGCTTAAAGCAATGCCTAAGGAAAGTATGGAGAATGTTGGGCAATTGAATGTTGTCCCCCTTCGGGAGAATGTCTCTCGTTTAGTAGATGGCAGTGGTTCCACTGTGCTACCAATCAGTGCTGTTGATGCTGCTTCTCAATTGAAGGTAGGATTTAATAGAGATGGTCATGGGGTACAGGGCACTTTGGGTACTTCTGTTCCTAGAGATGTCAATGGGATAAGTGATGCTGGTTCAGCCTCAGAGACTTCATCTGGTTCAGCATCCAATTCTGAGAGTGAAGATGAACGGGAAAGAGAGGAGAGAAGAAAAAGAAGGGAGAAGATTCTTGCTGAGAAAGCAGCAGCTAAGGCTGTTGAGGCCATTAGAGAACGTGAGAACATGGTTGCAAGGTTGGAGGGAGAGAAGCAGAGTTTGGAGAAAATAATCGAAGAAAGGGCAAAGCAACAAGTGAAAGAGGTATATCTTTTGCTGGCTATATTATCCATATAGTTATTGATTTGCTGCTGCTGCTGAAGCTGTTTTAACTTATCTCCTCTATATCATCTGCATATGATTGCTTTTACAATCTTTTCCTGTAATTGGGGGGATATATCTTCTCTTATGTGGAAGTTACTGATTTCGTTTCCTACTCCTTTCAATTATTGCATGAACAGACTCAGCCCAAGTTCCACTGATCTTTGCGATCCAGTCTTATTAGCTGGTTTGAACTCACCAAACTTTTGTGCTTGAATGAGAGAATAAATGCACCATTATCGTTTGCCAGTTCGTATCAATTGTTTCCTAGATTTGGACTGAAATTACTGAAATCCTCCCAAAACACACAAGACAAGAAAAAACGAGAAGAAAAGCAAAGAATTTGATACAGTGCCCAATGATGCAACTATATGCAAATAGTGCTGATTTCCTAATGATTTGTCAAAGGATCATATATGCACATGCTTGGCTAACCATCCAAGTACACACCATGTTTCATCAGTTTATTAAAACACATGCTGCTGTAAGTTTATATTTTATCAGTCAGGCTTTTTTCTGACCCTAACTATAGGTTTAACACTTAAGCTTTATCTTGATGTAGGCTTCAGAACTGCAGACAACAATGATGGAGACTATGGATGCTGTAGAGCTGGAGAAGCAGAAACACAATAATACTAGAATGGAGGCCCTTGCACGGTTAGCTAAACTGGAGGTACTAAATTTTAATAGGTGCATTTCCTCAAAATATTCCATTCTCAATTTGTCAGGTTTATAGCAAAAGTTTTGCAGGAGTAAATGCCCTTTTAGTGTGTTGTCTCTAGGCAGATATTTGGTTCTGTCGTTACTGAAGTTGAAATGGGTTTTGCAGACAGCAAATGCTGACCTAGCCAAATCTCTTGCAACTGCACAATGGAATCTTGAAGTAGAGGTATCATATTGTTCAAGTTGATTTACTTAACCAAATTTCTTTCTTCTAAGTCTATGGACAATTGACTTAGTTTGCTCATGTAGTTGGAGCAAAGTCCTTTTCCTATTGTAGATCTTCATCAACGGTACTTGATCTGGATGAATTAACGCAATTGTTCTTTGCTGCTTTGATGCATAAATCTGTTTGTGTATTGATTGTCTGGTCTAAGTAAATTTAATTGGACAGCTATTCTTGAAATAGATAAACATTCAACATTAGAGATCTCTGTTAGAAAGTAAATGTGGTATGATGGATAGTACCTGTATGGGCAACTTAAAATAATTGTTCCATAAACTCAAAGAAATATGAAAATTCTTATGCAATTTTAAATGTTAATATGTATATATTTTCCAAGATTTTAAACGTGGCGCTTGGGCATTCTACCAAAGAAATGAAGTTTTGGTCATGAAATAAGAGGCAAATTTGAACCACTAAAAGTATAGATCACTCCGGATAGACACATTATGTCTCATAAAGGGAAAGTTTGCTGGTCTAATCAGTTGAAGCTATTGTCTGCCAGTTATTATAAACATAAGCAGGATATGGATATACTCGAGAGAGTAGTAACTCAACTGTTGGAGTGGAAATCTGAATTGGAGATGCTAGGGTCCTGTATACTCATTGTTTGGTCTTCATAGTGGCTGAACTCTTCGTACACTTTTCTCATTGACCAGGTGAAGAAGGTGGCTGAACTTCGGCAACAAATTGAGTTGAAAGAAGTAGCCCACGAAGGTATGTTGTCTGAAAAATTCTTGTATGGTGCTGCTGTTCATAAGCCTAATGAATCTGAACTGGTTAAACACGGGTGACCCATGTGATTCAACGGTAGACATCCACTGGCCTCATGTGCACCGGTTCACACACACATTGCTCATGTCATCTAGGCTTGGATCTAAATTCATTAATCGTATTTTCCTGTTTTGCATTCACTGGTCCTTCTGATCAAATGTTTATCTGACCATTGCTTATGTGAACTAATTTAGTGCTGGTGAGACATTTGCTTGAAGAGAGATGGACACGATTTCACTGCATGTTCAAAGCATTATGTGTCTGATAGGTGTTTTGGTTAGAAAGGTATGTTTAGGACATAAACATGCATTAGGTTAGTCAAGCTACATTTAGAGAAGGTTTATTTAAAGACTCAGGTATGTGGCAGGGGATGCTCAAGTAGTCTTGGCTCCACATGGAACTTATAGTTAGGAGCAGCTTGATGAGTTGAACAGATATTGTTGCACAAAAATTGCAATTTAACGAGATGTATAAATGAAGCCATCAGTTCCGTAGTTTTGAGATATCACCTGGATTTGCTATATTCGGCAAACACCTGTTTTCCTTGCCTCAGAAGGGGTTGCATATCTCTCCCTCCTTCTGGCAAAGACCTGTTTTCCTTGCCTCAGAGTGGGTTGCATATCTCTCCCTCCCTCCCTCCCTCCCTCCGGCAAACACCTGTTTTCCTTTCGTAGGAGTGGGTTGCATATCCTCCCTCCCTCCCTCAGAGTGGGTTGCATGTGTACACCGTATAATCCTATGGCTTCATTCCACTAAATCTGCCCCTCTTTTACTGCAGAACTAAGAAGGAGGATCTCCAACAGCCATCAGACGGGACCCTCTGGAAAGCAGGTGAGCCATATGGACTAACGATTTGGGGTGCAGGGCCTGCAAGTACTTTCAGCTGTCTGCTGTCCTTATCATTTTACACTGATTTTTGCTTAAATCTTGAGCTTGCTTGCTGATTTGCTTATACAGTTAGCCTCTACAAAGGCATTGGAAGTTGAACAAGAGATGCTTGAGGCAGAGTGTTCTTTTCTTGCTGACAAAATTGAGAAGTTGGAGGAAAAGGTTAGCTTTCTTGGATGGTATGGAAAAAAAAAAATAGCGTATTCTGCAAATTCATTATAATTTACATCTGGCTGTCTAAAGGCCATGGACTCAGGACTTTCCTAAGAATGACACTGGAGAGATGTCAAAAGAGGAAGTAGGTCCGCTACATGTTTTGGAAGTTATCAGTCATCATGTAATGTGCTCAAGTAATTTTGGGAAGTCCTAATGGGATGACAGTACAGTTGGTCTCTGGGAAAAAATTTTTCTTTTTCAAAGAATAAGGGATGCAATCCACATCCCATGGTCTTGATGGTCACACACCAGCCATACCCTCCCCACACCTAAAACCTCTCATTTAGTTGGATTAATGCCTGATGGTTCAGAATTGTGTTACTCTGTAAATAATCATACAAGGGATTGTCCCGTATATGGCCATTTGTTTTCTCCCAGTTTTTAAGCTTCGCAATTGTGAATCAAATGTTTTAAGTATCAGTTTTTTGTCACATCCAGGCCAAGAATATTGAAGCAAACATTGAAATGACAAGGAAGGAAATGGAGGAGCCAACGGAAGTAGAACTTGAGCTGAAGCGACGGCTGGGTCAGCTGACTGACCATCTAATTCAGAAACAAGCCCAGGTTTGTTCAAACATGCTAAACAGTTAAAGCGATGAAGATGGTTGTAACAGTAGCAGTCCATGCCTGAATGTGGTATTCCCACTTCTAAATGTCTGCTTGGCTAATCAATAAGAGTAGGTTTGAAAAGAACATATGAAGTTGCAAATGTCAAAGACTTTAGAGAGAATAGCATAGCTCATTGCACATGCACTGGAGAAGACCCTTCAGCTTTTCTAGATGGAAAAAGACACACCAATCCATTGGAATCTGAATAGGTGATACTCCACCGTGTTATCACCGAATATAGCAGGGAAATCTACCAAGTAAAGGGAAACAAAAGTTACGAACCAATGTTGATGGCTTTCACTAGCTCTCTGTTTATTTAGCCCAGCTTTGACTGTGGACTTGTATATCTTGTGGCTCTTTAAATGAATGACCAAATATCTGCTCCAAAGTTAGGTTGCTTTGAAAATCACTGCACCTGTTTAATTAGTTCGGTTGGGTAAAAATGCTAAACCACTTAAGGCAATCAGTCAAATCAAACTTTCGTCCCATCATGCAGAAATTCCTTAGGTTTAGTGTGTGCTAAGGAACTTGTCTACTGAAATTCATTCATTGGTCGGACTTACTGAACTTCTCTGTTACTTCAGGTCGAAGCCTTATCCTCGGAGAAGGCAACTCTCGTCTTCAGGATTGAGGTAGCTTACCATCTTGAAGCCTGTATTTCTCATGTAATCAATTAGTCAATTAGGTTGTGGTTTAACGCCTTTCTAAGATCAGTGCTTTCTCATGTCCACAGACGGCCTCGAGGATGCTGGACGAGGGCAATTCAGCTATCAATGTGGACAGCTTCTCCAGCGTTCCCTTGAAGGACATAGAGACGGGCACCTGGGAGCTATTCAACTCAAGGACGAGGCCCTCACTGGAAGCCAAAATCCGGTCCGGGAGGGAGCAACTGCACGTGCTGCTCCGGCAGCTGGACGCCATAATCTTGGCCGGTTCCGTTTTCCTGAAGAGGAACCCCACGGCCAAAATCTGGTCTCTTGTCTACGTCGTGTGCCTCCACCTGTGGGTGCTCTACATCTTCACGTCCAACACGCAGCCGACGCCCGATGCCCGATCCGGTGCCGTCATGTCCTTGGAAAACATGAACAGCTCGGGCGTCTGATATGGCGTGCGCAGGGCGTTTTCTGATTATTTGACGCGGTCCTTTGCCTCTGCATATTTTAGAGGCGCATTGGTTTTATACCTGGTTTCTGGGCCATGCTCATGCAATTTTTCCTTCGTGGCCTCTAATAAACGAAATACAGAGAAATGTAATGTATATTTTCGATCTTACAAAGTATAGAGTGAGCCATTTCCGCATCCCACTTTCATTTTCGTTCTCTCGACCGTAATTTTTTCTCCCAATAATTTTCTTTAGGGATCTTTTCAATGGAAGTCTTAAAACTTGTCCGAGTAGATGAAGTGCATGAAGACGAAGTGCTACTAGATTCTGATATGGCTGCTAAACAACTCTTAAATTAGTTTAGGATAAATTTATCATAAATGTATCAATTTATAGTTTTTTGGGGTTTTTCAAGATATTTGGGTAAATTTAAACAATATAATATGTTTTGAATATTTAAATCATTTATTTTTTAGGATATTAATCTTTATTTTAACCCATATTTTAAGTTTAAGTAGATTTGCAATCCATATCTATAAATATGAATTAATTGAAGAAATAGGTTTGTGACTTATAATTTTGGTTTCGGAGGAAAAAGTTGATAACCAAGACGAACTTCGAGGAGAAAATATTTGGTGGTTTACTCTCACCACGTCATCAACTGCATGGCAAGCATTTTTTTGCTTTCATCCAATTATAGCTTAACACATATTTGTTGATATGGAATTAAATAAAAAATAGAAATTTTCTCATTCCACCACTTTCTCTCTCTTCCTCCTCTGTTCCTCCTCCGTCCTTGACCTCGACACCTCCCGCCATCGCTAGCGTCAACGCCGTGTCCAAGCCAACTGCACATCCAAACCGAATCACCATTTTTTCATCGTCTTCCTCAATTCGTCTTCTTCCCAACGTCAGCTCGTCTTCATCTTCGGGTCACCGGCCAGATCCGGTCGCTTCGTCTTCTTGCTTTCACCATGGCTCTAAATCCAGTCTCTTAAAGACATCTTGCCTTCTGCTCGGGATGTTAGCCGCCGCACGACTTGAATCGGTCTATTTTCTCTTCCTCAAATGATTCCTCTTCCTTAAAGTCTTTGGCACATATTACATTTGTCTGCTTTGATCTTCTTCTTGCTTTCCCTTTTGGGCCATCTCTCTCTCTCTCTCTATGCAATTAGAATAGTTCTTGGCGATTCGAACTTCAGAGCCGCAGGTGCTTCCTTCTTGATTTCTACATACTTGACGTGAAATGTGAGGTTTTGAACTTTTAATGAACGTTTTAGGCGTGAAAAAGTGTTCCATTGATGTCGAGCTTAATCTTGGATGGGAAACATGGTCGTCATGTAGACCAACAAAGTTCTAGCTTGAAAGTAATCTTTTTTTTTTTTTTTCACCTGCAATTGTCATGTTTATGTGTGGAGAATAGGATCTAAATGAGCATTGTTGGCTTTATGTTCTTTAAAGATGGGTTGCTCTTCATAACTCGGGATTATTCGTGATCTTTTGCGTTGTGATATGCTCTCGATCGCTTGGTTCTATTGATTCCTGAATGCTCCTCTTGAAAGCATGGATGTTGATGGAACATTACTGAAAGAATGTTCTTGCTTAGTGACTATGTTGAAAATTTGGTCTCTTAGGTCATGAGAATTTGAGGTTTGAAATGTGTGTATGGTGTGAAGTTTAAATGTAACTGGGTACAAAGTGTTTAGTTGAAAACACCAACAACTTAATTGATTCATAACTTAAGAAAAATAATAAATAAATGGGGCACAAGGCATAAATGTGCATGGCGATGGCATGTATTCTACTCATATATTTACTTTCGTTGTCACTAATATTTGTCTATTATCTTAGTGTATGTAATTAATATTTAGTTGCTTTAATGTTCATCTACCTACAGATAATTATTTGTATTTATCAAAAATATTCGGTGGTTTACTCTCACCACGTCATCACCTGCATGGTAAGCATTTTTTCGCTTCCATCCAATTACAGCTTGACACATATTTGTTGATATGGAATTAAATAAAAAATAGAAATTCTCTCATTCCACCACTTTCTCTCTCTTCCTCCTCCGCTCCTCCTCCGTCCACACCACCTCTTAAGCTTGACCTCGACATCTCCCGCTGTCACTAGCGTTAATGCCATGTCCAAGTCAACTGCACATCCAAACCGAGTCATCATTTTTCCATCGTCTTCCTCAATTCGTCTTCGGATTCGTCTTCTTCCCACTCGCTTGTCTTCATCTTCGGGTCACCGGCCAGATTTGGTCACTTCATCTTCTTGCTTTCACCATGGCTCTAAATCTGGTCACTTAAAGACATCTTGCCTTCTGCCTGGGATGTTAATCGCCACAAACCTTGAATCGATCTGTTTTCTCTTCATCAAATGATTCCTCTTCCTTGAAGTCTCTGGCACCTATTACATTTGTTTGCGTTCATCTTCTTCTTGAGTTCCCTTTTTAGGCTCTCTCTCTCTCTCTCTCTCTCTCTCTCTCTCTCTCTCTCTATGCAATCAGACCAGCTCTTGGCGATTTGGACTTCAGAGCCGCAAGCACTTCCTTCTTGATTTCTACGCACTCGATGTGAAATGTGAGATTTTGAACTTTTGATAAACGTTTTAGGCATTTTTCATTTGTGCCCCATTGATGTCGAGCTTAATCTTGGATGGGAAACATGGTCGTCATATAGACCGACGAAGTTCTAGCTTGAAAGTAATCTTTTTTTTTTTTTTCACCTGCAATTGTCATGTTTATGCATGGAGAATAGGATCCAATTGAGCATTGTTGGCTAATTTTGTGTTCTTTAAAGATGGGTTACTCTTCATAACTCGGGATTATTCGTGATCTTTTGCATTGTGATATGCTCTCGATCGCTTGGTTCTACCGATTCCTGAATACTCCTCTTGAAAGCATGGATGTTGATGGAGTATTACCGAAAGAATGTTCTTGGTTAGTGACCGTGTTGAAAATTTGGACTCTTAAGTCATGAGAATTTGAGGTTTGAAATGTGTGTATGATGTGAAGTTTAAATGTAACTGCGTACAAAGTGTTTAATTGAAAACACCGACAACTTAATTGATTCATAACTTAAGAAAAATAATAAATAAATGGGGCACAAGGCATAAAATGTGCATGGCGATGGCATGTATTCTTATTATATATTTACTTTCGTTGTCATTAATATTTGGCTATTGTCTTAGTATATGTAATTAATATTTAGTTGCTTTAGTATCCATCTACCTGCAGATAACTATTTGTATTTATAAAAAATATTTGGTGGTTTACTCTCACCACGTCATCAACTGCATGGCAAGCATTTTTTCGCTTCCATCCAATTACAGCTTGACACATATTTTTGGATATGGAATTAAATAAAAAATAGAAATTCTCTCATTCCACCACTTTCTCTCTCTTCCTCCTATGTTCCTCCTTCGTCCACACCAGCTCTTGAGATTGACCTCGATACCTCCCGCCATCGCTGGCGTCAACGTTGTGTCTAGGCCAATTGCACATCCGAACCGAATCACCATTTTTCCATCGTCTTCCTCAATTCGTCTTTGGATTCATCTTCTTCCCAGCGTCTGCTCGTCTTCACCTTCGAGTCACCGGCCAAATCTAGTCGCTTCGTCTTCCTAATTTCACAATGGCTCTACATCTGGTCGCTTAAAGACATCTTGCATTCTGCTTGGGACATTAGCCGCCGCACACTTTGAATCAGTTTGTTTTCTCTTCCTCAAATGATTCCTCTTCCTTGAAGTCTCCGACACCTATTGCATTTGTCTGCTTTGATCTTCTTCTTGATTTCCCTTTTTGGGCCATCTCTCTCTCTTTTTCTGTGCAATCAGACCAGTTCTTGGCAATTCGGACTTCAGAGCCGCAGGCGCTTCCTTCTTGATTTCTACGCACTCGACGTGAAATGTGAGATTTTGAACTTTTGATGAACATTTTAGGTGTTTTTTATTTGTGTCCCATTGATGTCGAGCTTAGTCTTGGATGGGAAACATGGTTGTCATGTAGACCAACGAAGTTCTAGCTTGAAAGTAATCTTCTTTTTTTTTCACCTGCAATTGTCATGTTTATGCGTGGAGAATAAGACCTAAATGAGCGTTGTTGGCCAATTTTATGTTCTTTAAAGATGGGTTGCTTTTCATAACTCGATATTATTCGTGATCTTTTGCATTGTGATATGCTCTTGATCGCTTGGTTCTATTGATTCCTAAATGCTCCTCTTGAAAACATGGATGTTGATGGAGCATTACTAAAAGAATGTTCTTGCTTAGTGATTGTGTTGAAAATTTGGTCTCTTAAGTCATGAGAATTTGAGGTTTGAAATATGTGTATGGCGTAAAGTTTAAATGTAACTACGTATAAAGTGTTTAGTTGAAAACACCGACAACTTAATTGATTCATAACTTAAGAAAAATAATAAATAAATGGGGCACAAGGCATAAAATGTTCATGGCGATGGCATGCATTCTTCTCATATATTTACTTTCGTTGTCATTAATATTTGTCTATTGTCTTAATATATGTAATTAATATTTAGTTGCTTTAGTGTCCACCTACATTCAGATAATTATTTGTATTTATCAAAAATATTCGGTGGTTTACTCTCACCACGTCATCAACTGCGTGGCAAGCATTTTTTCGCTTCCATTCAATTACAACTTGACACATATTTGTTGATATGGAATAAAATAAAAAAATAGAAATTCTCTCATTCCACTACTTTCTCTCTCTTCCTCCTATGTTCCTCCTTCGTCCACACCATCTCTTGAGCTTGACCTCGACACCTCCCGCTGTCGCTGGCGTCAACACCGTATCCAGGCCAACTGCACATCCAAACCGAATCACCATTTTTCCATCGTCTTCCTCAATTCATCTTCGGATTCGTCTTATTCCCAGCGTCTGCTCATCTTCACCTTTGGGTCATCAACTAGATCTGGTCGCTTTGTCTTCTTGCTTTCACCATAGCTCTACATCTGGTCGCTTAAAAACATCTTGCATTCTGCCCGGGATGTTAGCCGCCTTACACTTTGAATCGGTCCGTTTTTCCTTCCTCAAATGATTCCTCTTCCTTGAGGTCTCCAGCACCTATTGCATTTGTCTGCTTTGATCTTCTTCTTGATTTCCCTTTTTGGGCCATCTCTCTCTCTCTCTCTCTCTCTCTCTCTCTCTCTCTCTCTCTCTCTCTGCAATCAGACCAGTTCTTGGCTATTCAAACTTCAAAGCCGCAGGCGCTTCCTTCTTGATTTCTACGCACTCGACGTGAAATATGAGGTTTTGAACTTTTGATGAACGTTTTAAACTTTTTCATTTGTGCCACATTGATGTTGAGCTTAATTTTGGATGGGAAACATGATCGTCATGTAGATCAACGAAGTTCTAGCTTGAAAGTAATCTTTTTTTTTTTTTTTTAATTTCACCTGCAATTGTCATGTTTATGCATGGAGAATAGGACCCAAATGAGCATTGTTAGCTAATTTTATGTTCTTTAAAGATGGGTTGCTCTTAATAACTTAGGATTATTCATGATCTTTTGCGTTGTGATATGCTCTCGATCGCTTGGTTCTACTAATTCCTGAATGCTCCTCTCTAAAGCATAGATGTTGATGGAGCATTACTGAAAGAATGTTCTTGTTTAGTGATTGTGTTGAAAAGTTGGTCTCTTAAGTCATGAGAGTTTGAGGTTTGAAATGTGTGTATGGCGTGAAGTTTAAATGTAACTAGGTACGAAGTATTTAATTGAAAATACCGACAACTTAATTGATTCATAACTTAAGAAAAATAATAAATAAATGGGGCACAAGGTCTAAAATGTGCATGGCGATGGCATGCATTTTTCTTATATATTTACTTTTGTTGTCATTAATATGTCTATTTTCTTAGTATATGTAATTAATATTTAGTTTCTTTAGCATCCATCTACCTGCAGATAACTATTTGTATTTATCAAAAATATTCGGTGGTTTACTCTCACCACGTCATCAACTGCATTGCAAGCATTTTTTCACTTCCATCCAATTACAGCTTGACACAAATTTGTTGATATGGAATTAAATAAAAAAAAATAGAAATTCTCTCATTCACCACTTTCTCTCTCTTCCTTCTATGTTCCTCCTTCGTCCACACCATCTCTTGAGCTTGACCTCAACACCTCCCGCCGTCGCTGCCATCAACGCCGTGTCTAGGCGAAATGCACATCCGAATCAAATCACCATTTTTCCATCATCTTCCTCAATTCGTCTTCGGATTCGTCTTCTTCCCAGCGTTTGCTCGTCTTCACCTTCGGGTCACTGGCCAGATCTGGTCGCTTCGTCTTCTTGCTTTCACCACAGCTCTACATCTGGTCGCTTAAAGACATCTTGCATTTTGCCCAAGATGTTAGCCGCCGCACGCTTTGAATCGATCTGTTTTCTCTTCCTTGAAGTCTCCAGCACCTATTGCATTTGTCTACTTTGATCTTCTTCTTGATTTCCCTTTTTGGGCCATTTCTCTCTCTCTCTCTCTCTCTCTCTCTCTCTCTCTCTCTCTCTCTGCAATCAGACCAGTTCTTGGCGATTCAAACTTCAGAGCCGCAAGCGCTTCCTTCTTGATTTCTACGCCCTCGACGTGAAATGTGAGGTTTTGAACTTTTAATGAACGTTTTAGGCATTGTTGACGCCTAAATTTTCCTTTTAATTAATTAGGTTTTAATTTATTTTACTTTATTTTATTTTATCTTTTTCGGATAATAAATAAACAAAAAATGAAAAAAAAAAAAAAAAACAAAAGAAGCTGCAGAAACGTCGGGCTGGGCCTTTAAGCCCAACCCAATGGTTTTCTAGACCCCCCCAACGCGGTTCCAGACCCAGCCCGACCCGCACGCCCATTGTCTTCCTCGCGTGGATAAGCTCCACGCGTTGGAGATGGTGACACGCGCGACGCCGGAGCAGCGAGGAGGACAGCAGCGCACGTGGAGTAGAGGTAGCTGGCATCGGATGGGACGCCGGTTCGGCCGGCGAGGGCCGCGGCAACCGACGGTCGAGCTCCGTCGACCGGCCGCCCCTCGGCCTATAAATAGGCCCTCCATCTCCGACGAAGGAGAGAGGAACAGAGAGATCGGAGAGAGAGAGAGGCCACCGGAGCTCGAGATCCCCTGAGAGACTTCGGGGAGCTCGAGTGCAAGGCCGGCCGAGGTGGGGTGAGCTCAGAGGGGTTCCCAAGAGACTTCGGGGAGCTCGAAGGGCGAGCCCGAGGGAGAGAGAGTGAGCCTCGGTCAGATTTGACCAAACCTAGGCCTCGCCGTCACCGTCGTTGTTCGCCGCGGCCTCCACCGTCGCAACCCACCCACTTGCCGAGCCATCACCACCATCCCCGATGTTGTCAACCGCCCACGCCGAAGCTCCAGCCAGCCGCCATGTTCGCCATTGTCCTCTAACGTTGTCCGACGCAAGCCGAGACCCCTGCAGAGCCGCGTCGCGCACCCTTTGGCGACATCGCCGCCGTCTTCGCCGCTCGCCGTCCGCCACCTCGCCACAGGTAGTAAGGGTCATCGTCATCATCGTTGCCACCGTCGCCACCGTCGCCATCATCACCGTCGCAGTCGTCGCCGCCATTGCCCCGGCGATGCTTCGTTCCCCTCCCCCCCTCGGCGCTGCGAATCCGGAACCCTAGGGTTCCCGATTCTTCGGATCGTGGCCTCGGGTCGTCAGGTTGGACCTAGGCTAGGAGCCGGGTAGGGTTTTTTGCGCGATTTGGGGTAGCTAGAAACCGGGTTGTGGAGTCGGATCCGGGTCGGGTAAGGTTTCGCCGGAAAGCTGGGTCGTGGAGCGGGTTATCAGACTGGGTCGTCGGGCCGGGCCGGGTGTCCCCGAACGCCCGGCCACGGCGCCGTTTCAGTTTAGTAAAAAAAAAAAAATCCGAAGTCGAGCCCATCCACGTGCGGGTCGCCGGCCCGAGTCGGACCCAACCCGCGGATCTGACCCGGGTCGATTTTTATAATGTTTTTAAATAAATAATAAATAAAAATAATTTATTTCAAAAAAATCAAAAATAATTTATTTTCAAAAAAATATTTAAAAATGTTTAATTTCCAGAAAATCGAAAATTATTTTTAAAATGTTGAAAAATGTTTTATTTTCTAAAAAATCAAGAAAAATCAAAAATAATTTATTTTCCAAAAATATTTTGAAAAATATTAAACAATATTTTATTTTCCGAAAAATCAAAAAAATTAAAATATTCCATATTTTCCAAAAAATGCCAAAAAACCAAAAAAAGCCAAAAATTCATGAAAAAGCCAAAAAATTCAGAAAAAGCCAAAAAGACTCATATTTTCCAAAAAATCCAAAAAAAAAAATCCATTTTATGTAAAAAAAAATTAGAAAAATACTCAAAAAATGTTTTTCCTCCCAAAAATGCGTGGAAAATCCCTCGAACATCTAAAAAACCTCACGGTTTAAATAAAGATTAGGTACCGAAAGGGCATTGGTGATTAACTAGTGTAATCAAAGTCCCCGATCCTAATTTTTCTAATTGAGCGGGAGCAAGTATTTCTCCTTATACTTTGCTTGGGTTTCTAATCAACCCACCCCAAATCGATTAGTAGGACTCCATTTTAAAAATTGATTTACAGGTTAAAAACTTGAACTATTAAGTCGTGAATTGGTAGACTTGGGAGAGTCCAGGCTTAATAAATTTAGCCGAGCCATTAGCCTCCCTTAGGTACTCGTACCAGATTGCGGGCGCCGAAAAAAAGAGGTCGCAATAGCTTGGCAACTCCGCTGGGGGCATTGAGGACTTAGGCCATTTTATCTTTGTTTAAATGCTTTGCTGACTTGGATTTTTTTTTTTTGTACAAGGTAATAGCTTAAAGTTTTTTTTTTTATTCTGTGAAAATAAAATGTTTTGTGATTATAAACTGCTGTGCATCCTTAAATATTTTAGCACTACACATGGCACACACAACCCGGCCGCCGAACCTGGGCCGCCATAGGATTTCTAGGATGGTGTTAAGAAAGATACGACCTCGAACGCGAGACTGTGATGTAGAGGTTGCCTTTCTTTTCCCCGAATTTCTTAGCCAAGGTTAGGAGGGTATGCTGCTAACGCGAGACTGCGATGGGCGGATATCCTTTTAATCTCAACAAACCTTCTTAGTTAGAAATCGAGCCCATGTGCATATGTTTATGTCTTTTGACCCATGGCAATTTAGGATAAGCTTTTCAAGTCCCAATTTATATGCGATGGGGAAAGACGATATCCAATTCATTTCTACTCCCAAGGCGGAGCTCTTCAGATGGTGGGGTCAATTAGATCAATTTGCCCAAGAGCGTGTAAAGGCCAAAGTCGGTCATCTCCTATCGTTGATCCAAATCACTATTCGCCCTGAAGTCATACAAGTCATGGCACATTTTTGGTGCCCGAAGACGGTTACTTTTATGTTTGGTAGGTTTGAGCTAACCCCAACCCTGGAAAAATACAACATCATCACTAGAATGCCTCTTGAGAAAAAGCTCATCAAACCATCGACAGGCGCCCTCCCGTGGCGCGGGTTGGCGTGACTTTTAGGAGCTGAAATCCATGTGATGAGACAAATTCTTGAAAACAACCATAATACATGCCCTCTAGAATTCGTGAATGCATGTTTTCAAAACCAGCCTATGACCCAAAAAAGTGAGATTTTCCTCCTAACCTTTTTCGGGTTCATCGTTTTCCCCCATCAAAGAAATGCCATAAGTCCTAAGATGGCATGGATAGTTGATCAAATCTTGAGAGAGAGGAATTATGTCAACATGATTTTAACTGAAACCTACTTGTCCTTTAATCGTTTTAAAGACAACACGGAGAAAATCATGTGAGCCTCTCCTGAAATTTTACAAGTCCGGTTCTTTTCTCACCTAAGCGAATTTCGAGACTTCATGTGATCGTCTGAAATGAATGCTTTCAAAAACCCATTACAAAAATTTATGGTTTTAGGACCATACATTCCCAATCAAAGCTGTTTAAATTAGGTAAACTTCCTAAGAGACCCAGCTCCTGAGGCATTCCAATGGTGTGCCGGTTGATTCCATGAAAAGAGAGCTCACTTCACTTACAAGCGCTGTCTCCCAATTCCGTTGCTCGGCCTCACCGACGCCATTCTCTATCACCCTTATCGGGTGGCACGACAATATGGAGCCCTTCAAGAAATCCCACCGCCTTTCAACAGGAAGATCTCTTCAGTTCTTTTCAACACAAGCCGTGACTACGTATTCGAAGTTTCTACCGCTCAGGAAACCTGGGACAAGTGCCACGCAAAAGGATTGTGGTACCTGAAGGGCTTGAGGGAGAAGAAAAAGCCCACCACGCCTCCATGTCCTACATCCATAACCATCATATCTCGACAAAATGGAAGCCATCAGTCCCTCACTCAATCAGCGAGAGCAACCAGCACGAGCAAGCAAAGCTCATGGAGAGGGATTTGGGAATGGACTGGATGCACACCTCAGAGCCAGCCTAAGGAAGCAGGCATCCTCGCAAGAACAAGGCTCCCATCGCATATAAATTGGCAATCATGTGCCCCTTAGTGTTAATCTTGTGAAAGTTTTGTCCCATTGTTTAGGGACTTTTGTTTAATGTTCAGTATTTCATTATGTCTTTTCAATTTCAAGTTCTAGATGTTAGAAGTCTGCGGTCTATAAAATTCTCTTTTGATAAATAAAAAAGCAATAG
Source organism: Eucalyptus pumila (assembly GCA_016097595.1). NCBI lineage: Eukaryota > Viridiplantae > Streptophyta > Magnoliopsida > Myrtales > Myrtaceae > Eucalyptus > Eucalyptus pumila. The sequence continues at coordinate 68,601,876 of CM027851.1, forward strand.
ACCATTGCCATGGGTCAATCTTTGTTTACTTTCGTGCTCATTCATTGTTTTCGCAACGAATAGGTAATTATGAATCGCCGGCCACCAATAGCTCGCGAATGGCCTCATGCACTAGGGCCCGATCAAAATGATGTACAAAATCGCCTCATTAACATTGAAGACGGCGTAGGACAGATGTCCATTGTCCTTCAACAACTCTCAAGACAAATGGAATCCACTTAAGTCGAGCCCAACTCTATAGTTACCTCAAACACCATCATGACACCTGCAAATTTGCCAGAAAATAGCCAGTACCATAGACAATTTAAAAGGATCATGAAAAAGTTAAGCCAGCTGTAGGAGCAGAATCCCATGGACCTATCTAATTACGCCGGCATTGAGATTCCTGAAGAGCTCAAAGCACTTGAATGCGAAAGGTATGTTAATACCTCCCGCCCAGAGACCTACTTGCAGGCCTACTTGGTCCGAAGGATGATTCAATCGTACCAATCGAGCTTGACCGGCCTTACCTTGCGATAGTACATTGTTAGGAAGATTAGTCCCCTTAAAAAATGGAGGGAACTAATTCATGTTTTTCAGCAATAATATGATATTGACATCAGCCCTGACATAGCCTTGCCCTATGAAGAACTGATGATCGCGGAGCACGAGGAACCGCTAGTCGCTAAGATAGGAGAAGAGCATGTCAATGAAGCCTTGCATGATAAATGAGCAGCTGAGCAACATCATGTTACTGGAAAATTTTCCACTATGAAAGGCAAGGAGCCTTTGTACGAGATCAAAGACATAGAGCCTGTTCAAGAGTGGGGCACGACAAGACAACTCCCCAAGCTTATTCCAAGAGCTAAGGTCCAAAGAATACCGACCCCTATCAACCTGGAAAGTGAATCAAACGGTGAAACTCTAATGTCTCTCACTTCCCTTGACAGAATCAATGTGGCAAAATGAAGGGCCTTACTCAAAAGATCTGGACCAAAATCCAAGAAAAGAAAGCCTAAGCAAATCAATGCAGCATCTACCAACAAGCCACCGCACCAAAACTTCGAGCATTCCCAAGAATACAGCTTTGAAGGCTACCATCCCCTATAGTATAACCTTGAAGACTTCCCGGCTCCAAAATACAATCCCAAGGACTTCCAGCGTTATTTCGACAATGAAACTAATGATTCATCGTATAACTGTTTCCTACTCTCATCCGGGGATGAAGGCTCGTCAGAAGAGGAAGCATACGTCTTTATCCGCTACGATCCTAACGAAGTACTAAGCTTGTCCCCTGACCATGAGGATAACCTCAATACTTTATCCTCATTCGGAAATTTTGACCAAGATAAAAGCAATGGGGTAATCTCGGTAGAATCCAACTTCCCTGAAATAGAAAAATTCACCACTACAATGAACATGCAGTGGGAAAACCAGTAGCCTAACCAAGACATATCAGGTTCTTCTTGCCCTATAGGATCCTAACCTCCGTAGAAATGTGGATACCCAATCTCCGCAAATATAACGGCACGACTTGCCCCGTGGCACACTTGCAATATCTCCACGTTGAAATAAGTCGGTACTATGGCCCGATGTTATTTACAACTCAAGCGTTCCAAGAAACTTTCACGGGATCCGCATTGCAATGGTTCGTCATGGCAAATATTCATCTCCTAAAAGATTGGAATGAGCTAAGTTCCACATTCTTACATCAGTACCAAAACCAGATTGGAACTGAGCTGCCTTGCAAGAGTTTGGCTCACTTCAGAAGAAGACCAATGGAGGATTTCCGAGCATACGCAAGGAGGTGGAGGGCTTTCATGATGCAAACCCACCCTCAACTGGCCGAAGAAGAAATGATAAAACTTTTCATAGGGGCTTTACCTCGCAAGCATCATTGTTGGTTGCATAGGTTACACTTCCATAGCTTCAATGAAGTGATCCTCTCAAGCGAATACTTCAAGTCTACTGGAGGCGAGGAACTCAAAGACGCTTGATTTCGAAACAAAAATTATCAAAGCACTCCTTTACACAGGAGTTTTCATGGGTTTTACTTGTTTTTATAATTTCATGTTTCTTATCTTGTCTAGTGTGCTACTATTGTATTTTTCATTCCAAGTACTCTGTTGTATACTTACAATATTTGTTTTAAGAGCATGAGGCGGTACTTCAAACTAACCCAATGATGTTATCCAACCATGAAAAGAAAATATCATCCAAGGAGAATACTGAGGGCTGGGCTTCCTCATGCTTTTTCTCCCCCAAAGATATATTTTGAAAATTAAAAATATTTCATTACCCAAAAGCTTTTGTCAAAACAAGATGATAAATTTAAGCACGTTTTTTTTATGTTTCAGAACATCATCCCATTTGATTTAGTGTGACAAAAGGTATTTAAAACTAGCACATCGTGTGAACAAACCAAATTCAAAAGCACCCTTCCAAGAAAGCAGAGGCAAATAGAAATGATCATCACGTTTCAAAATGGTAAGTCCTATTCCCTGAACATAATGGCGAAAATGACATCCTCTCTCTTCCATCTATAGGAGACGAAGGATGGGACGTAATAGGCACAGGCATATTATCAAACTTGAAGCATGCATAGCATGATAGCTCAAGGTAGGATGCCGCGAGTTCATTGGGCAGGACTTCCAGCTTCAACGAACCAAGAAGCACAAAGAATGAATTTCTTCTCTTCCTTTAAAGTGATTACTATCAACAGGGAGAAAATCTAGACAATCAAAACGATCTATAGCCCCACACCCTGGACAATGACTTTGGAATCTCGAAACTTCACTCCAGACGCATATTCTTCCGAGGAGTAATTGCCATTAGAAAACTTGAGATTTTTTATCTCAGATTCCATAGAAGCTTGAGATACATGACTTTTGCCCAATGATGCTATAGTTAAAGATAGGAGGAGAAATTCCACAGAAGGAAGGCGTTGAAAATGAATCAACGACCAACAATCATGCATACATGGTCACAAAGGAGGAAGGCCAATTGAAGGAAATATCGAACTAAGCCAAGACAAAGAGGCTGTCATCTATATACAGAAATCCTTAGGAATCAACAAATACAAACTTTGGAGAAGAGTAATTTGGTATCGTTTCCAATACTCCCACTATTTGAACCCGCTTTTGACATATTTTCCCTATTTAACAGGGAGCATCACAACTCAAGAACCAAACTCAATGGTTAGGTTTGGCAAATCAATATTGGCCAAGCTAATACGTGGAAATGACCCACATCAAATTCACCTGGCTTCGTGTAAAAAGACATGTCATCCATGAGCCAATTCAGAGAATAATTGACCTAACAAAGCAAGGGACATAGGACTTCGTGTCCCCCTCTCACTTCAGGTTCACCTAATCATCTGCAAACTAGTGAAGGGTAAAGTTGTATCGCTTCCAGTTATTCGACTCTTGAAAGAGTTCATGACTAACACATTCCCTCTTGTTTGTTGCAAGATCACCTGACTGTGAAAAGCAAGGATATCGAATCAATGAGAAGCATGTCTTGTTTGTTGCAAGATTACCTGACTGTCAAAAACAAAGATAACAAATCAATGAGAGGTATGACAAACTCTCCCAAGCAAAATGGCATCTCAAGTATTGCCAAAGCAAATGACAGAGATCCTTCAGGCCTCAACTCACATTTGATTTTGGCCAGACTAATTGATCTACTTGTATATCTTCTCTTCTGCAAGGGCAAAAGCAGAGATGCCCGATCAAATTCCCAACCCCGATCGATCATAGGGGTGTGCAAAATACCCGGAACCGCCCTTGACCGCCGGAACCGGACCGAACCGCCCGGAACCGCGGTTCTTGAGGGAACTGGTCCGGTTCCCGGTTCCAATTTTTGGGAACCGGTGGGTACCGGTCCGATTCCCGTTCCATGGGCGGATCCACCCGCCCGCCCACCGGATCGAACTGTTTTTAATATTAAAAAAAATATTACTAAAAAAAAACCCTAAATCTCATCTCACTCCCTTCGTCTTCGGCTCCTAATCATATCGCCCTTTCACTGCGTTTACTTCTCCCGCCATCCACATCTCCACGTACTTAAATTTAGTTTTTCTTTTTTGGCTTGTTTTGATGTCACGTAGTCGTTCTATGTTGAAAATCAAAATTATTTCGTGTCAAGATCGTTCCATGGATCCACTCGGGAACCGGACCGGACCGACGGTCCGGTTCCCGAGTGGATCCATGCAACAAACGGGTGGATCTCGGTTCCAATTTTTCAGAACCGGTCTTTAGCGGGCGGTTCCGGTTCTAGGTCGGGAACCACCCGCCCGGACCATGCACACCCCTAACTGATCATTCATGTGTCATATTCCTAATCAATAGGGACAACCATCAACATCCATTTGCGAATAACCCTTTTGATGTTCAAAATCTAACATATTTGGAAACACCATTATGTTAGCCCCTAAAGTTGTCAATAGGGTCTTTTTTGAGTCAAAACCATTCACTTGTTTTGAAAAGTTCAAACCCCATCATATTCAAAATGTTGCATGTCGTTTCCAGATGAATTTTGCATGATGATTTTGCCTATCTAAGTCACTGATTCCACTAAGGATTATTAGAATAAACAGCTAAGTGAAGAATACAAGATTAATTGAGCATGTTGGATGAGGCACGTCAGAATGATGAAATGCAAGCTATATCCTACACACAGTCCCCCATCTATACACTCGCGAATGATACGATAACTAAAATAGTGAGAAGCATTTCATTGCTCACCCTTTGAGCTCCTTACACTGGTGAAGCTTCTCTCATATCCCCGTCGAAGAACCACCCCACACTGGGACAAGTTGAAGGTAAGTCACCATCACGAGGTGGGAAAAGGGATAGAAATTCTCTTGCTTGCACTTGCATCAATCTTTGAGTGTCTTTATTGCATATGAACACTCGCGTTAATTTAAGTGCCATTGAGTCGTGAAGAGCAATTCTTTCTTTATGCACTTGTATCCATTGTACAACCCAATTGAGTCTGTAAATTCACCCTCACATGGAGGCAAAGCAAAAGCCACTGCTGTTTGAGCAGCATAATCAGAAGCGCCGGCAAAAGATGAAGACTCAATAGTCTAACAAAGGCGTTTGCTTGAACTTGTCAAGTTCAGCTCTCAAGCAACAAGAATGAAAAAGCAGGGGCATAAAAAACAGTGTACCTGGTAAAAGAAAGGTCAATGCTCATATTTGAAGAACTGGAATAAAAAAAAAGGGCATGAAAAAGCAGTGTGTCTGGTAAAAGCAATGCCAATGCCCCCCAGTCAAAAATATAGCCAAGAAAAAGTTGTTGTTGTGGTCCACAGAACCCCCATATGACAAGAAAGACTAATGACAAATGCCGAGACAGTCACCAACTCTCGGCCTCTTACATGTGAGCCAAGTCTACATCACATTCCTATTGTAAAAGTCTCTTCAGACTAGGGGCACTTCAATTAACGTAGGATTTCATATGTGCATAAGCATCGCTCGAAGAAGTACGAGTAAGATTATTCTATCTCTTTTCGCAGGGTTCTTGACTTGTAAACCCGGAGATGATCGTGCAACATTTTCGTCCATCGGCTTCGACCTCGATGGTCCCCTATGATGAGCCGCTGACCAACACTTCATCATAGTTTCAACAAAGACCTCTCACATTGGTAAAGTCGTACCGTTTGCGAGAATACTCGGACCCCTGCTGACATGATGACAGTGAGATAGTGTGGTTCTTATAAATCCTGCATTAATGGTCAGGATAGCCTTTTTCCATGAGAGTGAGTGAAAAGTCCCTTCAGACTGAAAGTCCCTCATCTGGCATACTCAAGACATCTACATTCTAAATGAATGTTGTCTTTCAAAATCTTCCCTAGTGGAAATCAGATGATACAAAACTGACAAAATTATCATACATGAATCTTATTTGAACTCATGAATTTACAGCATATACAATCATGTGTGCATATTGTGCAAATAGCAGACATACTCTCAAAGATAAGAGATATTTCCAGGTAAGCATATCCATGTCCCCATTTGTCTTAAAGTACCTACCACTGTCTAGGTACTCTCTTCTTGACACTCGACCTATTCGAGTCTTCCCTTGAGTTTGGGTGCTTGCAATTGCCTCAATATCCCATTGTCTTTGAGTACCCACCACTTGCCAGGTACTCCCTCTTATCGATACTCGACATATTCGAGTTGTCCCCAGAGTATTGATATTTGTGACTAACCAAGTATCTCTTTATCATTGAATACCTACTGCTGTCTAGGTATCCCCATTGTCTTTTAGTATTGACCACCGTTTGGATAACCCCTTTTCCTAACACCCGACCTATTCGAGTTGTCCCCAGAGTATTGATACTTGTGACTGACCAAGTATCTCTTGGAATACCTACTGTTGTCTAGGTATCCTCATATCATCAAGTACCCACCGCCATCCAAGTACTCCCTTTTCATGACACTCAACTTGCCCAAGTTGTCCCCAAATAATAGTAGCTGTTCAAGCATTCCACTGCTTTATGTGCCCGCGCCTTCCCAGGTATGTTTTTTAACAGGAGGTGAGAGACCTTCACAAATATCCCAGGTACGCCCTCGATATTCCCATTTACCAGGAGGTGAGAGACCTTCATGAATATGCGAGGCACGTCCTCAATATTCCCAATTACCAGGAGGTAAGAAACCTTCATGAATATCCGAGGTACGTCCTCGATATTCCAACTACTAGGAGGTGAGAGACCTTCGCGAATATCTCAGATACGTCCTCGATATTCCCAACTACCAGGAGGTGAGAGACCTTCACGAATATCCCAGGTACACCCTCGATATTTCCATTTACCAGGAGGTGAGAGACCTTCATGAATATGCGAGGCACGTCCTTAATATTCCCAATTACCAGGAGGTGAGAGACCTTAATGAATATCCAAGGTACATCCTCGATATTCCAACTACCAGGAGGTGAGAGACCTTCACGAATATCTCATGTACGTCCTCGATATCCCCAACTACCAGGAGGTGAGAGACCTTCATGAATATCCAAGATATCCTCCAAGAGTTTGTACTTGTGATCATCCAAGTACTATCTCCCAACAAACTGATTACCCCAACAGGCGACCGAAGAATGATTCGGGTCCTGGAGGAGCAATCTCCCGTCAAGACGATCGAAGAAAGGTTCGGGTCCTAGACAAATCATTGATTGTTTTAACAGGCGACCGAAGAATGGTTCGGGTCTTGTCCCGGAGAAGTAAATTCTCGTCACGACAAACCATTGAAGAATGGTTCGGGTCCTGGAGGAGCAATCTCCCGTCAAGGCGACCGAAGAAAGTTTTAGGTCCTAGACAAATCATTGATTGTTTTAACAGGTGACCGAAGAATGGTTCGGGTCCAAGACAAACCACTGATTGCTCCAACAAGCGACCGAAGAATGGTTCGGATTCTGGAGGAGCAATTTCCCGTCAAGGCGACCGAAGAAAGGTTCAGGTCCTAGACAAATCATTGATTTTTTTAACAAGCGACCGAAGAATGGTTCGAGTCCCGGAGAAGCAATTTCCGTCACGGTGACCAAAAATGGTTCGAGTCCGAGACAAACCACGATTGCTCCAACGGAGACCGAAGAATGGTTCGGGTCTTGGAGGAGCAATTTCCCGTCAAGGCAACCGAAAAAAGGTTCGGGTCCTAGACAAATCATTGATTGTTTTAATAGGCGACCGAAAAAATGTTCGAGCCCTGGAAAAGCAATCTCCTCACATCACCAGGTAAGATGACGCCTTGATACTTGCCAAACTCGAGGTTCACACCCTATCTCACTCACTCCCGGTAAGTAACTACGGGTATCTTCTTATCTCGTCTTAATATATGTAAAGTTATATTGCTCTTTTTCTACATAGAATAATAGGTCCCAAATAAAATATAATCTACTACGCATGTATGGATAAAATTTAGGCATCGGTTTGTCTTTGAATGCAACCTCTGTGAGCTCACCTTCAAATAGGGGCAGCTGTTGACGCCTAAATTTTCCTTTTAATTAATTAGGTTTTATTTTATTTTATTTTATTTTATTTTATCTTTTTCGGATAATAAATAAACAAAAAACCAAAAAAAAAAAAAAAGAAGCTGCAGAAACGTCGAGCTGGGCCTTTAAGCCCAGCCCAGTGGTTTTCCAGACCCCCCTAACGCGGGTCCAGACCCGGCCCGACCCGCACGCCCATCGTCTTCCTCGCGTGGATAAGCTCCACGCGCTAGAGATGGCGACGCGCGCGACGCTAGAGCAGCGAGGAGGATAGCAGCGCACATGGAGCAAAGGTAGCTGGCGTTGGATGGGACGTCGGTTCTGCCGGCGAGGGCCGCGGCAACCGACGGTCGAGCTCCATCGACCGACCGCCCCTCGACCTATAAATAGGCCCTCCATCTCCGACGAAGGAGAGAGGAACAGAGAGATCAGAGAGAGAGAGAGGCCACCGGAGCTCGAGATCCCCTAAGAGACTTCGGGAAGCTCGAGTGCAAGGCCGGCCAAGGTGGGGTGAGCTCAGAGGGGTTCCCGAGAGACTTCGGGGTGCCCGAGGGAGAGAGAGTGAGCCCCGGTCAGATCTGACCAAACCCAGGCCTCGCCGTCACCGTCGTTGTTCGCCACGACCTCCACCGTCACAAACCGCCCACCTGCCAAGCCATCACTGCCATCCCCGACGTTGTCGACCGCCCACGCCGAAGTTCCAACCAGCCGACGTGTTCGCCATCGTCCTTCGACGCTGTCCGATGCAAGCCGAGACCCCTGCAGAGCCGCGTCATGCACCCTCTAACATCGTCTCCGTCTCCGCCGCTCGCCACTGGTAATAAGGGTCATTGTCATCATCGTCGCCACCGTCGTAGTTGTCACCGCCATTGCCCCGGAGATGCTTCGTTCGCCTCCCCCCCTCGACGCCGCGAATCGGGAACCCTAGGGTTCCGGATTCTTCGGGTCGCGGCCCAGTCGTCGGGTCGGACCTAGGCCAGGAGCCGGGTAGGGTTTTTTTGCGCGATTTGGGGCAGCTGGAAAACCAAGTCATGGAGTCGGATCCGGTTGAGTAGGGTTTCATCGGAAAGCTGGGTCGTGGAGCGGGCTGTCGGACCGGGTCATCGGGCCGGGCCGGTGTCCCTGAACGCCCGGCCACGACGCCATTTCACTAAAGGAAAAAATAAAAAATAAAAAAAATCCGAGTCGGGCCCGCAACACGGGCTCGTCCACATGCGAGTCGCCGGCCCGAGTCGGACCCAACCCGCGGATCCGACCCGGGTCAGTTTTTATAATATTTTTAAATAAATAATAAATAATTTATTTCAAAAAAATAAAAAATAATTTATTTTCGAAAAAATATTAAAAAATGTTTTAATTTCCAGAAAATTGAAAAATATTTTAAAAATGTTGAAAATGTTTTATTTTCTAAAAAATCAAGAAAAACAAAAAATTATTTATTTTCCAAAAATATTTTATTTTCCAAAAAAAAAAAAATAAAAATATTCCATATTTTCCAAAAAATGCCAAAAAACCAAAAAAAGCCAAAAATTCATGAAAAAGCTAAAATTTTCAGAAAAAGCCAAAAAGACTCATATTTTCCAAAAAATGCCAAAAAATCCAAAAAAAATCCCTTTTATGTCCAAAAAATTAGAAAAAGACTCAAAAAATGTTTTTCCTCCCAAAAATGTATGGAAAATCCCTCGAACATCCAAAAACCCTCAAGGTTTAAATAAAGATTAGGTACCGAAGGGGCATTGGTGATTAACTAGTGTAATCAAATCCTTGATCCTAATTTCTCTAGTTGTGCAGGAGCAAGTATTTCTCCCGATACTTCGCTTGGGTTTCTAATCAACTCACCCCAAATTGATTAGTGGCGACTCCATTTTAAAAATTGATTTACAGGTTAAAAACTTGAACTATTAAGTCGTGAATTGGTGGACTTGGGAGAGTCCGAGCTTAATAAATTCAGCCGAGCCATTAGCCTCCCTTAGGCGCTCGTACCCGATTGCGGGCGCCGAAAAAAAGAGGTCGCGACAGGCATTTTTCATTTGTGTCTCATTGATGTCAAGCTTAATCTTGGATGGGAAACATGGTTGTCATATAGACCAACAAAGTTCTAGCTTGAAAGTAATCTTTTTTTTTTTTTTTTTCACCTGCAATTGTCATGTTTATGCGTGGAGAATAGGACCCAAATGAGCGTTGTTGGCCAATTTTACGTTCTTTAAATATGGGTTGCTCTTCATAACTCGGGATTATTCGTGATCTTTTGTGTTGTGATATGCTCTCGATCGCTTGGTTCTATTGATTCCTGAATTCTCCTCTTGAAAGTATGGATGTTGATGGAGCATTACTGAAAGAATGTTCTTGCTTAGTGATTATGTTGAAAATTTGATCTCTTAGGTCATGAGAATTTGAGGTTTGAAATGTATGTATGGTGTGAAGTTTAAATGTAAATGGGTACAAAGTGTTTAGTTGAAAACACCGACAACTTAATTGATTCATAACTTAAGAAAAATAATAAATAAATTGGGCACAAGGCACAAAATGTGCATGGTGATGGCATGTATTCTTCTCATATATTTACTTTCGTTGTCACTAATATTTGTCTATTGTCTTAGTATATGTAATTAATATTTAGTTGTTTTAGTGTTCATCTACCTGCAAATAACTATTTGTATTTATCAAAAATATTCGATGGTTTACTCTCTCCACGTCATCAGCTGATGTGGTAAGCATTTTTTTGCTTCCATCCAATTACAGCTTAACACATATATGCTGATATGAAATTAAATAAAAAATAGAAATTCTCTTATTCCACCACTTTCTCTCTCTTCCTCCTTTGTTCCTCCTTCGTCCACACCACCTCTTCAGCATGACCTCAACCCCTCCCGAAGTCACCGGCGTCATTGCCGTGTCCAGGCCAACTGCACATCTAAATTGAGTCACCATTTTTCCATCATCTTCCTCAATTCGTCTACGGCTTCGTCTTCTTCCCAGCGTATGCTCGTCTTCATCTTCGGGTCACTAGCTAGATCCGGTTGCTTCGTCTTCCGACTTTCACAATGGCTCTAGATCTGGTCGCTTAAAGACATCTTACCTTATGCCCGGGACGTTAGCCGCCACACGCCTTGAATCGGTCAATTTTATCTTCCTCAAATGATTCCTCTTCCTTGAAGTTTTCGATACCTGTTGCATTTGTCTGCTTTGATCTTCTTCTTGATTTCCCTTTTTGAGCCATCTCTCTCTCTCTCTCTCTCTCTCTCTCTGTGCAATCAAACCAGTTCTTAGCATTTGGACTTCAAAGCCACGGGCGCTTCCTTCTTAATTTCTATGCATTCGACGTGAAAGGGGTGAGATTTTGAACTTTTGATGAACATTTTAGGCGTTTTTCATTTCTTCCCCATTGATGTTGAGCTTAATCTTGGATGGGAAACATGGTCGTCATGTAGACCAACGAAATTTTAGCTTCAAAGTAATCTTTTTTTTTTCACCTATAATTTGTCATGTTTATGCGTGGAGAATAGGACTCAATTGAGCGTTATTGGCCAATTTTATACTCTTTAAAAATGGGTTGCTCTTCATAACTCGGGATTATTCGTGATCTTTTGTGTTGTGATATGCTCTCGATCGCTCGATTCTACTGATTCCTGAATGCTCCTCTTGAAAACATGGATGTTAATGGAGCATTACTGAAAGAATGTCCTTACTTAGTGATTGTGTTGAAAATTTGGTCTCATAAGTCATGAGAATTTGAGGTTTGAAAATGTGTGTATGGCGTGAAGTTTAAATGTAACTGAGTACAAAGTGTTTAGTTGAAAACACTGATAACTTAATTAATTCATAATTTAAGAAAAACAATAAATAAATGGGGGGAGAAGATATAAAATATGCATGTTGATGGCATGTTTTCTTCTCATCATTTACTTTGGTTGTCACTGATGTTTGTCTATTGTCTTAGTAGATTTAATTAATATTTAGTTTTTTTAGTGTCCATCTACCTGCAAATAACTATTTGTATTTATCAAAAAAGTAGAAAACTATTGGGATTTGAGAAAATTGTATATTGCTTTATTAATCTTTCAGTCGTGGCATTTCGTGATCCGTTGGATGTCCTTCACGCGGGTGCTGTCATGGCTAAATAATAAGCATTGGATTCAGGCGTGTTTAGACCGTCGGATGGCCCCTTCTGATTGTGGCCGTCCATTTCCTTAAGGTTGCCTCCTTCACTTCTCACGGCCATCGCTCGTCTAACACTCCAAACGTCTGCAAGTCCTCCATGCTCGCTGGGTAGCAAGGTGGAACCCCATGTGCGGTGACCCCAGCACCTGCAAATCTTCCATGGACTCCGAGCAACGAGCTAGATCCTACTGTGAGGGTTGCAAGAGCAACAACATCACTCGCCTTCGCGTGCTTAGCTGTCACCAGCGTCTGCCTTTCCCTTCTTGATTTGTACACACTCGACATGAAATATGAGGTTTTGAATTTTTTATGAACGTTTTAGGTGTTCTTCATTTGTGCCCATTTGATTTCAAACTGAATCTTGGATGGAAAACATGGTCGTCAAGTAGAGCAACGAAGTTCTAGCTTAAAAGTAATCTTTTTTTTTTTTTCACCTGCAATTGTCATGTTTATGCGTGGAGAACAGGACCCCCTTGAGCGTTGTTGGCCAATTTTATGTTCTTTAAAGATGGGTTGCTCTTCATAACTCGAGATAATCCATGATCTTTTGCGTTGTGATATGCTCTTGATCGCCTTGTTCTACCGGTTCCTGAATGCTCCTCTTGAAAGCATCGAGATTGATGGAGCATTATTAAAAGAATGTTCTTGCTTAGTGATTGTGTTGAAAATTTGGTCTTTTAGGTCATGAGAATTTGAGGTTTGAAATGTGTATATGGCGTGAAGTATAAATATAGCTGGGTACAAAGTGTTTAGTTGAAAACACTAACAACTTAATTGATTCATAACTTAAGAAAAATAATAAATAAATAGAGGGACAAGGCATAAAATATGCATGGCGATGACATGTATTCTTCTCATCTATTTACTTTAATTGACACTGATATTTTGTCTGTCTCTCTCTCTCTCTCTCTCTCTCTGGCGCGACGGCGAGTCTGTTCTTCATTACCCCCTGTCTCTCTCTCTCTCTCTCCGGCAACGGCGAGTCTGTTCTTCATTACCCCTCTCTCTCTCTCTCTCTCTTCCCGGCGACGGCGACTCTGTTCTTCGTTGCCACCGCATTTGGGTGGAGATTGTGCATGCTCGACCCCGTGTTGTCTGATCAATTTTTCAATTTGAGAAGAAAGTTTGGATTTTTAATCACATTGGGCTTTTGGTCTTTCGAAAGTTTGGATGTTTAGTCTCGTAGGGCGTTTGATTTTCGGAAGTTTGGATTTTTAGCCTCGTTGGGCATTCGATTCTTGCTGTTGAATCGGTCTTTAGGTGGGTCTCCGTCGGTGATATGGTTCTGAAAACAAACTGAATATAAAGGGGGAGGACAAGGTTACTTTTGTTGTCTATTGTCTCTATTTATCTTGAAACGTTATCAGTTCTTCTACCAAAGAGAAATTTATTGCTTTTGATGTAGAAGAAAACGCAATTTTTTGGAGACTGGAAAGATCATAGCTTGTTTTTGTAGACTGGAAAGATCATATGAGTATGTCTCGCTGTATGGTGAAATATCCCGCCTATCAAGTGTAGAATTGAGAGCGGTTTGATCAAAGATCAAAATGGCTAGACCTCAAAGCCAAAAAATTGGACGTCCTTTGATGAAGCTTGTCAGATTGAGAGGATGGCCTATTCTGCAGCAATTGCATACTGAGGAGCAGTTGCTTCGGACCTCCTCGGAAAACTGGTGTATTATAAATGATGGCACAAGGGAATCTACCATTGTCATGGGTGTTTCTGGGTAAGTTACTGTGGTCACTTTTGAAACCTAACAATATCTTGTAGGTGTTCTGCATTTATTGGATTATTGGTCGTGAAGATGATTCATATTTCATTTTCTTTATCAACTTGATATGTGTGGATTGTGACGTTATAAACTGAGAGTTTTCTCTTGCTTATACTTAGCGTGCTGAAGTTTGGTGTTAAAATATGTTAAATTGTCCATAATGAGCTTAGATCCTGTTTTCACCCTAACATTGATCTTGGAACGTCCTGTTGGACCTGCTGAATCTCTTAACACTTCAACATAGATACGAGTTTCCAAATTATTATGACTTTTAATCATGAATGTGAACAAGCTTGTGCTTCCTTGTTACTCAGTTAAGGCTTGGTGTGTGGTTGTACTCTATCTTTCTCGAAGCTTTACAGGGTTGTATGGCCTTTTAATCTGTCTGCATGCTTAAATTTGTATTGATAACATTCTGATATCATGTATGTGTGAGTTTGGCCGCATTTTTTTTAGAGATTCAGTCAGTGAGCTTCAGAAATATAGAAGAGACAGAACACGAAATTCTTGAAAGTTAAAAATATAGAAGAGAGAACACATAATTCTTGTTCATTTCTATCAAAAAAAACATGGCCTTCTGAAAGCAAGAACTTCTTGGGTTGTTCTAATGTAGGGCCTTCCATCATGTGGAGTGTAAGAATTGGAGCTAGAAGGAGAGGAAAATTCCTTCCCATGTCTCTGGACGGTGCAAAAATCATATGTTAAGAAGGATGTTGCCATTAATCAGATATTGGCATTGATTCATAAGTTAGACAGGTGGTACCCACTCTGCCTTCTGACGCTAATTCGCCCATTCTGTGAACGTAAAGTTAAGACATATGTGACTAAGTGAAGACATATGTGACTATGAAACTGTGTGCACATTTGCACAGTGTTGTGATTTATACATGCTTTATATGTTGATGAGATGTCTTCTGCTTGGATATAATATAATTTAATAGAGTACATGCATATTTTGCATAGGAAACCTGCCGAACTGCTTGAAATTAAACCAATGTTACACGATCAGGTACCTGTCATCAAAAGGTTCACTGGGGGAGGCACTGTCATTGTGGACAGCGGGACAATCTTTGTTACTTTCATATGCAACAAGGATGCTGTCCCTAAATTGCAGCCATATCCTCGACCCATCATGTCTTGGAGCAGCCTAATCTACAATGAAGTGTTCCATGGAACTGGCGATTTTCACCTCCGTGAGAATGGTATTCGCTCTCAAAACTTCCAATATGCCCAATTTCTCCTGTATTGCTAGTCAAATGGAATTGTGTCATGTTTGCCTTTTCAATTTATGGACAATTTGGATTTTTTACATAGTACTATTTCTTTTTTTTTTAATCATGGACCATTCAAAATAGGCTGTGTTCCAATATTGCTTCTTTCCTTGACTGCAAACATCTTGGCTTACTCATTGGCCCGACTTGGAGGTTCCAATATGATCTTGTTGCCGAGGGTTGTCACGATGACAAACATTTGACTGGAATCGTTACTATTATAATCTGGTCTCTATCTTTTGTTTACTTTGTTTTCCTTTCTATTCTTCTTGAATGACAAAATGAATTTCCTGCTCTTGTTTGTCCCTAGTTAGACTGAGGTAAGTATCTCTCAAGAAATTGGAGCCTTGGCTCAAAGTTCAGTGCACTTTGATTATGGAAGTCTGATGTAGTAAGAGGACCAAATTCAAAGATGTGTAAGCATATACAAATAATTAGGGTGTGTTTGGTAACATTTCTGCTCCTAAGAACAATTTCTGTTCAGAAATAGGTTTTTCCATTTCTGTTTCCAAGAACTAATAAGTAGATTTTTATTTTACTTTTTTTTCTGTTCTATATCTATTCCCTGACCATTTTTTTATTCCGGGGAATAGAAAAATTAGTTGACTTTACTTAATGGATTTTTTTTTTTTTTTCTGTTGGGGAACAAAAGAACAGAAAAATAGAAAAACAAGATGGTTACCAAACAAGCCGTTAGTCACCTTAACTTCATATGCTTCGAGGCTTTAATTATTGTCCACGATATAGCAAGAGTCTCCTTTGAGATAACCTTTCCAATGATGTGTTAGCTTTCAAATGTTCTTCAACCTCTCCCGAATGTCCTTGCAATGAGTCATATTCGACACTAATGTCATGGATACTTTTGATATCATTGAGTGTTATTTTTCAGCACATCAATTACAATGCAAAATTTGTTAATACTTATTGGTGCAGTTAGAAGTCCCATTCTTTCTTCTTTGATGAGTCCCCCCCAGAAAAACCCTTTTCTGGGGTGGTTAAATGAAAGTTTTATTTGAAGAACTTATTAAACTCTAATAGTGCATGCCTATACTGATTCTAGATTACGTTTTTGGCAATCACAAATTCGGAGGGAATGCACAATCCATCACCAAAGACCGGTGGATCCATCACACATCTTTCTTGTGGGACTACGAGATCAGAAACATGGCTTATCTGAAGCTCCCTTCACGTGCTCCTGAGTATCGATCGGTATGCTAAGTATTAACTCAATTGCTTGTTTCTCAATCTGCTCTCCTGTCAGCCCAATAACCAGAGCATCCAGGCTGGACCAAAGAATAATTCAAATTTATTCTTGGTTGCCAAACACTTTTAGCCACATCAAAGAAAAAAAGTCGAAACTGCAACAAGTCAATACTTGAAACATTTGCCATTATTTCCCCCCATTCCTAGACAGACTCTGCAAATGATTGTCTTACTTTTTCCAATATAATTTCACTTACTCTGGCTTGTTCTATGAGTGTTCGATTCTAAATAGAAGCAATTGGATTACTAAATTGAGCTGCATGCTTCCTCTTTAGGCAAGGGACCATTTGGAATTTATATGTCGCATGAAGGACTGCATATCAAGGTCTGATTTCATCGACAGAACAATAAGGGCACTTGGAACCCATTTTTCTGTGGAATCTGAGGAGTTGGAAGCAATTCAATCCGGGTGGAGTACAAAGTTTTCCCCCTCGTCCAGGCTACTGACGGCACAGGAAATAGAATCAGCATTATGCGATTTAGAGTCTCCGAAGTCTCTTGCTTGTTTCTCATCTCCATGACAATTTACTGATGCGGTTTCTTCTTACAAACTATTTATTGATCTTCCTAATGCGCGAGTTCCGATTGTATTATTCTTTTCGGTGTACTGAGATTTGCAACTGTCATTGTTACTTGAACTCAGTCATTAGACTTTCTGAATTCGAAACCGGTAGAATAAACTGAAAAGCATTTACGTTTTTTCAAATTGGCTTGTCACCCTGATGCTGGAGTGTTGGAGAGAGCTTCTGGATGTGGTCTTGCAAGTTTGTTTTCAGGGTCATCATTGATACTGCAATGCTTGTGAGCCTTTTGTGGGTCGGTGTTCGTTGCCACCTAGCGAATCTTTTTGTGCTCTTAGAACATATCTTGAGTCTGAACACGTTCCCACAGCTTTCCAATCCTTGATCAACTTTGAAGAGGAGTGAACTGAACTCGTATTTTGATGATGTCAGTAGGATCAAGAAATGCTTCATGTTTGCGGAATCGTGGATCGCACAATGCTCGTTTCCTAGTTCATCTTTTCTGCTTTGGCGACTGCCGAGGATCGAGCGAATTCACATTCCAACTCCCACCACTACCATGACCATTGACCACTAGGCCGCAAAATAATCTCGATATACCTTAGTCCTATATATTCATCATGGTTTTTCTGTTGACTTTGTACTGAAATAGGTGGTTCTTTCATTCTTTGTTCTTCAGAGAAAAACCTTTACAAACACAGTTCTTACGAAATGCATCATTTAGCAACACGAAACACGACATCCACTAATTTCGCGCTATGGGTTGCACAGTTATATGAAACGTAAAAATCTTGCTCACATAGTACATGTAGAGGTGAGCATCGGATCAATATCTATCTAAGAACCGAATCAAATCAGATGATTCAATCTAATTCTTGGGAAAACTAGTCAAGATTCTAAGGTATGAACCTACTTGGGAACTCGTGTCCCATGTTCACCAATTTAAACATGCATCACACAGAATTAAAATGCATGTGTTATAAATACAATAGAAAAGACTAATAACATAGTAAATATGTGTCGGGTTATGCTAAAAAAAAAACTCATTTTCGTGGTAAAATTGAAGGATTTTATTTTTGATGAATATGTATAACATTTTATAATAAATAAAGAAAAAAGACACTTTTGCACATATGGAGAATCAAACACGAACATTAGTATTCTTACCAAAAAAAAAAAAAAAACACGAACATTAATACAACCAGTTGACCAATGTATAGTGCAACGATAGTACTTCATAACTTGATTTTTTTTTTACAAAACAATAGTCGGGTTGGTTCTAATTCTTTGGAACCGACAATTGCAAGGTCGAGTTCCGATCATGAATCAGAAACCGACCCGCCCTCTAGTAGAAGGTGTGCATGTAAACGAGGGGGTTTCTGTCTCCGTCAGAATTGGTTCCAGCGGAGATCCCGTTCTCATCATCTGCCACCTCGGACAGTAAAACCTCCATCTCTCTCTCTCTCTCTCCGGCGGCGGCAACGACGGCGACTCTGTTCTTCGTTGCCGCCGCATTTGGGCAAGAGATTGTGCACGCTCGACCCCTTGTTGTCTGATCAATTTTTCAATTTGAGAAGAAAGTTTGGATTTTTAATCACATTGGGCGTCTGGTCTTTCGAAAGTTTGGATTTTTAGTCTCGTAGGGCGTTTGATTTTCGGAAGTTTGGATTTTTAGCCTCGTTGGGCATTCGATTCTTGCCGTTCTTGTCCGAGCGAATCGGGTTTTCGGTGAGTCTCCGCCGTTGATGGTTCTAAATATACTTTGAGAGAGTTCCTCTCTTTGAAAACAAACTGAATCTGAGGCACTCCGGTGAAAAATCTGCTTTGTGACTGTATTAGAAATTTGGTCTCTTAGGTCATATGAGACTTTGAAGTTTGAAATGTGTATATGACATGAGTTTCAATGTAACTGGGTACAAAGTATTTAGCTAAAAACACTGACAACTTAATTAATTCAGAACTTAAGAAAAGCAATTTATAATTGGGGGACAAGACATAAAATGTGGATGGCGATGGCATGTATTCTTCTCATCCATTTACTTTCGTTGACACTGATGTTTTGTCTAATGTCTTGGTAAAGATATTTACTATTTAGTTGTTTTAGTGTCCATATACCTACAGATAACTATTTGTATTTTCAAGTTCTCATATTCTTGAAACATTATTGCCTAAAGTTCTTCTACCAAACAAAGAGAAATTTATTGCTAAAAATCTGCTTTTTGACATAAAAGAAAACTTGTAAAACAGGGCTATTTGGAGACTGGAAAGACCATCACGAGCCTGTTTTTGAGCATGTCTCGATGTATCAATGGTATGGGATTTCTTGTGATGAAATATCCCGCCTATCAAGTGTAGAATTGAGAGGTGTGATCAAAGATCAAAATGACTATACCTCAAAGCCAAAAAAATTGGGCATCCATTGATGAAGTTTGTCAGATTAAGAGGATGGCCTATTCTGCAACAACTGCATATTGAAGAGCAGTTATTTCAAACCTTATCGAAAAACTGGTGTATTATAAATGATGGCATAAGGGAACCTACCATTATCACGGGTATTTCTGGGTAAGTTACTGCGGTCACTTTTGGAGTTTTTTCAACTAATATCTTGTAGGTGTTCTCTATTTATTGGACTATTGGTTATGAAGATTATTCATATTTCATTTCCTTTATTAACTTGATATGTGTGGATTGCGACATTATAAATTGAGAGTTTTTCTTGCTTATACTCAGCGTGCTCAAGTTTGGTGTTAAAATATGTTAAATTGTCCTATGATTTATCTCGACATAGTTACAAAATGTTTCCAAATTAGTATGACTTTTAATCATGAATGTGAACAAGCTCATGCCTAACCTTCTTTGTTACTCAATTAAAGTTTGGCGAGTGGTCATACTTTATCTTTCTCGAAGCGTTTGAAGTGTTAATAGTTTACAGGGTGCTCATTCATGTTGTATGACCTTTTAATCTGTTTGCATGCTTAGATTTGTATTGATAACGTTCTGATATCACGAATGGGTGAGTTTGGCAGCTTTTTTGTTTTGAGATTCAGTCTCTGACCAGTGAGCGTTAGAAATATAGAAGAGATAGAACACATAATTCTTGTTCTTTTTTTTTTTTTTTTTGCTGGAGGAATCGGCTTGCAACTGATAACCGCGCCGTAAAAAAAAAAAAAAAGGCCTTCTGAAAGCAAGAACTCCTTGGGTTATTCTAATGTAGAGTCTTCCATCATGTGGAGTGTAAGAAATGGAGCCAGAAGGAGAGGAAAATTCCTTCCCATGTCTCTGAGACAGATGGGTTACTTTCTGGTTTTTAAGCAAAAATTTTATGTTAACAAATATGCTGCCATTAATTAGATATTAGCATTGATTCATAAGTTAGACATGTGGTACCTACTCTGCCTTCTGACGCTAATTCGCCCATGTTGTGAAAATAAAGTTAAGACATATGTGACTATGAAATACATTTGCACAATGTTGTGATTTATACATGATTTATATGTTGATGAGATGTCTTCTGCGTGGATATAATATAATTTAATAGAGTACATGCATATTTTGCATAGGAAACCTGCCGAACTGCTTGAAATTAAACCAGTGTTACACGATCAGGTACCTGTCATCAAAAGGTTCACTGGGGGAGGCACTGTCATTGTGGACGGCGGGACAATCTTTGTTACTTTCATATGCAACAAGGATGCTGTCCCTGAATTGCAGCCATATCCTCGACCCATCATGTCTTGGAGCAGCCTAATCTACAATGAAGTGTTCCATGGAACTGGCGATTTCCACCTCCGTGAGAATGGTATTCACTCTCAAAACTTCCAATATGCCCAATTTCTCCTGTATTGCTAGTCAAATGGAATTGTGTCGTGTTCGCCTTTTCAATTTATGGACAATTTGGATTTTTTACATAGTACTATATACTATATATATATATATTATCATGGACCATTCAAAATAGGCTGTGTTCCAATATTGCTTCTTTCCTTGACTGCAAACGCCTCGTCTTACTCGTTGGCCCGCGTTGGAGGGTTCCAATATGATCTTGTTGCCGAGGGTTGTCATGATGACAAACATTTGACTGGAATAGTTACTAGTATAATCTGGTCTCTATCTTTTGTTTACTTCGTTTTCCTTTTTATTCTTCTTGAATGACCAAATGAATTTCTTGCTCTTGTTTGTCCCTAGTTAGACTGAGGTAAGTATCTCTCAAGAAATTGGAGCCTTGGGTCTTTATGAGAACCTTTTGAATCAAGTATTCAGTGCACTTTGATTACGGAAGTCTGATGTAGTAAGAGGACCAAACTCAAAGATGTGTTAGCATATACAAATAATTAGGGTGTGTTTGGTAACATTTTTGCTTCTAAAAATAATTTCTATTCAGAAATAATTCTTTTCAATTCTGTTCCCGAGAACAAAAAAGTAGATTTTTATTTTACTTTTTTTTTTGTTCTATATTTATTCCCTGACCATTTTTTTATTCTGAAGAATAAAAAAATTAGTTGACTTACTAAAATTTATAAATAATATAATCAAGTCCTAAAACTTATCAAATTGATGTGTCTTAAAATTAATAGTCAATTTGACTAACGGAAAATGTTGACCGTGGTATTTTTATATTAATTTTATTTTTCACGTGGCATTTTTAGTTATTTTTATTTTCCATGTGGTGTTATTATTATATTTTCTTCAATTTTTTTTAAATTAGATTCAAAAGCTAAAATTTATTTAAAAAACAAAACTATATAAAATAAAATAAAAATGGTAGGGTCGTTGATGGGCGCTTCCGCCGCTACTACCCATCGTCGGAGGGGCCATCGACCCTTGCCAAGCTTGAGTGCCTAGATCTGGGCATGTCAACCCTCACGAGGGGCCAACAACCATCACTCGCTTTGAGCAATGCTTCGCTAGCCCTCGGCGACCCTTGCCAAGTCCAAGCAAGGCCTTGTCGGTCTTCACCTAGGGTCGGCGAGGTTCGCCCAAATCTGGGCAAGGGGGCAAAGCATCAACTCACTATTTCACCGAGCCAGTTGCTTCAAACTAGGCCAATCGCAAGACAAAGTGGGGAACAGGACTCGAAGGAGAAAGGGCTGGGGAGGGGGGAGAGATGAGCAAATCCGAAGTTGAATCGAAGAGGGAGGGAGCTAGGGGACTTCGAATTGCGTGGAGGATGTCACTTAAATCGAGAAGTTTCCTCGCTTACCTCCGCTGACAAAGCACAATCCAACAGCATGCTTCAAAGCACGAGGAGGAGACGATGGAGGGAATTGTCTAGACGAGGACAAACTCCATCGACGAGGCTTGCCTTGATCAAGTGAGCCTCACCAGCCCCAAGCGAAGGTCAATGAAGCCTCGCCCGGGAGCTAGCAAGAGTTGCTAGCCCTCGCCTGGGGTCGGCAAAGCTTCGCCTAGGCGGACGATGATCCCCCCCCCCCCCCCCCCTCACCCCCACCATGAGACTCAACATGCCTAAATCTAGGCGCCCTCACCAAACCCTTGCAAGCATCACTGATCCCTCTAGCAATGGATGGCAATAGTGGAAGCCTATGGATGACCCTGCCATTTTTTTTTTTAAATTACATTTTTTATTTTTAAATAAATTTTAGCTTTTCCTTTTTATTTTAAAATCTAATTTAAAAAAAATGGAAAAAACCACATGAAAATTAAAAAATAGTTTTAAAAGGCCACATCATCATTTTTATTAGTCAAATTAATAGTGTTAACTATAAAATTTAATTATACCAATTTGATAAGTTTTAAGATTTGATTACACTTTTTATAAGTTTTAGAAGTCAATTACACTTTCATGATAAGTTTTAATACTTCTAATAAATCCTTTTCTTTATGGGCCAAGTCCATGGGCCTAACAGGCCAACCGAATGTTCTGGGCTTGGGAGTTTTGGCCCATTGGGCTCGTCTTAAAGAAGATTTTCGAAACTGGTCGGACTTGGGCTAAAGCCCGTCGACCTAACGCGATTTCTTGTTAAGGAATAGCGTGTTTTGGACTGAACGGGCTTTGACTGGGCTTTGGGCCTCACCTTGGGCCTAGCCCCAAGAGTTCTTCCCGAAAATTTCATGAGACCCGGCCCAAAGAGTGCTATTCAACAGGGCCTCGGTTGAGATTAGGTGATAACGATAGATTCTTCATTCGATGTTAAACAAAATCCATGTCACTTTATTCATTTTTTATGTAATCTCAGTACATCCGGCATCACCTATGTCCTGGCGTCTTTGTCATACTGGAACAATTCCGACCAAGATTAGAACCCTAACACGGGAGCAACAACGATATTCATATCTTTCCCTCTTCCGTAGTCGCAGCCATAAGTTCGATGTTCTTTCGGGTTTTGAGATAGCAAGAAAGCTAAGTATATACTAATCATACTTGCAGTCGGCCGGCAACAAAATTGTCGGGCCGACATGACTCCAACAAATGATGCGAAAAAGTAGCCAACATAGAACTATTGGCGTCAGGGTGAGCGAGAACTAGCGGACAACAAAGATTAGTGTCCACAATCTCAATCGGACCAGAGAGAGAGAGAAAGAAAATCGACCGGATGAATATAGTTAGAAGCTAGAAATGAACATTCTACTGAAAAGCCCCTTTGTTTATTACAGACGTCAAACATCATTGTATGTACCTCAATGTCTACAAATATGGATACCACCACTCTGGAGAATTCATCGCGCTAACCCATCCTCAGTCACGCCGCTGCTTCTGATCGACTTCTCTATACCTTGCAAGAATGGCAAATGTCTTGAGAAAGCAGTGCATTTATGCACGTAAAAAAGAATATATCCCCTAGGCAATTAAAGCACTGTAGTTGCATTCAAATTTTAGCTGCTAAACTAGATCACATGCTTGCAACAAGATACTCACGTTTCAAATGAAATAGTAGCTAAAGCATAGATGGTGCTACATCGACAACGTCCATACTCAATAAGAAAATTTCTAGAACCTTCTGGTGCTCTGCAAACTAAGATGCTGAACTTCATCCATCACTAGATTTTAGGTCTCTTACATTGACCTAGTATTCAACTGCTTCTCAATTTTCGCAGTGGTTTTGAACTGTACCATGTATAGGTAAAGGACAAGGCTATGTGGAGGAGCATACAGTGACAGAGTATTATGAATGTCACCCTAAAAATTGACAAAAGATATAGCAGTGCAATTGTTACCACATTCCACTCACTCTTACAAAGAACATTTAAGCTAAGCATATGAAATCAAGTTGTGTGACAGACGTGCAATAAAAGCAGAATGGTAAACAAAAGGATAATACTCTTAGTTACGGAGCAAAGAATCAAACATAAAAAGTTAAAAAACCATGCGAAAACAAAGCCTCTGTTAGAAAAGCACAATAAGAATATATGGCTATAAAAGGAGTCACCTAACAGACGTTATTTACTGACAACACACATAAAGAGAAATGGATTGGTGGAATAGAAAGGTGCATGATTTACCAAATTGCATCCTTTGTCCAGAGCAATAGTACATGTATGAACTTACTGTATCAAGATATTCAACAAATATGCAGATAGAAATTCCAGCACAATGCATTAGAAGAGGGAGTAGCACCACATCTTATGAGTGAATCTATGTGAAAATTTATAGCCTCACCAGTTCACACCCTCGTCAGGAAGATTCCGACTGTACAAAGGAAACTCAAAGAGAAAGATTGTTTTGACCCATGGAGGCAGGTTGCCATAAACTGATGGAGGAAGCAGAATGAGAGGGCTGAAGAGAAACAGAGTTTAACAAGTTAGTTATCTTCCCCAAATCAATCTCAATGTGAGGAAAGAGGAGACTCCAACCTGGTTGTTCTTTTATATATCCTGTATGAAGCCGCATTGCCATATTTCTTGTCTGCCGATTCCTGTTCTCATTATATTCAAACAATAAAATAAAAAGAATGAAAGACCCAAAATGAAATGTTCATTAAATGCAAGGCAAGAACCAGACCTCAAGTAAAGGAATGCCACTGAGAAACAGAAGCAACAACGTGAGGAAGATTGGCCCGAAAATTACAAGCCACTCAGAACCTTCGAGTACAGGGGTGGAAGCCACAAAGATTCCCCACCATAGTAAGATCTGGATAAAATTATTCATAAAAAGCAAAATGCATGAGCGATCTCAATTGAAAGTTAAAACTAGTAACCAAATTTTATACAACAATCACTTCAATATTCTGTGCTTAGTTACAACTTAAATAGGAATTTTTTCATGGCAATAGCAGGACTCACCTCACCAAAATAGTTTGGATGCCGAGAATAACTCCAGAGTCCAATATTGCACCATTTCCCTCGATTTTCAGGAGAATTCTTGAAGTTCAATTTCTGCTGGTCAGCTACTGCTTCAACCAAAAACCCAGAAGCCACAAAATCCACCCAACTACGTCCCGAGCTTGGAGAGGTGGATCTCTGTTGCTTGCATTCACCACAGTTACTGGTAAACTAACTGTCCAAACCCAGACAGCCTGTGATAAATGGACACCAAATCAACAACCCAGTACGTGTTGTTTAATGCTAAATTGCATCTTTCAAAAACCATGGACCAACTTAAATATGACAAGAACTGGGAAACCTGGAAAATCCAGAAAATCGCCAATTTCCCCAAATTGCTGCGCATCTCATCAAATCGCCTGTCTTCCCCCCAATTTAGAATTCTGATGAATTTCAACATGATATTAATAAAAGGAATAAAGTCCATACCCAGGCTGAATTCTATAGGAGGATAAAGGTATAGCTTTGTACCAATAACCCATGCACTGGCATCAGAAGAATCAGAGAACCACGCATTTTTATGGGAGGACAAAATCATATAAAAACATTAAGTACATTTATTGGTGCCAACATAGAGCTGTGGATTCACATGTAACATCTCATGGAGGCAGAGCCTCAAGTTCAGCCATTCCACTAGTATTGTAAAGCATTCATCCAGGGATTTAATATGTTCAATGGGTGAATTCTTAATGCTATTGAAAGAAAATACCTAGGCCTCATAAGACTGCTTTGCAACAATCAAATCGTAGATTCATCATTGGCAGTGGACTTAAAACTCAGTTTTTTGTTTTGATTATCAAAAGAAGAGAGCACATCATGCAGAGCAAATTGTGCAAGAACCCTCTCTCTCCCCATGCAGCAATTGTGTCTAGATATAAGTAGCTTACTATCAATTTAAAAGATCTGTAAGTAAATGAAAGTTGCATTTTCCCCTGTTCTACTAGATTCATACCTCATTAACAGAAAGAGACCCAGTCGGAGACCCCAGAATACTACAAGACTTGTCAGGACCACCTGAAATTACATTGTCACAAGCATCTTAAAATTCAGTAAATTGCAGCTACAACAATTGTCTGGTTGAGCAAAAACTCTCAAATTTAGTCCTAGTAAACCTAAAATCCATATAACTAAAATTCCTGATGATAAATAGCAAAGGAATTATTTGGGGGGGCAAACAGACAGAATTCCACTAGGTTCTGAACATCCTTAAAGGGCTTGCAGTTGCAATAGCACAAAGACAGTCAACCTCAGCAAACAAATATATACTGGAAAAAATAGTTCCAGAAATTCAGATAATATTTAAGAAGCATCCTCAACTCATCATATCTAGTCCTTCTCTCATCAACTTACTGCTAAAATGGAGTTCATCCACATCAGTCCTGAACTCATGCAAAAATTCTGTTTCATCTGTTGAATGAAGATCACTGCCAAACAGCTTCATCAACATCTAGGTCCTCCCAATTTAAATTACCTGGTTAAATTGAAAAAATGCGTGCTTCATAATATTTAATCATTCATGACAATCTCCTTTTGGTTTCATCACCCTCAGCATCTGCATTTGAGGTCACGTTTACTTCAAGGCTCTAAACATATTCGAGAACGCAAGTTTAAGACTGATTCTTGTCAAGAGAGGAATTGGCGGGTTGCATGAAGGTCCTTTATGCTGTCCAAATTATCTACTAAAAATTATTGCCAAAGAGAATCTTGAAATCAACCTAAGTCTCATTCCACACTACCCTCAGAAAGGAACTGTATCCTAATTACTACAGTCACAACTCCTACATGCTATCGACAATTTCCATGTCATATTAGGAGAGACAGAGAGAGAGAGAGAGTATCAATCACACGATCATCAAGAGATAGAGAAAGAACCTGTCTGAAATGCCATGTCCCCTTGACAATCAGCGTCAACAGAGCAATGATAACGAAGTTGGTGCTTCCTGAAACAACAAAACAAACACATTCACTGGCTATCCAAGACCGGCCGGTCGGTCACTCGGCTCGAGGCCTAATCCTATCGAAACAGAAAGCATCAACCGCCATTGCTTCGCGATGCAACAATAACTGATCACGAACTCCGCAACAACGCAATCACAGTTTCCTTCTCATTCGCCGCTCGCACACCACTCATTTTCCCTAACAACTTCCTCAAAATTTCCAGGCCGGTTCACTGACTATTCCGCAAGCAACAGATTCCGCACAACATCCGACCGACGCGGGAAAAATAAAAAAGGAGGGAGGGGCGAGCGATCGATCACTGACCGGCGAAATCGGTGACCTTATCGAACTTGAGGAGAGCGGTGACGACGAAGAACAGCGCCTGGTACACGACCTGCGACGCGAACGAGAGGACGCCGGAAAAGCAGTCCGGCGATCAGAGCGCGCGACGGCGGACGTCGGAGGAGCAAAAGCCGGCAGACAGAAAGAGAGAGAGAGAGAGAGAGAGAGAGAGAGGTTACGGTGACGATGGCGGTGAGAGCGAGGAAATGAGAGTCGAGGACGGCGGCCATGGCGGCGGAGCTCCGGCTCCGACAGCGTCGCGAGCGCTCTCCTCTCTCTCTCTCTCTCTCTCTCTCTAGACGTTCGAATTTCGGAGACCTGTTTGTTATCCAACCGCATACTTCCTTCAAATATTGTTTTCAAATTTTGATTTAATACATAATTTCATTCATAAATTTTTCATTTATTCAACGTAATCATTGAACTCTCGCCTAATATGCAATCCTAATGTGTAATATGATTTTTGAATTTTTAATTTATTCCATGTACTCCCTAAACTTTTAATAAATATTGAAATTAGTCCAATAATCAATATTTATTTAAGAACCACATTGAATAAATTAAAATTTTATGGACTATATCGTGCATTAAATTTAATTTCATGAACTATTTATGTCAAGAGATGCCCTGGTTCATTATGATCATGATCTAAAAATCTGGGAAGCAATTTCATCGAATTATTTTTGTCAAGAGATGTCCTGGTTCATTATGATCATGATCTAAAAATCTGGGAAGCCCGTTACCCCCATCCCCCCGAGGAGGTAATTTCATTGAGATGTTCCACGTAAAAAAAAGATGTTCACGAAAAAAAAAAAATCACTTTGCACGAGGTAAATCAAACTCGTGACTTTGCAACGGGCGAGACCATTTTATCCCCAATGAATATTTGTTATTTTTCACGCATGGCAGTGAACACCTTCTCAATGATAATCCATATGATCTATAATTTACATTTGAATCGTTTGTAAATTCCGTAATTGAATGTATCAATGACCGACGTCAAAAGAAGACATGAAGATGGGTGCATGTTTCGGGTATAAACAGAAGGGTGAGAAATGGGATCAGCATAATTTACCGCTTCGGGTGCCAATGATAATTACTAAATCAATCATAAAAACAAATGCCAATTTAATCCCAAATTTTCAATTTTTACAAATGTAGCCATAAGGTCCCCTTTTTTTCAAATGAAATTTCATCGTAGTCATTCTGATCAGTTGTGGCTTAAAATTGCCGACGTGACATGCAATCATCACGGGCTATTGTTCGTGGCACGCTGACATTGATGGGTTTACTCAAAATCACATCCTATTGGGACCAAATTGGTAATGTTTCACCGTTCAAGATAAGAATTTCATTTTATACCTTCCTTGGGGGAATTGCGGTTGAGATTGGTGCACGGATGCTGCACACGTGGCCCACTGTGCACTCCATCTTGAACTTCTAAGACCATTCTTAACCAGGACCAAATGCGTGGTGGTCGCTCGTTCTTGTAAAGTCCTTGGGGATTTGGTGCACGTTCCACGCCCAGAATCACAACAATTCAAGGAAGGAAATAAAGAAAGAACAGGCACAAGTCAAGTCCATAATTATGACCCAAGGAAACAAGAGATCATCTCCAATTCTTGCCAAACTGAAAGGCAATGTAAACATCTTGATCGTCACAAATTTTCTCAATCCGCAAGCACGTGCAGCGTCGGTCGTGCTTGCTCGAAATGGCAACCAGAAGGAACAAGTTTCAGCGATTTTTCTTCCGTGATAGGACAGTTTCGGACCTAAGCAGGTCCTTCAAAGGCTCACGGAAAAAACAAGCGTGAGAATCGTCTTGGGATGAGAAACCTCACGCTGTCCTTCTTATTCCCTCTCTATCAGGAAAATAAAGATATAAAGATAGAGAATTAGGGAATTTTACGGTGGTAAAGATAAACACCATGTCAGAACTTCGATTTTCGCTACTATCGGATAAACAGGTATAGTAATCTCCCGCGCCTGAAATGAGTGAAGGTGGATTAAATGTCCACATCTGAGTTGACACACCTTACGGCACTATCCTCAATCACAGGTTGGCTCAGTTCCTCCGGTTGAGGACAGTGCCGTTTGATGGAAGGATTACTTTGGTGTTTGGTTGAACGTCGAGGTACTGCAGAAGAAAAAACTGCAAAATCCGATCCAATTTATCGTAATCGATTAGTTATAATGAGGCAAACAGGGTACTAGTCTCCTTAATCGTATCGTAACAATGTTACGTCAATACAGCCACCTCTCTTCTTTATGCCGAATGATTGATCAGTTCACACTCGTCGTCGCAAGATTCTCGAACATCGGTACAACCTAAATCGATGCTTGACGAACATCATGCGTCATCAAATGCAGATAATTATGTACAAGATATTTCCCAGACTTATGCTTCGCCTATCAAAATAGAAATTCACATTATTTGAAGAAAAGGAAAGTTCTTGCACTAAGGCAATGCTAATTTGATCCTCAGATCACATCAGCTGTAAGATGAAAATGCCCTTTTCAGTAAACTCCAGTAAGTGATCATCTGATGAACTATTTTCATTTGACAGGCAAAAAGGAAAGAATTTGATTATACAAGAAGAAAAATATATCTGTACAAAGAATTTCACAAACTTGTGGAAGGCAGCAAAACTAAGACAGTGAAAGAGAAAAATCACAATTGCCAATCAATCGCCGTCCGTCGGACCAACCATCCCCAGAAGTTCGATCTTCGCGTAGTTTCCCGACGATGGAGGACCCGCCTCCAAAACGACATGGGATGCGCCAACATCGTTCAATTCATGATTCTGCTACTTCGGCCGGACACCTCGTCTAACAAATCGGACAGTGTCGCGCTCGCTGCTCATCAGCGTGCTTGCCTCGGGATCGTGGAGCTAGTTATGGGCTTCTGCAAGGGCTTCAGCGCAGCCATGATCTCAGTGAATGTCGGTCTCAATTTCGGATCTCTGCAAATGTCCAAATCCAAACATCAGGTGTTGACTAACAATATAATTACAACCGCAAGAGCATGAGCTTCATCATTTCATGTAACTGAAGCTTCGGCCTTATGCTACAGGCCACTTATTGTCAAAAGTTTCTAATTAAGTGATCCTAGTAATTTTGACATAGTCTAACCAAGATTATCCATGAGAAGGAGGGAACCAGCATACCAGGCGAGGGATGGTGGGAAAGACCTTGTTTTTTCCATTTGGGGACGACCAGCCACCCCGGGAGGTTTGCCACCTCCCGGGACCTTTCATTGGGGGTTTACCAGCCTAGTATGCTAGGAGAAGGCAGTGACCTCCCTCCAGGCGGGATCCCAACACTAGAAGCGCTGTGGCTGGAGAGCCCAGTGGGGCCGCTATCCAGCGTTCCTCCCCCTCACTTGCCTGTAAATGGCTTGTGGGGGGAAGGCACCCTAGGATGGCCTGTTCAGGGTGGAGCAGTTTTAAGACCTGCTCAGGTCTAAGAGGAGGGGAAAAAGGAAAAGTGCAAATCTTTCCTCAGTAAAGGTCGAACCCCGATGATTAGAACTGCTGTATGTCCTTAGGGAAATGGACTACACACAGTTTCCCAAAATAAATTCTCCAAAACATACTCACGTTTGCCAGCACTTTTTGATGATATCCGCAACGACAGGGTCCACGTTATCCGGAATATCGAGCCGACGGTGCTGAAAGCCAACAGCACCAACGACTTGCATAGGATTCATTCCCCCCCAAGGTTGTTGCAGCGTAGACAACTCCCATAATATGACCCCAAAGCTATAGACATCACACCTGCGTGTCATATCACAGATTCAGACAGGTTTCATCAGTCGCGAATGAATGGGGATGACCAGAGGGAAAAAATGGGAGTAAATATTTGTAAGGTAAACGAATGAGATACTTTTCATCTGAAGGTTCATTTCTCAGCACCTCCGGAGCCATCCACTCTGCCTGAAGTAGTGATGGCATATTAGTGTCATACAAACAACTGGAAGGGAGCATATCAATGTACCAAAGAGTACTTGCATATGAAATGTTTCTGAAGCTTTCACATTCTGGCATAGACAAGATAGAAATGATGGGAGAAAGCATGAAGAGCGCCCTGAGAAGTTCTTAGAGGGCACTGACCTACATGGTCACCTAGAAATATGGTTTGCAAAGATGTATCCATTTCATGCGTTTAGCAGTTAACAATCAAGAACTCACAGCAAGCAATAATATTGATGACACAGAAACATGTAAATTCAGTCTTTACTGATTACTTTGGATCTCCATGTTGCACGTAGTAGCAACAAATGATTTTCTTTGTCCTTAAGGAAAAAGAAAATGAAGGATGAAGGAAAAAGGAAATGACTATGAAAGACATTGCAGGTGCTTCAAGATTGCCACCTATAAGGACAATCAAATCAAGAACTAAGTGTCCTCAGCTACTTCTCAGTTCTCAAGCAGTATATTAAGATCCTTCAAAAAGAAAACGTCTCAGAATTTTCATAGGAAAGGTGATCGAATCGATTCATCACAGAATTCACTGAGGGTTACCATTACAGTAATATTCATGGGTGAACATTGCATTATATAAGTGAACATGACCAGTTGAGACATATGGACAGGTTATAGGATCTCAAGGACATAAGAAAAGCAAGACAAACACAAGTATTAAGCATCAAGAGAAATAATGTCAAATGACATGCCAAGTGTAAACATGACTAAAGTCGTTGACACTGCTCACCGTTCCAGCAGCAGACCTAGATGAGAGGTATGTGCTATGCTTCATCCGAGATAATCCAAAATCGCAAACCTAAAGGATAATGGAAACTCGAGTCATTTATGTAATAGAAACATGATTTCTCGTTTGCTTGTAGTGAGAAGAATAAGTCACCTTCACGACCCAATTTTTATCAACAAGAAGGTTGGGAGACTTCAAGTCACGGTGTACTATAACTGGATTACAGTTATGCAAATAATTCATTCCCCGGGCCTGAAAATTATTTGTGAAGATAGATTATGTGCAGGTAATTCAAGTGGAATTAGACCGCTCACTGAGTTTTATAAAAGGACCAGAGTGATGAAATCATACTGCATCAAGGGCCATCCTTAACCTCCTTCGCTCGTCTAATTGATTGTTAGGCCGGTGTAACAGCCTATATAAACTTCCTCTGCAGGGGAAAAATCCTGATTTAATCCCCTAAGCATAATGATCTCGAAAAGTCAACAACAGAATAAAGCTAATAAAAACATGAAAAAAACTAAGGACAGTTCTTAAACTCAGAATGTTTCCCAGAGGCAAAACAATACTAGAACAAACTTCAAGGATCATCGGCACAGGAAACTTGAAGAAATGGCGTGCATAGAAATAAAGGACATTAACATAAACTAACATCAAATATACTAAAAGCTCAATGACCAGATCTCAAAAATCCCTTTCTTTACAAACTGGACACGAAAATAACATAATAGGCCAAACACATCCAATTCCAAGTAATGTAGTATCTTGTTTTGTGAACAAGTTAAACCAATCGTCAGATATGAGTTTGTAACATCTAAAACTGACAGGTTCAATTAACCATTATAAGCAACGCGTGTCGTGGGTCACTTCTGCTCAAGGAGGAAATGGAGTATCACTTGTTTAATCACTGCTACAAATCCAGCATAACAACTTCCAGAGAATCTTACTTGAATCTTAAATTGAAACAGGAAGAATTGCAACTTACCTGTGAAGAAACTCTGAAATAATTGATAGATTTGGAGGACGAGTTACAGCTCCCATGAAAAGAACGACATTGGGATGCCTAACTTTCTTCATTATCCGGACCTTGCAATTCAAAAGCAAAGTTTAAGTAGGCTATTATGCCAGTAGCAGTCCTGAAAATTACAAAGTAGGCAAACGATAAAAGTAATGTGCAAAACAATGCAATGTCAGCAATAACCAGCCTCATTTTCTGACTCAGAGAATGTAGGTTGT
The DNA here is from genome assembly GCA_016097595.1 of Eucalyptus pumila. Classification (NCBI taxonomy): domain Eukaryota; kingdom Viridiplantae; phylum Streptophyta; class Magnoliopsida; order Myrtales; family Myrtaceae; genus Eucalyptus; species Eucalyptus pumila. The sequence goes on from CM027851.1 coordinate 68,635,340, forward strand.
TGGCAAGCACCACTATACTGAGATCCATGCATCTTACTGTCATGCTTATTCTTTCGATCACAGTCAAGCTTCCATATTTGGGCTCAACAATCTTGCTTTCACAGTGGTGGTCTTCCTTATCTCTACTTGTAATTGTGAAATTCATACTATTCGGTGGCTTTGCCCCAATGTTTTGTTTTTATTTTTCTTAAAGAGAAACCATCTAATGGTTGATTAACCCAAATACAAGAGAGCAGTTCTTGAAAGCTTCACTTCACATCTTAAAATCATTTATGATCTTGCTGTAGATATGGTGGTGAAGTAAGGTTGCTTTTTCCTGGTGTAAATTGTAATTATGCCTTCTTCTTCAATGAGTATGGAATATGTATCGACTTTATCTACATTTTCTTACTAATTTTGCTTCGTCTCCTTCTAATCTAGATTATCTGTGGAATTTTTAGTACATATTATCCTATTAAAAAAAGGTAATCAAATATCCGCATGAAACTTAGTTCCACTTGTTATTTGGATTGGTCCACCTTTATTTGAGCTGTCCAAAAAAATTTTCCCAACACTTCTTCAAAGGTTGAGCAGATGATCCTAAGCACCCAATGCTTGATTCTGTACCAAATTAGGGCATATGGCATTGCCTGGAGATGGTCATGTTTTCTACCTAACCATTTTCATTCAGCTAAGGTGGAGTTCACGAGAAGCAGAAGCAGAAGTAGTACAATAAGCAGCAGTAACGGAACTAGTACCTCACTTTTGAACTCTTCAAGCAAGTCACCAGAAATATCCTGGTCTAGGAACTTCTTAACTGCAACTTCCTACAATTAATCAGTAGAGCAGAGCATATAAGTTTTCTTAAAGTTTGAAAATGCACTAAGCTCAATTTAGAGAGAAATAATCAAAGCAATAGAGAAGTACTACGTAGTGCGTTAGTTATCCCAGATCAAAGAAGTGAAAGGAAATATATATGCAGCACACTGACAGATAATTTGGGAGGAAAAAGATGAAAGATCCAAAAATTCCAAAGCCAAAACCCTATTTAAGTACGTGGGAAACTAACCAGAGATATAAATGCAGAAAAATCCTATCCTTCAATCCACAGAAAGTATTTGCAGGATTTGTTGCAATTGTGGAATTGTTCACGTTGAAAAAGATATATAAAAAATATTGGACACCTTCAAATTGAAGCAGAAGAAATAAATAGAGAAGTGAACACCATCTAAAACCCCAAACAGTAAACAAGTTCAAATTAGGTGTAAACCTAATCTAAAAAAGCAGAAAAAATACACCTTATGCATGATTAGTTTCAGTTAACAATAACTCAATCAAGAATGGATTGGGATTAAAAGACACAATTAATGCATCATATTTAATTATTTTCTACATGTAACTCCCATGGCGTGATCTTCGAGAGCCAGTGCTCTAGTCAGATCCACTATGACTACATCAATAGAGAAACGATACACCACATCTCAGACTGAAGTGAAGCAAATTCGGAGACAAAGGGATTGAAGACAGCCAGATAACAGGTGATCTAACAACGACTTTGATGTTAAACTCAGCCCTTCAATATTTAAGTTCATACACATGATGCATCTGCAATAAATGTGCCTTAGTTAGAAACTCAGTAACTGCATCATTGCCCCAAGCATAGAGACAAAGTTAGAGACAAAGTTACAAGACAAATATTAAGGCTTCTCACAAGAAAGCAATGACACCACAATGATAGTAGATACTTGATAAAGAAAAGGAAAGTGTTTCGGTAGGCTTACGGTTCCATGCCAATCCCCACGGTATACCTCCCCATAGGATCCTGTAAAACAAAGGATGTAAAACTAACTGACTACATCCAATTTCTTGTGTACCAACCAAAATTAGAGAACTAAAAAACACCACAATGTTATTGATACAGTTTGCTTGTCAGTACCTAGTCCTATACGCTCTCCCAAGGAGATCTCCTCCCATTGAATCTCGCACTCCGCAACATCATCAAGGGCAATATCTGATTTTGTGCTATCATTACTAGTTGATCTGTCAGAAACCCTCTCGCCTTCTGAATTTACTCCAGTAGCATCACTCTCCCGATTAGCACTCCCTCGTTGCTCATACCCACCAGAATCTGGATCCCCATCACTTTTCACCCCTGCTTCATATTGTTTATTGACAGCTGCAGTAGTTGCCACCACAGCTGCAGCTGTTGCCGTGGCAGCAGCTGCAACGGGAATTTCAAGATTTGAGTCCGTGTTCGACTTTGCAGCAGCAACTACCATGGACGACGCCACCACTGCAGCAGCCGCTGCTGCCGCTGCCGCTACAGGGACATTTTTCACATATACCGGTGGAGTGGCATCGGATTGAGACCAAATGGACTGCCCAGTTGCTTCCCGCAGTTCTAGTGGAGGGTTGAATCCTAAACCTTCTACAGGTTTAGGTTGCTCTGATGGACCCCAAGGGGTCGTCGCTTTTGAATGCGGTTTATAGGGGGGCAAAGGAGGCAAAAAGCGAGGCTCACTTCTACTATCCTGACCCTTAGTGTCTTGAATTCCAACCTGATGGCTCTTTTCATCCTTATTTCCTATCAGAGGCCTGTCCTCAGCTGGTGACTTGGCCTCAACAGTTGATGCATCTAACTGCCCAGGATAAATTTCACTAAACAAGTTTGGTGGAGCAATGACACCGCTTTCAAGTAATACATTGTGAAGCTTCTGAGCTAACTGTGGGTTCTCTTTGGCAGCATCAATCATGTATTCTGAAACATCTTTCACTTTCATCCTGCGAGCAGCAGGTGAGCTCACACCTTCTGTCCATGAAGGAGATCTTGCATGCGTGTAAGGATAATTAGGCCTTCCCGGGATCTCTCTTCCCCCCAACTTATTCAAATTGGATTGATCTTTCAGGTCTTCTGGGGAATTCTTGGCTGCTTCCTTCACCATGATTGGCCTAGTAATATTCACATCAGCCAGGACTTCACCTTCATTAATGGACTCATTTCCTGACACTGCACTGGTTCCGAACCTGGATCTCTTGTCAGAAGTCCCAAATTCTAACTGCTCTTCATATGAACTAGTAACTCCGCTACTAGAAGAGGCTGCATGCGATGAATCTCCTGACATAGGGCTGACTGATAAGTATGATTCATCAAATTCTGCATGCGAACCCGTCGCATCAGATGGTATGAGAGTGCCTGGATCAGCCATGAGGTCAACTATGTACTCCCTGAGAATCAATTATCAATAGCGTTTTAAACAGGTTACTGTCCATAATTGATATGAAGAAAAGGACCTCATATAAATGCTTTTAATCATTCTAACATGCTGTAACATGCATTTCACAATTTAAAAATGCAAACAGCGTTAAACATGCAGAGAACATGCACATGATAGATTCAGGATACAACATATATTTTTCTATGTAGAGCAAAGCAAGAAGTAAAGCATCAGCTAACATTCTTGCATCAGCATAAATATGAATAGTACATGTCAAATACCTTCCATCATCAAGCTTTACAAAGTTAATTGCTACATCATCTGAACCTGTATACTGCTGCCCCTTCACTAACCGGCATCGGATGCCTACACCGTCGGCCAAAACCTGTGCAAGTGATTCGAGCAATTCATACATGTTTGAGAAGTTGAAATAAACATAAGCAATTCCAAACGGAAATCATCTACAGTCACTAAAAAATGGCATAGAAGACCTTACACGATATAAAATTCAAGAGAAGGAAAAAGAATACACATGGGCAGAACATTAACATACTTCAGGCCAAAATGTACCATACAGACACTTTGGTAAGCAACAGTTTAGTCAAAACAATTACTAACAAATGATATAGATTGTGCAAATATGATTATAACCTACAGTAATTTCTCCAGAAAAATTAAAGAAAAAAATACTGTAACTATCACAGATTTATATAATCTAGGAAAGGAACAGAAACTAACAATAACCATACACATAAAAAACAGAGTGTGTACCTTAAACAACAAAGCACGATGCCGAGCCATCCCGATAGTCAAGGAACCAAGAGGCAAAACCATACTACCAAGGGTTGATTTCAAACTATAGCCAAGACTTTGCCATGCTCTTAACATGTTCTCTGGATCTGCAACTGGTCCACCCATGTAGTCCGAAACTAAAACAGCTAGGTTTCGCACCAAATTACTCTGTAACAAACCAAGAGATGCTGATCTTGATCTGACTGCCATCTCTAGGGCTTTCTCTTCCAGTTTTAATAAATTTGAATCTGCAGCTCTGTTGATCAAAACTGCTTCCCAAGCGATATTTTCAGATACAGGTGTTCCTTGCAAATCAACAAGTGAAGGCATTCTCCCTGAGGTTGACGCAGTCAGGACCCCATATAGATCATAAAAACCATCCACGATTTTGTCATCATAGCTAAGAGCATTGTAGTTCTGTTAATCATTGACAAATCTACAGTATGAGACGAATTAGAAAAGAATAAACCTAACAAAAAAGAAGAAAATGTAAAAGCAGCTAGAGAACATGATTCTAGATCCATAAAGCACCTTCTAAGGTAATCTAAGTTGGTTATTTTCACTACAAGCACCAATTTAATCAGCTAGATGATTGGTTAAGCAAGAGACAACATAACTTGAGCAGAGAAATAAAGCTCCAAATTTGGGGAAACATGCAGATAGACGGAATTCTTCCAAATAAACTCCACAAGATCATGAGATCTTTGCACTTGTACCATTTTACCAATAAGAGGAAGGATGCCAGTTTCTCCTCAACAACTCTAGATGAAACACCTCATGTACCTAAGCAAATAGAAAAAGACTAGACTTGAAGTATTCAAAGTGGGTATTGCCCGCCCAGCAAGTTAAGGTTGCATCTGAAGACTTATTATAGAATGACTGGGAGAGACTAAGGTCGTATATCTTTTCAAACTCAGCGCTTAAATTTGAAGAAAGAAAGCTGTGTTCAGCAGAATAACAGGTAGACAGGTTTCAGCTAGAAGAGGTAATTCCAACTGCCTAATACCATCAACCAACCAACATCAATTGAAACAGACAGAGCCCAAAAATCTGTTCCTTCTTTCCAGCTGTGATTCTCAAATTCATTTATTTATATATATGTATGATAAGGTAGCACTAATCCTGGGAAGTATCAAAGTCAGTATCCAATATGAAATGACTGGGCAACCTCTTCCTACATTCTTGACCTGCCAAGTAGCTTCCAAAAGCTGGCACCAGTCACTGGAATTGCACATTTTCACCAGTCCTTCCTGTTGCTACTCATTAGGATTAAAGCTATTCTCTAACAGATTCTGGAAGATTACTACTCCCATCTAAAAAAACCCACCAAAGAAGAGAAGAAGAAGAAAGAGAATAAGAGAGAGATTAAGACAAGAATTTATTCTAAAGTAAATTCAAGCTTTGTTCAAAGCATGTCTCAGCACAAGAAAACAACACCTAATTTTTTAAAATTTTCAATATAATATTCTACATGAATGGTTTGGCATTGCATTCTATTGATACACACGAACAGAAGTGGAGCAGATTGCGATTGTGGATCATTATACAGAAAAGCCCAAGAAAAATTGCCGAAATTATTATTATTTTCCAAGGACAAATTCTTTTCAGTTGCTCTTGCTAATAGTTGGTCAGGTTTGATTAGATAAGTGCCCTAACACAGAACTTGAAATAACAAACGATTACAAAGGTCCACATCAAATGCAGTTGTGCATTTTTTCCACCGAAGACGTGTTGTACCTTCTACCAGTTATTTCTCTAGTAGAGGACACTATGAAAAAGGAGGAGCAAAAGTGAAATGTACATCCTCCGTAGCCAAAAGCTACTTGTCAAACATAATTCAATCCTTCTCTTTTGATGCTTTCCGTTCTCTCTCAAGAAGGATCCGTTCTCTCTCAAGAAGGGGGCGAAGATGACAACTTACCCAGTATCTATAAGCAATAACCTCGGCTGGAGTATTATCTGGAGCACAAGACCCCAAACTAATCTGCTTGACAGCCTCGATTTGAACTGCCTCAGGATCCTCCCTAGCACTCATCTCCATCGCCAATTGTATTTGATACTCCTCCTCTACATCAGGATCTCTAGAGTTAGACTCCGAATCCCGCAAAGATGCATCCGGATCAGTATTCGCTCCACTGACGCTGACAGAATCAGATGGCTCCGTTGGCTCTCCCTTAATCACATTCGAAGATGATGGGCCACCATGTCCGTGCTTATTAGTAACCGAGTGTAACCAAGAAGAAAGCCCTGAAAAGGGCTTGTGCTCGCCGAAATGATACGATCGCGCTTGCGTGAGCCTATCAGGCGACGATGCCTCGTCGTAGGTCTTGCTGCCCATAGACGAACTAAGTTCTTCCCTGTCTTCTGTTTGATTCGACATGATGTGGAGCTTCTTGAAAAGGTTCTTCATTGCCTCCTCACCCAGCCGCGGTAAAGAATGCTAAAGGAATAGAAGTCCGGCCATAGACATCTCCATTGTCTTGGGCCAAGCATGAAATCTCCCCAATCACTCAAACCACAATCCACTCAATTCAAAAAAACAAAAAAAAAAAAAGAATCTACCCCCAAAGAACAAAGTTGACCTCAGACCAACCCCACACAGTCCAGCGCTCCAAAAGCCATTTTCAACCCAAACCCAGTAAAGATTTGCCCGATATCAAGACACCCAGATGCTTAAACCGCAAGACAACACCCCCCTCTTCGCAGACACGTGAAGATTCGCCCCCTAAAGACAAATCAAGCTCAAAAGAAAGCAACAACCCGTGAGATGCAAAAGCAGTTGAATTTGCGATTACCTTTGCTAACAATCAAGAAAAGAAGTGCCAGGAGAAGTCCAGAATGAGACAAACGGGCGCGTGGAAAGAAGAAGAGAAGAGACTATTCAGCGTGGAAAAGAGGAGGAGCCGCAAGCCGGGCATGGACATCGAAGAAAGGCAGGAAAGAAGAAGAAGAAGAAGAAGTTGAAAGAAGGAAACCAACAAGTGACCCACTTGAGCTCCAAGAGGCACGATGAATTTCACGGTCCCGGGACACAAAAAAAAAAAAAAAGAGAACCCACAAAAGAAAAAGTCGAAACTGGTCGGAAACTGATCTCCCTCTCTCCAAAAAGTCTGCAATCCGACGATGAAAAAAACGATCTTTTTAACGAGGAGCCTTGCCAAAGGACTACATAGCGATTGAATCCAGCTCTACAGACGCGGTCAATACATCGAAAACCGCTATGCTTTCTCGCTAAATTTTTTGAAAGAAAAACCAAAAGGGTCCAGAAAAACCCTGTTTTTTTAGAAACTCATCTTCCCCTCTCACTCTCTCCCTCTCTCTCTCTCCAATAAGTCTGCAATCCGACGATAAAAAAACGATCTTTTTTACAAAAGGCCTTGCCAAGGACTACATGGCTATTGAATCCAACTCTACAAACGCGGTCAATACATTGAAAACCGCTTCTCGATTAATTTTTCTAAAGAAAAACCAAAAGGGTCCAGAAAAATCCTGACTTTTTTGCCAAAAAAAATTCCCTCCCTCTCTCGCTGTTCTAGGAGACTCGCAGTTCGAGGGCAGTGGTGACTGGGAAGTACGTGGTCAGCCAAGCGTAAATGGAAGAGAGAGAGTAGAGAAAGAGAGAGAGGCACGAACTTGTCAGCACTCCCATGTTTTCTTTTTTCTTTTTTTCTTTTTTGCTGTTTTCTATGAATTTGTCGCCGTGAATTCTCGGCTGGCATTGAAGGGGAAAAGTTGGGCTCTGAATGGACAGCCGTGGAACGATGCGAAGGCGTGCGCCAATGCGACAGCGGGGCGTCGTAATTTCCGCAGCTGCTGTTCATTATCTTATAATACCCTTTCCACATTTTTGACACTTATGCCTTAAAAAAAAGGAAAAGAAAAAATTACAAATGAGAATGTGAAAATGGCACGTTTTCTTGAGAGACAGAGTTTTGAGTAAACTTTATTTCAGATAAAGTCCTAAGTCACCGGCCGGCCAACTTCCACATAGGATCCATGATTGCTGTGGCTTGAGTAGGACCCACTTCGGGTTTTTTAAAATTTTCGCTAAAGTATTTACATAGTGTTGACTTTTATACTCAATTCGAGCCATATTTTTTTCACCATATTGGAATGAGCAAATATTATTTATCACGAAGCAATTGAGGGTTCTTATTCATTTCAAACAAGATGCGTGGTAGAGATGTCATCGTGACAAGATTTGGAGTTTTTTCGACCCATTAGATTGGTAAAGATGATCTTTTTCCTTCTTAAATTAGAGACAAATTTCTAATTAAAAAAAAAATGAAACATCGCATATTTGGAAAATCGCCTTTTTCTTCGTCACAAATTTAGAAAGCTTTAAATGAAAAGGGGTATTTCACTTTTCCTGAAGGCATTTCCTTCTTCACATTTTCCATCAATTTCCAAATAAAGTAAAATCAAATAGTCCACTTCCTACTCTTCAATATAAGAAAATTTTATCTCTTCCTTGCTCTTCTTTCTTCATCTCCTAAAAATTCTTTCACATTGAGCCCTAATTTTAGAATTCAGACTTTGCCTTGTTCTCTCATACTATGTAATGGCAAGAACTTAGCTACTCTTAACGAATTCTCGTGAATTTCACACATTTGAAAATATTTTTTAATATTTTCCTCAAAGTTTGTGCAACATCGTTCATAAGGCCGTCACGAAAATCCTTGTCAATAGACTTCAACCCCTCCTTGACTCATTAATCTCTCCTCTTTTTGTTCCAAGTAGGAGGTGTGTCAACAATTTTGTGATCATTCAAGAAATTATCCGTTTCGTAAAAAATAAAACAAGTGTCCTCATGCTCCATGCTTATCAAAGTTGACCTTGCTAAAGCTTATGATCATATTGAATGGGACTACATGTATTCCTCAGGCTCTTTAAACTTCTTGAATCATGGATTTACTTATTTATACTCCACTTTTCAATTTTTTTTTCCACAATGGTTTATAAGAAGAAGAAGAAGAAGGGGAGGAGGAGGAGGTTGCAATTCAAAGCTCATTCACTAAACTAAGAGTCCATTTATTTAAATGAAAACTATTTGCTAAAATTGCATTTGATTTTGATAACAGAAAACTAATTATTATATAAAAAATGTTTTTCATTGATTATAACAACAAGTTTTAAATTAGAGAAAAATAATTTCCCTACTAACAAAAAGGAAATCGTTTTTCATTAACTACCAAACAAATTAAAACTAACTATTTTCTTGAAAAATATTCTTTTTCGTCGTTAAATTTTCAATAACTGATATGTTTTGCCAAAAGGGATATATGTGTTTTGCCAGAAGGCACTTGGATAGATTTTATTTTCCTTTAGCAAAAAAAAAGTAAAAAAAAAAAAAAAGCACATTTTTTTCTTGATAAGAACAAGATCTTTTTATCCTTTGAGACTGGTCACATAATCGTATCGGAGAAAATTAATAGGGGCAAAAATCGTCCTAGAAAAGGTTGCCAAAAGTGGGATGCTTCTCATCCAATCGATTACCGATGACCGGCTAAAAGGGGAATCTACTGATTTTCGAAAAGCCGATACTATCTCCTTTTAGCCCATTTTATCCGGTAAAAGCCCGGTCAATTTCGCTTCACGAAAATCCCCAATATCATCATTTTCCTTTTGCATCTCAACCACTTCCATCCTTTTTTGGCAATAAATAAATTCGGGTAAAATAAATAAAGAAATCAAGCCCATCATTATTCGTAATTTGAATTTTTTTTAATTCCTCATACACCGATTTTTATAATGTTTTGTGTTTCCGGCCTTCCATACCCAATTCGATCCAAATATCCTTTGACTTGTGCTGCGGTGGCCCATCAAATTTGAAGTAGGCAGCATTTTCATAGGTGGAAAATTCTAAACCATTAGTATCAAATGGGGAGAACCTAACATATGATAAATTAATTTAATTTAATGGCCAGTTGACGGTTGACTAGGGATTCCAATTCTATTGGGCGTCCAAGATGTGCCATCTTAGAAAGGGTAGAAATGCAAATGGCTGAAAATGACAATTTGATTGCCTTTATTTTTTTCTCCTATTTTCCACAAAATGCTTGCATCCTCTAGTCCCGATTCAAACTTTCAACCAAGCATATTGAGCACGTACTCTTTTTTTAGGTTGATTTATCTTAATAGAACTTCTAAAACATCGTGATTATATTAGTGAAATTTTATGTGATCTATAATATGACGGAATACACAATGCTCGAAGTATTGTAGACGACCATTAAGAAAACAAATGAGGATACATTGAAATAAAAAAAAAAATTAAAAAAAAAAGTTGACCTTATGCAAATTGATCATCTTGGATAAGTAAGAAAAACCCTTTTTTTGGAGCGAAAATCATCTTGAATTTTCATTTTAACTTTTTCACAATTCAAATCTCATAATTCAACGATGCTCGAATTCCGAAACCCACAATATCACTTGTTTAGATTAATAGAGCTTTTTTATTATCGAATTAAATTTTACGACGAATTTTGCAAAAGACACCATCATAATTAGACTTTTTATCCATTTTTTCTAATCCTTTTGAAGTTCCCTACTTAGCAATCTTCCCACCTAATCCCCTTTCCAAAGGGAGCATCATGGCTGTGCCGCTGAACTTATTTTTAATGGTGGGTCCAAATGATCGAGATTATCTCATAATTTTAAATTAATACAAAAGGGTACGATCCAACCTTCAGTATTATTCTAGAATATTTCTTCTCATTATTGGTACTTTTGCCTGGCCGATTAAATTAAAATCCTAAAGGGCGATCAGGGCATAAAATACATTTCTTTTGTGGTCGTATCCATATCTTGAAAGCAACCTTATGAATTTGTATTTTTATCTTGCCCTCCAAGAAAACAATAGTGCCCATAAAATGATTCGAGGGATATGATTCGTGGGATTTGCGCAAATCCTGCATAATGCATTCTATGTCAACGCGGAGTAGTGTGCTTTCTTCCTGGTGTGCATTCAAATATAAAATTCTTTTTTTTTTATTATCTTTTTTGGATAAAACACTGAGAGGAAGGAAAAATCACCATCATGAACACGTCAACGGAAGTAAATTCAGCATATTATAATGGGTCATACAAGTCTATAGTGTGTGTATATGTGTATATATATACATAGAGAGAGAGAGAGAGAGAGAGAGAGAGAGAGATGTATATTTATTTTATAATTAGTGGTATTTATTGAGTGGGGCTATTTTGGGTTAGACATATCTAAGCTTAATGGTTTTTTCTTTTTTTCTTTTTGGCCAAATGCCAACATAAAAAATATAATTGTGTTGCTAAAAATAGCTGCTACAAGTTTGTGTATTAGTGACACGGAAAAAAAATCGATCATAATAATGTCATACCAAGCAAAGTTCAAAATTATCGTGATAAATATATGATATTTGTGTTGTACTGATATAAATTTGAGAGTTTCCATGATAAAGAAAATCTGAGGTGTTGGTGTCACGAAAAGCATCCTTTTTGGATCTTGGGTGGCTATTTTTTTTCCAAAAAAGGGGAGTAAAAGCACAAAATACGTGCTCAATTAATGGTATATTTTTCTTTTTGGCAAGGCGGACCACTTTTCTTTTTTCTTTTTTAAGTAGGAAAAGACAAATATTCAGCGGCTAAAAGATTCCTCCAGTGTTTGTCTCCCTCTTTGTAGAAAGTGAATCCCTTTCGAGATGATAAAATGCCAAGAAGACCGTATCTTGAAGGTTGGAAAAAATGGTCCATTAAATTAAGCTTTTCTAATTTTCTGTAATGGGAACATGATTAAATATGGACTAATTAGGGCATTGAGGATGCTAAATCATAATTCAAACATAATCCCAAAAAGGTCGAGGATGGGGACTGTTTAAATTTGTATTTTCTTATGATTCATGCTATTTTGTTTTTGTTGTGAACACAGGATTTCAGTTACTAGGCGTTGAAGATAGACAACAATGCCATTATATTCATTATAAACTTGTTTGATACACATCCACATGAGATTATAAGTATAACATCACGAGATTTTTGTTTGCAAGCGTTTCGAGTGCACTTTCTAGTCATCGAATACAAAAACATTTTTTGCCAACATTTTTTTAGTTTGATTAATTTTTAGTTTTAGTGAGAGAGAGAGGGAGGGGAGGGGAGGTGGTCCAAACTCCAAAAATTTGTGGGCCGATAGACTAATTAGTCGAGGTCGGCAAGTGTTTAAAATTACAAATTCTCATAATTCATTTTCCAACTCATTTTTTTCTTTTCTTTTGTGAATGTGATATTTCAATTATCGAGCATTAATGACAGACAGCGACGGTAGCGCATTCATTATAAACTCATTTAATATCCATCCATTTGATCTTACAGGTGTAATGTCACGAGATTTTCGTTAACAAGAGTGTCGAGAGCACTTTTCAATTGTCGGATACGAAAAATATTTTCCCCCCCAACATCATTTTTTTGTCTAATTAATCAATTTAATTTTAGAGAGAGAGAGAGAGATGTGGGGGGTGGTCCAAATTTGCAAAAGTGAGGGGGGGTTAGGACTTAGGAGGAGGGACCAGTTGTTTAAACTTGCAGGGTGGCGGCGGGGCCTGGCCTGCCTTGTCTTGGAGCCCTTTTAAATGCGAAAAGCAAAGCGTCTCTTGTGGGTTTTTATCTCCCCCTCCTTTTCCTTCGCCCCATCGCCCCCCACGAGCGCGTCGCGTGAACGCGCTCCATTTCCAATTTTCCATATTCACCCCGATCCAAATCCCCAAAAATTCACTATTTTCAGTTTTTTTTAATACTACAGAAAATTTCAAAGTTATATACATATGACAAATTAACTCAAAACTAATTTTTTTTACTAGTTTAACAACCAAAAACCATACACTAGTAATTTGTAATAAATCTATTCTCTATTTTTTTTATTAAATTACAAATCGATACACCTATAATAAATAAATAAAATCTCCAACTAATATATTCAAATCAATTATCACATATCACCTAACTCGATAACTTTAACAGTAAAATTTAACGGAAAATTAATGAATGATAAATTTATCATAAATATACTGGTTGAGAATTTTTTGTATTAATATTTTTTTTTCCTTTGAGATCGCCCATCGAGAATAAAGGGAATTACATTGAATAATTTTCTCTTGATATATAATAGTATTTTCATATTTTGAGAAGAAAATAGATGTTATGAAAAAATGAAATTGTATTGGATTGGGAGGGAGGTGGGTGGGGGTAGAAAGCCCGGAATGGCGCGTGAGGTGGAGCCGCAACTTTGAAACCTCTCAGGGAGGGCCAATGGGAAGGAAGAGATGGGAAGGAGGAATTTTCTCGGACTCTGATTGGATGGCGCTTTGAGCCACCGCGTGCGTTTCCCCCCTCCCCTCTCCCTCTCTCTCTCTCTCTCTCATTTAATTTATTACTTTTCCTTTTCTCTTTTGTCGCCAATTTCGAATGATCATTTTTTTTTTAATTTAACTTTTCCCTTTTACTTTTGAAATTGCCCTCTATGTTTTATAAGTAGAAAACAGAAAATAATGCAAAAAATCGCGTTAGTATTTTTTTGTCAATCAAATTGGATGGAGTCAATAAAAGGATTCAATTATATCAATTTAATAAATTCTAAGACTTGATTGCACTTCTTAAAAGTTTTGAAATTCAACTATACTTTCGTGATAAATTTTATGATTTTTAGTGCGTTTATTTCATTTATTTATAATAATTGCATTCGGTAGAATGAAAGCAGGCTTATTTCCGGGAGACCTCTATTTTGATAAATGAAAATAGATACTCTTGCATAGTAAAGTATACATATAATCACTAGCCTCATGTATTTCTTGTGGTGTAGCACATTCATCATTAGTAGATAATAGACTGTTTGTGGTTGACTTTATCTATTAGAGATACACCTTATTTCATCATGATTGGCTTTCTTATCTGAAAAACAATGTCAAATGCGAGGTGAGTATCATTTACCATGTAAGAGATACTAATACCAACCATAAGATGCTCTCACTTCAAGAATGGGTAACCCGATTAGCAAATGAAGAAATGGATAGCCGAAGTTATTTTTCAAACGGGAGAAATTTAAACTGAGGTGAGATGAGCTTGCCATAAAAAATAAAAATAATATTTTTCAAGACACTTCAGAAATAAAATATTATACGTTTTAACAAAGCTACTTACTTCAAATAGTAAATTTTTAATTTGCAAAGTACATTTAACAATGCTTAACAATTGTCTAACGAACCCTTCAACGTACGCAATGTATTATCAAATTCCATGAAAGATAAAGAATGCGATAGTTGAAGGTTTCAATAAAAGGACTTGATAGAGAATTACACATTTTGATAGAGTCACGAATCGAAACTTGGACAAATGCATGTGTTACTTCCTTGGGTCCGAACTCAGCTCGGGCCGGATCGTTTCGGGCTATATAACCAAAGAGCCTTGTCTGTCTACCCGAAATTGCTATTCGGAGCCCTCTTGAACGAGCAAGCTCGAGGCCAGGCCTTTTGTCCAGCGCTCCTCCGGTGGTTTCCATGGCTACTGAGGTGACCATATAATTCTTTTTGTGGTCAGCGTTCATATGACTCCAGATACAGTCGAGAGGGATGAGACCGGAGAGATGCGTACCGCACAAAAGTCTCCGGCGGTACACGAAAGTCTCTGGCAGGCAAGCGGATGTTTGGTGCTGGATTAGGATGGAGCCGGGTGTAGAGCCGCATTTCGAGCGGACCCGAAAAGCTAAGCTTGCGAGCAAAATAGCATGGCTGGATCGAGGAAACTAGGACTGATCTAAAGGACAAGACATGATCTCCACAACAATGGCCAGAGACCACAGGGCTCGAACAATCTGTTCCCTGCTACTGCTTTTCATTTTACAGATCTTACGCTATAGTAGCTTACCTTGACAAGCACACAGTGCAATCAAGCAATCAAGCATATATAAATGCTGAGAAAGAGATTCAATCGACCCGTCTCAGCGCAGAATCCACCAACCAGTATACATCTAACAAGCCTACAAATAAGAGCACAATTATCTACGAAAAATTCCAATTTGGAGTTGAAAGAACAAGAAAAGCATTGACGCCCCGATGAGTCTGCAAAGAATTCAAGAATCATGGAAAGCATGCACACAGTTACAGAGTTGATGAAAGGACACTCAGAAACATGTGATATATATGATCACCACAATCAGACAGCAACCAGCAATTGAAACAGTGCAGACAACAAAGCAAAGCAACAGCTGCTGATAAAATATTCAATATTATTTCAGGAAAGAGGCGAAATGTTGCCCTAATTTGCAATTGCAACAACGCAATACAGATCAACTCGAATGAGGAACATTGATTTATCACCTGATTGCTGCACAAAGGAAAAAGAACTACCATGTTCGGGTAAAAATCCTCCCTACTGAATTAACACTAACCAATACTAGGAACTTGCCACACTTCTACACTCAGCTTTACAGACCCTTTTCTCTTGTGAAAGTCTCTGTTAGAACAAATTGTACAGCTAAACTGATCCTCTCCCATCTATTCGATTCTCACAACAGAGTCCAAGATCTACAGCCACGCAACTTCTCCCTCAGCTAGGTGCAACAGAACTTGATGCTACGACCGGCACTGCAGCGAAGTCCATTGTTGTTATGGCTTCCAACTCTTGAATTGCATCAACAGCACTAATCGAACTAGTCAAGTGAGGCCTCAGTACACTAACTGCTTCCTTGATCTTCGATTGCTACAGAGACACATACATAATTAGACAGATATAATCCCAGTTCTTGGTTTTTTTTATAAAAAAAAAAAGGTTCATGCCGGCTTCTAAGTTCGAAGAAATTTTTTACTCACAATATATTCCAATGTCCGCCGAAAATCATCATTGGACCCTGCTGCCAAAGAAGCTCCAAATACCGCATTCTTTTCACATAAAATGTCAGGACAAACAAAAGATCAGCCATTGCATTCATATATTATATTGAATATGACATAATTTGCTATTTTCACCTGCACAGTGACGCATAGCTAATAGCAAAAATCTCTTTCCAAACAATGCAGCATCATCACAATCACAAAAATATTAACTAGAAAATGCAACTTGACAAAGCAAGGGCATAAGGAAAATTAACTAGAAAATCACACGATTTTATAACATCTTTGGCAATTACTTTCACATAATTTTTTTTTTTTTTTTTTATAACCGAAGACTCCACAACGGGCCCCCCGTGCCCGGACGGCACCAAAGGGCCGGGCCCCTATACCTTGGGGGAGACTAGCACAGGACCCCACCACTATGGCCCCCCACTTAAGACGTGTTAGCAGTGGCGAAATTTCGACCTTGGGACCTCTACAATGAAGTGCCCAAAGCCGAACCAACTCAGCTGCCCACTGGTGGATTACTTTTACATAAATTATTGTTCCTCAAATAGCATAAGTTTAGAAAAACTAAGTGAAGAAAGCAAGCAAATGGCACAAATGGAACAACATGACACAAGGATACCGAGTTCATCCGAGTGTACATCAGCATTTAGGTTAGCTTAGCTGTTTTTGATAGACACAGAGTATTTTCCAAAACTCTGCCACTTGTATGGGTTTTCCAAATTTGGCAGATTACATTTTTATGACTAGATTATGAACATTGATTGATGTCAATTGTCATCATATAATTAATTTGAAGGTGATTAATACCATTGCGTGATAATGTTAATTAATTTTCCAATCTATTCAATATTCTTTTCACAACACCCATCCAACTTCACCAACTTGTGTGTTTTATTTTTCCTATTCTCTAATGTACTCTTTATGCATTCTAAATTACTCTATTTTGTACTTTATAATATTGTAGTTAGCTACATATATTGGGGAAAAAAATCATTATATCACAAAAACATAACACTCAGCAAAATGCCATCATGTTTTCACAAGCATTTTATCCAATATATATGATTATAAAAGTGACTTAGGATATAGGCAAATTGTGCATTTTGCCAACTTTAAAAATCACTCTTTGCTCAAAAAAAAAAAAAAAAAAAAAAACTTTAAAAATCACTCCAATCACTAAGCAATAAGGCAGATTAATGATATTGCTTTTGCAATATAAAACCATTTTATACCGTAATACCATAATACAATGATGCCCATGCTTAGTCAAAAATATCATTAACTAATAAGAAGGCTTTAATCAAGGACAATAAAAACCTATATATGAAATTCTGGTAGTTATAAATCTAACAACTCTTCACCGCTTTGGGGCATAAAACTTGCTTAGAATAACTTTGGAAACCTCTCAATCCAAGCATTTGACCACAATTGTAGTTAAACTTTCTTAGAATTGGAAGTTCTTCCTTTAGAATGAATATTGGTCCTCAACTCGTGCTTCAAACTTTGTGAAGTTCTTTTTTAATCATAATGAACATCATCAAAAGTAAAATAGATGATTTGAAACTCCAAATCAGACAAGATGAAGCATTTGACCCAATATGAGCTAAACTATCTTAGGATTGGAAGTTCTTCAGTTAGAAAGAACTATGTCCCCTCAACTTGTCCTCCAAACTTCGCAAAATTTTATTAGGTACAAGATCAACCGAATAAGACCTTTTTTTCCCTCCCAAAATTTGAGAAATAAAAAATATATATATACTTCCCCAGAGTTGCTAGATTTGAAGGTTAAGTAAAAATCACTCCAACTAGAAACTTACCTGTTCACATCAGATCCAAAATTAAGCTATTCAATGTGAAGTTTCAATGGGCTACACTAGAATTCATGGAAGTCCTTCAGCCAAAAAAGTGCAAAACTTTCATACTATAGCAAAAGGAGAAACTAAGTTTCTATCACCTGAAAGGGGGATACCTCAAAATTTTAAATTTTATCTTATGTTTTCGCCTTCAAAAATTAACTATTCTAATAGTACTTTACATACACACCCGTTGCAAAAAATTATAAGTAACCGAGCACTAATCTTAAAAGCAGGCATGGAAAATCTCAATTTAAACATATTCATAATTATTTGAACAAGACTTATGATATCCAAAAGGGAACTATCACATTAGTCATAGGACAGCAATTAAACAAACATAATTTAGATCCATCCAAGCAATATATCGCTTGGAGTTCAAGTCAAACAACTTTCGTAACCCAAGAAATTATTTTCAAGTTTGCAACTTTTTGCCACCAAAGACAAAAGAACCCCTTCGTTTTATGGTATTCCACTTGTAAGTATAAAACCAAACTCCATCATCAAGAGCTCACTCAACTAGTCACTCAACTGGCTCAGAAATGTCATTACTTCACCCGCTATCTCCCTCAAACATACTCAGGACGAAAGCAACACAGCACTAGCACTACTACTCTGAGTAATGTAACCTTAGCAAAATTTGAATTAAGAAACGGCGTACCTTCCTGGGTCTGCCCATGGGTCTTCCTGTGCTCTTCCTTGGTTGTGGTGCCACCCCCGGCCTCTTTCCCCTCCCACTACCCGGCGGCCGCCCCCGCCTCTTCCCGAACACCGCTACCGCTTCGCCGGTGGAGGCCACATCAGCAACACCACCGATATTCTTTCTAGGCCGTCCCCTGGGCTTCGGCCCATTCTGCATGCCATTGGCCAGCACAGCCACCATACTCGGCTTCAGAGGGCGGCCCACCCGGCTCTTTGCCAGGCCCCCGCTCTTCGGCGGACGCCCCCGGCCCCTCTTGGCCGGGACATCCCCAGGCACGGGCACAGGGATGGGCGCGGGGCCGCCATCCGGGCCCTGGCTCGCTGGCACGAGCTCGGCGGCGGCGGCCCCCGCAGCAGCAGCCGCCACCGGCGCGGCGAGCCCCTCCAGCTTGGCCTTGGGCGGGCGTCCGCGGCGCCGCTTCGCGTCCGAGCCCTCGGGGGCGGCCGCCGGGGGCGGGGCGGCGGCGGCGTCGCCAGATCCGGGGAGCTTGTAGGACTTCTTGACCATGACGAGGTGGCCGCTGCTCTTGAGGCGCTTGAGGTGGAGGGTCAGCAGGGAGGGGTGGTTGGTCGGCAGGTCGGCGTAGGTCTTCTCGATGAACTTGGCGATGGCCCTCTTGCTCGACCCGTCCCTCTCCTTCAGAGCCCCGATTGCCGCGTATACCATCTGCGCGCGCGCGCCCATACAAGAAAATCAAGAAACCCCCCACCCCCAGGAAACAAGAACGCCCTCGCTCCCTCGAACCCACTAGAGAGAGAGAGGCGTAGAGTGAGAAAGGAAGGATTTTTACTGACCTCAGGGTAAGGAGGGTGGCCGGGAGCAGGAGCGGCGGCGGCGGGGGCGGCGGCGGCGGCGGCGGCCGGAGTCGGGTGCGCGGCGGCATGGGTGGAGTGGTTCTGAGCTTCGGCGAGGGCAGGGGCGGGGGCGGGGGCCGGAGGGGGCTCCACGGCGGCGGAAGGCGGCGGCGGGGTAGGGGCGGCGGGGGCGGCGGCGACGGGCGCGGCGGCGGGGGCGAAGGGGGGCGGGATGTAGGGAGGAGCGAGCGGTGGATCCATGGATCCTAGAGAGAGAGAGAGAGAGATTGAAGAGAGAGAAAGAGAGCAGGCAAAGAGACGTTGGGGTCGGGGGGAGTGATTTTTTTTTTTTTTCTTTGGACAGAGGGGCGAGGGTTTCGCCTTTTTTTAATTAATTTTTTTTTTTTGGGTGCCTGGCAGGGGAAGATAGGGGAGGTGGGAGGTGGGATCGGACGGTCGAGAATGGTCCGGGATGGGGTGGCGCGGATCGATGACGTGGACCTTGCCATTTTGCCTTGTCTTTCCCGTTTATGTTCCCGAGCCAGCCGCTGGGTAATGATTAGTTTATGGTTTAGAGGTTAGTTTTGTCGCTCAACCTTCCGCGGATTTGAGACAATCCACCCCTAGTTAATTATTAAAAAATAATTTTATTATTTAAACATTTAGCGGATGATAAAAAATAGATTTCGATTATTCAATTTCTTCTTTTAATTATTCAGTTTCCTCAAAAAACGAAACCTAAAAATTGGTAACTTAATCAGCATCGGTGAGAAGCTCAATTTTAAATTGAAAATTCCGATCCTCAAATCAAAAAGTTTTTGTGAAATTATGCGAGAAAAATGGTTGAGTCAATACATGACTCAACTAATTTGAAAATGATCAAATAGATATTGCCCGTCTCTCAAATGAAGAAGTAAGTAAGCCGAAATCGGTTAGTAATTCAATTGAAAAAAAGACCGTAAGCAAGTCAAATTGAGGTCAGTACCCTGATAAAATTAGCAAATTAATATAATAGAAAATTTATGCTAATAAAAATGAACAAGTTGTCGTGATAAGTGGTAATTTGATAACTATCCACACTAGTAAATAAATCAAATATGAACTAATAGATTTAAAACTTTTTGTAAATTTATGCTAGTTAAAATGGTTATGTCAATACATGACTCGACTAATTTGGAAATGATCAAATAAATATTGGCTTGCCTTTCGAATAAAGAAGTAAGTAAGCAGAAACTGGTTAGTAATTCAATTGAAAAAAAGACCGTAAGCAAGCCAAATTGAGGTCGGTAGCTTGATAAAGTTATCAATTTAATAGAATTGGGAAATTATGCTAATAAAATCAGTAGGTTGTCGCGATAATTGGCAATTTGGTAACTATCCACATTGGTAAATAAATCGGATATGAATTGATAAATTTAAAACATTTTGTTAATTTATGCAAGTAAAAATGGTTAAGTCAATAGAGGACTCACTAATTTGGAAATGATCAAATAGACATTGCCTCGCCTCTCGAATAAAGAAGTAAGTAAGCTAAAATTGGTTAGTAATTCAATTGGAAAAAAGACCACAAACAAGTCAAATCGAGGTCGGTAGCTTGATAAAGCTAGTAATCTAATATAATTGGAAAATTATGCTAATAATAATCAGCAGATTGTCAGGATATTGGGCAATTTGGTAATGACCCACATTGGTAAATAAATCAAATTTGAATTGATAAATTTAAAACATTTTGTAAATTTATATGAGTAAAAATGGTTAAGTTAATATAGGACTTGACTAATTTGGAAATGATCAAATAGATATTGCCTCACCTCTCAAATAAAGAAATAAATAAGCTGAAACCAATTAGTAATTCAATTGGAAAAAAAGACCATAAGCAAGCCAAATTGAGGTGGGTAGCTTGATAAAGCTAGCAATATAATATAATTGGAAAATTATGCTAATAAAAATCAACAGGTTGTCGAGATAACCGGCAACTTGGTAAATAAATCAAATCTAAATTGATAAATTTAAAACATTTTGTAATTTTATGCGAGTAAAAATGGTTAAGTCAATACATAACTTGACTAATTTGGAAATGATCAAATAGATACTGCCCCGCCTCTCGAATCAAGAAGTAAGTAAGCCAAAACAAGTTAGTAATTCAATTGGAAAAAAGGTGGTAAGCTAGTCAAATTGAGGTTGGTATCTTGATAAAGTTAGCAATTCAATACAATTGGGAAATTATGCTAATAAAAATCAATAGGTTGTCGCAATAACTGACAATTTGGTAACTACCCACATTGGTAAATATATCAAATCTCAATTGATAAATTTAAAACATTTTGTAAATTTATGCAAGTAAAAAATGGTAAAGTCAATACAAGACTTGACTAATTCGGAAATATTTGGATAGATATTGCTATGCCTCTTGAATAAAGAAGTTAGTAAGCCAAAACTAGTAAGTAATTCAATTGGAAATAAGATTGTAACCAAGTCAAATTGAAGTCGGTAGCTTGATAAAGTTATTAATTTAATATAATTGGAAAATTATGCTAATAAAATTCAGTAGGTTGTTGCGATAGCTGGCTATTTGTTAACTACCTACCTTGATAAATTAATTGAATACGAGTTGATAAATTTAAAACATTTTTGTGAATTTATTCGAGTAAAAGTGATTAATTCAATATAGGACTTAACTAATTTGGAAATGATTAAATAGATGTTACCCCCCTTCTCAAATAAAGAAGTAAGTAAGCCGAAACCAGTTAGTAATTCCATTGGAAAAAAATTGTAAGCAAGTCAAATTGAGGTCAGTAACTTGATAAAGTTATTAATTTAATAAAATTGGTAATGCTAATAAAAATCACTAGGTTGTCACGATAGTCGGTAATTTTGTAACTATCTTCATTGGTAAAAAAACCAAATTTGAATTGAGATATTTAAACCATTTTGTAACTTTACGTGAATATAAACAAGTCAAATTGAGGTCAGTAGCTTGATTGGGAAATTATGCTAATAAAAATCAACAAGTTGTTAGGATAGCTGATAATTTGGTAACTGCCCGCATTGGTAAATTAATCAAATCTAATTGTTAATCTAAAGCTAATTGGTAACTTAACCATATGACATTTGATAAATAACTCAAAATAACGTTGGTAATTTTATACAAGAGTTAGTAAACTTATATTGTCAGTACACTAATGAAAAAAAAATATTGATATTTTCAATTAGGAATCATAAGTGAATCGAATGAGAGTTGGCAACAAAAGCTAATAGACAACTAATCAGAGAGAAGTTGACAAATAACTCGAACAAGGTCGTTAATTTCGAGAGTTGGTACATATAAAACTTTGGTAGATTGTGCAAATAATAATCAATAAATTTAAAAGAGTTTCTAACTCACTGACAAACAATATATACAAGCACTTACCAGTCATATATTCCATCTATTCTTACGAAAATTTACCAAGCATACTTGTTTTCTTTCTTCAAAAACGAAACAATATATTTTCCCCCTTTTCCGGAAAAGAGACAATACATTTTTTTTTTTTTTTTGCTTTTTGAAGGCTCTAAAAAAGTTCAGGCCAATTCCATAAGAAAATACAAATTTTAGACATTGTCCCAAATCTAACCCAAACTATATTTTGTCTAAAAAAAAGCACAAACTTTCACTTGTGTCCCAAATCTGGCCCTCCGTTAACTCTCATTCCACAGTCATTTGATGTGGCATTTCCATGTCAGCAATAATATCCAACACAGCAAAACGATGTTGCATTCAAGTGTTTAGAGGAAGTGTCAAATTTAAGTCTACTCTCCAATGAGGTGAACTGTATAGATGATTCTCATGAGAAAAATAATTCAGCAGCTTCAGTTCCAGGGGGACGATGCACATAGCTAGGGCCATTAGATCAATTAACAATTGGCAAGTTGTTTGCCATGTCAGAAGCTGGGTTGAAAGCAGAATATTACATTACCTTAACGCGAGATATTAAAAACATGTGCATCTTATAGTTAAATAGAGATGTGAAACCTATTTGTAATAGACTTACTTTATTTTGTCTCAAATAAAGTTTGGGCAACACCTAAAGTTCGTGTTTTTTTTTTAGACAAAATAAAATTCGGGTCATATTTGGAACAACACCTAAAATTCGTGCTTTTTTTTTTATAGATAAAATAAAGTTCGGGTCAAATTTGAGACAACACGTAAAGTTCGTGAATTTTTATGGAATTGGCCCAAAAAAGTTCACATGCGCATCGCTTGCTTCGAATTTAATTTAAATTCATATGGACAGTTATCTTATTGCAAAAGGAATCATCATGTATTTGGTGCAAATTAAAGAAAACTATCTTTTTAGGTCACTCGGAAAGCAAAAACAAAAAGAATTTTTTTTTAACAAAAGCAAGTAATTTTGAGGTTGTTTTGAATCTTGGATAGACTAACTTCTTTCAGTCTCGTTTGGTGTTATACAAATAAGGTTTGTCATTTTATAAACCACAACGTGGACCGACAATTTAACATGTTGTAACTAAATCAAAATGAATTAACGTGAATTTTACATACATAAAAGCTATATCACATGACTGACAATTATCATCGGTCGTTGCAATGATGGATGGCGTGAGAGAGGACAAAATCCAGTTTCAGGATTCATCTCCCATGGGAAATGTGCATCAATTTGCAACGCAATAATAATTTCTCTCTCCAAACTCTGGGGTGGGCCAACAGACTCGTGACCAATCAAACAAGTAATTCAACCAGTCGCGACAAAAAAAGCAACCACCATAATCAACGGGCCAATTAAACATCATGATTAAAAAAATAAAATATCAGAAAAGCTTGCTCAAATGATTTATATTCGATTGCTTGTTTCATTGAAGTGGTTTGGGAGTTCACCCAAACCTATGGATCAACCCAAATTAATTTCTCCCTTGAAATAGAAATAAATTGTGAACTATATCAATCGTCTTTCGCTTGAGGATTCAATTAGATTTTTCGCTTTGTGCATTCTCTTAAGGTCATCTCATAGCACATGCTCCGATGACATGAGTGAAAAGTGAGGCTATCGTAATTACGCGCTTCGATGGTTAAATGTTCAATACCCGAATGATGCTTAAAAGTGAATAATTCTGGCATTACATGCTCGTCAAAATAGATTCGACTATGTGGGCATTGTGGACAATATGATTTTAATAGATTAATCTATACTGTCGGATCGGATTGGATGAAAGGTAAGTGTAATCCCATTTTCAAATAATGTAGCAACTGACTTTTTCTGGAAATCTAGTACCATATAGGAACTTTATATGTACTTACTATTAATGTCATAAAACAGTCAGCAACCACCATAACGATTTTAAGATTCATTCGCCCGAATTCGTTATAGTTGAAGACCACCATCTAAATTTCAACAACAACTATAGGTGAACTTACAACCAACGTTAAGAATTTTTTTAAAATTCCCACGTTTTACGCCGAAAAAAGTCAAAGTGCTCATGCGGTTTTCGACAAAGAGAAAAGTCAAAACTCAAAGTAAAAGCTGCTTCGAATGGACTTTTGCTCTACATTAGGATTTTGCTGGTAAACACTTAACTCTTTTTTTAAAAGATTGTCGTTGTTTACCTACTTGAAAGAAAGATTCTTGTCGTTGAACATTACCTGAATAAAAGAAAGATTATTGTTGTTTCGATAAGTAAAGTTGTGTTTGTTTCGTGAAAAATATTTAAAAAAAAAAACATCACCCACGCATTTGTAAATTTGAACAGACAAAATATATTTTCATTATTTATAAAAATAATTAAATATAATTAAATATCGATAATGAAAGTATTTTTATTAACTTAGTATTTCAAATAATATAAGTTACTACTTTTAAAAAAATATTATCTACATAATTAATTTTCAGAGTCATAAAAAGAGATTAAATTTTCAAATAATAAAGTGGCATCGATACTAAGGTGAGCACAGGAATTGGATTGGCATAAACTTATGTCTATCTTCTTCTGGGTGGATTGCAGTGTTTCCCAATTTCAAATTTTCATAATCGAGAATAATCGGTGCCAATTTAGTTTCGAGTGTGAAATCGAACCAACTAGACTGATGCTAAAAAGAGAAATTGTCAAAGCCTTAAGCTGGATTGGTCCAACTTAAGAATCGAATTAATTATGATGGAACGGTCCAATCTGGAAACCGATCATCCCTAATCATGCACAGTCGTCCGGTCATCGATCATTGCGATTAGCATATCTATCTCTCACGCGATTGGCATCGCTTTCACGCAAGAACAGGAATTGAGAGAAGAAAACGATTAGAAAAAAAGGAGGAACAAGTGGTGTGTGAAAGTCCAGCAGAGCGCTGCTGGAAGCGCGTCATCGGCTGTAGTTCGGCTGTACTCCAGAGCACGATCCTGAAACCTTCGATCCCTCCTCGACCGATCGAAAGAAAACCCACGACGCCACGCCCCTGCCCGAATCCGACCGTACCTCAAAGGCCTCGCCTTTATATATATATATATACACACGCACACACACCTCCCCACCACATTCGCCAATTCGCAGCACGACCCTCGTCCTTACCCTTCCATCGTCGTCAACTTTACTCTCTCCCTTCCCGCACGCCGTAGCCGAGAAGTGCGGCGCAGAGAGAGAGAGAGAGAGAGAGAGGCGACCCACGTTGTGTATGTACATTGCCGCGATCAGGGTAGAAGAGAGAGAGAAGTGGGGAGACCCAGTCGCTGCTCGATGGTGCGAATTCCAGGCTGCCTAGGCGACCCAGCAAGATTTCATCATCCCGGGTCGTGAAGTTTTCTTCTTTTCTCGTCTCTCGCCGGTTCGGGGTTTTATATGGGGAGTGGAGGTTTCGTTGACGGAGTACGCCGCTGGTTCCATCAACGTCGCGCTTCCACGTCCACGTCCCTGGCCGGTGGTCACGATCCGAAAGGCGACGACAGCGAAAGGGATTGCGGTCTCGGCGAGGGCAGCGGTGCTCCCGTGAGCGAGTCACGCGTCAAGCGGTCGTCGGTGATAAGAGGAGGAGGAGGAGGAGGAGGGGAGGAGGAAGAAGAAGAGCGAGAGCTTGCGGTCGTCGAGGATTTCGACCTCTCCGGCTTGAGCTCCATCAAGGTGCCCAAGCGGAATTACTTCAGTTTCGGTCCCATGGCCGTGGCTTCCCATAGAAAGGTCAGCTTTTCTTTTTAAGGATTATGATCCCGTTGAGCATCTTGTGGCAATTTGCTGATTTTACTTGGTGGGTCTGGTTTATCTGTTTCTGTTTGTCAGTTTTGAGAATGGGGTTGGAGTGGGTTTTTTCCCGATGTAGTATGGATTAGGCTGGTGGGCGTTGTGTCAATACGACGAAAGCTGTGTGATTTATTGCTCCTTTGAATATTTGTTTACTGGGTACGGATAGGATCATCCGGAAGAATCTTATCTTGGGCAGTTTTCATTTGATTCCACCGTATTGGTTGACTTCTGATTGAGCAGGAGATAGTTCGCATGGAGTTCGGGCTCCGTTGGTAGATTTGTCTCGTCCGAGTCTTTCAGAATTCATGATGTGGATCTCAGTTGGTTGAAGTTTCTAAGAAAGAACTATAGATTCCTATGGATACCCAGTGGGCATTATAACTGAGAAGTGGGGTTGAAATATTCTTAGATTAATGATTGTTTGAAGGACGGTGATATAATGGCACTTCTATTTTAGGGGGTCCGTCTTGTCATGTATTTGCACTGAGAGATCTGGAGGTATTCAATACCTGGAGACTCGTGATTTTTCTTCATCGATTAATTTGTTAGCTTTAACCCCTCTCCGTTGTTTTTCAATCCTGATCAACTTTAACGGTCTTCAATATGCTGGACTGTTTCCATATCCATGGTGTCACCTCGGATGTTATCGTCAGTGTCATAGATAGCTGGTAGGATTTCATAGTGAAAGTAGCAAGTCGACCTTACCTTTTGAGAGCGGTCCTTTTCTCATCTGATGTATCTACATTCATTGCTCGTTCATTAATTGATGTGTGAGCTGTTGAAGTTCATTAGTGACAATTTGGTATTGCATCCAGTTTCATCTTTCAAAAGACTTTTCTGTAGCATGTATGTAGTACTTAAACTGTTAATTTACCATCACTAGTCTTATCAGACATGCTGCTGCAGAATGTATGTATATGACTAATGGTTGCCTAGTCTTAATGCAGGGAGCTCTCGAAACAGAATTTTTTACTGAGTATGGTGAGGCTAGCCGTTACCATATTCAAGAAGTGATTGGAAAAGGAAGTTATGGAGTTGTTGCTTCTGCAGTCGATACTCGTACTGGAGAAAAAGTTGCCATTAAGAAAATCAATGATGTCTTTGAGCATGTTTCTGATGCCACCCGGATTTTGAGAGAGATCAAGCTCCTCCGGTTGCTTCGCCATCCTGATGTCGTGGAAATTAAACATATAATGCTTCCTCCATCACGGCGAGAATTCAAGGATATCTATGTTGTTTTTGAGCTGATGGAATCGGATCTTCACCAAGTAATTAAGGCTAATGATGATCTTACACCCGAACATTACCAATTTTTCTTGTACCAACTCCTCCGCAGTCTTAAATATATACATTCAGGTGTGTCTACTTTGTTGTTTTGGTTGACTTCTTTCTTCTAGATGAATTTACATCTTCTTTCTCCCCTAATATTGCAGCGAATGTATTCCATCGCGATTTGAAACCAAAAAACATTCTTGCAAATGCTGACTGTAAATTGAAGATTTGTGATTTTGGGCTTGCGCGAGTATCTTTCAATGATGCCCCATCATCTATTTTCTGGACGGTAAGTGGTCCATCCCTACTGAGACAATATATGTTACTTAAAGGTCTTGATATCTTTATAACGTTGCTCTTCACAAGATCCTTCATTAGGTACTTATCTGGTAAATTTCTTATTGTGTGCAGGATTATGTTGCTACTCGATGGTATAGAGCTCCTGAACTCTGTGGCTCCTTTTTCTCCAAGGTAAGCTGCTGTTGTATTTGCATTGTATATAACATACTGGTTCTTTTTTAGGAAAGCTGTTCAAAAATTTAGATTTCACATGCTGATTATTAGAAGTATCTATGTCCGTAGAGTATAATATATTGAACTTTATATATATTTTCTTCTTCGTTGTTAAGTTGGATTATGCCCTTTCATATGCATGTCATTAAGAATAGGCACACTACTGTTGCCTTGGGTGCATGAGATCCTATTAATTGTTAATCATTTTATGGACTATCTTGCAAGTTCTCAGTTGTTTTGTTGTTACTTTCTAGTACACCCCTGGAATTGATATCTGGAGCATAGGATGTATATTTGCGGAGATGCTCACGCGAAAGCCCCTGTTTCCGGGTAAAAATGTGGTGCACCAACTGGACATCATGACTGATCTACTTGGAACTCCTCCACCTGAGACCATTGCAAGGGTTAGTTATAGAAAGCAGTTATAGGTGCATTTTGGATAATAATATTTTGCTTCCTCGAACTTCACTCTTATCTTGTCACTGCAAACTATTCTGCTCAATTAATTAATTTAGCACCCATTTTGTATCTGTGTTAATTTTCACAAGATTAACATCACCTAATGAAGCAATTGGCTTCCTTCTTTTACCTTAGTTAATGATTTATATCTTGTAATATTGGCAGATTCGCAATGAAAAAGCAAGAAGGTACCTCAGTAGCATGAGGAAGAAGCAACCAGTTCCTTTCTCCCAAAAATTTCCTAACGCAGATCCGTTGGCCCTGCAATTGCTGGAGCGTCTACTTGCGTTTGATCCTAAAGATCGTCCAGCTGCTGAAGAGGTCAGGCACAGTTACATGGCTTTCTAAATTGATTGATGAATCTACTCCTAAATTCTGATGATGGAGCAGATGCAGTTAAACATCTGATAGCTGTTTGCAGCTAGTATGCTTTGATTTTATTTTTTGATCAGGTCCTCATTGATATTTTTGTTCTCCAAACACAGGCCCTAGCTGATCCTTATTTCCGTGGACTGTCGAATGTGGATAGGGAACTATCTACTCATCCCATTTCGAAGCTGGAGTTTGAGTTTGAAAGGAGAAAAGTCACAAAGGATGATGTCAGAGAGTTAATCTATCGTGAGGTTTGCTACAAAATCTGAGCACCAGTTCAACTTTCTGGTCACTGTCGCCCATTGTTTTTAACAGTGATTTATCGTGAATTCGAAGTATACAGATTCTAGAGTATCATCCTCAAATGCTCCAGGAGCATCTTCGTGGCGGTGATCAAATGAGCTTTATGTACCCAAGGTGTGATCTCTTCTTACCTTTTTCTCCTCCTATTTATATTTTTATATACATATATTTTTTGGTTGGTTTGTGGGGGGAGGGATTGGAGATGCTCCGGAAGGTGCAGCGATAAGGATTGAAGAGTTTGTTGCTTATTATTCACACTTATTTTGTTCATTTATTTGCTGTAGTAGGTGACGTGTTTCTGCAGGTCTCTAGATTGAGTAATATTGATTCCAAACCATATACGAGAGGATCTGTGGTTATCTGCTTTGCCTAGTGTCTTGAATTTGGTTTCTTATAGTCTATGGTTTATTTCGATTTTTTCTCTCTTAATGTCATGCCTCATATACATGCGCAAGCCATGTATGTTGAAGCGTGCATATCATATCCTTGCAGTTTTCCTTATGGTTATACTGTGTTTTAGCAACCGTTAATCCTCTGTTGTATTTTTTTTCTGTCAATTAGTGGTGTTGATCGGTTTAAGAGGCAGTTTGCACATCTTGAGGAGCACTATGGGAAAGGTGAAAGAAGTACTCCCCTACAGAGGCAGCATGCTTCTTTACCTAGGTACGTGTATTATGAGATTGAGTATTTTTCTTTTGAGTTTGAGAGATGCATAATTAGATTCATAGCTTAAATTGTAGCTTTAGTTTCCCTGTACCTATCTTCAGCTTAACAAATGGACGCAATAGTTTTGTACAACCCTTTTCAGCTTATCTCCTATTATCTTCTCAGATGACAAACATGCTATGTAATTTTTAGTGAATGTGACTTACCTTCTGTTTTTTCTCGCCTTCAGAGAGAGGGTTTGCCAACCTAAGGATGGAGCTGCTGGACAGAAAAGTGATAATGAAAAGCGGAGCACAGATTCTGTAGCTACGACTCTTCATAGCCCTCCGAGGACGCATCAGTCTAATGGTACAGAAAATGGGGACGCACAAAATGGCCCTTACACAACAGACTGCAATGCTCGAAGCTTGTTGAAGAGTTCTAGCATAAGTGCTTCCCAGTGCGTTGTTGTCAAGGGAAGGGAAGCCGAGGTGAGTTAGATCTAAACTTGTGGTTGCTTATGTGAGTTCAATCGCCCGTATGCAATCCTATTGATGGCTATAGCTTGTTTTGTTAAATTAGGGGATTGAGATAAGTTTCAAGCATTTTCAAAATCCAAGATGCCTTTGTAAAATTGTATGACAGGTTTTTCTGGTACATTTTGAGAACCCGATATCAATCGATGCATTCTTTTCTTGTAAACTATCATAATTGGTTCTTGTGATTTAGTTCCTACTTTAACTTTTGACCGCATATTTGAGTATGTTGGAATTGATGCTAGTGTTTAGCTGCCATTATTTTTTTCTTCTTCCATTTGGAAGGTCATTTGTCTCGTGGAACATCTCTTTCTGCATGTAAATGATAGTTGGATGTCATAGATGTGTCTGGCTCAAATAGTTAGTTCTATAATTTTTTTTTTCTGCTGGAGAAGGCACATCCCTAGGTGGTTCTTTTCACTTCAACACGTAGTAGCTCAGCTTTTGAATGTGTCCAAAAGATTTTTCTTCCCTGCATATTTCCTGAGAAATCCCTGTAAAAGTTTATGTGCTTACTGGATTCTTCCCTTGTCCTTTTGGGTGGTCTTTGCTAAATGTTCGATTATCCAGTAATCAAGTGTACTTTTACAATTTATGTTAAGTATATCTCACCATCTCTTGCGCGTTCCTTTTTCTCCCCCCTCTTGCCCCTGTTTTGACAGCAGGTGGAACCAACTGCAGAGGCTGATGATGAGGCTGTCGACGCTTTGTCTCAAAAGGTTGCGGCACTTCATCCATGATCACTTTTATCATCCAATCTTAGAGGAGGTCGAGGGAGGCCATTTTTGGTGCTCTGTCCATCACCAGTTCAGCGCCCAAATCATGTGGAAGGGCGCTTCTTGATGATCTGCATTGACAGAACTTCCTCTAATTCAAGCTAATAGAGCTTGAACTTGGGGCCTCGTCATGGTAACGCCCCTTCTTTCGTATTAGATAGCTATGCTCACTCAGTACACGGTGTATAACTTATTAACTATTGAGCCCAGAACAGTTCTGCTTTGCTATATAACAGTAGCTGACGCTGCCGAGAAGCTTTCTTGTGTTTTAAAAGATGGGTGATTCGGTGTTGTGCTGAAAACGAAGAACCTCTAGTGATTTTGGCTATTAAACATATGAAAATGAGACTAGCTGTGCTCGACGTATCTTTTCTATGGTCGATTCTATGCATCGCCTTTGTTGTTTTCTTCCCAAAATTGGAGGACCACTTGCACAGACGCAGTGAAGACAACTACGTACCTTGTAATTTACTCTCTGTCGTTTCAGCGGGAGTGGTTCAATCATTGCCTTTTCTTCCATTTCCAGGCCACTTTGTGAAGGACTTTAAGTGTAGCTAATTGGTGGGTCTCAAATGCTTATACTAATGTAATAAGTCCTTACTTCAGAAACCAACTCTAAATCAAGTAAAATTATTTAGATCGCTGTTGACTGTTTTACGAAACTGAGGCTAATAGAAGAGAACGTGATTTAACATTTGAAACTTTAACAATATTTCTAAAGTTTGTGATTCTCTGATTTGACACTGGTTAACTTCGCTGTGGTGGAAATGTTAGGTAGCCATGTGGTTTGGTTGAAAGAGGTGACGTTCACATTCTACTGTGGTTGATTCGACGTGGTGTTTGAAAAATTATATGACCTTAAGAATTGCAAAATTATACAAAACACGAATACCACGTGCAGTCGATTAATTAAATTAATGATAAGGCTAAAAACTTAGGAGAATTGATATTGTGCCTACACATGCCATTTCTAAAAGTCTAAGTATTCGTCCTCTCTTTACGTCAAGCCAACATATCCAAATATATAACTCAAAAGGTCAAATATATAAAATTTAATTGTATCAACATTTAATCAGTAAAATAGGTGAATTGGTATACATCCTGTGCTTTTATGAATCAGGACCGAGAATCTCTAACATAGGAATAGAAGTAACTATTACTCATAATCGAGGTAATTCTTAATATTAAGATACTTGAACTTTTCGACTTAATTAATCCCTCCACAAACTGCCTGGTCTATTGTACACTCATACATTGGGTGAGGCTTCAATCACAGGATGTTGGAAATGATGTTCAAGGTTAATATGAGCAAGAGATGTTGTGATTGAACATTAGTTTATACAAATGCTTTTTATTTAGAAATAATTGTGAAAATTATCTTCAACTTTGCTCTTCATATCAAATACCTCCTCAAATTGCAAAATCAACATTTTGCATCTTCCTAACTTAAAAGAGACCAATTTGCTTTTGTACATACCCAAAATCTATACACCTAAACCTCTCCACCACTCTCTTCCCCTACCCTTTCTATCTCCTCACACGGCTGCATAGCACAGCACAACAACGATCGAGAGCCACTCCCATAACATTGAGCCACCGCTTGACGCCGTGACCCGACCCCGACGTCGACGACGGCACCCTCACCCTCTCTTGCCGCCTGCACCTTTCTCCCCACATCCCTGCTTCCGTCAGTGATGAGATTGTTCGTGGCTCACGGCGATGAGACCAAGTGAGCGCCACTTGAGTCCGCAGCTCATAGCTGCTGAGGCCGTACAAGGTTGACCTTGTGTTCGCGAGGGTCGTGAGCCGCGTAAGCTCTATTTAGAGCTCTGCCATGGTCGTTGAATCAAGGTTGTTCGACCTTGCTTGAGCCTGAGTTGGTGTGGCTAGGGCCATCAACCTCAGTTTTGAGGTTGGCGACGGCCTCGGAAGGACCAACGGCAGTGTGCCCGGTGGAGAGGGGCAGACGTGGCGGTGGGTGTGTCGGATTGAGTAAGCCTCTTGAGTGAGGGGAAAGAGTGTGACTAGGTGTTGAGTTTATTTTGGGTGGGAGTAGGTTGGGAAATAAAATGGCAATTTGACAAATTATGTACGGGTGAGCGATGCAACTCGAGATCCATCCTAAAAAGTGAGGATGATAATTGTTAATTTCAATGTGATGAGGTATTTGATATGATAGTAAAGTTGAAAATGATATTTTGTTAATTTCCCTTTGTTTTACTCATAAGAGATGGAGGAGCAAACGGATGACATTGATGTTCCTAAAACCTCCAACTACTCCTGATTTTAAATACTCGAACACACGCAAGCATTTTACTTTTCTTGACTCACAAGGGATGGAGAAGCAAAACACCTAATTAGGACATTGTTTAATCCTTCGACTCTTGCACACGATCGGGTGCAACTCCAATACGGGAACTGAAGCCCCAACCTCGGAAGGTTCGAACAAAGCGCTTAACTATTTACATCCAACTCCATTTGGTTAGTCGATTTCATATCTCAAACTTCTGATCATATAATCATAAAAATTAAGATCTAAATCATGGTTTGAACGGCCAAAATAATGCTCATGACGGAAGTACTAATGTTTGTATGCAAACTTCATAAAGTTCAGATGATGTGATTAACTTGATATTGGTGGTCAAATCATGCCATCATCATCTCCTCTAGTCCTCCTTGTCTGAAGGTAACTGGTTGCCCTAACTCCAAGAAGATGATAAAGAAATCAATCAAGCACGTTGCCTAGGAACATGCATCTTTCAGAATCATCCAAGGACATATCCTAGAAAATAGTTTATAATTTTTCACAATCTACTTATATTTTTTGGATGGAGTTGGTAGTGGTCGGCCTTGTCATTTCTCCAATTAAACACTATTAAATCATCGACCAAGATATATGTCCTCTGATCTTCACGGGACATACCTGCGATTTATTTATTAATTTTGCAATAGTAAATGCTCGCGGTGCAGTAAACGATGGACTAATTTGCCGGTGCTTGATTAATTTGATTTATCGAGTTGTGTGTTGTTGCTCAAGAACGTGGAAATTAGTCTGTGAGATGCTTATGCTCGGTGCAGGCAAAAGAACGAAAATCGATAATGTCATTGCACTAAATAAATCATGGATTTAGGGTTGGTGGAGAATGGGTTTCATTACAAATTGAAACTGTTAAATTAATGTTTCGAGTTTGGATTTGAATAACGATTTGTTAAATCAAATTTGTCGATAAAGAATTCTTAAGTAGAGGAAAATTTGCTAGACTCTTAAAGATTTACAAAAGAGAAAATATAAAATAAATGGAAGCAAAGTTTCTTTTTTGCTGCGGAATCCGAAACGTGGAAGATGAAATAAAACAAATCGTGGTGGGCCATTTGGCACGAGGAAGAAGTCCTCTGCATACGTGAAGCTTGTTGAAATGCCCCTGCACGTTGAGCTGAAACAAAGAGTGTAGGTGGGCTCAGGTCAAAGTTTGACTTGGACACACGTTTAAAAGCACAAACAATATTTGTAGGTCTTTCTCTCCCTCCCAAAAAGAAAGCCGCCGAAGTAGAAAAGAAGCCGCATGTCCACATCGAAGAGTAAGAAAGAAAATGAAGCTGGAGATCTTTTTTTTCTGGCGTACGACTTGAACGTGTGGTAATTTTGTATCGTGAGTTTATATCCAAGTGAGTTGTTTACTTATAAACACTTTGGGTTTGGGGTTAAATCTAAGTGTGGGAAACACTTGAGAGTTTGAGCGATTGTAAACTCCGATTCTCCAATTATAGTGGATTATTTGCTGCTGGCTCTCCCCGTGGATGTAGGTACCGATTTTCGGACCGAACCACGAATATTTCTGGTGTCCTTATTTTTTTTTTCGTTTATTTCTCTGATGATTTCACGTTGACGTAAATTGCAAGATCCTGTCGTTTTCGCTTCTTATATCCCAACAATTGGTATCAGAGCTTGGAATTGGATTTCTTGATTGTGATTTGGAGCTTTTGCTTGTCTGATTATTATCTGGAAATTCTGTTACTGCAATTATGTCTGAGAGGAAATATGAAATTGAGAAGTTTAACGGGAGCAACAACTTTGTGTTATGGAGCATCAAGATGCAAGCTTTATTGACAATCCAAGGTTTGGCCAACGCACTGAATGGTGAAGATGAGTTACCTATTATAATGAAAGCTTCAGAGAGGGTAGAGCTAATGGAAAAAGTAAAGAGCACAATCTTGTTAAATTTGTCGGATGAGATTTTAATAGAGATTGCTGAGAAGAAGGATGCTGCAGCATTATGGGCAAAACTTCAAGCACTCTATGTGAAGAGATATATGAACAATCTCTTGTACATGTTGAAGAAGATGTTTTAATTTAGATATACCGAAGGTATGTCTATCAGAACTTACCTAGATGAATTTAATAAACTCATGTTGGATATGAAAAACGTTGGTAAGATACTTGATGATGAAGAACATGGCATGATGTTGTTAGCCTCTTTATCAAAGTCATAGGAGCACTTTACCGATTCACTGTTGCAAGGGCATACTACAATTACCTCAGAAGAGGTAAAGTTCGGCTTATTCTCTAAGGAATGTCAGAGAAAGTTGCAAGATGATGGTTTGGCACAAGGAGTAGTGCAAGCATTGACGATTTGAGAGAGAGAACAATATCGAGGTCCTAGTAACAGTAGAGGTAAAAGCAAATCGAAATCACACCATAAAAGTCCAAAGGACGCATGAAGTGCTTTGCGTGTCACGAGGAGGGGTACATCAGGAGAGATTGTCCAAAGTAGAGGAATAAGGTTGATAGGCAGAATGCCACAAGCAGTGTGGCAAATGTTGCTGAAGGGAGCAATAGTGATGCATAAGTTGTTTTATGTGTGACTGTTACTTCGTCAGGAGACGGATGGGTGCTGGATTTGGGGTGTTCTTATCATATGACGCCTCATAAGAACTAGTTTACTACTTACCAGACTGCAGATGGTGGTAGAGTTCTTTTGGGGAATAATGTAGTTTGTAAGGCTGTGGGGATATGGACAATTCGGATTTGGATGCACGATGAGGTGGTGTACATTGACAGATGTGAAGCATGTATCGGAGCTCAAGAAGAATCTTATTTCTCTGGGGACACTTGATAACATCGGGTGTAGATATACCGCTGAAGGTGAGTACTGAAGTTCTCTCGAGGTGCCATAACAGTGATGAAGGGGAAGAAAGTGAATACTCTCTATCATCTATTGGAAGAGACCGTGACCAGAACCGTTGCAGTTTCATCAGGTGGGTCGGACTCTAACTTGACTCAATTATGACATATGCGTTTAGGGCATATGAGCGAGGCATGTATGACTATGCTGAGTGAAAGGGGGTTGTTGAATGGTCAAAAAACAGGGAAGTTGGACTTATGTGAGCACTGCATCTTTAGGAAGCAGCACCTAGTTAAGTTTACTATAGTTATTCATTTAACTAAACAACCAGTTGAATATATTCATTCAGACGTCTGGGGCCCGTCTTCGGTTCCTTCAAAAAGAGGTGCCCAATATATGCTGACATTTATTGACGATTATTTGAGAAATATATGAGTATACTTTCTGAAGTACAAAAATGAAGTGTTCGAGCGGTTCAAGAAATTTAAGGCATTGATTGAGAAGTAGTCAAATAAACAAATCAAGTGCCTGAGAACTGATAATGGCATGGAGTTTTGTGATAAATATTTTACCGAGTTCTGCGAGAAAGAAGGTATTATGAGACACCACATAGTACTTGAGACACAACAACAAAATGGCGTGGCAGAACAGAAGAACAGAACTTTGCTTGAGCGAGCTTGATGCATGCTTTCGCATGCAGGACTTGGTAAGGAATTTTGGGCCGAAATGGGATGTTACCTGGTTAATCAATCTCCATCATTTGATATCGAGTGGAAGACTCCTGAGGAAGTATGGTCGAGGAAACCTGTTGATTACTCCGGATTACATATATTCGGATGTCCTGCGTATGCTCATGCGAGTGATGGTAAGCTTAGTTGAGGGCAAAGAAGTGCATATTTCTAGGTTATGCACATGGGGTAAAAGGTTACTGGCTGTGGTCTACTGATCCTAGATCACTTGATTTTCTAATCAGCAGAGATGTGATCTTCGACGAGACTATAATGTTTCAATGGAGGAGTTTTGAGACATAACTAGCAAAGAAGACAGATCATGGTGTCATTAGTGAGTTGGAGCTTCAGGTGAAGACTTTGGAGACCTCGAAGGTAATAGAAGTTGAGACTGTAGATGAACCCACAATTCTTGAAGTCGGTGGTAGTGAACAACTAACAAAGCCGTAGCACACTATAGTTGCAGATAGACAGAGAAGGCCAATTAAATCACCGGTACGTTATGGTTATACATATATTGCTTATGTATTGACTGTAGGTGATGAGGTGGAGACAGATGAGCCTTCATCTTACTTTGAGAGGCGATGGCTAGTTTGGAGTCGTTGCAATGGTTAGGGGCTATGAGTGAAGAGATGGAATCACTTCATCGAAATCAAACATGGGAGCTGAT
This sequence comes from Eucalyptus pumila, assembly GCA_016097595.1. Classification (NCBI taxonomy): domain Eukaryota; kingdom Viridiplantae; phylum Streptophyta; class Magnoliopsida; order Myrtales; family Myrtaceae; genus Eucalyptus; species Eucalyptus pumila. The sequence continues at coordinate 68,673,155 of CM027851.1, forward strand.
CAAAATACCTAAGAGCCAAAAGATTGTCAGAAGTAAATCGGTCTTTAAACAGAAATAGGGCATTCTTGGTGTCGAGGTAGCGAGGTATAAGGCGAGACTTGTGGCGAAGGGATATATACAGCATGAGGGCATCGACTACAATGGGGTGTTCTCTCCTGTAGTAAGACATACTTCTATTCGTGTTTTACTTGCCTTAGTTGTTTCGTAGGATCTCGAATTAGAGCAACTAGATGTGAAAACTGTGTTTTTTCATAGTGAGTTGGAGGAACAGATTTACATGAGGCAGCCAGAGGGATTTGCTATTCCGGGTAAGGAAGATCATGTTTGTTTGTTGAAGAAATCTTTGTATGGGATAAAACAGTCTCTTAGGCAGTGGTATAAACGTTTTGATACTTTTATGGCTAGTTAAAACTATTCAAAAAGTCATATGGATAGCTGCGTTTACTATAGGAGATTGGAGAATGGTTCTTTGATTTATCTACTCTTATATGTTGATGATATGCTGATAGCAGCTAAGAATATGTCTGATATTGATGTGTTGAAGAGACAATTAAATGCTGAATTTGAGATGAAAGATTTAGGTGCTGTATGGAGATTTTGCGTGATAGGGCTGAAGGAGTTTTATGTCTATATCAAAAGAAATATATTGAGAAGATCGTAGAACGTTTTAATATGCAGTCGGTAAAATTTGTAAGTACACCTCTAGCGAAACACTTTAAACTTTCAGATAAATTATCACCGCAGACTAACAAGGAGGAGGAGTATATGTCCTGTGTTCCTTATTATAGTGCAGTGGGTAGAATTATGTATGCTATAGTGTGCACTAGGTCTAATATTTTACAAGCTATGAGCGTGGTTATTTGCTATATGAAACGTCCTAGTAAAGCTCATTGGGAAGCTGTGAAGTGGATCCTTAGATATTTGAAGGGGACAATAGACATGAGTATAGTGTACTGGAGGGACAACAATGGTAGTGAGACCACTGGTTTTGTGGATTCGAATCACGTCAGTGACTTGGATGATCTTAGGTCTTTAGTAGGGTACGTAATTACATTAGCAGATGGTGTAGTTAGTTGGAAAGCGTCCTTACAAGATCACATTGCCTTGTCTTCAACTAAGGCAGGGTACATGGCACTAACTTTTGTAGCAAAGGAGGTGATATGGTTATAAAGTTTTCTCTCGGACTTTGGGTTAGAACATAAAAGTGTGGATATACACTGTGATAACCAAAGTGCGATATATTTGACATATAATCTAGTTTATCACGAGCGAACGAAGCATATCAACATCATATACCATTTTATCCGAGATGTTTTGGCTAAGGGTAATGTTATTGTCAAAAAGATTGCTATAGTAGATAACCCAGCAGACATGATGACTAAGTCCATTCCTTTAGCAAAACTCAAGCTTTGCTTGAGTTCTATTAGCGTTTGTGGAGAGTGAACACCTGTTGGGGCGTTGGGAGAGCAGTATGGATGATGAGCACTATAACTTGGCTTCAAACATCGAGTCAAGGTGGAGAAATGTTAAATTAATGTCTTGAGTTTGGATTCGGATAACGATTTGTTGAATCAAATTTGTTGATAAAGAATTCTCAAATAGAAGAAAATTTGCTGGACTCTTGAAGATTTATAAAAGAGGAAATATAAAATAAATGGAAGTAAAGTTTCCTCTTTTTTGCGGAATCTGAAATGTGGAAAATGAAATAAAATAAATCGTGATGGGCCATTTGGCATGAGGAAGAAGTCCTCTGCACGCATGAAGCTTGCCGAAATCCCTTTGCACGTTGAGCGAAAAGTTTGACCTGGGCACACGTTTAAAAGAAGAAACAATATTTGCAGGTCTTTCTCTCCCTCCCAAAAAAGAAGCCGCACGTCCACACCAAAGAGTACCTACACGAAAGAAAGAAAAGGAAGCTGGAGATCTTTTTTTTTGGCGTATGACTTGAACGGGCGGCAATTTTGTGCCATGAGTTTATATCCAAGTGAATTGTTTATTTATAAACACTTTGAGTTCGGAGTTAAATCTAGATGTGGGAAACAGTTAAGCGTTTGAGCAATTGTAAACTTTGATTCTCTGATTATAATGGATTATTTGTTGCTGGCTCTCTCCGTGGATGTAGGTACCGATTCTTGGACCGAACCACATAAATTTCTGGTGTCCTTATTTTTTTCGTTTATTTCTCTGGTGATTTCACGTTGACGTAAATTGCAAGATTCTATCATTTTCGTTTATTATATCCCAACAGGAACGATTGATGAAATCCAAGCCATTCCCCTCTTCAAATCTCAAATAGGAGTGCATGCGAGGACGTCAAATGGGGAAAATTATCTAAAAAATCTTTTATCACTTTAATATTAGTATTGTAATTTTGTCGATTGAGTCTTAAACTTTTTTCATAGTATATTAATTGAGTCTATCCGATCAATTTTAATCAGAAATCACCGCCATGAGTAAGGGAGTAGAGTTTCATAACGTACGCATAGCATATAGCACACACAGTAACTTGTAAAATTGATATGAGATAGGTTTGGATGGTTTTGTTTCTTGGTGTCGCGATTCTCTCAAGGTGAACCTTGAGGGAGTTTGGTACGGGAATATTATCAAAAAAGTCCTAAATCTATTGCAATTGTGCTAATTTAGCCTTAATTTTTTTGGACAATTCAATTCTAAGTCTTTTGCAATTATACTAATTCAATTCATTCAACCAATTTTGGCTAGTCGGTGCCAACGTGGAAGCCAGCCAACTGGACAATTTTTAATAATATATATTTTTATTTTTATTTTTCCTCTTCTTCCCCTTTCCCTTTTCTCCTTCATAGTGATTAGTGGCTAGCGAGGCTTCGACGAGGCTTGCCGACCACAAAGTGAGGACCGCGAAGCACTCACAGGCCACTAGAGAGGGTCGTAATCCTTGCTCGGCCTCACCTAGGTTTGGGTGGCCTTCTTGATTGCGAGCAAAGGCGACCTTGCTGTGATTGGCGAGGCCATGGCTGCTTTTGCTTGGCCTTGGCCAAGGCCTAATGGTTTATTTAAATAGCCACGTCTAGTGTCCACATATGTATATGGTAAGGACCCACTTAGAGGGTGGGGAAATGTGTTTAAGGTTAATATGAGTGAGAGATGTGGTGACTTTTATTTTCTTCGGTTGTCAATAGACATAGTGATTTGAACACTGTATTTATTGCATCCAAACGCAGGGTCTTCTTCTTCTTCTTTTTTGGTTGGAATTAATTATCTGTTAAGTTTGCTCTCCATATCAAATAATCTCCTTACATTTTTTTTTTGGTCGGTAATCTCCTTACATTTCAAAATATAGAATTTGCATTTCCCCAACCTAAAGACTCATTTGCCCTTGTGCTCACCCAAACCCCTCACCACTCTTTTCTCATTTCTTTTTTCTTTCCTCGCACACATCAGCACAACACAACAACACAACAATGGTTGAACGGCATTGAGCTGTCGCTCGGCTCCATAGTCCAACCTCAACACCGATGGCAACAACCTTGCCTTCACCTACCGCCTGCACCCTTCTCCACTTACCTTTCTCTCTATATATAACGAGTCGTGACGACGAGGCCAAGTGAGCTCGGCATAAGTCCGCGCCTCGCAGTTGCTGAGGCTTTAAGAGGATGGCCTTGAGCTTGAGGGCCACGATTGGTTGTGAACCTTTGCGATAGGCTCGCCAGCCGCACAACCTCTATAGTAGAGCTCAGCCATGGCCTCCAAATCGAGGTCATGATCTAGCCTTGAGCTAGTCTGGCATGGACCAGTGACTTCAGAATCTTATATTTGAGGTTAGTGATGGTCTCCGAAGGAGCAACAAAGGCACACCTGTTGGAGAGGTTTTGGTCATGATGCTGGGTGTGTTGGACTAAGTACTTCTCTTTAGGGAGAATGTGGGTGGGTGTTGGGTTTGTCGAGGGTGGGGGTAGTTTGGGAAATAAAATGTCACTTTAGTAAATTATATAAGGGCAAGAGACGTCAGTGAAAATCCATCATAGAAGTGAGGATGAATAAAATGCCAATTTGGTAAATTATATAAGAGTGAGAGATGCCAGTGAAAATTCATTGTAAAAAGTGAGGATGAATAATTATAGGTTTTGAAATGTGATGAGTATATTTGATACGGAAAGTGAAGTTGAAGATGATTTTTGTAATTTTCCTTTTTTTTCACTCCCAAGAGATGGATAAACAAAAAACCCTTTTAAATTATCAGGTGAATGTGCACATACAATTTCTATGTGGGACTGAAGCCCCATGTTCAAAGGGGGTCCACTGACACGACTTTATGATACTCTACATTGAAATTTACACCTTGACATTTTGCTCTTTTTAAGTCACAAGAGATGTAGAAGCTAACACTAAATTGGGGTGTTGTATAAACCTCCCACTCCTACTTTTAAATACTCGCACGCATGCAACTCTGACGTGGGATTGAAGCCCCACCTCTGGAGAGTCCAAACGAAACGTCTAACCTCTTCTAGATAATTCCATTGGGTTAGTTAAGGTCATGTCTTGAGCTCCAAATTTGATAGTAAAAGCAAGATCTAAATGGTGGTTTTAACACCCAAAATAATGCAATTGGATGAATGAAGACACGGAAAAAGTGTTAAAGAGTCATTTTTATTTATGATAAGGTGAAAGCAGTGCTTGAGAAGCTATTACATAGTCAGGGGACCACCCTTTCACTCACAAGAGATGGAGAAGCTAATGCTAAACTTAGGTGTTGTATAAGCCTCCCACTCCTACTTTTAAATAGTCGCCCACATGCAACTCTGACGTGGGATTGAAGCCCCACCTCTGGATAGTCCAAACAAAACACCTAACCTCTTATAGACAATTCCAATGGGTTAGGTAAGGTCATGTTTTGAGCTCCGAATTTGATAGCAATTGCAAGATCTAAATGGTGGTTTTAACACCCAAAATAATGCATTTGGGTGAATGAAGACACAAGAAAAGTGTTGAGTCCTTTTTATATATGATAAGATGAAAGTAGGTGCTTGAGAAGCTGTTACATAGATTTGTTCAGTTCCTACTGTTTCTATGGAAAGGCTCACAAAATTAAGATGATGTGATTAACTCGATTGTGACGGCCAAATCAAGCAATCATTATCTCCTCCAGTGCTCCCCATCTAGAGGTGGCTGGCTGCTCTAACTCCAATAAGGACTTAAAAAGGAAATTAATGAAGCACGTTTGCCTAGGAACCCGCATCTTTGGGAACTCCCCAATATTGCACAAATATATCCTTGAGTTGGTAGTGCCCGGCGTTGACCAGCATATATATCCTTTGATGTTCACTGGAAAATACATAGTGATTATTTTTATCTATTTATTTAATCTTTCTTTTTGCAGTGGGAAATTTCCCAGTGATCGCTAGCAGAAAAAACAACGAAAACTTTATATTGATGTCTAATAATAAATGAATAAATCATGGACTTTGGGCGGTTGGTGGAAAATGATGAGCTTCATCTGAGTTCTTTTTCTTAATGCCGATGACGAATTTAATAATCGAGCTGCGATGGGAGGGTAGGTGAGAAGTCAATCTTTGGGGGTGAAAAAGGGGTTTAACGGTAATGAAAGGTGGGTTTTGACTGGTGACTTTCCAAAAGATGGCCTTCAAGTTAATGGAGACGTCAAAAGTAGAGAAATAAGAGACATGTACATTTTCCATGGTCCTCAACTTTGCCCAGAAATTCCAAAAGAAGAGACTAAAGAAAAAAAGGAAAATAAGAGGTATTTACATTTTCTCTGGTCCTCAACTTGCCCAAGGGTTCCAAATGAAGAAATAAGAAAAAGGAACAGAAAAAGGTCAGCAAGAGCTATGAAAAAGATGAAGGGGGCGTTCCGAGAATCGAACTCGGGACCTCTCGCACCCAAAGCGAGAATCATACCACTAGACCAAACGCCCAGTTGCCGATCATTACTTGAAGAGTCCATCTATATTTATGAATATAAAAGCATATCCCAGTATCTAAATCATTTTATTATTTTTCCTTTCTTTTCAAGCATTGGTAGCTCCTGCCAGGTCTTATATTATTTATCAAATAATAACGACATCGAGAAGATAAAATTGAATTAGCAGAATTTTTAATTTTTTTTTCGAGAGAATAAATATTTATCACGTATCTAAGGAAATTGAAATGGGAGTTGAAGATCTTCACGGCCTCATCAGCCTCCAAATTTAGGAGCTGGTAGATCCAAAGAGGCAACCAAAGTTGTAGATTTCCTAGCAATTTTGCACATTCTCTTGTATATGTGTATGTGTAAGGATTGTCATGTTGTGGTGCAAGATAAAAGAGGCCTTTTGACTGATGGTGCCAATAAAATTTGTGTTTCTAGAATTACTAGCATTTTTTTTGTTCAGCCATGTGTATTCCTAAATTTTGGAGCTCATTTATGAAGACTTTGTGAGCCTCCAGTGGGCCCCCCTCTAGTGGTCGAATTATTGGCATTTAAAAGCAACATTTAAAATGTTGCATTCTCGATTTATCCAATCAGTTTTACCCATGTATTGGCAAGGGTGGTCACGGTTCTGCTCGTTTTAAGCATACTCCAATTTAAATTGAACTTATCCATTTGTTGGCTATTGCAAATATTTTCTTTTTCTCTATTGAATAGGAAGAACATTTATAGAAGGAATGAGTTGCTCAAGCTCTTCATACATTAATTCAAAGTTCATTGAACCATTATCAATTCCCATAAGCTAATCATGGGCATTTACCAAAGAATAATAAAATCCTAAAGTGCGTTCGTCATTATTAATAACCTTTTTGGTCTTAATTCTTGGATGAAAAGTCAAGCATATGATGGTTGTGATTAGTAGTTTCTTACGGAACCTGTTATCATGTCAAGATTGGAAACATGCTTTAAACCTCAAAAATGGTTTTTCTCCCTTGTCAAAAAGTCTTTTACTCTTGGATGAAAAGTCATGGATATGATGGTTGTGATTAGTAGTTTCTTATTGAACCCGTTATCATATCAAGATTGGAAACACATTTTAAACTTCAAAAATGGTTTTTGCCCCTTGTAAGAAAGTCCTTTGCTCTTGGATGAAAAGTCATGATATGATGGCTATGATTAATAGTTTATTATCAAACCCGTTATCATGTCAAGATTGGAAACACATTTCAAACCTAAAATATTCCCCCTTATAAGAAAGTCTTTTACATCTGTTGAAATATGATACGTGAAAAACGACAGAATCTTGTAATTTATATCAATGCGAAATCACTATAGAAAATAAACGAGAAATAATAAGGATACCAGAAATTTACGTGGTTCGGTGTGAGTATCGGTATCTACATCCATGAAGAAAAAGTAATAAATAATTTACTATAATCGGATAATCAAAGTTTACAATCGTTCACACGCTCGAATGTTTTCCACATTTAGATTTAACTCAAGCCCAAAGTATTTAGAAATAAATAACTCACTTGAAAACTCACGGTACAAAATTATCACGCGTTCAAGCTTCGTGCAGCTTCAAGGAAAATATGCGGCTCTTTCCCAAGGGGTTCAAACGTGTGGCGCTACGTAGATTTCAGCGGTTCTTGCTTCGGCGGCTTCTTTTGTTTTGGGGGAAGAATAGTATCTCTGCCTAGGTCAAAGTTTGACTTTAGAGAATCACGTGCAGAGGCTAAAGGGAGAAAATCCAGGCGTGAAAGTTATGTGCCCAAAGAAGAAATTGTTCTTTTGTCTTTTATTTCCTCTTTTTGTAAATATCCAGCGACGAAACTTTTCTGTTGACCAAAAAATATTCAAGCAAATCACATTTTATAAACGCTCAAACTCGAGATATAATTTAACATCTATATATTGCCACTAAAATTTCCATAGTCACTTTTTAACCAATCAGAACTAGTTGCCCATCTTTCACAATGTACGAAAGTCTCTAATTTCCATATTTCAATTGCACACTATGAAACTAGGGTTCACAAGCATTCCAAGGCATAAGAAAAAGTGGGCCGACAGGACGTTGGATGGAAAAGTAATCGTTGATCGATCGAATTTTGGTCAAACCTTTTAATACTGAAAAAGATCCAAGAGCTTGAAACTATATTTAGAGGTATTGGAATCAAATGGTACTTTAAAGATCTCCAAGTTGTAGTAAATGATCTTTTCTCCTTGAATGTCTCAAGTCACTGAAACGAGGTTTGATTCATATATCATGTCTTAGACCTCGGTACGGGCAAAAACCTCAGTTTCGTGATTTTGCAATTTTATCTAGTGAAATTGAGCTTCTTGAAAAGCTCTTTTGACACAAACAACCCGACATGGTAAAAATCAAGTGAATTGAATATTGGACAAAGAAAATGTGGGCAAAATTTGAGGTGCTACAATGTCGGCCTTGGAATTTTTACATATTTCTGTAAAAACACATTTGGTGGAAAGTATTTTTTTGGGGTAAGGTCAGAATATATTGACTTAAATCAAACTATACAACTTGGAAACTAGCATAAAAGACTTACACTCAATGAGGCAACAAGCCAGGTCGAGTGGAAGGATGCCAGGAAAAGGAAGCCAAAAGCTACCAAGATAGCAATAGGAGGCCAAATGGCATCCACGAAAAAAGTCAAATAGAAAGAAAAGCTACAAGAAAAACAACCAGACAAGCAAAAATAGCCAAAAGGAGCTAATAGCCAAGAACAACACCAACCCTCCGAAAGAAAAGGCAACGGGACCTTGACATGCTGGTAGGCGATGAAACATCAAAGACCGAAGCACTTAGTCCGCAAAGATGGTCAGGTCAATACCCCAAATTAGTTGAGTTCTTCTATTTCTCGGAGTATCCGTCACTTGGTTAAAGGAGATGGCTTTGTCCCTCACAACTTTAAGTAGGTGGTTCTTCATGGTAGGTACAGTGAGAGTCTTGCCCCGAAAGAGAATGCCATTCCTAGTTTTCCAAATAAGATGGCAAAGTGCAGTGAAGGAAAATCTAGCAATCGCTTGAGAGAAGTCATCGCTTGAGAGAAATTTAAGGGCCCAAGAGATAGTATCTTGCCATGGTTTGGTACCATGCCATATAAGGTTGCATTTAGAAGCCCAAAACGAAGCCAAGCCAGCGGTAATTTGGCAGATGATTAATGGAATCCGGTCTAGAGTTACAAATAACACAAGCACCATCAAGAATCCTACCAAAGGAAAGAAGAAAGACCTGAGTGGGAAGACGGTTCCTCGTGATGAGCCACAAATGGAATTGGTGCAGATTTACTCCACACAAAGGAATGCCAAGGAACCACATTACGCTTTGCACTAATAGCCTCACACGTTGAGGCAGTAGAAAAAACGCCTAAGGTAGTCTCAAGCCACGAAAACCGATTCGGGGACTGGGATAACAAAGGCAGAGTGTGACCCCACTCTTCAATAAGACGCTTAGTTGCCAGGCCTGGAGCGAAATATAAATCAGCAACTGAAGCTTGCCTAGACAGACCCGATCGGTAAATATACATGTCAGAGAAGACCAAGTTGAGGGGGCCTTATGGTAACCAAGGATCAAACCAGAGAGAAACCATTTTGCCATCCCCTATATGTCATAGGAAGAATCGTTGAAAGTCCTTCCTCATAGCAAGGAGTTTCCTCCAAGCCCAATAGCAAACCGTATGCTTTGGCTGGTGGACAGTATTTTTCTAGACAAGCAAATCAAAAAAAGAAAGTTTTCATCTGATAAGTGAATTAAATTCAATTACCAAAATTAAAAACTATATACATCTCAGTGCATTGATCCTGTCATAGGAACGATTTTCCATGCAACAATTTTAAAGCCTAATTTTTGTCCTCTCTCATATATAAAGACGTTGCAATTAAATACTTTCTTGAGTGTGTTGGCCAAATTATTTGTATGATATTTTCATATATTGGATTCCATGGTCTGAATCATTGTAAGATCAAATTTTCTTTTGAAACCATGGCCAAGAGAACTAGTTCCGACCTTAGAATCGCATCGAACCGGTCCTAGATTAGTTTTCAAGAATCAAAAGTAGATTTCCTCGAAATTGGCTTTGAATTGAACAATCAAGTCAGTCCCTTGAATTAAAGCAGCCTGTTTGCAAGTCTGTATACGACGAGGGGTGTCACGTACAGCATTTGTATCACATGTCGTGAGCTGTCACTGGATGGATGATCGCTGAAAAAATTAAATATTTGATTCAATGCACCATCTTTCAGTCATGTTTGAGTGACTAGCAAAGTTGCGAAAAAGCTTATGAACCGCTCACCATAAAAATAATCATATTCGGCTGGGGGTTGGTAGACAACAACTTATATTCTCTCTCTCTCTCTCTCTCCCGGCACGTGCAAAGCCTCCCCAAGCCAAGGTCTTTAGACGAAAGTAGGAGGAAACGAGAGAATTTCCAGTTTTTCTGATAAGCACAGCCACTGGTTTAGTCCAACTGACTAGATATCTCACCTAGCACCCCACAAACGACCACGCTGACCTGTAGGAATCTGAAAGGGGCTAGAGAAAGTACGTTATTTATTTATTTATTTTTTTAATTTTTATTTATTTTAATAATGCTAGAGGAAGTACGTTAACTGGTGAAAAGAATGAGACAAGAAGGCCAATATATATTTTTTAGCTTTGGAGAACCCTAGAACGATTGCCAAAGCTTGGGACTTGAATGGGGTTTGGTGGGGCTCGTGATAATGTAATTTTTCTTATGCAGATTCTAAACGGGGAGCGCTCGCTCTGATTTTGGATTCTACCTAGCGTGACTGTAACCCAAAGTCTCATTTTCAGTTGGAAGGATACAATCGACAAGTTCCTTTGTCAGCTTACACTCTCACCTACCGCGCCAACACAAGGGAACCGTATAATATAAATAATTTAGGACAATAATTAGAACCCCGAAAGGCAAAGCGATGATGACAGAAGGTTACAAAGAGAGAGAGAATCTCCTTCTCTATATAATGGGTGGTTGTGCATGGGGCTCTTGTAACATATTATCCATTGCCTATCAACTGAGTGAGAGAGAGAGAGAGAGAGAGAGAGAGAGAGAGAGAGATCAACTGAGAGAGAGAGAGAGAGAGAGAGAGAGAGAGAGAGGGTTTTGAAGGTGAATTGCAATGGAGGGTACCAACCCGCAATGCATGATTCTAAGGGTTTTAGTTCTCATCCTCACTTGCAATATTCTTATAGCTTTCTCTGCCGCAACGGACACCAAACGTTTTCATTTCAATGTAAGCTCTCTCTCTTGCTTTCTGCCTAATGTGTTTGTGAAATCACGTACATGGCATGAATAAGAAAGAAGAGAAAAGAAAGAGCTTGAAACTCGAGTGGACGTGTTTCGCATAATTTCATTCTTAAAACTTTACGTTGGTTGGTTTTGGGTAATTTTTATCCTAAAAGCCAGCTCCAAGGTTTGAAGCATTTCCTTATACTTATAGATCGACCACTAACCATTTTCACAATCGATTTGTGATAATCCTAACAATATATGACTATGACATTTGAGATTAATTTAACTTAAAAACCTTACTTTCCAAATATTTCCTGTATCTTAGTTGGAGTGGGAAGAAGTGACCCGACTGTGCCACACAAAGTCGCTTCTGACGGTGAACGGCAAATATCCGGGGCCAACCATCGCCGTCCACGAAGGCGACCATGTCGAAGTTAAAGTCACCAATCGCATCACCAAGAACACCACGATCCACTGGTAACATATCAAAGCATGCACGCACATGATTAATTGGTTCTTATTATGTTGGGCTGCAAATCATTGTACTTTTCATTCACTTTTTCCTAGCTCATTATTATATGAATATCTCCTGTTCTTTGCTTCTTTTCTCGATCATCATGCTGTTCCGGTCAATGCTACGAAATGAGCCCCTCGAATCTGACCGGGCCTGTTCCTTTTGTCACCGCACGAGGATATCGACTTTTCTGGCATGCAAGTTGCTCTTTTTTCGCACACTAGCTATGCCAAAAATAAAATAAATTGGAAAGACAAATGTTTAAAAAAAGGCATTTCTGACCGTTTGAGGTAATATGTTTAGGAGAGAGTCACTCGATTCAAAGGATCTATAGTGCATAGATGCGCATAAACTCAATTAAGGAATTCTTGGTATCTTCTCCACTTAATTTAAGATTGAACTTTTTTAAACCGGAAGCCAAAAGGGTTTTGGATGCCTCCAAGGGTTTGTCCTGTTCATGGAAACATTGGAAAGTGCCTAAAGAAGGCGGCTTATGAAAAATTTGTAATTCTGCTCATATGAACTCAACCTTTGATTAGAAGCCCTTTCGATTTAGTTCATTTTGAAAAGCTTATGAATGTTAAGGATGGAGTTGGTGTTGATGTTGTCATCTTGGGCATAGGCATGGCATAAGGCAGTACAGGACGGCATGGGCGGATGGACCGGCCTACATAACCCAATGCCCCATAAAAGGAGGGCAAACTTACACCTACAACTTCAGCGTGGCGGACCAAAGAGGCACCCTCTTTTGGCACGCCCATTTCTCTTGGCAAAGAGCCTCCGTACATGGTGCCTTCATCATCTACCCCCGCTTGCCCTATCCGTTCTCACCCAAGATTGAAGCCGAAATCCCCATCATTTTCGGTAATGCTTAGCTATCTTATCAGATAATACCCTTTAAATATATTTAAATGCGTTGATATTCATCTCAATATGATATGCTTCGGATGACATGGACTCAAATGTATTTTAAAGGGTTTTTAATACCAAATTTGCGAGCTAATAATTAAGATATCATATCTGTTAACTAATTACATTTGACATATTGTTGAAAGTAAATCTTAAAAATAACACATTGATTGTCGAGTCCACGTTTCTACTTTTGCACATAGTGCATGTCACATGTAGTGTATCCGTCAGGTCTACTTCTATGTTCGAGAACTTTGACCCACATCATACAACCAATGTCCCTTTGTGTTCTTTTGTTCAGAATTCCTGTATGCAAATGAATATGATGGCCAAGGCCCTTTTCACTTTCACTCCCTCGCTCTGAATTATTTTTTGGTTCTGTCTGTACTGATTTTTGACTTGGAATTGCACCTGGTTTGACCCTAAACCATAGGTGAATGGTGGAATGCGGATGTTGATGCAGTGGAGGGTGAAATGATTTATGGTGGTGGCCCTAATTCCTCAGACGCTTACACCATCAATGGCCTTCCAGGTCCTCTCTATCGTTGCTCTGCCAAAGGTACCGTAATACTAGTGCATGCTCAATGAGATGTTTTTCTTTTGCTCTTTCTCAAAACTTTAGTTCCTTCCCCTTTTTTGGGTGGGCTATGATCACCTAAAGTAGTTTAATCTCCCATTGCTTCCTGCCTCTGCAGATACGTTCATCCAGGCCGTGGAACCGGGCAAGACGTACCTGCTTCGGATCATCAACGCCGCACTCAATGATGAGCTCTTCTTCTCAGTAGCCAACCACTCGCTGAAGGTGGTTGAGATCGATGCGGCCTACACGAAGCCCTTTTCAACCCCGGCCATAATGATTGCTCCGGGGCAGACCACGAACGTCCTGCTCCAGACGAACCGAGCGCCGGACCCCTCAGGAATGTTCCCAATGGCAGCCGCTCCTTACCTCACCTCCCTTTTTCCCTTTGATAATTCCACAACACTGGGCTTTTTAAAATACAAAGGCCCTAATTCTAGTGACAGAAGAACCGAGCCTAGCGTTGTGGTCCCTAATCTTCCTAAAATGACCGACACCACTTTTGCCACAAAGTTCTCGGACAAGCTCAAGAGCCTTGCAACACCTCAATACCCATGTAGGGTCCCCAAGGCAATCGATAGGAGAGTGATCACCACCATCAGCCTCAACCTCCAAGATTGTCCGCCGAACCGAACTTGCAAGGGCTATGCTGGGAAGCAGTTCTTCGCATCGATGAACAACCAGTCCTTCGTCCGCCCGCTAATGTCGATCCTTGAGGGGCACTACAAGAACCTCACCGCGAGCAAGATGCTAAGCTCGACCTTCCCGGAGCGGCCCCCGAAGGTCTTCAATTTCACTGGAGTCGACCCCCTCACGGAGAACATGAATACCGAGTTTGGAAGCAAGCTCCTGGTGGTGCCGTTTGGCACCAACTTGGAGATTGTGCTCCAGGACACGAACTTCCTTAACCCCGAGAACCATCCCATCCACGTCCACGGTCACAACTTCTTCATCGTGGGGCGGGGTTTCGGGAACTACGATGCCAACGTCCATCCCGCAGGCTATAACCTCGTGGACCCGCCCGAGAGGAATACGGTGGCGGTCCCCGCCGGGGGATGGGCCGCGATCCGCCTGAAGGCGGATAACCCAGGGGCTTGGTTCATCCATTGCCACCTTGAGGAGCACACTACATGGGGCCTTGCCATGGCCTTCATTGTACGCAATGGGCCTGGCCCATCTCAAGTCTTGCTGCCTCCTCCTGATGATCTTCCCTCATGTTGAGATGAAGACATCTATGCAAGCAACACTCGCAATCTTTTTTTGCCCTTTGCTTTGTGTTCCTTTGCTTTGTTGTGTATTAGATTTGTTATTTTTTTTTGGTCGAAATTACTCGGGATATTCATTACTTAACGGAGTACGGTGAAATTATATCAAGATAATTTGAGCATAATATATTAAAAATAGTAAAAGGAGGGTGGGTGACCAAATTCTTAGGTAAAGCGTTTAAACTGTTGTGATTTGGCTAACCAATCGGCGAGCTTCTTGGAATTCCGGCTGCAATGGGCTATTGAGAGGCCTGAAAACTTGTTCTTCAGCTCCTTGGCCCGGTCCACCAAGGGCTGTACTTCCCGGTTAATCTGATCAGCCGAGTTTACACAGTGTACAAGTACACTACAGTCAGAATGAAGCTCGAGTGTCTTTGTAGATCCGGGGAAAAGAAAGTTTAGGGTTTCAACTAACGCTGCTTCTGCTTGTTGAGGTGAGTTTGTTGCAATTGATTTGGAGAAGCCATCGAGCATCCTCCTAGACTCATCTCGGACAACACATGCTATGGCCGCTCGATTCTTCCTTCCATTCTTGTCCTGTTGGCTTCGATCGTCCGAGTTTCCATCAAGAGTGTGAAGATGAAAAGAATAAATTGAAAGCTGAAGAATAAGCAAGAAACTTTTGAATCTCTCTATTTCAATGTATTTGTAGTACAAAGCTATACATCTCAGAACATCAATGAATAAACTGGTCTGTTCTATCTCTCAGTATCTTCATAGTACAGGCTATTCAACACAGAACTTTCATCAATGGCGTGCTCTGATTTTTCATTCTCTCTTATGAACTCAACAAAGCTGCTAAGAAGACTCATCGAAGAAGAAGAAAGGAAAACTGAACTTAAAATAGAAAAAAAGAAAACTGTTTCTAATCTGTTTCATCCTAAACTGAATAATAGCACATGTGTAAATTGAGGTCTTCATCACCGACTCACTTCATGATGACGTGGCTTTCCCAGTCAAATAGTCTCCCTTGACTTGTGTGCTTCGCTTTGTGCTATACTTCCTCTGATCTTTACAATAGCTGCAGCCCTTTCACTTTCATTATCTTCCTTTGTTGAAGTTGTGACAGCAGAGTAGTCACTCTGCATTGGCTGAGTTGTTCTTATTTCCTTAACATCTCCCCTCAAATTGGGAAGGGTTAAGAATCCCATACCCAATTTGGTTCTAATATTAGAGTGAGCAAAACGTGATAAGGACTTGGTAAAGATGTCATCAAGCTGAAGATGACTTGGAATATATTGAACATTTATAGAACCTGAGGATACTTTTTCATGAACAAAGTGAAAATCAACTTCGATATGCTTAGTGCGAGCATGTAGGATGGGATTAGCTATAAGAGAAATAGCAGATTTGTTATCACATAACAAGAGTGTGGGTGATATGAGAGATATACCAATATCTTGTAGGACAAAGCTAATCCAAGTAAGATCAGCAGTAGTTGACACAAGTGCTCGATATTCAGCTTCTATGGAAGAGCGTGATACGGTAGGTTGTTTCTTGGCTGAGCAAGATAGAAGATTAGAGCCAAGATAAGTGCAAAAACTAGTAGTAGAACTTCTGGTGTCAGCATATCCGGCCCAATCAGCATTTGAGTATCCGTAGAGGGTTGTAGAACTGTTAGAATGGAGGAAGATCCCTAGATGTGGTGTTCCTTTAACATACCGAAGGACTATTTTCAATTTATGAAAGTTCGCAATTGTTGGATGCTGCATTTTCTAGCATAGCAATTCGTTGCATAGGCAAGATCAGGTCGGGTGATCGTCAAATATTGAAGACCACCTATTATACTTCTATACTCAAGTGGATCAACAAGCAGAGTATCATCATTTGTCATAGCAATCTATCTAAGTCGCAAAGGAGTTGAGACAGGTTTGTATTTTGTCATGTGAGCTCTGTTAAGTAGATCAATGGCATACTTGGTATGACAAAGAAATAGATCTTGAGAAGTACGTTTGGTTTCAATTCCTAAAAAATAATGAAGATATCCGAGATCTTTCATGTGGAATTGAAGGCTCAGTTTCTTAATCAATGTAGCTAGTAATTAAGCTGAACTGCCAGTCAAAATTATGTCGTCTACATAGAGTAATAACAGTATTGTATTTGAACCAGTATGAAGAACAAAGAGAGATGGGTCAGCTGTACTGTAGAAGAAGCCATTTTCAAGAAGAAAATTACTAAATTTATCAAACCAGGCACGTGGTGCTTGACGAAGACCATATAAAGACCTCTTGAGAAGACAAACACACTGAGATTTTTGAGGATGTATAAACCCAGGTGGTTGCTCCATATACATTATCTCATTTAAGACTCCATGTAGGAAAGCATTTTTAACATCAAGTTGATGTATTGGCCATTTTTTATCATAGCCACAGAAAGTACTATACGAATGGTAGCATGCTTAAATGTTTCAGTAAAGTCAACTCCCTCTTCTTGATGAAACCCTTTGGCAACTAATCGAGCTTTTAATCTGTCAAGACTACCATCAGGTGCTAATTTGGTTTTAAACACCCATTTATAGCCTATAACATTCATCTAGTTAGTTTTGGGAACTAGTATCCAGGTCTAATTTTCATACAGAGCATTCATTTCTTCTTGCAAGAAATGAACAGTAAAGTGCTTGGTAAATTCATGTCTTCTCAAAACAGAATGGAATCTCAGATCCTGCAACACATCTAGGGATCTTCCTCCATTCTAACAGTTCTACAGCCCTCTACGGATACTCAGATGAAACAACTAATCCAACAGCATTGGATTAAAATTTAGACATGTAGGATGGGATGGGTAAACTATTTCATTGGATTTTGTTTTCTTCTTTTTTGTTTTAAACATCCAGGACATGATACACTTCGCTGCTGGTATCGATTTGATAACTCATATCAAGCTGAAGATATTCCAACAGCATTGGTAGCGATGCATCTTGAGGAACCAAAAAGGAAATGAGTGGTATCCAGATACTGGTGCTACAGCTCACATCGTGCAAATCCTGGTATTCTTCATACACTCTCTAAGTATAATGGAACTGATGCTGTCATGATAGAAAATAGGTCATGTCTGCCTATTACTTATATTGGTGATACTCTGTTAAATACTGAGGACAACTCATTACCTCTTAATGATGTACTGATTGTTCCATAAATAAAGAAGAATCTTCTCTCAGTTTCTAAACTAACAGATGACTATCTTTGTTCATTTGTCTTTGATAAAATTGGTGTCTATGTAAAGGACAATCACACCAATACAACAATGAAGCTCGGAAGGAAAATTAGACTTTACTGAGTGGACTCACAAACTATAGAAGCATTCTTCACTTAAAGACATAGAGCTGTAGCAGAAGATGTGTGGCACCAGAGATTGGCTCACATAAACTCGAAAATAGTAAAGCATCTATAGAATCAGAAGTTGATTTACTGTAATGCAACAACACGGACTATATGTAGAAGTTGTCAAATAGCAAAGAGTATAGTTTTACCTTTTCCTTTATCAGACACTACATCCAATGTTCATTTAGAAAAGATACACTGTGACATTTGGGGTCCCTCACCAGTTAGTTCTTTTCAGAAATTTAAGTACTATGTCATCTTTGTAGACAATTTTTCCCACTATAGCTGGCTGTATCCAATGAAGCTGAAGTCAGAATTCTATGATATCTTTGTTGAGTTTCAGAAACTAGTCGAGAGACAATTCAATCATAGAATCAAAATTTTTCATTGTGATGGGGGAGGAGAGTTCATAAGCAACCGATTCCAGAATCATTTAAGGAATTGTGGCATAAAACAATTCATGTCTTGCCCACATACACCAGAACAAAATGGAATCTCAGAAAGGAAACATCGTCATATAGTTGAACTGGGTTTAACTACGCTGTATCATTCTAGAGTTCCATTGAAATTTTAGGTAGATGCCTTCATGACAGCTAACTATATTGTGAATATTCTTCCTACACCAAAGTTACAACTAGACTCACTTTACAACAAAATTCATCATCATCAGCTAAGTTATGAACATCTAAGGGTCTTTGGATGTGAATGTTATCCTTGTCTTATACCATATACACAACATAAATTCGATCCTAAATCTCTTACCTGTGTATTCCTGGCATACAATAAACGCCATAAAGGGTATCGCTGCCTTGTACGTACTGATGGTCATATATATATTAGTAGACATGTTGTGTTTGATGAAAATTTCTTTCCATTCACAAAGAAATTGACAACTGACTATGAATAGTATACTACTTTGTACAAACAATGGGCAGAAGAAGTTAAACTTCTCAATTCTCCAAGTGTAGCACCAGTGAACAATGGCTTCACTGACCATATAGCAAATTTCCAATATAGTCCTACTTTGGAAGATGATCACATTGATACATCATACATTGTAGGTATGCCACAAATTTCATCTTTCACACAGATGCAATTTGATTCAATTGCTGAAGAACAACTAGGTCTTACTTCTAGAAGTGTCACACCAACTGACTTTGTCATTGATCAAGGACAACACAATTCTATATCTAATACTCAAGGTACTGTTGTTGTTCATCATATGCAAACTTGACTGAAATCTGGTATTATAAAACCAAATCCTAAGTATGCATGTTTGGCTGAATATAAAGTGCCTCTGGAACCACGATTAGTTAAATCAGCCTTAGCTGATGAAGGGTGGTACAGAGCAATGCAAGAAGAAATGAATGCTCTGTATGAAAATCAGACCTAGATACTAGTTCCCAAAACTAACCAGATGAATGTTATAGGCTGTAAATGGGTGTTTAAAACCAAATTAGCACCTGATGATAGTCTTGACAGATTGAAAGCTCGGTTAGTTGCCAAAGGGTTTCATCAAGAAGAGGGAGTTGACTTTACCGAAACATTCAGTCCTGTTGTTAAACATGCTACCATTCGTATAGTACTTTATGTGGCTATGATGAAAAAATGGCCAATACATCAACTTGATGTTAAAAACGCTTTCCTACATGGAGTCTTAAATGAGAAAATGTATATGGAGCAACCACCTGGGTTTATACATCCTCAAAAATCTCAATGTGTTTGTCTTCTTAAGAGGTCTTTATATGGTCTTTGTCAAGCACCACGTGCCTGGTTTGACAAATTTAGTAATTTTCTTCTTGAAAATGGCTTCTTTTGCAGTACAGCTGACCCATCTCTCTTTGTTCTTCATACTAGCTCAGATACAGTACTGTTATTACTCTATGTAGACGACATAATTTTGACTCAGCTTGTAGCTACATTGATCAAGAAACCGAGCCTTCAATTCCACATGAAAGATCTCGGGTATCTTCATTATTTTTTTAGGAATTGAAGCCAATGGTACTTCTCAAGATCTATTTCTTTGTCAGACCAAGTATGCCATTGATCTACTTAACAGAGCTCATATGACAGAATGCAAACCTGTCTCAACTCCTTTGCCACTTAGATCAATTGCTATGACAAATGATGATACTCTACTTGCTGATCCACTTGAGTATAGAGGTATAGTAGGTGGTCTTCAATATTTGACGATCACCCGACCTGATCTTGCTATGCAACGAATTTGCTATGATAGAAAATGCAGCATCCAACAATTGTAGACTTTCATAAATTGAAAAGAGTCTTCGGTATGTTAAAGGAACAACACATCTAGGGATCTTCCTCCATTCTAACAATTCTACAGCCCTTTACGGATACTCAGATGCTGATTGGGCTAGATGTGTTGACACCGGATGTTCTACTACTGGTTTTTACACTTGTCTCTAATCTTCTCTCTTGGTCAGCCAAGAAACAACCTACCATATCACGCTCTTCCACAGAAGCTGAATATCGAGCACTTGCGTCAACTATTGTTGATCTTACTTGGATTAGCTTTGTCCCACGAGATATTGGTATATCTCTCATATCACCCACACTCTTGTTCTGTGATAACAAATCTGCTATTTCTCTTACAGCTAATCCCATCCTACATGCTCGCACAAAGCATATTGAAGTTGATTTTCACTTTGTTCATGAAAAAGTATCCTCAGGTTCTATAAATGTTCAATATATTCCAAGTCATCTTCAGCATGCTGACATCTTTACCAAGTCCTTAACACCTTTTGCTCACTCTAATATTATAACCAAATTGGGTATGGGATTCTTAACCCTTCCTAATTTGAGGGGGGATGTTAAGGAAATAAGAACAACTCAACCAACGCAGAGTGACTACTCTGCTGTCACAACTTCAACAAAGGAAGATAATGAAAGTAAAAGGGCTGCAGCTATTGTAAAGATCAGAGGAAGCATAGCACAAAGCAAAGCACACAAGTCAGGGGAGACTGTTTGACTGGGAAAGCCATGTCATCATGAAGTGAGTCGGTGATGAAGACCTCAATTTACATGTGTGCTGTTATTCAGTTTAGGATGAAACAAATTAGAAACAGTTTTCTTCTTTTCTGTTTTAAGTTTGGTTTTCCTTTCTTCTTCTTCTTCAATGAGTCTTCTTAGTAGCTTTGTTGAGTTCATAAGAGAGAGTGAAAAAATAGAGCACACCATTGATGAAAGCTCTGTGTTGAATAGCCTGTACTATGGAGATACTGAGAGATAGAACAAAGCAGTTTATTCATTGATGTTTTGAGTTGTACAGCTTTGTACTACAAATACATTGAAATAGAGAGATTCAAAACCTTCTAGCTTATTCTTCAGCTTTCAGTTCATTCTTTTCATCTTCACACTACCCAATATTTTAATGGAACTCTAGAGTGATACAGCATAGCAAAACCCAGTTCAACTATATGACGATGTTTCCTTTATGAGATTCCGTTATGTTCTGGTGTATGTGGGCAAGACATGAACTGTTTTATGCCACAATTCCTTAAATGATTCTGGAATCTGTTGCTTATGAATTGTCCTCCTCCATCACAATGAAAAATGTTGATTCTATGATTAAATTGCCTCTTGACTAGTTTCTGAAACTCAACAAAGATATCATAGAATTCTGACTTTAGCTTCATTGGATACAACCAGCTATAGAGGGAAAAATTGTCTACAAAGATGACATAGTACTTAAATTTCTGAAAAGAACTAACTGGTGAGGGACCCCAAATGTCACAGTGTATCTTTTCTAAAGGAACATTGGATGTAGTGTCTGATAAAGGAAAAGGCAAAACTGTATTCTTTGCTATTTGATAGCTTCTACATATAGTCTGTGTTGTTGCATTATAGTAAATCAACTTCTGATTCTGTAGATGCTTTACTATCTTTGAGTTTGTGTGAGCCAATCTCTGGTGTCACACATCTTCTGCTATAGCTCTGTGTCTTTGAGTGAAGAATGCTTCTGTAGTTTGTGAGTCCACTCGGTAAAGTCCTCTAATTTTCCTTTCGAGCTTCATTGTTGTATTGGTGTGATTGTCCTTTACATAGACACCAATTTTATCAAAGACAAATGAACAAGGATAGTCATATGTTAGTTTAGAAACTGAGAGAAGATTCTTCTTTATTTATGGAACAATAAGTACATCATTAAGAGGTAATGAGTTGTTCTCAGTATTTAACAGAGTATCACCAATATAAGTAATAGGCAGACATGACCCATTTCCTATCATGACAGTATTAGTTCCACTATACTTAGAGAGTGTATGAAGAATACCAGGATTTGTACTAATGTGAGCTGTAGCACCAATATCTGGATACCACTTATTTCCTTTTGGATCCTCAAGATGCATCGTTGCCAATGCTGTTGGAATATCTTCAGCTTGATATGAGTTATCAAATCGATACCAGAAGTGAAGTGCATCATGTCCTGGACGTTTACAAATTTGGCACTCCAGTCTAGCACTTCCTGTTATTTTCTCATCCTGCAGATGTTTATTGAAAGTTAGAGTCGAAGATGGATAAGTTTTGATGTCTTGATACCTTTGTGAGTAACTTGCATATGGTTGAAACCCCTGACTAGATCTAGGGAAGTCATTTTTCTGTCTAAACTGCTGATCCCCTTGATCCCGAATCAAGGTGTTTGTTCTGTAGTTCTAACTTCTTTCAGAGTATCCATAACCACGACCTCTACCATTAGTAGCACGTTCTCGACCATAGTTACGTCCCCCTCTGTAATTGCTTCTTTGAACTGCAAAACCAAAGTTCTGAGGGATATATTCTCTGTCAGTGTTTCCTTTTTGCTGTATTTCAGATTGTCTTTGTCCAAAATAAGCTAGATTGGGGTTATACTGATTCCTGGAATAGTTCTGCAATCTTGTTTCAAATCTTTCTAATTGTGATATTACCTCATCATATTCTGGTTGAGGTTTCAGGCAGTATATAGTAGTTTGAAAATTTTCATACTCAGAACCCGATCCTTCCAAAACACCAAACATTTTGGTTATCTCATTTATAGGCTTTCCTATCGCATTTAGCTGATCACAGATGGATTTGTATTCTCTGAGATAAACAGAAAGAACTCGATCTCATTTTTGGCAGGCTTGTAGTTTTCCTCTCAGTTCAAACTCTCTAGCAACTGACTTCTGTGTAAAACGATTAAGAAGTGTCTGCCATACCTCATAGGATGTTTCTAAGCCAATGATCAAGCTCAAAATGCTTTCAGATACAGCTCCACTAATCCATTATGATACAAGATGATCGGTTTTTGTCCAATTTGTGTAATCTGGATTTATAGCTTCAGTTTCACACCCTTCAACTTCAATCTGTAACATTTGAGGGGGTGTTGAAATTTCACCATTAATGAAGCCAAAAAGTTCTTGGCTTCAAAGAAATCTGTGAAACTGTGCTTGCCATAACAGAAAATTGTCTTCAGCAAGCTTGATTGTGACAAAATTGGAAATATTAACATGTATTGGGAAAGGATACTTCTGTGTTCTTGTTGCCATCTTCGTGTTCTCACAGCTTTGAAGAAGACGATGATAATGGTGATGTTATGATCGTAATCACAATTACCTTTGAGCAAACAAGACGAAATCCAGCACTTTGCTAACTTCAAATCAACAGATAAACTAAAAATCGAGATACTGCGATCTGCGCAGCTTCGGCTCCTTCGATTGGATTCAGCGAGTGATTGCTGAATGGACCTTTCCAACAAGAATGATCGTAGGCTCTGATACCATGTGAAGATGAAAAAAATGAACTGAAAGCAAAAGAATAAGCAAGAAGCTTTTTAATCTCTCTATTTCAATGTATATGTAGTACAAAGTTGTACATCTCAGAACATCAATGAATAAACTACTCTATTCTCTCTCAGTATCTTCATAGTACAGGCTATTCAACACAGAGCTTTCATCAATGGTGTGCTGTTTTTTTAGTCTCTCTTATGAACTCAACAAAGCTGCTAAGAAGACTCATCGAAGAAGAAGAAAGGAAAACTGAACTTAAAACTGAAAAGAAGAAAACTATTTCTAATATGTTTCATCCTAAACTGAATAACAGCACACGTGTAAATTGAGGTCTTCATCACCGACTCACTTCATGATGACGTGGCTTTCCTAGTCAAATAGTCTCCCATGACTTGTGTGCTTCGCTTTGTGCTATACTTCCTCTGATCTTTACAATAGCCGTAGCCCTTTCACTTTCATTATCTTCCTTTGTTGAAGTTGTGACAGCAGAGTAGTCACTCTGCGTTGGCTGAGTTGTTCTTATTTCCTTAACAAAGAGAAGTCTCTGGTTGGGAGTTTCCACCATTCGCATCTGAGTTGTCTCGGAGAGGGGTAAATTTGTAGAATCTCGAGTAGAAGAGGTGTTAAATTATGTCTCGAGTTTTCGTGGGACTACACGAAAGAGTACAAAAGAGAAAATAAATTAGATACGTATTTCTTCATCCACGGAAGGCTGTGGAATCCGAATTAGAAAAGGAAAGCCGATGACGTCCCCTGTGCGTAGAGTCTCCCACGTGAAACCAAAAGTGGGCCCAAGCCTGCATTGTCGAATTCCTTTTGGTCTTCTTCTGCATGTGAGTGTGAGGCCTAAGGTCAAACCTTTGACCTTGGGCACACACCCACACACACGTATAAAAGCGTCTTTGTCCCTTCTTCAGAAAATTGCCGCCGAAGCCCTACGTACGTGAGAAGTTGTGCACGTCCACACCGCTTCAAGAAGAGTCGCAAGATCTTGAAGTCTCGTGAAGCCGTGCGTAGAAAGTTTTGTCGCGTGGTAATTTTGTGCTGTGAGTTTATTCCTAAGTGAGTTGTTATTTATACACTTAGGGTTTGGAGTTAAATCTAGGTGTGAGAAACACTTGAGTGATTAAGGGATTGTAAACTTTGATTCTCCGATTTTAGTGGATTATTTGTTGCTGACTCTCCCCATGGACGTAGGTACTGATACTTGGACCAAGCCACGAAAATTTTTGGTGTCCTTATTTTTCTCATTTATTTCTCTGGTGATTTCGCATTAACGTAAATTGCAAGATCCTGACATTTCCGCGTATTATATCCCAACAATTGGTATCAGAGGTCAAGGTTGGATTTCTTGATTGTGATTTAGGGCTTTTGCTTGTCTGATTATTACTTGGAAATTCTGTTATTGCAATTATGTCTAAGAGGAAATCTGAGATTGAGAAGTTTGATGGGAAAAATAACTTTGTGTATGGAGCATCAAGATGCGGGCTTTATTGACAACACATGGTTTGGCCAAGGCACTAGATGGTGAAGATGAGTTGCCAATTATAATGAAAGCTTCAGAGAGGGTAGAGCTGATGGCAAAAGCAAAGAGCATAATCCTGTTAAATTTGTTGAATGAGGTCTTACTAGAGGTTATTGAGGAGAAGGATGTCGTAGCATTATAGGCAAAACTTCAAGCACTCTATGTGAAGAAATGTTTGAACAATCGCTTGTATATGCTGAAGAAGATGTTTCAGTTTAGATATACTGAAGGTACGTCCATCAGAACCTACCTAGATGAATTTAATAAACTCATGTTGGATCTGAAGAACGTCGGTAAGATACTTGATGATGAAGAACATGGCATGATGTTGTTAGCCTCTTTACTAGAGTTATGGGAGCACTTTACCGATTCACTGTTGTAGGGGCGTACTACTATTACCCCAGAGGAGGTAAAGTCCGCCTTATTTTCTAAGGAGTGGCAGAGAAAGTTGCGAGATGACGGTTTGGCGAAAGGAATAGCGCAAGCATTGACGAATCGAGGTAGAGAACAACATCAAGAGCCTAGTAGCAGCAGAGGTAAAAGTAGATCGAAATCACGCAATAGATAGTTCAAGGGACGCGTGAAATGCTTTGAGTGTCACGAGGAGGGGCACATAAGGAGAGATTGTCCAAAGCAGAGAAATAAAGTTGATAAGCAGAATGCCACAAGTAATGTGGCAAACGTTGCTGAAGGAAGCAATGGTGATTAGAAGCTGTCTTATGTGTGACCGCTACTTCGTCAGGAGACGGATTGGTGCTAGATTTGGGGTGTTCTTATCACATGACGTCTCATAAGAATTGGTTTCCTACTTACCAAGCTACAGATGGTGGTAGGGTTATTTTGGGGAATAATGCAGTCTATAAGGTTGTGGGAATGGGGACAATTCGGATTCGAATGCACGATGGGGTGGTGTACACATTGACAGATGTAAGGCATGTACCGGAGCTCAAGAAGAACCTTATTTCTCTAGAGACACTCGATGACATCGGGTGTAGGTATACCGCTGAAGGTGGAGTACTGAAGATCTCTTGAGGTGCCATGATAGTGATGAAAGGGAAGAAAGTGAATACTCTCTATCATCTACTGGGAGAGACTGTGACCGGAACTGCTGCAGTTTCATTAGGTGAGTCAGACTCTAATTTGACTTAATTATGGCATATGCGTTTGGGGCACATGAGTGAGGCATGTATGACGATGCTAAGTGAAAGGGGGTTGTCGAAGGGTCAAAAAATAGGGAAGCTGGACTTATGTGAGCACTGCATCTATGGGAAGCAGCACCGAGTTAAGTTTATTACAACTATTCATTCGACCAAATGACTAGTTGAATATATTCATTCATACATCTAGGGCCCGTCTTCTATTCCTTCGAAAGGAGGTGCCCGAATATGCTGACATTTATCAATGATTATTCGAGGAAGTTATGGGTTTACTTTCCAAAGCACAAATACGATGTGTTTGATTGGTTCAAGAAATTTAAGACTTTGATTGAGAAGCAGTTAGATAAACAACTCAAGTGCCTAAGAACCGATAATAGCATGGAGTTTTGTGGTAAAGATTTTATTGAGTTCTGCGAGAAAGAAGGTATTGTAAGATACCGCACAGTACTGGGACACCACAGCAGAATGGCGTGGCAGAACGAAAGAACAGAATTTTGCTTGAGTGAGCTTGATGCATGCTTTCGCATGTAGGACTTGGGAAGGAATTTTAGGCCGAAGTAGTGAACATCGCATGTTACCTGGTTAATCGATCTCCATCATCTGCTATCGAGTGGAAGACTCTTGAGGAAGTATGGTTGCGGAAACCTGTTGATTATTCCGAATTACGAATATTCGGATGTCCTGTGTATGCTCATGCGAGTGATGGTAAGTTTGAGTCGAGGGCAAAGAAGTGTATATTTCTGGGTTATGCACATGGGGTGAAAGGCTATCGGTTGTGGTGCACCAATCCTAGATCACTCAGTTTTATAATCAGCAGAGATGTGATCTTCGATGAGACTGCAATGCTTCAACAAAGGAGTTTTGAGACATAACCAGTAGAGAAGATAGATCATGGTGTCATAAGTGAGGTGGAGTTTCAGGTGGAGACTCCGGAGACCTCGAAGGTAACAGAGGTTGAGACTGCAGATGAAGCTGCAGTTCCTCAAGTCGGTGATAGAGAACAACCAGCAAAACTGCAACAGACTATAGCCGTAGATAGACAGAGAAGGCAAATTAAATCACCGGTACGTTATGTTTATACATATATTACTTATGCATTGACTGTAGGTGATGAGGTGGAGACAGATGAGCCTTCGTCTTACTCTGAGGCAATGGCTAGTTCAGAGTCGTTGCAGTGGCTAAGGGCTATGAGTGAAGAGATGGAATCACTCCATCGAAATTAGACATGGGAGTTGGTCAAAGTACCAAAGAGCCAAAAGATTGTCGGAAGTAAATGGGTCTTTAAACGGAAAGAGGGCATTCCTGGTGTCGAGGTAGCGAGGTATAATGCGAGACTTGTGGCGAAGGGATATACATAGCGTGAGGGCATTGACTACAATGAGGTGTTCTCTCATGTGGTAAGACATACTTCTATTCGTGTTTTACTTGCCTTAGTTGCTTCGCAGGATCTCGAGTTAGAGCAACTAAATGTGAAAACTGCGTTTCTTCATAGTGAGTTGGAGGAGCAGATTTATATGAGGCAACCAGAGGGATTTGCTATTCCAAGTAAGGAAGATCATGTTTGCTTGTTAAAGAAATCTTTGTATGGGCTAAAACAAACTCCTAGGCAGTGGTATAAACGTTTTGATACTTTCATGGTTAGTCAAGATTATTCAAAAAATCAGATGGATAGTGTTGGAAAAATCTTCTTGAAGTGTTTTGAAGCTGACAAAACGTTTCCATCAGTCTAGTCTGAAGGCTTGCAAGACTCTGCTATTTAAAGTCGAAGACCTCCGGACTCGCGGACTCAAGACTCAAAGTCTATCCTCATTGATAATCTTTAATCCATTGAAGAAAGGTTATCCAGAACTGGATGTTTCGTTGAGGATTTAACCTTATCAACTGGAGAAAAATCTCGTGGCTGGAAAAGACATAACAGAGTCTTTTGATTAATCGAAGATTGACTCGATAAAAGATACGGTGATTGACTAAGTATTATTGGAAGGTTCTACTTATGGAAACCGAGATCCTGATTGTATGGGCGAACAAGATTGATGGGCTATCGACACATTCCTTTAATAGCTCGAATAATCTTTCTAATTGATTCCGTCCAACGAGTAGATTGGAGGAATTCCTTTGGTAAGTGCCAACGGGTATGATGGCATAAATGAGTATATAAGGAGGATGTTCTCAGGTATTAAAAAGCGTGCAATAGAAAAATTCCAAAGTTTGAAGCTCCTTTTTGTTTAGACAATTCCTTTGAGGGAATATTTGCATACAAAAGAGAGTTTATATTTGTGAGAAATCTTGAGGAGGTGTGGTAGAATATCCACACTGTGGAATCAAGGCAAAGCTGTGCTGTAACATCTCTTTGTTCATAGTGGAATCCAGCCAATAGGTTGTCAGTGAAGAAAAGTGGACGTAGGCTTGAAACTAGCCGAACCTCTATACATCACGTGTTCAATTTTCTCTTCTCTCAATCTTAATTTGATTACCGCCTATCTCAAATATATTAACTGTCGAGTGCTGTGCAATTATCAAGAAAAATCCTTTATATACCTATTCACCCCCCTCTAGGTGCTTATACTATCTATCTCAATTGGTATCAGAGCCTGTGTACTCACTTTATTTGAAGTGTTTTACTTCAGAGTAAAAGCTCCATGGCTAGTATGCTAGCACCGGGGGCGATGGAAGGCCAAAGCAATACCGACCTCCCTACTTTGATGGAAAGGATTACAACATTTGGAAGAACAAGATGAAAGCTTTCCTACGATCAAAGGATCCTCTGGAATGGGACGTTGTAGAAAAAGGAATTACTCCTACAACTGCATTAGTCTCTGAAAGAGGGAAAGAAATTGTTGAGACCAGCGGAATGACTCAGGAAGAGTTAATCAAGAGACAAACACTCTATGCAAAAGCAATTTACTCTTTATACTGTGCTTTGTCACCAACTGAATATAACGGAATATCTTCTTGTGATACAGCAAAAGAAGTTTGGGACAGATTACATATCACCTATGAAGGAACAGATCGAGTGAAGGAAACCAGAATTAACATTCTCCTCGGTCAATATGAAGCCTTCAAAATGAAACCAGGAGAATCTATAACAGACATGTTTAGTCGTTTTACAGATATCGTCAATGGTCTTGTGAATCAAGGACAAAAAATTTCTGATCCCATGAAGGTGAACAAGCTCTCGAGGACTCTTCAAGGATTGGAATCACATAAAGACTTCAATAAGAGAGACGCGGAGAATTATGCCACTATCTGTTGACGAGCTGATTGGAACTCTTCAGTCTTATGAAGTGGAACGAATTAATGAAGATGAAGATCCAAAATGTAAGAAATTCATTGCATTAAAATCAAATGATGATCTGATGATGCAGATTCTGAAGATGATTTGGACGATGAGGAGCTTGCACTCATGATAAGAAGGTTCAGAAAACTGAATAGAAAAGGAAGAAGGTTCAACTCAAAGAGGCAAAGTTTTCAAAGACAAAGCAGACCAAGTCTCGTGATGATGAAGAACCAAACAAAGATGTAGTTTGCTTTGAATGTAAGAAAAAGGGACACATCGTATCCAACCGTCCTCTCCCGAAGAAGAAGAGAGGAAAAGCAGAAAAGTTTCGAAAAGCCCTCAAAGCCGAAACCTGAGTGATACGAGTGTGAAGAAAGTGATAATGAATATGCCAACCTATGTCTAATGGCACAATCAGACTCTGACTCAGATTCTGGATCAGACTCAGACAGTGAATTTGAGCTTGAGACTCTATTTTAAATGCAGGTCTCCGTTAAGAAAAAGGTAAAGTGGTATCTTGACAATGGATGCTCAAGACGCATGATAGGAGATTCAAATAGCTTCATTAAGCTTGTTCAAGTAAATAGAGGAAAAGTTTCATTTGGAGGAAACAGAAAAGGAAGTATTGTGGGATTTGGAACTTGTAAAGATTGGGAACCTCACAATAAGCAATGTTTCTTTAGTTGAAGGGCTCAATTACAATCGCTAAGTATCGGTCAGCTTTGTGATGCCGGTTTTAGAATCAACTTTCAAGAGGGTATTTGTTCGGGAACCAAAGAAAGACGCTACTCGGTCATTCATGGGTCGAAGACATGGAAATATCTACCTCTTGGACGTGAAACCAGATGAATCACAATGTCTAATCTCAATACAAGACGAAGCAAACTTATGGCACAAAAATCTTGGGCATATCAACATGAAGCAGATAGCCAAAATCTTAGCAAAGAAGCTTGTTCGTGGTCTACCCATTTTATCATACCAAAAGTCTGATCTATGCACACCATGTATATTGGGAAAACAGGTAAGAAATTCATTTAAACCAATAAATCAAGTTTCAACTAACCATGAACTGCAGCTCTTGCATATGGATCTCTTCGGACCAACAAGAACGCAAAGCATTGAAGGTAAGAAATACTGCCTAGTAATTGTGGATGATTACTCAAGATTTACTTGGGTATATTTCTTAGCAAGTAAGTCTGAAACTTTCTCTTACTTTGAAAAATTTGCTAAGAAGGTTCAAAATGAAAAGAGGCATGTCATTTCAAGTATAAAAACAGATCATGGAGGTGAATTTGAAAATCAAGATTTTACGAAATTTTGTGATGAATCGGCTTTAAGCATGTATTCTCCTCTCCATATACTCCTCAGCAAAATGGAGTTGTGGAAAGAAAGAATAAATCTCTTCAAGAAATGGCTAGAACTCTTTTAATTGAAAGTAAGATTTCTTCACGTTTTTGGGCTGAAGTCTGTTTCAACAAAGATGCTATATCATCAATAGAGTCTTCTTAAGATCTATTCTAGAGAAAACCCCTTATGAGTTATTCAAAGGTAAGAAGTCTATTGTTTCATACTTTCATGTGTTCGGTTGCAAATGCTTTATTCTGAAAAATGCAAAAGATCGAGTTGGTAAATTTGAAGAAAGGTCGATGAAGGAATCTTCCTTGGATATTCTACATCAAGTAAATCCTACGAGTATATAACAAGAAGAGCTAGTCTCAGTGGAGGAGTCAATGAATGTCAAATTTCAAGACTCTACGCAAAATGAATCCAGTCAGACTCATCATGAAGAGTCTGAACATACTACAAATCCTCCAAAGCTTACAACTCAAGAAGCATCTCAGACTCTGGTAGACCAGCATCAAGTTGTTCGTGAAGATTCAAATAAAGAAAGAGATCATCAATCAGTCAAATCAACTAGTAACTGGAAGAGTCATCCCAAAGATCTCATTATCGGCGAAATTAATGAAGGAATTCGCACCAGATCCAAAAGGCGAGAAGAGTCTAGTGCCGTGGCTCTTATTTCTGAAATAGAACCCAAAAGTATAGAAGAAGCTTTGTCCGATGAAAGCTGGATTGAAGCTATGCAAGAAGAACTCAGACAATTCAAAATTAATGATGTCTGAGAATTAACTCCAAAACCGAAAGGTAAATCAGTTGTTGGAGCTAAATGGGTTTTCAGAAACAAGATGGACGAGAAAGGTAAAGTCATAAGAAACAAAGCAAGACTTGTGGCCAAGGGATACACACAAGAAGAAGGGATAGACTATGACGAGACTTATGCACCGGTAGCAAGGTTAGAAGCAATTCGTTTATTACTTGCATTTGCTTGTCATAAAAATTTCAGGTTATTTCAAATGGACGTCAAAAGTGCTTTCCTAAATGGATTCATCCATGAGGAAGTCTATGTGGAACAACCACCGTGGGTTTGAAGACCGAAGAAACCGGACTCGGTATTCGAGACTCAAAAAGGCCTTATATGGCTTAAAGCAAGCACCTCGAGCCTGGTATGACAGATTAAGTAAATTTTTAATTCAAAATGGATTTGTTAAAGGTAAAGTGGACACTACTCTTTTTATTAAAAGAGAAAGCAAAAGTTTTATGCTTGTTCAAATATATGTCGATGATATCATCTTTGGATCATCTAATGAAAGTCTCGTGCAAGAAATTTTCTAAGACTATGCGGATGAATTTGAAATGAGCATGATGGGTGAGTTAACTTTCTTTCTTGGACTTCAAATAAAACAATTGGAGGAAGGAACGTTTATTCATCAAGAAAAGTATGCAAATGATCTTGTCAAAAAGTTCGGTCTGGAAAATTGCAAAAAGACTGACATACCAATGTCAAGTTCCTTGAAGATAGACAAAGATGAAGAAGGAAAGAAAGTCGATCAAAAGCTGTACAGAAGCGTCATTGGTTCACTTCTTTATCTTACTTTGCTTCTAGATCCGACATTTTGTTGAGTGTTTGTATCGTGCTAGGTTTCAATCGGAGATCCTAAAGAATCTCATCTTAATGCTGCTAAAACGTATTATTAAATACGTTGCTTCATCTTCAAGCATCGGTCTTTGGTATCCTAAGAAGGAGACTTTGATCTTCCGGATATTCGACGCAGATCTGGCTGGTTGCGAGTTGATAGGAAAAGCACTTCGGGAACTTGCCGATTGCTTGGAAGTAGAGCAGTGTCTTGGTTTTCAAGGAAACAAAGCACTGTAGCTCTTTCAACAACAGAAGCATAACTCAACATTTTGAGGTATGAGGAAATTAAAGTCTAAAGACTTTCAGACTCAGACATAAAAGACTTTATAGTCTTGGTATGACCGTCAGACTGTAAGTCTTTCTCTCTCTTATCCTATCTTGAAAAGGTACGATCGTCAGACTGTGTTTGAATTGTTGCTATATTTAATCGACGTAATAATTGTATCGTTTCATTTTCAAAAAAAAAAAAAGAAAGAATTTTTGAAATTGCTATTTTTGCGGAAAAAGACAGTTATTTTGAAAATGCATTTTTTTATTTCCTTTGTGATGGTTCGTTTATCTCTCTTTTTAACCGATCGTGCACTGTTGATTCCTCTTCACTTTACTCTCAAAAACCCTAGAAAGCATCGATCCTCCATTCCCATTTGTCTTCTTTGTTTAATCTACAAAAAGTTGTCATCTTTCTTGGGAAAGTCAAGCAAGGAATCTTCCAAAAACTGAGAAAGATGTCATCCTCAAGAAAATCTTCGACAATCGCAAGCAGGGGACCACGGAGAATGAGTGAGGGGCCTACGCACTTCGATCTTACTGAAGAGGAAGTGTCTCCTGAACAGCAACCGAGCCCACAACATTCTCAGCAGCGTCATTCTCCTCCAACGAGTCCTCAAGGCGTTGATCATCCTCAACAGGAAGAATTCATCGAGGAAGTAGATCCTGTAAGAGTTCAAAAGCCCGCTTATATTTATCAGCTCTATCGTGCCTTAAAAGGAATTCGTACTCCTTTGAACTATGTTGATGATTTTTTTAAAGACAAAGGATATGGGAATGAATATATCTTTCTACAAAAAATGGAAAATATGGGAATTGCTCGTAGAGGGGTGGCTGAGGAAAGCCTTGCAAAAATCCCAAGTGATCCTCGTGACTGGGGGCCGAATCCTGTAGATGGGAATGATGATGACAAACTGTATAGTCAATTTCAACCAAAAATAGGTGTTGCGGTTGAAAAACAAGGAAAAATGGGAGATTTGTTCAGATCAAAGGAACAAAAGGATCTGTACTCGAAATTGCTGAAGCGTGGGGGTAATAAACCCTAGAAGTGTGGATTTTGATTTTCTGGATGCTGTGAATATGAACTTGAGGGAAAAGTTCAGTTATCTTCAACTTGAAAAGTTCTGCTCTGACACTACGAAGCTTATGCTGAATTAATCGCATATTTCTATTCAAATCTTAGTTTCTTGGATGCAAACAGATTTTCTTTCAGCGTTAAAGACCAAGACTATGTTGTGGATATGAATATGCTGGCAGATGTGTTAGGAGTTGAAAGAGGAAGATATCAACCGATCAAAGTTTCCATTGCTCGGGCCACACTGGAATTGGTGAAGGACAGGAAAACAGAGGAGAAGATCACCTACTTAAGGATGAGGGCATTCAACATCTTGCTTTACAAGATAGTAATCAATTGCCTCCGACCAAAATCAACTTCCAAGACTGATGTCTCAAGTTCAGAGGCAAAGCGATGTATGCCATCCTCTCTGGGAAAAGGTTTTCTCTCCCTCACACTGTGATGTTTCACATGTATAGAGTGATGATGAAGGACAGAGGTCAACTCCCTTATCCAAGCCTTGTTACGAAGTTATTCAGACATCTGAATATTCAGCCTCCGCAAATCTTTTGTGTTCGACCATGCGATCATATGGTGGTAGGACTGAAAATGGTAACCAAAATGCGTCTGAAGGAACTGAGTAAGGAGTTGGAAAAATTCAAGGAGAAGACTCCTGCCAAATCTCATCAACAATCTTTTGCAGCTAAAAGAAAAGGGAATGAGCCCATTGTTGCTTCATCCAAGAAAAGAAGAGCTCTCCTCATTGAGGATGAAGATGATGAGGACGACATCACCATCTTTGCAATGGCTTTGAAAAATTTAAGTTGTCCTGTTCCACAGAAAGAATCAGATCAAATGACGAAAGAAGCAGAGGAGAAAGAAGCAGAGGAGAAGGAAGCGATGAGAAGGAGAAGGAGAAGGAAACGAGAAAAAGGAAGAAAGAAAAAGAAAAAAAGAAAGAGAAGCTGAAAAGGAAGCAGAGGAGGAAAGACCTGAAAAAGAAAGAAAAGAAGGAGAAACTGAGGAACTCTCCTCTCCGCTTGTAGGCATGGAAACAGGGGGAGATCAAGAGAAAGGAGGGAAGTCTTCATATCCGAATGCAAGTGAAGGAGTCAGTCGCTCACCTGCAGACCCAGAGGATGTTTATGCCTCTCAGTTTCCAGAAGAAGGTCATGAAGTTTCATCGC
Organism: Eucalyptus pumila; assembly: GCA_016097595.1. Lineage (NCBI taxonomy): Eukaryota > Viridiplantae > Streptophyta > Magnoliopsida > Myrtales > Myrtaceae > Eucalyptus > Eucalyptus pumila. The sequence continues at coordinate 68,708,124 of CM027851.1, forward strand.
CAAACCTGCGAGATTATACTGATGTACCATCGTCTGCATTTACTCCATCAGATCGGGCATAAGCAAGTACTTAGACTGATAATACAGCATATTTTCGCATAATCATGGATATTTTATTGGAGATGCAAGGTCAAATTTATGCCTTGGGATGCGAGGTTCAAAAATTGCAGAATGCGGGTCAAGTTTCTTCATGTTCATTGAATGATAAGATCGAAGCCCTCTCTGTTCAAATTCAGGCCAATGCCAAGGGTGAGGAGATTGCACATCTGAAGGAAGACTTGAAAAGGCTGGAATGCATCGTTTAGTCTATGAAAAATTTCCAGCTTGTCCGCGTTCCCAAGCAATCTTGACTTCTTCTCAGCCTTTTTAATGCGACAAAAAGGGGGAGAGATGCAAGATTTGAACAAACTTTATTAATTTTTTAAACTTTTTAATCTATGGTTTGTTGGATTGTTGGATTGTTTTGTTTGACTTTGTTGACTTTGTGTCTGGATGAGAACCGAACTAGACTTGGACTTGACTTGCTCTCTATTAAATACTATTGATATCTTATGTATGGATTTATCGTATATTAAACTAACCTATTTTCTGTGGTTGCGATTCTAGTGTTAATCATTTAGCCATTTATCTCTATAAGATATGCATATGTGTTTGAGAAATGTTTTGTAGATCAAAGTTAGCCAAATCTGCAGGAAAGTTTTGTCACCATCAAAAAGGGGGAGATTGTTGGAAAAATCTTCTTGAAGTGTTTTGAAGCTGACAAAACGTTTCCATCAGTCTAGTCTGAAGGCTTGCAAGACTCTGCTATTTAAAGTCTGAAGACCTCCGGACGCGGACTCAAGACTCAAAGTCTATTCTCATTGACAGTCTTTAATCCGTTGAAGAAAGGTTATCCAGAACTGGATGTTTCGTTGAGGATTTAACCTTATCAACTGGAGAAAAATCTCGTGGCTGGAAAAGACATAACAGAGTCTTTTGATTAATCGAAGATTGACTCGATAAAAGATCCGGTGATTGACTAAGTATTATTGGAAGGTTCTACTTATGGAAACCGAGATCCTGATTGTATGGGCGAACATGATTGATGGGCTATCGACACATTCCTTTAATAGCTCGGATAATCTTCCTAATTGATTCCGTCCAACGGGTAAATTGGAGGAATTCCTTTGGTAAGTGCCAACGGGTATGATGGCATAAAGGAGTATATAAGGAGGATGTTCTCAGGTATTAAAAAGCGTGCAATAGAAAAATTCCAAAGTCTGAAGCTCCTTTTTGTTTAGACAATTCTTTTGAGCGAATACTTGCATACAAAAGATAGTTTATATTTGTGAGAAATCTTGAGGAGGTGTGGTAGAATATCCACACTGTGGAATCAAGGCAAAGCTGTGCTGTAACATCTCTTTGTTCATAGTGGAATCCAGCCAATAGGCTGTCAATGAAGAAAAGTGGACGTAGGCTTGAAACTAGCCGAACCACTATACATCGCGTGTTCAATTTTCTCTTCTCTCAATCTTAATTTGATTACCGCCTGTCTCAAATATATTAATTGTTGAGCGCTGTGTAATTATCAAAAAAATCCTTTATATACCTATTCACCCCCCTCTAGGTGCTTATACTATCTATCTCAGATAGCTGCGTTTACTATAGGAGATTGGAGAATGGTTTTTTGATTTATTTACTCTTATATGTTGATGATATACTGATAGCAACTAAGAATATGTCTGATATTGATGTACTAAAGAGGCAGTTAAATGCTGAATTTGAGATGAAAGATTTAGGTACATCAAAGAAAATTTTGGGTATGGAGATTTTGCGTGACAGGACTGTAGGAGTTTTACGTCTGTCTCAAAAGAAATATATTGAGAAGATTGTGGCACGTTTTAACATGCAGTCGGTGAAATCTATAGGTACACTTTTAGCAAAACACTTTAAACTTTCAGATAAATTTTCACCGCAGACTGAGGAGGAGGAGGAGGAGCATATGTCCCGTGTTCCTTATTCTAGTGCCATGTGTAGTATTATGTATGCTATGGTGTGCACTAGGCTTGATATTTCACAAGCTGTGAGTGTGGTTAGTCGCTATATGAAGCGTCCTGGTAAACTCATTGGGAAGCTGTGAAATGGATCCTCAGATATTTGAAGGGGACAACAGATGTGGGTATAATATATCGGAGGGACAACAATGGCAGTGAGACCACAGATTTTGTGGATTCGGATCACATTGGTGACTTGGATGATTGCAAGTCTTTAGTAAGGTAAGTGTTTACGCTAGCGGGTGGTGCGGCTAGTTGGAAAGCGTCCTTACAGAATCACATTATCTTGTCTTCGACTAAGGCAGAGTACATGGCATTAACCTTTGTAGCGAATGAGGTGATATGGTTACAAAGTTTGCTCTCAGACTTTGGGTTAGAATAGAAAAGTGTGGATATGTATTGTGATAACCAAGGTGCAATATATTTGGCGTATAATCTAGTTTATCACGAGCGAACGAAGCATATCAACATCATGTACCACTTTATCCGAGATGTCTTAGCTAAGGGTATTGTTTTTTTTTTTTTTGGTAAAGGTAATAAGTATATAAATAAAGCTAAGGCAATATATAAAAGATCGGCACCAAAAACCTACACTCATTCCTTAGAAGGAGACAAAGTGTGGGGGAGCCAATGTAAGAGGCCACATAGGCAAACAAGAAAGCCACAAGGGCACAACAACAAAACAAACAAGCGGGAAAGAGATAACAACAAGGCTGACCAACCCTCAGCCCCCCAAGGAAGCGGCTAAGAACGGAGAGCCAAGAAAGATAGGAGCAACTCGCGCAAAGTAGCAACTAAGGAACACTAGTCAGCCGAAAGAACATCGTAGGGTCGAACCCCCAACCACGCTGAAGCCTTTTATTCCTTGGGGTAGGAGGAACATTTTTGAATGTTATAGCTTTATCCCTCACAACCTTAATAAGGTGGTTTTTTAGAGCCGAGACCACTAAGGATTCACCCCGAAATATAATCGCATTCCTCTTTTTCCAAATAAGGTGACACATAGCTCCAAACGAGAACCGTGCAATGCAATGGAAGAAGTCCTTATCGGATAAGAACTTTAAGGCCCAACTGAGGATATCTTTCCAACATCTATTCTGCCATGGGAGGTTACACCTGGCGGCCCAAAAGTAGGCCAGAGAAGCTGAGGTGCGACACCCGAAGAATAAATGTTCGACAGAATCTGGAACATCATTGCAGAAGGCACAAACATTATAGTCGATCATTCCATGAGAAAGAAGCATCATCTGGGTTGGCAGGCGATTTTTTGTTATAAGCCATAAATTAAATTGGAACCACGGGGCTACAGCATTGTCCCAAACAAAAGACGCCTAATCAACACGATCCTTCTTGACTCTAATGGAATTCCATGCTGAAGTTACAGAGAATGATCCAGAAACGTCACAGCACCAGGTAAACCTGTCATGAGCCGAAGAGAGGACCGGGAGAGAGATCCCCCATCTTTCCAAAAATGATTTAAATAAACAACCCATAGAGGTAAACAGATCTGCAACAATAGCATTGTCAGGAAGACATAAGCCTTCACGGAATGAGCAAGGGATAAAGGCATCAAGCGGGCCACAAGAAAGCCAGTGATCATGCCAAAGAGACACTGATAGGTCATTTCTAATCTTCCACACAAAGGATAAGCGAAAGTAATTCCTCAGTTGAAGGATTTTTTTCCATGCTCAAGAACAACAACGAGGCTGGGAAGAAATCCAAAAGTTTCTTTTCTTTAAGAAGTTAGAGTGTACCTATCGACACCACAACGATTCTTTATCAGTGAAAATAATCCAAATAAATTTAAGCATGGAGGCTTTGTTGCAATCTTTAAGTTTCCGAATGCCTAGACCGCCCTCAACCTTTGGGAGACAGACATCGTCCCAGGAAACTTTGGCCCCACCCCGGCCAAGGGTCGTGCCCTTCCATAAAAATTGTCTGAAAATGCTCTCAATATTATCTATAACCGAGGAAGAAAGGTTGAAGACACTAGTCCAATATGTTTGAATTGAAAAGAGTACTGACCTTATAAGTTGCAGCCTCCCAGCAAAGGATAGAAAGCGTTGTGCCCAAGATTGAACCCTGGCAGTAATACGATTAGTCAATGCAACACAGTCTGCTTTGCCCAATCTAGTAGTAATAATCGGAACACCCAAATAGCGAATCGGCAGTTTCCCTTCTTGAAAACCGAAGGCCCTTAGCATCATATTACGAAGAGATGAATCCCCTCCTGAGATGAAGATCTCACTTTTGTTTTTATTTGGGTAGAGGCCGCTCCAAGAGGAGAAAATGTCCAAACCCTTTTTTAACAACGTCACCGACGCCCAATCAGCTTGACAGAAAAGGAATATGTCATCGGCGAAAAAGAGGTGAGTCAGCTGTACAGATTTGCATTTCCAGAAATATTTGAAGTCATTGCTAACAGTACAGGTTAGCAAGATTCAAGAGAAAATTTCCATGACTAAGGTAAATAGGTAAGGTGACATAGGATCACCTTGCCTAAGTCCTCTTCCAGCAAGGAAAAAACCATGCAAATCACCATTGATAAAGATGGAATATTTTGGCGTACGTATGCAAACCATAATTAGCGAAATAATCCACTCAGGAAAACCGAAGGCACGGAGAGCAAGCTCCAAGAAATCCCAATCAACCGTGTCATAGGCCTTATGGAAATCAACTTTAACAGCACATTTGGGCAGATAAGGCTCTAAGTGAAATCCAGCAAACAACTCTTGAGCGATGAGGATATTATTTCTAATCCTCCTACCCTTTACAAAAGCATTTTGTGAAGGGCTTATTAAATCATTTAAGACAGCAGCAATGCGATTAGCAAGGATTTTCATAATGACTTTATAAATGGTATTGCAACATGCGATAGGCCTAAAATCAGTGACTGCACTAAAATCAGTGACTGCACTTGCGTTAGGGACTTTAGGAACTAGGGCGAGGATAGTGGTATTTACCTCCTTTAGGAGCAGTCCCAAAGAGAAGAAATCCTATATTGCTTCCACCACCAATGGCCCCACTAAGTCCCAATTAGTCTTGTAGAACTCTACCGAGAATCCATCAGGACTTGGGGCCTTGCCTTTGGCAAGGGAGAATAGAGTATTCTTAATCTCAGAGGGAGAAACCGGCTCACACAGGGACCGCACCTGAGCATCAGAAAGTGGGTGACGAACAAACGTCTTCAACTCCTGAAGCGAAGGTTTAGATAAAGTCTCATGATGAGAGAGCAGATTCAAGAAAAAAATGGACAAAAACTTGCGGCACAAGAACATGATCAGTGATAATAGCCCCCGACTGATCCTTAACGGAAAGGATCCTATTAGTAAGCTGCCTCCTCTTCACCGAATGGTGGAAAAACTTAGTATTCCTGTCACCTTCTTTTAGCCATCTCACTCTCGACTTTTGTTTGAAGAATGATTCTTCTTGATTCCTCAGATCAATAAAAACACGACGCTGAGATTTTTCCAACTCAGCAAGAGAAAGGTTGTAAGGGTCCGATTGAAGGCTAACCTGAGTGCTTCGAAGGGCCTCTCTTGCTTCGGCCGCCCTCACAGAGATATCCGAGAACTGTTAAAAAGATTGCTATAGCAGATAACTCGGCAGACATGATGACTAAGTCTGTTCCTTTGGCGAAGCTCAAGGTTTGCTTGAGCTCTATTGGCATCTGTGGAGAGTGAGCGCTCGTCGGAGTGTTGGGAGAGCAGCATGGATGATGAACACTATAACTTGATTTCAAATATCGAGCCAAATGTGGAGAATTGTTAAATTATGTCTCGAGTTTTCGTGGGACTACACGAAAGATTACAAAAGAAAAATAAAATTAGATACGTATTTCCTCATCCACGGAAGGCTGCGGAATCCGAAACAGAAAAGGAAAGCCGATGAAGTCCCCTCCGCGTAGAGTCTCCCACGTGAAACCAAAAGTGGGCCCAAGCCTGCATTGCCGAATGGAAAAGTGGGCCCAGGTCTACATTGCATGTGAACAGAAAGTGTGGGGCCCAAGGTCAAACCTTTGACCTTGGGCACACACCCACACACACACGTATAAAAGCGTCTTTGTCCCTTCTTCAGAAAATTGCCGCCGAAGCCCTACGTACGTGAGAAGCTGCGCACGTCCATGCCGCTTCAAGAAGAGCCGCAAGATCTTGAAGCCTTGTGAAGTCGTACGTAGAAAGTTTTGTCGGTGGTAATTTTGTGCTGTGAGTTTATTCCTAAGTGAGTTGTTATTTATACACTTAGAGTTTGGGGTTAAATCTAGGTGTGGGAAACACTTGAGTGATTGTAAACTCTGATTCTCCGATTTTAGTGGATTATTTGCTGCTGACTCTCTCGTGGACGTATGTACCGATACTCGGACCGAGCCACGAAAATTTTTGGTGTCCTTATTTTTCTCATTTATTTCTCTGGTGATTTTGCATTGACGTAAATTGCAAGATCTTGATGTTTCCGCGTATTATATCCCAACAAGAGGCATCCTCTACAGATTCGGTTCTGTTGTCATTTGTGTTTGACGCTGGTTGTCCGCTGTTTAGTGGCTCAGTTCGAGTCACAACAACATGGGTTCGAGTGAAAGAGATGAGGGATATGTCTGCATTTGGTGGGAAGTCTCCTCTATTCGCATCTGGACTCTGCTTGGTGAGGGCTAGATCTGCATAAATTAGGGCATAAGAGGCATCCTCTGCAAATCCTGTTTTGTTCACACTTGTGTTTGATGCTGGATGTCTACTGTTCAGTCGGTCGGGTCCGGTTGAAGAAGCAGGGGTTCGAGCGAGATAGATGAGGGAGGGGTCCGCGTCTGGGGAGTTTCCGCTGTTAGTGTCTGTGCTTGACCGTGGGTTTGCTCTGTTCAGGCCCCTGTTAGGGTTGGGTCAAGTTAAAGCAGTAGAGTTTTGAGCACGATATGTGACCTTTGGAGTCGAAGCAACATAGGTTCGTGCGGGAGAGAGGATTACTAGAGTTTCTTCTCCGTTATGGCTTGTTAGATTTGTTAGGTTAGTGTTTGTGGAGAGGTTATAATGACGGCAATATAATTTTAGCAAAGAGGGGTTGGTGATTGGGATTCATTTAAGTATCGGTAGAGAAAGCCTTTTGTAGACAATAATGTCGCTATAGTAATATAAGTTTTATTATTTAAGGCATGATCTTGTGGGTAGATAGATGGATTCTTTTCTTACGATTAAAGTTTTGGCGCGACTAAAGTTCCTCCATTTTCTTATGTAACTGTGACTTAATGAACAATCCTCTTAGTATCATGAATATATTGCCATTAACCTTAATGAAGAAGTATTAAAGTATTCTCTTTGGTGCACTTGTTTTGCAAAAAACCAATAACTTGCAAAAGATTGTTCTAACTTCAATCAATTGTATCACTTAATCTTCCTTATTAATAAAAATGTACAGGCATAAGTTGTGCTTATTAAGGGAAATATTAACGCAAACTTATTTTCCAAACGATATAAATGATCAAAGTTAATAAAGTTTTTTTCTTAGTTACTGATTTTTTGCGAAACAAACCCAAACCCTATAGATTTGTGCAACAACATTGATAAGAAAAATAGTTTCATATACAACGTAAGACGAGTAAAAAGAATTGTTAGAACTTATAGAAATCCCATGGCCAGATTCAATTTCCTTTCAATCTCAAGTGTTGCTCTCCTAAGGGCGGGTTTGTCCTCCTTACTACCTTGCTTAGGCGTACTTGGAGAATACCTAAAAGAATTCCCACCCGTCCTCCGTTGGGAGCACCGAGATCATATTTCCACGGGCCACATTGGAGTTTGTAAGCCCAAAACAAGGTGGCTCACGACTGAGTTTGTAGGTTGCTTGGGAAGCCCATCTATAAAGATGCCAATGGGCCACATAATCTGAGCCCATTTTCTTGGTCGATTATTTCCATCTCGGCTCGTGACTTACCGACACTGCCAACCACTACGGTATAACTCGAGTCCATGCTCACTACTAGCCAACAAATTACAGAATGCAATAGGTTTGTCTTGATCATGAAATCTATAGATATGGGCTGTTTGAGGGTGTTGACACATAAATTTTTGCCCAAAAATCATTTCCAAAAAATGGGAACTCGTTTTTCCGCAAAAATATTTCAAGTTAAATTCTTACATATAGATTATCTAGGAATTTAATATAGTGTTTTAAATGGAAGATGTTTTTACTTAAAAAAAAAAAAAAAAAAAAAAAAAAAAAAAAAAAATAAAAAAGATTAAAAAAAAAGAAAAGAAAAAAAGTTGGGGCCAATGGTCTAAATGTGACTAGCCAAGCCTAAGAGATCAGATTGGAATTCAAATGGCAAGTTTGGGCCAAAATGCAATTTTCAAAAGTTAAGAGACCAATTCGCAAATTTTGCAAAATTTGTGCCCAAGCCCATAAATAATCATCTGGGTCACCAATTAAGTTGAAATTGAATTTGGGCCAAGTCAAATCAATCAAATCGAGCCAAAAGACCAAAATTGTATTGAATTGGGTATTTTTAGATAAGAAAATGGCCAACTTTGAAGGACTTTCTTGCAAAACTGGGTGGGCACAATTGCGAAATCTGGTTGAGATCTTAAACTACTATACATGTACTCGCTAATTGATCAAAAATCGTAGCAAAATTGATGGATTAAAGCACTCAAATCAGCAGCCAAAACTTAGTCCACGAATTGGTCTCAATTCGGAGTTGCTGAGTAAACAACTTAATGGCCCCACCATATTCTCCTCAGCTGCCCAACCAGCCTAATCTCTGCACGTGATGGAAGAACATTATTGGTATTGCAAGTGGACAAACATTGGTCAGAGATAAGCTGCTGAAGGCACGGGAAAATCACACCAAATTCGGACACCCAACATTTGCAGAAATTAAAAATCTGGCTAAGTCAGAAAATTGTTGAAGTAGCCCTGTTTACAGGTTTGGTAGGTGGACAAAAGACCGACCAAAAATCCCTTAATTCAGGGGATAAGATCACAGGAAGCAAGGTCTTTCAAGGGACGAAAGAGAGGAGAGGAGAAAAGAGAGGGGAGAGCTCACGGTCGTCCCCCAAAGAGGCTCTCAGAAGCAACTCCAGAAATGCAAAACCTATAAATTCCAGACCGACCTTGAGAGAGAAAAGTGAAATTTTCACACACCTGTGGACAAAATTAGCCAAAACCTTCAACTAAAGAGTGAAACTTCACTCAAAGATATTTCTATCCATAGGTCGTACGTCCCAAATGGAACTCGGGAAGGTCTCCTAAAGCCCCTCGAAAACCACCCTCCTAGCGGGCCAAGAAAATCCGGAAATTTTTCTAGGTGTTGAGCCCGATTGGTCATGGGTGAGGGAAAGCGAGTGTTTTTGAGAAAATTGAGAGACAAATGAGGAAAATATTTACTTTTATCCCAAACTATAATACATATAGTTTGGTTTTGTGTTAGATTTTCCAACAAAAGAGGTCTTGAAGTCTAATTTTAGAGGTCAACGAAAAACCTTCGTTGTCAGTTCTTGTTTCTGCGGATCTCATCTCCAGTTTGAAGGAGCCAACTTCCACGTGCCCCCCGAGGATAATTTCTTGGTTTCCTTGGCCAAGAACCACTTGCAAAAGAAACTAGGAAGCAAGTTAAGTATCCTAGATGTATTTTTGTTCGAGTTTGAACATGTTTTAATAGTGAAAAATCAAGATGAAAACTAGTCCAAGAAACTGATTTTGAGGCTGGAATTTTTCTAAGTGTTGAAATTTCTTCAAGAGTTTTGCATGTGTGCTTTTTGGAGAGGTTGTTTTGATGTGTTCGGTTGGTCATTCTCTATGATGTTTTGTGCATTTGAAAGGTCATATTACATACTTTCATTTGAATCAAGTAATGTTTCCCTTAGATCTCGTATGTGATGGGTGTCGGGGCTTGAATATGAGCATGCAACCTGTTTGCTTGATTTGGGTTCAAACCTAGATTTGCAAAATCAGCTCAAACTCTATATTTGAGACCGATTTCAACTTAGTTCTTTTGTGTTTTAAGCTATGATTTTTATCTAATCTTGCTTCTTGCATATGGTAGTATAATTTTGATACTTTAGTTCCAGATGAGATTGCTTATGGGTTGAGATTGAAGGCCGCAAACATGGCTCGAGGAAGCTAGTTTAGGGTGATTTGATGCACGCCAAATGTTCAACGAAATGCGCAAACCAAGTTTCGATCTTGTAACGGTTGATTTGAGCTCGGTTATTGTGATATTCATGTGCTGTGTTGTTCAATGTTAGCATATATCGATTTAGGAAATTATTATTTTTATTTAAAAAAAAATAAAAATCCAAAAATCCAAAAATTTCAAAAAAAATATAGAAGTGATAGATGGTATCAAATTAAGGCAAAAATGACATCTATGAAATTTTTCTAATTTTAAAAGGTCATTTTCCTAATTTAATGCCATTTTGGTATTTTATGATCATTTTTGTAAATAATCCATTTTGCATAGATTAAAATTATCTAGAGTAATTTCATGCATATTTAAAATTCCCATTTCGCTCACGTGGGGTCCTGTCCAGGGCGTGATGATAACAAGGCCATGTAATATTATTTGCCCGACTTGTATCGGTCTTTCTTTTTCGCATTACTTTCAAGTCATTTCAATTTCTCGGATGTTTATTTACCGCACTACTTTTCAATAATTTGAGTGTAAATTTCTTTTCTAAATTATGTTAAGATTAGTTTAGACATTAAAAAAGAAAAACCTACAAAAACATTTGCATGGACACTTAGTGGTTTCATAAAGATTATAATAGGTAATCAAGATTGTGTGGCCATTTAGATAAACAACTTTCGAAGTTAGTGGTACTGTAAGAGCGCTAATAGAAACATTGGCGTAAACAAGTCTTTGTTCCTAGAAATCTTCTGGTTGCGTAGAAATCCAGACAACACTCCCATGTCTTGATTGGTTTCTAGCCGACCCCAATAGGCTAGTGGCGACTCCTAGAAATACATAGGCTCTTAAGAACTAAAAAACAAAATCCAATGTCGCATGAGGTATGGGCTTGAGAGAGCCCGCACTTAATCTAAGGCCACTTATCCGCCTCTTTAGGCAAATACTCCTAAACCTCTTCCTCTTCCCCTCGGACGGAAAAAGAGAGGTCAAGACAACTTGTCCATGATTGGTTTATTGCAAGAATTGGCTCCAGCAGAACGTGCCAAATGTGAACAAGATGGCAATGAAGACACTTTATCATATGAGTCCTGGTGAGAGATGACATGCTGAAGACATTGAGATTAATTAGAAATTCTCTTGAGTGTAATCCGTGTAAAATCGTCATTAGGGCATTTGTATATAAAAATAGTGTGAAGATGCATTTGTACTTCATTTGCATCTAATTAAATGAGATTTTTCATTAATTATATACTACCTGGAGTAATCCTACAATGCTGTTATATTTGCATTTCTTGTAATTTTTATCAAATATCAGAGTTGTAAATTCAATTTTTAATTATCTTTCTTTCTAATTTTTATTCAGCCAAAACAATTTAACTTAATTAAAAATATACAATGGGCTCAGGCCAACGTTTCAAGGACCGGCACGCGGGTCGACAAGGAAAATCTCTTGCTTGGCATGGCTCACCAGTTAATCCTATCTCAATTTATATAAGGAAATGGTTATTTGAAATTCAAAGTGATATTTTTATATATTTCTTACTAATAAATCCTTTTTATGCATCAAATAGCCATTTAAAAATGCATATTGAGTATACCGTTTTGTAATTTGACCTTTTTGCTATCGATTTTTTTTTTCATTATACTTAATTGTGTTTTTTGCTTAAAATATCTTATTAGTTCTATTAATATATTCATAAAATATTAAATTTAATTTTTATTATTGATACTTATTTTTCTGTATAAACATTTTACTTCTATTTTCATACTTTTTCCTTTTTCTAAATAAAGAGAAAAAGAGAGATTTCCTTAAGCAAATAGATAAAAATATGCTTTTACTTATGATAAGTCATTAGCATATATAATTATTGATTTTTAATTTTTCTTTATAAATATTTTAATTAAATTATGTTTCTCCATATTCTTACTTTTTCCATTTATTTTGAATTCAAGAGCGAAAGAAAGATTTCCTTAAACAAGACAACAAAAATATGCTTTTACTTATTAGAAGCCATATGCACTACATGTTAACCAAAAATATAATGGATGGTTGTAACTAAACAAAGTTCAGAGGAGCAATGCGTGTTTAACCTAGGTTTTTACTTCTATATTATGTTTGTTTCGCAAAATATGATTTAAAAAATATTTTCTTAAAAATGATCACTTGTAATGAATGAACGAAAATATTTTTGTCGTCCACAAAAATGTTTAGACATGAACCTCAACATTAGTGCTTGAGTCCACATAGGCTAGGTATGTGACCCTAGTGTCCATGCCAATGTTCTCGGCAACCATACTCGAGATCACAATGCCCTTGCACATATCTTTGCCAACCATGTTTGAGTACTTGACTCCTCATCTTGATTCCATCGAGTTTAGGGCTGGTTCATTGGTGGTTGGGCTTAGGTCCACAAAGGCTGGCCCAAGTGCCTCAAGGTAAGGCCCAAGACCCTAAGTTCTTACTCTTACAACCAAGTCACTAATGCTGGACTCGACACTCTAGTGCTATGGTGCTCGAGTCATAGGCATGCCATGCTTGGATACCTGACTTTTGTGCCCAAGTCATTGGCACTTAAGCCTAGATCCATAGAGGCTTAGCTTGGGACCCTTGGGCTTGGGTCCATCAAGGCGGGCCCAAGTCCACAAAGGTCAAGCTTAGGTCCACAGTGTCATTGCTTAGTTCTCAATGGCTATGTTTGGAAACCTGACTTCCACACCTAAGCCATCGATATTCCGGCTTGAGTCCACTAAGGTTGAGCTCGGAGACCTAGTTGCCATGCTTGAGCCCTGAAGACTAAACCAAGGTACCTTGCTCTTGTGTTCAAGTCACCAATGCCTTGCTTGGGTCCATGGAGGCTGGGTTTGAGATAGTGGTGCCCAAACTTGGTGGCTATGCTGTGGGACATGGCTCCCATGCCCATGTAAGTACTGCTCGGGACCCCAATTTGATGCTTGGGCTAGAGCCTTGGTCCATAGAGGCCAAGCTTAGGACCTTGGTGCCTATACTTGAGTCCATGAAAGCCATGCCTAATACCTAGCTCCTATGGCCAAGTCATCGACGCCTTTTGGTTCCATGGAGGTCAGGCCCAAGTCCTAGTCCCTAACAACCATGCTTGAGTACTCGGCTCTCGTGCTAATATCACAGGTGCCCGGGGTTGGGTCAATATAGGCTAGGCCCATGACCCTCATTATAAGTCCATAAGGTGTAGCTCAAAGTCTTGATGCTTGAGTGCTCGATTCCTGTAACCAAGTCATTAGTTTTGGCTAATGGACTCTCACCATCTAGGGTGTAGTGTATCAAAGATTGAGTTATCAATTATCCCAAAAGGCTAATGCTAGAGGAATCATTTTGCAAGGCATAGCTTTCTTTTCCTCTGGCTGCTAAGATGCGTGATAATACTTTGTTCCATAATCCTGGGGAGAGGTGACTCTCCATTCACCACCCCCATAGGGATGGTCTGTAGGGCTATTTCTCAATCTTCTTGACTTACCTCTATGGAGTTGAATCACTCACTCAAGACCTTTGGTTTCTACTCGACCCCCCTTACCCAATCTCTAGAGAAGAAGTCAATTTGACAACACTAATGAGTTGTTGGCCCAATTTAAATTGAACTTATCCATTTGTTGGCTGTTGCAATTTTTTTTTTTCTCTATTATATAGGAAGAACATTTATAGAAGGAATTGAGTTGCTCAAGCTCTTTAGACATTAATTCAACGTTCATTGAACCATTATAAATTCACATAACTAATCATGGGCATTTACCAAAGAATAATAAAATCCTAAAGTGCGTTCGTCATCATTTATTAACCTTTTTGGTCTTAATTCTTGGATGAAAAGTCATGGATATGATGGTTGTGATTAGTAGTTTCTTACTGAACCCGTTATCATGTCAAGATTGGAAACACATTTTAAACCTCAAAAATGGTTTTTCCCCCTTGTAAGAAGTCTTTTACATCCATATTGCCACTAAAATTTCCATAGTCACTTTTTAACCATTCAGAACTAGTTGCCCATCTTTCACAATGTACGAAAGTCCGTGATTTCCAGATTTCAATTGCACATTATGAAACTAGGGTTCACAAGCATTCCAAGACATAAGAAAAAGTGGGCTGATAGGATGTTGGATGGGAAAGTAATCGTTGATCGATCGAATTTTGGTCAAACATTTTAATACCCAAAAAAGATCCAAGAACTTAAAACTATATTTGGAGGTCTTGATCTCAAATGGAACTTTTAAGATCTCCAAGTTGTAGTAAATGATCTTTTTTCCTTGAATGTCTCAAGTCACCGAAACGACGTTTGATTCATATATCATGTCTTAGACCTTGGTACGGGCAAAAACCTCAGTTTTGTGATTTTGCAATTTTATCTAGCGAAATTGAGCTTCTTGAAAAGCTCTTGACACAAGCAACCCAACATGGTAAAAATCAAGTGATATGAACATATTAGACAAAGAAAAAGTGGGCAAAATTTGAGGCGCTACAATGTTGGTCTCGGAATTTTTACATATTTCCATAAAAACGCATCCAGTGGAAAGTATTTTTCTAGACAAGCAAATCAAAAAAAGAAAGTTTTCATCGGATAAGTGAATTAAATTCAATTACCAGAATTAAAAACTATATACATCTCAGTGCATTGATCTTGTCATAGGAACGATTTTTCGTGCAACAATTTTAAAGCCTAATTTTTGTCCTCTCTCATGTATATAGACATTGCAATTAAATACTTTCTTGGGTGTGTTGGCCAAATTATTTGTCATAGGAATCATTGTAAGATCAAGTTTTCTTTTGGAACAAAGAACTTGTTCCCCAAAAACCAGCCAAGAGAACTAGTTCCGACCTTAGAATCGCATCGAACCAGTCCTAGGCTAGTTTTCAGGGATCAAAAGTAGATTTTATCGAAATTGGCTTTCAATTGACTCAATCAAGTCAGTCCCTCGAATTGAAGCAGCCTGTTTGCAAGTCCGTACACGCGAGGAGTGCCACATACAACATTTGTATCACGCATCATGAGCCATCACTGGATGGATGATTGGTGAAAAATTTAAATATTTGATTCAATGTACCATCTTTCAGTCATGTATGAGTTACTAGCAAAGTTGTGAAAAAGCTTACGAACCGATCACCATAAGAACGATCATATTCGGCTGTGGGTTGGTAGATAACAACGTAGGTTCTCTCTCTCTCTCCCCGCACGTGCAAAGTCTCCCTAAGCCAAGGTCGTTAGATTTTTTTTTTTATTTGTCGGTCTTACTCCATTTCTATTCTAACTCTTACTCTTAGATTTTTGCTCTGTCTCTTAGAAGGGCGTAGGAGTTGAAATCCACTCCTAAAACTAAATCGTCTCCACCCCACCCTCGAGAAGGTGGGGATTCGAACCCCCCACCTCCCACTAGGGCAACCCCAGTGATTAGCCAAGTTTGTTAGATGAGAGTAAGAGGAAACGAGAGAATTTCCAGTTTTTCTGATAAGCATAGACACTGGTTTAGTCCAACTTTGTCTTGACTAGATATCTAACCTATCACCCCACAAACAACCACGCTGACCGATAGGAATCTGAAAAGGGCTAGAGGAAATGCGTTAACCGGTGAAAAGAATGAGACAAGAAGGCCAACATATTTTTTTCTTATGCAGATTCCAAACGGGGAGTGCTGGCTCTAATTTTGGACTCTACCTAGCGTCATTGTAACCCAAAGTTTCATTTTCAATTGGAAGGATCAAATCGACATGTTCCTGTGTCAGCTCTCACTCTCACCTACCAGGCCACAACAAGGGAACCGTAAAATATGAATAATTTAGGACAATAATTAGAACCCCGAAAGGCAAAGCAATGATGATAGAAGGTTACAAAGAGAGAGAGAGAGAGAGAGAGAATCTCCTTGTATATATAATGGGCGGTTGTGCATGGGCCTCTTGTAACATATTAACCATTGCCTATAAACTGAGAGAGAGAGAGAGAGAGAGAGAGAGAGAGAGAGAGGGTTTTGAAGGTGAATTGCAATGGAGGGTACCAACCAGCAATGCATGATTCTAAGGGTTTTAGTTCTGATCCTGTCTTGTAATATTCTTATAGCTTTCTCTGCCGCAACAGACACCAAACGTTTTTATTTCAATGTAAGCTCTCTCTCTTCCACTTTCTTTCTAAATGTGTCTGTGAAATCACCTACGTGACATGGATGAGAAGGGAGAGAAAAGAAAGAACTTGAAACTCGAGCAAACGTGTTCTGCATAATTTCCTTCTTAAAATTTTGCGTTGGTTGGTTTTGGGCAACTATTATCCGAAAAACTAACTCAAAATGTGAGATATTTCCTCGCACTTATAAATCGACCACTAATTCTTTTCACAATCGATATGAGATATTCCTAACGGTACATAACTATGACATCTGAGATTAGTTTAACTTAAAAACCCTACTCTCCAAATATTTGCTATCCCTTAGGTGGAGTGGAAACAAGTGACCCGACTGTGCCACACGAAGTCGCTTTTGACGGTGAACGGCAAATACCCGGGGCCAACCATCGCCGTCTACGAAGGCGACCACGTCGAAGTCAAAGTCACCAATCGCATCACCAAGAACACCACGATCCACTGGTAACATATCAAAGCATGCACGCACATGATTAATTGGTTCTTATTATGTTGGGCTGCACATCATTGTACTTTTCATTCACTTTTTCCTATTTCATTATTACATGAATATCTCCCGTTCTTTGCTTCTTTTCTCGATCATCATGCTGTTCTGGTCAATGGTACGAAATGAGCCCCTCGAATCCGACCGGGCCCGTTCCTTTTGCCATCGCACGAGGATATCAATTTTTCTAGCATGCAAGCTGCTCTTTTTCGCACACTAGCTATGTCAAAAAATAAAATATAATGGAAAGACAAATGTTTGTTTTAGGTAATATGTTTAGGAGAGAGTCACTCAATTCAAAGGATCTATAGTGCATAGATGTGCATAAACTCAATTAAGGAATTCTTGGCATCTTCTCCACTTAATTTAAGTTAAGATTAAACTTTTTTAAACCGGAAGCCAAAAGGGTTTTGGACACTTCCAATGGTTTGTCCTATTCATGGAAACATTGGAAAGTGCCTAAAGAAGGCGGCTTATGAAAAATTTGTAATTCTGCTCATATGAACTCAACCTTTGATTAGAAGCCCTTTCGATTTAGTTCATTTTGAAAAGCTTACGAATGTTAATGATGGAGGTGGTGTTGATGTTGTCATCTTGGGCATAGGCATGGCATAAGGCAGTACAGGACGGCCTGGGCGGATGGACCGGCCTACATAACCCAGTGCCCCATAAAAGGAGGGCACACCTACACCTATAAGTTCAGTGTGGCGGACCAAAGAGGCACCCTTCTATGGCACGCCCATTTCTCTTGGCAAAGAGCCTCCGTACATGGTGCCTTCATCATCTACCCCCGCTTGCCCTACCCATTCTCACCCAAGATTGAAGCTGAAATCCCCATCATTTTCGGTAATGCTTAGCTATCTTATTAGATAATACCCTTTAAATAAATTTAAATGCATTGATATTCATCTCAATATGATATGCTTCGCATGAAATTGACTCGAATATATTTGAGAGGGTTTTTAATACCAAATTTGTGAGCTAAAAGTTAAGATATCGTATCTCTTAACTAATCACATTTGACATATTGTTGAAGTAAATCTTAAAAATGACACATTAAATGTCTTTCTACTTTTGCACATAGTGCATGTCACATGTAGTGTATCCGACAGGTCCACTTCTATGTCCGAGAACTTTGACCCACATCATGCAACCAATGTCCCCTTTGTGTTCGTTTGTTCAGAATTCATGTATGCAAATGAATATGATGGCCAAGGCCTTTTTCACTTTCGCTCCCTCACTCTGAATTATTTTTTGTTTCTGTCTGTACTGCTTTCTGACTTGGAATTGCACCTGGTTTGACCCTAAACAATAGGTGAATGGTGGAATGCGGATGTTGATGCAGTGGAGGGTGAAATGATGTATGGTGGTGGACCTAATTTCTCAGACGCTTACACCATCAATGGCCTTCCAGGTCCTCTCTATCCTTGCTCTGCCAAAGGTATCATAATACTAGTGCCTTCTCAATCAGATGTTTTTCTTTTGCTCTTTCTCAAAACTTTAGTTCCTTCCCTTTTTTTGGATGGGCTATGATCACCTATTGTAGTTTAATCTCCAATTGCTTCCTGCCTCTGCAGATACGTTCATCCGGGCCGTGGAACCGGGCAAGACGTACCTGCTTCGGATCATCAACGCCGCACTCAATCACGAGCTCTTCTTCGCAGTGGCCAACCACTCACTGAAGGTGGTCGAGATCGACGCGACCTACACGAAGCCCTTTTCAATCCGGGCCATAATGATTGCTCCGGGGCAGACCACGAATGTCCTGCTCCGGACAAACCGAGCGCCGGACCCCTCAGGAATGTTCCCAATGGCAGCCGCTCCTTACCTCTCCTCCGTTTTCCCCTTTGATAATTCCACAACACTGGGCTTTTTAAAATACAAAGGCCCCAATTCTAGTGGCAGAAGCATCAAGCCTAGCGTCGTGGTCCCTAATCTTCCTAAAATGACCGACACAACCTTTGCGACAAAGTTCTCGGACAAGCTCAAGAGCCTTGCAACACCTCAATACCCATGTAGGGTCCCCAAGGCAATCGATAGGAGAGTGATCACCACCATCAGCCTCAACCTCCAAGATTGTCCACCGAATCGAACTTGCAAGGGCTATGCCGGGAAGCGGTTCTTTGCATCGATGAACAACCAGTCCTTCGTCCGCCCGCTAATGTCGATCCTTGAGAGGCACTACAAGAACCTCACCGCGAGCAAGATGCTAACCTCGACCTTCCCGGAGCGGCCCCCAAAGGCCTTCAATTTCACCGGAGTCAACCCCCTCACGAAGAACATGAATACCGAGTTCGGAAGAAAGCTCCTGGTGGTGCCGTTCGGCACCAACTTGGAGATTGTGCTCCAGGACACGAGCTTCCTTAGCCCCGAGAACCATCCCATCCACGTCCACGGTCACAACTTCTTCATCATGGGGCGGGGTTTCGGGAACTACGATGCCAACGTCGATCCCGCGGGCTATAACCTCGTCGACCCGCCCGAGAGGAACACGGTGGCGGTCCCCGTCGGGGGATGGGCCGCGATCCGCCTGAAGGCTGATAACCCGGGGGCTTGGTTCATCCATTGCCACCTTGAGGAGCACACTACATGGGGCCTTGCCATGGCCTTCATTGTACCCAATGGGCCTGGCCCTTCTCAATGCTTGCTGCCTCCTCCTGATGATCTTCCCTTATGTTGAGATGAAGACATTTATCCAAGCAACACTCGCTATCTTTTTCGGCCCTTTGCTCTGTTTTCCTTTGCTTTGTTGTGTATTAGATTTGTTAGGTTAGTGTCTGTGGAGAGGTTATAATGACGGCAATATAATTTTAGCAAAGAAGGGTTGGTGATTGGGATTCATTTAAGCATCAGTAAAGAAAGCCTTTTGTAAACAATAATGTCACTGTAGTAATATAAGTATTGTTATTTAAGGCATGATCTTGTGGGTAGATAGATGGATTCTTTTCTTACGATTAAAGTTTTGGTGCGAGTAAAGTTCCTCCATTTTCTTATGTAACTGTGACTTAATGAACCATCCTCTTAGTATCATGAATATATTGCCATTAACCTCAATGAAGAAGTATCCAAGTCTTCTCTTTGGTGCACTTGTTTTGCAAAAAACCAATAACTTACAAAAGATTTTTCTAACTTCAGTCAATTGTATCACTTAATCTTCTTTATTAATAAAAATGTACAGGCATAAGTTGTGCTTATTAAGGAAAATATTAACGTAAACTTATTTTCCAAACAATATAAATGGTCAAAGTTAATAAAGTTTTTTTCCTAGTTACTGATTTTTTGCAAAACAAACCCTATAGATTTGCTCAACAGCATTGATAACTCAAATAGTTTCATATACAACGTGGGACTAGTAAAAAGAATTGTTAGAACTTATAGAAATCCCATGGCAAGATTCAATTTCCTTTCAATCTCAAGCGTTGCTCTCCCAACGGCAGGTTTGTCCTCCCTATTACCTCGCTTAGGCGTACTTGGAGAATACCTAAAAGAATTTTTCCCACCCGTCCTCGGTTGGGAGCACCGAGATCATATTTCCATGGGCCACATTGGAGTTTGTAAGCCCAAACCAAGGTGGCCCACGATTGAGTTTGTAGTTCGCTTGGGAAGCCCATCTATAAAGATGCCAATGGGTCACATAATCTGAGCTCATTTTCTTGGTCGATTATTTCCATCTCGGCTCGTGACTTACCAACACCGCCGACCTCTACGGTACAACTTGAGTCCATGTTCGTCTTGACCATGAAATCTATAGAAATGGGCTGTCTGAGGGCATGATTGGTTTATTGCAAGAATTGGCTCTAGCAGAATGTGCCAAATGTGAACAAGATGACAATGATGACACTTTATCGTATGAGGCCTGGTGAGAGACAACATGTTGAAGACATTGAGATTAATTAGAAATTCTTGAGTGTAATCCGTGTAAAAATAATCCGTCATTAGGGCACTTGTATTTAAAAATAATGTGAAGATGCATATGTACTTCATTTGCGTCTAATTAAATGAGATTTTTCATTAATTATATACTACTTGGAGTAATCCTACAATGCTGTTATATTTGCATTTCTTGTAATTTTTGTCAAATATCGGAGTTGTAAATTCAATTTTTAATTATTGTTCTTTCTAATTTTTATTCAGCCAAAAAAATTTAACTCAATTAAAAAATATACAAGGGGTTCGACTCGGGCCAACGTTTCGGGGACCGGCCTGCGGGTTGACAAGGAAAATCTCTTGCTTGGCATGGCCCACTAGTTAACCCTATCTCAATTTATATAAGGAAATTGTTATTTGAAATTCAAAGTGATATTTTTAAATATTTCTTACTAATAAATCCTTTTTATGCATCACATAGCCATTTAAAAATGCATATAGAGTATACCATTTTGTAATTTGACCTTTTTGTTATCGATTTTTTTTTTCATTATACTTAATTGTGTTTTTTCCTTAAAATATCTTATTAATTCTATTAATATATTTATAAAATATTCAATTTTTTTAACATTATCATTGATACTTATTTTTCTGTATAAACATTTTACTTCTATTTTCATAGTTTTTCCTTTTTCTAAATAAAGAGAAAAAGAAAGATTTCCTTGAGCAAAGAGATAAAAATACGCTTTTACTTATTATAAGTCATTAGCATGTATAATTATTGATACTTAATTTTTCTTTATGAATCTTTTAATTAGATTATGTTTCTCCATATTCTTATTTTTTTATTTATTTTGAATTCAAGAGCGAAAGAAAGATTTCCTTAAACAAGATAATAAAAATATCCTTTAACTTATTAGAAGCCATATGCACTACATGGTAACCAAAAATATAATGGACGGTTGTAACTAAACAAAGTTCAAAGGAGCAATGCGTGTTTAACGTAGGTTTTTACTCCTACATTTTGTTTGTTTCGCGAAAAATAAATGATTTAAAAAATATCTTCATAAAAATGATCACTTGTGATGAATGAACAAAAATATTTTTATTGTCCACAAATATGTTTAGACACAAACCTCGACATTAGTGCTTGGGTCCACATAGGCTAGGTATGTGACCCTAGTGCCCATGCCAAGATTCTCGGCAACCATACTCGAGATCGCAATGCCCGTGCCCATATCTTTGCCAACCATGTCTAAGTACTTGACTCCTCCTCTTGATACCATCGAGTCTACGACTGGTTCCTTGGTGGTTGGGCTTGGGTCCACAAAGGCTAGGCTCAGGTGACCAAAGGTAAGGCCCAAGACCCTAAATTCTTACTCTTGCAACCAAGTCACTAACGCTCGGACTCAAGACTCCGGTGCTAAGGTGCTTGTTGGATACTTGACTTTTCTGCCCAAGTAATTGGTGCTTAAGCCTAGATCCATAGAGGCTTAGCATGGGACCCTAATTTGGTGCTTGGGCTTGGGTCCATCAAAGCGGGCCCAAGTCCATAAAGGTTAAGCTTAGGTCCACAGTGTCAGTGCTTAGTTCTCAATGGCTATGTTTGGAAACTTGACTTCTAGACCCAAGTCATTGGCACTCGGGCTTGAGTCCACTAAGGTTGAGCTTGGAGACCTAGTTGCCATGCTTAAGCCCTGGCGGTTAAACTTAGGTACCTTGCTCTTGTGTTCAAGTAACCATTGCCTTGCTTGGGTCCATGGAGGTTGGGTTTGAGATCGTGGTGCCCAAACTTGGTGGCTATGTCATGGGACATGGCTCCCACGCCCATGTAAGTACCACTGGGGACCCCAATTTAATGCTTGGGCTAGAGCTTCAGTCTATAGAGGCCAAGCTTAGGATCTTGGTGCTCATACTTGAGTCCATGAAAGTCATGCCTAATACCTAGCTCCTATGGTCAACTGACCGACGCCTTTTGGGTCCATGGAGGTCAGGCCCAAGACCTAGTCTCTAACAACCATGCTAGAGTACCCGGCTCTCATGTTGATATCACAGGTGCCCAGGGTTAGGTCAATAGAGGCTAGGCCCAAGACCCTCATCTGGCTCACGAGCCTAAGTCCATAAGGTCTAGCTCAAGGGCTTGATGCTCAAGTACTCAATTCCTATAACCAAGTCATCAATTTCGGCTAATGGACTCTCAAAATCTAGGGTGTAGTGTATTAAAGATTGAGTTATCAATTATCCCAAGAGGCTAATGCTAGAGGAATCATTATTGCAAGGCATAGCTTTCTTTTGCTTTGGCTACTAAGATGCATGATAACACTTTGTTCTGTAGTCTTGGGGAGAGGTGACTCTCCATTCACCACCCCCATAGGGATGGTCTGTAGGGCTATTTCTCAATCTTCTTGATTTACCTCTACGGAGCCGAATCGCTCACTCAAGACCTTTGGTTTCTACTCAACCCCCTTACTCAACCTCTATAGAAGAAGCCAATCTAGCAACATTAATGAGTTGTTGGTCTAATTGGGAAATCCCATGGCTTAGCCTTATTTCTCTTGTTCTTAGGTTGCGTTCCTCCATTAGCAGGTGAGAGCACTATTATGATGAGTGAGCCTACATATATGCCATAGACAAAATCATAAGGCTCAATGTGGAATGGGCCAAAATAGATAATATTTCGAATGGGTTAAACTAGGGATATCACAATAAGATCCCAATTCACAAATCTCTCAGCTCAAGAAATTCTTAACTCATAGAAGTACATGGAAATGATATGCCCATCCACCTACTCGAAGGACGCATTTTCAAATATGATCAACATTAACCTATCATGATGCGTTTGGGCTAGGGTTCACCAAGGTTGGGCTTGGTTCCTCGTGGTGGGGCCCAAGTGCTAAGGTTCTCGACTATTGTGTGCTAGCAACCAGCTCCCTTGCCCAAGTTACTGTAGCCCAAGGCTGGAACCATAGAGATCAGGTCTGAGATCTCAATGCTTGCTAGAGTCCTCAATAGCCATGCTCGGGACCTCGAGGACCATGCCTAGGTTGCCGACAGCTATGTGCAAGTCTCGGGCAACTAGCCAAGGTCCTCAATGGCACTCAAATGAATGTGTTTTAGAAGTTAAGGCTCTTAAGTGGTCGGAAAAAGATTATAACTCTTAAATGGGTGTCGTATGAAAGTTATTGCACTTGTGGTATCCTTATCCCAAAGATTGAGTAATTGATTCTCTTGATAGGCTAATGCTAAAAGAATCATTATTGTAAGGCATAACTTTCTTTTCCTCTAGCTACTAAGATATGCAATAACCCTTTGTTCCATAGTCCTAGGGTGGGGTGACTCTCCATTTACCGCCCCATAGGGATGGTCTATAGGCTATTTCTCAATCTTTGTGACTTACTCCTATGGAGCCAAATTGATCACTCAATATCTTTGGTCTCTACTTGACCCCCTTACTCTCCTCTATAAAAGAAGCCAACCTAGTAGCATTCATGAGTCGTTGGCCCAATAGGGAATTCCCATGGCTTAGTCTTGTATCTTTTATTCATAGGTTATGTCCCTCCATTGAAAGGTGAGAGCACTACTAAGATGGGTAATCTCTTGAAAAAGTGCCTATCTATACACTAAAAGATAAAATCGTGAGGTTTTGTATAGATAAGCCAAAGTACATAATATCTCTAGTGAGTTAAACTAAGAATATCACAACAGGATCCTGATTAGATGATCTCTTTGTTCGAGACGAACCCGACTCAAACGGGTGTGGCACAGTTGTTGATCTATTTGAATAATGTAGTCTCAAATATAACCAACATTAACCTATCATCATGTGTTTGGGCCTAGGCCCACTAAGGTTTGGCTTGGTTTCTCACGTCGGGCCCAAGTGCCAAGGTTCTTGACTGTTGTGCACTAGTAACGGGCTCCTTTGCCTAGGTTACTGTAGCCCAAGGCTAGTCCATAGAGCTCAAGTTTGGGATCTTAGTGCTCATGCTAGAGTCCTCAATGGCCATGCTCATGACCTTGATGGTCATGCCTTGATCCCCAACGGTTGTGTGCAAGTCCTTAGCAACCATGCATAGGTCCTTGGTGGCCTTCTCTGGTGTCTGGCCTCAGCATGTTTCTTTAGGAAAATTAAACCAAATTTTCTTTTCAAATGATGAAAAATAATTTAATAGTTTATTTTCAGATTTCAGCCAAATATTGGAAAAAAGTTATGATTTTCTTGAAAAATGAATTTTGAAAAAATATATTATAGAAAATGTCAAATTTTCTACAAAACAAGTGAAGCCTAAGTTTGAGAGAGTTTTGCATAATTTTCTTCATTTTCTATTGTTGAAGTCTTAGTTGATTATTGTTAACGCAAAATCCGACTTGAAACATTTAAAGCAAAGTTATGTCAAGAATGCCATTCTTGTCTTTCTCCAGTGACTCCATGCATTAAATCGATATAATAAATCTCAACAATAATGCACTTCAATGGCATCGCTTTTTTCTTGTGACAAAGAGGCTTAGATACATTCAATGGCAGCAGGCTCCTAGTACTCTACTGGGCACCAACGAGTTAAGCCGCACATTCTTTGAGGAGCCCCCCTTGAGTTAAAAGCAGTTCATATAAATCATGAGTTCATCATGAATTTGCATAAAAAATAAAGAAAACAATGAAAAGTTTCTCGGGGTAAACTGAAAAGGAGAGAACAGGAGTAACTTTAGGCTCAAGCGCATGCGTGCCACTTTTAGCTGAGCTCGAATTTTCATTTATCTTTCCAAAAGCTAGCTCGAATTTCGGAGTCTCCATTAACCTAATTCTGCTTCTTGCACTGTCAGAGGGAAAATGAGAACTTTTTATGCTCCTTTTAGGACATATCATAAGCAACCTCTCTTTAATTAGAGTTATCACCATAAATTTTTTTTTGATATATTCATGCCATGATTACTCCAAACTAATTTTCAGGTTTTAAAAAATCCCAAATTAGAACATTCGCGACAAATCTACCAAAAACTCAGGATGAAATTGGGACAAGAATTAGGGATTTTAGCACATTTTTGAAACTTGAGGGAATTCCGATGACAAAATTAACATGTATCCCAATCTCATTTCATTTCTTTAGATCTAGCTTCCCCAAATTGACACCTTAGGAGACTTATTTCTATTGAACCTCCATACTAGATCCATCTCTCACCGATCATCCAAGTTATTGTTACATGTGTTTCCACTTTAGCAATTTAACAGGAATATTAAATAGTGGTTAACGCAGAATATATTAATCATGAGTATACCTATTTGGTATTTTTTTGTGACATGAAAATTAATTTGGCTAAATTGATCATGGATGCACTGATTATACTAATCCTTCTAATTCATGTCCAATTCCGACTCATTTTGTATAAATTAACACAAAATATTTCATCCACACAGAAAATCTAACAAGTTATTTTTATGAATGACAGGTTGGAATTATCGTTAACAAACTCCAACCTGAAAGCTCGAGTGATATTGGATATATTACTGATACTCGAATAAAAGGAATTTCACATCAAAGGACTCAATTCATTGTTTGTTGCTGAGGAGGCCCCACTCGAATGATGCATCTTTTCATGTATTTCTAGTTTAATCTTTTCGAAATTCCAGACGGACAGAAGAATATTGTTAGTGGAATGCCTGCAATAAAGAATGTTGGGTACTAGAGTGATAATTATTAATGACGAAATTCTCCTTTTATTTTTCAGATTTTGACCGAAAAAAGAATCTCTGAGTCATGCTACTAAAATCCAAAAGCTAGAACATATGAGCTACGATTATGTAAGCAGTTTTTAAGAGTTATTCATCGATATTAGGGAATCCCCAACGAATTGTTTACCTTAAAACTATAGTTTTATATTCTGATTAGTATAAACTATGGTATCTTTTGTACTATGATCACTTACTTCGTCAGAAACCTCCATCCCAAAATCTTTCTTTCACCGAAGCCCTTATCCCAAATTAAAAGGCGACGTTAGCTAATCTGTCTTAAACCTATCGAATAAATACCAATTGAGTTCTAAACATTTAATTTTTTTCAATTTAGTTCTAAACTTTTGTGCAAAAATATGAATGCATTTTTGTCGGCCAATTCTCACCGAAAATCGTTGACGTGACAGTGTGTCATATAGGACGGTCAGCGATAACTAGACTACCATTAGTTAGCGATTTCCAGTGAAAATTGATTAGGAGGATTACATTGGAAATTTTGCACAAAGATTTATAATTAAATTAGCAAAATTGGAAAGTTGAGAATTAGATTAGCATTTGTACGTTAGGTTTATAATCAATTAGGTAACTATCCACAAATTAAAATAACAAGTGCAACATAATATAATAGGAACTTATTTATGTCTCTATCTAGGAATTTTTCTTGCTTTCGTGGTAATGAAAGCTACTTACATTGGAAATAATTACTAGTGCAATAAAACAATCACTATCTTAGGATGCCATCCGTATTTAATTTTTTATGCAGGGGGAATGCTTTCTCTTCCTTTTTTTGGCACATATCGAAGCGTGCCATGAAGTCCTGTCACAACCATGGTCAGACTGGTCTGTCCAATTCGCCAGCCGATCATGTTGGCGTGGACCTCTCAGGGTTTTGTCTCGAACACACACGAGTCGAGTCTCGTGAAGAATTGAACAAAAAAAATCCCTGGCTTGGCACCTGTGACTCCCTCGAATACCACTCGATTTAATACAACATCATCCGTCAAGTGGCTTTCACGATTCCGATTTCGGTCCTACCGAGATAGGATGAATGTCGGGTTCATGAAATGTCCCACCAATCTCACAAATTGAATAAAGTAATCGAATTAATATCAGGGTTGTTCACAAAGAGTTTCATTTCCCACAAAAAAACTATTGTATTCAACATAATTATAGGTCAGTTAATTGGGATGATTGACCAAGAAAAATGGTGATTTCAATATATATGAACATCTATATTAGTCTCCATCCTTTTGTATGATTTCTAACTGCGACATAGAATAGTTCGTATGCATAATTACTCTCTTCAAGATAATTGATGTGATTCCGGCGAAGAAGATAATAAAAACGAAAAAATTAAAATTTGCAAATGGGTGTTTAAACAAAGGGTTATATTCATAATCAAATGAACTATTTTCCTATACCCACATTGGCAATTGTCAATAAGTGAGTGACGTTTTCAATAGTAGAAATATGCCATGGTCCCATTGATTTGCCAAGCAACAATAGCCACCATGGCCCTTTCATAGCCCAACTTACACCTTCAATCTTAGCCACAACTGCAAGGACACACACTGAGATTTGAATCCCCACCGCACACACTAGTCAAATGCAAGCTAGCTAATGATAGATCTAAACTAGCCCTTTAATCTCATCATTTGATTAATGTTTAATTGTAAACCCACATGACAAGATGTCGTCTTTCATGGATATTCAATTCAAAGTGAAAAAGGACACATGTATCATCAACAATATTGTCTTTCAATCGATTATAGAAGCGAGTAAAATTGCTATAGATGTGATTTCGAATGTTCTTGTGAATTCCAACATTCATACCATGCACCGTATAGCAAATTAAAAATTTGTACTCTATGGCCTTAAAAAGGAATGATGAAACTAATTTCATCACTTAAAAAACAAAACTGCATACTTTCATCGAAGTTGTTTATTTCTTCTTTTTCGACAATACAACATATTCAAATCTTCGACTTTATTAATTCTCATAGATGCATGCAAATTGCTCTATCCACATGTATTGGGTAAGACTCTATTCATAAAATAGTGAGCATGGGTTTTAAGTATTATTGTGAATATGAGTGAGCATGGGTTTTAAGTATTATTGTGAATATGAGATGCTGTGCTTGAGGTACATAATATCTTGTGTTGGATCCGAAATGTTTAATTACTCGGTCAATCTTTCGACATTCATCATCCAAGTTTTTGGTTGACTTTTTCACGTAGGAAACATACTATCATCATTACAGCTAATTCTGTTTTACGTGAACATATATGGCAAAAAAGGTCTCCATGAACATGGCTTAGTATCAAGATTCTCTCCTACCCCATCCAAACTACCCAACACCTTCATGAATGATTTCTCCATGATACTACCTTCCAACCCCCCTACAAATGACTACTCGAAAGACAGTACTTGAATTTGGACCCATTCTCAGAGAAAACGAAAATTTCGTGCATCGATTACGTTGAGATAATCGGTCAATGCTGTCATGCATGTAATAAATACTCAAATCAATATTTTGTATTTACTTTTTAAAAGATTTTTGTTCACGAGTTAAACATACACC
This sequence comes from Eucalyptus pumila, assembly GCA_016097595.1. NCBI lineage: Eukaryota > Viridiplantae > Streptophyta > Magnoliopsida > Myrtales > Myrtaceae > Eucalyptus > Eucalyptus pumila. Next base: position 68,737,077 of record CM027851.1, read on the forward strand.
TTCATGAATGATTTATGTGTAATCACTGTCTTCAGAATTGACATATTTCTAATTAAGTATGCTCAACAAGTTCGATCCAATGTCGAAATTTCAATTTTCACAGCTAGGTTGCCATTGTCGTTTGGAGCTGACTGCTGTACTAAATGCTGCAGCAGCACCTCAAAGGAGTAAAGCAGGGGTTCCAAAGCTTACTCCAAGCCCCACCATCCTGTCTCCTCTCTCTCTCTCTCTTCTTTTTTTCCACCACCTTTCATCAATTTACACTCATCATCGTCCCTCTCTCTTTTGCACACAAAAAAGCAAAAGACCCCATTGAAGCTCTCCTTCCTCCCTCCTCCTCATTCCTCCTCTCTCTCTCTCTCTCTCTCTTCTTTTTTCTCTCTCTACCAATGTCCCTCCACCCACCATTCTTGATCTCGATCCTCCTCCTCCTCCTCACCGTTCTCTCGCCGGCTCTCTCCACCGCGGACCACCCGGAGCCGGAGCCGGAGCCGGCCATTGTCCAGCCACTCCATGTGAACCCATCACCGGCCGCCACCATCCCCGCCTTCCCGGAGCAGTCCGCCGCCGCGGGCTGCCCCCTGGACCTCCCCGACGAGCTCTTCCGCGGCGTGCGGTCCGCTTGCGGCGGCGGCGGCGGCGGCTCGTGGGGGGACCTCCAGCGCACCCGGTGCTGCCCCGTGCTGGCCGCGTGGCTCTACTCCGCCTACTCCTCCACCGCCCTGGGCAGCGCCGCCGCAGCAGCCGGCGCGGCCGGCGGAGGGGCGGGGGGCCGGACCCCGGCGTACGACATGCCGCTGCTGCCGGACGACTCGGAGACGTGCGTGGACGGGCTCGGGAAGGCGTTCAGGGAGAGAGGGGTGGCGCTGGCGCGGCCGAACGAGACGTGCGACGTCGTGTACTGCTACTGCGGCATAAGGCTGCACCCCCTGAGCTGCCCCGCGGCGTTCTCGGTGAACCGGCGGGGGAAGCTGGTCGGGGACGAGAGCGTGAGGAGGCTGGAGCGAGACTGCCGGAGTGGGAACGGGTTTCCGGGTCTCGGCGGGTGCTCCAAGTGCCTGAAGAGTCTCCACCAGGTCAGTCATTTCAGCAGAGTCTCAAATTCTTGCTAATTTAGCGCACGATTCTGCGGGTTTCTTGCTGCTGCAATTTTGATTTCGATTGGTGGGTATGCCAGGAATGCGACTGGGGTTGGTAAAGTTCCTTTCTTTTCTCTTTATCTTCTGCAATTTAGGTGCTGAGAGCCTGAGAGGGGCACCATGCAAGAATGTATAGAGCTTGCTGAGTTAGTACTTGAGCCTGGTTGGACTCTAGGCATGTTACAATAGGCTAATTGCTCAAAATCGTTTTCCGGGATTGCCCGAAAATGTGATCTTGAATATGCTTTAAGACGGTTACTTCTCGAGCCTCATTTGAAGAAATGAGTAGTAAAGAAACTAGAGAAGGTCGAGTAGTGATAGCATTTTGCCTCAATGACCATGACCAAGAAATGAATCAAAATAGCGTGTTGCCGAAGACTTCTATGCTTTTTGGTGTGTTTTGATCTCAATCTGTGCTGGTATAGAAAGCACATCGATGACTCTGCTTCAGAACATTGTCGCTCATGAATTGCTAATTCTGACATTGATAGGCGTTTTGGGAACCTCATGCTTAAGATTTTATTAATCTTGCATCTCTCGCAAAGTTGGATCGACAATGCAATTTCTGTTCAGGCGTAATTGTGAAGGGGAAAGGACTAAAAGAGCAAACAAAAGTAGGGCTTCCAATGCGTCTCTGTCATAGCTTGAAGCCTAAGTGTTGTCTCCTTAATAGCTTCTTTTTCTATCAGCTTCAGTCGATTGGTCAAGATTTGTTTATTTTAAGCGACCGGTTTCGGCAAATGTTTCTTTTGTCTGTTAGAGAGGCCTCAAGTGAGGCATGGAATTGACTCTGATTTCGATGTCGCACCTACTTAGTTGGAGTATTTAATCCTTGATTCACCAAACAATGCTCCTTTGGAGTCCAATCAGTGGCCATCTCTTCTGTTTGCAGCTCAACAGGAACACTTCAGACTCAAGCAAACTGGAGGAGGAGAGGACCACCAAGATGCGCAACAAGGATTGCCAGCTGATGGGTCTCACGTGGCTCCTCGCCAAGAACCGGACCGCCTACATCCACACCGTCTCCGCGGTCTTACGAGCCCTGATGATGGCCGAGGAGAGCTCCTCCCACCCTCAGTCGTGCACGCTCAACAGCGACGGGATGCCCTTGGCGGTGGATTCCTCGGAGATCTCCGAGAGCTCGTCATTGCGCGCTCTCCCATCGCTCGTCTTTTTCTTAATCGCGTTGCTGCTAGCGCTCTCGCTGGTAACCCGCGCTTCACCGTATGATCAACTGTACTTAATCAACCATTAGCTCAGCCAGAAATTTGTTCAGTCAAGTACTTCTCATTGTGTCAATTTCATCTGTTGGCGCTTGTTCTTTGCACTGTGGCATGTGACATTGCCAGTTGCCATTTTTTTGTTTCTTTGTAGTTTTGTGGAATAGATAAGGTCTTTGATCCAAAAGAGCATGAGAATTATCATCATCCATAATATTCTGTCTTTTTTTTTTTTTTTTTTTTGTAGTGGGCCTTCAACTTGTAAGAGGTAAATTATGAGTACTCCATTCTTTATCCTTGGGAAGCATATATCGTTGTATGGTATATGGCAAGTTGTTCAATAGCAGAAAGCCCAATGTACGGGCCCTCCCGTAAAAATTGCTGAAATTGTCTGCCACACATAGAGATTCACACGACGACACATAAAAAAAATAAGTAAATACTATATACGATGTAGTTGTCCCAGATGAGATTATAATAGGAGTTTGGACAGAGCACTCCTAAGTTCACAAAATAAATCCTACATAAGATTTCGGGGAGGGAGGGAGGGAGGGAGGGAGGGGTCCCAAGTGTTCTCTCTCTTGAAAAGATCTTGATTTGGGCCCTACTTTTACATAGTTGATTAGAATTGCTACTTTTGCGGGTTGAGTATGTGGGGTTTATATTGTACCGTGAAAGCATGAACTAGCGGCTTTTTTGTGATTCCGATTCCTCTTGTATGGGTACAATTAGATAAAGAATACCCTGCATCGAATATCTAAAATAAAGAGCAACTAATCATCGGGTTAATTCACAAATTGAATAAATTTAGTTCCTTAAGTGCAATTGAGTCCAACAATTATAATGAGCTCGATTTTCAATTCTTTGTTACCCTCTCTTTCCACGGGATATTAGGGCTTTTTTGTGACCTAACACATAACTTCAGAAGTACATGCACTTGGTATTTAGAACATTTTCCTTTTTCTCTCCTCAAAATTTGGAGGAATAGGACTATTAAAATTCTAGATTGATACCCCAATTTCATATTTACCTCATTCGTCTTACAAAAAATCCCACACTAGTACCCTAGATCCAAAGATACCTTCCACATTAGATGCCAAGTACATGTGGGTCAATGACACTGGTTTGAGATTTTCTTCGTGAGATAAAAATTAATTTGAGATAAATGTATCATGTGATAGTGCTATTTCGAGAGTTCTAATAATATTAATTTACACTTGATATTACTGCTTAAAATTCAATGAAAGCATGTAGGGCAAGGGGTCTCATCTCTAAATTGCTCAGCAATGGATGTCAAAGCTGGAGACATCAAGTGACAACAGTCAAGTCGCTGCGAGCAGAATCAATGTAAATGCGTTGACATGAATGTCACATTTGCATGGATCGGGTACTCCAGCAACGTCCTCGCTTAAGTGTGGTTGGATCTCATAATGCCACCTCCCCTACAGATCAACTGCCCCATTATTGTGACGTGATGGCCGATCAGCTTTGAGAGTGTTTAAGTTTCCTAGGGAGGAAGCTCTTTGGTGATCCTCATCATAAAAAACGTAGGCCAAAAGAGACGGAAAGAGGGAAGAAAAAGAAGTTGGCATCTCAAATCCAATTGAGCATCAGTCTTGAGGGGACATCATGAGTTTCTAGGCGTTAAGTTTTCAGGCCTTTACGAGCCCAAATTATCCGGACCGTGGGCTTGAATTTCGGCTCTTTTGGTTTTTCTTTTACAGTCCGCCGGATTTGATTTCTTTTTCGGATTCCGAATTGCACTTTTCCAATAGGATAGACAAGGCTTTCGGCCGCCGAGATGAAATTCTATCATTGGTGATGTGCACCTCTGCCATCCAAAATTGGGCGTCAAGACAAGGAGGACCATAATAGCCACGATGCGAAAGGACTCCTGCCCAGGAATAAGCCCTCAAATTGACAGGAATATCGAATATGCAGTTTTGTGGCAAAAACATCTCTTCTAACCCAGATCTCTTATGTGAATTTTGATTTGAGTGGGGTAGGGACCCTCGTGAGTACTTTTAGGAAATTTATTTCAAGCCCTTGTGTCCCAAACACCTATTTGTAAGAGATTCCGTTGGTTCTTTTCTTAATGAGTAGAGTGCAATAGACTAGACATGATTGGTTTTCTAGAGTCACTTTGTTAAAGCAGTCCCAAATTTTGGAACTTGGATCCAACTTTGAATCGAATTGGCCGGTCCTAGGGTAGAACCTGAACCTACCATTTTTTTTTTTTTTTGGTCTATACAGAAAAAAATTAAAAGAGAGGGATAAAGACTTCGAGACCATTGCAGCAATAGCTCCAGCCCACAGATGCTTCGTGGTTTTCGACGCACCTGATCCCTTCACCTTCCCCTTATCATTATCCTCTGCTTCGATTTCTTTAGCTTCCTCTCCATTTTTATTCCTCGAGAGCTTTGCATATTCAACCATTAGCGGTATTAGAATATTAGGATATCTCTTACAGATATCTAGTATATTTCCTCTAATTTACCATATTTATTTTGATAAAACATATTTAATTTAATTTTATTTGATTTTCTCTATCTACGTCTATAAATAGGCTCTCTTTGTACTCTTTTATAAATAAAAATATACACAATTTCTTCTTTATGCATAATTATTTCTAACTTGGTATTGGAGCTAACCTCCTTGAGGTAACCCTAATTACATCCTCGCCGCTCGTCAGTGTACATTTGAGTGACTCCTTCTCGTTTGAGTAAGCGCCATGATGGTTGTGTCGTGATGTTAGCAACACGTCGCCAAGCTGAGTTTTTCTTTTTCTTGAAGGAATTTTTGATGCCGCGAAGATGCGTCTTTGCACAAGAAACTTTGTTAGCAACGCCAAGCTTATTTTGCTTGTTGTAGCTATGTCAGTCGTATCGGCTACGTTTGTTAAGCTATTGTCCTAGTAGCAAAGTTGACTGCAAAGGGCACATGTTGTTTGGCTTGAATGCCTCCGATTCTTGACTTTTCACTTGTCATTCCAAAAAGCGTCGCCAACGTCGCCAAGTCAAGTTTTCCTTTTTCTTGAAGGTACTTTTTGATGCCGCGAAGGCATGTCTTTGCAAGTAAACTTTTCTTAGAAGTGGTTGGCTTATTTTGCTTGTTGTAGCTACGTTAGTTGTATCGGCCACGTTTTTTTAAGTTACTATACCGGAAGCAAAGTTGATTGCAAAGGGTGCATGCTATTTGGCTTCAATGCTTCCGATTCTCGGCTTTTCACTTGTCATTCCAAGAAGCTGACACCATCACCAGACTCACAGCCATCACAAGAGCAACATATTAAAATCATCTCTTCAACTAAAGCTTGAAGCCATCACATTTGGCATAATGCGCCACCTCATCTCAGATTTGTTGAGTTTATTTTAATTGAAGATTTTGCAACATTATTTAGATTATTTTTCATACTCAAGTTGATTTGTTTTAACTCAACTTGCATTTAATGGGGATGTTAGCAATTTAGGATATTTAGATATCTCTTAGATTTATTTAAGATATTTCATCTGATTTTTATATTTATTTTAATTATACATATCTGATTTAATTTTCTTTGATTTTCTCTGTCTATGTCTCCACATACTCTTTTATATATATTGAAAGATACACAATTTCTCCCTTCTACATTAATATTTCTAACTAAAATACCCGTTTTCTCCCTCATTTCCCTTCATCAACAGGCTTACAAACAGAAACACCCCTTCCCAAATTGTCCTCTCGCATTTACTCTTTCATAATTCGGTCTCCTTTGAAAACTCATCGCCAATCCTTTAAAAGATCGATTTTCAGAACAACCAAACACGAAGGGAGGGTGTCATTAAGGAACAAACCTCCAGGGATGAATGGGATTGAGTGTCCAGACTTAATTAAGCTTTTGAAGTAGAAATCTTGATCATTCGTTGCAGAATAGTGGGTTGATTCAAGTACATTCTTGAATTGATGGGTTGAGAGAAAATTGAAGCTTTAAGATCATTAAAATGGGGGCCTTTCGTTGGGAATTTGAAAAAGAGGGAGCTTAGAGAGAAAGAGAAGAAGAATGGAGCGAGAAGTGAGAAAACTGAGAATGGAGTGACAAGAGAACTGATCTTTGAGAGATAATCTAGGGTTGAAGATCGGCTGAAAAATCAAATAGATCCATAAACCGCAACTTTTTGGAATTGAGAACCGATCCAATTCCAGTGTGCATCGATTAGGTAAGACGGGTTCCTAGGTTGAACAGACTCAATTGTTTACTGTTATAATTAATTGTTGGGGACCTCAGACTTAAGAGTAATACAAAAGTTTACTCTATCTTGACTTTTTGACAAATAAACCTTCGTTAAGAAAAAATCCGAAGATTTTAATATTGACAAATAATCTCTTATGATTTGTGATTTGATAGATGCAAGTGTTGTTTTTGTTCAGGTGACTATTGATGACTCTAACACCATTGAAACTATCCTAGGTGCTAAGTAAAAGAACTTGAAAGATTGAAAAGACCTTAAGGGTGAACAAGTCAGAGAGAGTCAGAAGTCTGAGAGAACTTGGAAAAACCAATAAAGGAACAGATTCGTGGACGTCTAATCTACGTACGTGCTTGAGAAAAATCGATGGTGTTTGATAGGCAAAACAATTGTCAACTGGATCATTGGGTAGAACCATATAAAATTAATAGAAGCTACGACTTATATCAAACTGAGAATTGCTATTGGACAAGTGACATAATGAAGACCCAAACATTCTTTGACCGTTATTACACATTTAAAGGAATCTAATAGTCAATCACAAATATGGAATTACGGATTTTTTCTTTAAAGAGAATTCGATATTTTAATCATCAGACTGTTGGATAAGGATTATTTTCCTAATTTGGACTCTTTTCTTGGAAACGGCAAGACATTAGGACGATCAAATTGTATGGGCAATCAAATCTTTGGTGATTTTATTACAATCTACAACAACTATATCAATTATCTTAAAGGCTATTAAACAGTCAATTTGAAGATCGATGATTATAAAAGGGACCTATGTAAGCCAATGTATATAAAGACGAGCTATGAGAATTACAAGGATACTTACACACTTCCTAATCGACTAATTTGGTTATACACTAATTGTTAATCTTTTGATAAGTGCACAAGTGTTGTTATAGTGCGTGTATACTTGGTAATATGATCGACCAGCTTTGAGTAGAAGCAACACTATCTACATCTATAAAATCTCAAGAACTGCTAATAAATTCTAGCTTTGTTGGTGGTCGTTGGTTTTGAAGAGTGGATATAGGCTTATTCCAAACCAAACCATCGTAAGTCTGCATGCATTCATCTCAATCCTCTCTACTTGTTACTTCATTTGCGTAATTGGAGCACTTTCTCAAATAAACGATGACGTACTTATTTAGATCTTAGTGCTTTTTGGGCATATAATTTGGGGACTATAATAATTCAAGATTTCAAGCCAATCTCAAGATTTTGAGTTCAAACGAGTTGACCGAATATGAGTGTAGGGCTATGCTTAACTTTTCTTAATCCCATTAGGCCAGGTTGATTTAATTTCAATATCACTTTGGGCACAATTATGATAATTTGAGGAAGTGAACATGAAACGACACATCGAGATCAACGGGGTCGGGCCAAGTCAAATCGGCTCAATGGGCTGAACAACTGGAGATGGCTGAGCTTACAAGGTAGTTTAAAGAGGGATAGAATCATTGGGAAGTCTTGGGTCAACCTGATTAACCCGATTTGACCAAGGTTGGTCCGAGGCAACCAAATTAACCCAAAATTCAATAATTCCAGCACATAGATCAATGGTTGGATCCTTTCTCCCAAATTGCAAAAATGTCATTTTCTCAAATTATCAAAATTTTAATTCCATGTCATAAATCCTCGAGAGCCCTAATTATCGCCGTTCATTTTTCACCTAATTCTAGCTTTATAGTGCCATGTCACCTATCCATGTGCATTTGCAAGAGTCAATCACAAGCTTACTTGCTCATTAAAAATACAGCGTTGAGTTGTACAACTAGGATTAATTCTTAATTTGAAAACTTCCCTCCAAATTTTCTCTCTTAGGGTGCATTTGATTCAATATTCCCAGGGGTTTTTAGGCCTTCAAAGTCCCTTGAGGAAATACTAAACCGTTTGACAATCATTTTGAATGAGCTTTCAAGTGAAAGCCAGCATTGAGAAAGCTGAAAGTTCAATGCTATAGGGATCAGTAGGAGGCTTTCAACATTTGATCAAATGCTAAACTCATTTTTTTCTTCCAAAACTACCCGTACAAATTCTTCAAAATTTCCATTTTGTCCCTCATTTTATTTTAATTATAGAAGGACCAAACACTTTACTGGTCCGACAAAGGGCTATGGCCACTGGTGAGTGAGATATAGTGTCGGTGGCCATTTGTCGGGCGACCTTCGGCAACCTTTGCCATGGTCGTGTGACCCTCACTAGAGGTCCTTCGACCTCGGGCGACCTCGACCAATGGCTGCCAACACTAGATCTGACTTACTAATGACCGTATCGAAGAAGTGTTTGGTATTTTTTAAAATTATATATATATATATATATTTTTTGCATTACTATTAATAATTATATTTGAAAAATTGCATATATAATTTTTTTCAATTTAAAAAAGTTAAAAAAAAATTAAAAATAGTATATTTCAAATGACTTTTTAAATGTGTTTTGTACCAAATGATATTTTTCTCTAAGTTATTTCTCAAAACGTAGTTTATCAAACAACTTTTACATTTGCCCAAGGTAAGCTAAATAGCTTTGCATTTCCCTAATGAGATTTCAAAATACTAAACCAAATGTACCCTCAAACCCCTTGGTCTAGTTTCCTAATATAAAATAATACTCTCATAAACTTTCTGATGACAAAAAAATTTCCTTTCAAAATATTCTTCTCTTTTGAACTCTCCCTCTTGACATCTTCATCATTGCTGGAAAATCGCCAGTCGCCGGATGATCTTCAACTCCTCACTGTTGGCTGTGACTTGCGACCGACTTTAGTGAGGTGTCTCCAAAGTTGCCGTGGTGGTCGTCACCTCCAATAGTTGCCAAAGGTCCTCCAATTTGGTCAATTCTCGTTGTTCCTCGCCAAAGAGCCCAATCAAGGTAGGATCTCAAGTTGTTCCATCAATTCCAAAGTATTATCATAGGATACCCAGGTTGATCATAGTGTAAAATCGAAATAATAACTTCAATTTATGATCAATTTTAAGTTTGGATAGGATGGAATTTGATCAAAGCAACATGAAATAACATATTTAGGATTGCTTGATGAAACTGAAAATCTATTACATGTTGAGGTGAGTTTAGAGTTTCATATTTTATGTTAGCCAAAGCTTTTAGGATTAAAATCAATGATGATTTGAGTGTTAATTGAGCTTAGGTTGTTGTATGTTGCACAAATGATCACTTAGGACTAAATTGAGTTGATTGATTGGTTCTTAAGATTTGTTGAATAATGTTGACGAATATTGAAGTCTGAGTGTTTGAAGATGAGTTTTAATATTCATAGTAGCTAAGTTGAGGATGGCCTTAGCTTAGATGAATATTAAGAGCATGTGTTGAATGAGTTTAAATGTTTAAATGATTTTTGAAAAATCTTAACTGTTTTGACCTTATTGTGCTTATTTAATTTTATGAAAAATCTATATAGAATATGAAGATACCGTCTTCTAGAGAATTTTATTTAACATTCATACCTTTAAATTTATATAAAGATAAGAAGATTTAGAATTGTAAAAGTTGAATATGAAGTTACCATAAAAATTGAGTGTTAGGCTTGGAATTCTAGTCTCTGTGTTGATCTTATGTGTTTTAAAAATAATTGATCTTTTAAGGATTGTTTACAAAAGCCAAAAAATGAAAGTCATATGGGATCTTGACTTGCAAATACCCAAAATTTTATAAAATTCTCTATGGAATAGGCCAGTCAATTTGAATAAATCAGGTCAACACCGGAATTGGCGTAAAAAACTATTTTAGATTGAGTTCTCGGGGTAAATTGCATTATTACTCATATATGGAGTGATTTTTCTACCAAAGTTCAAATAATGAAAGTTGAAGAGTGTGTAATGAGCTGTCTCTCCATAAAATTTGATGTTTTTTGAGGTTCTTTTGATATTTTTACCGAATTTACAATAGATGGGTAGGAACATGGCATAATCTAAAGCAGATGGGTTTAATTAATTTTTTTGTAATTGGAAAAAGCGACCTTAACAAAAGTTGATATAGATACTTTAAGCTTTAATTGACACTTGGAGTTACTCAATTTGAACTTCTTCAAGACTTTTAATTGGATTAAACTTAGAAAGTCAGAAATAAGGATAAAAATAGAGAATGTGACATTTTGGTCAAGCGGAAGCATACTCAATTGACGTTGTTTGTGATTAATTTATAATTGACTGCTCCTAGTTTTGATTAGCGATGCATGACCCTTCGGTTGGTAGCTTAAGGATGAGGATGAGAGCTTAATTATTTGCTTAATGGCTTAGTATACTGCTTGAGGATTATTCAAGCGGGGCTTAATAGTCACATAGCTATAATTAATTAACCTCTAACTTAATTTTTTTTGGTCGAACCATATGCTTGATGTTAAATTCCCAAATTAAACTTGATTTTTTTGGGGAATGGTTGATTGGATGAACTTGTTAATGTTTGGATTAAGTAATTTCATGAATAAATGACATGATTAATTGAAGATCAGCATGTCAAGATCTCTAAGTGGCGGTGAATAGATTTAGGTTTACTATATTAGCTTAGTGTTAATTATGCTAACTTAGTTAATAACATAGCAACCGATAATCAAAATAGCTTAGAATTTAGCAAGTCAAGGTAGAAATAAAAAAAAAATCAAATTAGACTATCACTTTCTTAAGAAATGAATAGCTTATACTATATTAGTATCAACACCCTTATAAAATGAATTAAAGTTAAGCCCACCTGAATCTACTTCAAATTTAGGAGTTATGCTTTGTCTCTGGCATCAAGCTTGGGGAGCTTCATGTTTTAAGGCTTACAATAAGGCAATGTAATATTCTTTACCTAACTTGGTATTTCACAAGGATTATGTCTCGGGACTTAGAACAAAGTAATGTATGTTCTTGCCTGACAATTATTGAGTTTTTTTCTTGTACTCTACTTTAAGCATTTTAGTAGTTGAGTGTTTACTTCCCGCACTTTCAATAAAGTGATTTTTTTTAATACCTTTTCAGCATGTTTAAGATAAGCTTTAGGATCATAATAACCACCTAAAAATCATTGCATGATCATGTAGCAACTTGAAAAATCTTTGGGACACATAATTGGTAACAAAAAATATTTGATCACTTAGATGAACATACCAATTGATAACTCTATAATAATAAAGCTATTCTACCTATTTTAGGTTAAGTAGCATAGACACCGGCACGGGACATGCAACACGACACAACATGTTGACACGTCGTTTTTAAAAAAAATAGATATTTCTGACATGTTAGGACACGTTATATGTTAAATATATTATTTTATATATACATAATGAATTATCATTTTTATAATTATTTCAATCAAATTAATTGATTCAAATTCAATAAAAATAAATAATTAAAGGGCCTAAAATTAATTCACACTTAAAATATTAATCCATAATCAAATATTTTAATTTCACAAATGTAACTCTATTATGATAATCCATAAAACTTGAAGAAAAAAAATGAGCGATTCTCATTTTGGACTAGTGTGTCAGACATGTCGGAAGAGGAGAAAAAAGAAACTTGGGGGTGAATTTTGTATCACGAGAAGTAAGAGCCCGAAGAGAAAATAGTACTAGATTTTTCTTCTTTCCCTATTTATTATTTTTATTATTTTTTTTTTATTTTTATTTTTCATATAGATACATTTTGATCTATCATTTATTGAAAATTTTTAAAATTGACCTCGGGTGTTGGAATCATGTGTCGAAAACTCGTTGTTGGAATTCCGACTCGAGGATCAAAGAGTGTTGAAAAAGTTGATTAGGTGTCGGAAGTGTTGGACCTGTGTCGGAGTGTTTGACACGGCACGAACACCCCTAGAGAGTGTTGGTACTTCCTCAATTTTAAACACTAATAATGGTACTTTATAATGCAATATTTTCTAAACATATTTGGATTTCTTCCTATTTACCCAAATTTTCCTTGATTTTGTGTAATGAGATATGGAGAAAATAAGGAAAAAAGGCCAAAAAGAAGGAAATGAAAATTGTGTGATTCAGAAATTTAAATAAAAAAGCGTTGGAAGATGGATACCAAATTAAGGATTTTGTGATTTATTACCTGATTTTATGTGAAAAAAAGAAGAAGCAATTGTCTTGTGTTAGAATTCTTGAATGTATCCCATAAATAGGATAACACTGAGAGTTTTTTTTTTTTTTTTTTTTTTGGGGGGGGGGGAGGGGGACAAGGTTTTTATTTTCAAATCATTTTTCATTGTTGTAGGATTTTTTCAAGTATTTTTGAAGAGAAGATGAAGTGGTGATATAATTCTTGTTTTTTTATTCAAGATGTTTGGTTAAATTTATAATTTCATTTCTTCTTCTATTATGTTCTAATTTTCTTTTGTTAAGGCTCCGATATAACTTGATCATGATGACATGAATTTTATGATTTTTTTTTTTTTGCGTGCAAGTAGTTTCGTTCATATGCATTACATATTATTGTGCTTAATACTTTCAAGTGATTAGTTACCACTTGAATGATTTGATGCTCATATATGAGACTGAAAAGTGATAATATATAATCACTCTTTAAAATAAATAACCATTAATTAGATGTAGATAGAAATACACCACGTTATTTGTGTAGCTTTTGGCGATAAGGTGATCCAAAAAACTCATTGTAAGCCGTGAGTATTCATAGATTTTAAAGCACTTTTATTTATTTAAATTCACATAGAGATATAGTTGATTAATAAATTGAGTAGGTTTGCTATACTTGGAGATATGATAGTAAATAAATTAGGAAATTCTACTAACACATGTTTAATATCATTCTTATATGCGTAACAATTTGAAATTCATATTTAGTGGTTATGATGAAATCGATAACATATTTATCTGATTAATTTACTATATTGAGTTTCCAAATTTTTCTTTTAAGATTTTTATTTACTTTATTCTCAATTCTATTTTGATATGTTCGATAAATTTTAGAATTAATTTATTTTTAATATTTAATTGGTTTGTTATTCATCAATCTCTATGGGACGATATTCTTTTCTCATTGTCGACACCTAAATTTCGTTTTTTTAATTAATTAGTTTTTTTTAACATTTATTTGCCTTTTTCGGATAGTAAATAATAAATAAATAAATAAAAAACCAAAAAAAAAAAAAAAAAAAAAAAAAAAGCCAGCCCCTTTTTCTTTCTCCCTTCGCACGACCCGGCCCCCCTCTCTTCTTCCTCCTATCTTCTTCTTCCTCATCCGTCTCTGTGCATCACGCACGGCGGCTGGCGACGCGCTCAAGGGTAGCCTACGGTAAAGAGGCACGGAGGTAGGCCGCCGAAGGGGAGGGCGACGCACATGCGCCTTCAATGCGCGCCTTTAATGCTGAGAAGAGACGTTGGTTCAGCTGGGAGGTTCCGGTCGGCGTGCGAGAGTCGACGGCCGAACCTCTGTCGACCGGCCTGCTCCTCGCCTATAAATAGAGGAGCACCTCCGTCGACGAGAGGGCATCGCAAGCTTGGAGATCTTCCCACTGAGAGACTTCGGGGGAGGAATCGACGAGCGAGTGAGAGGGAACTCGAGTTGTGAGCTTAGCCCACCCTCCACCGAGAGACTTCGGGGAAGGCCGGCGGTGAGCAACTTTGAGAAGGTCAGATCCGGCCGATGGAGGCTCGGATCTGGCCTGAGTGAGAGCAAATCAAGGCTGAGCGAGGGGAGCCGGAGGAGGGAATACCAGATCTGTGAAGCCGGAGGCTCTGCGCCACCGCTGCAACCGCGGCTCTGCTGCTGCTGTTGTCCCCCGCCCCGACGACGTGCCGCGACTGACCCGCCAAGGTTGCACCAGATCTGGAAATTGCTGGGACGCCGTCGCCAATCCGCCGCCCGTAACTGCAGCCCTTTGTCAGCCACCACTAGGTATCCGCCGCCTCCGGTCGCGTAGTCACTGTCACAGCCCCCCTCTCAAACCATGCCGCCGCTGGCCACACTGGCACAGACCCATCCTTACTCATCCTCGCCGGAACCGTTTTGTCGCTGCCGTCAGTCGTGTCGTCACCGTTGTTGTGGCCGCCGTCTAGCCCGTCATCGCCGCCGATTGTGGTCGCCGTTGCTGCTGTCGTCGCCAGTGACACTTCTCCCCCTCACCAGCGCCGCGAGCGAGTGAAGGAGAAAGGAGGCTGGGGAACCGAGTCAGCTCGCGGGTCCGTCTGACCCGGTTTCCCAGTTTCCGGGTAGGGTTTCCCCGGATTGTACCGGGTAGGGTTCCGCTAGGAACCCAAGTCGTCGGGCCGGCCGGGCGTCCCTAAAAGCCCGGCCACGGCGTCATTTATAAAAAAAAAATGAAAAAATCCGAGTCGAGCGGGCCCGTCCTCGTTCGGGTCGCCGCCCGGGTCGGACCCAACCCGCGGATCCAACCCGGTCGGCTTTTTATATTATATTATGTAATATTTTAATAAAAAAAGAAAAAGAAAAGAAAAATAATTTATTTATAAAAAATATTAAAAATATTTTAATATCCAGAAAACCGAAAAATGTTTTAAAATATTAAAAAATGTTTTAATTTCCAAAAAAAAATCGAAAAAAATATTAAAAATATTTTATTTTTCGAAAAATAAAAAATATCAAAAATATTCCATATTTTCCAAAAAATGCCAAAAAATCCAAAAAAAAGCCAAAAATTCATGAAAAAGCCAAAAAAAAAAATTCAGAAAAGCCAAAAAGACTTGTGTTTTTCCAAAAAAATCCCAAAAAATCCCTTTTGCGTCCAAAAAAATAGAAAAGGACTCAAAAAATGTTTTTCCTCCCAAAAATGCATGGAAAATCCCTCGAACATCCAAAAACCTCAGGGTTTAAACAAGATTAGGTACCGAAAGGGCATTAGTGATTAACTAGTGTAATCAAGTTCCCGATCCTAATTTCTCTCGGTTGCGCGGAGTGAGTATTTCTCCCGATACTTCACTTGGGTTTCTAATCAACCTACCCCAAATCGATTAGTGGCGACTCCAATTTAAAAATTGATTTACAGGTTAAAAAATCAGACCATTAAGTCGTGAATTGGTGGACTTGGGAGAGTCCAGGCTTAATAAATTCAGCCGAGCCATTAGCCTCCTTAGGCGCTCGTACCCGATTGCGGGCGCCGAGAAAAAAGAGGTCGCGACACTCATCATTATATTACTTATTTCATAGGTCCATTTGCATTTAGAATTTTACAAACGCCAACTAAGTTAGAGCTACTAAAAGAGCACTAATTAGACTATGAGCGTAATCAAGTCCCCATTTCTAGATAATATCTAGTTGTGTAGAAAGTGAGACAATCTCTCTTGTTTCACTTGATTTTTAGCCAACTTGAAAAGGCCAGTAGCAATTCCTGTCTTACATAGAACCCTTTTGGATTAATTTGAATTTCAAATGAATTCAACATTGTGGGAAGTAATGACCTGGGAGAGTCTACACCTAATTGAGGGTTGTTGGCCCGCATTTTGGGCATTACCTCTAAACCTCATACTTGGTTGCGACACTAGACCTAAAACACTTTCATATTTAACCCGATGTAGGAAAACTCCTACCCAAACTAAGATGAGAGTGCAGAGCGAGCAAGCACAAAATCAAGTAAGGGTGAGAGAGAATCATGAAGATGGGTTGGGTGTAAGTAAGCTGTGAACCTATTTAACACCCATATTATTTTAGGCTTTATCATTCTTAATCCATTTATGACCAATTTACTGAATATAATTAATACACACACACACACACACACAATAACTCAGCCCATCAAATATTGGTTAAGAAATGGATTTATGACCCATTTTGATAGGACTATCACTCACGTAGCTCCTACATATATAAATTTGATGATTCTACTCAATTTCACAAAAAGTTGTCAAGCTTAGTTATTTAACCTATTCACACCCGCTGAGTTATATCACTAGCCTCAACAACCTTGACTCCCACAAAGGCTCTTTCCTTTTGTTTCTTAAGCATAATGTCTATGATTTCCTATGCAATAAAAAAAAAATGCTATTTTACACTTCTATATGGAGTAAACATCAATTGTCAAGGTGAAATAATACGATTGAGGAATTCTTTCAGTCTATATGCTAGCTAGGGGTGAGCATGGTTTGGGTTGGACCAGTCCACCTCCTAATCCTAGGACTGACATAGTTTTGGTCCCCAATTTTTAGGATCGAGGACCAACCCTGTTGAGCCTAAGACTGAGGATCAGATTGACCCAATGGGTTTGGTCCGGTTTTAGGGTCAATTTAAGACCAACCGATAATTTTTTTGTTTCTTTTTTTATACTCTCTAAAAAAGGCAAATCTATCATTACAAATTACATGTCCATTGACAATGCAGTATTGTGCAATCAAACTATAAATACCAATACATATTCAATAAATTTAAGATAAAGCAACAATAGAAATTTCACACATACCAAAAATAAGAAATCATAAAAACGATTAAGACCGCTTATAGCGATATGGGACAAGATGGGAAGTTTTTGTAATAATCAATCAATAATACTTGTAACACCATATGTAAAAACGTTATAAATAATATATTGGATATATCATATAATATATTTTAGATATATTTTATATAATATATATAGTCAGGGTTGATCCAGGTTAGATTGACTCTAAACTCCTAAGACTAAGGATCAACTCACACAGTGCTGGTCTAGGGATCCTAGGACCAAGGACCAACCTAGTCCCCTTAGGAACTGGACTAGGATTGGCAGGGTTTGGCTAGTCCAAGATCAGTCCCCTAGACCGATGCTAACCCCTAATGCTAGCAAGTTAAAAATGAATTTATCCTCATAGTACACAGACTTATGAGACAAACTTGGTTTAAGGTGTGTGCCTTATGAGATTTTAGGAGGAGAGTAATGAATATATGATTAAATAGGTGGGGTATCTCACTCGTGCTAAAGAAGTATTCAACAAAATGGACCACTTGGGTCTTCACCACTTCCTAGCATTTTGTACAGAGAATGGCATTAAATCCATCTAGGCTTGGTGATTTAAGAGGGGCAATCATTTTCAAGACGTTATAGATTTTATACACTATTGGAATAGTTAGTAGATCTAAGTTTTCCTTGGAAATTGTCTCAGGTAAGAGTTCCCTAATAAGAGTATATGGAAGTGTTAGCTCGAGAAAAGCTTTGTATATTAGGCAAATTTGAAAAGTCTAGAATTAAATTAGTATCTGTATAATAGATTTAAAACTTATTGGGTAAATTTGGCATCCTATATGAGATTATAATATGAGTTTGGACAAAACATCAATAAACTCGCAATAGAATTCTATAATGTTACATTGGGAGGAGGGAGGGAGGGAGGAAGAGAGAGAGATATGAAGCACTCGGCCAAGGTGGTGTCAATAAACTCTCTTGGGAAAAATCTGGATGCCTTAATCTGGCATGGTCAATTAGAATAACTACTTTTGGAAGTTTTTTTTTTTTTTTGTCAGAAAAGATAATAGATAGATAATAAAAAACTATTACACTTTAGCGTTTAACGAAAGAGAAACGAGGGCATCCGCCGCGAGCAAAGCTTGCAAAACAGGGGGAGGAAAAAGAGGCCAATTTTGGGGCAGATCTGATCGTCCGTGAGCTTTGGCCGCCCAGTCAGCGACGGAATTGGCTCTTCTGTCACAGTGTTGTAGATGGAGATTCGAGAAAAGGGGCAAGATCGACTGGAGCTCGTCAAAAAGCGGCTGATCCTCCCATGGTGGCGGCCGTTGGTCTTGAAGGATTTCAATCAATTGCAGATAGTCAGATTCAAGAACGATTGATGCGGTAAGAAGTCCCTGCTGTTCGAGACGATGTAGGGTTAGGGTTAATGCCTGTGTTTCCTCTTGAAAAGCTGAAGTTGCTGGAAATCTGGCCGTATAGACATCGGTGAGTAGACATCTGTGATCTCGGCTAATACAGGCCATTGTGCCGTGTCTATCCCCAGGGTAGAAAGAGCCGTCAATATTGCATTTGATGAAGCCCGGTTCTGGCGATTGCCAATAGTGGTCTGTAGAAGCAAGGGAGGCGGCTGTACGCATACCAGCTGCTTGGGAAACTTTCTGGGCAGAGAGGTTGACAATCCGATACTGAGCCAAGGCATCAATAACAGCCAGATTGGGGTCAGGAGGTAATCCACGGAAGACACTGTTGTTACGCAGCCGCCACATCTGCCATAAAACATGAGTTATCATGGGTAGTCGAGGTAAGAGTTTCTGATCTTTAACTGATTCTGCAAACCACTGATCCATTCGAGTAATCGTAGTTGGATGGAAGGGAAGCTGCAGTTGAGGATGTGACCATACTCCTGTCGTTCACGGACAATAGAAAAAAATATGTTCAACTGTTTCTGGCACGTTCTGATTGCATATAGTACACACAGGGGTGGAGATGATATGTCTGCTATATAAATTGGATTTAGTAGCTAGGGCGTTTTGACAGGCTGACCACAGAAATATGCGAAGTTTCGGTGTGCTGTGCATTTTCCATAAGTAACGCCATAGCTCAGGAGGTGGATGATAGGAAGTAGATGCAAGATTACCTTGTGATATACTTGTTGGTGCTGTCAAGGTTCTGTAATTACTCTTTACCGTATAATGCCCTGTGGTTGTTGCTGTCCAAATAATCTGATCTGTTGAGTGGAGAGGTCTTAATGGAATGTTGAGGATTTCGTCGACGATAGAGTCGTCGAACATTTGAGTAATAAGGTGGGTCTTCCAAGTATGGTGGAGAGGATCAATAAGATCCGCCACCAACCTGGGCTCATCTCTATTGGCAGGTCCGCCAATCTTACCTCTTGGTAACCAGCAGTGTTCCCTAATGTAAATTGATTTTCCATCACCAACAGACCATCTTGCATTCGGCAAGATGGCATCCCACCCAATTAGAATACTTCGCCAGCCCCAGGAAGGGCGAGAACCAGACTCTGCAAATTCGAAATCCTTTGAGGGAAAATATAATCCTTTTAGGACCCGACCCCAAAGCGATTGAGGTTGATGTAGTAACCTCCAGGCTTGCTTGTCAAGCATGGCATTGTTAAAAGCTGCGAGATCCCGAAAACCTAACCCACCAGAATTTTTACCTGTCATTAGTAAGTCCCATTTCTTCCAATGCACACCATTTATGTTCTTGTCATTCTGCCACCAAAAATTGGCAATCCTTCGCTCGATTATTCGACATAGAGACAGGGGAAGCTTAAAGATCAACATGGCGTATTGCGGCATAGCTTGGATGACAGACTTGAGAAGGATCTCCTTTCCGCCTTTCGATAGCAACATTTCTTTCCAACCCTCCAACTTTGCATGTACTCTTCCTAATAGCCAGCCAAATAATTCTTTTTTTTTGAGCGACCCCATTCTGATGGAACTCCTAGGCATTTGCCATAACCACTCAACACCGGTACACGCAATTCGGCAGCCAAGTTAATTTGAAGACTAGGTGGACAGCCTTTGCTAAAGTAGAGGCCAGATTTATTGCGGTTTATTACTTGTCCAGGAGCGTGACAATATTGGTTTAAGATATTGGCCATATTCTGACATTCGATGATAGTACCATTGAGGAAGAAAACAGAATCATCAGCAAACAATAAATGCGAAAGAGTGGGGCATGACCTGGTGAGTTTGATGCCACGAAGATGTCCCATTGTAAGAGCGTTATGAATGAGGGTGGATAGAGCATTGGCCATTAAAATAAAGAGATATGGAGAAAGAAGGTCTCCCTGTCTGAGTCATTTTGATGGTTTGAAATAGGGTAGAGATTCCCCATTCAATTTAACACTCATTGTCGTCATGGTAATACAATACATCACCATCTGAACCCACCAAGGATGAAATCCCAGTTTGATAAGATAGGCTTGAAGGAAATCCCATTCAACTTTGTCGTAAGCCTTCGCATATCGGTCTTAAGGATAGCTTGGAAGTGTCGTTTCCGATGCCTCGTTTTGAATTGATGGAGGACCTCATGTACAACAAAGACATTGTCTTGTATTTGACGCCCAGAAACAAAAGCAGCTTGCTCAGATGATACCAGCTGTTCTAACAAAGGTCGTAGTCGGTTGGCCATGACTTTGGATATAACCTTATATGCAAAGTTACACAAACTTATCGATCTAAACTGGTCAAGACTTTCAGGATGGTGTACTTTGGGAATCAAAACAAGAAGAGTCTTGTTGAGATATGGAGGGAACTTACCATAGTGAAAAAAGTCGGTAACCAGACATAATAAATCATGTTGGATTGTAGTCCAATGGGTTTGGTAGAACAAACCGTTAAAACCGTCAGGACCCGGAGCTTTTGTAGCGCCCAGTTGGAAAGTAGCTTGTCGTACTTCTTCTACCGTCACTGAGGCCAATAACTGTGCATTCATTGTGTCCGTGACAACTGACGTCTAGGACGGGGCCAAATTCGCGGTGACCTACTGATGTGTAAAGCTGAGTAAAGTAAGCAAAAGTCAGCTCCTTTAAAGCTACTATATCCCTTACCCATTCATTGTCTGCCTTCCGAAGCATTCCAATCCGGTTTCTCTGCCTTCGTTGGATTGTAGTGGCATGAAAGAACTTACTATTTTTGTCACCCCAACGCAACCAATTTATTCTGGACCTCATAGCCCAAAACTTCTCTTCTTGCTTCCAAATAGTCCTCAACTCATCTTGGATATGAGAGACCTCTTCGCTATCGATGTTAGAACAGTAAGGATGATTAATTAGGGTCTCGAGGCGTTGTTGTAAAGCTGTTATCCGCAAATGACCATTACCAAACTTGGAACGACTCCATTGGCTTAAGGCTATTCTTACTCTAGACAGTTTGTGCAAGAGATCAGAATTTCTGGGCTGATTAGAAGGCCAAGTTTGGGATACAAGACAAAAACTTCGGGATCATCGTTCCGAAAGCTTCGTAAGCAAAGGTGCGTTGACGATTTTTATAAACCCCGCACAAGAGAGAAAGTAAAGGGCTGTGATCTGAGCCTATTGGCGGTAAGGCATACACTTCCGCACCAGGATAAATGAGACACCAATCCATAGAGCAGAGGACTCTGTCCAATTGTTCCTTAACGAGGTCAGCTCCTTCACGACAATTTGACCAAGTATACATACAACCCTTGCTCTCTACCTCCATCAGAGCACAATCGTTTACTACATCTCGAAAAGAAGAAAGACGAGAACGAACAGGGGATCGACTGCCCACCTTCTCCCAAGGATGAAGAATTTCATTAAAGTCCCCTACACAAATCCAGGGTAGAGTATTGAAAGCACTAATTCTTCGAAGGGTCTCCCAGAACAGCTGGCGATTGTGATACGAGGGAGGGGCGTGCAAGCAAGTAATTCGCATAAGGCGATCATCAGTTAGATCCCTACAGACCATATCAAAAAAATCTTCCGAAAAGCTGTCAATTTCTAGAGATATAGTATCATTCCAAAAAACTGCTAAACCACTTGCTAAACCAACAGGATTCTGAACAAAAGAACTGTTATAACGAAGCTTATGCTGTAATCTGTTGAGAACCAGCTCCCGGTTCTTGGTTTCCATCAAAAACAAAAGATCGGGCTTTTCGTTGGCTGACAAAGCCGTAAGGGTTTGGACTATCAGGGGATTGCCCAACCCCTGACAGTTCCAACATAAAAGCTTCATTTGTAACTTGGTGGCTGTTGAGGGCCAGCCACCAAAGCCCGATGAAGTGCTTCATCTGCTGCCAATACCGGTGTTTCCTGGAGACGTGTCTCATCTACCTGATCAAATACAACACAGCCCTTATCATAGGGAGCATAGCATTTTTGTTTCTTTGGATGTCCTGCTCTTGTAGTCGTACGAGTAGTTTTTGTTCTTCTAGGTTGCTGAATATCCGTTGGATAGTCACTAAGACTCTGTTCTATGTCTGTTGCAGGAAAATGAGATGAGGGAATAGTGCTTACCTGCTACTGCAAGTTCAACGGATTATGTTTAAACAGCCGGAGTGCTTCAGAGGAAGTAATAGGGTCATTAGCTTTGCCTTTTGCTTTGGCATGTGCAGGAATCAAAGCTGTTGTGGTGGTCTGCCTCTGATGAGTAACAACGTGAGAAGGACTGGGAAGATGCTCTGTCACTGCAGGGGTCTGTCTTGGAAGAGCTGCATCGGTAAGTTCTTTAGCATTAGCTACTAGTGGGGGTAATAGGATTGGATGTTGTAGTAAACCTGGAGGAGTCTCGGGTATAATTTCCTAAGTTTGATCCATTGCTGGAGGATTGTAAAAAGCTGTCTAGTAGGGACTAGATTGATGAGCCTCTGCTTTCAACCACGGGCCAAAAGCCAATTTGTCTTTGCCTTCCTCCTTGGCCAAATCAAAAGGAATGTCTATACAGTTAGTTGCGTGGTGGCCAAGTCTTCCGCACGAGTAACAAAAGTGGGGAAGTCGTTCATATCTCAAGTCCAAATGCCATAACAGTTTCCCGGCTAAGCGAATCGGTTTACCGGTTTTCAAAGGTACACCCAGATTGATTTCCACCCTGACTCGCCCTATTTTCACTGTGGAACCCTCCTTGCTATCTACTTTTACCTCCAGAATGTCCCCTAGCTGATTAGCAGCCTTCCTCATAATCTGGTCCGTCATCCACTCTAAAGGCAAGCCAAGAATTTGGACCCAGAAAGCACACCGAGTAAAATCATAGCAATGGAGCGGGGTATTAGGGATCCAAGGCTTAAAGTTGACTAACGGCTAGAAAAAAAGCCAAGGGCCACCCCGTGAAATACGTTGGAAATCCTTGTCTTGTTGGAACTTTGCTAAATATAAACCACCTTCATGTTGAGAGAATTCTACCAGAACAACTCGCCATACTCGTTTCATTACTTCCTGGAATGCCTGAAAATTTATATTAGATGTAGTAATAACCTTCCCTAAAAGGGTTAGTTTACATTCCGCAATTTTTCCTATTGCAGGTTCATCCTCCCATGTCTCAACCTCCTGATCGGAACAGACATCCCAAACGTTGACACAAAGCAGCATACGAACTGATTCTTCAGGATCGTCCGAAGCCATGACCAAACCAAGTTCAATTGAACATAAGACAGTAGCGTGTAATACAAATACCAAGTCACGAACAGCAACCCCAGTTACCAACAGCCACAATTACCAGAGGAAGGAAATAAGAGTCAAGAGACAGCAGGATAAGACATTGTTTGAAGTAATTCACCTCTGTGCGGTCCGTTAATGATCTCCGATGATGAATTCCAGCACATGCAAACAAGAATCGGCATTCGAGGGATGGCGAGAAGCGGGGATATGGGGAGATTAACGGAAGAGGAGGCTATCTATTGCAGAACCCATAGAAATGTGCACAAGAAGAAGAAGTTGACGGCACAGCACTGCGACTATGAGGAAATACTACCATGGGTGGTAGACGAAGCTCTGCATATAAGAAGAGGGGGTTTTGCAAGTTGAGAATGGGGTTCTAATTGTACCGTATAATATAGCAAGCGACTTTTTTTGCAATTCCAATTCCTCTCACAATTACAGGTGTGATTATATAAAGAATGTTTGACATTGGATCATCTAGTTCACTACTCAATGATTTTAGTTCTTTGAGTGAAATTGAGTCTAATGATAATATGAGATAAATACTCAATTCTCTTTTATCAACTGTCGCCTCAAGGTATTAAGTTTCCTTTGTGCTTTAATCTTGTCGTGACTTTCCCAAAGATGAACCATAAGAGGAAAGTTAATGGATTACTGGGTGGGCACTAATGGTTGTATTAAAGAGATGGTGCTGTCACTTAGCACGGATTCTCTCAATCACATATCAATCACAACTTGGAGATTTTAATTTAAACATCACAAATTTTATGAAATGTTGACTAAAAGTTGATTTTTTAAGGTTTGACCAGAAGGTCAATCGAAAAGTTAATCTTGGACTTATCTGGAAAATGACACATAAATACAAATAGAATAAAATGACACTTAAAAGACACTTGAAATATTTTTTTTGGCTGAGAAACGAGCCCTCTTGTGATTAGGCATCTCAAATTACGAGTTTCTATGCTATTGAATTTGTTCGCAAGTTTCAAGTGTCAACGACACAAAACCTAAATTATAGAACTTTATTTCTTAATTATCCAAGAAAAATTGCTTCAAAACACGCGATATAAAACCTTATCCAATTGCTCCATTTTATTTTGATCTTTGACCTTGGCCAGCAAACTATGTCAATTTCTTGATCTTATGTGCCTGGATAGCTAAGGGTCTATGTGGGCCTTGTTTGGTGATGTTTCCCTTTCTTTATTCTTTTTGTTCTTTTGTTTTCCGAAATAGAAAAATAACAAAAATTCTTTTAATAATGTTAACTAATTTTTCTACTCCCTATAACAGATTATCGTTAAACTCAATTTCCCTGGATCATCTAGTTCACTACTCAATCATCTATTTCACTTATACTTTAGTAGTTTCTTTTTTTTTTTAATAGTTAACTTTCAATAATTTTCTTAATATCAATGCTTATAAAGCATTGTTCTCAATTTATCATGTAGAGTCCTGAAGCGGGATTTTCTTGTCTCTGTCATTTTATCCCGAAGAATCTCAATACAATAGTCTGCTCTTATTTGATGCAGGTACAAGTGGGTCACTCTCCTGTATAGAAGACAGAAAGCACATTGAGAAAAGGTGGCTTTGGCCAACTGTTTCCTTCGAAATGATTGGCTTTCAATGATTTTCTTAATGTTAAAGTTTATTAAGCATCGTTCTCAATTTATCATGTCTAGTCCCGAAAGCGGCATTTTCTTGTCTCTATCATTTTATCCCGAGGAATCTCAATACAATGGTCTGCTCTCATTTGATGGCACAAGTGGGTAACTCTCCTGTATATAATACAGAAAGCAAGTTGAGAAAAGGTGGCTTTGGCCAGGTGTTTCCTTTTTAGTAATTGGCTTTCAGTGATTTTCTTAATGTTAAAGTTTATTAAGCATTCTTCTCAATTGATCATATCTAGCACTGAAAGTGGCATTTTCTTGTCTCTGTCATTTTATCCCAAGGAATCTCAATAAAATAGTCTGCTCTCATTTGATGCAGGCACAAGTGGGTAACTCTCCTAAATATAAGGGTGTGTTTGTTTTGCGAAAAATAATTTCCGGAAAATGTTTTCCTCATTTTCTAGCGGTTGGTTCATTTAGAAAAATGAGTCAACAAAAATATTTTCCTAGTCAATAGAAAATGTTTTCCTTCCAAAGTTTAAATTTAGGAAAACGATTTCCCCTTTGAAAGAACCAGAAAACGTTTTCCAAAATGTTTTAAGGTCCTTACTTAATGAAAAATTTATTATTAAAAATAATTTATAATTAAAAATTTTGAATTAGTTATTATTATATCTTTTTTTCTTTTCTTCTTTTCTCTTTTCTTTCTTTGCTTGTGAATGTAAACCCTAACTCCTCCTCCCCTCTCTCCTTCTCCTTTGCCCCCTCTCTTTCATCATTGCCGCCTCCTCCTACCCTAGCCCCTCCTGCGCTTCTGTTGGCTTTGCTCCCTCCTCTTCCTCTTTGTCAGCATCTTCTACACCTTCAATCATTTTTAAAATGCAATCCAAATACCAGAAAATATTTTTAGTCACGTATCATCAAACAAAGAAAAACTAACTGTTTTCCTGGAAAAAGGATTTTATGGAAAACATTTTCCAAAAACATTACGTTTTCCATGAAATAAACACACCTTAAGACATAAAGCAAATTGAGAAAAGTGGTTTTGGCCAAGTGTTTCCTTTTAAATAATTAGCTTTCAATGGTTTTCTTGATGTTAAAGTTTATAAAGCATTGTTCTCAATTTATCATGTATAGTCTTTTCTTTTTTGGTCAGCTATCATGTATAGTCTTGAAAGTGGCATTTTATTGTGTCTGTCATTTTATCCCGAGGAATCTCAATATAATAGTCTGCTCTCATTTGATGCAGGCACAAGTGGGTAACTCTCCTGTATATAAGACAGAAAGCAAATGGGGAAAAGGTGGCTTTGGCCATGTGTATGTTGGCAGAAGGATAGTTGGTGGAACCGGACGTGCCAAAAAGATATTTCACTGAAATCGTATGTCGCCAAATAACTTTTATCATTTTTTTTTATAGTTTTTATTAAGAGGAGACAGGTGCTTGGTAATTTCGAGCTTGGGTCATATCAATGGAACACAAGGAAGTGATACTCTTGAACAGAATTTAATCTACGATGAAGCCTGATGACATAAAAAGCTTTGCTGGAATTTATTGATGATAAAATGCAATGACAAAGATATAATGCTGGAATTTAATCAATGACAAGATATCTAAAATTACGACTAAAGTGGGGGAAATGAAAGATATTTAAATTGCAGAAAAGATAAATTAAGAAAAAGTAAAAATAAAAGATAAATTTGCGAAAAAAATTGAGTTTTTTCATTGATTGTTAGGCTTTAAAAAGAGTATCACGTGACTATTTATAGCCCACAATCGGCGGTTGTCGTTACAAGTTTAGAATTCAAATAAATATATAACTTCTTAACAGCGGTTACAATAAACTGTGTTATCCACTAACTCCTTTTATCTAGAACACTTAGCCACAATAAGTTATAAATGCCCTAAATTAGCAATAACAAAACATAACTACCCAGTAGTTATATCTTCATGTTGAGCGCCCATTGTCGATAATTGTCAGTTGCCAGTTTTTATCAAGATGTTGATTGTTTTGTTAATTATTGGTCAAACTCTACTCTTATCGATTGATTTTGATACTTGTCAATAACCAAAAAGCTGATCATTTTGGGTGCTAACACTTTTTCTCAAAAAAAAAAAAAAAGAAAAAAAAAAAACGAGATCATCCACTTGCGACAATCGGTTTTTATCCTTCAACTTTTGGGCAAGATATTATACCCATGAAAAGATTTTTAATTTGTGCCAATAGCTTTATATATTCCTTTCCGATTTTCATTCCTCAACGCGTGTAGTGCTTTGTTTACATAGATCGCCATAGTATGATTATCGAGTGATCTTCTCGGACGCTTTGCAGAATCGGAATCCACTTTCTTGCCATACATGTGAACGATATTACTTTACCCTTAAGGTGTGGATACAACAAAAAAGCAATTTTTCTTTTCGCTTTGCTGCATTCACAACGACTCTTCTTTTCAATCTAGAATCTCTTTGCATGATGCAGCATGTCTCGATCTCTCCAAGTTTCTTTTCGCCCCCATTTGCACGCCCCACGGCCAGAAATGGCTAGTTCATTTTTGTACACTCCCTAGCCCTCTGCTTTTAATCCAAAAAAAGAACACCATGAAAACAAAAGATGCTTGCGGATGATGCAACCACCCAAAACCCAAAGGACAGAGAGAGTTGTGCTATAGTACTCCAAACCCATGCCATGCTAACATACAACTCCATCCGGGAACACCTCATCTTGTCGTCACTATAGGGCAGAGTCTCGATGGTTCCCAAAAAGAGTAGTAGATATGCCGCCGAACTCCACGTATGTATCGCTCGGTCATCTCCCCGCAGTTCCGTATGTGATTTTCGCGGGATAAGCACCGTATCAATGCCATAGTATTTGTAAAGTCCATTTTGGTGCCAATGCCTTTAGACCGATCACTTAACTGACTCAAGTGATGGTACTTGACATGACTCACCGGAATAACTTAATTAGACACCTTTGACACTACACCGATCATTCATAAAGTTTTGGCACTGAAATGATCATTCTTAAAGTTTTGGCACAAAACATTTAGAAATTGTGTGATGCATTTATGTACAATGTTTGTTAAATATATCAAATTTTCACAACTTGAGAAATCAAAGTTAAATTGGTTCAAAAACATTTGCTAGCATTGATCCTCTCAATCAATCAAAGATAAGTAGTCCATTTCTACAAGGCTTCAACCTCTGTTGTTCAATCTCAAAGCAGGGCAAGATCAGAACAAATGTGAAGTCACAAACCATGGAGAAATGCTACTTTTTTTTTTGGTGAAAAGAAAATATTAAATGAAATTATTTGGAGAGAATGTTTGCTCCATGATTTTGCTTTTTAGTCTAATAAAACAAAGAAAAATAGTGGCAAATTTAGAATTTTTGCTTTTGACTCACGTAGCCATTTTGTCAAATTTTTAATTAACAAATTGAAGCACAAAACTTAAGTGATCAATTTAGTGTCAAAACATTATGAAGGATCACTTTAGTACAATTTTTAAGTGACTTAGGCTAGCACGTCAAATTTTCCAGCAAAAAAAGTAAATGTAGTAACTTAAGTGATCGCCATTAAAATGTTGTGGCACTTAAATGATCATTTCAAATGTTTTAAGATCTAAGTGAGTGCCATACAAAAATTTGTGATGGTGATACTATCATTTTCCCCTTTTTTGAGCGTTAAAGGGCAGACGTTTATAGTACCAACACCCACATTACTATTAAGCCATAGAATGTAAAACCACATCTGGCGAGTGGGACACATCAAGCCCTTTGGTTGGTTTTACTGCTCTTTACCAACCGTCATAATCCGACACGACACACATGAGCTAAGCCCCTAAAGGAATACTCGATGTGGTCGTAATCAAGATTGAAGCAATTTGTGAGTGACTTGAACTCGAGCGGCTAAACTTTGAGTCTTGGGCGAGGTCTTGGATTTGAGCTTCGAGATCCCCCCAGGTGAAGGTCTTAGGTCGAAAGATGAGAAAACTGGTCCGGCCTCTAGATGCTTTTTGTCTCGTGTTTGTCCCAAGGGTTCTTATTTGAGCAATTTGAGTGTCGGAGTTTTGGTTATGAGCAGCAAGGACGCGGGTTCAGTCCTAGGAGACTTGGGTACCAAAAGGATCGAGGTTCAAGCATCAAGGTCTTAGATCTAAACTTTGCACCCTCAAGATTGGTCCCTTGGGTCCTGGATCCGAGCATCAAGCATGGGGGTCCCAAAGCCAAGGTCTTGAGTTCGAGTATGGGTAAGATCAAGGCTCTAATTTGGTCTAAGTGTCATGACGTCATGTTTGGAGCCAGGGGTCCAAGGTTGGCATCTCAAGTCCTTCCCTAAAGCTACATTTGATATTTAAAATGGAAATTATTTATCCTATCCTATGTTTGCTTCCTATGTAAGATAAAATAATGTCAGATATAAGAAAGATATAATCTAGATAAAAATAACTCATAGGAGATGTGGAATAAATATAGATAGGATTTCTTATATCCATGATATAAATATTATTTTTCTTGGATAAAAATATTTTTAAATTAAAAAAATGAAAATAATAATTAAATATAAATAATATCTGAAATCTAACAAAAAAATTCAAAATAAAAAAAAGAGTTTCCTTTTCATTTATTCCTATTGTTAAAAATATTGGAATATCTTCATTTCTATGATATAAATTTTATATATGTAGTATTTATATTTGTTACTAATTTTAGGTAAAATAGTGTAATTTATTATTTGATAAAAAATTATTAAGGAATGACAGAAGGGGAAAATAAATTAAAAAATTAAGGAAATAAAAAAGAGAGGGAAAATAATAAATAAATGAATAAATAAAAAAATAAGTAGAAGAACCTAAATTTTAAATGAATAAATTTAAACTTGAAAATGATCTTTCTAGTTATTGAAGAATGATTTGCATTAAAGAAAATGAAGCTTTCACGACTCTATATTTCTCTTTCATGTTGAAGTTTTACAACTTGTCCATAGTTCTTTGGTTCACGTGACGGATCCATGAAATCAACGAGAGTCGAAGCTCTCTTTCTTTTTCTTCTCTTGTAACTCTCTAGTTCATGTTATAAAACCTTGAAAGTAGCAAGATAGTTAAAGCTTTCCATGAGTCTATAGTTCATGTTGAAGCTTCACGAAAATAGCAAAGGAGTCAAAACACCATGTGTTTTAGAATTGAGAAGATAAATGATAATGTTTTTTCTCTTACTAGATTTGGCATTTGTTGGTTGATCTATCTCATTGATATTGCCGATGTTTGTTTACAAATCTTGTCATTGTCAAACCTCTGACTTTGGAATGCCATGATGTGCTTTTATGGTATTTACAATTTGGATTGTACAATAATTCTAGGTTTATTGATGGAGGTTATCTTCATTTGTGCAATTGTGGTTTCTTTAGTAGTGAATTGTGAGAGATTCTTGTCATCTTCAATTGCTCATTTTCAGTTTCATTTACACTAATATGTTACTCATATCAAATAATGAATATGATAGAATATGAAAGGAACCGCTTTATTATTATGATTCACCAAATAATAGACATGATATAACAAAATTCTTGAATTTCTTGTCCTATTCTATCTTATTCTATTTTGATTAAAACTTTGGATGACCAAATGCAGCCTAAGGTTAGTAATTCAAATAATATAAACGGTTGTAGTATCTATGCAACTCAAAGTTGGACTCTAGAAGATCAAACACAATCTTCAAATAGGCAAGTCTTAAAGAAAATATTTTCCATAAAACCGTTCTTCTAAACGATCCAAACGACTAAAGATTGATAAATTGTTTTTGACAACGAAATTCCCATGAAAGAAACAAAACCCTAGTCTGTGAACTTTAGCTAATGAGTTGAGTCAGAAACTCAAGTCAGCCAAAACTTAGATCGGGTCGAGCTCAAACTCGAAAAGATTAGTTCGATCAAGCTAGAAACAAATTTCTGTCCCGAGTTGGGTTCGAACGACATTACACTTGGGTGATCGCTGGCCTTTTTGTGGGCTCATGCTCATGCTGATCTCAAGGATCTCAAAAATTTCGTGAAACGGACCATCTCTCTCTCTCTCACCCCCAAAAGCGAGGGGTCAGGATCATCTTTAACGGACGGCAGAAAGGGAACCACATGTTGCACGGTAAGAAAAGGGATGGTGATCTTTATCTCTCTGGGGAGCCTCACACGTGGAGCACTCTGGCCCTCCATGCCTTTTGATGCCCTATGCATGGCCTATAGATTACACGATTCTATGAGCCCGCTCGCATAAAGAGTCCCTCACTGTTCTTTTATAAATATCACAAGCCCTTTGTGGCCAAATTTATCCATAGAGCCCAAAGGGTCAAGTCTGTGTGTGTGTGTGTGTGTTCTTGCAGCTCCTTTGACCACAAAATTCTGTGCTTGTCTGTCTGCGCGGTTTGATCATCTTGAACTGCATTCCCCTGGGCAATCAAAATGGCTTCGTCCGTCGATCCTCTGGTGGTGGGTCGCGTGATCGGCGACGTGGTCGACATGTTCGTGCCGTGTGTGAACATGTCCGTGAGCTACGGCTCGAAGCACGTCACCAACGGCTGCGACATCAAGCCCTCCCTTGCGGTCAACGCCCCCAAGATCAGCATATCTGGCCACCCGGACGAGCTCTACACCTTGGTACGTCGTCCCACCCGTGTAGCCGGTAGTGCATTCCGGAGGGTAGGTTATTACATGGATCTGGTGCATGCATCCTTCTCGGACGAATTCGGCAAGAATGCATGCACCAGATGCATGGAATAACGAATTCTCATCCTGGAGGGGGTGTTGATCGCATGCATGCATGGCGTGGTTTGAGAGTGTGTCTGGAGAGAGAGGAAACAGCCATGGGGAAATCATTAGCTTCAAAACTGATAAATGCACGAAGGGTCTTTTTTAATTTTATTTCTCTCTTTTGCGCGCAGGTGATGGTGGATCCTGATGCACCGAGCCCTAGTGAGCCAAGTATGCGAGAGTGGATCCACTGGTGTGTCCACTTGCTCACGTTAATAATACAAACTTATGTGTTTCTTCAGCTCATCTCGTAATTCTGACAAATGTGTCGGAGGACCAAATCCCACGGCTAGTCACAAGTGCTCATTATGATGTCATTGGTCCTTGCTTTGTCTGTTCTCCTAGCCATTCGACTGACTTTGTGCGACTGTGTTATCTTTTGTTTTCTGGTTATCAGGATCGTGGTCGATGTCCCTGGAGGCACAAACCCTAACCGAGGTAAAAACAAAAACAATTCGTTGAGTTCAATCTCTTTTCTCTCCTTATGGTTCGTCATACACGAAATACTGATGAGAAATCAGCATGAATTTGCTCGCCTCCATGATGCACTTGATTCCTGGAGAGTCTTTGTTATGGTTAAAGTAGGTACAATTAGGACATGCATTCTAGTCTGTGCCTATGTATCTTGATGACGAGATTTTGTGTGGCTGGGCGAGATCAGATTGATTGAACAACTTTTAACTCTGCTTTCTGGTTTTGAGTTTTATAGGCGCAAACTTTGATCATAAGAAAAACAAACTAAGCCTAGCAAATGCAAACTTTCCATGATCTCAACGCCAATATGAAATGAACGATTTCTAATTTCTTTCGTTGAGCAAAGGGCCATTAAGGTGCAGAAACCCGATTAACTATTGTGAAATTACCACGTCCTTAAAGGTCTAAAATTTAAAGTTTAGATTCTCAGACGAAGGTGTGATAATATGTAAGTATTATGATCAATAATTAATTATACATGCAATGAGAAAGTGTAATCTCATGAGAATAAAATCGATTTTAAAGGGAAAAGGATCTCTTTGGAAATAACTGGAGGACATTCCAGAAATATCAAACTGTTTAGACATTTAATAAATGATAGATACACGAAGGAGTGATTTAATGATAAAGTATATCCTGATGACATATTTTTTGTGTTTAGCTGCAAATTATCTTAACGTATGTTTTATATTTGACAACTTTGACCATAGTTAATAGCGATTGTCATAAGCGGAGTCTCGTGGAGATAAATCCAGAGAGCAGTTCAGGTATCTAATCCCTTGCGCCGCTTCGGTTGTTAGTTGCCATATTTCTTGCATTTAGATATTAAAGATCGTATTGGACATGACTAGACAGATATCAAACCCCTGAAACTGCTCCTGTCATCAGCTGCAAAACCCTTCCTCCATGGGAAGGAGGGTTATCGGCAGCATAACCCTTTCTTCACAAGAAGGTATCGTGGTTGGCCAAGAAAAGAAAAAGGGAAATGGTGTTGAATTTTTTATTGACAAAAAAGGATAAATTAATTTCACACGACAGTATCTGTTCGTTCGTGGAAATTCACAAACTGTTGCGTTACATCGCATCGTCTCATGCCCCGTTTTGCGCATGGAAAGTTTGAAAAAGACAGTCTCTGCGTCCAGATACAGATACGCAGGTTCTTCTACTTTCGCCCTTTGTTTCATAGCGCACGTGTACTGCGCGCACACACCACGTGTCGTATATGCAAATTCTTGTTCTCGTTTTGCTTCTCCCTTGCCTCTGCAAGTTTCTATGTTTTCTGGTTTTTCTATGTTGTCTCTACAATTAGTGAAGGGACACTTGGTTACGTGATCAAGAACCAAGTACCATGCACGCTGGCCTGTCTAATCTGGCACGTGTATGCCACTCGTCATCTGTTTGACAGCAGGACATCTCCAGCTGAGATGTTTTTCTACTGATTTTTCTTTTTTCATATATGTAGAGATATTTTGCATAAAACTTTAAATTGCATAAGCATAAGATTTAACTTGAAAGGGGAAGAAGGGGGGTAGGGGGGTTGCATCTTTGAATGTGCAATTGATTATTTTGTACTAGAAAAATGACTCAATAAGATATTCACCTAATCAAATTTTCCTGGCTCATTCAAAGGTTTGTCGTATAATGTAAATATGACGTACATAATTAACCTCAGTTTAGATTCCATGATCTTCATCTCTTGGTAAACAGGCTTTTCTTTCCGGAAATCTTTGTACCCCTAGTACAGTCAAAAGGGTAATTTTTTCTTCCTAATTAGAAGAAATTTTCTCTGACATGTTCATCATCTTATGTAAAAGTAAGTAAAAACAAACATCGATTGTCTTATTTTTTGAGAGAGTTTTCTCCAATTAGGACGATGGAGAACATAATTCTAATAATACAAATAAATTCACGAAGAGCCTTTTCCTAGAAAATCACTTTTCTTACGAATCTTGATTTCCTTTCACTACGTAGAGATTGACAGGTCTGTCCTTCTTCTTCCACGGGAAAGATTATATCTTGACATAGCTCGAATAAGCCTACTTATACACATATGACGAGATTGACCAAGCTTAATAAAACAATAAATAATAATTTTGGAAAGGATGTGAAACCCTAAAGAAATGTATATCGAAAAATATGGATATCAATATTTTTTCTCATTCCTTCCGTTTGGGCAGGGAAAGAGATACTACCCTATGTAGGTCCACGCCCTCCGGTGGGGATCCACCGCTACATCCTGGTGCTGTTCCAGCAGAAGACTCCCATCGGCCACATCGACCACCCCAACTCGCGCGCCAACTTCAACACCCGCCTCTTCGCCGCGCACCTCGACCTCGGCCTCCCCGTGGCGACTGTCTACTTCAACTCCCAGAAGGAGCCCGCCAACCGCCGCCGCTGACGTCCGGGAGGAGCGCAGGGGCAGGCGAGGGAAAAAGCTAAAGGCACGGGCGGTTATGGTTATGGAGGCTTAATCAAGCGTTGAAACCTTTTAATGTATGCCGGGTTTGGTTGCGTATTATTGCTATATATATGTCTAGGCGTCCTTATTACTAACAAGAAGTGAACGAAGAAGAGAGGGGAGAGATTAAATTATGATATTTGAAGCGTGTATTAAGCAGTGAAGTCTTCTTGCGCTCTATGAATGTAGGCAATTGAGCAAAAAAAGAAGAAAGGAGTTATGGATTTCTATATATATATATCCAATTATATTATAAGTGCACAATGCTATTTAGATTTCGCAGATCTCGTGTTTTCAAGCGTCTGTTGCGATGAGCTCCAAGATTACATAATTCACTTAGTGATATTTGCTGGATGATATTAACTAGATAAGAGTAATCTCTATGACTTCTAAAATCGGTCTGCAGAACTAGTTCATTGAGCGTTGTGCTGCGATGAGGTATTCCGGCGGGTGAACCACATGTAAGAATTAAGTAGGAGAGCAATATTCGATACCACATTATTTGTAGATCGGTAATTAATTGCATCTCTAAATTTATTTGGTGTAGTAGTTAGGGCGTTGTGAAATTGTTTGAAAGGTGCATTACTTTGTAAAGATTGGTCGGAGCTCTATTAGTTGCTTCAATAGCCTTACATCATCGACAAACCCAAAAAAATGGAGTACACAATATATTAATCGAAACAATGGAGATTACACCCACACTAGAATCATTTAAATACTCTTAATATTTATCAGCTCCTAATTTCAACATAGTATTTAGCTCTATAATTTTTCATAAATAATCTTTCAATCTTACAAAGGAATTATATAAAATCTTAATACAAGATCTTCACGGTTTCAAACCCTAGCAATGTAATTCATGCGTATCAAGCTCCTTGTAGAATAATCTTCACATGGAAGACATTTCTTATATATAGATAAGAGCTGGATACAAAATAGGAAATCTCTTTTAGAAATCCAACTCCACCTAGTAAACCACCCAAAACAAGAAACCTACTTGAATTAGGAAAGTTTTTTCGCGAACTCAACAACTACGTACATCTTTCAAGTTTGAGTCTTGCAGAATCTTTGTCATAATCATGGATATCATTTGAACACCAACTCCACTTGCACATTTAGCCGCTCCACAAAAATTTTCAGAGACAACCTCCCCAACCACAGATAGAGCAAATCACAATTGCGTCTATATTTGTCAAGAGATCGAATATAAACATTATCATCTCAGGAATGTTGACACTTAAATTTTGGTTTTCCATTTACTTGTTCGTCGCATAAAAAATTAGAGATCGACCATGACCCCTATCCAAAAATGTTATAAAATTGCATATAGATATTAGGAGTAAATTTCGTTTAATAGCATTGTGCTCATATAATTGCAAACAAAATATACTAGTGCAGGGAGGCTTTGAGCTTAATTAAATTCATTAGATTAAGCCCGTGACAGCACGGTAGATGGCCAAACCCATTAGAAAGCTATGGTGACCGCATTTTTACATGCCAAAGTTTTGATTCTCAACGGAAAAAGTCATGTTTCTTTAGACACATGTGGAAATTCTTTCAATCTTGCGTGGGTGCAAGATTTTTGTCTATTAAAAGAAAAGAAAGAAAGGGTAGTGGTACCAATTGAAGAGATTCGCTGACATATTGGTGGCAATTTGAACATGTACACTCAATGGCTAAAGAACGTGAGTTGTCGATTTCTTGAGACTTCGTGCTGGAATTTTTGGGGACCGCGTAGAGAGAGAATGGACCCTTTTTGGAGCTCAAATTTTGTGAAGTACAATAAGACATTGTTCATGAGTTTGACTGATGGGATTGAGGAGTATCCGGAAGTATTTATTTGATGGAGAAAATCGAACGGCCGACTTGTGGATCAAAATTAGAGAGCTCAATGTGCCATACTACAAAAATGGTGAGTACGCATTTGTTCTAAGTTAGGGCTCGTTTGGTTCGGCTTTTGGGGAATGTATTTGGTGTAGTAGTTAGGGCGTTGTGAAATTGTTTGAAAGGTGCATTACTTTGTAAAGATTGGTCGGAGCTCTATTAGTTGCTTCAATAGCCTTACATCATCGACAAAACCCAAAAAAATGGAGTACACAATATATTAATCGAAACAATGGAGATTACACCCACACTAGAATCATTTAAATACTCTTAATATTTATCAGCTCCTAATTTCAACATAGTATTTAGCTCTATAATTTTTCATAAATAATCTTTCAATCTTACAAAGGAATTATATAAAATCTTAATACAAGATCTTCACGGTTTCAAACCCTAGCAATGTAATTCATGCGTATCAAGCTCCTTGTAGAATAATCTTCACATGGAAGACATTTCTTATATATAGATAAGAGCTGGATACAAAATAGGAAATCTCTTTTAGAAATCCAACTCCACCTAGTAAACCACCCAAAACAAGAAACCTACTTGAATTAGGAAAGTTTTTTCGCGAACTCAACAACTACGTACATCTTTCAAGTTTGAGTCTTGCAGAATCTTTGTCATAATCATGGATATCATTTGAACACCAACTCCACTTGCACATTTAGCCGCTCCACAAAAATTTTCAGAGACAACCTCCCCAACCACAGATAGAGCAAATCACAATTGCGTCTATATTTGTCAAGAGATCGAATATAAACATTATCATCTCGGAATGTTGACACTTAAATTTTGGTTTTCCATTTACTTGTTCGTCGATAAAAAATTAGAGATCGACCATGACCCCTATCCAAAAATGTTATAAAATTGCATATAGATATTAGGAGTAAATTTCGTTTAATAGCATTGTGCTCATATAATTGCAAACAAAATATACTAGTGCAGGGAGGCTTTGAGCTTAATTAAATTCATTAGATTAAGCCCGTGACAGCACGGTAGATGGCCAAACCCATTAGAAAGCTATGGTGACCGCATTTTTACATGCCAAAGTTTTGATTCTCAACGGAAAAAGTCATGTTTCTTTAGACACATGTGGAAATTCTTTCAATCTTGCGTGGGTGCAAGATTTTTGTCTATTAAAAGAAAAGAAAGAAAGGGTAGTGGTACCAATTGAAGAGATTCGCTGACATATTGGTGGCAATTTGAACATGTACACTCAATGGCTAAAGAACGTGAGTTGTCGATTTCTTGAGACTTCGTGCTGGAATTTTTGGGGACCGCGTAGAGAGAAATGGACCCTTTTTGGAGCTCAAATTTTGTGAAGTACAATAAGACATTGTTCATGAGTTTGACTGATGGGATTGAGGAGTATCCGGAAGTATTTATTTGATGGAGAAAATCGAACGGCCGACTTGTGGATCAAAATTAGAGAGCTCAATGTGCCATACTACAAAAATGGTGAGTACGCATTTGTTCTAAGTTAGGCTCGTTTGGTTAGAACTTTTGGGGAATGTATTTGGTGTAGTAGTTAGGGCGTTGTGAAATTGTTTGAAAGGTGCATTACTTTGTAAAGATTGGTCGGAGCTCTATTAGTTGCTTCAATAGCCTTACATCATCGACAAACCCAAAAAAATGGAGTACACAATATATTAATCGAAACAATGGAGATTACACCCACACTAGAATCATTTAAATACTCTTAATATTTATCAGCTCCTAATTTCAACATAGTATTTAGCTCTATAATTTTTCATAAATAATCTTTCAATCTTACAAAGGAATTATATAAAATCTTAATACAAGATCTTCACGGTTTCAAACCCTAGCAATGTAATTCATGCGTATCAAGCTCCTTGTAGAATAATCTTCACATGGAAGACATTTCTTATATATAGATAAGAGCTGGATACAAAATAGGAAATCTCTTTAGAAATCCAACTCCACCTAGTAAACCACCCAAAACAAGAAACCTACTTGAATTAGGAAAGTTTTTTCGCGAACTCAACAACTACGTACATCTTTCAAGTTTGAGTCTTGCAGAATCTTTGTCATAATCATGGATATCATTTGAACACCAACTCCACTTGCACATTTAGCCGCTCCACAAAAATTTTCAGAGACAACCTCCCCAACCACAGATAGAGCAAATCACAATTGCTTCTATATTTGTCAAGAGATCGAATATAAACATTATCATCTCTCGTGAATGTTGACACTTAAATTTTGGTTTTCCATTTACTTGTTCGTCGCATAAAAAATTAGAGATCAACCATGACCCCTATCCAAAAATGTTATAAAATTGCATATAGATATTAGGAGTAAATTTCGTTTAATAGCATTATGCTCATATAATTGCAAACAAAATATACTAGTGCAGGGAGGCTTTGAGCTTAATTAAATTCATTAGATTAAGCCCGTGACAGCACGGTAGATGGCCAAACCCATTAGAAAGCTATGGTGACCGCATTTTTACATGCCAAAGTTTTGATTCTCAACGGAAAAAGTCATGTTTCTTTAGACACATGTGGAAATTCTTTCAATCTTGCGTGGGTGCAAGATTTTTTGTCTATTAAAAGAAAAGAAAGAAAGGGTAGTGGGTACCAGTTGAAGAGATTCGCTGACATATTGGTGGCAATTTGAACATGTCCACTCAATGGCTAAAGAACGTGAGTTGTCGATTTCGTGAGACTTCGTGCTGGAATTTTTGGGGACCGCGTAGAGAGAGAATGGACCCCTTTTCGAGCTCAAATTTTGTGAAGTACAATAAGACATTGTTCATGAGTTTGACCGGTGGGATTGAGGAATATCCGGAAGTATTTATTTGATGGAGAAAATCGAACGGCCGACTTGTGGATCAAAATTAGAGAGCTCAATGTGCCATACTACAAAAATGGTGAGTACGCATTTCTTCTAAGTTAGGGCCCGTTTGTTCGGTTTTTGGGGAATGTATTTAAAAATGCAAATACCTTTAAGTGAATGGGGTTTTAAAATGCAAATAGCGTTTGGTGAATTGAATTTAAAGTGTATTGAGAACAATTTTGGCCAAAATACCGTTTGGTAAAATTTACATTTGCAAATGACTTTTATTAAATTATAAAAAAAAAACATTTGTATTTTTTTTTTTTTGGAAGTCTGGCCATTGGATCGCCGGATCTAGCTATCGACGCTAAAATTTGGCAGCCGGATGGCTAGATCCGGCTCGCTTGAGGTCGCCCACCTCAAGCGTTGGCCGCTTGGGTCGCGCGACCCGGCGTCACCCGAGGTTCGGTGGTGGTCGCCGGCCCGTGCGATCCCTTGGCCGGCGGTCGTCGGCCTCCAATCGGCTTTCGTGCGGTGGTTTTGGAGAAGATAAATAATATCAGGGACTTGCATTTCGAAGATACAACTTCCCAAATTATCTCAAGAGCTACATTGGGCTAAAAGCACTTAAAGCCATTTGGAAATGCAATTGCATCTTGTCAAAGTCGTCCAAAAAATCGAACCAAACGCGTTTGCATTTGGCAAATGACTTTAGAGTCCCAAAGCCCATTCTCAAAGGTAAACCAAACGAGGCCTTAGAATGCATTGAAATTAGGGCTAATACATTAAAAAGTCAAAAATTAGTACACTTGTGACAAATTTATTCAAAATTAGTTTTTTGACCACCAAAAACCTCAAATTGATACACATTTGACAAGTTTACCCCAAACTAGCATACTTGTGATAAATTTACATTTTGTTAATTTTCGTTAAATTTTACTGTCAAATTACTAAGTTAAATGACACGTGACAGTTGACTAGTGTACTAGTTTGAGATTTTACTTTCCGTTTATCACAGTTATACGATTTTTGTAATTTTTTATAGTATGAATCTAATTTAATGGAGGGTATATTTGTCACAAATGTATCAGTTTAAGGTTTTTGGCCGTCGAATAAATCAGTTTGGGATTTTTTATTATCACAAAAAATTTGTCATAAATATACCAATTCGGGATTTTTTATGGTTGAAAAATTAGTTTGGGGGTAAATTTGTCACACGTATACTAGTTTGGGGTTTTTCATGATATTAACCCTTAAAATTTTGAGAAGACCTCCGCAACACTTAGTTCTTCAACTTCATCAAAGGAGTTGAGTATCGAAGATCCAAAGATTTCATTGTGATTTTCACAATCCCTAATGTTGCTGTCCTAGCTTGTTGTAGTTCCTCGTCAGTTACCACCATCATCAATATTCCTTCGACCCCCTCAATGTCAGTTGTCGTTTGAGTCGGTAATCCAATTCTAGTAATTTCTTAAGTTATTTATTTATTTAAATATTCAAT
The DNA here is from genome assembly GCA_016097595.1 of Eucalyptus pumila. Classification (NCBI taxonomy): domain Eukaryota; kingdom Viridiplantae; phylum Streptophyta; class Magnoliopsida; order Myrtales; family Myrtaceae; genus Eucalyptus; species Eucalyptus pumila. The sequence goes on from CM027851.1 coordinate 68,778,187, forward strand.
TGCCTAAATTTTGGTTCTACGATTCTAACACAAATTGGTTGAGATTTTAGGCATTCTCTAAATAGTAATTTCCCATTTAAATTGTGTATACAATTGAAAATTTGATCTTTAAGAATTAATCGGGATCTTGATTACATTTATTTCCTATTTTAAATTGAGGAAAATATTTGATTGTATAGGTATCTTATTGTTAACATCTAAAATTTAGCATCCTATTCAGTAATTTCTTACTCTAAAAAATTAGGAATCGACCTGACCCCTATCAAAAATAATTTTATCAAATTGCATAGCATATAGGTAAAAGGAGCATTTGCATTAATAGTAATAAAATTTATTATTAATTATTAACTAATTATTATTTAAAAAAGAAAAAATGAGACTCGGCTGGGGCCAGTCGGCCCAGCCTTCTTTCTTTTTCTCTTCTTCTTCTTTCCCGCTTAGGCCCGACCCATTTTTCCTTTTCCCCTCCAGCCCAGCCCTCACATTGCCCATCTCTTCCCTCACGCCCTGTATGTCTCTGCAAAATAGAGGACACCGTACGCGGCAGCCAGCAGGGGGTAGCCGTCGACGGGGTTGACGGTCGACGGCAGGTTGGCACTGCAGGTGGCGGTGGTAGAGGCCATGCGCGCCTGCCAGTTGGGGTTGGGGTTAAAAGAGACAGAGAATGAGAAGGAGAGAAGGGGGAGATTGCAGGGGAGTGCCGGGGGGGGGGGGGGGGAGAGAAGGTTTCTTCAGCGATGGACATAATTGAGCCTTGGCTGACGACCAACCGACATTGGCCCACCGTCTGGCTCATGCGAGCTCCAGTCCCTGTAGCCCTCGTGTTGTGTTGTGGTCAGTATTGTTTATCGTCCGTCGAGGGTCTTCACGCTACTTCGAGTCTCGGTTAAGCCGCAAACTTTACAATTCAAGAGCACACTGCACCCGTTCGATGAAATGCCCTGATGAGATCCAGCTTTCGTTCCCCTGTTTCGGCTAAAATCGAGTCACCCATGCTCAGTCTCGACCTGTTGAGGCGTCGTAGTCGAGATGGCTGTGCTTTTGCTCGGCCTGTGGTCAACCCATAGAGGTCCTCGGAATTCTGGTGCATTAGGCACCCAAGCGCCGTCCACCATAGCCGTCACTGGAGCGTCGTCGGTTAGGTGAGGGTCGAGCTTTCGCACCGGCTTAGCTAAGGCGATGGCTGGAGGCACCGTCGACCCGTCGGAGACGAGTGGCGTCGCTTGCCGCGGCCGTCTCCAACGCAGCAAAATTCGTGCAGGCAAGGGAAGAGACGAGCCGGGTCGGGCTCGGCTTGTGGGTTTTGCCGGCCAGGCTTGCGTTGTTTGTGGGCCTACTTATTTTGGGCCTAGTTAATTGTAGTTTTTTGGCTTAGTTTAATTATGAGTTGGGGTTTTATTGTGGGTCGGGCTTACTTATTTAGGTTTTCTTTTTTGGGTGGGCTCAATTTTGAGCTAGACTAAGCCCACATATCAAGCCCAATCCTGCTGAGGGCTTGGTGATCTAGGTCGGTCCCGACTTGGACCGGATTCGGAGGTTCCACCCAAGTCCCTATTCTCGATTTTTTTTTTTTTTAAATTCTTTAAAAAATATTTTTTTAAGATATATTTTTAAAAAACTAATAGCATTATTTTTTAAAAAAAATTTGGGAAATTTTTTATTTTTCTAAAATTAGGAAGAAACTTAAAAATTAGATTTTGAGTAGTTTTAGTTAGGGGTGATCGGCCTAGGGTAGGTAGAGGTCTAGATCTAGACCTTGATCCGACCCTATTATAACCTAGGTTATCTTTTTTGGATTATGTACTCGACCCTGTTTGCATTGAACTTGTTCTCGACCCACCATGTTTTTTCAGTCCGGAAACAGGGTTAACCCTATTTATATTGGAACCTGTTTCTTTGTCTTGTACTACATTTTCTACTTCAAGTAAACATCAAAACTGAGCATGTAGAACCGCACATAGGCATCCACTCTTCATTCTTCGCTCATTGAACTTTCATATGCTATGCCCAGCAAGCTTTTTACAGGATTTTCCTATTTAGTTTTATCATCTGCTTCTGTTGGCGTGGGATGCTTCTTCACCTGGTCAATCTTCGATTCGGAAGTCACATGATTATTGTATATGGTGGTTGCCTGATTCGCATTTGGTGGGCTAGAAACCTTTTTGTCACTTAGGCTTGATTTCCACAACTTTCTTGAGGAGAACTTGCTGCCTGCGTTAGATGGACAGTTAGAACTGTTAAGAGGAAAAAACCTAAAAATTCCAACCTTGCACGTGCACTAAAAAGAGACAATATACCTGATCCCACTCTTTGGTTTTGGTTCGACACGAAGAGGCAAAGGCATGGATGCAGGAGATGAATCTGCTAAACTCGCAGCTCTGTGTCCTTCAATTAAGCAAAAAACTCAATGAAAGCACTGTGACAGGGCTTCCATTCTACCTCTTTTAATGACCTCTACATCTTATAAGTTATCAGAACAATGACAGAGAAACATTTTGACACATTTTAAAGCCAAGAATTCGTGCATCAATATCAAAAAACTATCCCAATCAAGGCTTCAAACATCAACAGAGTTGACCATCAGTTCTTTGTTCTCCCAATCAAGATCACTTAGGTGGCAACTTAATAATAATAATACAACAAAGAGATCCTAAACAAAATTTTCAATGCGCATGCCAGAAGAAACAATTAACCCAATATGTATACTTTGTTCCAGCAGATACGTCTTTGTAACTATAACAAGAAACTGAGATCGCACCGCTACATTGCCTTGATATTAAACTACAATGACCGGCCAGCAAAGAAGACCCAAAAACATAGAAACCCCATAACACCTAGGTAGAATCATGCACAATATCCCATGAAAGCCTCATACAAAGTCTAATCCCAAAGAGCACAAGTATGGAAATTTTCATTGCACTATTACCATATTTGCATAAAACCTAGACTAATCTTGTTAGCCAAAATCGACAGTGAAGTACACTCCTTCAAATGCAATGAAAACCTTAAAAAAAAACATCATCTTCACATTATTGACCTCACCAATCTCAATGCTCCAACATAAATGCATCAAACTTTCACCCAAAAACAAAAGATAACCCAAACATTGAAGGATATTTTAAAAGCAACAAATGCTCGTTTTTCAGTGAGGCGTAGAAGGCGTTCTGCATCCTCCTCAGCTTCCATTTGTTCCTTGAGATATAGCAAATCATCATTGTCCAGGGCTGCACAATGAAGCCCAAACAAGGTTCTAGAAACTAAAGGCACGAAAAAAAAATGGAAAGATATAAAACTGTAAAAAAACCCAGGAAAGAGCTTTCCCATCACTTCACTGGGTGCACTGCAGCGAAAGTTTGTCTACAACTATGCCTACCTCCTCATCCATGAAGGTAACCTCCACGTTCTCTAGCAACCTCTTGTATCTGCTTGTATCTGCTTGCATCAGCCACCCGGCAAAGGCCAAGATCCCTGCTCGGGCATGTTATCAGAATACCATCCTAATGCAAATGCTTAATGGAGATTGGGACTGAAGTAAAATTATATGGTGAAACAGACTCCTGGCCTCGACCCGCTAACTAAAAAACAGTCTTTACAATCTATCAAGTCAGTGGACAAACCGTAAATTGCGCTAACCATTATATTTCTACATTTTATAACAAAGTTAAACCAAGAGTCAATTCACATATTCTTACATCAATACCACAGGCATGATCACTGTAAAACGACAACCACCTAAAATTTCTGCAGACCCGTCTTAATCCAGAACACATGAACAGAGGAACCCAAGTTCCTAGCCTAGGACAGAACCTCAATGCGTAGTTCCTCGGGCACAGCACACCTAAGTCCACTGGCGCTTTTCTTTCACTTAATCCCATCATCATCTATATTTTAAGTAACATCCTTAGAACATCATCCCACCAGGAAAGCTAACCCAAATTGAACCATTGATACCATCTACCTGTTCTAAGCACTATGGAGGCCAGGAGCTGGCATACAACACGCACACCAAATGAAATTGAGCTCAATCAGGTTCAGAAGAGACAGGAGATAGGGTGGGGTGGGCGATGGAAGGGGCTAACCTTGGTGACCATGCGCTGGAACGTGATGTCCTCGTCGTCTATATTGTCCTTCCCCTTCCCCCATTTCTTATATGTTCCGTAAATCATGACACGACCCAGAATCCCATTTCAACGCATAGAGAGAGAGAGAGAGAGAACCTTAGAGCGAGCAATGGTGAAGAGCGCCTGGGCAGTGTTCCTGTATGTCGGGAGGCACACAGCTCTACGTCGTTCGCTGCGTGAGCGCACGAACGAATCCGTATCAACCCAAAGCAAACTCCAAAAACTCGACACAAGTCGGAAGCACCTGAGAGAGACCTTGGAATTGGGTGTAGACGACATCGAGGGGGTGTGCGGCGGCGACGGTGGTGAACCCGGCGACGGCGGTGAACCCGGCGACGGCTCCGGCGGTGGCGTTCTCCCACTGACGGATCATCTGTATCAGCCCAAAGCAAACTCCAAAAACTCGACACAAGCCGGAAGCACCCGAGAGAGAGAGAGAGAGAGAGAGAGAGAGAGAGAGACCTTGGAACCGGGTGCGGACGACGTTGAGGGGGTGCGTGGCGGCGATGGTGGCGAACCCGCCGTTGGTGGCGTTCTCCCACTGCGATGGCGCGATGAAGGAAAAGCAAGTCTGCGGGTGTCAGTCGTAATTGTGTGAGAGGTAAAGAAGATAGAAACAAATTAGGGTTTTTGATTTGGGGCTGTCTTAAAAATCGGTTCTTAAACCGGTTCCCAAACCGGTCCGGTCGATCCAGTTCCCGAGTGGGTAATCCTCAAAACCGGTTCTCGGACCGGTTCAAAAGGGTTTGAATTTTGGGAAGGTTCGCGGACCGATTTCAATCGGAACCGGTTTCTGACCTTGTTTTCTGGTGGGCCGATTGGGAATCGGTAAACCGGCAGTTTGCACACCCCTAGTTTTCGTTAGGGGTGTGCACGAACCGCCCGAACCAGGAACACCTGGACCGACCGGATCAGTTTGGTTTTGGGTGGTTCCCATAGAGGGCAGTTTAGTTCCTGTTTCCCACTTTTGGAATCTGACCGACCGCATCAACCGGACCGGACCACTAATTATATATATATATATATATATTAAACTTTTTTAAGAAACAAACCCTGATTCCTCACAATTTCTCCATTTTTCATTTCATTTTTGGCCCCAAAAAGCAAATTTATCTGTTCCATTAGACCGGATTATCGAATCGGTCAATGGGTCCGAGCCCCAGCTCTACCTCGAAACCGGACCAGACCGAAAACCAATTAGTCTTAGTTTTTTTATTTTTTATTTTTTAAATTGTGCGAAAATCTTTGGTAAAAAATTTTTACCCAAAAATTGAAGGGAAAATTCAAAATAAGGCTTTGAAATGCTTTTATTTTCTCACTTGAAGTGGATTTTGTTTCAAACAAAAGTTAGAAATGGCAATGTCAGTGGCAAAAAAGGCCTAACCTCACTAGTTAGTTAAGGGAATTTTCATGTGTCACATTTTTCTTAAAAGATTTTATTTTCTTTTTCTCTTTCTTTTCTTTTTCCATTTTTTCCAAAAAAATAAAAAAAATAATAAAAGGTTAAAACTTAAAAAAAGTAAGAAAAAAATATAGGCAAGAGGGCTGGTAGCTCCTCCTCGCTTGGATTTTTTTTCTTATTTATTTGTTTTTTTTTTTGTAAGTGTTAGCCTTTTTTGAGTTTGTCTTTTTCGCAAATAAAAATAGGAAAATGAAAAAAAAAAGGAAATAAAATAAAGAGATATAAAAGATGGAAATGCCCTTGTCCAAGTTGTGAGATTAGACCCATCTTTGAGACTGTTATGATTTGGTGAGGGCACCCCTCGCCAGATTTGGCGAGGGAGGCCCTCGCCCGACGCCAGCGAGGGCGACCCTCATTGGACGCTGGCTTCCTTCTGCCGGCTCTACCATGGCCGACGAGGGAAGGGGAGCCATGGTCGGCGGAGGGAAGGGAAGAAGAAGAAAAAAAAACAAAAAAAAAAAAAAAAAAAAAAGGAAAAAACAGAATAAAAAGACAAAAATGCCCTTGTTGGGGGTAAATGTGTCATGCTTTGAAAAGTTTGGGGTTTTTCACATTAAAAAAAAAATTTGGGGTAAATGTGTCATTTTGGGCAAAGTTCAGGGTTTTTCGTGACTTTTTCCCTTTTTTTATATAAGATATCATGTACTTGCTTAAAAGTTGTTTTGCAGGTCAAAAGTTTTTAAAAATCTGCAGAAAAGTTTTGTTACCATAAAAAAGGGGGGAGGTTGTTGGAGAAAATTCTTTTATTGTTTTGAAGTTGACAAAACATTTCCAATGTCTAGTATGAAGACTTGCAAACTTTAGTGTTAAAGTTTGAAGACCGCCAGATTTTAGGTTCAAAGTCTGCCCACACTAATAGATTCCAAACTAAACGCTACTAAAGAATGAAAACTTATCTAGATGCAAGATTATCTTTATTTCTTGAAGGATTCGATTCATATGGCATATGGATGACAATCTAGTTGGATATAGCACCTATATGATTGACTATCTTTATTGGAATCAATTTTGATAATCAAATCTTTTGTAAGGCAAGTAAACTTGGAATGTTCCACTTATGGAAACCAAGATCCTAATTGTATGGTCGAACATGATTGGCGGGCTTTCATCACAATCTTCAAAAGACTCGAGATCTCCTTGATTGATTATGTCCAACGGGTAGATTGAAAGAATTTATTTTGAAAGTGCCAACGGTCGAGAAGGCATGAAGGAATATTTAAGGATGACTCTCCAGTTGCTCGACGGAGTGCGTGAAAGAAAGATTTCAAAGTTTGAAATTTCTTAGTTCCTTGTTATTTCATTCACTGAGCTCGAAGTTGTATACAAAAGAGAGAAACTCATAATGAGACTTTGCGAGAGATTAGTAGAGACTCTTCACTGTGAAGTCGAGATCACAAGATTGTAAAATAATTTTTTTTTCTTTAGTGAAATCCAATCAGTGTGTTGTCAGCACGGGAGAGTGGATGTAGGCTTGATCTAAGCCGAACCACTATAAACCTTGTGTTCTTATTCTCTTCCCTGAACTCCTTTATTTTGTTCATAGTTTTATCTAACCGAATTCTTTCATAGTTTATCATTTTCTAAGAGCAAACTACTTCTACTATTGTTGCGAAAAATTATCTTCACACCTATTCACCCCACTTAGGTGTTCATACTGGCCTTTTAGCTTTTAGCAAGTGTGAAATTCCTATTGCTACCTCATCTTATATTTATGTTTGATATGTATTGGTGTTCATAATTTAGTTGCTTAATATCACATTGTTGATCCAAAATTGACCTTGGAACAAGACCATATCCATAGGGTCGGTTTGGTCCTCGGTCCTAGGCTCAATGGGGGCAGTCCCTAGTCTTAAAAATTGGAGACCAACACTATGTGGGTTGGTCTTTGGGTTATGTGTTGGATTGGCCCAACCAGGACAATGCTCATCCCTAGTTGGGAGGTTATAACCTTACCCAAGGCGGAAGGGGGATTTGGTTTTCAAGACTTTTAATGCATCCCAACCTGCTTTCCTTACGAAACTAGCTTGGAGAGTATATAGGGTGCGTTTGGAAAGATTTTTGGGGAAATTTCTTAAGAAAATGTAAAGGTTTTTGAGTTAAAGGAGTTTTTCGAAATGCAAATTGTGTTTGGTAAATCGTATTTGTGAAAGTCCATTGTGAAGTATTTTTGAGCAAAATGGTGTTTAGACAAATTAATTTTGCAAAAGACTTTTGTCATTAAAAAAAAAGGAAAAAAGGAGAATTGGCCGGTTACTGCCGTTGAGGGGCAAGTAGTCTAGCAAGGGTCGCTGTGCGAAGGACACAGCGACGAGGGTTGCCGCGATCGGGGTCGCCGCAACCAGATTAAGCGGCCCTAGCAACCTCCGCACGGAGGTCGCGGCCTCGGTCGATTGTCACGACCGTTCGATGAGGGTCGCCATGACCCAGATCGTCAACCCTCCCCGGACGGTCGTGGTGACCCACCGCGCGGCGACCACCGTGCGGAGGTCACCGAAGTCGCTTCGATCTGGTTGCAACGACCCTGATCGTGACTAGATCACATGATCCCAATTGCTCGATTTGGGTCGCCAGAGGTTGCGCGGCCCAAACCTAGGTCGCGGCTACCTCCGGTGACCCCGGGGATCGCAACGTCGTCAGGGTTGTAGCGGTTATGACGATGTGACTCATAGGGGGTCGCTGAGGTCACACGACTAGCCGCCGACAGTCGCCGTGACACACTGGCCTCATGTCGACCTTTGTCCAGCTTGTCGCCAGCCCCTCGCAGCTTCGCACAACTTCGCCGGCCGACCTCAACGAAAAAGAAAGTGAATAGTCACAATGACAAAATCGAAAAAAACGAAATGTTAGTGAAGACATTTGTGGAAGAAATTTTTTTGTCTTACTCTTCCCTCAACCTTCCAAGAAGGCCAAATGCCCAAGGCAGCCCCTAACCTTTCTTGGGCTTTCAGCCTTGGAAGGCTTGCCTTTGGCAAAGGCAAGTGATAAAAACCTTGCCAAACACTAAATATTTGGCCCAAAGGCCTTTAGTCCCCCAAAGATCCTTGAGAAAGCAGTTTCCAAACACAGCCATAGTAATCCTGAAGAACTCTGGTTGAGGATCCTGAATGGGCTCTATCTTCCTAAGCATGAATTTCTGAATGCTAGAGAAGGGGAAAGAGCTTCCTGGAGATGGAATACCACATGTGAAGGTCTGAAATTCTTGAAGGAGGGGGCTATTTGGCATATTGGGGATGGAAGAAGTGTCCGAATCTGGAAGGATGGTTGGATTCCTAGTGGCAGAGATGTTATGCTTCACACCTTTGCTGAATCTGATGTAGCTAAGAAGAAAGTTGAAGAAATTTTACATGTGGACACAGGCTGCTGGAATTTGACAGATATCCGACATCTCTTAAATGTGCAAGAGCAGAGAACCTTTTTTAGTATCCACTTAGTAGAGTGAGGGGTCCAGACAAACTTTGGTGGCATTGGGAGAAGAGGGAGTGGCATCCCTCTCAGTCAGATCCGCCTATCATTTCCTCAGGAAATGAGCTTCCCTGAAGTCTCATTTTGCAGCTTCCACGTCCGTCCATATTGACAGCAACTTGTGGTAGAATGATTATACCCAAAAAATGAAACATCTTCTCTGACAACTCTGTTCTGGAGCAATTGCCACCTCAGGAAATGCATTCCTTAGAAGGATCCGTTCATCCCCTAAAACTGAACCTGTGGAGCACCTTATTCTCCTGTGTGAATCGAGTAGAGCTGTTTTGTTTAGTTATTTGGCATAAAGACTGCAGAAGGAGAGAATAACTTCGACTGGCCAACGGCTGCAATACACTATCTTGGGCATAGGTAAAGGAACACGAGGTTTCCTCAGAAGGCGTGTTTTCATCTGTTGGCATGTCTTGCAGGGGAGAAATGAAAGTCATTGAAAATGTGAATTGGGCCACACTGAATTTATTTAACTTTCTGTAAAACCCAGAGCAAAGAATGAACCGTCCCAAGTTCTCAGGCGAAGGTGTGGCCGGATGGGCCAGTGAATCCTTTTCCCTCTGTTTTAGCTCATAATTTTTCTTTTTGATTCTTATCTTAACTGGCTATATCCCACCTTTTAAGTGAGATTTTTTTATCCGGACTATATTCAAATCATATCTGGATGTATCCGGACTTCACATTACCCCAAACGCTGGCTGCATTATATCTGGTTCACCAAACGTTGCCCAAATGTTGGCAAAAGCCTAATGGAGATTGAGTTAAAAGTGAATGTGATGGGGCTTTTGTTGGAGACAATACAAAAGTTGCAATTGGAGTTATTGTCAGAGATCGTTTTTATTTATACTTTAAGGGTACTACACTCCAGTAATGGAGAAAAAGATATTCCGTGGACTAAATACACAGCGACATGCAGTCACTTGGCTTAAGATAGCGAGAAAGGTTGGTGAAATTTCTCATGCACACTTCACTTCATCTCTGATTGATGGCCTAAATTTCTCGCAGATCAATTGCTCACCGTAATAATAATTGCAATGGATAAAAAAAAAAAGAAGATCGAATATTGACCGAAAGAATGAAACCCCATGTCAATCGACTAGGCATATCTCAAGAACTATATTGCATGAATTCATTAACTATACATGAATCGCGATCATATCACAAATTGGTTCCTTGCGGAACCATCATTCTAGTTGTCGTTTTTTTGGGGCAACGCGATCCCGTAAGTCGGCATCCTGATTGAGCTTCAGTTGACAGATCGAATCCATCCACGGCATATCCAATTTGTTTTGTGAAATATACTGACATCGATGTCGGGACCCGAGAACTTGCAAGGATTTAGCTCCTCATTAACATAAGTTCATGAAGATTCCTCCGAGCTAGAGCTGCACTTGATTTATGTAAACACAAAAACCCACGCACCCCCACGCACGCACGCACGCACCCAGAGATACCTGACATAGATGCATTTAAGAAGGCAATTACTGGGATGATTGACCGAGCGCTTGAAAAGTGGAGTGTCTTGGTGTCTATGCAAAACCCTTGTCGAGCAAACAGTTCTTGCTTGCACCTCAATTTCGCTGTCTTTCCGACCTTGGTCTTCGCTCTAACAACTCGCTCTCACTTTAAACCTTGGTTGTTCATTTGAATCGACTCAATTCGATTCAATTATGGTTATTTGTTTCTTCTGTCTTCCTGAAAACTAGGTTTAGCAGATATTTTGCCTTAACATTTCGCATCATTAGCTCAGTACAGGAGCGACATTACTTGAATTTAATTTGTAACTAATACCCAATTATCATTTCTAGATCGGACACACGGGTTTAATCTATAAAAAAAGAAGAAATCAATTCGGATTAGAAAAAAAAGTTATTTAATGTAAAATACTCGAAGCTAACCAAAATTCAACGTCTTCTGCGGTCACATAATACCACAATAAATGCTATGCATTAACTTGTAGTACTCAGATTGTCAGATGGCATATTTATAATAAATCTCATGTGATGCATGAGATAGTAAGTTCCATAATCTTTCTCATTTTGGTAGATTTTGCGTCCATATAAAATCAACTGATAAAAGAATGAATATTGGGATCGCAAAAGAAAATGCCCTTCCTATTCATAGTCGCAAAATGTTTAATCATCTACCGCCTTCTTCAAGCAGGCAAGAGGACATGCAAGGCATTCACCTTTCCTACATTGAACCCTAAGTGACAAGTCAATCTTAGTTGGCAGAAAGCTAATATCATGGAAGTACATTCCAGAGCGATCCAATATCTCATTATTTTTTGACCCAAAAAAAATCCAATTATTCTAAATATAAAGCACGTGAATCCAAATTAATTTCAAGACTTTCATTAGATGCTTAAACATATTTTTCTGCTACCAAAATGTTCGTAATGAAAGGAGAACATAGAAATGCAAAAGCACGAAAAATTAGCTCAAAACTTCAGTTCCTGGTGAATGAGTGGCTCATTTCTTCTTCTAGGGCCAAAAAACATAGAGAAAAGAAAGAGGAGCTCATCCAAAGAAAGTGTCAAATAAACCCTTTTCTATATCTGAGACGCATTCTCGAGAAGATTCATCTATGCGAAGAAATTGTTTCCCTTAGGCAGACGCAAATATAATGCTGTCTTAGTACATTACCTCAGAAAAATAGCATGCGCCAGATGAAGCTCAAGAAAAGTTCAAGGTCGAACAGACAACGAAATAAAGGATCACCCCCAAGCCAACTGTTCACTCGCCAAGAGACAGCATGGAAACCACTCTCACGGATGAATTAAAAGGGCATGAAAGAAGACATTTTTTCCCATTTAGGGAAAGACTCTCCAAACGAAAATGAACACAATGGAATTTGAGTAAGGGCATGCCAATGACAATAAAAAAGAGTTTGAACAGGAGCTCATTTTGATCGGTGAGAACTTCACCTATCTTATAGAAACACGGAGGGTTTGACTGTCCATTAGAGAGGAGCATTTGACTTTCAGATGGGGGTGGGGGTGTCGAAGGAGAGGGAGGGAGAGAGAGAATGGAGGGTTCGAACCTAGATTTTCAAGGGTAGCTGTGCTCGAGAGAGAGAGAGAGAGAGAGAGAGAGAGAGAGAGATAGAGAGAGTGAGATAGAGTTTATAGGGCTCTCGTTGAAGAGTAATCGCGAGGACTGCCACAGTTTTAAGCCTCGTGTGCATAAAGTCTGATGTGTGCCCTTTTTCCACCTAACATTTTGATCTCAACCAATGGCAAACTTCCATTAAAATTTATAAATTGATCCTTTATTTAAAGTATGTGTGGACATGGAAAATTCCGGGGCAATCACTAAATGATATGGTTTCCTCCAACTCTTCAAAATTGGAAAATTTTCATTGTTGCATTTCAAAAAGGAGAAAAGGACAAAACTTGAACTTGGTGCAAGCCACTCGTGCGATGACCTAATTTACCAGCTGCAACAAGTATTAAATTAGGTTGGCAGTTGTACTCTCTTTTCCAACAATCATTTTGATCGGTGTCAACAATTTCTTCTATGATCAGGGAATCTACTTGTGTATAAATGTAAAAGAAATAGGTAAGAAGGGAGTTAAATTTCAGATAAGGGTCCAAAGATGAGTTCATCTGCACTTAGAGTTGTAGGAATATCGAACAATGTATTATGCATAGTTCATAAGGCTTGAAGATCAAAGCCAGACGATTTTACAGATGTTTGTTTCAAAAGCATTATTGGTGTTATAGAAAAGATCGGGTTTTCTTAAGTTAGGCAGATAAATTACTTCGAAGGTTATGCTAAAGATCATTTCACACGTCGGAAAGGGATTTGAGGTGTCAAACTGTTCATAGATACTTTCGGCTTATCCTTCTACTTTTTGAAAGATACGCGTGATTCCATCAGGATGAGTTTTGCAATAAACTCAGTAGAATCGAGAGTACTGTACTTCTTGACGAAATTGAGTCAGCATCTGTTTTACCGAAATTTCTTTCGCTACTAAATATCTTTCACTCAAAATCTTTCTTCGACTTTTAATTATAGGAAACCCCATATATGAAATATCATAGTTGTTAAACCTTACGAAAAAAAAGATATCATAGGTGTTAAGGAATCAACAGCTTTGATTAGAGCATGACTATACAAACCCAACCTTGTTGGAATTCAATTGACGACAAGGTGTGGAACATACAGAATCTATGATGTAACTAGATGTAAACAAAATGTATTGGAATTTAGTTGACAACGCGGATCTTGGAAGTTACAACTGAGAAACATGCCAAAATTTAATCAACTATGTGAATTTGGAAAATAAAAATATAATGCAGGAAAGTAAACATACTGAAAGATAGTGAACTTGTTTGATTTGGTCGGCGGGCTATTCAATAAAAGAATCGCGATATTTATAGTGGTCTTGTGGTAACTATCCTGGAAAGATTTTCAGCGGTTGCATCCATCCCAATCGGTTTCCTGCGATTGCATCTATATTCTTCACTTCCGAAAGTCTTGTGCCCATGCTCTCATTATCTCATGCTATTGTTCTGGAGCGATGCCCTTTCCTCAAAAATGCATGTTGATTGCTCTATGATCTCAATTGCTTTGTCCCCTAGTGACCTTGGATTTGTAATTGTATCCCGATGCTTCCTATGCATTCAAAGACCTTGATGGTTTATTGCTCCTTACTCATTAGTACCTCTATCGATAATCATTAACCATTCGTTATTGTATCAAAGCATACTATCGATGTGCACTAATATCAATGTTGGTCCCTGTGGTTGTCGACAATGCATCATGTCCATGACAATGTTCACACATTAATCATGTGCGCACTTTTGCCCTGCAAATCATACTAGGATGCGTATTATCCCTCTGCCCTTCGTACTCTGCGTGGCGCAATCGGCTAGCACATAGTATTTAGACATGTTGCCTTGATTGACCCTACGTGTGACTCGTTATCGTTATGGATTGTATTTCTTCGAATCAGCATTTTCTGAATTGCTGTACATTCCTGGAAAGCATACATTCAAAAAAAAGATTTGAATTTTATACTTCCTTCGTGTCTAGCCTTAATCCCTAACCTCTTGTCTGGTCTAAAACCTTCTCTATGTCTAAGACTCCACTATTCTCTATGGTTCCTGATTCTCCTAAGTATTTTCCTCCATATTATATTGCCAAGTTTGACAGCTTACGGAAGGATGAACTATCGGGAGCATACAAGTAGAAGTCCAATACCTTCTTCCAAGGATATCTTCAAGAGGGAACCAAAATATGGCTCAAATCAATATATCCATTTACATCAGTATTCATTTAAAAGCTTAAGTCAATGAGTTATGAACCAAGTAAAATATATAAATTGCTCTACACCACATCAATTCTCTAATATGGAATTTCTCTAACACAACTCACTAACACGTGTAGCCTAACAATCTTCCCCCACATGTGAGTTTAGTGTTAGATATGCTCTTCCCTTAATTCGGGCATCCTTCTACATCAACTTTCTACAGGCCCACGTAACTCCATCACAATGTTCACTTGCCCAAAAACTGCAACCATAGGCTCTAATATCATTTGTTGGGAATGTGCAGCAGAAATTCGGTAACTTCACTTGGGGAGATTGCCAAGAGGGAGCTCAAATTTGAGCTCGTCAACATATCCAATTGGACTCACCTTCATTTAAAAGTCTAAGTCAATGAGTTATAGGCCAACTAGGATATTTTGATTGCCCAACATCACAACAGTTCTCAAATGTGGAACTTCTTTAACACCACTCACACGTAACATGAACATCAAGAAAATTGTTACCTTGATCTTCTAAACGTGATTGATGATTACCCCAACACAACCATTCTTGAATCTTGCCTTAAAAATCACTTTTTGAGTCCCAATTTCCCTTATGCCTTGTTTCCCTCAAGGAAGTAAGGAGTTACTTCTAATTCAGAGGTCCTCTATTGTAGATGTTTGGAGCATCGAGCCTTCACGCCTCAAGGGTTTTCCTTGAAGTGGATTTCTACATATGGTATTTAAGGATGAAAGTCAATGATCAAATATAGCCAATCACACTCCACTTATTCACTCTTGTTCATGCACGTCATTTAATGCGATATCACGACGTTCATCTCCTGTCGATAGGGCTTTATCAATGATTATAACGCCTATTTACACATGTCCTTTAATACTACACCACATTGTTTTAACTTCCATCAATGCGGGTCATATAAATTGTACTTGTGATCTCCACTTACCAACATAGATTTCCTTCTAATTTTCAAACACTTGCTCATCTCCAGTCATGATTTCTTCTCCTTCTTGATCTACTTCTAACGCTTCTTCTTTCACCAGTGAGTTCATTTCCCTTTGGAAAAGGTTGACCAACCTTCTCTCCTTCAATGATGCATATATCATTTCCAACCTTGATGTTCAAGAAGAGATCCTCACACTAATGAAGGACGTGAAAGCAAGATTTTTTTTTATGTGGGTTACATTAATTAATATTTTAATTTACCATTTTATGGAATTTATCTAATAAGATGAGATATAATGTTTCTTAATTAGTTTAATATGGGGCTGGCTAGTATAGGCCAAGTTGAGCCTGGCTGGAAACTCTATAAATAATACTCAAGTCTCTCCTATAATCTTGACATACAATTATTCTCATATAAGGAGCATTTATAGAATGCTAAAGGTGAGGGGTAGTCTCATTGAGCTAGTGATAGAGAAGGTAATAGAGGAGAAGCATTTGAGCTTTGGATTGTCCCAATTCCGCATTGTGAATGATGGATTCCAAATCAGGTGCGGAAATCTCTTTCACTCATTTAGATGTGTTCTTGATTCTGGATTTGCAGATCTTGGGGTGCTTTTCATGGCTTACAATAGAACCACTTGATCTTCCTACCACTCATTTATTCTAAGGGGACTTTGATGAGTTCTTGGTTGTTTTCGACCATGGCTTGCAAAGCCTTCAGAGTTGGCAAGTCAAGATGTTGGTGGCTAATAATACAACCTAGAGAGAGGTGAATAAGTTGTTTTCAAACTTTGATGATCTTTTACGAAAATTAGCTAGTCACTAAATAAAGATTAGCTCAACCTAACGTTTGAGAAAACACTAACTAGCTATATGTCAATGTATGTAAATGGAGTGTAAATAGTGGGACACAAAGAGTTATGGTGGTTTGTGTTTATCCACAACCCTATGTCCACTCTTTAGACTAACTGCCTCAAGACGGGCTAGATTCTACTAACAATCTACTTGAAAAGTTACAAACAACTAGCATTGATCCTTTACACGATAGATATCACTATCTAGACTTAGTTACTACTTTTACGCTTATATACTTGATCCTTTGCACAATTGCCAAACAGAATGAATATCAAAATAGTGCAATAGAAAGCTTATAGCTAAGAACAATGTAGGTAGGCTTCTTGATCTTGTAAATATTACACATTCTCTTGGTTCTTCGTGGTCTTCTCTTTTATACTTTTCCTCAATCTATCCATTGAAAATGAATTAGAGAAGTAGATCATTGTTGGAGAGTTTCTGTTGAGCTGCTATCCAGAAAGATACTACCCATACAGTTTCTTTCCTTGAACTTCTACAGCTAACCAAAAATGACAACTGCATTGTCTTCTCACTACAGTCACGGTTGACTTGTCAAACAGCTTAGCTACTTTACTACATGCTTTATCTAGATTCTGCTGCTGTGTGAATCCAAGTCTTTTAATGGCTACTTAGCTGACCCAACAAACATCATCATATTTACTTAGTTGTCACATCACCATCAACTTGATCTTTACGGCTTTAATGTAAACATCATCAATAGCTGATCTTTTAGGTCGATTGGTATTGTTTATCATAATAGGACATTTGCGAACTTCTTTCCAATGAATCACACCACAGATATTTCATAATCCTTTGGAATAGATATCTTCATACATTATAGTAAGTAATATACTAAGGATAGTTTGGACATTATCAAAATCACTTGAAAATGTTTTCTCCAACAATCCCTAAATTTTTTATGATGACAAAACTATTCCACATATGTGAAAGAGTGATAAAAATTGTTTGAAGTAGTTTGAATAATTAAAAAAGAAAAAGAAAAAGAGGATCTCCTTAGGATATTTTGCAGTAGTGCTTTGGGTATGCGAACTTAGGTGATCTTTAGCAAGATAGAGCATGATTGCATGAAAGTTCTTCTGTGTTCCACTATATTTCATCTTCTTATATACATTGGCATCCGATTAGTGAGTATCTACATTAACATCAAGATAAGGTGATCTTTACTTGGCAATCAACTAATTTCCGCAAAAAGATCATCTAAGTTTGACAACAACATATTCACCTCCTTTAGGTTGTATTGTTAGTCTCAACACTTCTATCTCTTTGATGACTTGTTTACCTTTGTCCTTGGCAACGACGGGTTTAGAGGTGCTTTCCTATTTAGTTGAGGATTTTTGAGGTGAGGGTGGAGAGAGCTGAGAGGCTTGAGTAGCTGAATGTGATGGTTTAGCGGCTGGCTTTTCTTAAGCTATCAAAGCTTGTTCAATTTGTAGGGCTTGCCGGTCATGGTTTCAAACTTTAGAAGTTTCTCCAAGGTTCCAATCCATGGATCTCCATAGAGTAGCTAAGCTTTTTAGCAGGTCTCCTAGAAGAGATTGGGCAGCTAATGGTGATGGATTGACTATAACTAGTGGTGCTATAGGTGGTACATTGCATGTATCCTTTTCTATTGGTAGCCATGATTCTAGTGTTTTTCCTATGGGCGCCCTCCCTTCTCTATTGTCATGGGCAAAGGGTGCTAGTAGTAGTTGATTCATCAGCTTGAGCCACACTTTGACTTTGAGTGGGCTCAAGTGATTCTTCTTATTGGGTGACCTCCTTTTACAGGTTCTGGACGTTTGGCTAGTAGTACAATAGGATTTTCTTACAACCTTAGAAGTAGGACAAGTTTTGGGTGCCATGGTTTTTGAGTGTAGAGAGAATGTGCGTAAAAGAGCGAGAATTTTGAGTAGATGGTGTAGGAAAGAATACGAGAGAATATGAGTAGCGTGAGTAAGAACGTAAGTATTGTTTCTTTATAAATAGGAGTAGTATATTTCACATAGAGAGAGTTAGTTGTTGTCTTTCAACGGTAACTTTCTTATCCATAATTGTTTGGTATTCAAATTTAATTGATTAAAGACGTAGTAAAATTATGCTTATAAATTATGTTGAAACAAACGTAACAACCCTAGATAGAGTGTATAGGTAGTCAAAACAGTAATAATATAGTACTGTAATGGTAACTTTTTTGAAATAAGACAATAGGTGCATACCTGTAGTTTCTATTGTACTCGATGTTTTTGACAAAATTGACACATTACGTGGAGAAAATTATTCCATTGCATTGCATATTCCCCAATTCGCCACGAATGTATTCGAAGGCTAGCTTATCTAGCGGCTTGGTGAAAATGTCTCGCTAACCGATGTTTTGATTCTACAAATTATATATAGATTTCACCATTGCTAACATGATATATAATGAAGTGATGCCTTACCTCGATATGTTTTGCTCTTGAGTATAAGTTTGGATTCTTTGGCAAGATTATTGTCACACATAATAGGAATATATTCTCCCTCTTCTCCAAAATCACTGAGTTGTTGTTTCATGCAAATAAGTTGTGTAACAACTTCCGAGAACAATGTATTTAGACTTAGTGGTTGAAAGAGCAACTGAATTTTGTTTATTTGAGAATGGAGAGATTAGCATGCTGCCTAGCAGTTAGCAAGTACTTGATGTACTCTTTTTATTTACTTACAACTTGTAAATTTAGCATTCAAGTATCCAAGCAATATAAAATTTGTATTTTTTGGGATACTAGATCCCTAATTTTGGAGTGGATCTGATATATTGAATAATTTGCTTAATAACTAATAAGTGAGATTCATTTGGATTAGATTGAAAACAAGCACACAAGCAAGTACTCAATAAAATATCAAGTCTAGATGCTATTAAGTATAGTAATGATCCTATCATACTTTTATACAGTTTGGAGTCAACAAACTTAACTTTCTTATCTTTATCCAACTTGATAAAGCATGACATGGATGTTTCAATTTTCTTACATTATTCCAAACCAAATTTCTTTACTATTTCCTTTGCATACTTTTCTTGATGTTTGATGTATGAAGATGCCTTCGGGAGTTTGCTTGAGTTGAAATCCAAGAAAGAAATTTAGTTCTCCAATCAGGCTCGTCTCGAACTCATTTTTCATCATGTTTGCAAAATCCTTACACATTACATCGCCAAGGGCTCTAACAATTATATCATTAAGATATATTTGAATAATGAGCAAGTCTTTACTTTTCCTTTTCATAAAGAGAGTAGTGTCTACATTACTTTTTTCAAATTCATGATCTGTCAAAAAGTTACTTAAATTCTTTTGTACCAAGCTCTAGGTACTTGTTTTAGCCATATAGCACCTTCTTGAGACCATAGATATTACCAAATTTTCCTGATTCTTCAAAACCTGGAGGTTGCTCAACATATACTTTTTCTTTGATATGTCCATTTAGAAATGTATTTTTGACATGCATTTGATGTAGTATAAAATTATGAAAGGAAGCATAAGGTAACAATATACATATAGCTTCTAATCTAGTAATAGGAGCATGAGTTTCATCAAAATTAATACCTATCTCCTATAGGTATTCTTTAGCAACTAATCTTGACTTGTTGTGTATAACATTACATGCTTCATCAAGTTTATTTTAAATACCTATTTGGTTCCTACTATTGTTTGATCCTTGAGTCTTGCAACCAGTTTCCATAAATTGTTGACTTTGAATTGATGTAATTTCTCTTGCATAGCTTTAATATAGTTCTCATCCTTGAGAGCATTTTCTACTTCCTTAGGCTTGAATTGGGATATGAGAGCAAAGGAGTTTAGCATGCTTTTGAGAGACGATCTAGTTTTGATTCATTCATCCGCCTTTCTTATAATATGCTCCTTAGGATCCTTAGGCTTGAATCTCCAATCTTTTAAAGATTGTCCTTGATTTGAAAGATCAACTTGTGGTCGCGGTTGTTGCTGTTTATAAGTAACCGGTGCACATATTTGTATAATATCTTTGTTGTCATTAGTTTGCACTTGTTTTTCATCATCCTTGAACTTTACATTTATGGATTCTTTTACTACCTTTGAATCTTTGTTGAAGACTCAACAGGCCTTACTCATAGTTGAGTAACCACGAAAAATACCTTTATTAGCTTATGTATCAAACTTCTCGATGCCGTCATTTGTATTCTTGAGAATGAAACATTTGCATTTGGATACATGGAAGTAATGCAAAGTAGGCTTTCTTTCTTTGAAGATTTCATACAAAGTCTTTTCTACATATGTCTCAATAGTATTCTATTGAGTGTGTAGCATGTGATGGCAATAGCTTTAGCCCAAAAATAAGTAGGTACACCACTTTCGATCATCATGGTTCTAGTCATTTCTTAAAGTGATTGATTTTTTTTTCTACTACTCTATTCTATTGAGAAGTGTAAGCAGTGAAGAAGTTTTCGACTTGAAGTTAAAGAAAAGTTGAGGGAGGGAGAACATCATGATCATGGCAAAAGATACTAGTTATTTGACATGAAATGATTAGTATGGCTTGTCAATAACCATCATGATTATGGTGATCTCAGCATATTCTCCCTAGTCCAACTCATCCTCGGGTTCATACCTTTCTACAAAGGTCATGTCATGTTTATCAAGTTTCTTGTCTTTCTCTTTCAATAGGCTTTCATGCCTCATTGCCTTTGTTGCCAATTGGAATAGGTGGTTATATGGTCGACCTTCTAATCTATCTCTCAAGGTAAACTACAGAAATTTGAAAGCTATATCGACAAAGGACTTCTCTGGCAATAATAAAATACATTCCTTTCTTTGAGGTCGAATATATTGGTCTATCTATTCATTATTTTCTTGCTTAATACCAGCTAGGTTCGCAGAGACATGTCGGGACCGCATCGATATAATTGATAATGAAATTGTATTTCCATTTGTTACCATGAGAGATTGAAATTGATCGGTAGTGTCGTATACCATGTGAAAGTAGTCTTGGATAGCAATAACTAGAACAATCTTAGCTTCCAACAATTTGCTTGACTTGCATCACCACATAGTGTGATGAACTGACTAATATGTTCCAACGTCAAGTGGCTATCCTCGCCAGAAAATAGAGTAATATTAGTCATCTAGAAACCCCTCAATAGGATATCGCATTCATTAAGTCCGGATATGACTTTTTACATACAGGTATAACATTTCACAAGTTGAACTTATATTGCCGCAACATTTGCTTGAATACCAATTGAGGGTTCTGCAGATCTTTTGCAAGAATCAGAGGAGCACCCTACCTCCCAAGTAAAGTCTAAGGTACAACTTGGTTGTCGATCACCATGTTTGGCCTTTGTAGAGCACATACTGGATCAGGCACTGCTATAGCTTAATTGTTGATAACAACATTAGGTCTATAAGAGCAGGTACTACGTTAAGCTAGGATACTATGCCAATTGGCCTAGCATTATCTACCCGAGGTGCTAGGCCAAATGGCCATATATTCTCCAATAATGGCATGGTTTATTAAGCATTTTGATTCACTACATTGCCATTAGTATTACTTCCAACGTTGATTCGAGCAAGATTAAGCAAATTACCTCCGAAAGTGGTATGCATTGGCCCTTAAGTTTGGGTTGTTTCAGTAGTTTTAGACCCCATTTGGTTCAGCATTTGCAATGGGCTTTGGGACTCTAAAGTCCCTTAGCCAAATGCAAACACGTTTGGTTCATGTTTTTGGTCAACTTTGAGAAAATACAATTGCATCTCTAAAGGGTCTTAGACCTTTTAATCTAAAGTAGGTCACAAGATACTTTGGAAAGTTGCATTTTCAAAATGTAAGTGTTGGCCTCGGTTACTTTTCATCTTCTCCGAAAACCGCAGCATAGAAAGCTAATTGAAGGTTGACAACGGCCGGCCAACGATTTGCGCACATCGTTGACCGTCGCTTGAGGGTCGCCCGACCCCGGGCTGTCACGACCCCAACTCTCTTTAAGGTCACGAGCAGCAAGGGTTATTTTTGCGACGTCCTAGGCTTGTCGCCGTCCCAATTCTTTTAATATTATTATCATGCACATATGGAAACACGAACAAATAACCTCCCGACCAAACAACAGTTGGAAGATTGGGACACATATCACATAGAACACATTAATTTATATAAGAACGGTACTTTTACAAGCCCTTTCTTTACGGGCCCTCTTTTCTTTTTACATCACGATAAGTTTTCTACATAAGCCAAGGGAAATCCTATCTCCTCTAGCGTGACTGCAGCTCCCAAAATTGACGTGAAACTTCTATGCCTACAAGACTGAAAATATGAGGGATGAGTTTTGGGGAAACTCAGCAAGTAAAATTCCTAGTTCTCTATTAAGAAAGCATCTCATCATCGAAACCTAGCAAGTACAACACTCGCAAATAATGTCAATGGTAGATCAATAGCAAACTTGTTGCTATCCTTAACTACATGCAAATGTCCATCGTAACATGCTTTAATGTATACTTACCTTTTGGCTTATCAATAAATATATCAACATATCATTTATGCATATACTGGCATTCATGCAAATTCATTTACCATTGTCTGGCTTAACTAGGCCCTCTGGCTCAATTGAGGCATCTAGCTTCAAGCTAGGCATCCGGGTTAACCAAGGTATCTTGGCTCAACCAAGACATCCCGACACTAGCTCACCAAGGCATCTGTGCTCAACCCAAGCATCCCAGGGCTAGCTTACCTAAGGCATCCGGACTCAAACCCAGGCATCATGGCTCAACCAGAGCATCTCGTTCAATGAATGAGGCATCATCACAACTCTATGTGGGGACAAACGCTTTTTCCTCTTTAGGTGTATTCATAAATGTATCACACAAGTCGGTTCTTATCTTTTTTCTTAACCAACACATGTATGGTCCAAAGGTGTGCTCATTCATTCATGTGTGTCATGAATTCTTATACTTCACTAATATATATGTCAGGAACAATCATTTATTTGTAACTTGAATTAATCACTTAGCACCACTCCCTGCACCAGACAAGGCTTGGAAACGGTATGCCTTAATATCGATCCAAGACCTTGAGGCTTGGGTACACCTTGCTTTAGTGATGATCCCAAGCTTGACGGGCCTACTGTCTCCAACTTTGATGTGAATGCGAATGTATCGAGAGTGACCCTCTGGCTCAGAGTTTGATCCAACGCCAAGCACAAAGTCCCCACATCCACTTGGACTATAGAAATCAGCATACTTGCTGCCTTACTAAGACCTCGTGGATTTGGGCGATCCTTG